>OX439416.1:5000000-7500000 GCA_949319885.1 Mecyna flavalis
ATTCTCGTCACCCACGAGGCTTCCCGCTGTGTGGCACCGCACCTATTAACCCCAATTAACCTGATTACTTACACCCTTAGCTTACACCCCAACAATGATGTTAGTGCCATTCGGCCAAATACATTGAACGTGTTATGGTTTTGCTGTACGTTGAGGCAGGCTGAATCTAAGATTTAGTTTGATTTCAGGAAGTTGTACTTAGGATGGTATTAAACAGGATAATAATATAATGTGTCATTTCACGTTTTACACTACAATTTACACTACGCTGCGCTTGAGCAAAGAGTAATAAATCTTCTAGACTATAACTTTGGTATCCTGATATCCTTACAATGACTGCCACGAATGGGTGTTGGTTACTCTTTAACACAAAAACTACAGAATAGATTTAAGCGTGAAGCCATTGGCAGAAGCTATTAGTGATGCAGTAGCGTAGCGATGGGGGGGCGAGGGGGGCGGTCCGCCCCGGGCGGCACTTTTTAGAGGGCGGCAAAATTTCCTGCAGGAGCAAAAAAAAAGAAAAAAAGGGGCGGCAGAATTGTAAAAAAGGGCGGCAGAAGGCATAATTGTCTTCCGCCCTGGGCGGCTGACACCCACGCTACGCCACTGTAGTGATGAGCATTTCAATTTAACTACCTAGACTGCCCTTTCTTTTTTGGGGGAATGTATGTTTCGCATACCATTTTCTGGGGACGGTGCGCCTGCCGAAAATCCAGAAACTACCTTATTAAACTGCCTAGCTACATAATCTTAAGGTCATTAGAACTACTATAGCAATCTGGTCACCAGGTTCTGCTGGGACGTGTTCTACTGGTTCTCGTTCGCAAACCTGTTCGTGGTGACCTGGCTGGAGCTCATCAACATGGTGCAGACAGCTGGAGGTGGCTCATTCCAGGACGCCATTGAGATCTTCAGGATGATGCCTTGCGTTGGATATCTACTATTGGGTGGGTATGGATTTAATATCATTTTCAAAGCGTTTGACCCTGATCTAGTTAGAGGATGAACAATGATGATCCAGATTCTTACAAGTTCTATAGTTTCATTGTAGCGTCAGACCTCCATAAGCTATTTCAAACCATTATCCAGGATTTAAACGCAAAAGGACAGGCTCGTCTCTTCTGGGTGTTAAGGGAAAACCGCGGGTAGTGGGACAAACGTCTTCAGTCTCGAGTCCCAGGCCCACATACGGCCGCAGGTCCCGCTAGCCTGTGGTTACCGTGCTATAAAGCATTCTCTTTCGAAAATGAAAAAGGATTTAGTAGGTCCAGTTATTTTACTTTTACCCTAACATATGTGCAAGACCTGTAACCGTGTCTTTCCACAGGACATCCCTTTTACGATGCATGAAAAACATTATTGTAGTCATATGGCGACGCTAAATATTTTTTTCTTTGAACCTTATTCAATGTGTTGCTTATGTACGAAAGATAATTAAACTTAACAAAATACTCGTCAAAGGCCTTCCCGTTTTCTTTCTAGCGATGGCGAAGTCATACAAGATAGCATATTACCGGCCGGTTTATGAGAACCTGATAAGCGAGCTACGAGGCATGTGGCCTGTGGGCAATGTCTCTGAGGAAGAGGATCACATCATCAGGAAAGCTCTGAGACAACTCAATTACGTTGTACAAGGTAAAATGGATTGTTTATAAGTATAATAAGTACATACATTCATTTCCGGTTTATGCAAAATTAGGTTCATTTTTTATGAACATGGCTTGGATTTGGCATCACCAACCAGCATTTGAAAGTATGTTGATTAAGGCAATTCCTATATCTATTTACGAAGACTTGATTTCAAATGATAGAGGTCTTTGCCACAGGCAGACACTGTCTGACTTTTAAGTCACTTAACTTAAATTATGATTATTTCCGTAGAAATGAATATTTAACAATCCAATTTCCTAAGTAGGAACAAACTCTAGGACCCAAGAATACGAATTCTACATTCGAATACACTGAAAACCTTTTATCTGATGTTTATACATATTCTAGTGGTGAAGACCCCTTATTCTATGTCCATTACCATGTAAAGTAAAAGATCAAATAACCATCAAACGACAGCACATAGGTACCCTATCTTAATCGGACTTTAAGGCAAGTTTTTGTTGTAAGATAATCGAAGAAAGTGCCAAATATAAAGCTAAAGAACAGACACTTAAACATTATGATTTTTTGGATGAAATGACTACGTAACTTTTTCATAGCGACTCATTTTTGCTTAACCTGGAACTTGCGAAATGAACGGAAAATTACTCGTAGGCAGCTATGACCAATCGGTCTAAATATAAGATTGTATTAGTAATGTTCTAAAATATTTCAGGCTACTACTGGTGCAACAATGCTCTCCTGGTAATCTTCCTCTCCCCCCCTTTCGTCGAGATCCTGAAGCGGTCTCTCGGATATGACGTGCCTCTGATCCTTCCTTTCTTCTACTGGTTTCCCTTCGACCCTTTCAAGCGAGGCTACTATGAAGTCATCCTGGCCTTCCAAACTTGGCATGGTAAGCAATTATACTACTACAATGGCGAAGCGACCCAAAGTGAGTATTGGCTTCTGATTTTAAATATGGTCACTTCAGTCAGTCGTCGTTCCGGTTTTGCAAAAGCGATGGTAATGACGATACATTCTAAAAAGAACTACTTCTGAAGTCTGCAGATCAAAGGCCATCATATCAAGTCTTAAGCTTCTGTTGAATTTTTTTTTCAAACTTTGCTTGACCCGGGCTTCGGGATTCCGGCCTGAAACCAATAGCTAGACCAATGAGAAGAAGTTTTAAACAGTACTTTTGGACATCTTAATATAGCGCCCAAATTGTCTTTTATTATAACTCTCATTTAAGCCCAAATACCCCGATGGAAGTACCAAATTTTAATTGCCCAAGCAGAAGAATACAAGACGTTATTCAAAGAGGAAAAAGTTTTATGTTGAAAACCTTTTAACAAGCTCACGATGGGGTTTTAGAATATAATTTTACGATGAACCGAAGAGGTACAAGCACTCGTGCGTTTTATTACATTTTCATATCTCTACACCGACCTTACCCCTTGGAAAACATAACTGGTCATGACTATACAATATACATACGCGTTTGCAAGACTCTGCCGAAGTTTAAATGTTCTAAATTCTAAACAAGAAAGTCACTGAAAACACCCCGAGAAACTTTAAAGCTTCCGATACAAATGTGCACCCTTTGAACATAGATATAAAACGTCGTAAATAATAGATATGGATTGTTGATGTAATATAGGGTGTGGAGTTTCTACTTCGCATTGTTATTGTGTAAAATAAGTCAATATGAATATAAATCTATCTACCTACGCTCAACATGAATATTTTTGTATTCTACTTTATTTGTAACTTCAACTCACTTATTTCATTCTGTATGTCCACATCACTTATATCACATAACTTTACCTCCTATTAGTAATGATACTAATACACCCTCCAGTCTCAATATGATATACTATAAGCAATGATATTATAATAAAAATAGGTATCATTGGATATAAGGTTTTTCTCGCCACTTCGTCTCCATCTTCGTCTCCATTCGCGAATGGCAATTCAACTTATTTCAAATATCCTTTCTGGTGCTGAAAGCTGGGATTTTATATAATACGTACTAGCCTTTCACCCGCGGTTTCACCCGCGCTTATTTTCTTTTTTCAAATATTTCCCCCTTCCTCCTCACATTTCCGGGATCAAAAATACATGTTCACCGGGGATAGTGTAGCCATCCAACAGTGAAGGAATTATTCAAATTGGTTCAGTAGTTTCGGAGCCTATTACTAAACAAACAATCAAATCTTTCCTCTTTATAATACTACGTATTAAAGAGACTACTATAGAGTATTATATTCAATCCATTTTAATATGCTTGTAGGTACCTACACCTAATCACGGAAAACATCGCAAGAAAACTTGCAATGTCGGATTAATAATAATAATAATAATAATAATAAAGTTTATTTCCAAAAAATTTACATTACAACACTGTTTCTTTCGGTCGCTGCACTAAGCTTGGCTTGTCTCGCAGCGGCCAATATGATATGCCAGGTAACATATTATTTTTGGGTTGGACGCACGGTACATCATATATTATTATATTAGTATACATTATAAGTATTTTTACATAATTATTTTATTTGTATTTATACACCATCCAGACTAACACAAAGGAAAAAATTAGCAAATTGTAAATATATGTGTGTGTGTGTGTGTGTGTGTGTGTGTGTGTGTGTGTGTGTGTGTGTGTGTGTGTGTGGGTGTGGGTGTGTGTGAGTGGATGCGTATGTGTATGCGGGTGTACATTTGTGTGCCCTTGCCAGCATCTAAGTATGTATGTGAATACTGGGCGAGATGATCAGAACAGCAGGTTTTCAGTCTCAGCGTAGTTCAGCTCCAAAAGAAAACGTTCCGTGCTTTTTTTAGCCTTAACTGAACACACATCCTTTAAATTAACTTTGCGACTAACTAAGTTGTAAATGTGTGGTAGGAGGAAGTTGGCTTGCCTTCTTGCAAACGTGGTGTGTACTGGGGGCACTGGAATTCTGTACACTCGCCGCTCAAGAAGTCGTTCGTAATCGGGTGAACTTATCGTGGATTTGTGCATACCGATAACTGCTCTTAATATGAATAGTTGCCTAACACGTAAGACATTACTATCCTTATACAACTGATCCGTATTATATTTAATAGGTCTTCTCCACATTACCTTTAAAATTGCTCGTTGTGCTCGTTCCACTTCAATAAATGACGTTTTTGCTGCTCCTCCCCATACTCTGATACAGTATATCAACATTGACTGACAGAGTGCTTTGTAGACCATCATCAAAGTATCTTTAGAGGCGGATTGTCTTAGACCTCTTATTAAATACAATGTTTTACGTGTACGTGCGGATAAATAACTAATGTGATACTTATATGTGAGTCTTTCGTCTAACATAACACCAAGATATTTAATGTGGTCGATGCGTTTTAAAGGTTGACAGTCACAGACTTGGGTTGTTAGGCCACAAGAGTGTAGAACTAATTGCATTGAAGGAGGGGGCCGCGACAAACTGGATTTATGGAAAGCTACGTATTTGGTTTTACTTTTATTAATAGTTAGCAAATTCCGCTCCATCCAGTCATTCACTTTCCTCATACCTTCTTCTGCTGTTCTATAAGTTCTTTCCCAAGATGGTCCATGAAAGACAATAACGGTGTCATCAGCATAGCAAACAGTTTCCATGTTTTCCATGGTAAGCTCTAATAAATCGCTTATGTACGCCAAAAATAAGGTGGGGCCGAGAATACTACCTTGAGGTACGCCAAATGTATTGTGTTGCTCGTTGCTAATATCTGACCCGACGCGAACACACTGCTTCCTATTGGTTAAGTAGCTCTCGAACCAATTTAAGGATACCCCTCTGATGCCAAACAGATTCAACTTTTTCAAGAGAATTGGTATCGAAACGGTGTCAAAGGCCTTTGCGAGGTCAACAAAGACACCTAAACAGTTTTCTTTTCTATCCAAAGCTGTTGAAATTGCGCTGGTTACCTTAAGAACTGCATCCTCAGTAGATTTTCCTCGGCGGAAAGCAAACTGGTTATCTGGAATCAGACTGTTATCTTCCAGGTATTGAACCAGCCTCTTGTTCACAAGCTTCTCCAAGAGCTTGGAAAATATGGTAAGCAATGAGATCGGTCTATAATTGCTGGGGTCTCGCTTATCACCAATTTTGTGAATTGGTGATATGACGGCTAGTTTCCAGCATTTTGGGAAAACACCTGATTCAAGGCTTAAATTAAAAATGTGGGTCAATGGCTTAATTAACACTAGTCTTATTTGTTTAATTAGTAAAGGGTGGCAATTATCTATTCCGGGGGATTTATCTGGATTAAGATCTGATATCAGTTTGTATACTTCATCTTCATTTGTGGGAAACATAAAAAAGGAGTTAGTTGGGGATTTATTTCTTTTAATCATATTTGCAAGTGATTCTTCTGTTTGATTAAGCTTATCAAGAGTTTTAGAGGCTAGATTAACACCGACATTGGAAAAGTAAGTATTGCACTGGTTAAGCGAAGCTATGGGGCTTGAACTTATTTGTAATAACTCCACAGGATTCTTTTGTGTTTTCTTGAGGTTGCAGATATCTTTTATAGTTTTCCAGAGCTTTTTGGGATCATTTTTCTGAGAATTAAGCAAGCTATTTTCGTATTCTGCCTTGAGTCGTCGAAGTAGGTTGTTTAAAAAGTTACGATATCTTCTGTAAATAATTTGGACTGTATTGTTTAAAGGCTGTTGTTTTGCTTGTTGGTGAAGACGATCTCGATGTTTCTGGCACCTTATTAGACCAGGTGTAATCCATGATTTAAAGATTAGCTTAGACCGAGGGATTCGTATCTTTTTAGTGTTATTGGTGATAGCCGAACTGATTAAATTACTGAAACATTGTGCAGCTTCGTTCACATCTTGTGTGCTTGTAACAGCAGACCAATCTACCGCACAGAGCTCTTTTGCTACACATTCATTGTCAACTCTTAGTCGATTTCGTTTTGTGGATGTCTCAATATTATGTTGCAGTGTCATACCCAACAAACAAATATAATGGTCAGTCAAATCTGTTGCACACACGAAACCCGAGGCTGGCATTGAGGTTTTGACAAAGAAATGGTCTAGGCATGCTTTCCTCCTTGTCGGTAGGGTAATGGCAGGCAGAAGTTGGTATTCAGCAAGTAGAGTGACATATCCAGTACATTGATCACTTAAGGGAACAGAACACAGGTCAAGATTTAAATCACCGGTGAGTATCAGATTCGCTTTATTTTTATTCGTAAAAAGAATGCTTTCAAGTGATTCCAAAAAATCAGAAATATTAGATACCGAAGGGGATCTGTATATGGCCAAGGCCAGAAGGTTCTTTCCCATACTAACCTGCAGACAGTTGCAGTCATCACAGCGAGGTTCTTCTACTACAGCATTCCAGGATTCCTTTACATATACTACTACACCTCCACTTTTATTAATATATTTTTCTGAACGAAAAGAGTCATAGCCAGTTATTTGTGGGATAATCGTATTTTCGTTTAACCAACATTCTGTCAAAACAATAAGGTCATACTGTATATTTGAGCGATGTAGGGTCACCAAAAATGCGTCAAAATTATGTTGGATACTTCGAATATTAAAGGTTAATGCATTAAACTTATGATTAGATGCTAAAGATTGGCTAAAGACGTCTATGCTGTCGAGTAGTTTGCAGTCAATTGATAATGTTTCATCAAGATCCTGAGTAAAGTCAGCCATTATTAAATGATTTCCCGAGTAAAATAAGAATAAAATTCAGTAAACAGAAGTTAAATAGGACTGCAAGTAAGCGACAACACTTTACGATTGACAATTTGTTGTGCATGGTTGTATGTAGTGTGTATATGATTGTTGGGGTATGTCGTGTGTGTAATATGTGTATATGTTTATAAAAAAGTATGTTAGCTGGATGTGTAGGTTGTGTAAGGCAAGTGTGATGTAAAATCTGGGCAGTAGTATACAGCAAACAATAAAGAAAAAAACAATTTAAAGATATGAACACGAAAAATATCAAAAACCGGGCATACCACAACTTAAAGTCTCTCAGGTGGCATGGCACCGATCTTCTCATCCAGGTCAGACTGTCCAATAATACGTATGGCGGGCCTACCGTCGGCCTTTCTGATGTATATTCCACCATTTCTGACCCAGCAATATTGAAAACTATGCTCCTTTGCACGTATCTTGGCCTCGCGAAATAACCGCCGGTTCTCTTTGGTGAGTCTTTCGTTGAAGTACATCACTTTAGGCTCTCCGTCAACCACACTCTCCGTAGTAATGTTTCGTCTTGATTTCGCAGCTTTTATCAAATCGTCTCTCTTCTGTTTTCTCAGCAGTCTCAGAACTACAGGGCGAGGGAATGCAGAGGCGGTTTTAATGTTTCTCCGTGTCTTCGGGCCCACGCGTGTCACTTCAGCAATGTCTGTTTCGCAAAGCTCAACCCCTAATTTCTGCGAGGTGGCCATCACAATATGGTGCAGGTTCTCGTTGTCGTTCTCGTTAAGTCCTAGTATTTCTAAATCGTTTCTCAAACCGTCCTGCTCTCGTGCGGCCAGTTGTTGTTGTAAACCATCTACTGTATTTCGTAGGCTGGCTATTTCAAGTTCCGCGTTTTCAAGTCGCTTCGCGTGTTCCTTAACAGTGTTGTTTAGGGTTTCTGATATGAAAGACATTTTGCTGTTAATTTCTGTATTTTGATGCCTTACTTCAGTAACTTCTTGTCTGAGCTGTCTTATTTCGTGTAGAAGCATTGTTACATCGGTGTCATTGAGTGATTCTTCAGTTGCGGGTTTTACTCGGTTTCCCTGCTGTCTACTGCTACCTCTCGACATGTTTACATTAGTACTTGGCTTAGAGAAATTATTCGAAAGTGTTGCGGATCTAACAGGGGTTGAAGAGTTGTCACCCTTAGGGCGCGTGCATTCACACGAAGGACAACTCCATTCTCCCTTTTGCGTTTTGTTCATAGCATCAATTTTTTCTTTTGAAAAATTAATACAGATTAGGTCATAACTCTGCTTGCATTTCGAACATTTCATCAGGGACATAATGTCCTCAATTGCCTTTCCACATCCTGCGCAGATTGGTGCCATCTTGATAATACACAAACACTGTTTTTAGTAGCACTGCTGTTGTCTTGCACACAAAATATGTACACTGGACCTGCTGGCTAAGACGTACACTGGTTGGAGAGGCGGGGCTCGCGGCGGAGGCAGCGGGGTGTGAGCGCGGGCGGGCGAGCGAGCAAGTTGCGGGTTGCCGAATATTTTGACACTAAAATACTTGTTTACTTCGTTATTTCTGCACAAATTTATAAACTGGTAGCACAACCCGACGGGTCAACACTTTATCTTTATAATGATATTAAATACTGTTTATAACTAAGACTTAAATTGTGTGTTTGATCAAAAAAATTACGGGACAAAGTAAAAACGTGACCGTTGCCGACCGGCGTCCGGCGGGTACTTCGATTACACTCGGTTTTTCTTTTTCTTTATCAGGGATTACGGGTATTACGGAGAGATTCTAATACCCATAACGGAAGAATAAAACAGAATTTAATCTTTTTATTCATTGTTCAAGATTTGTAGCTGCTTGCAATATATTTGCCTTAAGAAAATTGTGAATCATCAGTGCACTTTTCACTGCAAAATTAAAACAATTAACATTTCAAAACAAATTAGGTCTTGACAAAAAATATTAAATGAAAAGGCGTAATAAGAGACGGGTGTTACTAGTCTGACATCAATTATGATGACCAAAAACACTTTTTTGTAGCCGACACGACCATTCACCATTGTAATTTTGCCAACACAAAAAGGCTGATTTCAATGTCACTAGTGCCTAGTCTCCAACACAAGTCACAAAAATGTCAACATCTGGGCAGCGTCAAGCTTAAATAAGCAATATTCTTAGCACGAATGGACTCTAGTTAGATGACGCTTTGTGACAAATATCCCAGGTTTAAATATAGGTGATATTTCCAGGTCTGATCACCATCTGGTTCATGCTGTGTGGCGACCTTCTCTTCTGCATCTTCCTGAGCCACATCACGACACAGTTCGACCTGCTCTCCGTCAGGATCAAGAAGATGATCTACGTGCCTATCGACCAGCAGATGATTGACAGTTATCCTTTAAGTTTGTGCTCTATTTACTACATTTTCGTCTTCTTTTTTGAAGAGTCCGAGTTTTTTGCCCCGACCTTGTCATGATTTGGCAAGTCCAGTCCAGGTTGGACATACTGCCATCTGACAAGGGAATTAGACTAATCGTAATTTTGACCGCCTCCGTGGTACAGTGGCTAAGCCGCTCGGGTATAAAAACACGGAAGTCGTGGGTTCGATCCCGCCTTAGGTCTGGTTGGTGGTAGGGCTTTTTCAGAGTCCGACTGGCTAGCTACCACACCCCCACAGGTGAAATCTGCCGCCATAACAGCTCTGGCTGTGTTCCGGCAATATTTATGTGGGAGCCAGTACACTTGAAATCAGAGGTTCGAAGATCAGATGAGCCTACAGTCTGGCAGCACATTGAGCGACGCTTCCAGGTGAAGCATCCCTCAATGGAATAAGCCGCAGTGGACGCTTACCATCAGGTGGGCTGCGTGCCCGTCTGCCAACTGTCCTCGTAAAAAAAAATCGGATCATGGCTGCACAGCTATTCGACTGTGCAGGTTTCCTCTCACGATGTTTTTCGACACCTCAGAAATTCAAACCATAGACCCCACGAATGTAATTCGTAGCTTGAAACCATTCCACCCTTCTCCATCATCATCTAAAAAAACGAATAATTGCATGTACTTAGTAGTGGCTAGAAAGTAGAGTCCGACCGAAGCTTTGGCTTCGCCTTCGGCCGATCTTCAGCCATTTTGGCACCCTTAGTACGGACACTACTTGAAAGTCGTCATCGTAATGGTAAAATTAAAATACTCGCGGAGTCATCGACCTTATGTTTAGATTTAGATCACTCCAGCCGTCATTTCCTACCCCATCCATGTACCAACAGCAACCTTATTATAAAACTGATGGATTTCTATTTACGTCCTTGACTCGTATATCCTCCCCTTAACACGTGGGAGTAGCATTGCTAGTACAGTAAACAATGACTTATACAATTCATTCAAATATGAACCTTATAACATTTTGCATAAGACTTACCTGCATACTGCTCTCGTAACACCGTAGCAGTCACGTAGTATGAAGCGTAGGCGCGTAACACGTTGTGAATGGCGGGTATCTCGCCTTTCATGTGACATAAATCATTTTGAATTATGATATCAGATGAGTTTTATAATTCCATGAGTTTTTTTATGTGATGGTTGCTAAGTGATCGTAAAACATGAGAACAAAACCTATAGGTACGTAGGTATGTGAAGTCACATCAAAAAGTTTTTTTATTCAGTTTAACCAGACATTTCGCCGCAATGTTGCCTGATGATAAGTAAAAAAATAGAGGATCTCCCAGTAACATTTTAGTGAGCGCGAAAACATAGGTGCTTAGGCACAGTTGGCACTAATAAAATATTTAAATGTCTATTATGACAAGATTCTATCGTTACAATATAATATTTTCAGGTGCATATAGCGAGGAGCATCATCGTAAAAACCAACAAGCAATGGAATCGTTCGGGGATAAAGAGTGGGAGCAGAAACATCAGAGAGAGCTTACTGACATTATATCGCGACATCACGCTTTGATCCGGTAATGTTAGAGCATCGTTAATAAATGTTCTTTTTATAGAAAACATGCATCAATATGAATTGAGGGTTGGAAACATCCATTGCATAACACATTTTGTACGATGGAAGCGTTGCAAAATGTATTGATCAATTGTTATAAGGGTTTAATCGATCGTATATTTTTTTGTCCTTTAAGTTGCGAAGTTTGGTTGCCAACACGGCCCAAAGGGATGTAATACCGTCGTTATACTCGTTATATCGATAAAATTTCTTTAATTTTATTTTGTTTGATTCGCTGTTCATGTAGATTGTCAAAGTATTAAATTAAGAGTATTTTGAAAAACAGTAAAACAGAAAATCAGGAGGAATTCTTCCGTCATTGTTTTTTTATGTTAATTCAGTAGGCAAACCTTGCCCACCTGATGGTAAACGGTCACTGCGGCAACTGTGATACTTCCTGTAAACTATAGAAGCATCGCATAATGTGCTGCATACCTAGTAAGTAGGCTTCTCAAAATTTGAGCCTGCGTCCTAGCGTTAAAAAACATATTATTACTTAGTTAATGTTAAATTTTCAGGCTATCCGGAGATGTGGAAAATATGTTCAGCTTCGCTTTACTGGTGAATTTCTTCAACAGCTCTATCATAATATGCTTCTGTGGATTTTGTTGCGTAGTAAGTTATTTTTATTATTATATTGGCTACAATATAGACTTTATGGCCCCCTTAACTAAAGAAAAATCCCCTCTTTGTATAAATACCTATCTATTCGAACAGAAGCTCTCGACTCTTAGGTATTTTATTAACAAAAATTCAATGCATATCTCTTTTCCACTTCGTAACAATAATGTTTGTGTTTAATCGTTTGTAAAAAGAACCTCAAATCTCTTTGAATGGCTTCGATCAATCTAATCTGTATACGTTTGTCAATTCAAGAGGATTCATAATATATTAATATACCTACTTACGTATGTACAAAACCATGGAATCACGTCTGATTCTTTTAAATTATTTTTAAAACACAGAGTCAAATGAAGTTTTAAATTCAAATAGTTACCATTATAAAGAACATAGTCTTTTTTATTATATTAAAAACAGAAAGGTGTCTATTTATGCTTTTTTGGTTTGTAACTAGAGTAGACATATAGGTACATATTAAACGCGCCGCTCATAAGACTTCTATTTACTTTGACGAGTATTCAATGAGAACATCATCAATGTAGGAGTCATTGAAATTACGTATACCTTTTTTATTTTCTTTTTAGAAATTATAATGGTAATAATTCAATAACTGCTTTTCCAATTTCGATCAAATTCGATCATATTTGAAGCTGGTCCGTGTCATGTGGTCCCCATTACACGGACCTTCTTCGAACAATCAAGAATCATCAAAGTTCACACTTCACTCAGTCAAAAAAAGTTATACACATAAAAAACCTACAGTTGAATTTAGAACCTCCATTTTTATAGTCAGTTAAAAATACTTAATCTTCTTTCTTCAAACAAAATCACTAGGATTTATTTATTCAATGAGAACGCCACTTAGCGGCTAACTGTGAAGTTGATCGTATTGTTTTCAGATCGTAGAAAAGTGGAATGAGATGGTGTACAAATCCTTTCTGACGACCGCGCTGTCTCAAACATGGCTGCTCTGTTGGTACGGACAAAGACTGCTCGAGTCCGTAAGTAACTATTCTACGTTTATTTCCGTCCCGATCCTTTGTCTCCACAACGAACTTTATTCAGGCACTTTCAAATAAATGCTTATTACAAAGGATCTTAATTAAATTAAAAGTCTTTTATCTCAATTTACTTACCTACTTGATCTTGGGTAGGTGCTAGTGTGATATGATATGACACATGCCTCCTCCGTGGTGTAGTGGCTAGTACGAATAGGTTTTTTTTTATACTAACTACTTCAGTTTGCAGACAGGCACGCAGCCCACCTGATGGTAAGCGGTCACTGGCGACATTCCATTGAGGGACACTTCACCTAAAAGCGTCGCTCAATGTGCTGCCAGACTGTAGGCTCATATGGTCTTCGAGCCTTTTGTTTCAAATGTACTGGCTCCCACATTAATACTGCCGAACACAGCCAAAGCTGTTATGGCGGCAGATTTCACCTGTGGGGGTGGAAGCTAGCCAATCGGACTCTGAAAAAATCCTATCAACCAGACCAAAGGCGGGAATCGAACCCACGACCTCCGTGTTTTTATACCCGAGCGGCTTAGCCACTGTTCCACGGAGGCGGTCAGAATTATTGCAAAGGATCGTTATTAAAGTCTTTTATTTCAATTTACTTACCTTACTTGATTTTAGGTATTAGTGTGATTTGACACATGCCTCCTCCATGGTGTAGTGGCTAGTACGAATAGGTGGCACTAAAGCCACGTTCGTGCAAGGATTTGTGATTGAAAATTCTATAAGTTGGCGGTGTAAAAGCACCTGCATTCCTCGGAAAGCACGTCAAGCCGTTGGTCCTAAGCCTGGTCTTTCTGCAGTCGGCAGACTACTGGCCCACCGTGTAAGAACTCAGAAAATTTCCTTTTCCTGAGTGTGAGATTAAAGAAAATTACCGTTTATTTAATTATTTTAATTTTAAATGCATACCTACTTTAGATTATTCCTCCACATTACTCGTACCCTTACATGGCAATCCGACGAGGGAGTACAGCGGGAGGCTAGATAATCCCACAAACGGCCATGTGCTTCCTCTAGAACGGAGTTACGGGGCATAGCGCAGTTCCCGCATAAAAAAGATTATTAAAATATAATCTCTTACTTCAAACAAGGAATGTTGAAGCCTTAGTGTAAATTTATTCTATCGCCCTATATATGTGTACAGACACAAAGAAAGATCCGATGGGCTCAGAACCTACAGTAAAAAGTAAGCCATGTGTTTACTTGGGATTTTCTTTCAACGCCTCTCTTTATTGCTAGGCAGCTGTAATCCTTTCGTATTCATGTCGAATATACTATACTAGCCATAAATGTATGTATGTATCAACGCGATCCGTTTATCCTTCGCTACGCGAACAAAAACACTTCTATTTCTTTTATACCTAAATAGTATAGGTAACCATGGGAACTGAGCATCATCCCCGTATAAAAAATTACCTTAACTTTAGGTTTAAAATATCATTTCCCAAGGTGTAATTTATCATTTCAGCCAAACGACGTTACGTTACGTTTAACTGAAATGTATCTCTATACCCGTACCTTTCTTCAAAACCGGTCCAGCGGTTCTTTTGAATGGCTTTTGTTACAGAGTACAGGTGTGTCAAACGCTTTGTACAACAGCGGGTGGTACAAAGCATCGAAGAAAATTAGGAGCTCCATACTTATCATTCTTCACAGGTAAGTAATAACTTATAATAGATAAACTTTAGTTTCTTTCTTAACTACTTCATGTTGTAGGTAACCTTATTCTAATATTATATTAAACTATATCGTTAACTAAAATTGTCGTTATCTGAGATCTGATTGATTATTTTTCACTCTACTTGATTGTTATAGATAGGGCTTGAAAAACTATTGCGCAATCGTCAGACCAACATCTAACCTTCTATCTTTGTCTTCTGTGTAACCGCCGTTTTTTTACATCTTTTGGGCCACCGACCATTCATAATATTATAAATGTCCTAGCCTACACCCGCACCTCGATATCCCATGGCAGGGCGACAACAAAGGCGCATCATGAGGCCGCGAACTTCGCGAAGCCGACCGGTTGGTAAGCCTGCGCCCTACTCTCAATGCAAAAGCCTTTTGCCGAAATTACAACAGAGACGTCTTGGCCGTCATGAGCATCAACTTTAATGAAATGGATATTTTTCGCGCACTGCTTGGAAGACAAGTAATATAGGTGGTAGTGGTACCTATGTGTACTTATAAAAATATCATTCTTTTAATTTAATTATAACACTTAACTTGTTTCAGGACCCAAAAGGAAGTCCACGTGACCACTTATGGTTTCTCCGTGATCTCTCTTGCAAGTTACACAACGGTATGTACCTAATGAAGAAAAAAAACAACTTTTACTTGACACATCTTTTTTCTGTAATTTTAAAAATGTATGATTAATTTTATGTTGTTTGTTACAGATTATTAAAACATCGTGGTCTTATTTCACACTGCTGCTGAATATTTACAAACAATAAAATATTAATGTATCAAAAATTGATGTTTCATTTAATTATTTAACGTTATATTACATAAGTACTAGCTTTCAGCTTACTATAGGATATCTCTGTTACAATATCTTTAAGAATTGTAGCCTAGCCTATGTATTATTCTGATGTATAAAACATGTTTTGCGTTGTGTTGTGTGTGTGTCGCAATCCGGGCTCACCGTGGTGACTTGGGCGCGCGCGACTAGACCAGCCTACCTATTTTTGCACATCTTCCCGCTATAATGTCACTTTTAGTCTATCTGCATGCTACATAAATAAGTTATTCGCCGATTTCAAATGTTTGATGTATTTTAATAACCATAAATTGTTTCTCTGTAAGTGATTTATTGTAAATCTTTTAGAGAAAATAAATAATATATCTTTAACCACTTTATGCTATATTATTGTAAAGTTTCATTGAAATCCATTCTGTGGTTTTTATTATTTAATGGAGCTCAGTGGGTTTTTACGTGAAAGAGTAACAAACATTCATCCATACTTTTTATTAAAAAATATTAGTAGGATTACCCTCTAACTATCATAAGAATCTTGTACAATGGGTACCAAATAGCCAGACGTATTTTTTTTGTAAAAAGATAAATAATATTACTTTAATATTTCCGCCTTCATTTATTCCAATCCAATGTTATAATTTTTTAAGTATCCGAACACAAACTACGTTTTTATATGGCAACATTCCTCACCAAATGTCAAGTCAAACTTTGTTTTCTTTTTATCTGTCAAATTTGGCGAAGATCTGCGTTGTTCTTGTCGGCTTGTGTTTAATTTATTAAAATGTCCAACAAAAGGAATAAAGACGTTGAGCAACTGGCTAGTGAAAGTGAAGAGGAGCAGGATTCTGGAAGCGAGAAAGACTCCGATTTCGACTCTGACGGGAACTACATCGGCGATAAGGTAAATTACGGACATAACCTGCAAACACATGGCGTGCCATGGAATGTATGTATGTACTAAATAAAAAATAAATAGTAAATAAAAAATATTCTCGCGAGTATTGTCCTCCCAAGAATACAGAAACAAGTAATCAATATACCTTTCTTAAAAAAATATATGTAAAATCTGTTATTGTGACTCCTACATTATTTCATGACATATTTCTTACCATACGAACAATAGCACTCGTTGGTGCATTTCAAGCTTTTTACGATTTGCTCCGTTTCCAGTTTCATAATAAAACGAAACAATGAGTCATTACCTCAACGTTTTGCAATATGCTGGCGCAATCTTAAATCTTTTTACATAAAGTTCAATATTGAACAACAACAGCAACAGTTGAATCCATTTTTTGCCACTTTTATGATTTATTGTGAGTCCTGCGGCAGTTGCTGTAAGATTATACTCTGTATGGTTTTTTAGATTACAGATACTCGTTAAATTTATGAATTCACAGTTTTACACAGATGGTTTTCTAATATAATTCAAGTTTTATTCATTATTAGGAGTTGCAAGCTGACTTTGAAGGGCGCAACCCTGAAGACTGTGACTACCATGGCATCAAGCAACTGCTGCGCCAATTATTCCTGAAGTCAGATGTTGATCTAGGGGCTCTTGCTCAAATTATCATCTGTAAGTTTTGTTTACAAAGTATACATATGAACTGAAATGTTAACTAGGTATATAGCATTAATTAACATTACTAAACTGGCAAATAAATTAATTCTTCCAGCACAAAATTATGTCGGCAGTGTGGTGAAACAATGTCTTGATAACGGCCAAGAGGATGAAGATGAAGACGACGATGATGGGAGTGACGGAGTCTTTGGAATTACAACTGTCATCAATATTACTAAAAGAAAAGTAAGTTTGGAATAGTTTTCTTCTATTTGATTTGCTTATTATTTAATGCATTAAATATTATGTTTATTTTTATAACAGTTTAGAAACTAAGAAATAAATTAATGTAATAAAAAAAATCGTTTATTATCTTAACATTTTTTAAGATGTAAATGTTTAAACAATTTCAGGATGAACACTGTATTCAACAAATTAGAACGCTGCTAAACACACTTGCTGAAGAAAACGCTAATGACAAAACAAAAGCCCTAGTCAAAAAAATCTTGTCAGACGATTCCTCTCAAGTTGGCCTTGTTATAAATGAAAGGTAAACAAATATTTCCTCACTTGTTATAAAATGACTTATAATTTAGTATGTACACAAACTAACATGGCATATTACGTTCAAAATATGACAAACGATACAAACTGTTGAAAGTAAAGAAACTTTGCCAGGAAAGTAGTTCAAGCCGGAGAGACTGGCAAATACTAACCATGCATGGGTACTGCTAACCTCGTACATCATCAAATCAAACAACCATTCTGTCAAGAGTGTATGACAGGAGGAGGGACAAAAAAGTTTAATTTGCTGAAAAATAACTTTACTTTTTTCAGAATCTTGAACATTCCCGCAGCCATCAGTGTACCTTTGTTCTCTTCACTTCAATCTGAGCTGGAGAAAGCTGTCCGCAAAAACATGCCATACACATTCCAATATCTAGTATGGATTAGCAAAACATACAATACTGGAGGTTTGTTTCTTTACTTTCATATTTTTTACTATCACTTTTTCTTCCATGATTTTCCTAGCAAACCGTGTTAGGAAAACATGTTTCTAATGTAGTGAATTAATAATAATTGGTATCATATTATTTCACTACCAGATGAAGCATCAGAAATTCTATTTGCCAATCAAGAAGAAAAGCCTATCGCTGACGAAGCCCTGGCCAGCTTTGAGGTGGATGTAACAGAACAAGCCGACCTATCCCAGTGGGACTACGAAGGAGGTGCTTTGACACCCTGCAGAAAGGTATTGCTATTTATTTGTTTACAAAAGTTACAACATAAATGATTAGTGACTTTTTACATATTTTGAACTGTATCTTTTATGACCTCCATACTAAACCTGTATTTTATCACAATCAACGCACATTAATTACCATACTTGCCAAATGTGGAGTGGTCACAAGTTTTGCCTGTCCATGGAATTGAACCCAGAATGCTGAGATTGTGGCCCACTTTTAATGTTCATATAATTGTCATGTGTATAATTTGTTACAGGTATTCATATTCGACGGATCCAAGTTCAACCACCTAGTTAGACTTATAAAGGAGGAAGTAGAGGCCATCTAAACGCTTTTCGTATACCCGCTAGTGACGTATTTATGCCATTCAATACATTGTATTTATATTTTTATTATAACTATTATAAGCTTTACACATTATGTAACAATGTTTTTCATTTGACAGTGATTTCCCTGAATCAGACCGAATGTCAAAGCAATTTAGAAGTTCAATGTTCACTTTAGTTCAATAAGGAATCAATCTGAACTTATGGCACAGAATATATTATAATAGTACTAAAGTACAGAACGGACATTCTCCGCCCCGCACGCATTTCGAATACCGCACCTCACCACTACATTTAAACGTGTATAAAAGTCATTTGCCCGTGTAGTGTAGTAGGTAATAAATTTGCGGGCGTTGTATGGAGTGTCCGGGGGTGTGCTTATGGTATAAGTGATGATGCGGAAAAGGTGGATCAGGTTTGGATAAAAAGCAGCACTCACTTTCTGTTAGCCTAGCGACAAACCACCCCGGTGACGTAACGGGGCCGTTCTACCGGAGTCGATGAAACAATTTTTTCCCAACGACCCCGGTACCGGGGCAGGGCACCGGGGTGGTTAGTACCTACTCGACAAAACATACTCTGTGATATAAATATAAATGAAACACTTTCATACTAAACATCTATTGATTTTATTACCACTTAGTCTAAGAAATATACTGAAAAAAACATGATTGCCACTTATGTCAATAAACATCTAAATTAATCCACTTATTTCTACCATCATGTACTCTTATAGATGGCTAGTGCATCTCTCATCATAAAATCTCTTAGCGCACAGAGTCCCTTCAAGATCTTTGTGTTCTGGTCCATCTTTTGTATGTCCGTCTCAGCCAAACTCTTGTCTTGGGCCAAATATCCATTGACAGCTTCTTCGGTCATCCAGTGGGCTGGTAGTTTGTGCATGTTGTATTGAGCGGGGTCTGGGTTTACTGGCATTGGGGTGAGTGACTTCTCCCAGGGGGTGATGTACTTCTGTTCTGAATGTAGACCTTCAATGTACCTGAGGAAAATGTTTTTTTTATCAGGGACATTCTTATATGTTAATTGATTACATTATGTCTTAACAGAACCTTTAAAGACTGCTGGTATATGTTCGCTATAAAGATCCTTCGGGGACCTATGGGCGGGCCTATGCCTATCAGTAAGCATCGTTTGGCTGATACGATAATGAGTATGAATAGGGATACGTCTCCACAGTATTGATCTATGATTATTGGGAAGAACATAATGCATCTTCTACTCGAATAAGCTCAATGTGTCGCTTTGTTATGGAAACCCCTCCTTCTTAAGAAGAAGCAAGCAGAACAGCACTTCATAACTGTTGTCTATCAGTGAGTAAGGTCTCCAAAGCTTAATTGAGGAGGGCAGCAAGAAGAACATAATATTTTGGGAAATTACAGGATCGACGACGCATAGTTTAGTGGGTAGTGGACGCTTTAGTCTCCGAGTCCCACACACGGCCGCGGGTCTAGCTAGCCTGCGGTTATGGTGCATAAACGCATTCTCCTCCGAAAAAAAAGGGTCGACGACGCATGAGAAATGCCTCTAGTGTTATAAACGTCCACAGGCGCCGGTAACAGCTTATTATCCGGGCCGGTATGAAAGGCGGAGTGTCAACTCACCTGATATAGGCTTCGGAGTGCGTGACGCGCTGCGCGCGCGGCGGGGCGGGCACGAACAGCGGGTCGAGGCCGGCGCGCGCGGCCGGCGCCAGCGCGGGGCCTGCCTCGCCGGAGCCCGCGCCCGCGCCCGGCGACGGCGTGTTGCGCGCCATTGGTGACATACCCGAAAGTGACGCTGTAGGTAAACGAGTACAAACTTATTTTTAAGGCTCAAAAGACAAAGTTATGACTCATAAAAAGCTCTGACGTGTTACGGTGATGCCACACGGGCGCGTTGCGCTGCGCTGCGACGACGCACCGCAAGCGCTCGACGGAATGGGTGCCACACGATCCGACGCGTCGTCGCAACGCGCTGCCTTGTCCAAGCGCGGTGTCGGAGCGCTGCACCACTCCCCCCGCTTCGTCTCTCGGCTACAAGTCCGTTGTGCACGCGTTGCGGCGACGCGCGTCGCCACAACGGACCGTGTGGCATGCCGTTCAATTTGTATGAAATATAACGCATCGACGACGCTCCGTCACCGCAGCGCAGCGCAACGCGCCCGTGTGGCATCACCTTACCTATAATGTATGCTAAGACTTTGAGACGAAAACTACCAAACAACCGATATTGAACAAAATATTATTTTTTACGCACTGCGGGGATCGACCCCGCGCGTGACCTATCCTGTAGTAACCGAAATCTCGTTTACACCAAATCGATTAACACTCACAATCAAATATCATGAGTCTTGAAAACAATTTTTAATTTCTGCAGATGTAACATGAGTAGGTCATGAAAAACTAAAAAAAATAAGCATATAATACACTTAAATATTAATAACGATAATTTTGAAAGAAAAAAAATATTTGAAAAAGTTCTAAACTTAGAAGTTTCGCAAATTATTTTAACTATGTACAGTCAAAAGCACGTCAGACTATACACTTTGGACTTTGTACGTTGTACCACTCTTATGTCGGGGGCATAAGTGCTATTATCGAACTGCAAGTGTTTACCGTGATGTGCCGTTGACCGTACTTGCTAAACAAATATAATGTTTTGACATACTTCCTGGTGACATTACACCGCTCCGTGATGCAGGTGCATACGTCTTCGGGGGTTTCTTGGTGGATGGAATGAAATTCCTGTAAGACAAAAATATAAACTTAAAATGATTTGCATACTTTAGCAACTAGTAATTCACTTTTATTGATATACATAAAAAGTAGTAATCGATCAAAACGAATAAATAAAAATATAATTTATCAAACCGATATAATATTATTAGGACGAATGCAATGACGTTCAATTAAAAAACTAGACTCCCAATCACGCTCAAATATTGTCCGAAGCAAAAGTCCGCCCACCCGACTAATGGGCAGAGTTTTCGTTTAGTTGTATACAATTGACATTAAATACTAACTGCCACGAGATAAGGTGTTAATTTGAACGAATGTGTTAATGTCATCTGTGTCAACGCCGCTCGGACGTTTTTTGAGGATTTTTTCTTAGAGATTGGGTGTCTAGTTGTATATTGAACGTCATTGGACGAATGTCAAAAAGTTGCCATGATCCTATTGGTCTAGTTCCCCTATAACCCTATCAGTTGCAGTCGTAATAATGTAGTAACTAGACTTTCCAAATCTGTTATCATCCATGAAGATAACACGCTCGCTGCGGGACCGAAGCTGGCGTTTTATTGTATGGTGCGTTATAAGGCCGATTGACCTGTTACTTAAACTCTCCACCACTGCGTTGTAGGGTTTATAGGCCCGGTAAGGTATTGTCTAAATTGTATGCGAAAGCTTAAAATTTTGGATACCTACCTATCAATATCGCTAGTAGACGAGTTGAGTGTCACAGTGTTGGCCTCGCCCCGGGTACCTTCTATTTACTTAAGAGCTATATGTAAAAATAAGTGTAAGGTCTTACAACCCGACACCGCACTGAATAACAGGTTCAATTGGAGAATGATTAGTGTAGTGATGTGCAATAAGTATTTTGTACTTTGTACTATCGTTTATTAAAAAAAAATTACACATGGGCTTCATAGAAACATGATAAACAGTATCCTTTCTTACATTCTAGACAGAAAGATTTAACTTTATTTACTTTTTTATTTGCTTCTCTGCTGGTGAGTGAACAACGCAGCTTTTGGTACTTACGTTTTCAGTTTTATTCTTTCCAAAGTAATGATTTTTTTTAAATTAAAAACACACACTCCGAATGCTACTGAACACTAACAATGTTTCCACAGTTTAACTCACTTCCTACAACATATTTTGACTCTGGACTACTAGAACCAGAGACAAATATAGCTATCTCGTTTCTTCCTGAATAAATTCCTGTTGATTTAAGTAGGATAGACCTATTCGTTTTTAAAATATAAGCAAATAAACATCACTCTTCAAATCTGTCGACTATCGGCAATCGACGCTCAGCGGAGTTTTATGACCTGCCGATGGTCAGCTCCTCCGGCAAAAAATATTTATATAACCAGCGGCCCGTGTAACGTTGTACAAATTCTCCTATTCATATTTTTTTCCATGTATGGCAATATTGGCAATTCAACCAATCACAGCGCCCGTTCGATCAAAAATGCAAATCTCATGTTCAGTGTGGCAAGTGAAATAACAAGTTTGTTGTTAGTGTAAAATTTGCTGAGTATGTGACGCATGGTTGAGAGTCGAATAAAATTCATATTTATATTTTTCACAGGTTTATTAGTATAATTATATTTTTAAATGTTTTAGAAGTCAATATTCTTCAAAAGTAAACTAGTTCTGTTATTTTCTAAATTAATTTTTATATTTAGTAGACGTTTTTTTAGTAGAATTAGGATCGGCTGGTAGCTGTCGGATTTTGAGGTTGGTCACACTGTCTACCGGTTACTTTCACTTTTTTCTTGGATGGGCCCGAGAAGGGCGTTAAGAATTGAATCTTTATATTTGCTTGCCTAAATGGCAGATCCAGTGGTTTTGTGATTGTCCACATACTCCTGGTAAGTGGTTCGAAGGATTTTATTAATTCGGCGATTTCTGTTTGGTTGAAAATGGCGTTCCTCTTATGAACCGACATCTTTCAGGTTGCCGTGATGGTATTTCTTGGGTGGCGGGAAGCCGCATATCTTCGTCGCGAGGAGTTCCAAATGGAATCCTGTGACAAAGCTGGTAAGACCCCCTCCTTTACATGTTTCATGGTGTCCACGTATTCTCCTGGTTTTGTTTCCGCCGCTAACCCTGGAATTGTTTCTTTTCAGCGGTGGGATATTAATTATATTCAAACATTATATTCAAGATTTTATTCAAAATATTTATTATCTTCAAAATATTTAATTGCGTAAGGCCGGTTCCGACGGCGCCCGTGGGACAGACGTCGGACCAGAAAAGCTGTATGTATTTATAAACAAGGGATGATCTGGTAATAGCCAGGAGTAGCAGGTCGGTGCAACCTTTCAGTAGTTTTTTTACAACACATAATTAATAATATTCATGGTGGTATTCCCTTATTGGTAGTTATCTTTTAGCCCCAAATTATCTTTGCAACACCCCAAAGTTAGAACCTATTTTTACGACCCCTGTCGAGTGAGCTAGATTTTTCTAGAACTTTAATTGTATTTTTGAGTACTACCCTCAGTGTGTGTGGGAGAATTAAACTTATTTGTTCAACTGCATCTCATCTTTTATTTCTTTTTTAACTTCCCCGGCACGAGGGTCACAACCAATTTTTTATATATTTTTTGTCCATGGGCCTCTCGGGCACATAGATAGGAGGTTTCCATGTGACAAAATGTTTATATGCCCCACGTTGGGCGCCATTTTGTCACATGGAAACCTCCTATCTATGTGCCCGAGAGGCCCATGGACAAAAAATATATAAAAAATTGGTTGTGACCCTCGTGCCGGGGAAGTTAAAAAAGAAATAAAAGATGAGATGCAGTTGAACAAATAAGTTTAATTCTCCCACACACACTGAGGGTAGTACTCAAAAATACAATTAAAGTTCTAGAAAAATCTAGCTCACTCGACAGGGGTCGTAAAAATAGGTTCTAACTTTGGGGTGTTGCAAAGATAATTTGGGGCTAAAAGATAACTACCAATAAGGGAATACCACCATGAATATTATTAATTATGTGTTGTAAAAAAACTACTGAAAGGTTGCACCGACCTGCTACTCCTGGCTATTACCAGATCATCCCTTGTTTATAAATACATACAGCTTTTCTGGTCCGACGTCTGTCCCACGGGCGCCGTCGGAACCGGCCTTACGCAATTAAATATTTTGAAGATAATAAATATTTTGAATAAAATCTTGAATATAATGTTTGAATATAATTAATATCCCACCGCTGAAAAGAAACAATTCCAGGGTTAGCGGCGGAAACAAAACCAGGAGAATACGTGGACACCATGAAACATGTAAAGGAGGGGGTCTTACCAGCTTTGTCACAGGATTCCATTTGGAACTCCTCGCGACGAAGATATGCGGCTTCCCGCCACCCAAGAAATACCATCACGGCAACCTGAAAGATGTCGGTTCATAAGAGGAACGCCATTTTCAACCAAACAGAAATCGCCGAATTAATAAAATCCTTCGAACCACTTACCAGGAGTATGTGGACAATCACAAAACCACTGGATCTGCCATTTAGGCAAGCAAATATAAAGATTCAATTCTTAACGCCCTTCTCGGGCCCATCCAAGAAAAAAGTGAAAGTAACCGGTAGACAGTGTGACCAACCTCAAAATCCGACAGCTACCAGCCGATCCTAATTCTACTAAAAAAACGTCTACTAAATATAAAAATTAATTTAGAAAATAACAGAACTAGTTTACTTTTGAAGAATATTGACTTCTAAAACATTTAAAAATATAATTATACTAATAAACCTGTGAAAAATATAAATATGAATTTTATTCGACTCTCAACCATGCGTCACATACTCAGCAAATTTTACACTAACAACAAACTTGTTATTTCACTTGCCACACTGAACATGAGATTTGCATTTTTGATCGAACGGGCGCTGTGATTGGTTGAATTGCCAATATTGCCATACATGGAAAAAAATATGAATAGGAGAATTTGTACAACGTTACACCCGGTACATGGTTCGCTACGTATAAAGTGAAATAACAAAGAATGTGATAAATCAAGAACAGCTCGACCGATTTTGTGCAAACTTCACATAAACCATCTACTAAATAGTCCGAACAAAGCCTAAACATTTGGTTTGGATAGGTGAGCCCGTTCTTGAGTTATAAAATTACAACGAAAAGTGGCATCAATATTTATATAGATAATGACAAAAATACTAACCTGGACCTCTCATGCACAGCCATAGGCTTCCCATTTCCCTTGTTGACGTGTAGATCCCTCACATGCCGCAGCAGACGCGGCAGGTTCGGGAACGGCGCCTGTCCCTTGCGCACGCGCGCGCAGTTGCGCCACAGGCACGGGTAGTCGGTGAACGCGCCGCGGTAGTACTGCTGCACGTGGCCCGCTACCACCGGGTATGTAAGTGAAGAGTGTACGTTAGCGCACCCGTAAGAAATTAAGAAGAAAGATGGAGGCAAGGGAGGAAGTGTGACTCCTGATGGTAGTGTTCACTACCGCTATGTGTCTATCACTCAGTTGCAGAAACGTCCATTAAAGTTAATGTGTCATTAAAGCTATTGCTGTCACTTTTTATTTCATGACAACGAAAAGTGACAGCATTAGATTTAATGAAGCATTAACTTTAATGGAGCTTTCTGCAACAGGGTGTATAACCTGCGACAAAGTATAAGGTGCGTAGCCCGCCTTTAAAGAAATATGGAAATAAGAAACCGGGAGTTCGAGTCCCACTCACGGCTGCAGGTCTTGCTAACCTGCAGTTATGACGTTTCAGCGAAAAATATATGTGAATGACGTTCAATATACAACTAGACACCCAATCTCTCAGAAAAATTCCTCAAAAAACGTCCGAGTGGCTTTGACACTGATGACATTAACACATTCGTTCAAATTAACACCTTACCTCGACTCGTGGCATTTAGTGTTTAATGTCAATTGTATACAACTAAACGAAAACTCTGCCCAATAGTCGGGTGGGCAGACTTTTGCTTCGGACAATATTTGAGCGTGATTGTGAGTCTAGTTTTTTAATTGAACGTCTTTGCTAATAATGAATAAAATTAGGTATTTCATTATTGTTACCAAAAAGTAAATCTTATCTATGGTTATACACCACAAGTAAAATTGGAACCATTACAATTACCATACTTACGTTCGAGTTTAGGCTTCTTAGTCTCAATGAATGTCCCAATCACTGGTAGCGTTAAATAAAACATTGTGTTAGTAATGATTTCATTCTTATTATTATGGTTATGCGTAGTTATTTATGTAACTTTGCTCGCAACGAAACTAGTCATTTGCTTGGATGTAAAGGAAAAAACGAGCCTGAGTTAATGCGAAGTATAAACAATAATTAGATGTGTACTTAATTAATCTTCTCTCTAGTAGTAGTAACAAGCATCCGTCGTTATAAAATTTTCCTTTTATAGATAGTTTCTTTCAGCGACTTCGTGAGCAGTAGAGAAAAGTATCTGTTATTCTGATCATAATCTAAATTAGTTTCGTACTTTTCGATAGTTGTTCGTTCTGGCAATGCTAAGTCCTACCATTGAAGTACAATTACTAGCGTATGGAACCGACACCGCAAACCAAATTTTTGCGCGATGCTTTGTTGCCGACGGCAACAACTCATTTCGAACAAAACGCGTAAGCGCCGAGCTTTGCATGGCGCTTACGACGTTTTGGTCGCGAGAAAATTATACTCTGTAAGCAATCCAGCGCTGCAAGTTTTATAGTTTGGTTAGACGACATCCGCTGTAGCAAATACATCAGTCAGTCCAGCGTGCCCGTCATCATCTTGCGACACATTTTTTTCCGTATATCTTCTCTATACGTAGTACTTGTAACTCAATGAGTCCTACAGATGAACAACAAACTTCTGTGACACTTACTGTTTCCCCCGTCGCCGATGCAGTGTTCCATGCAGTCGCTGAGCTCTTCGAACTGGTAGTCACAGTTGTCCCAGGCGCACTCGTACGTGGTTTCCATTGGAGTCTAAAGATATATTAAGAGTTAGTTAAGTATTTGTTACCTTGATCATTTTCTTTTTTTATACGGAGGAAATGCTGTTATGCATACTCTGCCATTCGGGGGGTAGACATAAGGGATTCAATGCTCAAATGTTTCCCCGACTTTCTAGGCAATTCTTTCAATTTCACTGTCTTTCCCTAAACACCTTGAGATTCCGTGATTTTTACAGAAAGTGGACATCTTGATAAGGTTAGAAGACCAGAGATTTGTTCACCGTCTTTTCCTTTCGTATTGCAGTGTTGCCACTGTCTAGCCAGTAAAATCTAAAATTCTAGATTGTTGATAAATTAAGTAAGACCTATTGACGAGCATCCACGATTCCACGCCCCCAAACTATAATCATATTCGGCTATCCCTACCATTACTTGTTCACTATAAGGATGTATCCTGCGTTATTGTCTGATAGAAAAGATTAGCCGCCGTTGCCGAACATTTGGCTAGGAGGATATTAATAGGGTTACAGGTAAATGGTAACGTACATGCTGAGACAGCTCCCTCATCTCCTCGGCGAGCTTGGCGGAGGTCTCCTCGTTGCAGCGAGCCGCGCGCTCCTCCCAGCTCTGCTTGGTGCTGGCCGGCAGCGAGCGCCACTCGTTGCCCACGATGCGAGATATCTCGCCTACGAGACGATGCAAGCAACAATTGTCAAACATGAAGAAAATTATTACTTTTCATCTCGAAACCGCTTAAGCATTGAGGCTTAAATCCCTGTTAAGCTTTGGTCTGTTGATCGTAGCGCACAACGCTGCGGCATACGGTATAGACCGACAAACTTATCTGTTCCGGTGGCCAAAATTGGAACTACGTGAAATGCAATGCAAAAACGATATATAATGACAGTACTAAATCGACAGTAGCGACGCCGCCACCGGAACAGATAAGTTAGTCGGTCTATACCCGACACTTAATCGTATAAAAACGTCTATAATGGTCTCTTGTTCTGTCGCAGTATGCGTGTGCGGCGAAGACGTTTTTCATACGATTAGGTGTCTGGTGCCGCATGCCACATGCCGCAGCGTTGTGCGTTACGATCAACAGACCAAAGCTTTACGCTGACATCTGTCGCATGATTATACCTTTGTGACACTACGCAGCAAAGTAGGTAAACGTCCGCTGCAGATTTTTCTTCGCAATGGTGCGATCGACTGGCGGACGCGATAGACGTCAACGTAGGAGAAAATTAAGCCTCACGGTAATATTTTTAAGAATAGCTATGTTTCGTCCATAGACATAGACATTTTTCACAAGTTTCACTAAACAGTAGAAAGTGCGAGACATAACGCACGAACGAGATCACTATAATTAAAATTGGTAAACAGTATTTATAACTATTTTGTTATACTCGTAGTTACTATGTATAAGCAAGTCACATTATTTTTACTAAGTGCGAATTAATTTAATCTACAGCCTTTTTGCTGCGTAAGTACACAAATATATTTCGTTGTACTTACGAAGCTAAACCAATTCAAGTATGAAGTGAAAGCACATACTCATAATAGAAGTATTTACAAAACTGATTTCCACTGAGCAATCAAAAGATGTACATTTACTGAATACATACGTCTACGTGTGATGGCAACATTACAACAGTATACTCGTACTATAATAAAAACTTAAAAGCCAATGTCTTTATGTACTCAGTGAAAATATTTATTTCCTGCCGCATGTGGCATTTATCAATCAAACTAAGCATATTTAGTTATTTACTGATTACCTAAGTTAAGAACTCGGCAGTTTTGTTTGAACAGCATCATGTGGTCAAGAAACTGCTGTTTTATTTCCGAACTCACAAGATCGTTCTCTCAGGTTTCAACAGACACCACGATAGTAATTAAAGTTATCATATCATGCGTTGTTCGCATTTAAAAGCATAAGGAAGGAGGAGAAAGATTAAGCGCTATAGGGAAATATGCGGTGCAAAGCCGGAAGCAACCGCATATGATGCGAGCGAATAACCCGTGCTAAAATGGCTTTATTTTTTTGCATAATATTATACATATCTACATTCTGTAGAAGCCGCGGCGGGAGCGGCCAGAAAATCGCTTCGTGAGTTCTTAGCCTAATGATGTGAAAACATGAGTGATATTTACCATAACACAAATCTACCAAACCAACAAAGCATATCATCAAATAATTAATGGTTAAAACTCTCATTAATTAATCAACAAAACCAATTATTCAACATCATGCAAAATTGTAATATCCGATTTACTTTAAACATTCAACTATTTGGCTAAGATCATTCAAATATTAATGTAAGGTACTAAAAACTACATAAGTTGAAAAATCTAGATTACTTCATAAATAAGACAAAACACCTACCTAATTTCAAACGTTTATCCTTGGATGCTAAATTTTACATAGATTTAGGATGAGTAAGGTTCCAATTGATCAATAAAATTATATTAACGATAGGTTTTGTTGACTTGGCACACCAACATTGGACCAAATCTGCTAATATGGTAAAGAAATTTCGTATTTCTTTTTACGATAATTTTATATTTCCAATTAATGTGTTTTATTTTTGATAAAATCTCTGAAATATGAAATTTCACACAATGTAACTGTAACTTACACATCCCTTCCAAGTATATCTTATTGTACTCATTGGGCACAATATGTTCCGATTAACAATTTTCTTTTGCAAGGATTTTTTTGAGTGATTTTTTGAGTGCTGCTTGGAGTTTTTTAGTTACGAAACAATAACATTTATGATAAACAATACATACGTCAACGGTAATTTTTACAAGCGGATTTAATATTACGTAAAAAATACTAGAAATCGTCATAGTTAAGGATGTGAAAGTTTCACGATACACTTTGTATATCATACGGGAAGAATTTAAAAATACATTATAATATGATAACAAATAATGAAGAGTATTCCATGCTTATGATAGAAATAGGGAATTATAGCTATATTTACTTGGTAAAATATGTATATCAACTTGAGAATTATAGCATTACTTACCAAACAAATATTAATCTGATTTATAAGTAGGTATAGTAAACATCCTTTATCACATTCATGTGACAAAAAAGATTATAGTCTATCGAGATACTAGTCTAGCAATATAACATGTAGAATTGAATTTCTCTTCAACCATCATAATATCTTTATCTACATCCATACCATAATATGTCTATTTTATATTCAGGAGCGATGAGCAAACGCCCTACATTTAGATATAAGTATCTGTGGCTGCATTGAAATGTTTACATTTTAGTGTCGGTAACCGATACTTAATTTCGTTCAAATTTCGAACGTCTTCTTTAAAAGTAAAAATTAATAGGTTTTTTCGATTATCGAATTAGTCGATTAGTAATTTTATGTTCCATTCCTATACATTTAATTCGATGCTAAAATTATAACAATCGATTTGAGAATCGAAATCAACTCGAGTCTAGATTATTTATGGATTTTAAAAACTACAAACGTCAGTCATTATGTCAGTACTAACTTTTACATACAGATTAAGTTGGTAACTAGGGCGTTTGCTCATCAATCCTGACTATAAAATAGACATATTATCGTATGAATGAAGATAAAGTTATGTATGTGACTGTACATAATTATTCATTATGCAGCAGTCACATAAATAACTATTTACCATTTTATCTGTCACCCTCACCACACAAAAAAATAATCTAGTTAGTTATCGCAACAAAAAAATTAGTCGTCATTTTATGTTGGCGCACATGATTAAATACCAAGTTAAAATAAAGTGGTAAGTCTTATTTTCACCTGAGTTGTTTGGAAGGTAAATGTTACTTTATCCATATATTTTGTAATTATAATTTTCTGATGTGTAATTTTATTACAGTTTACTGGCAACACAGATATTACCAGTAACGCAACTAATTGCACTGATTAGATTTTTTTTGCAAAGACCATATTAGACAAGGCCCTTTTTCTTTTGAGTTACAGACAGATTTATCTCATTTTACGATTGCCAAAATGGACCTTATATTACGAAAAAAAAAATATAAGAGATCATCATAGATCATTCAAGTTTCACTGTTTAGTTAAGGATTTGAAAGTTGAAACTGTAACAGCCCTTTCACACGGCATCCAGTTTTGCAGGACCGGCTTTTTACTGTATCCTGCAAAACAGGACGGTGTGTTCACATGGCAGTTCAGTTTTGCGGGATCCAGTAAAAAACTGTGGACTAAACGTTCCTGCAAAACTGGACTGCCGTGTGAAAGGGCCGTGAACACTGCTATATAAATATTTGTGCGACTACGGGATCCCGCTTTTTACTGGACGACGGATCCAGTTTCTAGTGACAAAACCGAATGCCGGATCGGGCATTCGGTTGGTTCATTCACGGTTCGGTTCGTTCACACGAGCATCCCGCATGCGGGATGCTCGTGTGAACGCTAGCATATAAACACATTCGCCATCAAACGGGATCCTGCAGAAAACGGGATCCTGCAAAAAACTGGACTGCCCGTGTGAAAGCGCTGTAAGACAAACTCACCAAAAGTGCACTCCGGGTTGTTCGCAACGATCGCCTTGCGAACCTCGCTGGAGTAGAGAATGTAGCCGGTGACGATCTTCTGCTTCTGCTCCTTCTTCTTCTTGCTGCTGGCCGGCGTGGCCGTCTGGCCGGAGGACCGCTCCTGGCTGGGGGTGGGAGCCATTGACGGGTTGTAGGGGTTGCTGTTGCCGCCTGTGGGATGGTAAACGAAATGTCAGATTTCATCAATGACGTTCAATTAAAAAACTAGACTCCCAATCACGCTCAAATATTGTCCGAAGCAAAAGTCTGCCCACCCGACTATTGGGCAGAGTTTTCGTTTAGTTGTATACAATTGACATTAAACACTAACTGCCACGAGATAAGGTGTTAATTTGAACGAATGTGTTAATGTCATCTGTGTCAACGCCGCTCGGACGTTTTTTGAGGAATTTTTCTTAGAGATTGGGTGTCTAGTTGTATATTGAACGTCATTGGATTTTATATAATACTAGCCTTCCGCCCGCGGTTTCACCCGCGCGTAATCTCTTTTTTCAAATATGCCCCCTTCCCCCCACATTTCCGGGATCAAAAGTACCGTATGTTCACGGGGGATAGTGTAGCTTTCCAACAGTGAAAAAATTATCCAAATCGGTTCAGTAGTTTCGAAATTGTTATTCCCGCGGGAATGAGACGTTTCCCGTAGGAATTTTATAGCCTATGTCCTAATCCGGGTTATAAACTATACATGTGCCAAATTTCATCTAAATAAATCCGTTCAGCCGTTTAGGCGTGATTGTGGAACAAACAAACATCCAGACTTTCGCATTTATAATATTAGTAGGAGGTGGTAACTAGCTAGGCGGACTCTAAAAAAGTCCTACCATCAACGAGACCCGAGGCGGGAATCGAACCCACGACCTCAGTGTTTTATAGCCACTGTTCCAAAGAGGCGGTAAGCGACCACGGCCGCATATTTCGTTGTATCGCACTCGATGAAAATTAAGGGCTTATTCTGAGGCAATTGAGGATCTATTAATCTTAATAGTCTTTATATCACCATCCAAGGGTGGTGGTCATCTGTCCACCACCCTTGGTCAGTCCTCTTCGCTATGTGCCCTCTCCAATTAAGTAAAATGGTAGTCCACTTATGGAAACCGCAATTCTTTGTTATGTCAGTGACTCTAGTTCTACTGCACTTTTCGTAATTTTTGATGCGAACACGTAAGAAGCACCCAAGCGAAATACGACGACTACGAAACTAAAATCGTATTACTATTCGTTAATTTGATCATTCTCAAACGGTTAAGTAAATCATCGCCTTATATTGCCGGGTCTTAGTCTTAGGCTAGGCCCACACTTGACGGAAATTCATATAAAACCGTCCACGACGGAGCGACCGATCTTCCGCGTAGTGTGCCCGATGTTTGTAATTTATATGCAATAACATGTGTTGGCGTTCCGTCGCGGAAGATCCGCGGCGGAATTTCCGTCAAGTGTGGGCCTAGCCTTACAGGATTAAAATAAGTAAAAGATGAGTAATGAGATAGCTAACCTATCGAGAGCGGCGTAGCGGGCGAAGCGAGCGACGAGTCGTCAAGTGAGTTTTCCAGAAGCATCTCCACATCTTGGCTCCCAATCGTTGTGTTGATGAGATTCGTGAATTGGGGCTTTACGTCCTGCAAATTTTAATAGTTTCATAATGATTGTTTTTTTTTAAACTGAACTGTTCGTTTTAATTAAAAATATTTGGAATAATAGATACAAATATCCCTGGTGGTCTGCTGCGCCCTCTGGTGTTCGCTCTGGGGCTCGTCTTGTCCGTCGCCCCAACGGGTGAGCAGGACTCATGACTAGTATGTACTTGTTCATACTCGTCATCTCATGTCCACTTCGTCTTAGCTATGACTGCCATGACAACTTTGGTGATACTTCGAACCCAAGTCCGAGCATCGTTTTGTTTTATATAATAGGGGGGCAAACGAGCAAGTGGGTCACCTGATGATAAGTGATCACCGCCGACCATAAGCACCCGAGACCCCCTTGGGGTCGCAGGCGCGTTGCCCGCCTTAAGAGACGACAGTTATTAGGTCTCATACCCAGTAATTTCTTCAGGCCTGGGCAAAAGTAACCCGGAATTTCACCGCGGGTGTCTGCGTACGAGATATGATTTTCGTCTGCGATTTGCATCATACTTATTTCAACGAGCCATTTGGTGTAATGGTCGAGAAGTCGGTTATTACACCAGAGGTCGCGGGTTCGATTCCCGCAAGGTACAAACATTTGTGTGCATGAACATGTCTGTTTGTATCGGTCTGGGTGTTCTATGTATAATATGTATGTATTTACAAAAAAAAAGTATTTAAGTAATGTTTATCCGTTGTCTGGCACCCATAGCACAAGGTAATGCTTAGTCTGGGGCCAGATGGCGCTGTGTGAATAATGTCCAGAGATATTTATTTATTTTATTACGCAATGGTCCTTTTATGGAGATTCGAAAAGTCGTTTTGCAAGTATACCCAATGATACATAATATTCGACTTATTATACACATCATTTAAGCTTGTAAAAGTGCGTGCGATTTTGAGCTCGGCAAAGATTTCGCTACAAATTACCATAGAAGTAACAAAATTATCTACTGTTATAAATATCGTTGCATCAGTGTGTATAACGTACAATATGGTCGACGTTGATGCTGGGGTTGAACGGCTTCTGGCTGAAGGCGCTGGAGGAGGCCTGCACGTCCTGCGGCGTGGCCAGCGCGGGCGGGCCCAGCGGCTTCGGGAAGAAGTAGATCTGCACAAATAACACATTGCTTCATTAGTTTACTAGCAGTCGCCCCGGCTTCGCACGGATGCAATGCTGTTTCTACTATATTATGCATGTATTATACATATAAACCTTCTGAAAAGAATGACGATTCCGTGCTTCGGAAGGCACGTTTATTTCTACGCAAAGTAATGGCAGATTATGCTGAACTATAAATTAATATTAAGATCTAAATGTACTTACCAGGGACTGCTTACCGGTATAAAATATCGTTATAGTACCAGTAAAAATATCAGTACTAAAATTCTATACCCATTGAATTTCGGTACAGATTTCATTCGTTTATACAGTTATTTAAAAATAATTTTATTGCTGATACTGTAATGATGAGTGCGCGCGCCCGCGCCCCGCGGTGCCTCTCGCGCGAGGGGCCGCGGCGGGCGGGAAAGGATTAGGATTTAAGGAACACGCGCCGACAGGTTGGCGATCGCGATTGTTTTTCTTTCATCCGGCGGACGAGTAATACCCAAATTATAACGTTTTACTTTTCTTTAAAAGTTTATAATTATTATTTCTTTAAACATACTTACATTACCTACCTACCTACATACATACATACTTTTACATATACGTATCAACATAGGGTGGAGGCACCAAATATCGGCCCAACATTTTTTGACATTTCAGTGCTTATAATTTTTACATTAATAACTTTTGCTTTCTTTCAACTACTTTTTTAGGTAAAGGGATAATGAAACTCCATTATTACATTCGCGAAATAACGAATTCTTTGTTAGATTTGAATATATAGATGTTTGTTTCCGAACTGGCCGATTTCCCCTAATATCGGCCTTTAGCACCCAAATATCCGCCGCCTATAACCATAATATCGGAATACCTTTTCAAAGGGAAAAAATTTGTTCAAAAAGTATAAAATCAAAGTATTATAACATTTATTTATTTTCAAACCATATTTTATTTAACTCTATTATAAATAAGTCTTTTAAAAATAATTTACAATTTTTTTCTTTAAATATATTTACTATGCCATCACTAAGACTTGATAACAAAGTAGCCTGATGTTAAACATCTATGCGGTCTACGTTGGAGCGCGCTTGCTTAGGAAAGGCCTGTAAATTCTTGCCTTGAAGAGCACCAAGATTATAATGGTCAGGAAAGGGAGACCCAGGTAAAGAGAGAAACTTGCGCAGTCCGTATCAAAAAAGATGAAGCAAATCATTTAGTTCGTAAGCGCGGCATTTTCGCAGTATAAGGATTGGAATCTCTGACCGAGTCAAGTCGTTCGGTGATGGAACGGAGCTGGTAGAACCAAATCGTACAGCCGAGCAGCACATTCACCAAAGTAGAGCCTGTAACAGACGGGTAGGCAATCAATCTTCCTACGATGATCGAGGCTTTGCAAGTTCTCGACCAAAGCATCATCGCCGAAAAGCCTCTTCGCATGCCGCTCAATAGAGTCCAAGGCAGCCAGCTGGCATTAAACAGAACTATCCCAAATATGGTAGCATATTCCATGCAGGAACGGACTTGAGCTCTATAAAGGGTAAGGAGCTATTTCGCAATCAAGTAGCGTATGGTTCTTGAAAGGATGCCAATCTTTTTATAAGCAGTTACTGCTACGGACTCTATATAGCTCCCGAAGTTAAGGTTGGAAGATAATTCCATACCTAAGAGCTGTAGTCGGTCAGATAGAAGAACGGATACGCCACGAAAAGTGGTAGCCAGCCCAAAACCACTCTTTTTTGTGGAAAATATACAAGCCAGCGTTTTGGTGGGGTTGAGTCTGAGACAATTTGAAGGGTCTGATTCAATTTGTCCACCATGTTAGATCCTAAAGCCTCAGTTTCACCTCTACTTGCACGTGTACGACAAGTATCCCTCGACTATCGTACTATCAACGGCATACCCCAGAATCTCGGACGTAGCTAACAATATAATCGATGTGCAGTAGAAAGAGTGTAGCTAAAAGCACAGATCACTGAGGGAAGCCGGCATTTATTGCAAGTGAGTCGGAGGTGTACCCATCATAAATTACTCTGATGCGACGTTCAGTCAGGAAATCCATGATTCAGGCACAAACTGCAGAGGGGATCCGATAGGAGGGAAATTTACCAAAAACATTACATAATAGGTAAAGTTATCTTCAGACAGTGATGGCAATATATTTTTAATTGTATACATGAAACCAAAAACCATTTGGGGCATACGTCACATCCAATATTTTTATCTTCTTCTTCGACATCACTCATCAACTCTTTCGCATAGCTGGCGCACAAAGAATATCAGGCAGCCGACATTAGGATTTCTAATTGCGATAGACAAATCTCAATATCGACCACTCTGCCGATATTGAGATTTGTCAATCATACTGATCCCTAATCCCGGCCACGCAATTATTAAATAAAAAAAATATTTTTTTTTTAAAATATACTACCTAAACGGTACCTTGACTCTTTATCTTTAAGAAGAAATAAAATAAAATAACTTTGGTATGTTTATTACAATTTAAATACTTCTCAACGCAATGATTCGATTCACGAATTTGACCTGAAAATGCCGCAAAACGACACACGTCCGTACCTCCTGCACTTTTTTGCCTATCATTCGTTCAAATTTTGAGATATTCATAAAAAATTAAGGGAGGTTAAGCGTAAGGGTATACAGCTGCTATTTGCATAAAAAAAATTATGATTTTAATAATAATAATTAAAATGTACCTACATAATAATAATAATGTTTATTCAGATAACTATGATCCAACAGAGAATGTTAGTAACAACGAAATCTTATCACCTATGTTAGTACTTAAAGTTTAATTTAGAGAATGTTAGTAACAATGAAATCTTATCGCCTATGTTAGTACTTAATGTTTAATTTAGATTTAGTGATACGGCACATGTGCTCGACGAATGGACAGTCCCCACTGTCGGCTATGGCCCTCAGGACATTATTGCGGCTGCCACGAACTCGTCTCAAAAGTGAGCCTGCTTTTTTTCTGAGGATGGCTGGGAAACTGTCAACCCCTGAGTACGCAAACATGCTGGAAGCGCTGCAGTATCGCGGCAGCCCCAACAATGCCCTGAAGGCATTGTTATACTGAATGCGCAAGGCGCTGTACGATTTCTGGGTGTAGTTTACCCACAGACTGCACGAGTAGAAAGATGTACAATATGCATTGAATAGCATAACCTTAACAGGCCCAGAACATCGTGCAAATCTGCGAGCCAACATATTAGCCCTTACCGACAGCGCCCTACGCTCTCTCTCCATATCTTCATCGTCTTTTAGGTCCTCTGTAACTATGTGGCCTAAATATTTAAATTGTCTCACTCTAACGAGGGGTGACCCATTTAGCCTGATGGGAGGCACAAAGTCAGGCAGTCTATTACCAGACTTGAAAACCATGTACTCACTTTTCTTACAATTGTACACTAAGCCATGGGCAACTGCGTAGGTTTCACAATATTCCAACATCCTTCTAACGGCGCTGACTGAGGGGGCCAGCAGCACCATATCGTCCGCGTAGCTTATATTATTGAAGCACTCGCCACCCACATGACATCCGATCTTCATGCTGCTGAGCCCCTCAATCAGCGCGTTTACATAGAGGTTAAAAAGATTAGGAGAGCTTAACCCTTTTTAAGTTATGGCGCATTTTCTCTAGACGGCCGATATTAGGCGGGGGCCGATATAAGGAGCCTCCACCCTACATCATAGCACGAACTGAATATCTGACTTTACTTACCAGTACTTACACCAATGCTTGCTTTATGATCTTATTCCCTATCTAGCACTTATCGTCGTTAAGTAAGCACTAAGCAGCTAAGTAGGTAGTTCAATATCTATCGAGTGTAACTGCCATTGAAAGATATACTTACCTTTAGATAGGTACCTAAGTTTAATGTCAAATAGATAAATTAAAACTTACGTTGAAAAGCGCGACAAATGCTTTGCTTCAGCCTCTGTTCTTGTGATCCATTGTTCAATATACAGACCGGTGCGAGCGGACGCGTGAGAGGACTGAAATCAACTAACTAGCTAACTAAGCTAGAAGTACCCCCGTGTCCTTCCATTTAAGCCATTACAAAATTTCAGTATTTTAATATAAATAACAGTTAAAAAATTGTTGTACAAAAATGTTTATACTACAACAATTTTACAGTACCAAAAAAAATTTCTGTACTGGAATTTAACAGTATCAAAATATATTTAAATGACGTCATACAGAAAAAAACTATACCGTTATTCATACCGGTAAACAGTCCCTGGTACTTACCATGTTCTCAGAAATAAACATATTCTATTCTATTCAAGAAATTAAAAAAAAACCTGCTTTAGAGGCGCCAAATTAGCTATGGTTATTGCAACACTTGGTTGCTATGGTTATCCTCACAAAAATCTCACAATATCCAATAGTAACACGGCACGGTGACAATTGACATCACACTTTGACAAACAGCAATAACGAATGACAACTTATTGTTTTTTTTATTAGATTGTTGCCACTTCAATAAATTAGTTCCAATTTTTTTCGCAATATAGCGAGGTTTTTTATTTTAATGGTCGGGGCTATAATTCCATACCTCATCCACAGTGACGTCCTTAGTATGCTCGAACTTGCGCAGGCCCGCCTTCAGTTTGCGCGCGACTCTGTTCGACTCGTCGTACAGCGACTCGCACACGTACACATCGCCCTCCGATATCTCTGTCGGACGACCTGAGAGAGACAAGGACAGAATATATCAGACTTTTATTTAATTAAACGTCTAACATATGGTATAGTTGGTGAAGCTTAACTTAAACTGTACAATAGCTACAATCAATGTTGTATCATCAAAGTCACAAGTTCATTATTTTTGTTGATATCTATAAATATTAGAGTCCGACCGAAACTGGTTTTCCGGCCGAAACCGAAACCGAAACCGAATGTTCGGCCGTGGCTTCAGTTTCGGCCGAAACCGAAACCGAAACCGAAACTCACGTGGTCAAGTATAAAATTCCTTAAAATACTGAAATTTGGTGCATTTTACCCATTATTCTGGGACATGAAATGGAATCAGAGTATATTGATTTTGTTGTAATCATTTATTTAATACTAGACTTCCGCCCCTGGCTTCGCTGGCGTAGGCTACACGCTTTAAACCACTATGAAATGCCCCCGGTAACTTCCAAAACCATCTTCTTAGTGGAAACTTACACATTATAAAGTACGCTTTTAAAAAATTTAAAGTAAAAAAATTAAGACACTTTTTAACACCCCTTGAGGGGTGAAATATTAAAAAGCTTACACAAGGCTCTGTCCCCACCCTTTCCATTAAAAGAAAAATAACCAGTTTTAATCCAAAAACTGACGGGGTATTCAAAAAAAATAAAACCGTGCTTATGCCGCACGCCTAAGATGCAGAATTGCGCTGTAAGTGTCTAGCTTGAAGTAGACTTGACTGTACAATATTTTTTTAAGATTACATTTTGATTGTACACCTATATTTAGCCCAGGGGGGTTACTCTTGATCGCCTGCACATTATTTTCGCAATTAACTGTGTCAAAAAAATACTTTAAAATATGAAAAAAATACAACATTAAAATTCGATTTGCGTGAAATCCCCATTCCTACTCCTACGGCGGATGTCATACAAAAAAAAAGATCAGTACAGCGAGAGGTATTGACAGAGAATAGAGATACGTTCGAAATCTGTTGGTTGGTGGGGACGTTTTTTTTGCATGGTCCTTTAATTTTTTATTTTTAAACCCCTTTTTAACCCCCACGGGGGTAAGTTTTCAATAACACCTTTTTATTTGAAACTGATTCCAAACTAAAAATATACTTCCCGAATTTTAAGACTGTAACTTTTAAACTGACGAAGTTTCATACTAACTTCCAACCCTCTTTTTACCCCCTTGGGGGTTAATTTCGAAAAACCCCTTCTTAGTGAGAACTTACGCATTATAAAGAAGCCTTGTACAAAATTTCAAGTTACTGGGTCTTGTACTTTGGGCTGGTCGTAATTCCTTTTTGAAATATCCCTCCCTTCCCCCCCACATTTTCGGGTAAAAGTGCTCTATGTCAGCCGGGGATAGTGTAGCTTACCAATAGTGAAAGATTATTCAAATCAGTTCAGTAGTTTCGGAGCCTATTCAATACAAACAAACAAACAATCAAAATAATCTTTCCTCTTTTTAATATTTACAAGTATAGATAATACAAAAAAAAACATATTAATCACACTTTTATTATATTTTCAAATCAAGTTCTCATAGCAAAATGTTTATCAGTTAACAATAATCGAATCACTAATTGTTACTGTTTAACGCACTGACTATTGTGTTGCTAGTGTTGCTACAGAGCTATCCGAACGGCGCACGACAATAATTCCCAAACAGGTGCGCGCGCCGCCAAAGCGTTGCTGCGAGAAACGAACGAGCGAACAGCGAGCGTGCACGACAACTACCGAAATCAGTTTCGGTTTCGGCAAAAGTTTCGGCCAATTTTGGCCGAAACCGAAACTGCAGCCGAAACTTGATTTTTGGCCGAAACTCGGCCGAAACCGAAACCGAAACCGAACCTGTTAGCCAACTAAAATAATATTTATTATTTTAGTTGGCTAACAGGCAAAGTGGTCCACTACGGCCCTTAGGAGGTTTACCAAAAAGCATCCAGCTCATGCCAGCCATCTTGCGCAGATCATCGCTGCACCTGGCCTGAGGGCGTCCTACACTACGTTTACCGAGACGCGGTCTCCACTCTAGAACTCGTTTACCCCAACGGTTATCGGTTCCACCTCGCAAAGTTTGATCAAATATTACGATTTTATAAATTAATACTTACATTTCAAATAGTCGTCGTAGTCCAAGACAGAGCATTTCCCCACAATGCCCACCAGTGGGCTGGTATCGTGCATCGTCGTCAGCAGCACCTCTTGCTTGTAGAAAGGCTGGCATTGACAAAAAAAATGTATAATATTAATAATATCTTTATCAACACAATAAACATTATACGGTTTCTTGAGAGAAATTATAAAAAATATTTTCGAATATTTTGGAAACAGACAACGCCAATACACAACACACAATAAATGATAGAGAATATCTTTTATCAACAATAACTCATGCATTTGGTTTATTATCATACATTAAACCAAAGTATCCAAATGTTTAATATCTAAGTAGATTTTTTCTTTATTAGGCTAATAAATATTTATTTCACAAAGATTATGATGGATTACTGAATACCTTATTGATAATGTTTGAGACCTCAGACGGAAAGATGAGGAACGGCCCGCGGAAATAGCATTTGTTACTGAAACAGAAATAAATTATAATTAATATGTTTTAGGATTCATAAGTGCTCTTATGTCTTTTTCATAAATAAAAAACAAATGAATAGGAAAAATTGAATCGACATACATAGTTATTTTTTTTAAAAGGAAAACTGTTGAACAGTCTGCCGTCTAAGTGCTGGTAGAGAAAAAAATTGATGTGGGTAGGTTTATTTTGACGGCAGACGTCAAACGTCAAAATGAACCAGTCACGTTTTAGTTGGACCTTATGGCCACGTAGCGCCATCGAGCGGATTTCTTATTACGAAAACCCCTCATTAAATTAATTTTAATTATTTTCAAACAAGACTCACTCGCCAGTCTCCCATATGGTGTCGACCTGCGCGATCATCTGCTTGCCGCCGTCCGTCACGACGTACACGTAGTCGCCGGTCTTGATCACGCCGGAGCAGACCGTGTTGTACTGCTCGTAGTACGTGTTCTCGTCGTCCGTGCCCAATGGGTTGTACATCACCACGTCCTGAAGAAATGTCGGTAATAGGCTAGTTGACAAAATTTGGAAATTCGTTTAAAACTATAGTTTAGTATCTATTTTACCCCAAATATATATTATTTTTAGAAAAATAGGCCTTTTTCATAAGTATTTTGCTTTTTTAGAAATAAACTTAAAATTAACTTTGGAAAGGCCAAGACTGTCATGGCGTCTTGAATGACGTCTATCCTCGCGAAACAATCGAGTTTGTTGATGTCAGTCGACGAGATCATTATACAGCTGCAACCTCAGAAGAAGAACTAAAGCATAGAAACCACGCTAAAATAGCAAGCAAAGACATATACTCATCCTTTTAATTCATATGAATGACAATAATGCGTTAGAAAGGGATGTATAATATTTTGTCATGAGTGAGTTTCTGTAGGTTGTCCATAGTTTTTTCTACAGTAGTGACGTTCCTTTTCGGCACTTTAAGTCGATAAAAATAAACCTAACAGATAAAGTTACGACTTAGGTTTAATATCTATTTCTCATAATCAGATCATTTATTTGGCTCTAAATATTTGTTGTCTTTCTTCTATGTTTACGAAGTTTCTGTAGGGCTAAGTATTTAAAATATGAATTTTCTAGTAATAACGCAGTATATTTGCCCATGGTTAAAACACTACTGCCGTGTTTGTCGCGCACGGACATAGGACACACGTCGCGTAAAGTATTGGTCGCATTACATCGCATTGCGTCGCGTCGCGTCGTGTCGCCCACCTAGAACAACGGGTTAGACTAGGGAGAAAGGTAATAAAACATAGGTTATTAATATATTAAAGATTTTATTAATTCAATCATTTCAATGTCGCAAAATCACTGTACTTTAAATAAAATTGTTTTATTTAAAAAACTTGTGTAAAGTGTTTGGAACATATTATATGACTACGTTTATTCCATGTCCAATTTGCTCTTCTTACACAGTCATTGTATACAGATATTTTTCATGTCTTCATTCTTTGGAAACCTGTAACCAAAAAGTAGAAATGTTGAAACAAGTTGTAAAATAAATAAATAGCAGAATAATCAACTAAAATAAAAATAAGTAATATCAAGAATAATATAGCCTCTATGTAAAAAACTATGACCATGATCTCTTAAAAAAGTAAATATTATATTGTTTGAAAGATACATAAATGATCCAATCAAGTCCTAAAATGATATTGTTTTTACCAATGAAACATTAATATTCATTTATCGATATAGAAATGCACATCACTATGCGAAATAATATAACCTCTAAGATCTGAACAAAATTTCTTTGATTCAAGCAATAATCGATACTAAATTGGACAAAAACAAATATTATCACAAACTTTAAGCATATTTTAACAGTTAGGACACTATTTTCTTAACTGAAATAATCGAAAACAATCTAAACTTACCGATGAAAGGTTACGTTTCTTGGATATTTTCTTTTCTTCCAGTGTGGGATTTACAGCCCTCAATCACACAAGACATTTTTACACAGGCACCGAGTATCTATCACAAAACAAGATTTATCTTGTTTTCAAGCATTGCACTGAATAATACCACTTAATTAAATTAATTTAGCTGAGAGGAGTCTCAAATTTTGTGCGAAAGTATTTGTCAATATGATGTAACTAAGTTAAGTTGTCACTTTTTCCCCAGCAAGAGGAAACAACCTATGCATTTTTAATTTGGTGGAGTTAAAAGACATCCAAAGGCATCCGTTTGACATTTGACTAGCGACGACCCTCGGAAAACAGAAACGAATTCGGATCATGTTGTTTCACTCGCTCCTATGGCCGAATTAATGAAGTTAAATGAGTAAGATAGCAGGTTTTCAATTCTTATTTTAGCGTGGTTTCTATGCTTTAGTTCTTCTTCTGAGGCTGCAACCGGTGTTTTGCGAGGACTGACGTCACGCTTCTCTGATTGTTGTTTAATGTCACGTGATTAAATAAGTAATTTTGCCGATTTTAATTTCCAAAAATATTTGTAATCTTATATTATTAATAGTAAAAAAGTTGTTTTTTTGTTTACTACATATCATGATTAATCATTAGAAACTCTAAGCCATCCGATTCATTCTTAGTGGAAACAAGCCTATTACATGTCGTTTTATTAACTCGATGATGAGGGTGGGATTGTAATCGTCGTCGCTATTATTCTGTTTGGTGTTGGGAACCTTCACCGCAGAAGCTCACCGCTAAAAAAGATCTTGAATGATTTAAAAAAGGCTATCTGTATAACTGTTGAGTTTCTTGCGGCACTTCTTCTCAGCAGGCCATTCATTCACGTCAAAGTGCTGGTAGGAAAAAAGTTTATGACGTGCAAAAGAATTTCTTGGTAAATCAAATTGCAAAATAAATACTTTGACTTTGACTTTAAGCGGCTTCTGGCGCTTCTTTGTAATTGCGTGGTACTGGAGCTATGTAAGTTTTTCTTAGTTATGTTTTAAAAGCGGGCAACGCGCCTGCGACCCCACGGGGGTCTTAGGTGCTTATGGGCGGCGGTGATCACTTACCATCAGGTGATCCAATTGCTTTTGCCTCGTATAATTTAAAAAATAAGATATAGCATAAATAGCCCTCGTGGATAAAGTATGATGGTGAAATTATAATATTTTAACCCATTAACTACCCGAATACCAGTGATAGGAGACATATCAAGAATTCTGTAAAACTTGCAGTAATCGTACTTAATCAGGATAACGATTTCTGCCAGTTATCTACTTGATATTAAGTGATAAACATAATCCGACTAAAGTTTCGCAGAAATGAACAATATGAACATACCTCTCCCGCCCAGCTACAATACCGCAGAACTTAGTTATGCACCCGCTTAAATAATTCGTATCTATTTCTAAAACTCACTGGTCTCTCTTTCTCCTGTACATTCTCGAGCACTTCTAACTCCGCCAGCTCGTCCTTGTGTTTCTCCACGCGCTCGCGGAATACGGAAACTGTCCGGCTGGGCTCCAATGGCACCTGAAATAACAAAAATCCAAGTCAAAATATTCTTTAATCATGTAGCAAGACACGGACTCCAAAAATAACATAACTTGTGTTATTATTATAATATATAAATATTTTCTTTCTCTGTCTTGCACTGCCCTTTATTCTGTTCAATCTATTTTCATACTTTCCTCTTTTCTAAGGTTGACTGGAAGAGATCGCTATTAGCGATAAGTCCGTCTATATTGTATTATATGTTACATATTTGGCCTAAAGTGTTTTGTGCAATAAAGAGTATCTATCTATCTAAAACATAAAAAGCATACTTTTATATATTTTTAGTGTTTTTTTTTACTTTTTTGATTTTGAAGTCGTTTTTTAAACTTTTTTATTTGGAGTCAGGGCTACATTATTACTGTGTTACATGGTTTTAGTCAAATAAGTTAATAACACAACATAGTTTGCAACTTCTTTTATCCATCGTCTATCGTCATGTCCCGTAGACAAATCACTTCAGTACAATCTAGGATATTATTGTGCATCGACTTCTCCCTAACGTCATTTATTACTTTAAATTGGCAGTCATTGCAAAGTTGAAATAATAAAAAGCTGTGCTTTATAACTTTTTATAACCTGTAATAAGATTTTAAAGAAATTTTATATGAAATAGAAAACTTGTGAAACGTCATTATTCTCACTTACGTCTCTTGGCACGAGGGTGGCTTCCTTCTCAGATCCTTCCCAGACCTTTATCTTCTTGAACCATCTGTTCTTTGTGTTGTACCGACTCTCGCACACATACACATCCTTGTCAGCATATCCTGAGATAATAACAGTAATTGTAATACGTAAGTCATAAGTTTCCATTTGCGAACATTTTTTCTAAGAACATCGAGTTAAAAGAATGTTCGAACTTGGCTTGACACGCTACCATGTGTATATATTTTTAACCTGTTTCAACCTATCCTGTTTTGAGATCAACTCTAGTTAAGAGGTAACCTCATTAAAAAAAACACGATTATTAGTCGCTACATATGCATGAAGTAGATGGTGTGTGTGTGTAGTGTGTATTTACTAAAGGCTCAGCGGTAACGGAAAACATGCATGGCAATCTTCAAGAAACGATCATATCTCTTTCTTAAAGGCCGGCAACATACTTGTGACACCTCTGGTGTTGCGGGTATTTATGGGCGGAGGTGATTGCTTACCATCAGGTGAACCGCTTGCTCGTTGCCTCCCTCTTACATAAAAAAAAACATCTAGAGAATCCTGCACATTTGAATGGCTGTCTAGCTGCCCCAATAGGTCTAGTTCCCTAATAAGGTTGTTAACACAAGCATCGAGAACAAGCCGCCCGCGCGCTTTCCCCGCAACGCCGCGCCCTGCCGCTCCCCTCAAAAACTTAAGCGTCTGAAATTGCCCGCTCGCGCCAGTTAGTTGCATCTCCGCGCCGTAGCGGCCGTCCACCATTTTTAATTGTTTAACAAGTTTAACAGATTTATTGGATTGATTGTAATAATTAGTCAGTAAACACATTGTCAAGAAAGCAACCTGCATATTATTCATATCATTAACAATTTTTGGCGACCGTGACAGGACACTATATTGAGCCTTAAGCATCATACCTTGCGGTTTAAACTTGAAGTACTCCTTGACATTCATTACGTAGCAGTGTCCGCTGACTTGGTCGAGCGGGATGGTGCGGTGCGTCTCCGTCTTAAACACCTCTTGGTGTAGGAACTTGCGGGTTAGCACGTGGAATGTCTCGTGCGGTCTAAGATGAAAATGATAGTTTACATTCATTACTATACTAATGCAGGCTTATAAACATCAATCGGTAATCGCTTGGCTTGGCTGAAGTTCGATTCGTTTGATTAAACAAACAGTAAAAATATAGAACAAACAACATAGGTATTAAATGGATCAATAAGTGAATGAACAAATCAATAAAGAGCATTGAAGATTAATTCTTTTAAAACTAGATACTTAATATCAATACAAACATATAATGTCATTAGACAAAAACTCGTAAAGTGTCCCATTTCAAGGATATAAGCACTTACACTTACTTCTAGAGATAGGGTTTCATATATTTTACTGACATTTAAATCTGTCTTACATCATAAATGCTATTATAACAACTCGCTCGCAACAAGATCTTGCTCTCTCTCGCTTACAAGATTTACTGTGTTTTCTTTCTTGCGTTTTAATGAAATAAATTATTTCTATTACCTATAGTAAACGTTAGCGTAGAGCATCGGCACCCCATCCTTGTTCGTCCAGACGCGCTCCACCTGCACTATGGACGGCTCCTTGTTCCCCTTCTCGGGCATCACGTACACGAAGTCGCCCTTGCTGTACTGAGTCTGTTGTAGGGGCGCTCCGCCCGCCGGCATCGAGTCGTCTATGCTGGATCTGGAGTGGAGATGTCTTTTGAATACATGTCAGGGTGTAAATATGGTGTTACATTATAGACCGACAAACTTATCTGTGCCAGTGGCCAAAATTGGAACTACGTAAATAAATAAATAAATATCTCTGGACATTATTCACACAGCGCCATCTAGCCCCAAACTAAGCATTAGCTTGTGCTATGGGTGCCAGACAACGGATTTATAAACATTTCTTATATACTTTTTTTTGTAAATACATACATATTATACATAGAAACACCCAGACCGATACAAACAGATATGTTCATGCACACAAATGTTTGTACCGTGCGGGGATCGAACCCGCGACCTCTGGTGTAATTGTAATAGCCGACTTCTCGACCATTACACCAAATGGCTCGTCAAATGTCATTGACGTGAAATGTCAATTATACAAACTGCAACAGGATAATACTGCTGGTTAATCCAAAATGAATTGTTAATATTGAGAAATGGAATTAAACAATAAAAAAGGTATTTTAATAATTATTCTACGTTTTTGTCAACAACAATTATTAAAACATCACATTAACATTATGATCACTTTGTGCTCACTACGACAATACAATTATTTTTATTGCCAAAAGTGCAAAAATGATATTTTATGGCAATACTAAAACGATAATAGCGACACCGCCACCGGAACAGATATGTTTGTCCGGCTGTACGCTGGTACAGATTTGTGTTGCAGACAATTTTTAACATATTCAGCCGTTTCCAGCACCAAGTTATTAATAGTTTTTGTTTGTTATATTGTATTAAACTTATGAGCACATATTTTTAATATATTCAAATATTTTTGTTGTTCTGCCAAACTGTGCACTGTCAAGGAGACGGATAATGACCGGCTCTATTGCATTACGGCTAGCTATAAATTTTGTATAACATAATATCACCGCACACTCTCTGGCGGACTTTGACTCATTCGTATTCAATCCGGCCAATCGTTGACCCGGCGCAATACAAAACGGCCATAATTTTGGACGTTTAGGCGCATAATGTTAAAAGCGCAAAATGTTAAGCCCTCGCAAAATGGTAAAAGAGCAAAATGTTAAAGAAGCAAAATGGTAAAAGCGCAGAATGGTAAAGGAGCAAAATGTTAAAAGCGCACAATGTTGAAAGAGCAAAATGGTAAAAGCGCAGAATGGTAAAAATTTCAGTTGTATAGCTATATAGCTGCTAGGATGATATTATGTACATTTTTGTGAATTAAGACTTCCTAATAACAGAAATATAATAAAAGGTAAACAGTTTTTGGTAAAACATATTTATTTTCAAAATCAAATAATCGACATTCATGATATCACCTAAACGAAATAATAATACAACAACACATTATCTCATTATATAAATGTTATAATATTGTAATAATTATAGGATTGTTATATTATTAACAAAAGTTAAAATAATAATTTATTTCCATAATTGATTAATTCTCAGCATATTAATATTATACATTTAATATTACTTAATACTATATTTCTTATATTCATAATAATCATTGATAATGGAACAACAAATTCTATCCTATTTTTCTATTTTAATTTTGTTCTATAACTTATAATAATTTATAGTTTTTGCAATAACAAAACGCATCATTATTTCTGTTATTAGGAAGTCACAATTCACAAAAATGTACATACTATTATCATCCTAGCAGCTATATAGCTATACAACTGAATTTTTACCATTCTGCGCTTTTACCATTTTGCTCTTTCAACATTGTGCGCTTTTAACATTTTGCTCCTTTACCATTCTGCGCTTTTACCATTTTGCTCCTTTAACATTTTGCTCTTTTACCATTTTGCGAGGGCTTAACATTTTGCGCTTTTAACATTATGCGCCTAAACGCCGCGGCTAGCCGTACTATAATACGGCTATTTACATAATCTGACTGTGACCCACTAAGTACCCCACTGGCGCAGTGTCTTTGAATGAGCTTGCCAGCTTTAACTCGAGACGATATTAGGTTTTGTAATACGTATTACGCAATGGAAACTGCAGCGATCGATAATACTGTTATCAAGGCCGTCAATGATAGGAGGTCTTTTGTTATTTCTCTTCGAAACCTTGTAGGCCTTGCGCGGTGCATCGCGACCGGCAACCAAAATAACAGTTTTTGTCTTGATATTATGCACCGCGAAAGACGCATTCTGCTCTTGTTACTGTGGAGACGACAAATGAAGAAATAAACCTAGAGTTTACGAATTATAGCAACGCCGTGCCGTTCGGCGATACGGCGCCGCGTACCACATGGGGCCACGGCCTGGGGGTTGCTTGCGTGTTCTGTGGCTCGTACTGACCTGGTCTCATCTTCATCCTCATTCTCCTGTAACAGCTTGCACTGCTTAACCAACTCGACGCTGGTGGTGAGCGTGTCGCGCGTGAAGGCCGTAGCCGGCGACTGCAGTGTATTGCGGCACAGCACGTCCCGTTGCTCCACGAAGTATGCTTGCAGTTCTACTGAATCTTCGAAGATTTGGCTGTCTGTGCGGGATAGGCGGCGGGCTCTGTGAGAGACATGGAATAAATAAAAACGGAGATTGCCTTAAGAATCTACGTAAGAAAAACAAGATTTTAAACATGTTTTTAGGGTTCCGTAGCCAAATGGCAAAAAACGGAACCCTTATAGATTCGTCATGTCTGTCTGTCTGTCTGTCTGTCCGTCCGTATGTCACAGCCACTTTTTACCGAAACTATAAGAGCTATACTGTTGAAAATTAGTAAGTAGATGTATTCTGTGAACCGCATTAAGATTTTCATACAAAAATAGAAAAATAATAATAAATTTTGGGGGCTCTCCATACTTAGAACTGAAACTCAAAATAATTTTTTTCATCCAATCCTTACGTGTGGGGTATCTATGGATAGGTCTTTTAAAATGATAATAAGGTTTCTTATATAATTTTTTTCTAAACTGAATAGTTTGCGCGAGAGACACTTCCAAAGTGGTAAAATGTTGGTCCCCCCCCCTGTAACTTCTAAAATAAGAGAACGATAAATCTAAAAAATATATATGATGTACATTACCATGCAAACTTCCATTGAAAATTGGTTTGAACGAGATCAAGTAATTAGTTTATAAATTTTTGGGGCTTCCCATACTTAGAACTGAAACTCAAAAAAAATTTTTTCTTCAAACCCTTACGTGTGAGGTATCTATAGATAGGTCTTTAAAAATGATAATAAGGTTTCTTATATCATTTTTTTCTAAACGGAATAGTTTGCGCGAGAGACACTTCCAAAGTGGTAAAATGTTGGTCACCCCCCCTCTAACTTCTAAAATAAGAGAACGATAAAACTAAAAAATATATATGATGTACATTACCATGCAAACTTCCATTGAAAATTGGTTTGAACGAGATCAAGTAATTAGTTTTTTTTTTAAACGTCATAAATCGTAAACCGCAATTTTCCTCTCATTCAATCAACTCAAATATAAAAACGTCGATCAAACTAACGAACTACAAGAACTTTTATATTATGATGATACTTGCTGCTACGGAACCCTTCATGGGCGAGTCCGACTCGCACTTGGCCGGTTTTTATCTATACTAATATTATAAAGAGGAATAATTTGATTGTTTGTTTGTATGTTTGTTTGAATTGAAAAGGCTGCGAAACTACTGAACCGATTTGAATAATTCTTTCACTGTTGGATAGCTACACTATCCCCGGTGAACATAGGGTATTTTGATCCTAGAAATGTAGGGGGAAGGGGGGAATATTTGAAAAAAGAAATTACGCGCGGGTAAAACCGCGGGCGGAAGGCTAGTTAATTAATAAAAAGGTACACTGTTAGATTAGTCATTCGTTTTTGTTGAGATAAGTTAATGAACTTAAGATTTAGATGAATAAGCGCGAATAAACCAGTATTTTTGTCAAATCAATAGTCTTTATAAATATCACACTCTTTTAGGACTCATTAAATCCTAAGCCTTTAGAAAAAAAATGCAAGTAAATGAATATAATCTTTTCAATATTTTGATTTTGATACTTTTTTATCAATAAAATACAGTCATTCCTCAACAGCCTGTACAAAAAATAAGTACAGAGATTTAGTCAGTACCGCCCTCCACATGTTGAGAGTGAGTTACGTCTAACATAAGCCTTCATAAGGTTATCCGTAAAATACTTTTTTTTTTATAAGGAAGCAGTCAGGAAGACCTTACTCCACCTGGTGGTAAGCGGATGTAAAGTCTAAATATAAGGTTGACTGGCTCAATAGAACATAGTACCCATAGAGCCGGTCACCCTCACTCTGAAGGCCTGCTGGAGATGCCGCTTCACGCCCCGCCTAAAAAGCCCAGGATTATAAGAGGAAACTTATACATATCTTCCTCTCTCGCCCTACCTCTCGAAGACAGCGAACATGTCCTGTTGGAAGTGGTCGAGCCGCTTGTACAGCCCGCGGTCGAGCCGGCGCTTGACGAGGTCGAGCCGGCGCTTGACGAGGTCGAGCGAGATGGCGCGTACTTTCTTGCCGTTCGCTTGAATAAGCCCAGTCTTGCCCTCATATCTCCTACCACTTTCTCCCTCTATCTATCTATTTCTCCCTGGACCTACCTCTCGAAGACAGCGAACATGTCCTGTTGGAAGTGGTCGAGCCGCTTGTACAGCCCGCGGTCGAGCCGGCGCTTGACGAGGTCGAGCGAGATGGCGCGAACTTTCTCGCCGTTCGCCGCTTCGTCGTGTTCTGGGAGCTCCGCCATGCTGTCGCTGTAGCATCTGCCAAGATGATTAATATCATAGAAACTTCTTTATATAAGTAGGCTTTAAAGATGTTATTTTGAGTCGACAAACATTAATCTACAGACTGAATGTTGTTATCTGTCGAGAATAACTAGCAAGAAGATCGATATTACTCTCACAATCACCAAATTTTTTATAACTTTTAAGACTATCACACAAGCTTCTTTTTTAAGTATATCATCATTATCAGCATTGGACCGAATACCTTTTAGGCAGGACGAAACAATATTGTCCTTTACCTTCCCTCCTCATCCTGGTGATTGTACACCATCGTGAACAGGTTCAGAAGCAACTCTTGAACGGCTGCGGGCACGTCGGGTACCGCATCTTCGTCTTCCCTGTAATAACAATGCATTATTAACAAATTATACAATAATTCCTTCCTAGCCGAGTTTTCAGCTACGGCGGCCAGTCTTTACGATCAACCACTCGATATATTATAGTGTACAAGTGAGGGCGCAAGCACAGGTTCACTCCCTATAATACCCTTAAGATTGGAATAGCAGTCGTGGGACGACATAGCAGCGATTTATGTAGAATCTAACTACCACCCTACGACCTTAGATGTTGTCAATATTTATGTTTATAAAATACATTTTAATTACTGGCTTTGTTTCTTTTTACAAATCTTAAAAACTCTTATTTCAAGCATAACTGGGCTATGGCCCGAGCTAATATAATATAATTGAATAAAAAACATCCTTGGATATTATGTATGCATTGATCTGACAAGTAGCTTTTTTTTACTCTGGCATTGCCGCCCAGAGTTCGACTTTTATTTTTTTAGGAAATACAATTTGTTTCGACCGAGACTGAATTGAGCTTGATCTTAGCTTTCAATATTGGATACGAATAAGTAAGTAGTTGGAGCACTTGTGTTTACGACAATTCTTAGTAAAGTGTTTCTTCAACGTAATAGACGTCAGTTTCTACTCACTATTAGGTGGGTAGAATAAAATTGGCAAAAACATTACCTTAGCAACTGTTTCGTCTGCAAGCACATACGCTGCAATATCAACGCATCCTTGTATATCTGCGAGTCTGGCTCGTTGTATTTACACGCATTATCGAACATCAGTATGAAGTCCGAAGCGAGTTCGTTGACCGAGTTGTATCCGTTGTTCTTCAACTTGTGAGCTATCTTCTCCATGTCTATTGGGTTCTTTATTAGCTCGTAGTAATCTGGGTACTCTATTTTGTTTGGTAGCTTCATGAATATGAGGGCTAGTTGGCGATTGGCTGTAACAACAAATTATTTTAGAAGTTTTGGACAAAAAAAGACGACGTAAGCCCCGTTGAAATGGCGATTGCCAACAACATTCGTAATCACATCTTAAGAAACAGGGGTTACAAGTTAATATCTTTTAACATTTTTCACAGTGATGATCTTCCGTAATGAACTAAATAAACTTCTACGAAGGAAGTGGATAAAACCTAAAAAAATTCGTTCTTCATACAAATATTAATATTACAGTAGTTCATAAATAATGGTCATCGTAAAGAATCACTGTAAAACACTAAAAAATCTATTTTAAAAAAATATTAAAATCTTCTAATTTCAACATTAAAAACAATTAAAAATCAAATAAATATCAATGTAATTTCTATTTTTATGGCGGTCATCTTCGCAAACAGGAAGTAAGTCTATTTACCTTGAAGTACTGTACATAATTATATTATTTTAACTGTGAATATATTCAATTCAAAAACAAACCTTTAGGATCCCTATAATCCCGTATAGCATCATACAAAGTCCTAAGCTTCTGCTCAAACGGCGTCAACTGCCTCGACTTGACCACTTTGATCGCCTTCAAGTTCGCTTTTCTCTCATGCCCTCCACTATTGATATCTCTCAGACGTTCCTGCAACACCCTCTCTAGGAGGTTCGCGTCTTCGTATATCATCGAACCTTCCTCGTTGAACTGACGGCAGTTGGAAAACATGAGGCGGAAATCGGAGATCAGCTCGTCGAGGCTGTTGTAGCGGTCATTCTGGGAAAAAAGAAAAGTATTATACCTATTTATTCAATAAAACAACTAGAAACGGATTAAATTTCCGGTTTGATGTTACATTTTTTATAAAACCTGATTTATTTGGTCTGCTTTCCAGCAATCATGATCACAAAATGACTAAGTTACAACTTAGATTATTATTAAATAAAGAATGCGTTGTAATTAATGTTTCATGAATTTTTGCATGCCAGTTTCTGGTGAATTTCTTGCAAAATATATAATTTGAATTTCGGCCTTTGTGAACTTAAATACCAAGAAGTACAAGCATACAAAGACATAGCAATAAAAGGCTAATACCCCTAACAACAAAAAAGGTTGTTATAATAATAATCTGCTGTCAATATATAATCAAGATGTCATTAAAATACCACGAAAAGTAAAGTTTTAAATACTCGTCGTTTTATTAAACAAAGACTCATTCCTTGAATCTACAAATGTTTTGACCTCGCTAAAGCACTATTGTATTCATAGAAAAAGCTTTGTTTTATCCCAACAAAGGCGGCAGTGTGAAAGGCTGACAACGAACAAAAGAGAAAGAATAAACAAAAGTGCTATCTGTGGTTAAGTTTTAGCTTTAATTTCGCAGGTACATATGGATGGGAATAAATTTGAATTAAAAAAAAAATCCAATCAGACCAACTGAAAAGTTATACCGTTGGAAAAGAAAAATAGTTGATCCTTTTCAGTTGGTCGGTTTAGTTGGTCGGATTGGAAGGACAGAGCCATTCATGTATGTACTTGCGAATATACCATTATCCTGAAGTACCTATTTAAAATCGTATACAATCCTTTTTCTCGGATAAATGAGGCAATGTTATATCGAAAGCAAATTAAATATTTAATAATATTTTTTTATTAACAAGAAGAAGCAAAATTTTATGCAGTCTCCATTTTATCTTATTCTGTTCAAATACATAACTGAATTCATACCCGTCACATTTCCCTTACCTTAATATTAGCCTCAATAGTGATCATGTCAATAGGTTTCTCAATAACATTGTAGTAGTCAGGATACAGCTTCTTGCTCGGTTTCTCCATGAACAGCAACATAGGCTGTCTTCCATCGGGGCAGGTGTACTCGAGGAGTTGTTTGGCGATGTAGTGGAGTTTCTTACGTAAAGGTACGTTGGGTTTTGGGACGGAAGGCGAGGGCGACGGTGAGGGAGCCGAAGGGGGGACAGGATTGAGTCGTGGGCGACCTGGGGGGATGACAAAAAAAGTGTTAAAAGGCAGAAGATTTACTTTTTTCATTTTGCTATTCGAAAGACACGAGCTTTACAGTCCCTCATCTGTTAAATCATTAGATGGTAATACACGCAGACATGATAAAATTTCAATTAAAAAAAAATAGTTTTCTATCTATGAGACGTTAAAGTTACCATGTTTGTATGAGAAAAGCCCAGTGGCCAAGTTTTATTGCCGGTGAGTGTATTTATTTTGTAATACGATTTTTTTTCCAATGAAGCGAGTGGGGTGTGAAACTTATAAGTGGTGTCTACATTTGTCTGGCCCTTCCGCGACCCAACTAAGCAGTTAATCCATAAATAGTGAATAAAGCGTGTTCTATCTTTTTTCCGCAGTAGTTCTTCTGAACAAATTAAGTTTAGAAATTTCAAAATGTAGATGCTACACAAAAATGTAATACTGCCTTAGGATTATTGAAGTCATGATATGCATGCAACCTCAGATAGCAACAAATGACATGATACTTGAGGTTAATTAAAGTTATGATATGCAACCTCAGGTATAAACTTAAGTAAGTTGTTTTAACAAAAACCAAAGACATTTTTAAATAACTACATTTAATTCCAAATCCCTTTGTATTTTTTTTTATACTAGGTCAGTTGGCAGACAGGCACGCAGCCCACCTGATGGTAAGCAGCCACTGCGGCCTATTCCATTCAGGGACGCTTCACCTGGAAACGTCCCTCAATGTGCTGCCAGACTGTAGACTCATCTGATCTTCGAGCCTCTGATTTCAAGTGTACTGGACTACTGGCTCCCACATTAATATTGCCGGAACACAGCCAGAGCTGTTATGGCGGCAGATTTCGCCTGTGGGGGTGGTAGCTAGCCAGTCGGACTCTGAAAAAGCCCTACCACCAACCAGACCCAAGGCGGGAATCGAACCCACGACCTCCGTGTTTTTATACCCGAGTGGCTTAGCCACTGTTCCACGGAGGCGGTCAAATTAGCAGTATTTGCTAATTCTTAGAAAACAACAACCACCTCATTAGTTCTCCGTAACGATAACAATTTATTTTGTAATAGGTAACACTCTGGTTCCTGGAATCCAGAAGGCTTAATTCCTTTAATATGATCATTACAATGAGACGGATAACAATTGTTACCTGGAATTTGCTAATCAGTTGACGCTTTAAGTGCAATATAACTTTCTAAGAATATTGCAGTAATTAGAAACAGATGATCGGTCCAACGGTCGTGAAATACATGGCACGTCTTTTAAATTGTGTGCTTTAACTATAAACTGTACAATTACGTGAAAATAAAATTTAAGATGTATAAATTTTATTTTCATGTGATGAAGTTTTATGCGAACGCAATAAGGTATACGTTTAAATGATTTTGTATTCATGTAACTGTAAAAAAAAATCTTTACCGATAAATAAAAATAAATATCTCGGGATATTATTCACACAGCGCCATCTAGACCCAAACTAAGCATTAGCTTGTGCTATGGGTACCAGACAACGGATAAACATTACTATTTACTATACTTTTTTTTTTGTAAATACAAATTATACATAGATACACCCAGACCGATACAAACAGACATGTTCATACACAAAAGTTTGTACCGTGCGGGGATCGAACCTGCGACCTCCGGTGTAATAGCCGACTTCTCAACCATTACACCAAATGGCTCGTCGAATTCATCCTTAAATCTAGACAATCATACCTCTTGGTCTGGGAGTGTTGACTTGGTTCTTGACTGAAGAAAGGCTTTCGTCGTCACTGGACGAGCTTTGAACTATGTCTAGCAGTTCTTGAACACGTTGCTGCATCAATCTGGAAACAATTGCTTGTCGTGAAGTAAACCAAAATGTTAACAAATAAGATGAGCCTTTGTTGTGAAATAACTGTACGTTACAAATCACATCCAAAATTTATAAGCAACTAGCTTTCAGCCCGCGGTTTCACCCGCGCGTAATTTCTTTTTTCAAAAATTCCCGCGGGAATAAGACGTTTCCCATAGGAATTTTATAGCCTATGTCCTAATCCGGGTTATAAACTATACGTGTGCCAAATTTCATCTAAATCCGTTTAGCCGTTTAGGCTTGATTGAGTAACAAACATCCAGACTTTCGCATTTATTATATTAGTATGATTAATATTATGTTTTTGTGAAATCCAGGCCAAACATTCATGTGATAAACATTTTTATTGGTCCTGCTATGTTACCGTCGTAGATTTTACTACTCAGTTCTAGATTATTTTACTAAACTACTCAACCTACAGAAACATAATATCAATAAATAATAAAGGCTTCTGCTGGTTCTTAAAAGTTGTTTCTACTGAGAAGACGTTGATAAAAAACTCAGTTCAGCACTGTAATTTCTTTCTTTCGAAACATACCCAGTCATACATTTAGAATCAAAAAAGCAAGTACAAAAAAATCAGAAATATTAAAACTTAAAGAACTTAAAATAGAAACAGCAACGACAAAGTCCCACGTGTTATTTTTCCCCAACCCCCATCGCGCATCGCGAGTATAAAAGCGCATCGTCCTAGGCATTTACTTTTAGTTCGCTTCAGACTCTCACGCGCTCTACATCTCACTCGTTCATAGTTCAGTCGTGCTCTCGAACATTGAAAAATGTTTTGCTATACGTGGAATTTGAATAACTTCGGTAAACCATTAATGGCTCAACAGTGTTATAGTTTTGTTGTCGAAAAGACAAAAGTGTCAACATCGGTTTTGCGATGTTCTGAAGTTCAACCAATAAAAGGTAAGAGGAATTATTTTATATACTATTTAGATATACCTTAGTTTTGATTCACTCTTTTTTTTCAAACAAAAGTATATAATGTAGAGACCATTTTATTAATTTGTGCAACTTTTACACATGCTATTCACTAAATAGTTTTTCTTCTATACTCTAACATAGCCTTCAATTAAGTAATTGGCGCCTGCCATTTTAACTGAATTCAAATAAATAAATAGCTCGATTTCAATAATGGAGGTCTTTGCTGAATCGTGAAATTATGTGATATTTTGCTTTAGTTCACAATTTTGGCAACTAATTTATATTATTATCAATTGACGATTTGGGGGACACTGTTTCGGGACACTGTTTCGAATGCTCTTTACATTTTCTTTTATAACAGGAGTTGAATTTTTTATTAGATTTACGTCAAGTAAATGCCATTTTATATGGCAATAGCACCAACCTTTTATAAGAATATCATCAACTCACTTTGAGAAATTTGAGAGCTAAGTTGTCAAAATTAAAAAGTTAGATTATTTGTATAACTAACGTTGACATGTTTTGTTTCAGATTTATGCAAACAAGAATCGAGTTTACAAGCTGTTTCTAAAATGGCATTTATCAAGACAAGACAAATATCCGCGATATCGAATATAAATCAGTTCTTAGCAAAATTAACTCAAGCAGTGAACATTGATTTTATCTCCATCAAGTCTCAAGAAGTATCCGTTATAACCAACTTCCAACCAACCAACGCAAACAAAGCCATGTTGGCACAAACATTCATAATGTATTGGAATACTGTCAATATCGAGACTAAAAAATTGCGCAGTGCATTAAACACGTATAAGACTAATTTTGTACAAACAGTGGCAAGTTTTAAACCGATCATTATAAATGCATCATCCTCGTATACAAATACTTCTAAAAGCCTAAAAAATACAATATTCACAATGAATCCAGCATTTAAGAAGACTGAAAAGAAACTTAATGTGAAGAAAATACAGTGCAAAGTGAAACATAAAAAACAAAAGTGCAAAGTGAAATACACCAGTTCCAAAAAGCTACAAAAATTTAAACTCCACAACTATGTTACAAAGAAGAAAGTAAAGTTCAAAACATACAATTATAATTATTTCTTAGATTATAATATTATTGGTTTAAAAATTAATAGTAATAAGGCGTATCAGTTTAAGAAAAAGAAAGTCAAGAAGAAATGGTTTATACACAAACTGTTATTGAGAGAAAAAACAGTCAGAAGTCATACTTGTCGAAATTTCATGCGAATGTGACAATGGTGTATTTCCATAAAAAATGTGGACGTTATTGAGAGAATAAACAAAGTCAAAAGTCATACTTGTCGTTTCGACGCGAATGTGACAATGGTGTACTTCCATTAAAAAATGTGAACGTTATTGAGAGAATAAACAAAGTCAAAAGTCATACTTGTCGTTTCGACGTGAATGTGACAATGGTGTATTTCCATTAAAAATGTGAACGTTATTGAGAGAATAAACAAAGTCAAAAGTCATACTTGTCGTTTCGACGCGAATGTGACAATGATGGTGTATTTACATTAAAAAAAAACTGTCAAATGTGAACGTTATTGAGTGAATAAACAAAGTCAATAATCATACTTGTCGAAATTTCAACGCGACTGTGACTATGGTGTATTTCCATTAAAAAAGCTGCCAAATGTCGAAATTTATAGGCGAATGTGGCAATGTTATTTATGGGATAAGTTTCATGTAACTATGTAGAAACGTAACCATGTATGTAATAAATTTAATTAAAACAATTAAATCGATATATTTTTTGTTATTATTTCTCTTTAGCTTTACTGTTTCAATCAGTCTGACTCAAGATCCTCCTTTTTTTGAAGTCGGTTTAACATAGTACGCAAAGAGCTCCAACCTTACCTAAAGTCATCCACAACATACAAATAGTTATTTATGTGACTGTTGCATAATGAGGGTCATTAAAATACGAATGTGGTTTTATGAAACGAACGAAGTGAGTTTCATAAAAGGATCACATGAGTATTTTAATGCCTAATTATGTACAGTCACATACATAACTTTATCTTCATTCATACGATAAATGTCTATTTTAAAGTCAGGATCGATGTGAAACCGCGTGGAATATAATCCGTAGTACCAGGAGAGCAGAGAAGAACAAGAAGCTGGTCCGTTACTAATTAGTGTGTGCCGGCTGCGGCTAGCTCGCGTCTTTCAAACTCTTTGATTTAATGAATAGTTACGCTGCGGTTATGCTCTCCTGGTACCTTTGAAAATACATCAAGATGTTTTGCTTACATATGTTAGCTTCAAATCCATTAATTTTTACTTTTTAAGAAGACGTTCGAAATTTGAATGTAATTAAAGTATCGGTTACCGATACTAAAATGTAAACATTACGATGCAGCCACAGATACTTATATCTAAATGTAGGGCGTTTGCTCATCGCTCCTGACTATAAAATAGACATTATTATGGTATGGATGTAGATAAAATATATTAAATCATACCACTCTCCTCTGCGATAGCAACATGCATGACATTTCGAAAATTGCAATTTTTCAGGAGGCCAATTTTTAACATTCAAATGTTCATAAAATCTCTAAATTTATTGATTTTTTAACGGTCAGCTTACAATTAATTTGTTGAAATGTTTGATGACCTGCATGAACACAAGCCAAAACATTATGTGTTTCTACTTTAATGTTAAAACCATTTGAGTTGTCACTTTGTTATCGCAAAGGAGCGTACATGCAAACAACATACCTCTGAAGCTTCACAGCATCCTTATACAGGCGAGACGTAGGCACGTTATACTGTTTCGCATTCTCAAACATTATATTCATGTCCCCCGCAACCTCGGACAGTGTTCCATAGCTGCCTCGTCTGATCTTATTCTTGATCTGGTTCAATGACATCGGATTCTTGATCTCTTTGTAGTAGTCAGGGTAAGCCCGACGAGAGGGTAACTTCCAGAATGGTTCGGCCATTGGTGTTCCTAAGAATCAATATTAGAGGGGGAACTTACTGACCATTAATAATTATGTAATATTAACACCAAAGCAAAAATATTATTCGCTTGCTTAGTCCATATGAAAAAAACAACCTATTCTATGTTCTGTTGCAGGGCAAAGCCACACAGGCCAGACGCCACAGTTGCTCAATAATATTATTATTTGATGACAAAATCTTAATCTAATAACTGTCGTCTCAGTGCAGTGTAGCGGGCGCAGGGCGGTGCCAGACAGTAAATGCTTAGTTATTGTTTGGCACTGAAGTGTCTAAGGGCAGACGTGGCACTTACCATCAGGTGTACGATCTGCTCGTCTTGTTACACATAGCAATAAAAAAAAATATTTACCATTAGGACTGAGATGGTTTTTGATGGTCTCCAACAATTTCCAAAGCGGCGAATCCTCGTTTTCTATTTTCTCTTCGTCACTGTCACCTGCACTGTCTTCTGAGTGCTAAAAACAAACAAAAAAAACAAATAAATATCTTTCACAGCTTCCACTTAAAAAGTAACACCTCATGTGTCAAGCTTCGAGTAATTGATTAATGATGACGAGTATCGACTTATTAATCAAATTAATAGAATGAGTGATTCAGCGAGTCGTATTCATATTTAAGTGGCTATCACCCTGTTGCAGAAAGCTCCATTAAATTTAATGCTTCATTAAATCTAATGCTGTCACTTTTTGTTGTCATGAAATAAAAAGTGACAGCAATAGCTTTAATGAAACATTAACTTTAATGGACGTTTCTGCAATTGACCGTATATGGAACAGTTATTAAGGCAGTTCAAAAAATCCTGAGGCTGTAGTTTCGATTTTGCCTTGGATGTGACTCTACCCTAAAATACGTCACTGCGTATAATATCAACGTGGGAAATCAAAGATTTAGGAACCTGCATACTTTATACCGCAGGTTTTTTTTTCCTTGTTTTCCCGCAGCAAAACCTTCAGTAGAACAGTCGATTTATGCAAGTATTTTTTTTTTTTTTTTTTTTTGCTTTTTTTATTTATTTTTTTTGCTTTTTTTATTAATTTTTTTCTATTTTTTAAAGTTTGAAGGAAAAATTGATATCACATGTTAGTAAATAGTTAACTATAATCTTTTTGATAAGTGTGAAGGGCTATCCCGGCAAGTGATCGTCCGCGACGAAGCTAGTACTACTGATTCTAGTTTCGTCTATCACAATCGTAAAACTTTAGATTTGGCTAAAAACACTTTATTAATCTATTGCACTACTTCGACAGAATCATTTTACAGCGGGAAAACAACGACTAAAATGTCACGCAGTATAAAAGTTCTCATTGAGATCCTCAATGAAATAGAGCTGCATGCATGTCTGCCAAGTAAAGGACTAAAGAAAAAGGATTGCCACTCAAAAGTATTTATTCAAATATAATATTATGATGTTGTCATGTTACCTTGACATCAGGCTCGTGGTCGGAGCCCGGCGGGTCCATGATGGCGAGCGCCTTGCTGGACGGCACGGGCCCCACGCGCGACGTGCGCTTGCTGCGGATGCGCTCGGACGTCTTCCCGCGACCGTGTTGCTCGATCCTTTATGTTGTCATGTTACCTTGACATCAGGCTCGTGGTCGGAGCCCGGCGGGTCCATGATGGCGAGCGCCTTGCTGGACGGCACGGGCCCCACGCGCGACGTGCGCTTGCTGCGGATGCGCTCGGACGTCTTCCCGCGACCGTGTTGCTCGATCCTTTATGTTGTCATGTTACCTTGACATCAGGCTCGTGGTCGGAGCCCGGCGGGTCCATGATGGCGAGCGCCTTGCTGGACGGCACGGGCCCCACGCGCGACGTGCGCTTGCTGCGGATGCGCTCGGACGTCTTCCCGCGACCGTGTTGCTCGATCCTTGATGTTGTCATGTTACCTTGACATCAGGCTCGTGGTCGGAGCCCGGCGGGTCCATGATGGCGAGCGCCTTGCTGGACGGCACGGGCCCCACGCGCGACGTGCGCTTGCTGCGGATGCGCTCGGACGTCTTCCCGCGACCGTGTTGCTCGATCCTTTATGTTGTCATGTTACCTTGACATCAGGCTCGTGGTCGGAGCCCGGCGGGTCCATGATGGCGAGCGCCTTGCTGGACGGCACGGGCCCCACGCGCGACGTGCGCTTGCTGCGGATGCGCTCGGACGTCTTCCCGCGACCGTGTTGCTCGATCCTTTATGTTGTCATGTTACCTTGACATCAGGCTCGTGGTCGGAGCCCGGCGGGTCCATGATGGCGAGCGCCTTGCTGGACGGCACGGGCCCCACGCGCGACGTGCGCTTGCTGCGGATGCGCTCGGACGTCTTCCCGCGACCGTGTTGCTCGATCCTTGATGTTGTCATGTTACCTTGACATCAGGCTCGTGGTCGGAGCCCGGCGGGTCCATGATGGCGAGCGCCTTGCTGGACGGCACGGGCCCCACGCGCGACGTGCGCTTGCTGCGGATGCGCTCGGACGTCTTCCCGCGACCGTGTTGCTCGATCCTTGATGTTGTCATGTTACCTTGACATCAGGCTCGTGGTCGGAGCCCGGCGGGTCCATGATGGCGAGCGCCTTGCTGGACGGCACGGGCCCCACGCGCGACGTGCGCTTGCTGCGGATGCGCTCGGACGTCTTCCCGCGACCGTGTTGCTCGATCCTTTATGTTGTCATGTTACCTTGACATCAGGCTCGTGGTCGGAGCCCGGCGGGTCCATGATGGCGAGCGCCTTGCTGGACGGCACGGGCCCCACGCGCGACGTGCGCTTGCTGCGGATGCGCTCGGACGTCTTCCCGCGACCGTGTTGCTCGATCCTTTATGTTGTCATGTTACCTTGACATCAGGCTCGTGGTCGGAGCCCGGCGGGTCCATGATGGCGAGCGCCTTGCTGGACGGCACGGGCCCCACGCGCGACGTGCGCTTGCTGCGGATGCGCTCGGACGTCTTCCCGCGACCGTGTTGCTCGATCCTTTATGTTGTCATGTTACCTTGACATCAGGCTCGTGGTCGGAGCCCGGCGGGTCCATGATGGCGAGCGCCTTGCTGGACGGCACGGGCCCCACGCGCGACGTGCGCTTGCTGCGGATGCGCTCGGACGTCTTCCCGCGACCGTGTTGCTCGATCCTTTATGTTGTCATGTTACCTTGACATCAGGCTCGTGGTCGGAGCCCGGCGGGTCCATGATGGCGAGCGCCTTGCTGGACGGCACGGGCCCCACGCGCGACGTGCGCTTGCTGCGGATGCGCTCGGACGTCTTCCCGCGACCGTGTTGCTCGATCCTTTATGTTGTCATGTTACCTTGACATCAGGCTCGTGGTCGGAGCCCGGCGGGTCCATGATGGCGAGCGCCTTGCTGGACGGCACGGGCCCCACGCGCGACGTGCGCTTGCTGCGGATGCGCTCGGACGTCTTCCCGCGACCGTGTTGCTCGATTTCTTGCTTGCGAACGCTTATCACCTGCGAAAATGTGATAACAATCGGGTATATAGAAATGTCAGGGACCAAAATCAAATCATGAAAACTTTTATTTATTTATATTTTTAAAATGATTCTTTTGCTATCTGTATGTCACGTGACAAAATTAAATATTCGTGAGGATGCAATCGGGAACACACTGAGATGATGATGATGATCCATATTTGTGAGTTTAATATTCTGAATTCTAAAACATTGTTACGTCATATTAAGGCCATCAAATCTATTAAATAATATAAATTCTAAGAATTCTAAGAAATAATAAAAATCTAATTTTATAACCAACAATCAACAATTAATTTGTTAAAACCTTTTATGAAATGAATTAACTTTTTTATTTATAATATCACCCTCCACGTTTTCCTCTTTCACTCTCTGCTTTTTCTCATAAGGGCCATTGAGCACACACACATACTAGCTTTACAAAACTCCTACATGTTCAACTTTTAAACGATTACTTTTTTTAAAATTGTTTGTCTATAACAATTCTATTACTTTCAATATTTACCTTTTTAAGAGTTTTAGCGTCTTTATAAATCTGACTACCAGGTTCATTGAAATGACAAGCATTTCTGACCATCAATTGAAGATCCTTTTCCAACTCCGTAAGGTTGGTATACTCTCCACCTTGTATCTTTTGAGCGATCGTCTTTAAGTCAATGGGATTATCAATAACGTTGAAATACTCTGGGTAACGACGTTTTGATGGTAAAAACTGGAAGGCTGGGTATAGCGGACGCCCGTCGGCATTCGCAGTCATAACCTGTTAAAGAAGATAACAGTTAATTATCAGAAAACATGAAATACATGAATTCCATAGTAAGTAAGTATGTCTAAAGGCAGCTTAATCAAATAAACTTTTATAAGCACCCAGGTAAAGGACAAGCACAAACAGCCACTTGCTTTACTATAAGATATTACTGATACAGCATTTAAGATATCTGACAGATAAACCATCAGTAACTTATCTAACAGTAGCAAAACTGGCTTGAAATATTTATCACATTAACCTTTTCAACGCCAATGTCTGATATATCAGACAAACCATTTTCGTGCCCACCACGCCAATGTCTGATATATCAGACAAAAAAACATGATCAAGAAACGTTGTATTTTTACTTGCCTGAATGAGTTGAGTATAACCTAATAATTAATTTTTTGGAATTTTTTTTTTAATGGTCGTGGCGTGTGCGGCACCATTTTCGGAAAAAAGCGTGGCGGGGAAAGGGTTAAGTAATCATCATCATCTCAGCGTATTCCCGATTGCATCCAGTATGGAGCTCAGGGTCCGCTTTACTATGATCCTAGATTTGACAAGCCTGGTTATTACAATGGAGCGATTGCCATCTGACCCTTACAAGGGAAACCAGAAGTACTTGGAACATAGTCACTCATACATTAAGTAATGTACCAGCTTATTAATTATCCTACAGCAGGGCCTTCATCATGGAAATCATGAATGTTAAAAATTCTAAACCATGATCTCCAACTTGCCCTGTTCCCAATCATTTTGGGGTCAGTGAAATAGGTTTTTACTTCTATTCACAATCATTCATCAATAAGGTATTACCTCCACATTCACATAATATATTATTTTCTTTCATGTATCTCTTTTTTGGGTTGTCATGTCTCTCTTCACTCACTAACATTCAAATAATTTAAACTAACACTTTTTAATTAGGGCCACATTAGGCAAAGGCTATCCTGTGGCAGAAAGGTTTATTCTGCCTTTTAAAATATATGGCTTATAATGGCACAATCAACTATGAAATTCAATTAAAATCAACTTTTTCTGGGTATAGAAACCAATTTAGAGATTAATAAAACTTACAGCATGGAATAATTCTTCAAACACATTATCTTCTTCATTATTTGTAGATGACTCTGACAAATCTTCAGCCACATCAGATCTCCTGCTAGACGACCCATTACGTGAGAGTTTTGGTGTCTTAATTTCTTCACCTACAATAAAAATTAACATCATGCTTTGGTACACAGACAGAATAGTCATCAAAAAGCTTAATCTTTTTTTTTTTTCAAAAATACAATAATTTGAATCTATAATATGTTGTACAAGCATCAATAGGCGACATTAACCAATATCCACCACAACATTTCCTAATGGAAATACTTATTATTTCAGAAAATATAATGTGCAAACTTACCGCTTTCAAGAGCATTTTTGTTGTGAGTGTATAACTTCCAAAGCTCTATAGCATCTTTGTATTCCACGGAATCAGGTTTGTAAAATGCTTTAGCATTGTTTACTAGAAGTTCGATATCTGCTGATAACTCTTCTATGTCTTCATATGTATCTGTTTTAAGTTTTTGTTGAACCTGGAATCAGTCATAAATATGTATGATAAACATAAACTTTATTTGCTATTCTTGTTGAACATTTAGTTCCTAACATAGTAGGATGACCATAAGGGCACTACAAATAATGTTAGGTAGAGTAGCTTAAAATATAATGAAATGACTGGCATATTTAATATATATTCTGGTTTATCACAATACTGTTTGTACTATTGAAAAACAAAATTAACAATATAAAAGTAATATTTCAATGGAACAAATAAAATGTGGGTATTTTAAGAAAGTAAATTTTAACAGTACATGTAGTGCAAAGACTTATAAAACCAAATTGATAGTGAAGCAAACCAGTTCCTTTTGCAAAGAAATACATACCTTTAACAAATCAATAGGATGAGATACAACTTCGTAATACTGAGGCTCCTGACGTCTCTTTGGGGCTCTGATAAATGAATCACATAGTAAGGACCCATCCTCTTTCTTATGAGATCTTATTGTGTCGTAAAGCTGTTGGCATATTTCACCCTGAAAACATTAATTGTTATATTAATTTGTTCAATCAATTCATTAAAATAATGGTAGGTATAATGACAATGGCATTAACTAAATATTTATCTTTAATATTTTAGATAGGTAGGTACAGTCAACAGCACATCACGGTATACTTGCAGTTCGATAATAGCGCTTATGCCCCCAACATAAGAGCGGTACAAAGTCCAAAGTGTTACGTCTGACGTGCTGTTGACTGTACATGCTATATCAACAAAATATTATAAAAAATTTCATTTTCATGGAACTAAAACAACTTTTTTTTACATTCAAATTGCTATGAAGCTTAGATTTTGTTCCAACTTCTATGTTAAATTTGTTTGGAGATACTTTAAAAATTCTTTGTAAAGAATAACATTTTGTGGAACTTCACAGGATAAGAAACATTTACAAAGGCTTCACCATAATAAGGTACTTTTATCAATAGTGTAGTAAAAACGTATATTCTAGGGATATTATTAGTGTGCCGTGAACTTGTTCCATTGCCTTCAAACAACAACAAAATATGAATAGTCATAACATGCATATTACAAGAGTTGATAGTACTACCCGTGCAAATAAAGAATGGGATTGAAAATGGCGGTTCATTGAGTCTGTACCCTCAGCATACTACGCAACGCAATAACGATTTATTTAACTAATAACTGAATAACTGTTGATAATGTTATAAAATATAGTTACCGTTTAAGTTCTTTCGATATTTCATTAATTAAAATAATGTTAGTAGGTTATAGGTTGGTATGTTATGCTATTATACGGATTATGAAACCACGAAAAACTGATGGGAACAAAAGGAAGGGAACAAGGCATGAATACCGTTATTTTTTTTTGTCACACGGTACCAGCGATTGTGAGTATAGACGCAAATAGTGTGCGAGCGAGAGTGAATAGATGCGCGCCGCCATTTCTGATCCCATTCTTTGAACGGGTAGTACCTACCAAATTATAATATAGACAATTGAAATATTTCAGGGAGGAATATATAAACATGCATGAATACCTTCAACCATGCCATATGCACCAAAGAAGTTATTACAAAGATCGGCATAGCCTAGCCATCGGGGAAGCGTCACACACGTTAGAAAAAGTCCGTACTTACAAGAGGTTTGTTCAAGCGGTTACTTACTGGATCCAGCTTCTTCTTCTTTCTGGAAGATGGGGGTGGCCCAGGGTTACTAAGTTCCACTCCATCATCGCTGTCATCCCCATCAGCGCCCCGGCTAGCCACCGAAGACGCACGACGGCGTTTACTCATTATAACGAAATATTATCTCGCCAAATAACTGCGAGCCAATCACAAAGAAGTCAGACGTAGTACGAAAGATACTATTACATAGAAAAGTACGTAAATAGGCGCAATATTTTACAAACAACTTGAATTAGCATTTGGCTTGGCGTCCAGCAAAGCAAGTTGCAACCATAGCTGTCACTGACTGACAGCCTGTCAGTGTCACTGTCAAACAAAATGTTCAGACAAAAAAAGTATAAATACTGACTGCGTTCATATTTCATAACTTCATAACGAAGAAAACTATTTACGCAGTATACCGTGGTGGTAGTTTTAAACATGTGAAATGTCAAATGAATCCTGATTGCAAAAAAAACATGAAGCAAAAAATAAAATTTCATAATATATACATAACCAGTAGGGTGGATCTACGTAGAATGTTATTTTTGATAAAAAATTTAGATTTTTTATCAACCCACGTGCAGAGCTTCAGTACATTATAGGATCTATAGTTTTCAAGATTCTAAGCAATTGTATATTAAAAGCACACAAATCCGACCTATACTAATCAAAATATTGACAAAAGAAGAAAAAAATACGTTCAGAATAATGACTGCGTATTAGGAAAATGATATTTCTGTAAAGAACAATGACCTGTGTTGATAACAATGACAAACTTATAAATGTTTTTGAAATATCAGGAATAAAACCCAATTTTGTAGGAAACATGATTTTAATCATGAGTACCTAGTAACAATCTGTTGTTTTTAATTTATATAATTTCCTAACCTTTCGCCCGCGGCTTCGCCCGCGTGAACTATAGGACGTTATCCCGCGGGATTTTTATAAATTATAGCCTGTGTTATTCTGATGTATACTATATTATTGCCTCAACCGCTATGTCCCTGCATTGTAAAACTGTTATCTTCGAAAATATTCATTTAAATTACATGCTTTAAAGGGCCACATTGATCTATATTCTTCTTCTTCTTTCTCGTCACACTCTTGGCAGAGTGGTCGTCACATCAGGGGTGGTAGCAACCTTTACAATCCGCCACCACTCATCTCGTACTGTAGCTCTTCTTGTGCATTCATGGAGTGGACCATTGAATGTAGCCTTGATTTGGTCGGTCCATCGCATCGGTGATCTACTGCGCGCTCTAGCGCCTTCGACTCTCCCCTGCACCACAAGTCGCTCCATAGAGATCTATGAAGACAGATGTCTTCTCGACGTATGATATGTCCAAAGAAAGTGAGAATACGACATTGGACGATGGAAGAAAGACGCTGTTTGATGTCGAGTTCTTGGATGATTGAATCGTTGGTTTGGAACTGTGTCCAAATAGTATAGGTACCAAGCAGGTACCAAACCCATAGCCATATAACCTCTGTATTTGGAAAGGTGTTTGAGCGGATAATCAACTCCCAACTTGTCCGCTAACTAGAAGATCATTACTACATGACCGACAGTATAGTTTCAGACCAAAACGGTCCACGGGTGATCTTCTAGCTTACGTATCGCACCTCTGGGGGGAGGATATGAAGAAGCATGGTGAATCTATGGCTATTAGCCTGGATATTGCCAAGGCTTTTGACCGTGTTTGGCATCGCTCGCTTTTTTCCAAGCTTCCGGCATATAGTCTGCCAACTCGCTTATTATGCGACTGGATTGCGGGATTTCTGGAGGGTCGCAGGATTCGTGTCCTCCGTGATGGACGCGCTTCTCGCTTCCTCCCAATAAATTCCGGAGTGCCTCAATGCCTGTCGCCGACTTTGTTTCTTCTGCATATCAATGACATGTTATCACTAGGTAATATTCATTGCTATGCGGATGACAGCACTGTCCACGCACGATATTTCGGAAGACTTGCGGCTAAACAGACCGAAACCGAGGAAAACAGGAATCTTCTTGTCGCCGAGCTTGACGAGGTCCTGGACCGCATATCCAAATGGGTTGCCAGCAATCTCATCGAGTTCAATGCCAAGAAAACACCTGACAGGTGTGTTTGTTTTCTGCAAATCTTCTCCTTTTCTTTCCCATTCCACTCTTCAGATCACGCCCTTACCAATACAGGATAGCCTAAGCATCCTTGGCATCGATGTTCGTAGCAACTTGAACCAACGGGAATAATATATCAAGAGCGTCATCAGAACAGCTTCCCGTAAACTCGGAATGAACAGTATGAGACGATTTTTCACTCCGGTGCAGCTTTGTCTCTTATACAAGGCACAGGTTCGCCCGTGTGTGGAATATTGCTCTCATCTCTGGGATGGTTCCGCAAAGTACTTATTGGAGGCCCTCGACAGGTTGACGACGTGATATCCGTATTGTCGATAATCAAGAAGTGACTAAGACCCCTAGAACCTCTTCAGTTACGTAGAGACGTTGCTAGTCTTAGTGTTCTCTACCGTCTCTATAATGGGGAATGCTCTGAAGAGTTATTCCAACTCATCCCGTCCTCCCCTTTTCACTCCCGAACAACACGCGCCGGACTGCGTTGCCATCCCCATACCATCCAGACACTGGTGGCCCGTACCAAGAGGTATAGTTCCTCTTTTTTGCCCCGTGCCATTAGGTCATGGAATGCCCTTCCGGCTCATGTGTTTCCTTCCTCCTATAATCCAGGGCTTTTTAGGCGGGGCGTGAAGCGGCATCTAAGCAGGCCTTCAGGGTGAGGGTGACTGGCTCAATGGGTACTTTGTTCTATTGAGCCAGTCAGCCTTAATTTTTATTTTATTTGGACCTCACTTCCGCTTACCATCAGGTGGAGTGAGGTCATCCAGACTGCTCCCATATAAAAAAAATTCAGACCGATATCAAGGCTAACTTGCTCCATTTTACTCAACAGGGATTATCTTTATTATTGCCGATGCTTGTTGCAAATAGGGTTGTGTCATCTGCATACTGCAAATTTTAAATTCTATAACCTCCAATTGTGATTCCGTCTGACCAATTCTCGAGTGCTATTCTCATAATGAATTCTGTGTAGGTGTTAAACAGCAATGGTGATAAAATGCAGCCCTGACGGACCCCGGCACTTGGATGAAAGTGATTTGACGACACGTCGTTCGTTCTCACCGATGCTGTTCCTTCTTCATAAAGCTTCCAAGAAAGGTGCACCAGATGTTTAGGTGTTCCCATAGCCAGCCCCCCTAGACAAGCGGCATTTATGACGTTCGTTATAGCTCAATTTGCGATAGCGAATGTCAAATCCCATACTTTCAACACGTGACTTTTCTATGGCATCTGTCAAATCCATACAATTTAAAGCTAGCGAATTTCGCCAGCTATGAAGCGATGTCATCTTGTCTAAGCCCCCAGGAGAGTCTCCCAAAATACTGGCCACCTCACTGAGTTGAACGCCTTTGAGAAGTCAACAAAGCAAATATAGGTCGGCTTGTTGAACTTTCTGGCTTTTTCAATGATCTGGCGCACATTCAGAATCTTCTCACGAGTACCCCTCCCTTTCACAAAACCAGCCTGTTCAGGAGAAATTTCCTTAGATTTATATGCAGTAGAATTTTACTTGCATGTGGAATTAAGGCTATTAGGCGGTAGTTACTGCATATTTTAGTGGAGCCCTTTTTATGTAGAGGTACGAAGACTGTGTGGTGAGTCCACTTCGGGGCCAGATTCCTGATTCCCAAATTTTGTTACACAGGGTATGAAAGATATCGACACCATACTCCCCTGATGCTTTGATGGTTTCAATTGGTATGGCATCTCTTCCTGTAGCTTTTCCGCTTTTTAGTCGCCTGATAGCGACCCGAACTTCATCCCTCAATACATGTACTCAGTACATGGCTCTTTTTCTTCGTCATGGGCTCTGTCAGGAAATAGTTGTGAGCATGAGGATCTCCAAACAAAGACTGACAGTCCAGGTCCTTCCAGGTCTCAGATATTGCATCTATTTCAGTCAGTAGTTCGCATTGTGGGTTCTCTAATAGCCCATGTTTTAGAAGAAAGGGTTTTGGTGATGGATCTTATTTTTTGATGCAGGTCGCCTGTTTGGTGACTATCAGCATGTAGCAGCAATACGTGAAGGTTAGTTTCATAGCGATATCAAGGAAATATTACTGTAAAAAGAAATAAAATCATTATTCTCAAACGCAAGTCATTGTCATAAACAACATTTGTCATTATTCTCAACCAGCGTCATTGTCACCTTCATCAAGATTTAGAACAATGACGTTCAGACAAATGATGAATTTGAAAAGGACAAGTCGAAACACGTCTAAAAGGCGTGGCAGCTAGTTAATGTTATGATTACGTTATTAAACACTTGTATCTTTATTCTAAATTGTTGCAAAAGAACGTAGGCATGAATATAAATTGAATTTAGATAGAGAAATAACAATGACTATAGAAGTGTCAATTGTTGTAGAATGAACTTTAAAAACTTATCAGAGCCAACAACGTGCGTTTTTCCGCGGTGAAGTGCGTTGATCGACTGGGGAGCAGGGCGGGGTGTCTGGTCACACACTTAAGTGTTCTACCTTAAGTCTCAAAGTTGCGATAATCTTGAAAACAAGAACTGCGCTGACCAATGACTTAATTTTGTAAACTTTTTTTGATCCAATATTTAGAGAACTAAATGGTTCGATAACTATTTTTGTTTTTTATTAATCAGTAGTGTTATAAACGTAATATATATTTCTTAGAAAATGTGTGCTCAAAACAGTTATGATGATTTAATATAATTAATTGAACGAGCAGTAGTGCTTTTCGGACATGGCAAAAATCTTAATATTTGGGCATATTTTATTAATCACGTTTTTATTTATTTCTTTATAGCCGTAAATTTATAAAAACCTTGTTCATTACTTATATAAGAACCGAATGACTGTTTTATTGAAATATAAATTGAATGGTTATTGAGTAAACACGTAGGACATGACATTTGACCGCCCTCGTAGATCCACCCAGTAACTAAATCCTTGTTCAACTCGGTTGCGTTCACAATATATAAAAATACTCTTTCCGTTTGCTTCTTTTATTTTCTTCCCCTACCCTCTGATGCTAAAAGTTTAACTGCGCGTCTCGTCTTACCTCCAAGTATCATTTTTGCTTTAGAATAATCCTTAAAACCTGTGGTGTATTCTGCGTGCTGATATTTCGTGCGGGACTTTGTAATCGATTAAGATGGCTAATAAATATTATAAGAATTTCATATTATGCGGTGAAATCGATTATCACTGTTTGCTCTGCCACGAAAACTTTCAATTTTTAGCAGATGTGGATAAGCATATTCGTTGGGAAACCCATAGAAAAACTGTGAAATCGCAGACACGACACCCTAAGTTTAAACACGACCCGATTTATAAGGTTTGTTATTTTTAAATTATTATTTTTTAACAATTTTATTATTAATATCTATTTGTACTAATAACAACTTTGAAGGTAGATTATCATATGTACTTCTGCTCGGATCGTGCAGTTATGAAATTGCCAGCTGTGTCTAGACGTACCAGGGTAGGTATTTAGGAACTTTATAGGGCTCAGTAAAGTTTAGAAGACCGACACATGAATTACTCAACCAAGACCAAGCTTATATAGCGCAGTTGGCAGACAGTCAAGTTTGTACTCACGTATCCACCTCATGTTAAGCAACTGCCACGCCTATTTTTCCCTCACCAGGAAGTACACTTAACTCATAAGTCATCATACTCAATGTGCTGTAGAATCTTATCTTATTATATTCGAGCCAAAATTTTTAAATAAGTACTAACTTAGGGAGCCAGTTTACTTAAACTGGCTCTCTATTGACGTGACAACGTCTTATAAATTGGTTTGCCGGGTGACACTTCAAGAAACTGCGTTACGCTCCGCTCACGTTATGCGCTCACAATGAGAGCGAGTGAGAGGCAAGCGTCCCGCCTAAGAGCGAGAGAGACAGACATAAAAAGTCGTTGTCACGTAAAACTTTCGCCCGTATACCGACTTTACAGGCAACCAATTTTTTTTTTATCTGTGGAATACTTAACGTGTCGTCACCCTCCAAGAGGGCAGAAGGATACGTGTAGGACTCCTACCACCATTGAGAGGTTGAAGTTTACCCTCTTAATCCAAGGGTGCTCCTCCTTGCCTGGTAGTGGTGTAGTGTGGGGGATAAGAGAGACTTGACGTCCATAACACCACCGGCAAGTGCGTAGCCATAACGCGTTCTACTCAAGTCCCCCCCCCCCCTTTTCGGAGAGACGGCGGAGTTGGCTGAACACAGCTAAACCAAGTAAGTAAGTTCCTATACTCATCTGTGGAGGTGGAACCTAGCAAGTCGGACCCTAACTATTAAAAAGTGTGGTAGGATATTGCCTTATTGTGCGTCGTGTACTTACTAGATTTAAGCTAGATATAACATGTAACATAAATACTCGTATAAATAAAATATAAATATTGCTCGATTTGAGTTATTCAGATTTTTTTCCCTTTTATAATACTACTTGTTTAACGTAAATTTCAGATAAGTGAAATGATGTTTTACTGTGAAGCTTGCAATTGTATCGGACCAGATATAAAAGCAGCTCTCGCTCATATTGTGAAGAACGAACACCAAGCTAACAAAGAAAACCCGAAGACCGAAGAAGAAGTCATAAGCAAGATATGCCAGCGAGACTCTGGGTACATAATAGTATCGGACGCCATCGTTGAGAACCGGGACTGGCATGGGATCCTCGATAACACATGCGTGATTTGCGACGAAGAAGTACACAATCCTGTAAAACACATAAATACGACGGAACATGTTGTAAATTTAATTCAGACTCCCGTTATTAGGAAAGATAAGGATAAGGTCTATAGAGAGGTCAGCTTGTTTTCGTTATTAATCAGGAAATATTATTGATGTACCTTTAAAAGGCAATAAACGCTTTTCCTTTTCACATACATACTTAGGTTACTTATTCTTTAATAATTTTATTATGCTCGATTAGTTGGCAGACATGCACGCAGCCCACCTGATGGGAAGCGGCAACTGCGGTCTATTCCATTGAGAGACGCTTCGCTGGAAAGCGTTGTTCAATGTGCTGCCACACTAAGCTAAGCTCAACATATCTTCGAGCCTTTGATTTCTAGAATTGAATAAGGCCTTTGCCACACTTGACGGAAATTCCGCCGCGGATCGTCCGCGACGGAAATAATTTCATATAAAACCGTCCACGACGGAGCGACCGATCTTCCGCGTAGTGTGCCCGCTGTTTGTAATTTATATGCAATAACATGTGTTAGCGTTCCGTCGCGAAAGATCCGCGGCGGAATTTCCGTCAAGTGTGGGCCTAGCCTAAGTGTTACTTATTTTTTCCTGATTATATTTACAGCTTAACAAGGATGCTTTCTTCTGCTTCACATGTAAAGATATTAAACCATTATCGTCATTTGAAAGTCACTGGACTGATAAGCAACATGAGGAGAAAATGAAAGCAGGTATCTTTGTAACAACAGTTTCTACTACTGCCAGCGTTGTCGTAGATAAGAGGCTCGAATTAGAAAAAAAGATCATTGAATTGCAGAAAGAATATTACATTATTAATACAGAGAAAGGAGAAGCTGTTTGCAAAGAATGTAAGGTTACTCTCCAAATAGACTGTAAGATCCTGTTGAGCCACCAGAAATGTCATAGAGAAGCGAAACAGTCACGACCAGTGATTGTTGTAGAAGCACCCAGCTCTTCTGATGAAGACATAGACGAGGTGGTGTATCAAGAAGTTCAAGATCATGGTAAACGCAGAGCCGAAATGTCGAAATATGGCAAGGAAAACTACATAAAACTAAATCCTGGGGGCAGCAAAGGATATTGCAGCTTATGCCATGTTGCAATGTCTGGCTGTTTAAAAGTTTTTAAGGAGCATGTGAGGGGGTCTTGCCACAAAGGCCATTTAGAATTGATTGGAGTCAGGGCAGCTAGGGACCATTCTGTCCCCACTTGCAAGTCCAAACCGTTGGCAGATTTTTTACAAAATATTTTTTATTCTCGCCAAGGAAAAGTCGTATGGCTGAACAAGCATATTTGTTTGGACATCCAAAGCTTCATTCTGGTGTCTGATATGGAGAAAAATCCTCATAAGCAGCTAACGAAATGCTACGCGTGCGATGTTTATTACAAGCAGGGAGGAGATTTAGAACACTATGAAAGTACAGAACATAAAAAAAGATTTTTAAATGCCAAAGTGATATTGGTCACAGGTGAATTTGTTAGGGAGGTAAGTAAGGACGGTTTATTTTTATCTATCAAAGTACATAGTAAGAAGTTAATAAGATCGTTTTCACCGACGCGGAAATAGTCGCGTCCTACTTACTTTTCAAGGAAAAAGCCTTCCTGGCTTCCTCATACCGCGTTTACATTCAGCCCATTGCTGCGGCAACGAGCAGGGATATGGGGAATAAACTGGGAAACGCGAGAATGTAAACAGGTCATTTCCATTGCCTTGACGTTGCCGATCGCATTGCCCGGCTATCCCCCATATGGCGGTTTTTCTAGCGGACATCAAAGCGCGGCAATGCGAGCGGCAACGTGTGTTTACATGTTGCTCTCTAGTTTAGTCGTTTAATATCTTTAAAAATACTTACATTGTTCTATTACGATGAATTGCTATCATCCACCATCTCCTTTGACGACGAAGTCTCTTTTGAATTCTATTTTTTTTAAACATTTAAATAAATAATTAAACTTAAAAGGCAGAGCGCCGACGCTGCGACAATTTCCACGTTATCCATGGCCTAGAGTCGAATTTAAAATACATATGAAGCGGCAATGTAAACACTCATTTCCGCTGACGTTGCCACATCAATATACGGGGAAATATGTACGGCAAGGCAAGCAGCAACGGAAATGGCTGAATGTAAACGCGGTATCATGATCCTCAAATAGATATATTAGGTAAGTACTATCGATTTACTGAAATAGGTACCTCAATAAAAATGAATCTCCGAAATGTACAGCGACAGCACTTTCAGACTACTTACCCTAATCTGTCAAATTTCTACAACCAATTTTCAGCTTTATTTACTTCACATTCTCTTTCATTTGAGCATTTTTGAGTTTGACAGATTGGGGTAGGTTGATCTGCTGCCGTCCGTACTTTAGGTGTGCCCGCATAACTTCAGGAGTAGGTAAGACTTACCAAAGAGATTTAAGTAAGTACTGAGTAGTTTAGGTACATATGTACTTCTTACTTCGGTGTTTTGTTATACGTTTTCAGTGTAAGTAATAAGAAAAGAATTCCAATCCGACTACAAGACTTACATTTTAATTAAATGATTGATCATAATAATTTAGTATTACGTGGGAAATTATAATTATGTATGTCAAGGATATAGGTAATGAACACGTAATTGCATTCCCTTTCTGTAAATTAATGAAAGTACAGTCGGCCGCGAAGCATTTGGGTATTTGACAGCTTAGTGAACTTTAGCTGCCGATCGTACAGTTACGATGAAATACAATGTTACCGATGAATAAATTTTCTTCACTTTTAGGTACGCCCAGATCTTTTCCATTGCGGTTTTTGCAACCAAATATATCCATATTGGGAACTAATGCAAAAACATCTTGGAGGTTGGAGACACAAACAAAAGAAGAATAGTAAGGACTTGGTTTGGCGCATCACCGACCAATGGTTCGATGAGAGAATGCTGACTAAAACTAGTCATAATCCAGATATTTTATATTTGCAGTTTATTAGTCTTGGAATCTTTTGTTGCTAATTAATAAGTTTTTTTTTTACATTTTTTTGCATGTTTGCTTGTTACATTCCTCATTTAAATATGAGACCAAGATATTTTATACTTTTCTATGAGTGTTATTAAAACCAAGTTATATATTTGTGGCGTTATTTATTTCTAAAATGTTAAAATAAAAAATCTGGTTATAAATACATAGATAAAAGGGACATATTATTGTTATTTACTTAATGTATTACAAAAAACTTAAACAAAATAATACATTTTGTATCTAATCTCTTCTTATGCTACCTACACTTAAAAAAGAAGGTACTTAGGTAATAGCATAGATTTAAATATCAAGGTACTTTTAAAAAAAATTATTAACATTTATTTTTGTTAATTACTAAACTTTAAATTATTTATTAACACGTTCGTGGAGAGTAACGCCTACGGGCGTTCAGTTAGTGAAAAACGATACGACAGGACGCCTGTAGACGTCATACATAGTTTATAGACGTGCAACAGCAGTACGTCTGAGGGCGCTTGATTTTCAATACTTTTACAAGGGAGAGCATGTTGTAGTGTCACCGCAAAAGTAATGAATAATTAAAAACAACACGTCAAGGTCGTCAAGGTACACACACATTGATAGAATTCCGGACTTCCGGTACAATTCCCCCTGTACGCCTGTGGGCGTCGTAGTAGTGTCAGTCGGGAAGAAATCCCATGGGCGCTACTGTCCACGAACGTGTAAACAAAGATATTTACCTCATTGTAGCTAATTATCATGTTTTAATAGTCTCTAATCAACGTTAAATTCGTTGTCTCTAATAGTCAATATAATTAATCTTAATCTCTAGTCAGTCAACATTTTCTAACTAATGAGGTACGTACATTAACATTATGAGTAATTAAAAACCAGCTGGTATATCTTTTTTATCTTCAAAATAGATGTCAAACCACTGTGGAAAATGAGATAGCAACATTATAAAATCATGTTCAGACTTTTCCCGAAGCTCTCTCATATGTTTTATTGTGGGGTTTATGTAATTACATTTTAACGGTTCTGGCAGTATATTTATGCTAAAGTCAAGCATTACAACAATGTGATTTACATGCACTGGATATAATACAGAAAAAGTAATGCTAGGACAATGCATTTTAACCTTTTTAATGAACTCTGGAATAAACTTTTGCAAACGTGAGTCAAAATTGGTCATTATAAAAATAAAGTTCAATGCACCAGTGCATATTTGAAAACATTCTGAGGATATAGCACATCTTTTAATAATTTCAATAAGAGAGGTATTCGAAAATATGCTGTCTAGATCAAAACTCTGATCCTCTAAAATGGTGTGGCAAATGTTTAGTATTAATTTTTCAATTTCCGGTTTCATTTTAATAGCAAGATCATCATACATATTTTGTATGTGTTTGTCCATTTCATCAGTTTTCCATAGATCCTTGATAATAGTTAAAAAGTTACCTTTGTTAGTATCCCAATGCACTATATCTTTTGCCAGTATTTCAAGATACACACCATTGTTGTTTAAATTGAGCAGAGCTTGTATTATTTCTGGGTTCGCTGTTGTTTCATATTGGGAGTTAATATTCATGGCTTTGAACCGTTTGATCAGGAAGGCGTCTAACTCCTTATCCGTGGAATTTTTCAGAGATAATTGTGTTTGCTTGATGTAGATTTCGCTCAGTGCTTCGGAGAGGTTCTCGTCCACAGATATGTGGTCTTCAGGATGCACGACGCACATTTTACGAATATTTTCTAATACCGAGATACGCAAATTATTATGTACTGTAGAACTTTGCTCCGATAAGGTGAGGATCTTCACGAAACTTTTTGCCAAGGCTTTGGCTACATTTCTGTCTAGAACTGGATTTTTGTAGAATAATTCGGGGCATACTCCAAGGTTCGTTTGTATAACCTTCTCTATTAACTTGTTATTCATTTTAGATCACAAATAAAATACCACAATTAACTTATACAGTCTGGCAGAGAACAGGGATTATTACAAAACTCAACAAATCAAAACTGAAATTAAACAAACAAAACAATAGTTTTTTTTTTGTGTTCAGTGTGACCGAATTAAATTTTACGAAAATACCGAGGCACCTCAAAAAAATACTGAAATATACCGACTTACATAGGACAGATATACTAATAAAAATACTGATTTTCTTAACACGTTTTTTTTAACCTTGGTTTAAAAAAAATAGTGCTTAAACCCCTATCCGTGGAAAGTGGTGGAATTCACAGATTACCTTTTTTTCATATTTTGATATTTCACACAGATGATATGTGAAATTCCCGAATTATCGAAAGAAAGTCCTCAGACAGTCATTTCACTTGATCAGTGTTAGACGATTTGATACTAGTAATAAAGTATTTTTTAAGTTTAACTATATTATTCATGGAACTGAAAACTTAAAAACCAGACGTTGTTTTCAAAATTATAGATAAACTAGCGGTCCGACCCGAATTCGTCCGGGTTGACTGATATTCATGAAACACAATTACACAACCTATCTAATGGTAAACCTATCCAATACATATCTAATGGTGCAAACGGCAAACCGCATTTAAATCGCTCCAGCAGTTGTAAAGTTTTAGGCGAACATTTCTGCAACTCTGATTTAGTTTTATACTATGTATTTATTGATAATAATTTGACGAGCCATTTGGTGTAATGGTCGAGAAGTCGGCTATTACACCAGAGGTCGCGGGTTCGATCCCCGCACGGTACAAACATTTGTGTGCATGAACATGTCTGTTTGTATCGGGCTGGGTGTTTCTATGTATAATATGTATGTATTTACAAAAAAAAAGTATTTAAGTAATGTTTATCCGTTGTCTGGCACCCATAGCACAAGCTAATGCCTAGTTTGGGGTCAGATGGAGCTGTTCGAATAATGTCCAGAGATATTTATTTATTATTTATAATTGTGTATGTAGTATTACAATACTACAATTACTTTCTTGTCATATCTGTAACTTACTCATCTTTGCTTATAGATAACATGTTTAGACTCAATCCGGGAAAGTCCCCAATGTTCGCGTTCCGTTGAATTCCGCAAACATTGTCGCAAAGACGATCACTCACTAGCTCACTACGGTATTGCACAAAAGTCAACCAAAATATACCCAAAAATACCGACTTCCAGCAATATACCTGAAAATATACTGATGTTCGGAAAAATCGATGAAATATACTGAAAAAGTATTAAAATACTGAATTCGGTCACACTGCGTTTGTGTTTTATACGCACTTCAGCATCACTTCAGAGTAGTCAAAATATAGTGACAGATTAGTGCTTTTGGTAAACAACGCCATCTATTAAAAATAAGCATAAAATTTCTACTCTGCGATAGATGGCGCTAACTAGAAAAATATTTAATATTTCTATTTGCCACTAGATGACACTATGAAATGCATTTTGAGATTTCTTTTTTAATGTCTTATTGTTTTAGTGTGATTGGTAAATTACAAAATATGATTAATGTACTTATAAAATTGTTTTTTATTTTTTTTATTATTTACTTTTATTATGTAGGTCTTCAGATCGAATTATAATTTTTTTTTTGGCAAAAAATATCTACACAAGGGCAACAGATGGCGATTGCAGACGGGTGGCTTTCCCAGCGTAGAGGAACGTGCAAGGATCCTTTAGTCACCGAGCTACCTATTATTCTTTCTTAAACTATACTTGAGTATGCTATCAATATACATAAAATTGCGCATTTACAATGCGACATTTCAAACAGTTTCAAACGTCTAATTAACGTTATGTATATCAATTATAGTTTATAAATAGTAATTATTGTATTAAGTTATCACTACGGGTTTCTTATGTACTGTATTTGTTATGCAAGAGCGGAGTTTCCTAGCACAAGCAAATTTTTTTGCTTAAAAGGCAGCTCCTGACACTATTTATTGTAAATAAAGAATTTTTGATTATTTTTTTTTGGTCTAAGTCTTCTTATTCTATGAAAGAAAAGATCGAGAAAATGACATTTTCGTAATTCTATCATCGATAAAATCAGTATTTATGAAATTGCCTCGCATTAATACTTTATTAACGCAGCTAAGTTTCAGCTGCTTAAGAGATTCAATGTTATTAAGTAAAGCAAATGGGTCATTATCACAACAATCGATTGGGCAAGTTGCGACATCAAAGTGCGATAACCGCCCACGCTCACACACCAATAGGTAGGGTCAGTAAGTAATAAAAGCTGCACTTTGCTTTTCATATCATTAAGAAATATGGAAGATTTTAACTGTTTAGTTTCTTTTGTTGCTGACCGTACGTATACAAGTCTAGTTAGTACAATGCTTCAACGCCTACCTATGCAATTTGTTTTCCATTCGAAAATTGAACCTCCATAATACCTATTCTGGCTAACCAATTGACCTAATAATATATCATCAAGAACAACAATTACTAGACCAAGGGGGGTTTGCTTTTCTTTTGTATAAAATTAAAAAAAGTTCGGAAAAGTATGGTAAAGAATATCTTGTATGGGAATTATTAGTTCCGCTACTCGCCGCAGTAGCGCTACTAACATTCCCATTTTCCGTGCCCAATTTTAATTCTTTTCGAATTACATACTTTTTACTTTCCGATCTTATCCTTGTTATCCTTATAGGACCTTTCTGTGACTATAACTGAAGTAATAATAAAATAAAATGACTAAAGTCGCACTTATTATTACATTGTCTGTGGTCTTACTGCGATAATAACCTCTGTACCTACTGTGTTGTTTCGCAAGCTTTCGTCCCCCACTAAGGTACAATTCTTTTGTCTGACAGGTCGTGATGGGTCATAGTCACGTAATGTGACCAATCAATCATTTGGATTCATCTAAGGTGCCACAAGTGATCTTTAGCCTCTTTAGGTCGTACTAATGATTTGTCATTTGGATTTGAAATTTTAACAATTTAAAAATATCTTTGGAATACATTTGCACAGCGAAATTTATAGCTCCAAATTAAGCATAAAATCAAAATATTCTTTAATCATGTAGGCTTTTATGACGCATTCATGACTGGTTAATTATTACTTAATATCAGCCGTATTTGAAATGTTGCTATTCGAGAAGAACCGACAAGAAACACGATAGTTAAATGTTTGAAATCGCCAACTTAATTTATCTTACAACATTTGTCAATAGGTAGGGTAAACTATACTAATGTTGGCCCCCCTCCAGTTGTTGGCACTCTGGGTTTTAAACTTAAATATTAAGCTTTTCGCGGCAAAAATCCATAAACTAAAGATTTAGAATAAAAGTTCAATTATTCATTTACAACACTAAATAGTAGTTTTTAAATAATTACAACTGACAACACTAGAAAAAATTCTTTTCGGTCATGGTCCCGAGAGAAACCAGTTTGTGCGTGATTCCTTAAGAAAATTTGTGAATGCAGGGTAAGTTTAACGACTTATTACTTTTTATTTTGTAGATAATTTCTGGTCAGTGATTGTTTTTTAGTTAAATAAGATGTTAAATAGTGGGTTTTGCAGCAAATACAATCGTAAATCATGTTGGAAAAAAACTTTTAGGGGGTGTCAATAATTGTAATTTTGTTTGTATGGAGAACTAGTTCGTTGACACCCCCTGCCAATTATTGAAATACGGTTTTGCAAAATCGCTGTTAATGTTATGATTGTGTTTTAACCAGTCTCGAAAGTTCTATTGATAAAATGCCTACTTGTCTTCTTATCTATTGTGGTTTCAAATTTTAGCAGTGCCAATAATTGTACTTTTTTTACGATTGGCACTGCCAATTATTGTACCTCGAAGGGTGCCAATGATTGTATCAGCTTTTATGAAATTCTAATAGTGATGTGCCACTGTTTTGTAAAATTTATTTATTAAAGCATTATAAGTCCTACTATTAGGTAGATTTTTACACGGCGATTTAAAACGACTGTATATTTACTCAGCTAATAAAAAGTGAGCTACCTATCTACATATATTATGGGAAACCCTTGGTACCTTCGGCGCTCCCGCTAAATTCCCCCTCCCAGTCGCGTTTGGGCCCTTTGGGTACCCTCAGATGAGGGTCCCGCGACGGCCTTAGGTTTCGGAGGGGGAGGCTTTAAGCCTTGGGAGCCTTTGGAGGCTCCCGAGGGTTTCAACGCTCTCCTCTTCGATTCCTTTACGCTGCTGGTGGTGGGCGGTAGATTTGCCACTCTTGGGGATTCCGTCTCCTGGCCTCCTTTGATTTTGAAGACAACTGTCCTCACACCAAATTTGGCCTCTCCACGGTTGTTTTTGAGGGCTTCCACAGACTGGTCATCGAGAGAGAAGGTCACAATAGATCCTGTCGCTTCCTCCTTCGTGTGGAGAACCCTCCAAACTTTTGGGTTGAGATCTTCATTCTGCACCCATAGCATAAATTGCTCCGGGGCAGAATGCGGTTCCAACTTTTGGCTTGGGCAGTTCGCTCTCTAGTATAATAGAGAGCTTTGCACCGGGCCATGGTTCCGTTTCTCGGATTAAACCCTCAAGCCAGTCCTTGGTTCCCTGGTTTGTGCAGTCGCCAATATCCAGCCTGTCTTGTAGGCAAAACCCAAGAGTTTCGGTACCCTCCTGAGGCTAGCATCTACCACCTTGTTGAAGCCTTGATAGCCAGGAGGCTATGACCGAGCCACACAGGACAGGCCATACAGGAGTATCAGCCGCATTTGCTCCTCGGTCATCGGCTTCAAGTGGCTAATACCGACTATATAAGAGCCAGCAATGTCGCTGTACTTGGGGGGTGAGTTTGTCCACCTACGTCCATTCGGGATGTTTTCCTCGGTTGGACTTGAGTACCACGGCCGCCTACGGAGATACCAAATTGGATATAGGTATTTATGATCCGAAAAGGTCTCCGCGTCGGCCACCCGCCACTGGGCGACGCGGCCCGCCAAATGTGAGGTGGCCAGGGTGATGTCGACGACCTCACACAGGTCGGCGTGCTCCCCCTGTTGAGGATCTCTAGTCCCAAGCTGAGTGCCCAAGACATTAGGTCCTCGCCGAACGGATTGTTCGAGGGGGAGCCCCACGTGGTGTGCTTGGCGTTCCAATTACCGCCAAGCAAGACCTACGTCTAATTCCTCGATTTTCTCACATTTTGAAATATTTTCTGGACTTTCATGAACATTTCAAAACCAAAATTAGCCAAATCGGTTCAGCCGTTCTCTAGTTTCAACGCCTATAACGAACGGCAAATTATTTGTATAGGTACTCGTATATATAGATTTCACTTTTCCCATCACTATCAGGCGATCCGATTAGTTATTGGCACGGTCACGTGTACAATTATTGGCACTGCCAACAATTGTACATTTTTCTGTGCCAATATTTGTACTTTAGGGTGCCAACAATAGTGACTTTCGGTGTTTTTTCATATTTTGCGGAAATTTTCGTATTTCTAACACATTTCTTAACTATCAACCCGTTTAAATCTATTCTCAAATAAATAAAGAATCATACGAAATCAAATTTAAGTCGATATTTAAATTGGCTGATTTTCTACAGGGCTTTAAAGTTGCGAAATTCCTTAAAGTGCCAATAATTGTACCTCTTACCCTACTATAATAAAATGAAGATTTAATCAAATACAATTAAAAAAAAAAAGTATGTTTATCCTTTGTCTGGCACTCATAGTATGTACAAGCTATACCTACTTAGTTTGGGGCTAGTTGTTGTTTTGTGAATAATGTCTAGGGATAGGGATCTTTTTTTTTAGTTATTTATAACAAACAATAAATTTAATAAATGTAGTGGCTTTTACAGAAAGAAATCCAAAAGCACAATAGAGTTTTCAGTAAATTCAAACAACTTTTATTATTACTAATAAAAATGGTTGTAAAATGAAAAATACGTTAGTTTATAGACAATAAAAGTAAAGTCGGGCGTGGTGTCTAATTACAAACTTAATTAAATAACTGAAACGACCGCTGAATAAACATCAAGCCCTCTTTTATATTACGACTTCAGCACACATTGTTAAAAGCACTCTGTAGGGTTGCTACATCACTGAACTTTCTGGGATAAAGCTTTGGATTTCCCAGCTTTGGAAATGTCTTTTATATGTTACCTTTAGAATGCAGAATCCGTTAATGTGCAGATTAACTATGTACCTAATCTGTAGAATTCCGGATAGATCCGTTAAATTGTATAATTTAATCCATCTAGCCCCGGAAAACCAGACACAATAGAAAATCTATTGTTTACGCGACACCCGGCTGTCGGTCGGGTGTTTAAGAGTTAAATTAAAAAAGCTCATTATTGCTCTTTACTTAATTAGTCTGCATGGTAACGAATAGTACATCGTTAAAATAGGGAATGGGTGTTAGAATAAAAATAACCACGAACCTATGTCCATCCGAGTCGATTTCCGCCTCCGATCGTACTTGTTTTCTTTTCTTTCTTTATCAAGCATGAACCTGTTTTATGGAATTCTCTGTATGCCTAGTCGTCAGGCTGCAGATTACTTAGGAAGTCGACAGATTATCTAATTTTTGTAAGAACTTAATAAATTTTTTTTTTACTTCTTCTGACTTACTCCGGTAATCTGCCAGATTGCCTAGTTAATCTGCACTCTAACGGATTTCCGGACATTAGCAAAAATTGCGGAAAAATATTGGAACTAATTTCTTCATGTGGCAAATAAAAAAAACCATTCGTTTCAATCGTCATGGTAATTTGGGTTCCCCTTTTGCTTACCATCAGGCTAAGTGGATCCAATATACTGAGCTACTATAAAAAAAAAAAATATTGCTGTTTGCCAGTGTGATGTCAATTGTCAACAATGCCTTGTTATTATCTTGGATATTGTGAGTCATTTGTGGGTATAACCATAGCAACCAAGTGTTGCTAGAACCATAGCAAATGTGGTGCCTCCAGAGCAGGTTTTTTATTTTTTTGGTCAGGCTTTATAAAAATATAAGTCTATTTATTATTATATATCCACATAACCTTAACTCGTTGCTAGGGCAAGCAGTTACTTATAAAGAAAGGACGTGCAGAAGGGCATTGCTCACGGATGCTATAATATCTGGCAGTCTTTTCAGGCTGCTTAAAATGCTGATACCAAATTGACCAAGCTAGCCATAGATCAAGAATAGCACAAGAAAGAAGAAGTTGACTGGACTAATTTGCAAGTGGACAGTCCTCGCTCAACCACCTTTTCTGGCAACCCTAACATCAGCCGGTTACGACGAGTGACAAAGACGAAAGCATACTCCCTCTCACACACGGGCGGGGCCTCAGCACGAGAGGCCCACATATTTAAATCCCTCTATGTGAGGTCCAAAGTAATTTATTAAGTCGACCCCACAAATACCGACTTTCGAAAAGCCGAGAAATATCTATGTTCGATATTAAAGATTCGATAAGTATTCCGATAACGTTTAAGTATGATAATTAAGACATCAAACTTGCAACTTAAAGTTTTATGATTTTACTGAGGTCGATTAATTCTTGTTAGAATATCCAGTTTATTTCTACAAGATTCTTATTAATTTAATTAACAATCTACGAATTAATTAATTTAAAAATATTGTGCTTACGGTAAGTGGAACTTATGGAACTGTTAAGGTTACATACCAGAGAGATTTTTTTTTTAAATCTGGATGCTATCAAACGCCTCGTTGGTCTTGTGGTTAAGTACCTGGCCATGATCTCGGGCCCTCGGGGTTCTGAATTCAATTCCCGGGTCGAGCTAAGTTTATGTCGATTTTTTCAAGAACATTTCAGGTTTATAGTCACTATTCCGCATTTGGCAAGCATGTTGATTAAGCCAGTCCCCATAATTGTAACAATAACTGTAACATCTTCTATTTTATAATAGCCTTTCTTCATAAGGCATTGTTTTATTTTTAAATTAAATTTATGTAGGAACAGGCAAGTCAATAAAAGTCTGTGTAAAAATATTATACTTAATCCTATTAATGAATAAAAATGAAAAATGAAAAATAATCTATTCGAAAATAAGATGGCTGCCGAAACTCGAATATATTAAATTTAAAAAACAAACTTTCTCGATAGCTTTTCCGTGTTTGCCCGGTCTGTTTATTGCGTTATCGTGACGAGGGCGCGATTTAAACCAAATTGTTTGTTAAGACATTTCGGGGAAAGTGTTTGATGGTTGTTTTATGTGCGCGTGAGAGGTCGTTTGGGCCCTCGTATACTGAGATGCTTTGGTTATAGGTGATATTGGGTTCGAGTCCCGGAAAAAGTTATATCCGGTTTTTCCTTGGACATTAACCCACAGTGCTGTCTAACCCCAAACAAGGCATCTACAATATGTGCCAGACAAAGGATGAATAATACTTACTTATAAATTTTGTAAAAATTAAAAACAACAACAAACATTACAAACACCCAGAACTATACAAAAAGCATTAACATTTATATTATTAATCTATATAAATAAAAATGAATTGCTGTTCGTTAGTCTCGCTAAAACTCGAGAACGGCTGAACCGATTTGACTGATTTTAGTCTTGAAATATTCGTGGAATTTCAGAGAAGGTTTATAAGATGAAAAAATATGGAAAAATTACGAGAAAAATACTAAAGTAAGTGATACAAAGTTCACCGGGTCAGCTAGTAATTATATATTTTTATTAGGCCCACACCCCCATACCCACATAGGCCGGCAACGCATCAGCAATCCCTCTGGTGATGGGCGGCGGTGATGCTTATCATCAGGCGACCCTCTGGGTCGTTTGACACCTCTGACATAAAAAAAATTATACCGTGCAAGGATTGCTGATCGATCACTGATCCAAGCAGTGCACTTTTTGGTAGAGGGATCCTACGCCAATTCGTGGGCGTAAGACTTATAGTTACTGATTAACTTATTGAAGTTATTGAGACGTTGCGTAGCGGTGTATTGAAATTCAATACCTATTACATCCAAGAATTTTCAATGGTTTCTATTGTTTTAGCAGGAAGGAGTTCGCGGAATTGTTTTACCACAGCTTTTGAATTATGTTGTGATTGTCATTGATAGTGTATTTAAAAAAGAGGTAGATATGCCATCCTCTGACGCACGGCGATTAGAATTTGATCCGTCGAAATATACTAAATCTATGTGCTTCACCCTCAGAAGAAGAACTTTTCTTCTGAGGCTTCACCAACCGTTGACATTATGCGTCTAAAATGATTTGTGTCAATTAACACAATATGAGCGGAGCATTTTTCGAGCGCTAGTGCCGTATCTACCTCTTTTTTATATCGTAAAGCGGAAACTTAAGCTGCACGACTGCTGCACAGTCTTTCAGGCAGAGTTGCTTGCAATAGAACGTGCTGTCAACTGGGTCTCACGCAACAATATATGCCAAGCCAGAGGCGGATTATCCTAAAGGCAAAGTAGGCATGTGCCTAGGGGCGCGACGGTACAAAGGGGCGCGCGGGCAGAAAAATATACAATATAGCATAAAATTAGGAGCGCCGATGAGATGCTTGCCTACGGCGCTCTCAACATTTAATGCGCCTCTGCAAGCCACCATTCTCTCAGATTGCCGGTCCGCTTTGCAAGAGCTGGGAAACCGTAATACCACTAACAGTATTGCTGTTAAAACCCTCCACCATATTCGCAACCATGCAGGAACCATAAAGTTCGCTTGGATAAAGGCACACGTCGGCTTCATTGGGAACGAAGAGGCAGATTCTTGCGCCAAGCAAGCCGCTGCAGCTCGCAAGGCGCCAGACTTCCAATTGTTCCCAATTAGCTTTGTCAAGGCTAAAACCAAAGCACTTCATCGGGACACACATAATTCAAGGTACATTACCTCGCTCACTGGCTCCTACACACGCATGTGGCTCCCTAATCTGGACCACATCGCAGAATTATTTAGCAAACTCGATTACTCCTTTCATATGACACAGGTACTCACTGGTCACGGATATCACCTCCAATACTTGCACCGGTTCAAGATATCCGAAACCGATAGATGCAAATGCGACACCAATGTCGTTCAATCTCTGGACCATCTCCTACGCGAGTGTCCGAGATATTCCCGGCCGAGACTCCTACATACCCAGCTATGTACTTACCTAAATGTCTCACCCTTTAGCTTGCTCGAGCTGATTCCAAATGAACAGTCTCTAAGATCCTTTGCAACTTTATGCAAGGAAATTATCAGTACGTTAAAGAGTTTTAATAACGACTAATAACAACCGAACGTCTTAATTTAAAAAAAAAAAAAAAAAAAAAAAACATAATTAAAGCCTCGTCGTATCAATTCGCGACAGGCTACCCCAAATGCAACTCTTACTATATTTAAAAAAAACTGTCTCCATGAACCAACATGCATTCACAAGAGTATCTGGGCAAAACTCACCAGAAACAATTAAAAAAAAAAAAAACCTCTTTTTTATATACACTATCAATGGTGATTGTGTTGTATGGCTTCATAGTAAATATAAATATATATATATATTTTTATATTATAAACAGGAAAGATTTGTGTGTTTGTATTGAATAGGCACCGAAACTACTGGACCGATTTGAAAAATTCCTTTACTGTTGGAAAGCTACATTATTTCCGGGTGACAAATGATAAATGGCGAGGACTCGCGTAGGTTGTTAGTAAAAAACTGAAGACAAGTACGTCAGTACATAATATTTCTATGAGACAAGCTTGGATGAATGACCTTTACTCATTGCCTTTACTTATAAAACTTAGATTAATAATTAGAGAATTAGTTGATGAATTTGCAACGTTGTATTGACAATTTGTTCGATTTTGACATTAGAAAAAAGAAGATCGCCGCGCGCCTCTTCTGAGCGGCGCGCGGAGGTTTGTGTCAAAAAGGCTTCAACAGTACTTTTAATCCCGGAAATGTGGAGGGAAGGGGGGATAATTGATAAAATAATTTTCGCACGGCTGAAACCGCGGAGGGGACCGCTGGTAGTAAATATTCAGGATACTCTTTTCGGAGGCATCATAATCGCAGGCTAGCTGGATCTATTAAACTTCCCCAGTTGCTCCTTTCCGCCCAATTAGGACGAGCTTGTTCCATTCCATTTCTATTCAATTTTTCCATTTCTTCTGGATATTAATCAGCCCAAGTATTCATATTTCAGATAGTAGAAATTCTATTACCTACTTACGTTTCACTATCTGAACGTCCGGGGAAGTACCACCCTCTCACTTATCACCAGTGTGAAATAATAGTGACTAAAATTGTGTTTCGTCTGGTTTGTGAGAGTGCCGGAGGCCTACACCCCCTTAAAAGGCCGGCAACGCATCGGCGATCCCTCTGGTGTTGCAGATGTCCACGATTGCTTACCATCAGGCATAGCCATCAGGCGACCCGCTGGCTCCTTTGCCGCCTCTGACATAAAAAAAATCACGGGTCTCTGAATGTGGTAGTGCCTTCAAAATAATATAATTGTCTATTAAAGTAATGATACAGTCGACATGGTCATGTTTGCAAATAAAGCGTGACGGTCATCGGCGATAGCCATTGGGCATTACGTACATACATCATTAATGATGCTTTTAGGCGCGTACAATCAACGGCACATATTATGACTTCCACAGACTTTTTTAAACGTAATTTCAGCTATATTGACAAGGAACTTTTTTTATGTCACAGGCGGCAAAGCGAGCGGGTCGCCTGATGGTAACTATATGGTAAGCAATCACCGCCGCCCAAGGACATCTGCAACACCAGAGGGATCGCTGAAGCGTTGCGGCCTTTTAGGGGGGGTGTGTAGGCCTCCGGTCCGGACCTGACGATAAGCCCAACCTGCGGCCTATTCCATTGGGGACTACTTGGCCGGGAGTCATTAGTCACTAAACGCTAATTGTAGGCTATTTTGATCTTCGAGCCCTTGATTTCAAGTGGACTGGCTCCACATTAATATGGCGGCTTATTTTACTCGCGAGGCCGGTAGATAGCTCGTTTAAATATATTTTTTTCTGACGAGAAAACTAAGCACCTTAACCAAAGATGATGCTGCAGCCATGTGGGGACTGGGGACTCATCGAAATGTAAAAAAGCCAGACAATGGCGGGAATCAAACCTAACATCCACGTTTCTTAAATTAATATTTTAACATGACCGTACTTACGCCGCATAGGAAGGCTCAAAATCGTTGCTCAAAAGGGCTATGTTTGGGATCTCCCTGGTTCGCATCAGAAATGATGAGAACCGCAGAAGGACCAAGGTCACCGACATTGCCTGAAGAATTGCGAGCCATAAGTGTCAGTGGGCAGGACACATTGCAAGGAGGACTGACGGCCGTTGGGGCGGAAAAGTCCTCGAGTGGTGGCCACGTACCGAGAAACGCAGCCGTGGTAGGCCTCCCACAAGGTGGACCGATGATCTTATTAAGATCGCCGGAATCCTGATCGGTTTGGAGATCCTGGGGGTAGGCCTATGTTTAGCAGTGAACTTCGTATGGCTGAAATGATGATGATGATGCAATGATGATGACCGTACTTACAGATTTTCCGCCTCCAAAAGCACAGTCCAGAAAAACAAAGATAATTTTCAATAAGGGTAGAATAAAGCAGTATCCGTAAGCGAATTACTATCCAATCGCGGTGTATAATATAATAGATCATTGTTTAGGCGTAGGTACGTGATACGTCATTAGGCGCGGGCGCAGGCCACCCGCGCCGTCTTCCCTCTCGCTCGCTCGCTCGGTGGTCCCTGTTTAAGGTTGCCACTTTTTTTCAGAGGTCAACTATATTGAAGGGGGTACTTGTTACTTTTGCTAAATGTGTCAAATATGAGCGGATTTGTGTGCAGGGCATTTGGGCATTTGGCAGGCTGTTTGGTAACATAGGAGGGAAGTTTTTGCTTAACTTTGTGTTAATTAATGTTCTACTGAAACTCTGAAAAACAAAGATCAATGGAGGACTCGGACTTATTTTTGATTCTATTGGGCCTCGTTAAACTGCCACCATTTTATATTAAATTAGTCGCTATAAACGTTCAGACTGGGTTCCGGCAAAATTAAGGTTTTACTAAGGCCTCAAACTACCCACGCCATGGTGCTAAAGATGTGATTCCTTTTTGATTTCGAAAGAGTTCGGTGTTGCCATCTCCTTGCCACCCAAAGCACGCGGTTCATAGCATATTTCAGGCCTTAAAAAATAAGTTGACCGCCAAATCTTGTAATGGTCATCTCCAGGGCAACCCTAGCAATAACAAGAGCTAACTGGGAAAGGCGAATCGCCTCTCGGAGCTCATTTTTTACGCGATTACCACCGCAAGTGTTTATAATAAATCGCGCAGGCGCACTCGATGGGACAGAATTAAAATTGCATTAATTCGTCGTACAGTCCCCCCGTATCAGGACGAGTTTTAGCCTTAATTAAAGGTGGTAAGGTTGAGAGTTGAATAGGAGAAGAGTGCGAACTGTACGCAGAGATTAATCAAAGTGAGAGTAATTGTTTTGTCGACAGATTTATTTTTCAGCGGACTTTGTAGGGACCGCTTGTTTCCGTAGATATGGAGATATTGTAGAAATTTCTTCTGGGTGTTCTTTTTAAATGGTAAAATTGTGCCGTTTAGCAGTTATAATAAGTTAAGCTAATACTCCTGGCCAAGTTTTGACTACAGCTTTCTGATCTTTTAGACCAAAAAGACTAGCCTATTTATAGCCTTCCCGCCCGCAGTTTCAACTTTCACCCGCGCGTAATTTCTTTTTTCAAATTCCCCCCCCCCCCCTAGTCCCACATTTCCGGGATCAAAAGTACCCTATGTCACCCGGGGATAGTGTAGCTTTCCAACAAGGTTCAAATCGGTTCAGTAGGAAATTGATTAAGTATCCCTCAGTGGAATAGCTATCAATGTCCGCTTACCTTCAGGTGGGCTGTGTGCCTGTCTTCCACTTGGCTCCAAGTAGTTGCTACTACGTATTGTATTATAAACCAGTCTTTGTGTGCAACGACCACATAAAGGCGTCAATTAAACCTATAAGTTAATTATCTGCAAGCTTCTCATGAAATTTGAATGCCAGTTCATATAATATCTCAATAACGTGATGATGTGATGGTTAATAATCAAATTTTGAAGACCTTCACCCTACAGTGATTCGGGCAATTCAAGCGCACTGTAACTTTAATAAATATAATATTTCCGTATCGGGCAATGATATCTTGAATATTATACCTACATTGTCATAAATGTCATAGGTTACGTTCATAGTAATTTGTGTCGAAATCTGTGACGAGTTATTATCTATTTCACTGATGAGTAGAGCGAAAGATACGGTATACCTATTACGGAAGTAAAGGAACGTCCCATCGCGTTTTTCTCAAATCTAGCCAGGGTACGTATACTTTACCCAAGTAATAATAGAGATATTGATAAAAGTTATCATAACATACACAAAAATAAACTATTAAAATAAACATAAAAAATATTGTGTTACTTAAATACGCTGTTGTTTGTTCATCAAAAACTTTGACAGAAGACAAGTGCGCCAACGCGCCACCTGTCTTTGGCCATTTTTAAAAAGCAGTGTTTGTGACGCCCGCCCCCGCAACGCGAACGACAAAAGTGGACAAGGCAAGTCGTGTTCTCATTTCGCTTCCCCTAAACTGGTTGACACGTTAAAGCTCAGAACTCCTTCTTTTTCCGAGCCAGGGTACGCCTCCACCACGATCCAGGAGTTGGTAACTTGGTAAGTCTAGCTATGACGTTCGAGCGAATGCCATCTGTACTTCGTTTGGGGTACCAGACCAATGGCATAGCCATAGAAGTAGGAATAATATATTTTATTTATTTAATCAATGGGCATACCCATTCGTCTGTGCAGGTTTCCTCACAATGTTTTCCGTCACTGTAAAGAAAAGTAAAGTAAAGTATCAGCCGATAAATGTCCATAACAAAGGCCAAACTGTGTCCGAAAAAAACGGGTACAAATTTTGCTCAACCTGGGAACTGAACTCAGGACCCCGAGATCACGGCCCGGAACTTAAACTATGGAAGCGTTTCCGTCATTGAGCTATAGTGGAGTCATTTTATTAGGTAACATTTGACAGTTCATTTAGTTCATGTAGTTCAGCAAAGTGCTACAGTACATCAGGAGTAGTCTAGTCTTGCTAAATAAATAATTGTATAAAAAAAACTGATGTTGTTTTCTTGAGTTTTATTCCTTTAGCGTGAGGTATATTTTTCTTTGCTTATACGAACTGACAAAAGTGGTAAATACGCAAATACAAAAATCCGTAAGTGCGCGCCGAGGCAAGGTTAAAACTGCCATCTGCGACAATAACACGTGGTGCAATACTGCAATCAGTCTGAAGACGAGATTCGGCCGTAAGCCGGTCCGGCATTTGTCGTAAAAGATTTCCCCGTTTACGTGTGTTAATAATTTCATCTCGGTAATTGACTGGCGCGGCTTAAAGCTGTAATGACCGGCGCTGTGTGAGGCGACGCCGGAATGTAAGGGAAAGGTTGGTTCCTTTTGACAGCGGAAAGCGTTTTGTCACAAAAGCAGAAGCTGTAGGGAGGTTCGGAGATACAAATAAGACAACGGTTTACATCTGACTACCTTTATAATATGAACAATCTGTTTAATAATTTGTCTAAGTAGGTCACCTAGCACAAAGCTTTCCTATGTCACTGCTACTTAACTGTCTGATCAGCATAGTGGCGTTTAGTGGGTGTTCCCGCCCTTATGGGTAGGTTAAGTTATAAAAAAGAGAAAAGGAGGATTGCGAACTGTCATAATCCTCACAAAAAGATTGATTGAGGCGTTTAAGGCTTCTATTACATATTGGACTTACGAGTATTCTTGTAATAGCCAACATTTTCTTTATACAGCGGAAAAACATGTTCGGGGATGTTTTGTCACCTAAGCAGAGGCAATGCGGTTCATTGGGCTACTGCCAGTGGGTTATGTTTTAGGTAAGGTTTACTACTACTAACATGGCGCAGCGACCCAAAATGAGTCTTGGCCTCCAGCTATATTTTGCGCCGCCTCCCTCCAATTCTCGACGTGGAGCTCGCGCAGGTCCTTCTCTACCTCGTCCCCCCAGCAGTACCTGGGGCGACCAACCCAAAAGGTAAGGTTTAATGAGATTTTTTCGTAAAAGCCCTTCTAGGTTACACATGGGCCCACAAGGGCTGTGGCCACCGGGCGAGAGTACAAGATGCATTCTCCAAAATATTTAATTTGTTTTCTTGTATTTACCAGTTACTACATACTTTCGGCATTCAAGTGTTTTAAGTACGAGAAAATGTTTGTGCTGTGTACGCAAGAAGTCAAGAACCGTGTTTATTAAACAAATGGATGGCTGACTTATCCGTTGTCTAGTTTCAAAAACATTCATTATCGGCCTATATACGTTCCCACTGCTGGGCCACAGGTCTTATCTCAAATGTGAGATAGTTTGGGCCACACTCCACCAAGCTGGCCTAGTGCGGGTTGCTGGAGGTTCAAGGTTCAAAAACATTACGTAGTGTAAATTGCTACTCGCTGTTAGTGGGACCATACCCCACACTAGTCAGGGTAAGACGATCGATGGACGAGTACAAGCGCCTCTTAAAAAGAAAATTAAACGTGTTATACGCGATATTTACGGCGCCGGGCCATGCAATAACTTTGTTATTAAAACAAATAATGTTAGAGAGGGACGACGATATACCACTGAGGGAGATGGGCAATGCTGTTTTGTGCTTCTTGGGTAATTCAGTTTGCTTTAATGGTAACTTTTAAATATTAGGGATATTATTTTATTGCTATTTATTTGTGTACAAAACTTAATTTTGTATTTTTATGGTGTCACTAAAACTAAAGCAATAATATCTTAAATGCTGTACTGAAATAATTATATAAAAATGTTTTATAAAATAAAACGTTGGCTGTTAATGTTTTATTTGGTTTAATTGTAAATTCAGTAGACCATATATTATCTTCCTAGATTTTACTAAATCTTGTTAGGTATGTATTAAAAAATTTGTTAAAATTCTTACACGAACAGAACATACAAGTAGACTACATTGAATAGACCGACTCTACTTAGTCTATACTAATATTATAAAGAGGAAAGATTTGTTAAGTTAGCTTAGTTAATAGTTTATGCGGAATTGTAGATTTTGTTCAAATGGTCAAAGTGGACACTTACGAAGTTACGATCGTGTAGGCTACGTGCCTCTAGTCTCTACGTCGTCTACTGATTTACCAACTGACCCAGCAGAAAAAATTAAATCGAACTACCTATGGTTCCAATTAGTACGGACTTACACTATCCTCGTAACTAGATAGATATAAGGTAAATTCAAATTACCCGAATCTAAAAGCCGCTGTCACCGCATCCTCAGTTAAATCAATCACAAGCATCCTATAATACCCGTATGACCTAATTCGCCGGCCGCCCGTGAGGTCTCTCATTTAGAACAGTAATAAAACCACTTTTTGACATGGCCGTGGCAAAACCCCTAACTGATATGACCCTTTGCGCTGTTAAGGTGTTAAGAAAGCGTCAGCCCCACAACCAATTATAACCTTTAAAGCCGTTAAGTTAAGGTGGAGATTTGAATGGAGATAGAGTCTCGTTTATTAGACTACAAAGGTGCCGCTCGTGGTGTCGGCGCCTTTGAAGAGGCGGTATGTAATTACGTAAGAGTGCTCTGGAGAGTTGGCTCTCGGCATAACCCATGGATGATTTCTAGGACTCTTAAAATTGAAATGTACGGGTTTGCTGTATCGGATGGAGCTTTAGCTTTGTGCGGGTTATGCAGTTGTTTGTTTCTGGTCGCAATTGCGATTACGTGGACGGGGGTAAATTAGGTTTAAGACGTGTTTTGTTTCCTTATTCGTTGCTCACTTTCAAGAATTACAAATGCAATATGTACAATGATATTTTCTGGTAGTTCAGTGATAATTCATACAACAAATATGCCGTTAGTGAAATAAATATTTTATTTCGTTAAATGTAGACAATATCAAATAGGTTAAATTAATCACATCTTAAAGTATACCTTCTTACAAGTCTTAAAGTTTTTGGATGTTATCAGTTATCAGTCAATATTAACTTGTAAAAAACATTTTATTTATAAAAAAATAAATAAAAAATGCATAACAGAGTGGCTCGATAGAGTATGTAGTTCGTTCGTCGTATGCGCCAAGGGCCACGGATTCGAATCCCACTCAGAACAAGTAGGTGGGTATTCTATGAAAATTTTATGTTGTGTCTGGATGTTTATAAATTTTTAAGAATTTATTTGTTACCCTTGAATTTTTATTCTGTACACAAGTATATTTACTAGAATCGTCTTAGAAACTCCTGGCGTCAATCGTTACACCAATTTCGCAGTCGGAATCATCAAAACTTATTAATTTTTTAGATGATTAATAGGTATAATTAAAAATCCTGCCATATAATATCTAAAATACCTAAATCATCCATGATTTATTTAAGCTCTGTAGATAAATGTAATTAAAATTCTAGATTTAGTAGTTTTGGCTGCGTGTTGGAGTCGAGATTGCCCCGGTGGTCTAGTGGTTTCATTGAATACCTCTGGATCTAGTGGTTCAATTTCCGGCTAGGGCAAACATTGTGTCGGATTTTCGAGCACAGCTTGGATTTGTGACTGATCACTACACTTTTGGAAAGCGTGGTGATTTAAAAAATCAACTGACCAAATAATGTAAAAAAACCTACATGTAGGTATTAGTCTGATTCAAGCTAAGTGGCTTGCAAAAGTGAAATTTACTCGAAACTGTATGACTTAGTTAGGTATAGCATAAAAGTAGAGATTGTACTCGTATATAAAATTATTGTAACCTTATTGACGTTTGAAAGGAGTAACTGTTGAGTTTTTTGCCGGTTCTTCTCAACAGATGCCTGCATTCTAAATCCGGTGGTAGAGTCACTATATTTTTTTTTATTTTGGACGATACATAAGTGCATCTTTGAAGCCTATTTGAATAAAGCATAATATTGTGATTTTCATTTTTATTTTGTTAACTACAAACTGGTTCTTACCTATTATAATTTTTAGTTTCAATGGGATTCTAAACCAACACAAATGTTCCATAAAATAACATTCTGAAAAGATTACTCAAGTAATTAATTGTTAGTAGTGAACGTTATTTATTTTCTCTACATTCCGGACCCCATTTAAATCAAGTTTATACAAACAGTTTACGCAAATCCAATTACTGTGCTGCCAGCTTCCTACCGCTAATCCGAAACATTTCGCAATCGACTCTACCAAGTCTACATTTCCGTTCGTAATTAAAAGCATTGTCATTACCGTGTGACGAATTAACCGAAGGGCGGCCGCCGGGGGCGTGGCCTTCCACATCAAAGGTGCCGCTGGCACACCACCAAGGCCCTATGTGCGACAAAGACAGGTGTAGAGAAAGTAGAGGCGAAGAGTGAGACGGAAAACGCGAGTTTGTTTGTAGTAGTAATACGTTATACGTGAACGGGTTGATTCAAGCAATGGCGGTAGAGCTGTGAGAGTATCGATAGTAATCGGAATGTAGAGTCAAGGAATATTGAATAAGGATCTAATTATGCATAAGATTAATTGATAGATTGCACGGGTTAGTCTGTAATTCTGTTTTAAATAATTTGTGTTGTGCATCAAAGAATATTAATGAGTTATCTATTAATGAATGTTAGAATATGTTTCATGTTAAGTTTATTAATAAGTTTCGATATAATTAATCATTAAATAAAAGTAATTGTCGAGACTGGTGATTTTTTTGCAGAAGTTTAAACGCTCAAGTTTTTCAAACCGCTACAGTTAGCTGACCGTCAAGGACCTACTCGGTAGGGTGGTACTCGATTATTTAGTGCTTGTACGAGTCATTGTTAAATGGGAGCCAAAGGCACTTTGGCTGATCTGATGATTATAATATCATTTAATTCCAGAAAAATAACCAAAATTATTATGAAAACAACCTTAGGTATTCCTCATTTAGTAGTTATTAATAGGTTTTTATAAACCAGTTTTATACCTGTTAAAGCGCCAGATATCATTTTTGTTATATAGTGGGGTAGAATAGCATAGAATTAACGTTTTCTTGGTACCAACAAATTCATAGTAGGTAAGTCAATAACAAACAAAAACTCATCCCGTCCTCCCCTTTCCACTCCCGAACAACACGCGCCGGACTGCGTTGCCATCCTCATACCATCCAGACACTGGTGGCCCGTACCAAGAGATATAGTTTCTCTTTTTTGCCCCGTGCCATTAGGGCATGGAATGCCCTTCCGACTCACGTGTTTCCTTCCTCCTATAATCCTGGGCTTTTCAGGCGGGGCGTGAAGCGGCATCTATGCAGGCCTTCAGGGTGAGGGTGACTGGCTCAATGGGTACTATGATCTATTGAGCCAGTCAACCTTATATTTAGACCTCACTTCCGCTTACCATCAGGTGGAGTGAGGTCATCCTGACTGCCTCTATATAAAAAAAAAACACAAATTGGACTAAAATAAAATCAGTTAACTTACAGCAAACATTAAACGTAGATGACTGACTATAGTACAAAATGGTCTTCGTTCAGTATTCGAACGGCGGGACCCATTATAATAATTGCCCACAAATGATCTCCGTCATTTTAAACCCGAAAATTAATATATTTGTAAATATTTCAGTTTTAATTGCCTAATAAAATATTCGGGTTTAATTCGAATATAAAAGTGCGTAGGTATTGCTACGTTTTGTCCATATTTTTAAGCCCACAAAGACGCGAGGCGAAAAATTGTTAAAGTCGGTTCCAAGACCTTTTTTTGTAGACTTAAAAAAAAGCATAACTGTGAATAATTTCTCAATTAAACCAAAGAACGTCATCATCGATATCGATGTACCGCAGCATCCGTCGCATCCCTAGCGATAAATCTGCGCCGCTAAAGAAGCTTACGTCACTGACGTATTGTTTATAAACCAGACGCCGCTCTGACGAGCCGGGGAAACTCGGAGCTGTAATGCGACGGGGTTTGATGGTGCCTTTGGTCGTGGGTTTGAATCCTGCCCAGGACTTTTCTAAACTTTGAAAAAGACAGTATTATTTGTATTTAATAGATAAATTACGAAGAATTTATAATATGACAGCGGTCAAACGGGTCCTTATTATTTATAGAATCAAATGGAGAATAATACCTACTATCGAGTTTCAAAAATATCAACTTGTAAATTGTACATAGGTATGAGTATGCATACTTGTTTTAAGAAAAGTAAAAAAAATAATATAATAAATCTTTCTGTATCTAATAAATTATACAAAGACACGGGTATTAATAAAATTGATCATATTGTACTGGTTCCAAATGTGCTTTTTCTTTTTAGTCATACGAAATTCTTATGACAATAAGAAAAAATATCTATAAAATGCATTTGGACTACCAAAGAGCTTCCATATTAGCAGCGGCTTACGAATTGAATAAAAAAATAAAATCGCACAGAGTATCGTAATAGACGTCCCTAATTCGATAATTAACAGGTCCCAGCCATTAAATCGAATTATCTATGACACGTTCACTTTGAGAAGAAAAGCTAACTACTCATTAGGTCTAATACGTCCACGGTACACAGACCTCTCATTTAGTATCCAATCACTCTTAACACGTCTTGATTTATAGGGAATCGAGGAGGAAGAGGAGATCAAGGCAAAATGGTTGGTGTTAATAGAAAGATTGCTGAATCACGCTGGTAGACATTTCAACGTCCAGAAGTGGTAATGCTCGCGTCGTGTTCCCACGATCGCAAATTTCGATAAAGATGCTTCAATTTGTGTACAAGATAATGATTTTGTGGGAATCGAAAAAAGTGACGGTAAGTAGGAGTGACGAAAGAGGCATTCATTTAGGTACTATTAATTTCAGGTATCTCAGTTTATCTCCGTCTGAGATGATATTATGAGATTTGGCAAATCTAGTTATTTAGGTAAGCTGTTGATTGTTTTCGTAGATTAGTGGTGAATCGGGTTCAACATTGAGGGTGGGATTGGTTACCGCATAATTTTTTTAATTTTGATGGTGGTAGGATTTTTTCAGAGATGTCAGGTATTTTAAAAATAAAGACGGTAGGTACACGAACAATCTAAAGCTTCCCGGAAAAACAATAAACCACAATTCAAAAAATAAACCAGTTAACTACTTAAGATAAATTTTGCTACCATAACAGCTCTGGATATTCAATAATAATGGAGCCTATGCACTTAAAAATATCTGGGTCTGGAAGAACATACGAGTGAGTAGGAACCTAGACTGTGGCAGCACATTGAGTGAATCTTCCTGGCTAAGAGTCCTCCAATGGAATATGCCTGTCTTCCAAATGACCTAGCGTAAAAACCACTTGTTTTCTACAGCTCCAATAGGCGGTTTTATTGGGATTTTTAGATAAAAACAAGATTTCTTGTACACTATTGTTTTATTTATCTTAGCGACTTGCACAGTACAGTATCGAACGGTAGACAAGAGAGCGAGACAACATAGACAAGACACCTTAGTGTCAAAAATGGAGTCCGGATATGAAGCACAGGAAAATACATTTTACATCCTAACACTGACTACAAAATTTATTTCAACACTCCCACTAAATTTTGACTATGAATATAATGCCTGTTTTACAAACAATAACAAAACATAACTAACACTCCTTACAAGCATAACAATTATAACACTACATATAAGACATTATGGCAGCCCTAATGTGCTCAAATTGTATAGTAGGTAGAGCCTTCGTAAAAATATCTGCCAGTTGGTCAGAACTTTTGACATATTCAATATTAATACACTTTTGTTCGACCTTCTCTCTAATAAAGTTAAATTTAACATCAATATGTTTTGTTTTTTTATGATACACAGGATTTTTTATCAGCCTTATAGTACTCTGGTTATCAATACATATAGTAGTGCAATTACAAACAATACCAATTTCTTTGAAAAATTGGCTCAACCATAACAGATTTTTGGCAGCTTCACACCCAGCCATAAATTCTGCCTCAGTTGTCGATAAGGCAATACAAGATTGTTTTTGACTAGCCCAAGATATGGGACCACCATTTAACATGAAAATGTAACCAGATGTTGATTTTCTTGTATCAAGATCCCCAGCAAAATCTGAGTCAGAATAACCAATTAATTCTTCATGACCTCTATATTCAATACATAAATCCTTTGTTTTAATAAGATATCTAATTATTCTTTTTAATTGATTAACATGACATTTATTTGGATTATTAACATACCTACTCAAAAGATTAACACCATAGGAGATATCAGGTCTGGTAGCAGTAGACAAAAATAATAGAGATCCTATGGCTTCTCTATAAGGAAAGTTAAGTTGTTCATTTTCAACATTTTTAGTAATTTGAACATTAACATCAATTGGTGTACTACTAGGATTTGCATTATTCATATTAAATCTATGTATCAATTGCTCAATATAATGTTTTTGATGTATATAAATAGCATCATCAGTTTTTTTTAATTTCTATACCAACAAAACGATTTAACTCTAACTCCTTAATATTAAAACCTTGTCTCAAATAATTTATAATTAGATCCAAAACTGTATTTTCTTTTGACATAATTAAGGCATCATCGACATACAGAATTAACAAAGCTTTAGTGCCATTAAAGTTACCTACAAACACACAACTGTCTGCTTGTGACTGAACAAATCCAAATTTGAGTAAGAAACTAGTGAACTTCTTGTTCCAGCAACGAGATGCTTGCTTTAACCCATATAAGGATTTATTCAGTTTACATATTTTATTTTTAGGAGCTTTCACTCCGTCTGGTATTTCCATAAAAATATCCTCCTCCAGTTCACCATATAAAAATGCAGTTTTTACATCCAACTGCCTAATTACCCAGTTGTATTCTGCAGATATGGATAGTAATATTCTTATTGATTCATATCTTGTAGTAGGTGAAAAAATCTCTTTAAAATCTATTCCTTCAATTTGTGTGAACCCACGAGCACAAAGTCTAGCTTTATAACTTTCTTCTTGTCCATTTTTGTTCTTTTTAATATTGAAAACCCACTTGGATGTTATAGTTCTCTGGTTCTCTCTATCAACAAAACTCCAGGTATTGCTAACACGATGAGCCTCCAATTCATCATTAATTGCATCTAACCATAAATGATATTCCTTACTGTTGATAGCTTCTGCATAAGTCGAAGGAACATTTAACTCCGTCAAGTTGGCCTCCAATTGGTTTCTCCGTGGTCTTAAGGTTATGTTTGAACTATCTATATTGCTTAAATCAATTTGTTGTGGAGGTTCATATGTAACATCATTATCATCAGCAATAGAATAAGTACTATTATTACTATCACCATCATCTTCTGAATGTTCAATGCTGTTGGTTGCATCCTCCACAACTTGATTCACATCTTCAATGGTATCATCATCATCACAGACAAATATCTGTGCACCACATTTTTTAAATTCAGAATTTTTCTGTTCATTAAAAATGACATTTCGAGATATTGTTATTCTTTTTGTTATTGGATCATACATTTTATAATTGTTGTTGTCATAGCCAACTAACACTAATTTACGACTTTTACAATCAAGCTTATTTCTCAGCTGATCTGGTACATGAACATATCCTTCACTTCCAAAAACTCTAATGTGACTTAAACTGGGCTTAAAACCACTCCAAAGTTCTATAGCTGTCACATTGGGTGTCTGACTGGATGAAGTACGGTTTAATATATATACAGCACAGCTGACTGCTTCCGCCCAAAGATTAAGAGGCACATTACGAGCATAAAGCATAGATCGAGCACTTTCTACAATTGTCCTCATTTCTCGTTCAGCCCGACCATTTTGTTCGGGTGTGTAGGGGGCTGTGAACTCATGAGTAATACCTTCACCTTCTATATATTCTTTAAAATCTTTACTAGTGTATTCTCCCCCATTATCAGTGTGTAGTATGCGTACACCATGTGAGAATAAGTTTTTAATTTTTCTATTATACTTTTTAAAACAGTCCAGCACATCACATTTGTTCTTTAAAAAATAAACATATCTGAAGCTTGTTGCACCGTCTTTAAAAATAACAAAGTATTTCATACCTTGAACTGATGGTACACTAAAAGGTCCACAAACATCGCTGTAGACAACATCACCTGGTTGCAGTGGCCCTCTGCTTGATTTATGGAAAGGTCGCCGAGCATGCTTACCATAAGCACAACCTTCACACACAAACTTGTCACAGTCCTTTAAGTCCACACCAGTTATAACATTATTTTTGCACATTTTCTGAATTTCTTTAATGTTTAAATGTCCTAAACGTTCATGCCATGTTTTAAGGTCCAACTTTTGCACTACATTACACACTGGATTTTCAACGGTTTTAATATTTAGTTCATATAGATTATTATTTAATAAAGTCCCACACATCACTATTTTCTTATCCTTGTAGATCAAAGCATCAGTATTTTTCTTCACAATAATGTATCCTTGTCTCATCACTGCTCCTTCAGAAAATAGATTTCTTCTTAATTTGGGTACATACAGAACATCTTTCAAAACACAGTTCTCCCACTGTCCATTGACACACTTTTTAACCATTATGTTTCCCTGGCCAATCACCTCTAATGATTCTTGATTTCCCAGTTTTAGTGGAGACCCTGTGTACTCATACAATTCTGTAAAATTTTCTTTTTGATATGACATGTGAGCTGAGGCACCGCTGTCTAGTATCCACTTATTTTTGTCATCACCATCATTCAATACATCATTCATAACATTAAATGCTAACATATTTTTGACTCCTTGACATTGTTTCTGTTTAGGAGCATGGCACTCTTTGGCAAAATGTCCACGCTTCCCACATTTGTAACAAACAAACCGATGTGACTTTTCACTTGTGTCTTTAATTGTTTTCTTTGATAAATCTGGTTTCTTCTTTGCACCCTGTTTTGCCACCAATAAAGCAGTTTCTGCCTCTTCTTCCACATTCAAGCTAGCCTCTTCATCTAGCAAACGAGCTGTCAGGTTAATTACAGTTTGTTTTGACGGGTCAAGTGATATCCAGGCTTGTCGGAGAGATCTATATTTAGATGGTAGTGTAGTTAATATTTTTGTAATAATTGCAGTGTCACTAATTTCTTCTCCATTTTCTCTTAATTGTTTTGCTAAGTGCTTATAAAAACCGATACGGTTTGTCTATATTACATTTAAATATTCGATCTTTAAAAAAACATTTCAACGAATTACAAGTACTTATTCATTCAACCATGCAACATATTGATGTAATAGTGATAACTGAACCGAATATTAATTATTCTTTATTACCATTATTTAAGATTAAAGGTTATGATATTAATATTTTTACGCGAACGGGTAGATCGGGTGGAGGAGGCGCGAGCGGCTCAGGGCGCACGCGCGCGACCCGACGATCACCAACTTGAGCTCGGCGGAGTGCGTTTCCATTGTACTCAATCATAATCGCGAACAAATATATTTAATAGCAATGTATAGACCACCAAGGATAAATCAACAGGATAAAATGAACGTCTTTTTATTAGAATTACGTAATCTATTGCAAAATATACCTCTGAATTCAAAAGTAATTTTCTGTGGAGACATAAATATTAATTTATTAAACACTACCGATAAACATGTAACTTCATACAAAAATTTATTATCAGAGTTTGGTTTTATTCAATGTATTAAGGATGTAACGCGTAAAGAAATTTTAGCTGGGAAAACTGTCCAATCTTGTCTTGATCATATATTTATAAGAGCCAACAATGTATTTATTAACTCTGCTGTCATAGAAACCAAAGTATCCGATCATTATTTGATAGCCTGTGTGGTGCATTGGAGACGAACTCCGCTGAGCGACGACACGCAGGGTGCGCGTGACCCGAGTGATCTTGTCAATGTTACCAAGCGCGTTCTTAATAATAATTTAGTGCGTAAGAAATTATTGTCTACTAGTTTTGATGATTTATTGTCTATTGAGTGTCCAGTAGCCCTGTATAGTGCTTTTTGTCAAAAAATTGAGAATATATACAATGAATGTTACATAAGTAAAACTGTATCTAAGAGTAATAGAAATAATAAATGTTGGATAAATAATGATATAAAACGCATGTTAGCAGAGAAAGATAGATTATTTAAATTATGGAGTAACGATCCAAGGAATATGTTAAAAAGACTTACCTATACTAAGTATAGAAATAAATGTCAGAAATTAATTAATAATAGTAAAAATAGATACGAAAAGAATGCTATATTACAATGTAATAACAATATAAAATTAATATGGGATAGAATAAATGTTATTTTGGGAAACACGAAACAGTCGTTAGATGATACTATTATGTCAAATATGGGTAGGAGTGGTGATGTAAAAAGCATTTGTAATAACTTTTCAAAAACTTTTGTACAGGATATAGAAAATATACGACATCATTGTAATGATATTTGGTTGGACAGGCAATCCTATGTGCAAGAACCGCACGTGAGCATGAGGTGGCAGCCCGTGACTAGTCACGACATTAAAAAAATTATTAATAACATGAATGCAAATAAATCACCGGGCAGCGATCTTGTGCGCATGTCGGATATTAAAGCAATCGTAGATAAAGCGAGCCCTGTACTAGCAAGATTAGTTAATTTATCTGTAAAAAAATGTATTTTTCCTAATAAATTAAAAGAAGCGATTATTCGCCCTATATTTAAAAAAGGGAGCCGTGGAAATGCATCCGATTATAGGCCCATAGCCATATTATCTAGTATCGATAAAATTATGGAGAAAAGTATTGTTAATCAGTTAAGTAATTACTTACAAAAGAATAATATTATTTGTGAACACCAACACGGTTTCTTAAAGGGAAAGAGTACTAATACATTATTGTCTAAATTTACTAATGAAGTCAATAGTTATTTAGCTGACAAAAAGTTTGTGATGGTAGTTTTGTTCGACTATAAAAAAGCATTCGATACGCTGCTGACTGAGACCTTGCTTGGTGCGATGGGGGAGTGCGGCGTGGTGGAACCCCTGAACCGGTGGTTCCGGGACTACCTCGCGGAGCGCTCTTATCGCGTCCGAGTGGGCGACACGCTGAGCGACAGTGTGGGCGTGACGCGCGGAGTGCCGCAGGGCTCGGGCTGCGGACCGGTGTGCTACCTGATGCTGGTCAACAGCCTGTGCCGCGTGCTGCGTCACTGCTCGGCGTATATGTTCGCGGATGACCTGTGCGCGCTGCGCGCTGGCACCGACCTCGCCGACACTTGTCGTTTGGTGCAGCAGGATATCGATGCCGTGGTTAAGTGGTCGCACGATAACGGTATAGTTCTTAATTCAGATAAAACTAAATTTCTTATTATTCATTCTCCCTATTTGAAGCCGAGTGGTGTTCTTCAACAGATATATGCCCATAGTTATGATTGTATTCACTGTAACCTATTAAATTGTAAATGTAAACCTATAGTTAAAGTACCTAAAGCTACCTATCTAGGCGTACAAATTGATGAACATTTTTCGTGGACCCCACATGTGGAGTATATATGCAGTAAATTGAGAATTTTATTGGGTAAATTTTATCATTTAAGTTTTAGAGTTCCCAAACATATATTAAAGTGTATATACATGGCATTAGTCGATTCAATCTTGGGCTATGCTCTTGATTGCTATGGTTTAACAACAAAGACTAATATACAGAAACTAGAAGCGTTACAAATGAGATTCTTAAAATTGCTTGTTAATAAGAAGGTTAAAAATAACTGTAAAGGCGATTACTCAAAACTATTCCAAATATGTAAAGTATTACCTGTTAATCTAAAGCATAAATTTTTATTACTGTTAAATAATCATGGCACTCAGGAGCATGGCCTAGAACTGGTAGATAATAGCTACAACACTCGGTCGATGTTCGCTGGCAAATTAAATGTTCCGCGAGTCACTAACTATTTTGGCGACCGTACATTACGGAAAAGACTTCCTTATTATTTAAATAGTTTGCCAATGGATATTAGACACGAGGAAAATTATAAATGTTTTAAGATTAAGCTAAAAAAATATCTCCACACAATAAGCTGAGTAAGCAGAGTGAGTGGAGATATATTATATTCTTAATAGTAAATTAGTATTAAAAGAGACTGGATCTTACAGTCAAACCATTTATATGGTTTTGTAGGACATATGTTTGTACCCACTTTTATGATTTTCTAAAATAAATAAATAAATAAATAAATAAATAAATAAGCTTTCAACTTTAGCAATGTGTTGAGCAATACTATCTGATGGTGACATTTTGTACTGGTAAAAACGTTCATGTAACATCATTTTGTTCATTTCTGATTTTTGCTCGTAAATAGACTCGAGTTTGGTCATAACTTCAAGTGCTGTTTCACAATTCTCAATCAGTGCCACCTGCTTGAGGTCCATTGCAGAGGTTATGATGAACATGGCCATCCCGTCATCTTTGTTCCATTGCGTAGCATTATTTTCTGGTTTTGGCATGTTAATATCCAGCCCTTTCGCACGCAGTGCACATTTTATTTGAAACTTCCATTGTTTAAAATTTGTTCCGTCGAATTTTTCCAAGTTTAATGTCTTTCCAAACTCCATCTTGGTTTTTCACGTGCGTGTTTTTATGTAGAATGCTCTTCGAAAATTTTACTGTTTTCTTCTGCTCTTTGTTTTTATTTATCCACTCGCGTGGGTCTGGGCCCATAACCTATTGGGATTTTTAGATAAAAACAAGATTTCTTGTACACTATTGTTTTATTTATCTTAGCGACTTGCACAGTACAGTATCGAACGGTAGACAAGAGAGCGAGACAACATAGACAAGACACCTTAGTGTCAAAAATGGAGTCCGGATATGAAGCACAGGAAAATACATTTTACATCCTAACACTGACTACAAAATTTATTTCAACAGGTTTGTGCGAAATGATTAATTATCGTTACCAATTTCCTAATGAGTTGGTCCAATTTACATGATGGAGTGAGCCTTGTCATTTTTCTTGCTCGGCGCGCCCAATGACATTGTTTTATCGAACATGGATGGGTGACTATTATTTACATTACTTTAGTCTAGTGTAAATTTATGGAGCATTAAATTTTAAATAATCTGTGTAAAAAAATATTGAAGATGTAGATTATACCTACCCACTCAAGTTTTTAAAAACATTCTTAGAGTTTATAAAAAAATTGAATCAAAAATTGAAAGAGAAAGAGTTTTAGCCGCTGCTAATTAAATTATATATTTCAATTACTATTAACGTGAAGAGTGGAACTTGTGAAAAAATTAAACAGTTTTTTTTTTATGACATATTAGGTATGGCACCTGAACCTTAGCCAGTGCGCCGCGTCGTTATCATAATAGTTTAAAACACGACCTTATCAAATGAACTAGCTTATTCAAATTTAAAAACTAAACGTTAAATTGAAGCTAACTCCGACTATTTTTTGCAATGGTATCAGACCTCAAAACCGCAACAGTTGTCCGCACGCTCGATTAGTCCCGACCCGCCTCTATCGGTCCTTCGGTAATTAGCGATCGTTTATCTCCACATTCTGTCAAAACTGTGTCGCTCCGACAGAAAACATTTTAAAATATGCCATAATTAGCCCCACTTGATTAATTTGAACACCGAAATGAGCTCTTTGTACGTCAAATTTAAGTTCCGAGGTGTGAATTAGATGATTTTTCACCATGATAAAGGTTGACGGATGGAAAATGTACTTTTGTGTTAATTATCCACGGTTATCTGTTAAATTTATTTAATAATACGCTGCTAGTGGTCAGGTGGGCTCTGTCTTGATTGATGATATTAAAAACGTTACTTTCCTAGTTACGAATAAGTGGTTAATTTGAGTCAATCATTTGTTAAAATTATGCTGTTAGGCCAAGCTTTTGTGGGACTAGTGAGACGTTGCGTTGTTTCGTATTGTTAACTTTCAATAAACATTTCTTATTTTAATAGAAGTTTAAAGAATCAAAAATTAAGAAATGCAGCAAAACTGCCTATAAAATTCTTCTGATAATCGCAATATAGTTACATACTTGTTTTTCAGCAAACAACTAATACCGATTTCTTGTCGAATTTCTGTCAAAAAACTTGTAAATTAACTGTTTTTTCAAAATTTCATAAAGTCATTAATTTTTAACGTTTGTTTGTTGTAATGGGTGAGAATTCGCTAGAAATCGCGTGTTAGATTCCCATGTAGTATTTGTAGAGATAGCGGGCAGACGGACGACTATGTGGTTCACCTGATCAGATCAGATAGTGACTATCTCTAACTTTGTAACAATATAACACATTTTCGTAGTGTACATATACAACTTACATTTCTTATTTATCTGATTCACTGATCATATTTTTTTGTGAAGATGTTTTGTTTAGAGCAATGCGCTATTTGAAGATGACCAAGATATATATTTAATCAGACTCAAAAGGTACTTTTCAAATTACATATCGTAAACTTTTAATACACGTGCGAATCCACATTGTATTCGCACGAACATCTTGATACGTAGGAAATTAACATAAGGAACACAGACAATTCGAGCGGTGTAAAGGGTTGCCCAAATTGACTAACTGTCGTTTCGGACAAATTTTATTCGGACACAGTGTCCGAATTGACACTTTTTAATTTTAATATTTTTTTACTGTCGATTCGGACACCGCGATATAAATAGCTGTTTTGTACAGTCAGATAAAAAATCTTCCTACGATTTCTTTTCATTATAAAAATAAAGTCTCAACGAAGCCTTCTACACGAAGCTATCGGTAATGTTTCTAAAGATGACTGGGTCAAATGTGTGAGGCATGCAGAGGAATTACAGGATCAGGATCTAGCAAAGGCAATTTTAAAAGATAAGAGAATACAGTCTTTGGTAATAAATTTACACGAAGATGACAGCGCTCCTGACCCGTGGTACAACTGCGATGTCCAACTGGTTGTACCACGGGGAAGTAAAGTTACCCATGATTCACCCCTTTTTATTGATATTTATGATTATGACCCGTGGTAAAACGGATGAATTATGTCCAACTGGTTGGACCACGGGGACCCGCTCCCGACCCGTGATACAACTGCGATGTTCAATTGGTTGTACCACGGGGAAGTAAAGTTACCCATGGTTCAACTGGTTGTTCTATGATTGTTGTGCGTCCCCATGATCCATCTCCCTGATATACATGATATGTATTACAGGGAGTTGGACCAAGGAAAAAACAACTCACCCTTGATTCAGAATTCTCAGCAAAGTGGATTTTTTTGAACTTATGCGTGTCTGAAAATCTATTAAGGAATGGCGGACAAATGCAATCTTCTTTCATCAAACATAACTTTTCTGGATAACGTAAACTTTTTAAATAACTCCACTAAGGTCATGTTGCCCTGGTACCCTTTGCGGAGAATTCTAAATCAAGGATTAAAAGGGGGCCAACCACAACAATCATAGAACAAACAGTTTAACCATGGGTAACTTTACTTCCCCGTAGTACAACCAGTTGAACATCGCAGTTGGACCACGGGTCGGGAGCGCATTTTATAACTCCACTAAGGTCATGTCGTCCTGATACCCTTTGCTGAGTATTCTGAATCAAGGATTAAAGGGGGACAACCACAACAATCATAGAACAACCAGTTGAATCATGGGTCACTTTATTTCAGCAGTTGGACCACGGGTCGGGAGCGATTCCCAGTAGTAGGTACAACTAGTTGGACCAAGGAAAGAACAACTCACTCGAGTTGAACTATTGGTAAAGATTTTTCCCCATAGAACAACCAGTTGAACCATGGGTAACTTTACTTCCCCGTGGTACAACTAGTTGGACATCGCAGTTGTACCACGGGTGAGGAGCGCTGTCATCTTCGAGTAAATTTATTACCAGAGGCTGTATTCTCTGATCTTTTAAAATTGCCTTGGCTAAATCCTGATCCTGTAATTCCTCTGCATGCATCACACATTTGACCCAGTCATCTTTAGAAACACTACCGATAGCTTCGTGTAGAAGGCTTCGTTGAGACTTTATTTTTATAACGTAAAGAAAAATAAAGAAATCTTAGGAAGATTTTTTATCTGACTGTACAAAACAGCTATTTATATCGCGGTGTCCGAAACGACAGTGAAAAAATGTTAAAATTAAAAAGTGTCAATTCGGACACTGTGTCCGAATAAAATGTGTCCGAAACGACAGTTAGTCCCCAAATTATCGCACACAATGCCGGCCGAGGGAGCAACCAGTAATTTTCTTTTTATGCCTTCACAATTGGCCCATCTATTGTGCTTGAATGCAGTTCAGAAATGACCTAAGTGGATTATGTTTATGAATTTTTATGTTCCAAAATTTAAATGGACTCAAATTTCGTCATCATCATGATGACGAAAAAAAAAAACTTAGATGTTAAAGTTTAAATTAATTGTGCAATTGGCCTTCTAAAGTTGGTAACACTGCTGAGCAGCCTCCATCATAGTAATCAATTGTTACTGGCTTTAATACCACGCTAACCAAATACTACCCGTATTTGGTTAGCGTGGTGATTGCAAACCCGTCTCATGTTCGGAAAATACAATACAAACTTTCCTGTTACACGGCTATACGAAGCATTACCTACTTACTTACCTACTGTCTATACTCGGATATTCAAAATATAACATTGGAAATGACGTACATACAAAATACTCATTGCGCAACAAAGACAATTGAATAAAATAGGAAAGATAGGTACAATTGATCGCCAACTTCCTGGCTCTGGACTGAAAATATTTTCTCAACAAAAAAACCCAATCACAATAATAATAATTGATTCGACTCGAGCTTTGAACCCAGGACCTTATCGTAGGCGTTAAGTCACCGAACCAGAGAATCAGTCAAAATCGAGTACTTAATGCGGGTCGCATTCTGGGAAATTCATTGGAATTTAAAATGTTAAGTACATTAAAAGTATAAAGTATAGGACTGGTCATCACAAACAACGCAAAGTTAGCTCGACCCGGGAATTTAACCCAGGACCCAGAGATCTTGGCCCGGTACTTAAACCACTAGACCATCGAGGTGTATTGTGTAAAAAATATTTACTGCTAAATTACATCAATAATGTAGAAAATGTGCGGAATTTATGTAATTTAAATTCTAAGGATTTCCTTTGAAATTTCTTTCTCTAGCTTCTATCCATATGTCTATGGATAGCTAAATAGCTATTTAAGTCAGATAGTTATTTAGCTATTCACTTACATATATTACTATATCCATAAAAATATTATAGATACTTATTATAGCAACAATATATTATTGAAATATAGTCACTGCAGAGGTGTTGAATATTTACCTATTCAACACGCTTTTTGCATTCAATTTATTGAAGAAAATTAGTTTCACTTTTTAATTTGACTTTCCAAACATTACTTCTTGGCTGGAGTTTACTTTATAAAATAAATATCAATTGAATTTTTTCTAGGGTTATATAGTTTTGGTTTTTAAGTTATAAAAAACTAGTTTTCACGAGCGCGCGGCCTCGTTCGTAAAACAGTACCTTTTACAGAATTAAATCATTATCCATCCTCAGAAATCTTCTTATTTATATTATGATAGTACTTGAACTTTATTAAACCCAAACCCACTAATTCGAGTTGTCTACGAAAAATCTAACATATTTTACCCGACCCGGGAATTGAACCTAGAACCTGAGATTAAAGCCCGGTTTACTAAAATCACAAGACCAACGAGACGCCCAAAATTAACAATCTACACTAAAGGTCCTTAAATACATAAACAAACAAACATCCAAACGCAAAACAAACACGCATGTCGATAACAAAAATATCCTGGGTGGGGTTCGAACTTACGACTCAGTGCATAACATACGCTATCGAGCCAGTCAAACACACAAGTGATCTAAAAGCAATCTTATGACGGGAAACAAACCAGTATGTATTTTTAACAAACGGTAATATTTATTCACAAAACGATACTTCAAACGTATCCAAAACCACTCAAGCAATCGGAACTGCGTTGAAAGCGTTACATACAGCTAATAAATTGATACGACCCATTAAGTACTTGACTCCTCAGTGATCTGAACGGCTCATTCGTGGAGTTATAAAGCCTTGTCAATTTACATTGTCTCGTGAGTAATACCACATTCCCATCGCGATTGTGAGGCGTTATAATGACAGGAGAATGACGTATGGATTTGTCGCTTACGGCGTTTGGAGGCGCGCGCCGGCGGCCACATCAAAGAGGTGGCCTCCTTTGAAGTTGCCCCGGTGCCGCCCTTAGTGCGGGTGCAAATGCTAGCCGGGTTGTCGATAAACTGGACTGTTGGGTTATCGATGAGTTCGGATCATTTGGTTTAGTAAAACCGATAGATAGGTTCCGTTAAAATGAAACAAATGCAGGTTTACTTTGACAAAAAAAATATTCACCAAAAACAGGTTAAAAATCAGAACAAAAACAAAATGTGTTCGTATATTAAATGTTAAGTAGCTGTTAGAATTTGGTAATAAGGTTTTCTTCCCTACGGATTGCTACCAATTATGTAAAAAACTTAAGGCACGAAAGTGTAAAATTACAAAAGTGCTGTTGTTCTCTCAAATGTAATCGGATTAAGAAACTTTATTATAAACTACTGCAATAGTTTATAACTTGCATTTGCTTTTTACAAGGCAGTTTGTTCGTAGAATAAAGAAATAGCAGTAATTTAATTGGTTTTTGTAGTGTAGAAAACGATTAGTCAAAGTAATTATGACTGAACGAACATAATCGACAATGAGTTCCGCTTTAATAGTTTTGTTGATTAACGTAAAACTTGCTGGTGTAAAACTGTAGAAAACGCTTTAAAAGGTAAAAGATAAAGTTTTTCACTTTTTATTCATACTAGGATAAAATTGATCCTTATTTTTTTTGTTTTATCATTTGTCAAATGTTTTTAATGTTTACATACATTATGTTTTTGAAATAACGATTCTATTAATATCAACCACCTAAGTTTATCATTTTAAAAGTTAAAATTGATGTTGATTTTTTCAGTTTTTATATTCTTTAAGCATGTAATGTTTGTTACATAGTTATAATAATCGAAATGGTTTAAATAAGTATGTAGATTTTTATATACCACGATTTAATCCGTTTAAGAGTGTTCTATTCATGATTTATTTTATATTCCTGACTGGATAGATTAAAGATGAATAGATTCGGATTGACTTTTTAAGAAATTATATTTTTTAAAAGCAAGTCATATATAAAATGACGAGAGACCTGACCAATCTGTTAGCTGCGATGAAAGCAAAACAATATTAGTCTGGGAATAATCAATTCAATTTATCGACAACAGGATTATCGATATCGACACCCCCACATCCCGCAATCACCGCAAGGTAATAAAACGAATGAAGCACGTATTTTGACGTGGAGCGGCGCTTCTGGTCACCTCTCCCGCTCTACCGTAGAGCGCCGTCCCGCTTGCACATCCAGAGGTGTCTGGAAGGCTATTATAGCTCGGTTGAGGCTTGCTATAAATTATGGTGCAATAGTGCCTATTCTTTTGGACATAGCTTGGTTAGGTTAGGCGAATCTGACGGATTCATTTGTTGGGATGGCGCAGGCATTATCTGGGATGGTTGAGACATGACATGACTGAGGTTTGGACTAAGAATAGTCTTGCGTTTTTATTGACAGCTTTTATACAGGTATAGTCAATCATACAGTCTGCGTATCGTTTGTTAAACTTTCTTGTGTTTGATTTTATTGCGGATCAAAATTTTGTTGAGTTGTCATTTGAGGATTATGAGTTAACTTTTTTTATGTGCGCGTGAGTTAAGAGCTTAAAAGCTCAAGTCTTTAAATAAATTGCATTTACGACTAGATGGAACGTTTGCTATTATTATCTCAAGGGATGTGGGTTCGAATCCCATCTAGGACAAACATTGATGTGCTGGACAGTCGTTATTGTTACTTTGCTAATTTAATAGTAGCTTTGGTAATTCTGCATGTGATTTATTTAGTTTTAATTTTGGGAATAAAAAAATATGTAAATAAGTAAAAACTTTACAGGACAAAAACCCTATTCTTAAAACAGAACCACTGTCAGATAAGTCGTTGACAAATTATATCTGTTAGACATTAATGGCGCTCCTGACGCATTTTTTTAAAATTGACAAGTGATATATCAGCTACAATAATATTCATCTGAGGCATAAATTATCTTCCAATTTTATTATGGTACGTCCAATTTTCAACTTTCAAAAAATACCAACATACCTATAAGTATTTGAATTGGTGCCAACGGAAACGGCTTACCCAACGCAGGATTATAAACCCAAAGCTCAAATTGAATCGAACGCTCTGATCCGAGTTGTTTGTTCAAAAACTTAGCCCAAAAAAAGGGGGTCAATAAATACAAGAGAACGCTCTTTGGCGGCAACCTGGCCATAAAACTGGCTATTACATGTCCTATTAACGCCTATTTCGACATAATTAGGACTATTTCGTACCCAAAACTGGCTTAATACGGCCATTGTTTATGTTTTATGAAGTATATGAATATTTATTGAGTTGGTCCGTTTTGATGCACATTTCGAAAGGAGACAAGGATAATAGAATTGAATATTTTTAAATTGTACTGTACTGGTATTGTAACAGCTTGTTAGTAAAGTTTGAGTAAAGTAGTTTGGTGTTGGAGTCCTTGATTCGATTCCCCATTCCAGTCCATTATCCATCTGTAAATTCAGATTTTCATTTGGAAGCTATGTTAGCCATAGAATCGTTCTGGTACGTATACACCGCGTTTCAGTAAACGTAGTGTAGGACGCCCTCAGGCTAGGTAGAGTGACATTACGCAAGATAGCTGGTAATAGGATGTGAGTAGATCTATGTCCATCAGTGGACTACGACAGGCTGATGATGATTCAGAGCAATAGTATGACCTAATATAAAGTTAGTTGACCTTACAGGTTCCTCATCCTCACAGTGTTTTCCTTCATCTAGCTTGTTATATAGTTACACTTCTACATATTTTTTATGTGCTTCGTAAATTGCAGCCACCACAGTTTTACACACACTAGTTTTTTGTTGTCTCATTTTTTTTTATGCAAAAAGAATCAATCATAGTTGTATTTATGAGAACGAAGCTCAAAGTAACAAAACGAATACTATTTTGAATTTAGAAAGATGATTGCCATGTTTGAGTTCGTTTGAAAATTTGTTGTAGCCTGTTCAGTTCATGTCAAACTGTGAAATTGCAACTGCGATAAAATTGAAAATACAAAAGTACCTACGTGACAAAAGGATTATAGTCACGATTTGAACAAATGAGAACATGAGACTGAATATTTCAAAACAATGAAATCAAGTTTTTTAATTCTATCGTTTGTATCCAAATATAAATTAGTAGGAGGAGTATTACTTACTAATCATTATACCTACATGTTACTGAGCAATATATATTTTTTATCATCATCATCATCAGCCCGTAACAGTCCACGGCTGGACATTGGCCTCTCCAATTGCTCACCACGCTGATCGTTTCTCGGCTTCTCGAATCCAGCTCCTGCCAGCCATCTTGCTCAGATTATCGCTCCACCTGGCCTGAGTGCTCCTACACTTCGTTTACCGAGACGCGGTCTCCACTCTAGTACCCGTTTACCCCAACGGTTATCGGTTCTACGGCTGATATGGCCAGTCCACTGCCACTTCAGCTGGCTAAAACACGGAGGTCGTGGGCTCGATTCCCGCCTACTACCCCCAAAGGTGAAATCTGCTGCCATAACAGCTCTGGTTGTGTTCCGGCAATATTAATGTGGGAGCCAGTACCCACACTTGAAATCAAGGCTTGTAGATCAGATGAGTCTACAGTCTGGCAGCACATTGAGGGACGCTTCTAGGTGAAGTGTCCCTCAATGAAAAAGGCCGTAGTGGCCGCTTACCATCAGGTGGGCTGCGTGCCTATCTGCCATATTTGGTAGTGACGGCGTTTCTGCCCAAATATTCTTAAATTGATCCAGTAATTAGAGAAGTCTCGCTAAAAGTCTAGATTGCGTGAGTTGCGCCTACGCATCGTTAGTTTAAGTGTACCTACATAAATGGTAGGAAACAAAAGAAAGTTAATTCTAATAATGTAGAATGATGATACCTACGTCTAGACTTCAATAAATATAACGGATTTCTAAGTTTGAGGACAGTTAAGTACGAAACTAATAGATTTTTGGTAAACTTGTACACAGTACAACTTGGGGCTCTTCAAGGCCAGAATTAACGGGCTTTTCCTAAGCAAGCGCGCTCCATCGTAGATCGCATAGTTGTTTAACATCAGACAACTCTGTGGTCAAGTGCTGGCTTAGTCCAAATATTAAAAAATATTCTTCTCCGCTTTCTTTGTTTAATTAAATAGTACCTATTACCTACCATATCTTTCTGCTCAGCCCTAGAGTTGACTGGTAGAGAATGTTCACTTTTTGTAGTTTTTGTATCGTTGTGTTGTGTCATAAAGAACAAATAAATGAAAAAAATAAAACTAGGGATTGTACGAGTGACAATTTTCTAATTAAAATTGACGCGTGATATGAGTGAATGGAAGAAAAAAACTGTTCCGCCTACCCTACTTAGTAAGATAAAGGTACGAAAGTGATGATGATGGCATAGTGTATGACGTGATCTGATGACACCTTTCAGTAGAAAGTGTGTGGTTTGATTCATCATAATCATTTCCTTAGAAGTATTTTGCTTTTAGTAATCATTGGCAATTATTTATCACCAAAGATCACCGCCGCACTTGGATATGATTCATGTCATTAGAGTAAAAAAATATGACGCTAGTATAGTCCATAAAAAATAAGCTATAATTTTATGCGTCGTGATAGCTTATTTGCGACTAATTTGACGTATTGGTTGAGAAGTCGGCTTACACCAAAAGATCCCGGTTTCGATCCCCATAAGGTACAAACATTTGTGTGTATGTATGATATGTTTACTTTGCATTTACAAAAAAGAAATTAATTACGAACTCCGAGCTCGGCTAGGCTGGCTTCCGATACGACGTCGCCGTGATTTGCATGTTCTTGGCTTATTGTTTTCCATACTATTCAACCCTTTATCTCCTTCCTATCTCAAGGAGCGGTTTCAGTTCTTGCAATCCACCAAAGGTCTTGATCTGCGTTCAGCCCGGAAGTTACATCTTGTCTTTCCACCTCACTCTACTGAGTTCTACTCCCAATCCTTCACTGTTCAATCTATCCGTCTTTGGAATTCTCTCCCCCTTTCTATACGTGAGTCTCAGACACTTACAATTTTTAAATCTCGCGTTAAATCTTACTTTCTTTCTCTCCCCTGACTAATGCTTGAGTGTTGTCATTTTTATGGTCTATTTTGGTTGAATGGTTCTTTTGTGTGTTGTCCGTGAATCTGGTATAACTGTGTTTACTTTATGTATGTGTATGTATTATTATGTTTATGTATGTTTATGTATATACTTATATATTTTTATATGATATATTTCTTATTTCTTTATTAGATGCAACATATAATTTTTTTTTTCTCCGTCTTGCACTACCTACCCTTTATTTCTGTTTAAACTATTTTTATTACTTTCCTCCATCCTAAGGTTGACTGGAAGAGATCGCTATCTAGCGATAAGTCCGCCTGAATTGTACAGCTTCATTATGTAACATGTTTTCCTATGTTTTGTGCAATAAAGAGTATCTATCTATCTATCTATCTATCTACGAACGTTTTTCCATTGTTTGGCACCTATACCTCTAACATACAACACTGGTTCATTTTTTAAGTTATAGACCTTGATTGACCACCGATTTTGTGTGGTTGTTAGTAACACATTTTCAAAATTAGCAGACTACCACCCACAGAGGTGAAACCTGCTGCTATAATACAGCTAATCAAACTTTGCTTTTGTTTCGAATTTCAATGTAAGAGCTACTTCGATCAACATTGTATTGTTGATCGAAGAAGAGCTACGAAGAGTTAATACAACTCTTACAGTTACTGATTAATTCAAAATCTGAAGTAAAAACGGAATATAATTCTGTTAAAAATGCAAGTGGCTGCTGCGTTGCTTTAAGCCTTTTCCAAATGCAAATTCTTCCAACAAGTAAACTATGCATAAATCTATTTTAAAAAGTAAAGGCTGTGCACTATTGACTTCATAGATTAATAATTATCAAATCTAATCTAATTTAAGAGCATCGCTCTTGGAGCAACTTCCACTCTTCTCTGGACTCTGCCAGCACCTTAAGCTCCCTATACGTTTTAACATTAACTTTTTCCTGTAGCTGTTGTGTGTCGTTTCTTCTTGGTCTTCCTCTTCCCCTTCTTCCTTCTATTTTCCTGACCTGAGTTGAAAACGAACTGTCAAATGTGACCTTTTAAAATAACTGTGTCATTTCAGTGATAGGAAACTCATTCATGAAGCACTCTAATCTCTCTCTTATCTTGTAACATGCACTCGTACAATTAGACTTTTACGAGTATACTCGTATGTGCTCTTTGAGTAGGTACCTGAATTGAATTTGATTCTTGAATTCTTGATTCTATATTTTACCTGTGGGGAGCTTTAGGAAGCTTTAAAGTTGAAAGAGCCTACTATTTGTAACAGCTCGTTCTTGGAGAATTGTCGCATAAAATATATTTTAATGCTGTTTTTCTGCTAGCAGTAGCATAAAAGTTTGGTTCACAATATGGCGAGCCTGGACCCCAAACAATAATTTCGGAATAATAACAGGAGAATGTTAATTTGCAAAAATATTTATTAAACTGCATAAATCAACATTTAATTTGAGTGACCTTACTACACATTTACGATATGTTATTATTTTCATTAATACAACAACTCTGCGGACATAATAACGTTATTATAACTATTTATCACAATTAAAGCAATTAAATCGTCAAAAAACAGCGAACAATGGTTGTGAAATCAATACGAGAAACGTTCCAGTACAATGGTTAATATCACTATTAAAAGAGAGTTTCAAAATTGCAGAGGACTCGAGGACCAATCAGGTGGGTTTTACACCGAATGGCCGTAAAACCAAACGAGTTGATTGGTACGTGCTATAACATACACACAGTAAAGAACTCAGTAAGTGTAAAGTGTTTGTTCTTACTCCCTTCTTATATTAACAATTACAGTAAATATGAAAATCAGCACTGTCAGATTACAATTATGGCTATGTAGATCGTACGTTCGATCGTTCTGTTTTACATTTCACTCAGACTGCAGTTGCTCTGTTGTAATAACAAGACTTCGTTTTAAAAATATACATAGAAATTAACTTGAAATTGGCAGAGTCATTCTTATAAAGAGAAGTTGCCAACTTCCCAGATAGGTACAATAAAAAACAGAAGTATGTCCTAATGAGATCTGGATAATTTTAGTATGAATACGTAGGTCTATTTAAATGAACTTGTAAGCTTTTTCTTATGTTAATAAAATGTCAAACTGGCATCCTAGATGTCTTGACCTTAGAGAATAATAATATGTAATGGCACTAAACATGCCTGAACCCTTGATAAAAGTTTAAAGTACGGTAAGGTTCGGAATGATTCCAGTTAGGTCTCCGTTACTATTTTCACAGATTATTAAATAGTTACTAACGTCTATTGTCAGATTATAATGACTACATAGTGTTACCTGCATGGCAGTGTTAAACCAGCAGTTTTTTTACACTCAACAAACTTAACTTACTGTTTTAAATAAATACTGTTGGTAGAGTTTCTAGAGTCATAGAATAGTCATTTAGCTGGTGCTAATGGGGTTAACCTTTGAATTCGTAGTTATATTTAAGACTTATTTATGCGCCATTGCCATTTATATATTTTGTAGATGTCCAGTTGCGAGTTAGAGTGCGGTAATGGTCGTTTTGCAAGAATAAGTAGCGAGTCTCGGGGTACTCTATTACAACAGAGACCTATTTCGCCTAACGATGTTACAAAACGACTAGTTTTGAACTAAAACTATTCTAGTGCTGGGCAACGCTGTTAGTATTTGATGATGATAGTGCAAAGCGAGATAAAAGTGCAGACACTGTAATGGTTGCTAACTTTTCCGACAAACATTATTTCAGCCGATAAATCGGATAAAATCTGCAGGGTTTTGGAGATTTGCGATGATAAAACTCAGGACCAGTTATTTCTGCGGTGTTGTTGGCGGTATGATTCTTGAATTAATTGTATTTAGTAACTTCAAAAACATGTACCCACATTATACACAGAACGTAGCTTCTCTACGTAATAACCACAAGGTTTATCGATCACCAATCCGCATTTGTCAAGCGTGGAGATTATGCCAGTACCAATCATCATGACGATTACTTGATTTCAATGACAGAGGTCTTCACCATTGTAAGACATTGGATAGGATGATACTTACACTCGTTTATGTATTAAGTCTGTGTAGGAATTGGAAATATAATAATGTTGTCCTACCCGTGTTTTCGGTTACGGCGGTCAATAAATCAATAATGATTTTAATATTACCCAAGTACTGTTTCACTACCTTATTCCCTCAATCTGAAAACTCGATGGGACAGCAGTCGGACAATCGGACATGACAGAAAAGAGATTATTTACGACCATCTGCACGCTTTTCAAGACAAGCGAGTATTTACAGGAAATTAATTCTTATCCTTAAGCGTAATCACTCAATTTTATAGAAGTACATAATCATATTTAAAAAAAATCTTATCTTTATCTTTGTGAGTATAACTTACAACTGCAACGTGAAAAGGATATAATAAACTTGTAACCTAAACAACGACGGGATGGAGTAAACGTACGACTTGATTTAAGACCCGGTTGCAGGAGACCAATGTTTACTTAATTAATATAATTTCTCACGAATATCATAATCGTAACTGCACTCCTTTGATGCGTGCTTGTAATATCACAGACGGTAAACAGGAATGAAAGATTTAGTGTTAAGTCTTAACACTTTATAGTTTCGTTCATTTCGTTTTGATGTTGAATTACGAGTAGGTGAATGTGTTTTAATCGAGAAGTTGGATAATCGTTTTTTTTTTGTCGATTAAACATAGCTGTGTTGCGGTGTAGGACAGTCTTACCAATTGTCGTGCTACTTTAAATATCAAACCTTCTTTTACAAACTTTTTTAGTTGACATATAGGTATACGCACTACGCAGCCTACCTTGGTAAGCGGCCACTACTGCGGCATATTCCAATGTAAGTAGTATTCGTAATAAGCCACTCACTCAATGTGTAAGGCTCCTCTGATCTTTGAGCCTTGACCTCTGTGACACCCTATTTAAGAATAGGGATTTCTTTGGAGGTTATTAGCTAGTCAGCATAGTTCTGAAAAAGTCTGTTTTACTACCAAGTCACATAGAGAGGAAGATCATGGTCAAATCTCTGATATCTTATAATCAGATCGAAATATTTTTCACTGTTTGTCGTTCATTCGCAGTGGAGTAACAGATCGACGTGGTTTGTATAGGGATAGTTTTTGAACTCTCTCTAGGCTCTACATAGGCTTATTTCAATCCCTGAAAAACACAACTTACCTGCGGATAAACGTCGCATTGTCCACGTGGGAAAAACCGCAGGCGGAAGGCTAGTTTATTATATTAATGACGACTCCAATTACTGATACAGACACACCTTCAGAATACCCGCAGAAATTGCGAATTAAAGTATGAAAAATATACGCAATGAATCTTAAACATAACAGTTTAGCACCACCGAGTCTTGTCTCATTAATTTTATTTACGTTTTAGTAGTAATAAGTAGGTATTCTTAAAAGCGGTTTCCACTCTGGGAGATATTATTATCATTGCTTTACGTGTAAGTAACCAGAATTACACGTATAATTAAACTGAGCAATGGTCGCGGCATAGTGCTTTAATCTCTACTAAACATCCTTTCTGCTGGTTTGATATATGACTTGGGTTGGGAGACCGCCAAAGTAAAGCCGATTGCTTGGGATTTGAAAGTGATATTTCAGATGATTGAAATGTTGGTGCCCACAGAGCCTACGCTACTTAGAGTCAGATCAATGTACCGAAAACAGCAAGTCAGTCTACCCTACTATGTCTAGTCTATAGGTACATGTAATGGTACTGTACTTTCGACGAATACCACAATAGTCTCGATCTGAATTGAAATGTATGCGAAGGTTTTTTAGCTGAAAATGTATTATTGATGAAATCTTTTTATGGTTTTCGTTCAGATTTCTGGTGCCGAGAAGCATTCACTTATGGATCGGAGTAGTAAGTATTCTTGTCCAACATTACCAGACTTAATAATTGACTTATTTCCTTTGACCAGCTGCAGACCATGATTCTATACTATTCGAACAACAATAACGTTCTTGAACAACAGACGTCACACACGCTCGGACAAATCAGACGTTAAATAGATACTTATAATATTATTATCGGATTACGTTCTTACAAACTTATCTATTTCTTACAAATAACAATTAACTCTTATGTCAAACGAATAAGATTCAGATTCCTGAAAGTTATTGTTGAATAAGTTTGTGAGTAAAATCTGCCGCTTGACAGACGGCGTCCGTCCTATCAAAAGAAACCGAGTCTCATTAGTACTTATCCCAAATCAATTGATACACAAGCTATTCAAACAGGATTTGATCCATTCCGCCTAGGAGAACCGCCACAGTGATAATGTAAAGTTCTCTGACCTGTTATTTGAGTTACCGTAGTTGTCACTTACGGAATCCTTACTAATATTTGGTATTGATGCGAAAGTGACTCTTTCTGTTTTGCTATCACCATTGATAGTGTATTTAAAATACACTATCAATGGCTATCACGCATTAATCACAGAACCGATTTTGATGAAAGGCACAGACATCGACTAACTAGACCTTGGGATAGTTCACAGGCTTCTATTAAATGCTCAGTTCCTATGAGATAACATAAACAGTTTTACTATCAGTTCCTAGCATCTATGCTAATATCGGCATCTCTATGGTGGCCACTTCACAGATTAAGCACATGTCACATGTGTGTGTTGTGTGTGTGTGTGTATGACGCAGTAACGAGATAATATTAATTCCATGGTAACGAGCGAGACGCTCGCCGCCTTTGACGGCTGGCCAACAGGCCACAACAGGCAACAAGTCAGAGTTGATGTGGCATATTATGATGACACTCACCTGCGCGACTTGTAGCATCTATGCCAGTGTGGCATCTCTGTGGCAGCCAGTCCACAGATTAAGCACGTGTCGCAGCGGTGTGACGTGGCAACGAGACGCTCGCCGCCCTGTGACGGCCGGCTTGTTAGTCAGAGTTGATGCGGCGGCATATGAAGGATTAATGAAGGATTTCATTTACACTGATTATTAATCTTTCAAGCCCCGGATTACCAGACACAATAGAAAATCTATTGTTACGCGGCACCCGAGTGCCGGTTCGGGATTGAGTGGTTAAGGCAGTTTTTTTAGACATTTTTGTGATGGTTTTAAGGTTCTGGACAAATATTGCCAGGGATTCGTTCAGGTATCGAACCAAAATTACAAAAAATACTTTAAACAATTGGCAAATAGAAATTACCCCCCCTTCGACCTACCGACTATTCCCGAGGGTGCTGCTTTCTGTTATCCCATGGAATCTGAGCATTAGCCCGGGATTATATATATCTCCCGACCGTATTCGGCCACGGCGACTTGGATCTACTTTAGTTCAAGCTTTGATGGTGCGCTCTCAGGTGACTAATGTATCCAATTTTGGCTGTGAACGTGCGACCACATTCAGCGCAAGTAAGCACCCCTCCGACAAAATTATAGTGATAAGACGCAGGCTGTCGGGCTTTAAGCTCATCTCGTTTTGTATCAAGCTCATCTCTGCGTCTCCTCTCGTACTCAAAAACCTTTGTGTTCACAGTATGCCTCCATACTGACCGGTTCGCAGCCATTGCCTCCCATTGAGAAGGATTAATATCACACCGCTTCATATGGCGCTTAATCTTTCGAGCCCCGGATCACCAGACACAATAGAAAATCTATTGTTACGCGGCACCCGAGTGCCGGTTCGGGATTGAGTGGTTAAGCACATCTTTGTAACGCAGCAATTGTCCACCGTGTTTCCGTTTCCCATCCTGCATTTCCGAATAAAAGATGCGCTTCGCCACTCTGTGGTCAGACATTCGGCAGATATGACCGCACCACCGTAGTTGCCGTCGTATTAGATAGGCCTCAATTCCACCGACATTGGCTCGCCGCAGAACCTCCGTATTACGAATACGGTCCGACCAATGGATATTCAAAATGTCGCGGAGGCATTTAAGATGGAATCTATCTAGCACACGGATGTGTTTGCGGTATACTGTCCACGTTTCAGATGCATACAAAAGATTTGGCAGAACGACGGCCATGTAGACAGAAATCTTTGTGGAGAGCCTTATGTCTATACATCGTTATCGCGCGGGCAGTTTCGGGGCGACGCGTGGATACTGATGAATAGGGTTGCCACGCATGGATCTTTTTTTTTAAATTATTATTTGACCAATAAAAATATAGATTTTTAAATCGATATTATGCATTGAATCTATTTGTAATCCTAAATCGACCACTGACACAACAATGTTACCTTACGATTTTTTTCGGTTTCGATAACTTAACCAATTTTATGAAAATTTTATTTTTATCCTAATTACTCATTTATAGCTGTATGATGTCAATTTCTGACTTACTGGACTGAATCAACCCTCAGAGAAAGTGTTGCTAACTTAAACAACGCTTCTACACTACTTTGTCCCAATTTTGAATACAATATCAAATTAGAAATAATATTCTATTTATCCTCATAAGGTATTTATCCTCATAAGGAATATACATAACATGAAAGGCTTTAATTTAAAGAATAAAAATACATGCAAATATTCTAATACTCGTTATATACGTGTGACAGCCCTTCGGTCATCTATGCGTCGCCCCCAAACTGCCCGCGCGATAACGATGTTTACTTATGTCATGGGACCGAAATACCTTGAGACGAAGTCTACCAAACGCTGCAGCAGCCGCCCCAATTCTGCTATTGACTTCATCATCAAGTAGGCACCTCGACGTTACGGTGCTGCCCAAATATTTAAACTTTTCCACTAGCTTTAAGGGTTCAACACCGAGCTTAATTTCAGGCTGAGTACTTTCCGGTGAAACATTAGTCATTACCTCAGTTTTCTTTATATTGATCTTTAGCCCAAATCTACAACAAGACTCATTGAGACTAGTCATGAGCCTTTGCAAGCTCTGTGCCGAATCCGCCACAAAGCATAGATCGTCTGCATACATCATCTCCGTTATGGTTGCAAGAGACACTTTAGTTTCAGCCTTTAATCTAGCTAAATTGAAGATTCCGCCGCCATTAGTTCGAAAACGAACACGGATGCCCTCAGACAAAGTTTGCACTGCTTCACGTACAACTACAGAAAAGTACAAAGCGAAGAGAGTTGGAGCAAGCACATTTATTGTCATGTAGTAAACGGATCTTTCTTACAAACTTCTCTGTGCATCCCAGTTTCGTTAGGACAACCCAAAGAGCTTCTCGAGGCACACTGTCAAAAGCCTTTTCTAAATCAACAAAGCACAGAAACAGTGGCTGACTCTGTTCACGACTTTTCTCTAGCAGCTGGCGAATAGAGAAAATGGCTTCACATGTGCCTCGATTAGGCCGGAAGCCAAATTGGGTCTCGGGCAACACATCTTCAGATAAAGACATTAGGCGGTTAAGTAATATACGAGCAAAAACTTTACCTGGAAAAGTTAGCAGTGAAATTCCTCTGTAACTGTTGCAGTCAGCTCTGTCACCCTTGTTCTTGTATAACGCGCAGATACGTGAAGCTATAAAATCATCTGGTACTCTCTCTTCGTCCCATAACCGCGAATACAGTTCCCAAATGGTGCGATGCAACTCTGAGCTCCCATACTTCAATAACTCTCCAGGTATGTTATCAATGCCAACCGCTCTCTTATTCTGCTGTTGTTGAATAGCGACTATGACTTCACGCAGAGACAGTTCATTATCCAACTCATGTATTGTAGGGAAAGATGGCAGCGAATTGATGTGCTGAAGATCAGCAGATCGATCAAGATTGAGCAAGTTTTTGAAATGCTCTTCCCAACGATTGAGTACTTCTTGCCTATTGGTAAGCAAATTGATGCCATCATGAGACCGTACAGGCACTCTAGTACATTTTGCTGTGCCAACAAGTTTTCGAATCTCATCGTAATACGCACTCATCTGGTTGGTATCTGCGAGACACTGCATACGCGAAGCCTTGTCCTTCCACCACTTGTCCTTTATTTCTCGTACGTGTTTTCGCAGTTCGGCACCACTACGCCTCACTTGCTCTACCTGATGGTCTTGATATCTTTTTAAAAGCGATCGGTGTTTCTGTAGAGCTTTCATTAAAATCTCTTCATTGTCATCGAACCAATCCTCACGACTTCTAGACTTAGCACCCAGAGCCTCTGATGCTGCACCAACCAAGCTAGATGCGAGAATTTTCCAGTTTGCGACAGAATCACCGCCAACAAGGTCCAAAGAACGGATTGAACTGTCTACTGCCTGTACATATACCTCCCGTTTCTCTGGATTCTTCAATGCTTCCACGTCTAGACGCTTGATCTTTGCTCCTTGAGACCTACGAGGAGGGTGTAGACGAAGTTTCAATTTGCTGACGACAAGTCTGTGATCTGTTAAGCAAATGGCATTAGAATCACCTTGCACCTGGGAAACATCTCGCTGTCGAACAATCACATAGTCAATCAAATGCCAATGTTTTGACCTCGGATGCATCCACGTGGTTTTATATTTTGCCGGTAGCCTGAACATGGTGTTAGTGATAGCAAGCTGGAATTCAGAACAAAGACATAGTAACAATTGTCCGTTGGCATTCATGTTTCCAACACCATGTCTTCCTAATACTTTAGGCCAAGCTTCGAAGTCACGGCCCACTCGAGCGTTAAAGTCACCCATCAACAGAATCTGTTCTCTGGAGGGAATCTTAGAAAGAGCAAGCGTAACCTCTTCATAAAACTTGGCCTTTACATCTTCATCTTTGTCTAGGGTTGGCGCATATACGCTGATGACGTTGAGATAATTGTTGTTTTCCAGATGCAAACGCAGTGTGGTGACGCGATCCGAAATGTGAACTGGACATTCTTCCATTTTTAGAGCGATACAATTTTTTATTGCAAAACCTACACCTGATCTCCTAGGTTCTGTAGTCATGGTACCTTTCCAAAAGAAAGTGTACCCACCCAGGTGCTCTATCCTTTCACCCTCATCAGCAAGGTGAGTCTCACTAAGAGCAGCGATGTCAACATTATATCGGCGGAGTTCACGGGACACTATGGCAGTTCTACGAGGAGGACCTAAATTGGAGTCGCGATCAAGGAGGGTGCGCACATTCCAAGCCGCAAAAGACATGTTGCTAATTTTTAAGGTTTTTCTGTTTTTTTTTCTGTTACTGTTACTTATTTGATTCTTTCGACCACGTGGTAAGTGATGCAGAGACAGCCGTGGTTACTACCTCTGAGTGGGGTTGAGCTAAGCCTTTTTTAGGACACCTTTTCTAGTCCCTTCCCTGTATTGGGGAAAGCCAGGGCCTCTCTGAATAGAGCTGCTTTATCACTTAAGGTGCTGCCGAATCCCACTGTTAGCCCATGCAGTGAAGAAGCGACCACTCTCCCTAAGCCGCCTGCGTGCAGACATCAGACAAAGCCCGGTAGCATCACAACCGGACCTCTCTACCTTTGCCCATCGCCGCAGGACTTTCTTTTACATCGGAGTCCCTTATTAGATGCCAAGTCATTTGCGCAGGATATATTATAGTGCACGAAACACTCGGTGTCAGTGTACGCGCGAACACAGGTGCACTCTTACCCCTTCTTCCCTGTACCCAATGGAACGGAGGACCGCTACAATCGGAGAAAAGTAGGAATGTAGGCATTAGCAAGTCCTCTAATGCCAGCCAAGCGTTATACCTTGCTTGACCACATGGCTGACCGGGTTCGTCAGCCGATTACAGCGGGAGACTTCCGCTTTACTTAGGGAATGGTAAGGAAAATAAGGGAGGGGATACTACTGCCACGGGAGAATGGGGGATAAAGCAGTGGTAGCTAGAGCAGTTCGGGGCCGCATACCCGTAGTGACTCCGTCAGGACCGGACAAGCACCTGACAGAATCACCCTCTGAACGCGAGCCCGGGATTAAAGTAACAGTAACAAGGGACATAATAAAGCTATCCATTACACTCATAAAGTAGCTAGAACACTTTAAATAAAGGCTCGATGATCAGAGACGCCTGCAATCCTTCTTGGTTAAGTGTACCTCAATGGAATAGGCTGCCATAGGTACCACCAACAGGATAGCTGTGTGCTTGTCTGCTTGAAGTAATAAATAAAATCATGAAATCGATTCATTGTGGACAGGCAAAGTTTCTTTCGCATTTATAATATTAGTAAAGATAGAGAGCCGGCTCTCAGCATCCTTACATGCTAATGTTTCCACACAAGACGACAGGCGTGCAGTGGGCGGGGCTCGTGCCGCAATTATGTCATTGCGTCTAATAATCATCCGTCTGTCTGTCTGAAAGTCACCTTGCGAACTATGAGGCAATTAGACCGAAAAAAGGCGCTAACACGAACCGTTGTACCTACAATCCGTAAGAAAATTAAGATGAATAAATAATTAAATAATAATATTAAATATTGGACAACATCAATAATTTATCTTTACTAAGTTAATATTATAAAGAAGAAAGATTTGTTTGTTTGGTATTGAATAGGCTCTAAAACTACAGAACCGATTTGAAAAATTCTTTCACTGTTGGAAAGCTACACTATCCTCGGGTGACAATAGGGTTTAATTTCGTATTTTTATTTCACCATTCATTTTGTATTTTCATTTTTTTTACGGATTCCAAACACTCTCCTTAAATATGACCCTCGGGTTACCTGTCAGCCTGTATATCTCACAGATATCAATGTCTTTCTTTTTTGTAATTGACAAAACAGAAAGTCATCTGACATTAAATTATTATTTATTTCTATCTTTTTCAGCTTCTATAAAATTATGCTCAAGTCAAACATAGAGTTGTCCAGTTGTCAAACTTGTCAATAACAGGGTTCAATTTTAATACTATGACTTTTATAATTTAGGACACTGTATAATTAATATTTAGTTTAAGTTTTAATATTTTAAATCTGTGTGGGACACAGATTTAAAATATTAAAGCAGTGGGAACAAAAGGCTGATGATGATGATGATTTAAAAATAATATAACTAGGTATCGAAAGTTCCGTTTTCTATACTGTAATGTTTTAACATTTTACTTATTCGCCGGACCGACAAACGAATTGTCTCTTATACTTTGTGAATCTTTAGTACCTAAATACATTTGAAATCTGTCCGTAAACTTTGACAAAAGGAAGACACCAGCATTGTTAACTCTAACACACTCATCTCCATCTGTTCTACGCGACTGTACCCCTCTCACAAAGCCTAGTTTCACAACGTTCCCGATCCGCCGCTAATCGCCCAATAAACGCCCATTTATAACATAATTGTGCCTTAATATACCCACACGGGTCGAAACGCCTAAAAACATGACAAAACCACTTCATTACCGGCCATTGTTGCGATTTCATTCCACTTCCAATGGCCTTTGTGCACTACTTTTTGGCATGTCTGTTTATTTTCACCATCTCTTTGATTTAAGGTTGATTTTCCTTTAACAACAAGAGTATTAAGAAAGTACATCGATTCAATTTAAACTGTAACTACTCGGTTTAAGATCAAAAATTGTATAACTTTTATTACCTGTAAAAAGAGTGTAGGCGACTGTACTTTCCGGAACATTCGCATGTGCATTTGTATCGATTAAGAGAATCGAATGTGCGAATGATTTATCATTTGAATTCTCTTGTTAATTCGTTACGGGTTCGATTCTGTGTCAGTCCTGGGGGCCGTGTAAAATAAAATGGATCTAATGTGGTGCAATATTTTATAAGGCACGTTTGAATTTTTATTTAATTGCCATAGTTTATCTACTTTTACTCTGCCCCATATGGCACACAGTCATTAAAACACTATGTTATTATAGATTAATTTTACTATAAATTATAATCATCATCATACCAAAAGACGTCCACTGCTGGACATTGGTCATACAGTAATTATAATAATTTAAATAATTTCTTTTTGGTTTACAATAGTATTCAATTTATAATTCTTTGTTAACTCCATGTTATCATTGGTACTATTTTAATTATATCTTATATTATATGTATATTTTGTAAGTTTACAATCTAAATTAAATACAAATCTAAAAGTTAAAATAAATAAAGTTTTTCTTTAAATCAATACAACGCGTATGTACAATATAAAATGGACGTTTTCGCTTATACACTTATGTATATAATTTTACTATCAATTAATATAAAAGTTTAATTAACAGGACCGGGAAGGATTGACAGGACCCCGGAACATCTGTCAACCGCCGCGGGTGACGTCTGCCGACCCTAATTAATAACCGGCCGACATTACCGTAATTAAAGTGATGTTTCTATTAATTTGACTCGTGTTTTGATAAATACGAATGTAACCGTCAAAATGTTTCGGTGGTGTAGTAGTGGTTTAGGAGGTTTGATTTCCGGGTGGGGAAAAGTTAGTTTCGGATTTTTGATCTCAGTTCTGGAATGTGAACAAAAACTTTGTTTATCGTTTACCGGTTTCAGGAAAAATTAAGGTTCCGCAATTAAAATACAATTAAATAGACCGTACATAAATTCGTAAACAACTTGACATATCTAACACAAATGTTTATCACATTAATGTTTTTGTCATGGGTAAAATTCGTAACATACCTAATGTCAATGCTGAATTTTTTTTCTTTTTGTCCAATATGTGGTTGTGTGTGATTCTACTGTGTATGGATGTATATTATTTGTAGTATTTTTTGTTTCTGACACCTTTAAGGCCATAATCCTAGTACTCAAGCTCTGGTTTTTAGATCCAATTAATGTGATATTGTCCAACATTTATTTCAGTGGTGCCATCTACATCTGTTTGTAAATTTCACAAAAGAAATCCACCAAGTTTTCCGATTTCCATAATGATTTTTCGCACTGGGACTACATATGCAACTAAAGGAGGTACAATTAAATAACAATCGGAAACAAAAAAGGCTACATTTACATCGTTCGTGCGATCCAATTGTTTTCAATTCCGTCGAATTAAACAAATGATATGACTCCTCAAAAGAATAATTACACATCGCAACACCTTCACAAAACAAATTTCCTACCTTTCATTGCGGTTCTAAAACAAATGTAACGTAATAACATCCTACAATACACTCCGTAATTATTTCCACTGGAGAATTGTTACATTTGATATAAACAACTGTTTTGTAAGACCACCAGTGTAAGATGGACCCTCTTAACCCGTGTTCTTGTACGAAAAGGTAGATTTGAGTGTAACTAACGATGTAATCTAAGGGGTTTACTTAAATCGGTCACATTACAAAGAGCTGTTGCTATCCTGAAAGAAAACAGAAGGGTCGTTTTATATAAAGTAAGCAAACTGTGTAATACAAATAAGATGCTATTAAGTATGTTACACAGTGTAAAAGTGATAACTTGTACACTGTGTAACATACTTACTAGATTTAGTAATAAGATAATTCAAAGAAAAAAAGTGTCATGTGAATATGGCTGGTTTTGCAAGTTTCCATAGACGACGCGACGGTAACCGCTTCCCATCAGGCGAGAAGGATTGAGCGCCACCCGGTATACATACTTATAAAAAAACATAGGCTTACCCGTTCGATTTTGTGGTTCAAATTCCCCACCATTGTATTTATTCTATTTTTATTTTTATTTTGTAGCAGGTATCTTTCGTTCAGACTGATACAACACACACTTTGTTTAACCCTTTCAACGCCAATGTCTGATATATCAGACAAACCATTTTCGTGCCCACCACGCCAATGTCTGATATATCAGACAAAAAAACATGATCAAGAAACGTTGTATTTTTACTTGCCTGAATGAGTTGAGTATAACCTAATATTTTTTTGGAATTTTTTTTTTAATGGTCGTGGCGTGTGGGGCACCATTTTCGGAAAAAAGCGTGGCGGGGAAAGGGTTAATGAATGCGATGGAATTCAATATTTATAAATGAAAAATCCTAATTCCTAACATGCACTTTTTTTTTGGAAGTGCCCACTTTTGGATAATAGATTTACTAACAAGCTTAAAGAATAGGACAGAAACACCAGTGTGTTAGAAGTTGAACTCTCTGTATTTTCCTTGTTCTAAGGCGTTACACCCCACATCGGCAGGTCGACCTCAAAATTGTAGTATTGAGTTACGAACAAAGGGATCGAAAGCTGTACTTTAACAGATCCCACCCTCGATCATTGAGTCTTAATTACTCTACATAAATTAACAACTCGTGCCCGTGTTATTATACAATGTTTGCGTATGTTTCGCGTTAATTATTGCATGATATTTGCTCTTTTAAATTTTTCACACCATGAATTGAATGGCTTTGATGCAATACTGAATAAGTTGTGGCGTTTTGTGAAATAAAGGGCTGCTTTCTTGTTCTGTGGTTGAAAGTACATTTACAATTAATGTTATACTAATTTCGTTATAAAACATGTGGTATTAATTAAAATAAGCGTTTTCTAGTTGCCCGCAAAAGGAATATAGCTACTTAATTAATTTGAATAAAGATCATCCGTCATTCCCTTATCCTCTTACAGATAAAGATCTAAAGTCAACTGAACAACTTTATATTCATTTGAAAACCATCATCATCATTTTATCATCCAATGCTTGACATATTATACTCCCTCAAGGATCAAACCAATCGGTTCTGCACCAGCCGCATCCAGTAGATTCCATTTATACCTACTAATATAAAAAGAGGAAAGATTTGATTGTTTGTATTGAATAGGCTCCGAAACTACTGATTCGATTTGAAAAATTATTTTACAGTTGGAAAGCTACACTATCCCCACGTGACATAGGGTACTTTTTATGGGTCCGGCCGTTGTGCCCCCATTCCGGGTTGCCCCCGGCCGGTATGCCCCACGGTTTAACGGCAAACTGGAACAATTTTTTTTAAATGTGGGGCATAGCGGCCGGGGGCAACCCGGAATGGGGGCATAACGGCCGGACCCCTTTTTATCCCGTAAATGTGGGGAGAGGGGGGGATATTTAAAAAAAGAAATAACGCGCGGGTGAAACCGCGAAGGCGGCCGCTAGTTTAAAAATACAACACTTGTCTGAAATTATAGTACCTATGTAATTAGTATTTGAAAAAACACGTTCAAAAACCATTAATAGCTCGTAACCATTGCTTTCGAGTGATTATTTGAAGAAATCGATTGCCGCCACGCTATAGTAATGTAACAGACATTTAAAACAAATAAACAACGGTTTAGTTCGAAGTTGTTCCGGCAATTATTCATTGTTTACGGTTCATCACACGTTAAGGATACCATAGTTAATAGACTAAATACCATGAACGTCTATTTAAATATCACCAAAGTTAACATTGATGATTGGAATTGGCGACCAATATTGGTTGACCTTTACCTTAAATACACGAGAAACTTGCAGTGAAATAGTTGATGAATTAAATTTAAATGAGGGTATAACGTGGTTGACTTATTTTTAATACTTTCTATTCACTTTACAGTGATAAGTTAAGAAAGTAAGTGTTAGTTTAGTCATAAAAAGTGTGATTCAAGAAAAATGCTGACGAGAACTTCGTAAAATACAGATGGCGGGTAAGTTCTATTGAAAAATATAAGTTTTCGTTGGTCTGAATACCTGCTTTTTACGTTCTGAACAGTAATGTAGGTGGTTCTTTACATAGAACCCAGCTTGATAAGTTCAAATATTATGTAAAAACAAACAAAAGTGGACTTTAGTACAAAAATCAGTGCAAAATTTCACTACCATAAGTGGAATTTTTTTCGAAGAAGAAATAAATATGTACCTTTTACTGAAAGGAACATTGTTTGTTTAGTAAACTAGGCATAAACAAAAAAAAATCAGGCGAAATTGGTATTAATTTTCTTTGGAAACTGACTTCTCCGTAGATAGTTTGTTAAAGTGTTCGACTGTAAGTAATTAAGCAGGTATGTACGTTCATAATATGTATTTGGGTAATAATTTCTAGAAGAACAATGTCCATAATTAATGAGTCGTATTTTGAAAATATCCGGCGATAATTATCGATTAAAACTAATCTCTCAGATATTCCTAGGTCATTGAGCTGGCCTTAGACGTGTGAGGTCTAGTTAGATTGGCTGTGGCAGTTAGTGGGCGACCAATTAACGAATAACAAACTCATGCCCGGAACTAATACTCGTACAGTTTTAACAATTTGTGTTTAAAGAGTTAGTGTAATTTGACATCGCAGCTCTAAGCCTGTGTCTACACACTCGTAGCTGGAGAAATTGCACTATTTGTTATTTTTTTGTTTAGTGGTTCTCGAGTCCTGTAAATATCTGGCCGTGTTCTCGAGGCCCCGCGTTCAATATCTTGGTCGAGCAAATAGCTCGGGATTGTGATCTCCAGTCCGCATTTGGCAAGCGTGGTGATCAAGCCTGTACCTACCTATGTTTGTAGCGATGATTTGATGATTGATTTCAATGATTAAGGCTTTTGCCTTGCAGTGGGACTGTAACATTTTGATACTGGCTTACTTAAAATACCTATTGACATAGTAGGTACTTATTCTTTAATGGATAGTTGAAAATTATCCATTAATTTATAAATTCCTAGTTAGTCATGTATTGCATATGCATTTTAGCTACTGAAAGAGGTGACATAAATCGTTGAAATCCCCATTCATATTGGCTAACGTAGTTTTTTTATCATCGGCAGTGTAATACATTTTGCTACTGAAGTTGTAGTAGCATATAAACAACTAAACTCGTAAGTGCACAGCCTGAATTATCCCATAATTCAGACGATGCTACCTTTCATATCCATTCGTTATAAAGGCACGTACATGTAAGCTCTATCATGTTCATTTCATTCCTAAAATTTCGACTATTTCAAAGTAATTGTGTAGCCCAAGCTTTACTGTTCGGTTTCGGCACGCGACGCAGGCATCAACTCCTCATTCCAAATCCATACTCAACCATTACTTTTACCATGTCGGAAGAGCCTTAGCTGTTTAACAATAAGGGTGGGTTTTGCTTGATACCTCTCATGGTTGACGTAGAAGGCAAATTTTCACGTACAGTTCGTTCTTACGTGGGGCGAATGGATTTCACAGCGCCATGTGAATAATAAATAATTTGAGCGGACTCGGCTATGGAATATTTTTAATTACCGGCCTGTGTTAGTTATACTTTAGTCAACCATTCGTTGCTTTTTTGTTTTCTTTGACGGATTTTAAGGACCGCCATAAATTAATTACGTACTTTTTATGAGAACTATGGATGATAAGTTTTTAATTTACTTCCAATTATCTATTGATTCATTCAAAATTAAAATCAAACGTACTATAGTAACTCGGTTCTATTGTCTGCGACATAATTATAGGAAATGGAATGTATTATTGGTTCACGCACGTAACTACTTGCCATTTTCTTTCATATACTACTTAGTTTCGTGAAAAGCGTGGAAAAGCATTTAGCAAATCAGACTTCGATTATAAAAAACCTTCTTTGGAGGCGCCACATTAGCTATGGTTATAGCAACAGTTGGTTGCTATGGTTATACTCACAAATAACTCACAATATCCAATAGCAACAAGCCACGGTTGACAATTGACATCACACTTTGACAGACAGTAATAATGAATCTAATTGTTTTTTATTTGATTGTTGCCACTTGAAGAAATTAGTTCCAATATTTTTCCGCAATATGGCGAGGTTTTTTATTTTAATGGTCGGGCTTAGGCTATAAAACGCGATACTCGCTAGTCCGCGATTATTGTAAAAGTATTATCTACTGCAAAAAGAAAAGTAGTCTATGCTGCTAGAATAAGATCAGCCCAATGAGCAAACAACCATGTGTGGGTTCGACCAACTTCAAAATTCAGTCCGCATCCGTTTAATTACAGTCATAGAGAAAAGCTTTTTTATCCATTCAAGTAGGTATCTAGACCACATTTAATCCATTAGATTATGACCGGTTTCGTGTACATTTTAGTGATTAAGAGTCAGGTGTGAGTAATCTATTTAATTCTACTTTCTAATTGATTTCATAGGAGTCAGTAATTTGTTTGGTGCAAAGTGTTATCAACAAACTTTATTTGGCAAGCGTGATGATGAGCTTATAAATTGAAAATGTTTCTTTTTTGATGTAAACAGTGTCAATAACAGCCGTTTTTGTTACTTTTGAATGAACATTCAGTAAAAATCCTCTTTGCAACAATTGCAATTATATTATATTATAACACTATGATGATTTATACTTATTCAGTGAGAGCGCAACTTAGCCAGGACCTTGACATTAAGCAATCCAGTGATTATAAGTTTCACCACGAAGCGTCGCCCAATGTGCATACTTTAGGCTCATCAGATCTTTCAGCTTTTGATTTCAAGTGTACTGGCTCCCATATTAATTTTGCCAGCATCCTGATTGATTTCCTGATTGATGACCTCGTAGGGAAGTTCTTCGGTAGTGCTATAGGGATTGTTCGGAAATACAAACAAATAAACTTTAGAACACATAATCGTTTATTTACACTAAGTAATATTCACATAGTCTACACACGAGATCAGTACATGAGTACATATTTATACAAAGTCAAATCTCAAGTAATATGGTAATGATTAAATATTAATGTTAATTAAGATTGATAGATAGATTAGGTTTCTTTCGTAATACAGGATTTATATCAATATTATATCCCAGAATTAAAACTATTCTGTGTATAATGTATATGTACTCTTGTACTTTTACTGGTAGACGTATAAAAAGTCACAGTATCTAAACAACTGGTAGTATAACAGTAGGAACAAGAAATTTGTCACATATGACAAATTATACACATAGAAATGATGACATTGGAACCGCTATGGAACGAAGTTTCCTTACCGCATGAGCTTGGAGTAAAGAACAAAACTTTCAAGAATATATTAATAAATATTAGACAACATCACATACATTGATCTGACTCCAAAGTAGCTTATGCTATATTTGTTAACGTGGAAATAACGAAGGTACCACAAATATATACATAAATACAAAAAAAAAACCAGAAACAGAACGAACACAATGTTCATCACAAATGTTTGTCCAGGGTGGGATTAGAACCCACAAATGTAACTTAAACTATGTATTTAAATTATTTGTCTTTTATATCTACCGATTCGTATACAAGGGTAAGTAATTTCGTTCCAATAAGATGTTCCATGAGCTTTAATTAAGATTTGTGGTGAATCCATACATTATCTATGTACACTATATTTAGTTAAATATCTACGTAGATAAATAGCTAATCCACGTTTAATATTGCCATTTGATAATCCTGATGATTGTGTACTTAGTAAATAAATTGTGAAATTAGAAATATGATTTAAACATAAAGTTTTAGTTCGTCATTAATTCACGTAATAAAAATCTAATTTACGGTAATTGGTGTCATGGAGAATTTAACAGAAATTGATCATTTTTCATAAAGTTAAACCAAGATAATTTGTCGAAAGTTCTTCGGGTGTAGACAATTAGGTTACCAGAGCAATTTTTTACCAATAATTTGAGTACATAGCATAAACATACAAAGATTATTTTGGTTATATAGATAATACGAAAATAAAAACTCAAAATACAAAAGTTCGTAAGTACAAATTTTACCTCAAAACGGGAACAGATTCCATAAATCGTGACTAAGGGTCGGTTTCCCTGCTGTCAGATAAGTTTGTCATAAATTATCTGTCCGATAAATAAGACGCTGTCTCTTCTGTCCATTTTGAAAAAAGAAGACATCAACATCTGTCAACATCAACCACGGTCAAACCGACCCTTATTATCTACCTTTACATAATATGATAATTTATGTATGGATTTCTTTCTGTATAAACTCTCGTAAACACGATCTAATCTTATTTTCCAACCTCAATTCAGCGATCAAGTTAAGTGTACCGGTTTCCGTATAAATTAATACATAAATGCAAATAATGTTTTCTCTCGTTTACAATTTTATTACATTGTACAGATACTAAAGCGCTGCTTAAGTTTCTACATCGCAATCAAAGATATTACTCAGTTGATACTAACATCCATGTTCTATACTGTCGGTAATTAGTAGTAAATAAATACTAATTTAAAATTAGTAATTAAGTTTACTAATTATAAATCAGATTACGCCTTTCACATCATTAGCTCCGATATCTCATTATCGTTATAAAACTATAATTAAAAGACTTTATTACTAATCGAAACTACCTATACATGGGTTTATGTACAAATCCTTGAAATAGCTAGTTTTACTGATGCACGAACGAGGTCGGGGATAAAACTGGAATCATCACCGCTCACGTTAATGACGAAGCAACAAAAAATAGGTCAACTTTAATACTAATCTTGGTCTATACACTCCAGTATAGATTAAACTCTAGTTTCTTCTTAATAGATAAAAGAATGACAGAAATAACCAGATAGAATTCGTATGTGCGATTTATTTATGCACAGGGACATCTATTGTTACTGTTTAGAACTAGATAATAATAGTCTGCGACGCGTCGTCGCGTTGTAGTTACTTACTGTAGTTACCATTTTCGAATTGATGTCTGTAGTAAAACCTTTAAAGTTGATAAAAGACATCAGACAGTTCTGGGTAGTCATTCTTTTGTCCGTCCAAAGATTATGATAGAAATTGACCAAGTGTTTGCGCTTCCCACCGGCATTATTTTACAGTTACGATAGCTAATATTGCACATTTTCCTATAGGGGATTGCGATTTTATGAGAACTTCTTCGGGACGGAGATGATCATTTTTTAGTTATTTAATCCTTCTAGCCCCGGAACACCAGACACAATAGAAAATCTATTGTTAAGCGGCACGCGAGTGCCGGTTCGGCGTTGAGTGGTTAATAAAGTCGTTTTGTTTTTACGCTATTGTAAATTTATGGTGGTGCTTAAATCCCATGCTGTTTCATCAAGTACCATTTTTATTGCCGAGTCTATACAACTAAATCCACTATTGGAAAAATAGAAGTTTATTTAGCCTTATATAAGTTTTATTCGGTTATGACCAATAAAAGAATGAAGTACAGTTATAAGGTCGATAAACTTTAATCAAGAAAACAATATGGTACAGTTAAGTTTAAGTGTTAAAAATGTCTTGTAGTGAATATAAGACATTTGAAAATTTGATAAATTTTATAATTTTAATTGAATTCCCATTTGAAGCACATGTCACAAACATGTTTCAAAAAGATTAGTTGTCAGATATTGTAAATCTTTTTTTTAAATTGACAAAATATACAGATTTATTTGACACTGGTGACTGGCCCTTATTTTACCTCATTAATTGAGGTAAGGCTTGTGATGAAACAACATCTCGTAATTGACCATAATATTTTATGTAACTTTAATTGCAAAGCTATTCAGTACATCAGTAATACTAGCCGACCTGTAATAAATAATTTAGGAATATCTCTATAAAATTATTAAGTACTTAAATAATAAAATCAACTATCACATTTATTTCGAACGAAGCTTCTTCATTTTGTACAATATACTACTTCAGATCTATGTTTATTTACAGTCATAATTAAATAGTGAAGTACAAGATACTAGATTAGTGAAGGTAAATAACTAACGTCACTATAGTCTGTTTAATCGATCAATTATCGATTATATCGGTTGCGCCCTTTTTATGCCAACGTAAAAATGTTCAACTTTTATAAAACTTGTAGCGTCCATTTTCAATGAAATAACAACTGTTATTATAAATATTAGATAAAATAAATAATATGGAAAGTTAACGTTTTATAAACATAAAAAAGGTACTACTTTACTCAATTTTATACCTTTTCAATTCAATATTGCAACAAAATACTGTCCGAACATTTTTTATAAAAGTTGAAAATTTCTGTCCAAATTGGCATCGAAAACATAGCACGTCACTCGAGTTCGTTTTGCATCAACTATCATTTCGCAGATTCGATTATCAGTTCTATCTATCAATTAATAATCGAATCTCCTGTAAATGTCGGGCGCGACCGCGCGGGCCTCCTCTCATTTGGACGCATTTACCACTAAGTTTGTCGCAGCCTCCTCACTCGCTCCTATACTCATCGCTTTCTTCTTCAATATCCCCAAGTCTGTCACGTTTTCTAGGAAGCTCTTATGTGCTGAGAGAACTTTAGCGCTCTCTACATCTTTCTTTAACTCCTCCATATCTCTCTTCAGCTTTGCTCGTCTGTTCTGGAACCATGTGATTACTTGAGCGTTAGAGAGGCCTAAGGAGCTGGCGATCTCGTCTCGGTCTGCGGGTGATAAGTACTTCTGGTAGAGAAACCGTTTCTCCAGCTCGAAGATCTGGTGGTTGGTGAATGCTGTTCTGGATTTTCGTTTCTTTTTCGGCTGTGGCCTCGAGTTAAATAGGTTGAGGTGATTTGACTGACCATCTGTAACAAGAAAAAGAGTTTGGTTAGATTATAATGTGCAAGATTACAGGAATCAATATTTTCAAATTGTCGAAAATATAAATAATTTCGCATATAATATTTTGTCATTAAAGGCAAAATTAGATTCTTAAATTAATTGTTCATGATCATATTTACAATTACTTGATAATTATGATCATCGAAATAGCAAAAACCAAAAGACGTTTATTCTATGCTGATACTTTTTGTCTGATTGAACAAATTTTTTTTTTTAAGTTGTCAGGGGCAAAGAGTTTTTGTCTTAACACATCAAAAGTATCCACGTAGCAAGATGCTTACTCGTAGCAATGCTCATTACGACTACTTTATATGGGTGCAGATAACAAGACGGCTGTTTTTTTAATTTCAATAGAAGATGAGGCAATATTAAGTAGATAAAGCTCTCTCGTTATCGGGTACTAAAACAGTATCCGTCTATGACACCGTAATAAAGGACCCGCAGCGCTAAAATGTTACTTTTCAGTCGTAAAAGGTATAATAAAACACCCTGGAATCGTTACATTTTAACGAGCAGACAATCATATACGGGCCGTTTTAAGGCTTTTTAAAGAAAGGAAATTATCTGTGCCAACATTGTATAGAATTTTTCATTTATTTTTAATAACGGTGAGAAATGAGATGGTTGTCGACTTTCTTTAAAGTATGTGGAAAATAATGTCTAATTTTTTATACTGAGTAAAGCAGAATAGGCTAAAGGTTTAACTGAGAGTAAAATCATACAGCCACTTAATTAAGAAGTTTATAACCGTGTTCCCATACTGTCGTTCGGAAAATACTGTAGGCCATAGGAGAAATGGAAAATGTAATGTGTTGAAATTAGTTTGTATCAAATGTTACTCTCAATATTATTCTTGCCTCACCTGAGCTCGCTCTTAGGAAAGAATATAAATTGACAGAATCTTAAACAAATTACTAAGCCTATATCATTCTTTTCTTTATTCTTTTCTAAGCGTAATATGTTCCAATCTCGTAATTTGCAACCTTATCGCCGATCAAAATTACACATTCCTGATTTCGCGTTTCTTTCTTTTCGAATTTCCAATAAATGCAGCGGAAATAGAGATACGCACAACAATGGCGGTATCACAACATCCGGTGACGGTTGGCCTATTTTCAAATGCCATTTGCATATTTTCCGACATTTCCAATTGTTTGTTGAGTAATTATTTTTTTAATTAACTCGTTATGTTTACGACTTTTCCCGTACTAATGGTTTTTGCACTAAAGCAATTAGTTATGCAGTTGTTTTCAAGGTGGATAAACAGATTATGTCAGGCCCGTGTTAAACTGAATATCACGCTATGCTAATATATTTAAACTGTATCTACTTGTGGAGTCCTCCTAATTAAAGTAATTTATTGTGACTATTAATTGGGATTTTAAGGATACATTTTAGTAGAGTTACTTTGTAAGCTCGCATTTATCACCAAGACATTTCAACTGTAAAATCAGATCAAGTTAATAGAACGAATGGTTACATTAATGTTTCCACAGTATAAGACAGTATTTCTCCTTCACACTAACTTAAGCCTTCCAATAAAATACTATAAGATAGCAAGCTTGCAGTTTAAAAGCACAATGGCCGGTTAGGTACAAGACATCCTATTTTATTGCCTGCTCTATGAAGTTGTGTACAAAATTATGTTCTGTGATATTTAGTCAATATTATCAAAACTGTACTTTTAAAACCTTAATTTTCATTTATAAATTATAGATGGTACAAATGTTGATTAAGGATATTGACATTACACTCGAGCTGTAGTCTAAAAACACCATCTCATACTCGCTAAAAGTTTAGCTGCAATTAAGCAAAGACTGGATATTGTTTATGGTCATAAAGAATCGACCTCCACGGTTGGCCAGATCACATCTCACCGGCATTCACGCGTCCGCGGTCAACCGCAGGAATTAATAAAATAATGCATCGCGCTTAATACGCGTCGTTAACATAAACTGCCTAGCATTGTCAGCGACGTATTCTTTGCTTTGAAATGTACACACCGCACACTTAAAACTTTCCACAATCGCAATAAGAAAATACCAAAAATAATGTTCAAATTCCTTTTAAAGAAACGGCGATTTTCAAAATGGCCGACTTTATTGCGCGCCAAATTCCATTCGGTCACCGTCACGTCCAATTTGGGAATTACAAAAGCCAATTCATTTATAAAATACTTGTAAAACACCGACGGCAAAACGGCACATCCGTATTAATCATGGCCTAATCGCATCCTTAGCGAATCCGTACCTCAATTAGGTATGTATAAAACACGAAAAGTGCCAAAAGATTCAAACCCAAAGACATCGTTAGGTCGACGGCAAAAAATATCAAATTTGATACGGTGATGCATTAACGTCGACGCAACTGACGATTGCTCTGTGACATATCTTTTGTACTCGGAATTGTGGTTTCGTGATTTTCCTCTAGATTATTAATCAGCGTGTTTTTATTGAATCTTCTTTTTGTTCCTTTGGGGCAAGTCTGGCACAAAAACGTCTGACATTCACATAAATTTACTTTAATTAAATACCAACGCCGCAGTATTCTTGAACGTTAAAGAGACATAATTATTTTGCCATTGACGCCATTGACAAAGAAATTGCAACGAAATATTAATAAACTATTGATACACAAACTGGTCAGAGCTTCTCAAAATCATTCTGGGTCAATTAAAGACATAAATGTTTCTCCGGTTTCTTCATTATATCAGCTCATTTGTTTTATTTACGTCTATTTTCGGGTCTTTGTGTTATTTGAAAAAAGTTGCGTCTAAACAATATCCGATTGGTTCTTTTTCTTGTTATCTTTTAATTTATAATCATGGTAACACCAAGCATTAGCTGCTGCCATTAATGGTTTTATCAAAGACTTCTTCAAGATAATTTAATTAAGATCAAGTCTAAGAGTAAAAAGTTTGTTTTCATACCCATAAAAGCATAAAAGAGACCCTCACAAATGATACTTCAGTCCGTTGGCACGTACTCTAACGAGTTATTTATTGAGTCTGATAAGTTTCAATCTAGGAGATACTGGTCATTAGAAATGTTCCACCGCATAATAGTAAACTTTGTCTTTTATAAGCACTGTAACATAAAAGTGTCGATTGAATTTTCCGATTTGCACGATGTTCAGTAAAAAATATAACAGAGTTACAAACTAGTCTCTTTTGTCGGTTGCTTTGAAAAAAGGCTTTATCTTGTCATGGGCATGGTTGTTAATTATTTCTTCAATAGCATCACGTAGGGTTTCGTATGTGAGATGCAATCATCTGACCCTTTCCTTGACTCGAAATCATCTACCGCTGCTGCGTCATCGCTTAACTTGCGTCCATTGACGGCTTCGAATTATAGGATCGGAGGAAACTTTACAAGGAAGCAGCAATTGATATCGTTATTAGATTAAAATTCTATCGTTTGACCGACGCGAGTTGAAAATCGATGAAGTAGCGAGCGTTAGTCGGTTGGTTACGCACGTCCAATGCAGTTTTCGGCGGTAAATTTATTATCGGTGAATTTAGTATGGAATGGGATGCAGAATAAAATATTACTTAATAATTTGGAAGTTCAGGTGGGCTCAAATATTATTTTATTATAACTATACAATATATGTGTTATATGTGTTTACAAAGTCTTCCAAGATAGTTTGTTTAAAATATGTATAAAAGTAGATGTTAATTATTAGTTAAGTAATTAGATGTATTCGTGCCACTGTTACGCAGTGACTATTAAATCAATTAAGCATAAAATTTATAATTGGATCTAATTAGTTCTTTAATTATTTATACATATTTAGATAATTAAGTCCAATCAGCTTAAATGATCAATTTAGCAGTCCTAATCTACCAGTATGATTATTAACTTTCTAGTAAATCGTATTTTGCAAATCTGCAATAACTCACATTGCACTAATACATAATTTACGGGACTATATAGATATGGAGTTGTAGCTAAATGGGACTTATAGGTAAACATTACTGGGCCGCAAACCTGATTAAGTAAATTTGCGTCTTGTCGAGATCATTTTATAAAAAATCCTTCATAACCAAAAACCTATTTGAAAATTGCTGCTTACGAGTTACATACATAGTTTTAACTCAACTTCAATAATAGGGTCACTACCTGTTTTCTTCTGTTCTTCGATCCAGTCGACATTTAGTCAAGTTACTTCAGATGCTAACACGTCACCTCCGTCGTGACATCTGAACAATAGGCTCAAACACGGAGGACCACAAAACCACAAATTGAATGTTTAGCTTTTTTCGATCGCACACCTTGTTATGCCGGGTCAATCCAGGAATTTGTTGAAAAACGTCTTTCTCTCAGCCCTGGTCTTTTGTGCCGAAAGAACCGTGGCGAAAGGGACTACGTGTGTTCTTCTATTCGTGGGGTTTTTAGCTTCGTTGATTGATTGCGAGGGAGGATTCAAGGGATCACGGATGTAACGATGTTCTAAACTTGCGTAACTAAATGCTTGGTTGAAAATTAAAGGAATATTCCGATTCAGCGGATGTTTCTTTATATAAAAGTATTCTTTAATAATTTCATTCATTGCAGTAGGTACTGAAGCCTTTCAGAGATGCTCTTATGAATTGTCAATTGTTTTAATGATACTTAATGATTTAACCACCGACTTCCGAATGTTGTTATTTATCGAGAAGAAACGACGTGTCTGTTTTTTAACAATCGCCAAATTTTTAGAATGTTTATCAATATTATCGTGAATATTATGGTGCAGTCAATTGGAAAAATGTGTGAGATTGCAGGCAACCTGTATTAAATTAATCGCACTTATAGCTTACGTTGCATATGTACAAGAAAACATATGCGGTATCGGTCAGAACCATCAGTTTTCCGATGAATTTTAATTTCCTCAATGACAACGGCTAGCAATGTAATGATACAATTCTTTAAACACTGTTCCAAAGCCACAAAGCGACTCAAATGTTTCGGTAAAACAATAAAAAATGATGATCATTAATATCAACTAGTAGCTCATTGGTATGCGTGCCATCAACCGCGGTCTGCCTTCGTTTTGGCGCTGTGCTTACCCTGTTATTATATGTAGTTTCTGTAATTGTATCGTGAAAGCAGTCTTTACTTCGAACTGCAGTAGATACGATCAAATAAGTGCCTTTTCTACATATTAGATAGGCAAGGGTTTTTAAAATAAGTACAAAGAACTGTTGTCATTTGTAAGGGTAATTTATATCGTTAAGGTTACCGTTTTCGGCGCATTAGGGTTTTGGCAATGCTTTCAGAAAATGATGAAGGAGTTCTATGAATAGGAAGTTTTTGATATAGGTACCAACTATTACTAATTAATTTGCCGTCATATTCAATACCCCTTTGTTTAATTGTTGTATTTTATCCTATATTAAAATACTTTTTAATTTTTAATAAAGGTTTCCAGAAAAACTTTGTATTATCTAAGTTAAGTTTGTTATTCACGTGTAGGTACCATAATAATTTACTTATAATCACATATTGTATTAAATTATTGCGTTATTTGATTCATGATATACAATATGTATATTTTAAAGCTCGTTACACATCAGATGTTAAAATATTTACCAATTATACAATACATACGTATTACGTAGTCTCATGAAAGCTTCTTAGTCCTGCTACTTTTAAATTAACACTAAACCGAACCGTCCAAAGTCAAAGACCTCATTAAGCCCACATATTTAATTAAGCAAACATTGTCATCGCCGAAATACATTCAGCAACAAATACGTGTGACAGACTGTTCTTTTCGAAGCGGCATTATCAAAACACGCTCAAAGAAACGTTATGGCTGAACGGGTGGTTGGGTTGCACGGCTTATTTGCGAGGTAGTGGCTTCAGACGGATGATAGCTTTGTGGAGCCGACACATAATGGTGCGTGACACGGGCACTGTTTTGCCTTCTTAATTAGGGATAAGTATCCGGTTAAGTGCGTGTTTTTATTTGTATAGATCGGAGACGAGCGACTCGAGTGCTGTTTTAATTGAGGAGCTGTTTTGGGAGACAAACAAGTGTGCTTACTTTAGTGTTTTTTAACTAGTTATAAATAATAGGATACGTCGAAAATGCTAAAGTACATTATTTAAACCGTACTTGGTTCGTTAATAATTAATCTCAAGGCAGCATGGTTTGCCTTTATTCAATAGCAAAGCAAAGCAAAGAAGAAGTTTTAAAAAAACAAATGTCAATTTTCTGCAAATTAGCATTCGCAGTGGTCTAAAACAAATTTGCCTCAGGCGACGTGAATGATCAGATAATACTGTTACTTTCGGTACGGTACCAATCATAAAGTATTTTAAAAATAAAGTGCTCAATTTATATGTATACTCAAATTGGTGTTGTTATTTTTATGTCTTTGTAGACCAAACCAACTAATCTTAAACTGTTCTCTCTGTCTAAAGGTCGTAGCAAGTTTAACTACAATTTTAGAATTAACTTTTTTAGTTTCATTACATTCTAAAGTATGTTATTGAAATATCAAAAATAAATTAAATTAATTAGAATAAAAACAAGGGAAGATTAAAAATTAAAAAAGGTACGCTCTGTAAAAAAGCACTTAACTTCAACTTTTGTTTGGAATATAAACTATTACTTTTAACTTAAAACGGAAAAAGCAAATACCGTTTTGTTACAGGCAATCGTTTATCGCGTAATCGAGTTCTCATCGATTATCGGCACCTCGATTGTGATCGGCTGGTCAAAAACAATTGAAATCAACGGGCCGTAACACCAGAAGGGCATACGTGCCGCGGTTTCATCTCAATTCCGTAAACTCGATTTTTATTTCGACATCGTTTTTCCTATCTTACTAGTCTATTTATCCGGATGAGTGAGCAGGACAGATTGTTTTCTATTGAGACTTTGCGCCCAAATATCGTAATATTTCTTAGCCATAATGATGTTATTATGGGTCTCCGTGTGAACAGCGCCCGTGAGAATGTGGTTAGCGGCCATTTCTTCTGTCTTCGAGTCCGATGATCTTTTGATTGCTGTCTAATTTATATCGATTTGACTATCTGTCACATCGCGCAGCTAAGTACCGAACATTATTCGGCAAAGGTTAGCGTATTGCGTATAAATTGCGTCGGTGATAAATTCGTATGAAATCGTAAGCATTAAGCACAGCACTATTTCGGCGCCATTACATGCGGGCGCGGGAAAGACGTGGCAGCCATTTTGATTGCAGTTCAATTAATTAATAACACGTGTGATTAATAGTTAGAATTAATTCTCTGTAGCGTGGCATGTTGTGCTCGCATTAAGCCCTGGGCCCACGCCAAGATCGGCACAATGTCTCATTAGACACAATTAGTATGGCATAAATTAGCTGACATTCTCGCCAGATGACGAGACTGTAATTGCTGTGAACTATTATTGAATAAATGTTTACAAATGTTGCAAGGCAGTGATTTTAGATTGACGTTTGTTTATATAAAACCACTTTGTTGCAATTTCAACATTTAATTATTAATTTGTGCGGACATTTTACTACCTAAACAAGCTTACGACGCGTACTTACAATAGGTATTGGCGTTCTTATAGAGAATATACTATAAAAATTATGAATGGACTTAGAAAATATTTAATGATATCTTTGCTTTTAATAAATGGGTTGAAAAAAAAACGACGGGTTGCACTCCGGGAGTGCCGGCAGAAGTGAAAACCTGAATATTAACGTTGTGCATTTTTGATATGTATTTTGAAATGGTTAGGGATTTAATTGATTGGTAGAGGTATAAAAGTACTATCATTTATGTGGTAAAATACAATATTTATTTATTGCGCTATCGTACACAAACATGACAATTTATATTACATTAAAAAGTTTATCTCTCAGAAAAAATGTAATCAGAAACTTTTTCAGACTTATCAGAAACTCCTTGCTGTGACACTGAAACGCCATGTAATAAACGATGATAAAATGATTGACAACCGTCAATGTCATACTTTTTTGATTGACAACTATTTATTTTCTAAACAACGAAAACAAAGTTTGGAATTTACAACTTGCATACTGGAATCTGCGGATAAACTTTTGAATTTGGAGCAATCGGCCAAGAAATGATTCCCTTTACAGAATCCGCAGACTCCCGAATCGTTAATAACACGAGTGGTGTTACAGTAATCAACATGTCGCTTTCGAGGATGTTCACTGGGAATTTGGGGTAACTTGGGGGTAACAAGCCAAGCTGTGTGTGAGAACGAGCCTCTTGTCGCAGGAAATCGGACAGCATTTCCAACTTCATACGACCTGATGCATGCTCCGCAGAATAGCGGATCCAAAGACTGCGGAGAAGTGGTGTTAATTTCCACAAAATACTGTTATATAATTCCGGCGAATAAAGATATTCCAAACTTTTTAAATGTTTTATTACGGCAATTAAATTTTGAATTTTGCAGGATATCAAATTAAGGTCTTTGTGGTCACTTTGTAGCATAGGAAAGGAAGTGATAGGAAGCATATAGGAAGCGACCGCACTGCGGCTATAATAGTAGGTCACACTTGACAGTTCATTTATGCAAAGAAAAATATACCTTACGCTAAAGGAATAAAATTCAAGAAAACAACATCAGTTCTTATTAATACAATTATTTACTCTACTCCAGTCCTGATGTACATAAGAAGCACTTTTCTTTGCATAAATGAGCTGTCAAATTGAACAAAAAACCATTATTGTCTATAGACCGACAAATTATCTGTTCCGGTGGCGGCGTCGCTACTGTCTATTTAAAACTGTCATTAAATATCGTTTTTGCATTGCATTTCACGTAGTTCCAATTTTGGCCACCGGAACAGATAAGTTTGTAGAAAACACGTGTCCGGACTTCAAATTTTATATGGATTTTCGATCAGGTCACGTGACACATAAATCCTGACGCGAGTTTAACATTTTTTCCCCATACAAAAAAAGTGCACAACGCCGCTAAAGAAGTTTTCACTTCAAAAATAGTTTAGTTCTCTCGTCTTCTAATACAGGACTTTACTTTCAATGTGTACTTATAAAAATAAAAATTGGTTATATCAATGTAACTTGAAAAAATATTGCAATATAAATATTTTATTCAAAGATTCGTCTGATGAGACGGAACCAATTTAAAATTAGAATCTAGGTAAAACTACCCAATTAGTTAGACTAATATAACGTTTATAACAAAATCATCCTTTTTTTGAAGAATGATATTGAATAATCTAGGCATCTCATTTAATTAATGACTTTATTGCAGCGCGCAATAAAAGATCCATTAGAGCCGCCATGGTGTATAAAGCAGTCTTATTACAATGCGTAGATAGCAAAAACTCGACTGATCAAAGCGGGCGCCAAAATACCAACCGGGTATAAATCAAAGGCGCTCGCCTAATAGACCACGGATTGGAATCCAAATTTAGCCTTAACAGTACATTTGGTGCGAAAAAAGTGCACTGTGGAGCAAAAACGTGCGCTCCTGGACAAAAAACTTGCACGCGTGGAGTAGTGTGGCAGTTAGTGCAGTGCCCGTGACAGCTAACGACTGATAGTTATCGGTACGGGTTCAGACAGCCGAGCACGAAATACCCGATTTGTACCATACACAATCTTAGTTGGACGAGAAATTATGGGAAATTATTGAAACAACACGCAGATGCTAAGTGTTTAAGTCGTGGTGCATGAAGATAAAGAGCGTAGGTTGGAACAATAGCAAATTTTACACGACGCGGGTACTTGAATACTCGATGTTATTAATAGGATTATAATAGAATTTTTACTAGTGATGTCTTCTTTCAATTTAGATACAAGACGTCATCTTTTTATCTATAGAATAATTTATTGTTTGTAAAATTTAATCTTTTTAAAACATTACTTGTTTTAACTCACACGAAGGCAATATATTTAGTTTACAAAATTCTATACTAAAATATTAATAATGCTGACAAAGACAAGAGCGTAAGTACAAATTTCAAAACTACTTTAAAAGTACCGCCGTGTGCAAAAATGTCGGATAATTCAGTTTAATTGACAAGGGTTATTAAAAATAGATTGGTGCCGGACGCAAATACGTTTCTCGTTATGGCCGCAAGTCGACCATACGCTGCTCGCCATTTGCGCGTTGGAGGCGTAAACCGAGGCCATTGCAATTTTCATCAAATGACTGTAAAAATATAGCAGTATGTACGCTTTTGTATTATATGGTTAGGTGTGGCATTAAGATCGAGATCTCCACGTGAAAATTGCAGGCTCGCCTTCCTCCACACATGTTTATTAAGAACAATGAGTCAACAATCGCGCATGTAACTACATAGCGTTCAAAGTTACAATGTAACCCATCACGTAGTTTCAGTGCAATTATGAGATAAACACTACAAATGTCACACAAACGGAGTGTTTAGATTTAAAAGATTATTTAAAGCATTACAAGTGTTTAAATTTGCTGCGGTAGTCGAGTGGTTCTAAACGCCGGTTTTCATGGGTGAAGTCGGTTCTAATCTCAGATATCTAAAGATTTCTCTATTTTGTTTTTCCCAAAACCTCCGTAGTAACGGAAACCTTGGATTAGAAAACTATATAACTAGATATAAATCTGTCTATGTCTAAAAAAATATGATGCTTTACATCATCAAATTGAATTTTTTTTTGTTAAAGATTTTAGGAAATCTGGAGGCAATCTGTCTAATGTAATCACTGAGCTTACTAACTAAAACTTTTGATTATACTAAGCTCAATCAAGACAAAACGCTGCTGCTAAAATTATGACTGCAAGTATTTATATTGCAGTAAAAATAAATAACAATATGTAGTAGTCAGCGAAAGTAATTGGTTGTTAGTCCAAATAATTTAATTCTTCTCATGTTACGCTCTACCGAAACACTTGCTTTGAAGTTTTGATGAACTGATAACCTTTTTATGCCTCTCCAGCCCCAAGTAGTCAAAACAAACCATTTAAAACTCAGAGGTGGCACTTGAGTTTATGACCCACCTTTATTTTATTAACTGCTTTTAGTGCGTTTGAAAAACCGTTCCGAACCACAGTGCAAGTATAAACTTTTTGTGGCAACATGTCAGGAATAAACAAAAATCGATTTTCATAATTGTTTGTCATAACTGATAAATGAACCATTGCAGTAATATGAAGTGATAAGTTACTTTTACTGCTTAGGCACGAATCTCATTTACTAAACTAATTGGCATTTAAAAACTGAGCACGTTTTAGTGCATCACATTGGATGTTATTGTTGGGACATAATTATATTTAATTAACCGACTTCAAAAAAGGAGGAGGTTCTATGTTCGACTGTATGTATTTTTTTTTTTTTTTTTTTTTTTTTTTTTATGTATGTCCGTCGATTTCTCCGTCAATTGTGGACCGATTTAAATAATTCTTTTTTTATTTGAAAGTGCATAGTTCTGAGGTGGTCCCATTGTCACCATGTCAGGATCTGATGATGGGATCCCGGGAAAATCAAGGGCAAACCTCAAATTTTATAGGCGCCCACTACGCGTTACTTGTTTTTTCTGAAGCCATTTAAGTGTTTGCGTCCTATAGACATCACTTTATGTTGATGAGCTGATGATGGAAGGTACAACTCCTTAACGGTTAGGAGTTAGGGGATAATTATTTCAGTGTTGTAGGAATATGTGGACCGTTAGTTGTATTTCATGTACTTTTGCAGCTAAGCTGATGATGGAAGGTACAACTCCTTAACGGTTAGGAGTTAGGGGATAATTATTTCAGTGTTGTAGGAATATGTGGACCGTTAGTTGTATTTCATGTACTTTTGCAGCTAAGCTGATGATGGAAGGTACAACTATGATGATGGAAGCTAAAGGGTACGACTTCTTAATTCTTATGTCCCTCTTGCGGGCTGCATCTTTAGTTGGTCTACTGAATGGTGCTGAACACTTAATGAATACCTAATATTGTCAAATAATACAATTCTACTATTTTACTCGTATTTTCGTTATCAATATTATGAGAGAGTTTTACTCACTCCTACGTATTATTCACACTAAAAATAGAAAAATAAACAAACTTTTTAAAAAAAAAATTAAACCGACTTCAAAAAAAAACAAAAAAAAAATTCCTAAAAACACTGAAAAGCAAAAAATAATTTTAATAAGACATTCATCAAATGCGCTTATTGTCTAAGCCTATTAATAACATTAAATTGTATTTACGTGCTAGGTAGGTACCTACTAATCTGTTTGAAGTCGGTGCCAAGCCAAAGGTAATGAAAAATGATACATACCTAATAATTTATGTATTATACAGGGTTACAAATAATCCGCGGACGTAGGTACGTAGTCTGGGTACCTACTATTTGGCTTGGCACCGACTTCAAACAGATTAGTAGGTACCTACCTAGCACGTAAATACAATTTAATGTTATTAATAGGCTTAGACAATAAGCGCATTTGATGAATGTCTTATTAAAATTATTTTTTGCTTTTCAGTGTTTTTAGGAATTTTTTTTTTGTTTTTTTTTGAAGTCGGTTTAATTTTTTTTTTATTTAAATAAAATAATTAATTTCTATATGTGGTGTGTGGGGTGAGGTGTATAAGTATTCTCAAAGAAATCTTTTGGGGCTGAATTTGAAAGGGGGCAAGTAACTTAAAGATGTTATAAGATGCCAAATTACATTATTGTGGTGAACAGGTTGCAAGAAAATTCAGTATTAAGAACTCCTAAATTGAGTTTTGGAAGGACGAATGATAGCTTTAATCTGAAAAACAAGATACTCAGATAAAAAGATTTAGGGCTGATGTATGTGGTAATATTAATAAGGCAACCCCCTGAGACCTTCGAATACATTAAAGCCCAGTTACACATTGCAGATGGAACGCACATGCATCACAGTGACGAAACGGGTCCTTGAATAGAATAAGCACGGTAGCCGGTGTACAATGGCATATTAAAAGTGCAAACTTAAGTATATAAACAACTCCCAAACAACTTCCAGGATAGAACGATTCATAAATTGTATTCAACGATAACTCATGGCGATGGAGCGTGTAGTCTCTCTCGCATGGGGAAGTTATTTCCAAACCTTATGGCGCGGGAAATGGATTCCTTAATATATGTACTTTATAAAAAATGCTTGGTGTTCAAATATAGAGATAAGAAAAGGACTTTTCGTAAATAGGTATATTGTTTTGATCATCTCTTAAGGTGACAAAAACAACGTGAGGAAACCTGCATAGGTGAATGACTTTGTAGCCATGATCCAATTGATCTAGAAGACGGGGGATAGGATTGCGTAGGTCAGATGACTATCACTCTAAAGTAATAACTAGATTTGCCAATTCCTGGTTCTTAATGCAAACGTACCTTGACTACGAGAATTTTTTATTTTTCTTCTTTTTGGCTCTGCACGGTTTGTGCTTAAGCCACGACGAAGTTATCGAAATAAACGAAAAACTAAAGAATAAATTCTTCTTATCATCTACATTTCATATGAGTTCTGCTTAAATCGTAACCAATTTGCCTGGTAACAAACTACAAGCTATAAGCTATACGAGTATATAATTCAAGTTATTTTATTGCAAAACTTTCACAATATCCAAACCATAAAACGTATCTTTCACATTGTCATTACTCAAACTTATCTTCTTTCTTCAATGAAACTAATACACAGAGTAGTTCTTAATCGCCGCAAAGTGATAAAAACAACAGTGACATATTCATTATGACAAATGACGTTCTAAACACACCTTTGGGGAACACATGATGATATATTATCCTTAGATGTATTCAACACTGTAATTATAAGCTGTCAATGGCGGTACAAAGACCACCGGCGCCGAATCAATAGCGTTATTAGTTCCATTTTGATTAAAGCTATTTTTGAAGTGAAAACTTCTTTAGCGGCGTTGTGCACTTTTTTTGTTCATGTTTCAGTGTTTGTTTCAATGGGTTGCTTGTGATATCTTACTTCCTTCTGTTAAATCGGGATTTGTGTATTAAATAACACAGTCATGACATTATTAAATTCATAGTGCGTAGTTTTATTTAAAATGGTCTTTTGTTTGTCTTTTTCAATTTGTTGCTGCTAACTTACTTTTTTAAAGTGAGATTTGTTAATTAAATTTTATTAGCATGACATTCATATGGATTATTACTTTCTTACCTTTTTCTATATGCTTTCCATCAAAAAGGGAAATGTTATTCCATATCGATATGCCTATTTGAGAAAAATATTTAAATTCTTTCGATTTTATTTTTATTATCCAATGAATTATAATTAACACTTTTAATTTTGAAATTTATTGTTTATTATTTAATTTGATTATTAGTATGTATTTAAAATAATTTTATTTTTTATTTCGAATGTTAATATTTTTATTATTTAAATTTTGTAACGTTTTTTAATTTTAGTTTGGATTTGTTAATTTATATTTATATTGTTTGTTTTGTTTTATTTTAATGTGGTCAATTAATTTTATGTTCTGTATGTATTGTATATGGCTACTTTATGCTGAAATAAATGATTTAATAATAATAATAATTGGTAACCATTATAATTTGTATGCTTCTACTCTAAATCTAAGTTTCTATACGTATTATAAATAGACTAGCCTTCCGCCCACGGCTTCGCCCGCGTGAACTATAGGACGTTATCCCGCGGGAATATCTTGTAAATTGTAGCTGTTAACGCACCACAGACATATAGCTGTGTGCGTATGCGACACGACCGGTTCGATACCTGCCTACGGTGCCAGCGGCGCGGGCGCCCCTCCGTGCCACATTCGGTCGGCGGACTCGAGAGGAGTCACACGCAAAAGACTAGTGATACTATTCAATTTCAAATTCAAGTTGTAAACCAGTAAACGTTTCGCAAAAATCATCATCGTTTTCTTCTGCATCCCCGACCTCGAACCTTACCAAGTTTTCGAGCCGGATGCGCATTTGGAGCGCCAAACAGCGAGGCAAACCAAGGACGCAGCGGTGAGGTCGCAACGCGGGGACCACGCGGTCATTACGGGCACGCGGCAGGAACGTGACCAGAAGATAGCGGACCAGACCACTACTAAAACCCTGAAAGGGGGCCAGCAGGACGTATTCGTGAGTTCGTTCCAATCAAAGCGCAGTTTCTTATTTTCCATTCCAGTTATTCCATTTTCAAATTAGTTTTATTCTCACTAAAGTTAGTTGTACCTATTTAATTTTCAAACCCTATCGTTAAAATCTCTTTTTTCCCAAACCTATTCTTTCGCAATTAATTTTTTTTCCAATATGTTAATAACTTCAGAGGTTCTAGATTTAATTTGCATTTTTTGACCAACTGTCCTTTAAAAGCATTTTTTACTAGCGAGAATAATCCAGTGCAGTTTATTTCACATTCCAGTAAGTACATCTACTCCGTGCGCTGCGAAAGCGTGGCACGGGCCGGGCGCGCATGACCTTTCGTGCGCGCGCAAGGTCAAACAGGCTGTGCATGCGCACGTGGCGCGAGCGTGCACGCTTCGCATAGCTTCTTTCTGCTTCATTGCACTTCATTACTCATTTTAAGTATCGTTCCGTAAACCTTTCTTCTAATTTCACGATCTCCAATCAATATTTCTTTCTTTTTTTCACTATTAGCTGGTAAATTTGAACTTAAACCTTTTCCAATCTGCTTTCATACATTTACATTCATCTTTCATAATGGCTGAAGAACTTAAATCCCTGATAAGGGTCAGAGGATCTCACAAATCGAAGTTAACTATTTTTAAAGCATACCTTGAGCCACTTTTATCTTGCAAAGAATTATCTAGCTTACAAATTCACGAATTAAATTCACGCCTTGCCAAAATACAAGCTTTATACGATGATTTCGATGTAAACCAAACTCAAATAGAAAATACTAATGCAATTCCAGATGAGGACTTTGCCGAACGCCAGAACTTCGAAAGTAGCTACTTCAGCGCCATCGCGTCAGCGCAGGACCTGCTGAGCAGACAGGCAGCGCGCGGCGGCCGTGCTTCTGGGAGCAATGACTTCGAGTCTGTGGCAGGCTCGAATGTGGCAAGTCCTACACCAAACATCAAATTACCCACAATCAATTTACCACTTTTCACTGGCCGTTATCAGGACTGGTTAGAATATCGCGACACATACGTATCACTAATTCACGAAAATACATCCATACCAAACATACACAAATTTCATTACTTACGTGCATCCTTGCGAGACAGTGCAGCCCTAATCATACAATCATTAGATTTTTCTTCAGATAATTATGATATTGCTTGGGATCTTTTATGCAACCGTTATAATAACAACAGAATTTTAATCAACAATCATGTGCAAACTTTATATAATATTGATCCTATTGCCAAGGAATCCGCAACGGCCTTGCGTAATATTATAGATATAGTTAGTAAAAATTTGCGATCATTAAAATCACTTAACGTACCTACAGAACATTGGGACATTCTCATAATACACATTGTATCCAACAAGTTAGACCCTGCTACAATCCGTGATTGGGAGATACAGAGAAATAACATCAAAGAATTGCCCACTCTCAATGATTTCAATAACTTCTTAAAAAATCGAGCCGACTTGTTGGAAACAATGGACGAAAAACACAGGCAACCATTACGCAGACACAGTGATATCACACACGTTAGACCAAGATCATTTATAGCCAATCCAACTCCAACAAAACAAACACAATTTCCATGCCCTATCTGCAAAATGTCGCATTCAATTTATTATTGTATGAGATTCAAACAATTACCAATTGAGAAGCGCATAGAAAGGGTCAAACAATTAAATTTATGCCTAAATTGCTTACGTAGTGGTCACGACGAAAAACGATGCACAAAGGGGGCATGCAAATTATGTTCTCGCAGACACAATACAATGTTACATTTAGAAAACAAACAAATTACTCAACCTAAAACACAGTCACAAACAGAGTGCGTAGTACTACCTGCCTTACAAGAACAAAGACCGACCGGATCAAACTTACAACACACAAATCAATTAAACAATCAGAACATTACACTTTCCACTATGCATACAGGGCAGGTATTACTTTCCACTGTTCAAATACACATTCAAGATAAAAATGGACAACTACACAAAATAAGAGCATTATTAGACAATGGTAGCACAAGCAGTTTCATTGTAGAAGATTTACAAAAACAATTAAAAATTCCATACACACACACTTCAATAGCCGTTCAAGGGTTAAACAATCAAAGTTCAAATATTTCTAAGAGATGTGACGTGAATATCTCGTCACTCTCACACAGCGGCTACACCGCAAAAATTAACTGTTTTGTTGTCCCACGGATAACACAGTTGATACCTACAACTACGATCAACACAGATCATTTCAAAATACCGCCACACATCCACCTCGCGGATCCACAATTCAATTCTCCGTCCGAGGTGCAGATGTTGCTCGGCGCTGACCTGTTTTGGCAGGTTTTATCTAACAAACGAATACCATTAGGTAAAAACAAACCAATCCTAGCTGAAACAATGCTTGGTTGGATAGTTTCCGGCTATTTCGGAAACTCAACACATACACAAAATACAGTCCATTGCAATTTCATACATGACACTGAGCTCGAAGCAAAGCTAGATCAGTTTTTCAAATTGGAGTCGATAGGCACCACTCAACAAGCCTCATCAATAGGTGAGAGTGAGTGCGAAGCATTTTTTACAAAAACAACTGTCCGTCAGCCAGACGGCAGATCTGTGGTAACCCTGCCACTAAAGGAATCCCCTAGTTGTCTAGGAGATTCTTATAATCAAGCTCTAATGAGATTTCAAGCATTAGAACGCAAATTCAAACGCAATCCTACATTCAAACATAATTATTACATTTCAAACAGATTTAATTCAAATATGCAAAGGAGTAATCCAAGAATTAAAAGGAGCTCATTTTCATTTACGCAAATGGCATACAAACATGCCGCACATACTTAATGATATTGTAGGTGAAAATGACAACAACTTAGTAAACTTGAGTAAAAATGAACACACAAAAACTTTAGGTTTGAAATGGGCTTGCAAGGAGGATGCATTATTATTCTCATCATCACAATCACACGAACAAACATTACAAATTAGCAAACGCTCGATTTTAGCTTCAATTGCACAAGTTTTCGATCCTTTAGGTCTTATTAATCCTTGTTTGCTACAAGCCAAGCTGATATTGCAAACACTTTGGGCAAAAAATATAGCATGGGACGCAACATTACCTGCAGATATTCAATCTCAGTGGAAATATTTCATTCAATACCTACATGAGTTGAACAGTATTAAAATACCTCGTTATGTAATGAGTGACAAAGCAGTCAAGGTTGAGTTACATATATTTTGCGATGCTTCAATTAAGGCATATTCAGCCTGCGTATACATACGCTCCGTTTCAAACAATGGTAATGTCGTAGTTCATTTAATATTTGCAAAAAGCAGGGTGGCTCCATTAAAACAAAAACTTACAACACCCAGACTCGAATTATTAGGAGCCCTGTTAGCCACTCAGTTGTGTAAGAAGGCCGAGAACTCATTGCGATTGAAGATAGATTCAAAACATTATTGGTGTGATTCAACCATTGTACTTGGTTGGATTAAAACCTGTAGTAAAATTAAACTCAAACAATTTGTATACAATAGAATAACAGAAATTACACAAAACTCTGAACCTTCTTCATGGAACTATGTACCCACAGGATCCAACCCCGCCGATATAGGATCGCGAGGCTTAAATGCTTGCCAACTTAAAAATTCCACTTTGTGGTGGGGAGGTCCTCATTTCCTTCACCAAGAGGAAATTTCAATACCTACACAACCTCAAAACACACACATCGATGAGTTACCAGAAACAAAGTTCCAATGTCACTTATCAGCGATCGAACCTCATGAAAATGATTTCACAAATAAATATTCTAATTACAGGAAATTACAACGAATTACAGCTTATTTATAAAGATTCAAATATAATTGTAAACATTCAAGCAATAAAATCACGGGTCCATTAACGACATCGGAACTTGAACTCGCTACACAAACACTTTGTAAGATCGTGCAGCAGGATATGTTTTGTAAACAATATTCGATTATGAGCAAAGGTCAATCCCTGCCTTCTAAAGATCAATTATTGAGTTTGAACCCTTTCATAGATGAGACCGATTTAATGAGAGTTGGGGGGCGATTGTCTAATTCCAATTACGATTCAAATACAAAACATCCAATATTGTTACACGCCTCTCACAATGTTACAAAATTACTCGTACAACACTATCACATAAAATTATTACATGCAGGTCCACAGCTGTTACTAGCGAATCTGAGACATAAATTTTGGATAATTAACGGACGTAATCTTACACGAAAAATAACACGAAATTGTTTACAATGTTGTAGATTCGCAGGTAAGACTTATCAACCAATAATGGGCAATCTACCTGCAGAGAGGCTGCATTCCGATTATCCATTCAGCAATACAGCTGTGGACTACGCGGGACCAGTTCTGATAGCCGACAGGAAGGGCCGCGGATGTAAACTTCTAAAATCATATATATGTATATTTGTTTGTTTGGCAGTTCGTGCAGTACACATCGAGCTTGTCACTGACTTAACAACACAAGGTTTTCTGTCAGCGCTGAACAGATTCATTGCTCGCAGAGGCAAGCCCGCTAAAATATTCTCAGATAATGGCACGAACTTCGTTGGCGCATTTAACGAGATTTCTAATTTTATAAAAAACAATTGCGATAACATAATTTCATATACCGCTGAAAAGGGAATTATTTTCAAATTTAGCCCAGCATATAGTCCCCATTTCAATGGCTTAGCCGAGGGGTCAGTAAAATCAATTAAGCATCATTTACGAAGAGTCTTATCAATGACTCATCTCACTTATGAGGAATTAAATTCAGTTCTAGTCGAAATTGAAGCAATATTAAACTCTAGACCTCTCACTCCACTTTCAAATGATCCCTCCGATCTAATCCCACTATCCCCTGCGCATTTTTTGATTGGTCGTACATTAACGATGTCGCCTGCTCCCCAGGTACATGATGGTCACATCAACAGTCTGACGAGATATGCCAGAACCCAACTACTGAAAACTCACTTCTGGAACCGTTATTATATGGAGTACGTTTCAGAATTACAGAAGCGATGCAAATGGCGCAAGGATGGGGGACAACCACGAATAGGCGAGATGGTTCTCATCAAAGAAGATCGCCTACCACCGAACAGATGGCTGCTGGGTCGAGTGACAGCGGTCTTCCCCGGCGGCGATGGTGTCAATCGGGTGGCGGACGTCCAGACTTCATCGGGAACCATGAGAAGAGCCTTCAATCGGCTCTGCCCACTTCCAATATTGGAACCGAATGTTCCAAGGGCGGGAACTTGTTAACGCACCACAGACATATAGCTGTGTGCGTATGCGACACGACCGGTTCGATACCTGCCTACGGTGCCAGCGGCGCGGGCGCCCCTCCGTGCCACATTCGGTCGGCGGACTCGAGAGGAGTCACACGCAAAAGACTAGTGATACTATTCAATTTCAAATTCAAGTTGTAAACCAGTAAACGTTTCGCAAAAATCATCATCGTTTTCTTCTGCATCCCCGACCTCGAACCTTACCAGTAGCCTATGTGTTATCCTTATGTATAGGCTTTATTATTGTAAAGTTTCATTAAAATCAATTCAGTAATTTTTACGTGAAAGAATAACAAAAGTTCATCCATCCGCTCCCCGGCCGGTAACCGCCGCAACCGCTATGTCCCTGCATTTTAAATCTGTAATATCTTCGAAACTATTCATTTAAATTACATGATGTAAAGGGCCATATTGATCTATATTACATGCACAATTTATTTATGGTACTTTATTGGATAAGGATTAATACTGTATTGCTTAAAATCAGTTTTTCGTAAATAAGCCATTATTTTATCGTAATAAGTAAAGGAAAATGGTTATTGTGGGTTATCCCTAAGAGATAGACATATACCATCGCGGACTTTTTTGTAAAACTTTTAAAAGTGTACAATAGTGTAGTACATTACGAGGCATGCCTTTTAAGTTTTGTCGTTTGAAGAGAAAAACACAACTAGAACCTTATAGTACTTTTTATTGTTTTTCAAAGTATTCACCACGTAGTTTAATACACTTTTCCATTCGCTCAAACCAGTTATTATAACATTTATTCCACTCTAAAGTGGGGGTGTTCAAAATGGCTGATTTGAAAGCGTCGACTGCTTCTTCACCGGACTGGAACCTTTGACCACGAAGACTTTTCTTAATTTTAGGAAATGTAAAGAAATCGTTAGGGCTTAGGTCAGGACTGTATGGAGGATGGTCAAGAATTTCTACTTTTTCCTGCTTCAAATACTCAATAGTTTGACGAGCGCTGTGTGAGCTTGCGTTGTCGTGGTGCAGGATGATGCGTCGCTTTGAGTTAGATTTACGAAGTTCGGCGATGACTTTTGGTAAACAAACTGTGGTATACCACTCTGCGTTAACCGTTCTACGATCCTCAAGTGCAATAGTCGCAACATGGCCGGTTTTTCCAACGAACGTGGCCACCATCTTCTTTGAAGTGCTTCGAGAAAAATTGCACTCCGGGAGTGCCGGCAGAAGTGAAAACCTGAATATTAACGTTGTGCATTTTTGATATGTATTTTGGAATGGTTAGGGATTTAATTGATTGGTAGAGGTATAAAAGTACTATCATTTATGTGGTAAAATACAATATTTATTTATTGCGCTATCGTACACAAACATGACAATTTATATTACATTAAAAAGTTTATCTCTCAGAATTAATGTAATCAGAAACTTTTTCAGACTTATCAGAAACTCCTTGCTGTGACACTGAAACGCCATGTAATAAATGATGATAAAATGATTGACAACCGTCAATGTCATACTTTTTTGATTGACAACTATTTATTTTCTAAACAACGAAAACAAAGTTTGGAATTTACAACTAATTGCCGTGCTAATTGCATACTGGAATCTGCGGATAAACTTTTGAATTTGGAGCAATCGGCCAAGAAATGATTCCCTTTACAGAATCCGCAGACTCCCGAATCGTTAATAACACGAGTGGGGTTACAGAGGGTTACAGTAATCAACATGTCGCTTTCGAGGATGTTCACTGGGAATTTGGAGTAACAAGCCAAACTGTGTGTAAGAACGAGCCTCTTGTCGCAGGAAATCGGACAGCATTTCCAACTTCATAGTTACGACCTGATGCATGCTCCGCAGCATAGCGGATCCAAAGACTGCGGAGAAGTGGTGTTAATTTCCACAAAATACTGTTATATAATTCCGGCGAATAAAGATTTTCCAAACTTTTTAAATGTTTTATTACGGCAATTAAATTTTGAATTTTGCAGGATATCAAATTAAGGTCTTTGTTGGTCTTTGTGGTCACTTTGTAGCATAGGAAGCATATAGGAAGCGACCGCACTGCGGCTATAATAGTAGAAGAGGTCACACTTGACAGTTCATTTATGCAAAGAAAAATATACCTTACGCTAAAGGAATAAAACTCAAGAAAACAACATCAGTTCTTATTAATACAATTATTTACTCTACTCCTGATGTAGGTACTTAAGAAGCACTTTTCTTTGTATAAATGAGCTGTCAAATTGAACAAAAAACCATTATTGTCTATAGACCGACAAATTATCTGTTCCGGTGGCGGCGTCGCTACTGTCTATTTAAAACTGTCATTAAATATCGTTTTTGCTTTGCATTTCACGTAGTTCCAATTTTGGCCACCGGAACAGATAAGTTTGTAGAAAACACGTGTCCGGACTTCAAATTTTATATGGATTTTCGATCAGGTCACGTGACACATAAATCCTGACGCGAGTTTAACATTTTTTCCCCATACAAAAAAAGTGCACAACGCCGCTAAAGAAGTTTTCACTTCAAAAAACTTTAGTCGGCTTTGGTTCGTCTTGAAAGACCCAGATTGTAGATTGTTGTTTGGAATCTGGATCGTAGGCATAGATCCAAGATTCGTCACCACTGATGATGTCGTAGACGTGATTTGACTCTCCTCGGTTGAACCTTTGCAGAGTTTTCTTACACCATCTGACGCGGGCCGCCTTGTGATTGTCGGAAAGCAGATGCGGTATCCAACGGCAAACTAGCTTTCTCACACCAAGCGCTTCATGTAAGATCTTTTGAATTGTTGTCCCTGAGATGCCTAATAGAGCTTCTATCTCTCGATACGTCACATGACGATCTTCGAGAATTAGTTGTCTCACAGCGATTATGTTATCTTCAGTGAAGGCGGATTTTGGGCGTCCTTCGCTTGATTTGTCACTAACACTAGTATGTCCACGCTGGAAATCTAAATACCAGCGTTCGACAGTCCGCAGGCATGGGCCTTCATCACTAAACACAGATGCTAGCTCTTCAAAACACTGAAGCCGTGTTAGGCCTCGTTTAAAGTTGTAGAAAATTATTGCTCGAACATTTTCCTTAGAAAGATTCATTTTCGTACGTAACCTGACAGATTCCAATCGACGCTGTGACTAAACAATAGCATTAATCCTAATACTTTCAACTGTTTTGAGATTCAAAATTTACACACATTCGAATATAGAACAGTTCCAAATTCAAAATTGCCGGGAAATATGGAAACGACAGAACTTATAGTATTTTGATCTATCTCGTAGGGTTCAGCCAGCGTTTGCAATGTAAGCGCAAAAAAATGCGATTATTTACGACCTTAAATTAAAAATCTCTAAAATTATCAGTGTTTCTCTACTATATTATGCATGTATTATACATATAAACCTTCCTCTTGAATCAGTCTATCTAATGAAAAAAACCGCATCAAAATCCGTTGCGTAGTTTTAAAGATTTAAGCGTACAAAGGGACATAGGGACAGAGAAAGTGACTTTGTTTTATACTATGTAGTGATGAAATTTAATTACCCGGTTCAATTGTCTAGATGTTTTTTTAGTAAATGTAATTGAAAGTATATCCGGTATTTAATAACTTCCTATATTTTTTTTCTATCTGTTTCTCTGTCAATGTATTCTGCGTAATTTAGTTTGATATAATTGAGTACCGCTTCTGTAGAAGTAGTTAAATGATTTTATGCTCCTTACAAACACAGGTTTCAAAAATCTTCAATCCTCTGCGGTTGATAAAAAAATTCTATCAAGTAGCAAGTTACCGCAGTCGCAAAGAGTATTTCGGTACAATCACGTGAAATCGATCGGAAAATATCCTGCAACAATCGGGGCTGGTAGCTGGCATAAATCACTTGGGGCAATAATGTGGGCTCGACTGCCCCGGGCACCCCGAGAGAAATGTGTACGACGAAAACACTTCCTTTTGTCACATAATTGCCCAAATTGTTATTAGACAGAATAAAGACATATGACTGCGGGACGCGGCTTTTGTAGGGTTGGCAACAGATTTTTTTATTTCTAAAGATTAATTATGCGTTTATTGCAACATCATTAAAATATTATGCGTTTTGAGTCAACGCAACAAAAAACATTACTTAGGTACTTAAATTATAATTGCAAAAGTTTCAAAGAATGGATGGTAGTTTGCTACTCTTTCACGCAAACACTGTCCAATTTGTAGAAGAAAATACAGTATGAATAAATATTAATGTATTTTATTGTTTATTGCAATGGGCGATACACTAAAAACAAAAAAGATATTTTAAAATATTATTAATCCCATACATGACAATAGGGAACATGCACTATTTTTATTTTTGTCTTCATTTTAAAGAATTCCATGTAGAATAAACCACAGTTAAATTAAAAAATTAATACATTGTAATTTATCGGAAAAAATGCGGTTTTAAATTGACCGTTTTAATTTTCGCGCGAAAACGGACCTATGGTTCCGATGACATGAATGACGTCACTCAAGTCTTGTCACTGCCTCACTAGTCGAGTGGTCGTACTTCACTGTACTTGTTCGTCGCTGGCTTTCATACTTTTGCATATTTTTTCGAGTTTTGAAATATTTTTTTGTAAAAAATTTAAAATGGACTATCTATCAACATCAGGTGATCATAACAATACCACTAATATTCCGAAAAAAACCGTGTTTTATGCCAATGTGGACATTGGCATAAAACACGAGTCAACACGGTCAACACACATCTATTTCAACAAAGTTTCCAAATTAATTGTTTTTGACAGGACCTTCTGACCCAAAACTGAGAAAAAAGTGGTTTCAAGCTGCGAAAATACAAAGTTTAACAACTATGATTTATACATACCGTAGTAATTTAGTCCCTTTCATTTCTACCCTTGAAAACTCTGCACTTTCGACAAATAAAGTTAGAACCATGTCAACACTAACTCTTGGTAAATTCCTGGAGTCTGCTTTGATGAACCCAACTTCCATATTTATTACAAAAACGCAATTAATATTCCGATAAAATAATATTTACTTTTTCAACCATATAGACCGACAAAATTATGTGTTCCGGTGGCCAAAATTGGAACTACGTGAAATGCAATGCAAAAGCGATATTTATTGACAGTTCTATACTGACAATAGCGACGCCGCCATCGAACAAATAAGTTTGTCGGTCTAACGTCAAATAAGTTGATTGCTGTTTTAAAATACGTTTCGTTTCAGTTATTTTTAATTCGTAATTACAGTTAAAAAACAACATTATGTAAAATAAAAATGTTGCAGTGACCTTTCTTTTATATTATTTTAACATTTTAGTCATAAAATTTTCATAATTATTATATATGCATCTTCCCTATTCCTTTTGATTATAATTATGAACGTCTTAGGAATAGGAGCTGTTTTAATAATATGACATAAATAAAGAAATATTTATCAAAGTAAAAGACTACCAAGGTACCAAATGCCGAAAATGAAATAACTAGATACCAATCGTCTAGTGTTTGGAGTTTAAATATTTGTACAATGAAGCTCTATACTTTTTCGCAAAAATGTCTAGCTGTTCTGATTGGCAGCCCTATACAGATGGGAAGATTTGTCGGCTTCTCGGCGTCTCTTTATTTAGTGGCTGTGAATGGGAGGGATATTTATAGGCGGTGTGAGAGATGATCGTTTAATAGTGTGATTAGGATGGACCGTTCGGGAGCCGAATATTTGGGGTGCTACCGCTATTGCGCTTTTTATTATTGTCAACATTTACGACGACGCAATGAAAGTCGCCGTGTTAATGTCGAACGTAAAAATTAAAAATGGTAAGCCAGTGGCGGTGTTAAAAAGATTTGTGCGGCTTAGAAAGGTGTTAAACTTTGTCTAAAGCGTTGTAAGCCCTCTGTATTTTTTATGTGGAACATGATAATATAATATGTATTATGTGTTTTTTACGGCGTTACACTTATGTATGTACCATCAAATACTCTCTGAATTTTTTTACATATGAATTTGAGTTTAGAATTACATTAAAGTCACTACATATTTAATTTTAATTTAAGTCCCCTTCTTGTAGTTTTACTCCAATAAATAGCTCTGGTTATTTTTTATTTTAAAAGAATTTACATACACTACGGTTAAAGCCGAATATGAACGACACAAATTAATTTATTTTTGAATATAAAATAATACGTCAGTAAAAAGTCATAATTATGAGTCAAGTCAATATGTAAAACTTTATGATGATTTAAATATCGTATAATAACAATATATTTTTATGTGCACAGCACATTATGAAGAGAATGTATTCGTGCTTACATACCACATAATGCAAAGGTTTATTATTATTATGATACTAAATAGCATAATTGTATTGTCTCTGTCACGACTTCGCATATAAAACTTTCTCTTAATAGTTTTACGAGTTTCGAATTGAGTGAAGCTATTACAAACATTTCGGCGCCCAATAACAATAAGGAAAACAAAAAAAAAACGTGTGTGCGGTCCAAACAAATCACCGCCACATGTTATACTAAAGTCTTCAACAAAACGCCCCAATGAAAGATATATTAGTGACATTGCATTCTCACAAAAACCACTAAACGATTACAGTCCCAGAACGACAGTCTTAAACATATTTTACCTTATTTTCTTTGACATAAGATCGAAAAAGTATTTCTACATCGGGAAGGGATCGTTTAGTAATCTTTGAAATGAGGAGTCATTGAAGGTAGGCAGTCAGATGTCACTACGAGCGTTTAACGTTTAACACACTTGACTGTAGCTTTTTTGGTATGTTTATATCACCAATTTTTTTTCTGAAATTTTTTTGGCCAAAGCTTTATGTCTTTTCGCACTGTGCACTCGGAAATAAAATATTGCATAAGTTCCCTGTATGAATATAGAACATCTTGTAGTATCTCATCTGTTAGGATATTATGTGGGTGGTATTGGCTATTTGTGTGGTCTTAATTTTTGTTAATAATTTATTATCCTTCAATTACCCGACCCTAATGTTTACTTTAATAAGAACCTTCGTCACTGAGAATGAGAGGGAGATAAAAGTTTTTCCGGCTGTTTTTTAGCAAAATATAAAAAAGTATGGATTCAATCCTACCAAAAACACTCAACACAAAAAAACGTTTATATGTGAAAAAAAAACTGTTTTAGTTTTATTCGATTAGATCCAACAGAACAAGCTAATAATCCTTCCCATCAATACACATCAAAGGGATTTTTTAAGCTATATAATTTATGTGTACTAATTTTGTCCCCACCACGGCAAGCGGCCCAGTGTGCGGCGCTAATTGAGACGTATTTGTCGTCCCGCCGCATTAGCTGCGTGCTATGATGTCTGAACCATGGGAGGTGATCGCTAGCGCCGAATACACCAAATGACACTAATTGTTATAAGTTAGCAATCGCCGTTTTCGTCTTTTCGCTCTTAATTTAGACGATGTTTTTAAATTAGAACTAGCTATTTGATGAGATGCTTGCTGTACCTAATTATTGAGATATTAACAACCGCTACAAATGCTTTAAACGTTGCCTAAACGTCCCTCTTAATAACTTATCTTTTTTTTTTTGAGAAATAATAATGAATTGTGTTAACGGATCACCTGAACATTTGCAATATCAAAGGCCATATGCGTTGCCAGCTCTTAGGGAAAGAATACGCTCTTCTCATAAAAGTCGATAGGTCGCATCTTTTCGAAAACACTGCTGACGGTCATTTGTTTCAAAGCTTGGTTGTGCGTGTCAAATTTTATTTCAGCCGATTATTTAGAAGACTCCAAGATTACACCTGTCAAGCGAAGAGAATATAAAATCTATATTATAAACACCTATCCAAATATGCACGTAAACCTTCAACCAGCAACATGAAGTGCCATGCGGGGTCCGTGGAAACAAATAACTGCAATTCGTGCCCGCAAAATAGTCGTTTTGGGGAACAATCGCAACAATCAAAATGTCGGCGCCGATTTAGATTTATTCGTGCGCGGATTTATTGCTCAGTCGCCCCACTGTGCGGTGGATGTGGATCCCGGCTTTTGTTTACATTGGTTTCTTTGGATTCAACTGTTTTATATGCACGCTTGAGAAATCGTGGTGTTTGCTTGTTGTTTTTCTTTTTAAGCTGTTTGATATTTCAGGTTAAAAGCATCTTTTTTCGTTGTTGTTCTTTATATGAAATGATCTACTTTTATACAAATGTTGCCTAATACTGGACAGATAACACTTACTGATAACTTAACTTTGCCTAATAATGTTGCACGCATTTAAGGGATGCACACACTAGGTAATAACTACTTATATTTTAAATATTGTGTAACTTTCAAAAGCATTTTAATAATAATAATAATCATTTTATTTCGGAAAAGCATAGGTACACTTACATTTTTCATAAATTAATTTTGTGATTACTAAAAATAAAAAGAGGCAAAATTATTTTATACTTTATACGAGCAGACAGATGCGTGTCCCGTCTTTAAACACTTATCAAGTGTTTTACCAAATTTTTTTAGTTTCAAAGTTTTATCTTTTATACGTGAGACAAATGATCAAAGCATCATAATGGCACTAATATTATTTGATAACGGCAGCCATTAATACCAGTATCGTATCAAAGACTAGTTACACGGACACCAGTCAGAGAATAATTGTAACAAATGGAAGACAGGGCCGGACTCTCGAGCTGTTATCCTTGTAAATTGCCTGTCGCCATTTGTTTGCTAAAGGGATATCGGCAGGGACGTGACCGACATACGGACATGACAAGCTTTTTTATAGAGGGAATAGATTTTACTTTTCAGTTTTCTCTGCGACGCGTAACCAAACCAAACACTGAGATTGAATTTATGTTAAATGATTATGTACATACAATTTGTATTCTTTTTAATTACCCTGGTTCTTGACTCTGGATACCAATTTAACGAGTATTCTTTGGATGCATAATTAATTTATGGTTTGAGAGCAAAAGAGAAAGATGATGATTTTATAACGAAATATGTTAGAGGAAGTCAGAAGAACTCTAATCTTTGCCTGTCAATAAAAAAAAAACAACATGGCAAAGCATTGTCCATTAGAGAAAGTAATAAACTACAATCACACTACACAAAAAGGAAAAATTGTATTATTAATATAGCGAGACATCAAAACAACATACAAAATTATTTTGGTACATTACTTACTAATGAATCATTAGTTTAGCCTACCCATAGTGAGAGAGATTGGTAGGTACAGTTTCCTAAATTAATCTTTGGTAAAAATCAATACTTCTCGATAGATAACATTAATCAAACAACAAACAATTTCGAACCCGGTGGTAGAGTCACTCTATATAATTGACGATTCATAAGTGCTTTCCTAAAGTTTACATGAATAAAGAATATTTTGATTTTATATACGGCGTACCAATAGAAATAGTGATGTTCATAACAAAAATGATACGACTAGGAGTTGTAATTTGCGTGCGCTGTTGTTCCTCACTCTCCGGTTGCTAAGGCTTATCGATTATCAATAAATCAAGCGCCTAGTGACACGTCGCGACAATCGATTTCGGTGAAATGCAAGCTGTTTGCGGCGCCCATCACTACTTAATAGACGGATTGACAAATGATCCGGCGTTGACTAAGGACACGCTGTTTGTTGTTTAAGTTAACGGGAAAATGGAAGGAAAGTCAGGGAAACCTGGTTTGGTACTTTTTTGCTCGTGTCAGAAATGGTGCTGAGAGATTAAGGTCATAAACAGTGCTTTCTACTTCCTTTAGTGGTTTAGTTATATGGAAATCAATAATTATTATAATATGATATAAAATTATCTTTAAAATTATATGGGTAAAGCTTTTGAACATTTTCTGACATAAAGATTTATTTACACATTGTTTAGCTCAACTAGATATTTTCGGGTCGTTTAAGTATGTTTCAAAGAGATTAGTTTAGTAAAGCTAACATTTATCTAATTTGGCAGCTTTTGATTGTTTCATAATTTGGGGTTCTTCTTCAGCACAACATCCACTGTTAAAATAGGTTTTGCTTATGCTCCCAGACCACAAATGCGTTTGGATATTAGACTGCAGTAAATTAATACGAGAAAGGTAGTTGAAGTTTAATACGAGAGAAGGACAAACATCCTAACACCTTTTATAATCCTACGAGATAGTTTTAACATTCACCGCAAACTCATAATGAACCTGCAATAAAACGTACTGTGAACTCATAAAGCAGAGCTAGGGACTATTCCACGCTACCCGAAACTCAACAGCCCAACCAAAGCATTAGTTTCCACACGAGAGCTCCGACTATCTGCCAACGATCTGCTTTACGCATATCAAATGCCCCTCTCGACTTCCTCTTACCTCACTTTAACGAATCACCTCACTTTACTATGTTTACTTTGCCTCGGAATTAAGGCGAGGCTTTATATCACTGAGTGTAATAAAGCAGCTTTTAGATTAATAGTGCTTCGTCATATTTACCAAACCCTCTAACAAAAACGGTACTTACATAAAATTAATGTTGGAAATGCATAATTTTATTTGTTGTTTTTTTTCTTTGATGAGCTTGTGGTGTAGCAATGTAACAACTTTTCTACAAACTTTTCAAAGTCGATGTACGAGTTTAATCTGGCCTGAGCTTTTCAAGCTTCGGTATTTTGAATGTCATTTTTCGGCCAGCTTTTAACCGAAATTTTCGAAGCTCTAGAAAACGCACGAATGCAGAAGCACCGGTGTCTTCACATTTCATTAAGGAATTTTGCTTTAATTACCTAATAATTATACATACGTATATACATTTCTCCTCCAAATTAGGACCAAGATCGCGTGGTTCTACAAAAAGGCTTGGTTGATGTTTCTGTGTTGGTATGAGTGAACAGACTGGAGACTAAGATCAGACCTCGCCTTAAGGTAATCTACAGTGATCACCGGCCTCTTCGGGTGCAGCGTATCAGGGCGAAATTCAGCCGGCAAAGTGAAATTTCGTTAGCACGCGTTAAGGGCGAGTGGGGGGGACGAAGATTGTCACAGGAGGGGCGTTTTCCATTTCACGCTCCGTTCGCCGCTGATGACACCGCATTCCGGCCAGCAAATGGCTCGACAAATGAACCGAGGGCGCAGTCGCGACACGCCCCTGTGACGTCATAACTGTCACTTGGGGGCGAGTGCTCGAGTGGAAAGCCTTTGTGTGGACAAATTGATTCGATTTAACACCGCTGTCTAGATCTTTAGCAGCCGAGGTCCCCCCGAATGTACTCCTAGCATAAAATATATTTGCGCAGTATTTGAGTTAATAAGATAAAACACAATGAAGTAAAGAGATAAATAGATGTAACTACTTGTTTTGAAATTAATTAAAGGTCCCCCATTACGCGTCACATTATTATTTTATGTGTATTGGTCTACCAACCGTTTTGTGAAAGTTTTCAGCGTGACAAATGACATGAATGTAATTCTGTTAAAAATGTCTTTAAGCCTGCAAAAAAAAATATAACTATTTATGTATACGAGTGCTGTCACTCAAAATTCATACACATATTGCAGCATATTGAGCTTTAGCGTCGTTTCTTAAGCTTTGTGAGCCGGTCTTTACTTTCTAGCAAGTGTATACTTGAGTGTAACAAACGCACTATGCAGATAATTACAGGCATTCCTTAGTTCGCTTAGTTAGTCGGGAAACGGGCACTCGTCGTAGAACAATGAGAAATTAAAATACGCTGTCATTGTTATATATCACTATAAATAACTGTGTTATTATTCATCTCAATTACACGTTTTACTTTTAACTGTTGGTTTTTACTTTTATGGCACGGGAAATAGATACTAATTTTGGGTAATTATTTTGAAAACAATATTTAATTATGCTTTATTAAGAAACCCAACAATGAATGCTTGTTGTCGGGTACTTTTGAGTGTGGAGAAAATTAGCATAGTTTGACAAAATGTCCTTCTCGGACGGACCTAGTCATAAATCTTGTGCTGTTCTGTTATTGGCACGAGGAGTACATAATATATAACTTATTTTATTGGGCTGCAAAAACCTAGCTGATATAAAATAAAACATCTTTCCCTAACACTTAAGAGGAATTCATTAAAGCAAAACGTTGCTGTTTTTACTGCCAGCTTTATCTTTACGCCTACAAAAACTTATTACGGTAAACATATTTTTATTAAAGTTTCGGAGTCCACAGTCAGACAACTAAATGTCTTTATTCAGCTGACTTATTAGGCAATGAGTACTTTTTTGTTTGACCAGAAACAATGTTTTCGCCACATATCTATATTTTACACAAAGAGACCCTATTAGATAAATGGTGGCAGCGTAGTAGCGCATAGACAATACGAAACAAATAAAAACTCTTCGGAATTCAAATGGAGAATGTGGATTCCAGATATGGCATGATTGGCTCGTCCGTATCGAGGTTCTTACGTTTGTCCGATTGTCACGCTCGCTCGTGTCGTCGCCGCGTGACAAGTGGAGTCCGGTGTAAAAACGTCTTTTGTTCGCTGCCTAGCTCAACTGTTCGGTTAACAGTTCGTGTACTTGTTTTTATTGAGAGCAGGTGCAGGCTAGTGCGTCATAATTGTACAGTTACCTATGAATATAGATTGTCAGATAGCTCCTTGTTGGGAGTAGGCTGGCTGCTAGTTAACACGGAATTTTCCTAGCACTTATCCCCAAAAGTATACGTGTACAGTGTACAGTTTACACATTTTGAAAGAGATTGAATGTCCATGAGAAAATACCTTGCTAAATAATTAAAGTTCACTCGACATTAGAAAGTGTCTCTATCATAAGATGACAAATCTTGATTTTATTTGAAGTGTTTTTTTCCGTAAGTGCATATTTACCCCAGAAAGGGACAGGTACAATTACAATCTATTAAGAGTTAGAAATGCGTATCCAAGACAGAATGATGCATCATTGCCGGTCGCTTGTGCACCTGTATGGCAATGCGGCGTGACACTCGTACGTAACGAAACATTTAATATTTAAAGAGTAAAAAAAACTCTTATTTGTTTATATATTTTGTTTATGGATAGTCAACGGATAGGTGAATTTGGCTCTTGGCTTGTTATAGGTACAATATTGTAGACTTTAGTTTCTCTGGCAGAAAAACAAATACGAAATGTAAGTTATTAGGTACTGTTATTAAGTTCTGATTCAAAGTTAAGGACTGCAGTGATTTACATTTGCTGTACTATACATTTTATAAATAAGAATAACTATTATTGTAATTGATATTCCTAATCTGTCTGAAGATAAAAGAAAATTTATTATTATGAAGTTGAACAAAAAGTACAATGAAGAATTAAGATCCACACAATCTTATTATTTCTCTTTTCTTAATTTCAAATTATTAGTAGCCGCCAAATAACAGTTATTAAACCTAACCGTAAGGCTGAAAGAAATCTGAAAAATAATGAAAAAAGTTCAACAAAAATAACCTAAACGAAATTTTTTCAACTGGCAACACCAAGTCCTCCGACATTCTCAGCTAGCAGACCACAACCTCACTGCGGGGATCCTACCAATCAAACTGGTTGCCACACTCCGTGGCTCATCTAATTGGTAAAAACTACCTCGAGGGAGTCATCCAGATATAATTAGGAATTGTCACGGACGGAATGACTTCTTTCCGATTATGTAAACTGGTTTATTTACTGTTTTCTGTCAACGTTTGGTTTGGTGGAAGTGCTCTATGAACTTCCTTACTAAGGTTTTATTTAAAGGAATTTTACAAATATTAGTATATTTGGTAAATAAAGAAAACCTCTTATTGCTCATTATTTATGCTAAGAAACATTTGACGTAATCGCGGATAAAATAATAGATCCGGTTTTTTGACACGTAGGTAATGTACTGTAGATTAGCGTAGTTTATTTTAAAATAGTTTACAAAACCCATCACAAAAGTTCCTACAATCAAAGTTAACTCGTCTAAAAAGCTTCGTTTAAAAACAGTACTTGTGTTCAAAACTCACTATTTATACATTTGGCCAAATAGTGGACTAGCCGTCAGATTTAATTGCTTTTGTAGCGTTTCAGCCGACGACTGAAAAATGGCCTCTTTCAGCAACACATAAACATTATTACTGTTGCGGCCGACAGCTCGTTAAAATACCAAAATAAACAATCATTAACATACGTCGTTTTAGGAATTTTTTGTACAAAAACATTTAAATGTTTCAAGTGATGTATAGTCGAGAGATGAAAGGTTATCATCAACTATCGTTTTATGTAGTGATTTTGCATTTTATTTCGTTTTAACTGGGCTATACCGACTCAAACATAATGTAAAATGAAATAGGCATTTGGTAACATTTTGTGATGTTAAAGTGTTGACGATTTTATAAGTGATGAACCGTCTGTGTTTAATTGTCCCTTTCGTTTTGTCAATATTTAATTGAATAAAATATTTTGTGTTACAATCTACCTAAATAAACTGTAGAGGAGATCTATGAAGTTGATACGGCTTGTTTCATACCATTCGGTACAGTTACTGTCACCAGTCTTTAGAAGCAAAGATAGATGTATTCTTTGAAATCGTTAAGGAACTCCGACCGTCATGCGCCAATATTTCTCGTACAAAGTTCTACGAAACCAATCTCATCATCACATCCACACATATATTTGCGTCTCCACTCAATAAAAAAATCATACATTACGACCAACGATCCAGAACGTCAAAGACTAACATCGCAGACAGAATGTTATGTAAAAAAGGCACAAACAGAGGCTAATTAAACAGGCCGGTGGAAATGTGCCAGAGATCCGGCAGTTAAATCTGGTCGTTTAGATCGCGCGATTGTGCCAGCCATTTAGATTGGGTATTTCTGAATGCCAGTTGGACTGCAATCATTTATATGTTGTCAGTCCCCTTACTTTAAGTGTGGTCTGATTTAAAACCTAAGTTATCATTTTCATCTATGCTCTTTGGTTCTTTGGACAGAAGTTAAGATATATTTATGCAAATCTTGCGAATAACGTTGAAGACATCAGGTTTATTTTTAGGTCACTAATTATTTAATTGTGATTTATATTTGAGAATGCATTAACCTTACCCCAAATTACATGTGACATCGCCTTTCCATTCAACATCATAGAAGTGGTCTTGTTATTTTTCATTGGAATTTGATAATCATACATTTTAATCGATATTTTTTATCGTGCAATTATCCCCGAACTTGTCGAGTACCGGATCGAAACAGTTTTTAACGCAGACCGACCCAACATCCGACACGTGGGTGAGACAAATTTGATTGCACAGTCGATTTAAGAGGACATACTAAGGGTGAGAAAATTGAAAATTGGGTTTTTGTAAAATCTATTGCTGTCGCGCAGTGCCCGAACAACCGAGCTATCAATGTGTGAGTGAGACTGTCAATGTTTGCGTGCCACGCCGCCCCCACGCCCCGCGCCCGCCTGCACACAGCTAAGAAGGAATAGAACAAAAGAAACGATTTCTGCTTACCTATATAAAAACGATAAAATATGTTCACGGACAATGCAAAGGAAAAAACAGGTCACTAATTTCGACAACTAGTATTAAGTCTTGCTGGTACAGTGGCTACGTACTGCGCATCGTCACCGATAGGTCTGTGGATCGGATCCGACGAGTACCCCTATCGCTTTTTGTGAATTTATTCGCATTTGTTAATAGGAACTTTCCACGAGTAAAGTTATATGTTTAGTTCTTTTTTGTATATATTTTTAAAAGTTATATTAGTCCAGTCAACGAAGCTCTTACTTTGCCATTTTAGATAAAAAGCTGAAACTGGTGCCAAAATTTTTGTTAAAGACTCCGTAATAACATACTAAAAATGCAGGGTCGTGAGTCACCGGGGTCATTGGAAAAAAAATGGAAAAGGGTGAAAAAATTACTTTTTTCTAAAAATCTCGGAAACTAACAAAAATATGAGAAAATGTTTCAGACAAAAGATGTAGAGAATTACTTTTTCTACAGAAAAGGTCATTATCAATTTACGCGTATCGCGCACCGTTTGCTAGGAAATCGAGTATATAGTGCACTTATTGATGTTGAACCAAATCAATAAAAATAAGACGGAAATGTCTGGGGATATCGAACAATGCATAAAAATAATTTTTAATTGAAATTTTTTTAAAAATTCTATTGAAACGAAAAACATTGTGCGAATTTTCGCATTTTGTACGCGATTTCCTAGGAAACGGTGCGCGATACGCGCAAATTGATAATAACCTTTTCTGTAGAAAAAGTAATTCTCTACATCTTTTGTCTGAAACTTTTTCTTATATTTTTGTTAGTTTTCGAGATTTTCAGGAGAAAGTAATTTTTTCACCCTTTTCCATTTTTTTTCCTGTGAACCCGGTGACTCACGACCCTGCATTTAACAAAAATTTTGGCACCAGTTTCAGCTTTTCATCTTAAATGGCAAAGTTAGAGCTTCGTTGACTGGACTATATGGCTTTCTCTTGTGGCAAATGTAACACTCAAGCAAAGGTAAAGGACATGGTTCAATGCTCGGTCTGTGACAAAATAGTTATATCAGACATCTTCGTGGGGCTAGTGGTTTTGCCAGTTTTTTGCGAAATAAGTTAGTAAAACCTATTTTCTATTTTTCTATTTTCGAGGAATATTGGTCATCTTCAAAGTGCCATAGCTTGACTTCTATGAAGTCAAATAGAGCTGCCTCCAGTTGTAGGTACTTTAATACAGTTTATTAGTGTAGTGTGTCGTTCACAAAAAAAACATAGTTTTAGCCCTGGAGAGCAAATAGTAAAAAAAGTCCCAAAATTTCGAAGATTTTCTCGATTTTCTCAGTTTCCAGAGGTTTTTCGAAGTTGCAAATTTGAAATCACATTACTCTAACAGATACAATATACTTAAATGCAGAACTACATCACGCTTTGCGAATTTAGCTTCTTTTTTTGTCTAAATCCGACGGCCTAGTCGAGGCGTTTAAGTATATAATTCATAAAAAAATGTCAAGAAAAAGTTTATCAGTTACGTAATACCTTCTAACAATAAAACATCACAACAATTTGCTAAATGCAATTCACGCAAAATATTCTAACTGGAAATATCGATATCGATGAACAACACTAGGATATCGATATAACTATCGACTACGTCACGTCATAGAGAGTATACGTATTAGTCCGCGTCTCCCCAACCTCAAGCCTCCCCCGCAGAGCGCGATAGAGACAAATGCAGCTTGGACCGAAAATACCTACTAAAAGTACGTAAAATCAACGTTTCGTAGTCCCCTGATTTCTCCTCCAAAACTTGACCGATTTAACTATTTTTTTCATCAAAAATTAAAGAAAGGCTTTGACCGTGTTCCTATGTTTTCCTTTTTCAATTAAATCTAGTTAAATTTGTTTTCTGGATGTTTAAACACAGCGGAAAATCTGGCCATTTTTTTAGGTTTTTGAAGGTTCATATCTCTCTTAATTATTAAATTATGAAAAAAAGGAAAACATAGGGACATGCAAATAATGTTCATAGATTTTTAGAAAAAAAATATATTTCACTAATGGCATTATCCAGGGAGAAAACAGGGGACAGCGTTTGTATGGAAAAATGGCTCCGTTCTTTCCTCTTAACTGCACTATAACTGCGCCATAATCTATTGTCACGAAGTCGCAGGGCATCAGACGAACAACTGACATTACGCAGCAATCGGCAGTCGGTAATCGACGTCGTTTCACCGGCAATCGAGTGACAGGCGACGATCTGTCAAACGAGAATTGATTGTCATTTGAAATCGATTAGAATGATAGAAACGGCTGTAGTTGTATCGGTGGTGATTCGCAATTGCGCATGTTATGTGCGTGCTTTCTTGTTATTTGTATTCAACGAAATCCCTAATGATGATTTTATTATATTAGTCTCTAGTTAGTTCCATATTATTTATTTTATTCATAGTCTTATATAAATAGATAGAGTTACAGATTTTGTGTTTTATTTCGCAATATCAAAATTAATAAACACTTCGAATGCTCTGTATGCGAATGCGAATGCGAATTTAGATTGACAATGTTGGTATCTTCTAGTCTGCAAGAACTGCATAGACAATGTGATAGGAATGGCACCGTGTATGAACTAATTCCAGCAAATTTTAAAGTAATTTGTCATGTCATTCTATGTCCTGGCAATTTCCAGCATGCTAGTTTCAGTCATTATAAGATAGTCATTTGTTGTCATAATGATGAAATTGTCGGCTGTATACATCTAAAAACATTCTAACATTTAAACTTACAAAATAAAAATGTGGTCAAAAAAGGTACGTTAGTCGTCCCGTAGTCTATATTGTATATAAAACTCAAAGGTGACTGACTGATGTCAGTCAGTCAGTCAGTCACCTTTGAGTTACACAAGTGAGATGTTATGACGTAGGCATCCGCTAAGAAAGGATTTTGATCAATTCCCACGGGAACTGGAACCACGCGGGTGAAACCGCGGGCGGCCGCTAGTCGTACATAAATCAGAGACAAATTATCCCCAACTACGGCTATATCAAATCCTATTTTAAAAAGCTGACAAAAAGAATTGAAATAAACGAAAATAAACAGTGTTTTCCAATCCCAAAACAAAGTTCTTAAGTCCAAAAAAACAATAAACAAGGGGTTTGACAGTTTCCACCGCGCACCCTCGCCACAAAAGGCGTCAGTCGCTTGAACGCGCCCGAACAACCGCTGTATTGTGTTAGATTCCCGTGTTATTGTATCATTTTCCGAGCCACTAGTTGGACATATTGCTCCTTTTATTGGTGTTGAGTCCGACCACAATGCGGCCTCTATTGTCACTGATCGTTTTACGTTTGTATCAGTTAGGGCTACTGGCAACCTTTTGAAATTGAATTTGGAACATTTTATTGTATTTCTACCTCTGCGCTAACTATAAAATAATCTGTGTCTAACTCCCAAATTGTCTTGAGTTGGTACGCTATAAACTGAAAGTAATCTTTAAACAACTGGATATAAGCTTGATGTCAAATCTCTGTAGAAATTCTGTAATTTTCAGTTTTCACTGTGTGTCAGTCGTTATAGATACAAATACTTTTATATTAAACGATCTTTCGGATCCGATTAATGTTCTTGATTACTTACAAGAATCGTCATCTGATACATATGTAGGTATATATATCCTTAGTTTAGGATGATCATTGGCTTAAGCATTAACCTGCATAATACGAATGTAATTTACCTGAAACAAACAACATAAAAATATTAAAATACACACAATAAATTACACAAGAAGATATTTGTAATGGTGAGGTAAACCTTGAACGAATTCATACAAAATGTTCCCAAATATTTGTGATCCACAATACATAGTTGAACTGGCAGATTATGACCGTCGTTAAATCTACTCTTCTTTTAATAAATCCTTCCATTAAATCGCTCTAAGAATAATTGGACTTAATGCAGAAAAGAAAGTGATTTAAACAACAAATTAAGAATTAAGGGGCGAGGGTGACAGTCACCCTAGCTTTAACCCATCTGCAAAGTTGTTAATAGTGTTACGAGCAATGAACCTCGGATTAGCGATTACCCCGATTGGCCAAGGTAGCTTATAGACGACAATGCGTTTGCGTTGCAGTGTGCTCAGTATGCGGAAAATTGAATTTGAATCAATAGTGACGGACAACATTTTGTTAATTTGGTTTTTTAAACATATCATGTCTTTTTTGTTTGGCATTGTTATTTTGTTGTTAAATGGAAATTGATTCCTGAAATGGATTGAAGTTGATGCTGATACAACATAACGTTATTGATTAACATGTAATTAAAAATATTCATGGTTAGTATTCGTGTAATTCATAAGAAAAGCCGTTCAGACAACACCTTATCCGACCCTAGGATCAAAAACTTTTAAATGTAATAAAATAAGCAATGAAGGCTGTACAAACATTGTTGGGAATCGTCAGCTGTACGATCCTTTTTTGTTTATGTTTTTATAGTTTTTATATTTTTTGATGCTTTTTTATTATTTTTACGGTCAGATTGGTTTTTTGATGGATTGCAATACGATTTGGAGAAATTCCTTAATTGTTTTATTTTTCCACCTCCGGCATTCATCGCCTACAAACATTATGAGTGAGTACAAAAAGAGAAGAAGCAAATAGAGAAAAAAAGCTCTCTTTTTTCTCTCTATGACCACAAATAAATAGTAGTAGACCACAGAAAAATTGTGTACCTCACACATCGATAGGCCTTCTTGGACACGAGCAACTACTGTCTGGAATCGCGTCCCTAAATACTGTTTAGCTTACTTGTAAAGCTACATCAACCTTGCCGATATTCGAACTCCCCAAGATTTAGAAGTCAAATAAAAATCGTTTCTGTCATACGGCAAGTCATTGCAGTATAATTAACATAGTAATAGTGGTCGGGAGTGGCGTGGCGACTATCGCAGATCTCGACCGAATCGCCCGGGCTCACGGCAGCGACAAATCACTGGTATTACTGCTGGCTCATTAGGACCCCGCGAATCCGGCGATATTTTTGACCAAATTGTACCAGAACAAATAATGTTAGCCGTCGAGTGTGCGTGTGAAGCCTTACGTAGGACGTTGTCATAATTTAACCGGTGATGGATAAGTTGGCGTTTTAATGCTGTACTTTTATGTACATACTTAACGTATAATTTTTAGGTTGATTTAACTTTAATGGGTCAGAAAGTATTGTATTTTTTAATGTAGCTGTTTTCTATTGTTTCTCTCTGGAATCTGGATAATCAAAACGATAAATTGAACTTACAGACACTTAATTAAAAATTGCTAATATCTTAGAATATGAGAAATGCACAAAATTGTTGGAATTTTTTGTTGTTACAGATGCACTTTTACCTAGGTACCAAGGTAAGTTTTGTCGAGAGTTGTTTGAAGTATATAGAAACTAATTTTCTTGCAACTCATTAAAAAGTAATATCGCAGACTCGCCCCTCGTTAGTCATCTGGATTTCAGGCCCTAACAAGCAACAGCAAGTGGAGTTATTTAGCTCCACCAAAATCGAGCAATAAACCGCGCTTCGTGCACCTCCCACTGCACACAAAGTGACTTTTTCTGCTTTATCCTACTCAAATATTAGGCCGGACATACACAACCGGCCGAAAAAACAGATAACGACTGCTACCGGTCAAAGACGCCGCGCGCGCACTGGGCGGGGCGCGTCACGCACAAAACAAACTGCGCGACAAGGACGACAACAACGCACGCGCCCCGCCAGAGCGAGACAACCACTCAACAGCGCCACAGCTAATTTAAAACTGGAAAATAATTGATGCTCCCGCTCAAAACAAACAGACATGGCCGACAAAAAAGGACGGCCGTATACGAAATCTTCATCAACGACAAAGCTAGGGCTAGTTCCTAATTTAAAAATTGAAAGCAATCGCGGCAGTGAGTCGACATTAATTCGCCGAAAAAAACAATCCTAATTTGTGCGGAGATGATTTTTCGTAAAATGAAAACAAAAGACGATGACGGAGCGATTCGTGTGATGGTAATGAATGAGCCCGGCTATTAGCGAATTGAGACCGTTAAAACGAAATTAACTTGCGGTGGCTTCATTTTGATTCTAATTAATGGCGTAATAAATCTAGTGAAATCAAGTGGAGAATTAAATAAGCAGCGGGCAGTGTGACTGATACCTACAGTCGTATTTTACTAGAGCACTATTTCTGTCAAGTAACGATAACTAGCTTTGTTGTGCAGTCATCAATCAAAAAACTTGAATTAATTAACGAGTAGATCGATTTTCCCACACAGGAAAAAAGAAATGAAAATACGTCACATCAATCACAATAATTATACATACTTTATTCGTCATTTAACACAATAAAACATCAGGAATTTGTGAAATAATTTGCCTTAGGCTTTACTGGAAATAATGCTTTAAAAGTTTTAAAAATCCAAAGGCTGTATAATCCGTAGTTTTTATGCATGACCCAAAAAAAGCAAATTAAAAAAGTAAACTTAGTCGGCCGGGCGGGAGTTTTTCAATACTTTTTTTTTACCGTGCAATGGCGCCAATATTTTGACAGGCTGGGATGTGATGGCCTCAGGAACATTAAACAGACTCCGCCGTGTATCAATATTATGAAATATCGCTAAGTGGGCGTGTAGATAAGAGCCTTGGAAGTGCTACCACGTGCTACGAATGGTTGTAGGTAATTATTATTTAGTTTCATTGATTTTCTAGTTTGTACTTCTAGTAATGGTTGTTGCGTTATTGATTGCAGTTCAATATAGAGCTCTTATTTAAATTGCATTTATGGAATAGACGTGTGTAATGACCATTTGTAACGTTAATTTGTTCTTGAAATACAAGTAATAGCTTTTTTAGTTCGTTTCATGCTGCGGCCTTGGGCCTAAACGTCAAAGTATAATAAAATTTCTTCTTCTTTATTTCAGCCTCAAAACTCAAAAATGCTAAAGCATTTCCGATGTCAATAAAAAATCCGGTGACTGTTGCCCAATTTGTCGTTTACTATAAGTGTAGTTAGGAATGTCAAATATTAGAGCAGGCCCGATAAACGGTTAGCAAAAACATCTGACAGAAGAAAACAATGACCCATGGAGCACTTTGTTTTACAATGTTTATTTTAGAGAGAGACAAAAGAAATAGAAGACCCGACCACACAGATTGTGCAAATGTTGCAACAGGGATTGAGTAATGGGGCTTTTTATTACTCCGAGAAAAAGATACAAAGTTGTAAGATTTTTTTTATAATTTGCTTATGACTAACGCACATGTGGATGTTAACTATTGGCTCAAAAAGTATCAAACACCCATTTTATAAAAAAAATATAAGTATACATACTTATTTAAATAAAAATAGGCCAATCATTGATATCAGTTTACTGATACCCCTAGACAGTTTTACGGTTTTATTTCTTTAATAAAGTAATTAGATCGATTCAGACTTATTCCTTCATTGCAATCATCAATAAGAAATATGCTATACCTTTTAAAAGACAGAAAAATAGACAGAATTTATTTAACGAAACATGCCTACTCGTAGAAAGACGTGTATTTCAATAAAGAATATGAAATCGCAGCATCGGTTTACCGCCCCAACAAAACAAAAGATACAATTGCAAATTGCGATATTCTTGAGCATTTAAATGTCTATAATGAATCGAATAGCGAAGTTTCCTACTCGTTAGAGGCCTGTAATTGGTAACCCGATCGCGTATGTGGGGCATGCAAGATAATAGCATCTTGCAAACCGTGGAATTGAGATTTTAACAAATCAAACAATTTAAAAGCTCGTCCGTCATAATATTTAAATTGTTGTTTTGTCTGTAGAGAAGCGAAAGCATACAAATTGTATTATTTCTGTTCTTTTTTGGTCGTGGTTTCATAGTTCACTTTTGTACCTATCCTTTAGTTATAGGTAACTAAATGTTACTTTTTACTCAGTATAAAGTTTTATCGCCTACATTATAATACGAGTACATTAAAATAAATAAGATTCGCCAGTAATTATTGTACATTATCTGTCGTATATAAAGTGTAAATTTTATATTATAAGAAATATTATTCTTTCAATATTGTGTTCAATTAATGGTAGAGTCATTCTATGATATTATTCTATGTCGGATGATTCATAAGTGCATCTTTGATGCATAAATAAAGCATATTTTGTTTGATTTGATTTTGAATACAAATACTACATTCAGATACAATATTATTATCAGCAGACTATCAATATATTCGTTATATTATGGAGAAAAGTTTACTAACCTACGTATGCATAATGAGGTAAAATATGATACATGCACCACGAATCGACCGTGGCGCAGAGAACAAACTTATAGCGAGTTAAACATGCATTTATTTATAATTTAATCGATGAACGAAGATATAGGTACAGCCAAAGTATCGCTTTTAATGAAATCTTAACATGCTAATTTATCAATTATTACGTAGACAAAAAGTAAAAACCAAAGGTAAGGGCCGAGCCACCAGGCACCGTGATACCAAAGTCAACTCCATTGAGGAAATTTATTTCAAAAAGAAAGAAAGAAAGAAACATTTATTAGCCATCATTTGGCATGATTGTTACACAAATAGCTACAAAATATATAGATAAACATATAGATAGACATAAAAAGGATTATTCAATGAATAGACTTCTTGGATCTTTGACCCTCCATTCCGTTTCGAAATCGCTAATCGTCTATGAATTGTCCTCAATCAAGTCGAATCGAAACGAGTAAGTAACCTTGGGCGTCGCGTCGTTAACCCACATCGTCTAGCGAATTATTCGCAAATTGGCTTTGTTACTGAATTCCTTTTCTGTACATGGAAAGTTTACAGTTACGTGAAACAAGATGTGAGCTTGCGGTTTTAATAGCCTGTCCAATTAGAGAGGCATCGGAGTTGATATTTGTTTCCATTAATTGATGATGAAGATGAGTTAATGAGTAGTTTTAACCTATTATATGACGTGATGGTCTCCTGGTAATCGTCTCGATGGAACAATGGTGAAAGTAGTATTGTTCAATAATATAGGCTGAAGTAGGTACTTTGTTTATCATCGGTTTAGCTACGTTGGCAAAATCAACGTCGCTGTAAAAACGTGTCTCTAAAAAATGTTCGACAGCGAACGATACCAACGATACACACCAGTGTAAAACCCTTTTTATAGTGTACCCAATTAGCAATAAATTGCCAGGACTTTAAACATAATTTTAAATTGAGATGATACTAAAAATCCGTAATACTGGCCATAAAATGATTAATTAGACGAGCAAAAAAGGCATCATAGTTGCTGAACGGCTGATTTAAACTCAATGCAAAATGACAGCGATATTTTCCTCATTTCAGTCGGGTAAACATGTAATAACCCTCTTTACCGCCAATTATACCTTCGGCCACTAAATGATGGCCTCTGAAATGACCGAGTCATAACGAGGCAGCCATGAGCCTGTCTTCTGATCATACAAATTAAAGGCAATTCATTGCAGATTGACACTGGTGTCGTTGAATGAATTTAAACAGCAACAACACAACAGGTGGTCCCATTTAAGTGTTATGAAAGGGGGTAATTGATTTTGTTTTTAAAATTATATTCATGTCTCTCTTGAAATACAGTGACATTATAATTACATTCTATAAAGTATAATATTCTTATTATTTTGCACTAAAGTAAGTATAGCCTTCTTCAGTGGGAGACAGACATCCGAACCGATTGTCATACTTATTTAAATATGAGTAATCGCACTATTGTAAGAATATAAGGATTTAAAATAATGATGAAAATATTTCTAATCATGCATCCATAGAAAGGTTTCGAAACATACAGTTACAATATATAAAATATGCACTAACACGAATCAGCTTCTTGGGTGTTAAAATAGATCCTGCCTTGAGCTCTCATCTACACTTAACCTCCTGGGACATAACGTAATATATTTATTACATAAGAAAAAACAAATTCTAACACCTCCATCTGTTCGAATTTCTCGGAACTTTTTTCACAGTCTTACAGCTTACGTATTTGTCCATCGTATCGAACGTTGATTGGTTGTCAAAGAAACATACTTTTTTTTTTCTTATACATTTGAAGTGAACAATGGCGTCGGCGCCGGTTGCACGTGGTAAGTAATTACAAAATATTAATTCAAATACTAGAGCTTTTTTAAACATTTTGTGTTAAAATTTTGTTATTTGTATCATTTGTCTAAAATACACATAAATTATATTCCGAGAGATTATAAAAAATGAGACATCGGGCAAAATATCTTTATGTAATACTGGTATTACACGCGTTCTTAGTTCCAAGCCCGAATGTATGCGTTTTAGTGTAATACCTGTAAGACATAAAGAGTGTTTTCTTTTTTTAGCATACTTTTATATATATTGACTTTTGTTTCTTTTTTAGGTTTGCAAGACACATAAATTGCCGATATATTGGACGATTCTGAATTAAATTTGTCTGACGAGGACGACGTAATAGTCAATGTACCTACACCATTCGACCATGACAGCAGCGACTCTGATTTAGGCTCTCAAAATTCTTCAGATACAGAGTCGGAAAATCGCCCGGCTTCTGAAATATCTTTGTCCTTGTTAACTACTGTTCGAGGTCGTCCTAGAACCAGAGGTGGAGCAAGAGTACGTGGAGGTCTATCAAGAGGTCGCGTAAGAACCAGAGGTAGACGTGTTGAAATTCAAAGATCCTCGTTAATTGTCGACAATATGTGGAGCGGTGGTTTCATGCAACTAGAAAAACCAGATTTTCAGCCAAGGTATTTTTTTATACTAGGTCAGTTGGCAGACAGGCACGCAGCCCACCTGATGGTAAGCGGTCACTGCGTCCTATTCGATTGAGGGACACTTCACCAGGAAGCGTCGCTCAATGTGCTGCCAGACTGTAGGCTCTTCTGATCTTCGAGCCTTTGATTTCAAGTGGACTGGCTCCCACATTTGCCAATAAACACCAATTCATGGACAGACGAAGACTTTTTTAAACAATATTAGGTATAATAATGATGACATCCTAGCAGAAATGGTTACGGCAACAAACAGGACGTTTCTTCTTACAAAGGTAAAGGAACTGAAGCTGACACTGAAAGAGTACTTCAAATTATGTTATGTTTATTAATTTAAATAAATGAATAAGTAAATATTGAAGGTTTTTAATTATTTAAATAGTTATTTACATAAAGCAAACTTCTATGTCATAAATATATTACACTTTCTAGGGTCGCAACTGAGACCCAGTGTCATACATATAAGACATTGAGAAAATCCAAGTTTTCGTATATAGATTTTTTATTTTATTTTCTAAGCTCATCATTATTAATTTTAAGCCAATGTGAACAGTTCTTTTCTTAAAACCAACAAAAAAAAAATCCTGGTCTCAGGAGGTTAACACAAAAAAAAAATCCATTTTTTCAATTTAGCTCCATTTTTTCAAGTAAAACATTACTTAAGAATTACATCGAATTTTTAATAAACTTAAAACAATTAGCAAGCGACCCCTATTAGTAAAGGTCAAACTTGTTACCTCGTCAGTCCATATTGCCATCCCGCAGCCACTTGTCTTCATAAATACGACATAATTTAATAAAGTCCGCCAGTATTGCAGGAATTATGTCCAAAAAACATGCAACGACTAAATTACCGGCCACAATTATACGACAACTGCCCTCGTTTTAGGGTACCGTTGGTGTAAGAACCCTTGAGAAAAATCACCTCTGAAGTGTAGTCTATTTTAGTTGATTGGCAACTCTTTCTTTTTTAACGCGGGGAATGCTTTATGCATCATAACTTTGTCTTAGGGACGGAACAAAGCAATGTGTGGGGCTCCCGGTGCCCTGAAAAGACATTACTTCTGAGACTAACAGTCTACATAAGATACTTTACGTTGATAATTTATGTGATAATGTATTATTGTTTAGTTTCCTCCTTTGTTTATTTGAACAATGCAGAAATATTTTTAGCAACTTACTGTATCACTAAGATATGGGTACATCCTAATAACTAATCGGTAAAATACGAGTATATTATAGAGCACAAGTAGGTGTCCCAAACACAGGTTCACTCCCTGTCTCTCTTGATACGGGTGGGACTGCAGTCTGACACGACCGAAGACAGATCACAGGAATGTTTTAGACCACCAACTTTCAGACTTCGAAGTTCGGACTGTGATTCATATTTTTTTTTTTTTTATGCCATAAAGTTGGCAATCAAGCGTACGGCCCACCTGATGTGGGTTTTTTGGGTCCGACCCGGGATTTGAACCCAGGACGCCTTTCGAAGCCATCGCTATAAACTGCAACCTACAAGCCACTGCAACACTGTTAGCACCCCTAGGGCCAGTTAAAATATAATAATTTTATTATTGCAATATTAGCTAGTGTCATGTCCAATCTTCAAACTACTGTTTGATGTGTCAACTGGTGTTGCCAAGGTATACGGAACCAATAAGTAAATCGCCAAACACCCTTAGTCGTTTTTATGGGTGACCAGCATGCGTAATCGGGCAATAGCTTTGACCTCGAGCCGACGCCCGCGCAGCGTCCATCAGTGTTTGACTAATCTTAATTTTTCTCATCGTATTAGCGAATTAAATGGCTCGTTTTTCGTCTGCCCGCCAATGACTGCATGCTAATTGCACATGCAACTATGCTAATCATATTCTGGTAATTGGACTTTTTGTTTCAACTTTCGTATTGTGTGACGATAATGAGGACTGCTGTGGCGTATTGCGGATGCCTCGTTGGTCGAGTGGTTTAAGTACCTGGCCGTGATCCCGGGGTCCCGGATTCAATTGAATTGAAAAACCGACACAGCTTAACCTGAGAATGCCCAGGTTGAGCAAAATTTGTGTCGGTTTTTTTCGAAAACAGCTTGGGTTTGTGATCACCAATTAAATTCGTATTTAGCGTGGTGATGAAGCCAGTACCTACCTGTCATTGTAGCTATGGCTTGATTTGAATGTTGGAGGCCTTTGCCCTTTTTGCAGTGGGTCATTAACAGACGAAATTACAGAACTAACAAACTTCGTATTTTTCAAGTCCAATTCCATTCCGATGTGATAACTCGTAGGTAGTTTTTCGATCAATGCGACTTAAATTGTGTCCTATTGTGCTTAAGTAATAAAAGGAAAGCTGTACTGCTAATTAGCCTCGTAAAAATGTTGCCACACAGTTATAAAACACATTCTATTTTCACCTGCGGCTTTGAGTTTAGTTAAAAAGCGTACGTTTTACTCGTGCGAAGTATTTGAGGAGGTATTTAAGCTAGCCATTAAAGAATTGTTGATAACATTTAACGACATTTTTAGTTTCTTACGATAATTCGAGTTAATTGTTAATGTCAAATAATATAATTAAAGAGAAAAAAGGTACATATTTTACTTTGAATTCCTTAAAAAAATTGTTGAACTCAAATCTTGTTAATATGGGCAAAAGAAGCTTCTTATAAGTAGTTATGCTTATGCCTTCTTTTAAAGTAAGTCCGAACCTCTAATATAAGTGTTCTGTCTACCATATTAATCATTAATGTTATCTCTATCTTTTCAGATAAAAGGTTACCTACTTATAAATGTTAATAGTACCTATTTGCAACCCTATTCTTGATCGCTATAATAAAGTAATAATTCATCGCATTTACAAAAACAAAGTCTCCTAAGTGCACCTAATCATCAACACAGTTGCGGTAATATGTGATGTGACCTTTACTGCAATTTGCGCTCCTCACTCTGTCACTTGTGTAATTACTCGAAACAAAGCGCGCCATTATTGAGGTGTCACTGTCAAATGTCAAATATGGCGACATTGTAAACTCAATTGTAAATCAATCAACGCTGACGGCTCTTATTAGCGCTAAATGGTAACAAGTACAGTTGATATCAAATGTTACACGTAACACATTGTTCAGAATACATTTGTGAGCATGAGTGTACTTTAATGGGAAATGGTTATTGCTTGCATGCATGATTGAAACTGTACTTAAAAATGAACCTATTTTACTACTAGGTATTCTTGGAAAGTAAAGGATTAAGTTTTGTTTTAACTAGCTTTCTTTTCAAATAAAAGTAGCAATTACCCCGAACCAAGGACTGCGGGTATTAGTAGCGAAAACAATGAAAAAGAATCGAAACACGAAAGTAAACCATTCAGATGATTTTTTTTTTTATACTAGATCAGTTGACAGACATGCACGCAGCCCACCAGATGGTAAGCGGCCACTGCGGCCTATTCCTGGGAGGGATTCCATTGAGGGACGCTTCACCTGGAATCGTCCCTCAATGTGCTGCCAGACTGTAATATAAGCTCATCTGATCTTCTAACCTGATTTCCAGTGTACCTCCTCCCACATTAATTTTGCCGAAACACAGCCAGAGCAGTTATGGCGGCAGATTTCACCTGTGGCTAGCGTAGCTAGTAGGACTCTGAAAAAGCCCTACCACCAACCAAATTTGGTTTTATAATTTGGAAATAGTAATATTCATAAAATTTTCGGCAAATATAGAATTCCAGCTGCAATTTCCTTATTCTCTTACAACAGTCTTCCTTCCAAATATCTAAGAATGCTCTTACAAAATCATTGCAATGTTTTACAGAAATACATTATTGCGTGGACACGTTCCTTTAGTTTGTCTAACCCTAGGAACAAGTTACGCAATCTTAGCTAGCGTATCATCATTTTCTGACAGTTTGACTGACAAATACGTTTATTAGCAACTGTTACAACATCAGATAACCATATCGATACAGGAATAGTTCGAATTCCATTTGCGTTTAACGTAGTTTGTATTTTATACGAATTTAATTTGCAGGCTGACACCAAGCCTGCATCATGTTAAATAGCAATCACAAGCTTTTCCGGTGATACCTAAGTACTTCGCATGTTCTGCTACTATGTAGGCATCAAATCTTGTAGTTTAAATGTACTAATTCCCAGTGGCGCCATAATTTCTTAAGTTATGTTCCGGAAAAGTTAATGTGGGAGCCAGTAGAGTTAAAATGAAAGGCTGCATTATCAAAGGAGCCTCACTGGCACATTGAGACATGATATGATTCGTGATTAAGTACCCCTTATGGGAAGGCCGGAGTAGCCGTTTACCATTGAGTGGGGTGTGTGTCTGACAATTTATACTACGTTTAAAAAAGTACATGTAGTATCAGTCTATAATGTCCCATTGCAGGGCAATCCTTGAAATCAAGTTATTAATACAATGAAAGGTACTTGACAAATGCGGATTGGTGATCACGAGCTGTGTCCGAAAAAACCAACACAAAGTTAGCTCGACCCGAGGATTGAATCCAGGTCCTCGGAATCACGGCCCGGCAGGTACTTAAACCACTAGACCATCGAGGGGTAAAAGAAGGGTTAGTTTCGCTAGGACACACTAATATGAAAAACATAATTTTGTCTGTTTGTTACACTACTGATCTTGCTACGTCCGGTCGTTGCACAACCAGATCTCTAGTCATTGTCTCGCAACAGTGTATGTAACTGGAAGGCTTGGTTCCAAGTGTCATTTACTGTTACAGATATAAGTGTATTTCCGTCAATATTCAAAATTTCTAGAGTCAAATACGAAGTAGATTGTTTTTCGCAATAATGAGTCTAGTGACTGTGTATCAAAACCATTTTTAATAAAACAGATTATCGATTTCTGCATAAAGCATGTTAATTATTTTGATATCTAGTATTCAAATAATTCAAATAAAAGTAAGTGGTGATGTACATTCAGTAATTTTAGTGTACCCGCAGACATCATTTACAGCCAGGTCAATACACGTAACAAACAACCTCAAACAAACTCGGAAGATCAAAAAACCATCAAACCCTATTAACTCGAGACGCACTCCAATCGCGAATCGGACAAATTGCCGTAATAGCAGAAACCGTTCAGCCAAGTCACAAATTACCCAATCGCACACACTGCTCGTGGCATACGCACTGGTCAATTACATCGTTAGTTCTCCTCCTAATGAGCCTGCCCTAGGCATGCGATCATGATCCTGTACTAGACCACTTAACTATACTACTTGTCTACTGTCCCTTTCCAATGTTAGGTCTGTGAGCGAGATGGAACGATTTGTGGCGATTATGATTAACTGCTTCCAACACGTAGGTAGTGTAGTGGCCGTTCTTCTAAAGTGTATGCTAATATTGCTAATACAGTCTAAGAATGCATTAGAATAGAATAGCACTGGGACTCGATTCAACTTCAGCATTAGATCTTTTTAGTTTTGTAAACTTCTTTCAAAATTGCTTAGTTTTGAAAGACGTTATTTTATGTTTTCCCTCACCAACAAAGTTGTGGTAAAAGTTCAGTGCAAAAACAAATTATCATGAAATTATCTGTATATGGCGAAATTGGCATTAACATAAGTAAAAAGCCTTTGTAAACTTAATGAGTGTCTTGATCAAAAACATAATAGCAGTTTTCCTTAAAGAGTATACTATACTAAAGTTTATTTGGCCTGAGCGCGTTTCGGGCGTCGTGAAATTTTGTAAACAAGCAAGTCAGTCGCGTTTCGGGCGTTTTCGAAAATTTATAAAAAATGCATACAGCGAATGGTCGCGATTCGGGCGTCCTATTTTTATAAAGCGCCCGAAACGCGACTATCTGAAAGAGCTAAATAAATAGGACGCCCGAATCGCGACCATTCGGTGTAGGCATTTTTTATAAATTTTCGAAAACGCCCGAAACGCGACTGACTTGCTTGTTTACAAAATTTCACGACGCCCGAAACGCGCCCAGGCCGTTTATTTGCTCCTAAATAATGTGAAAATATAATTACTTCATTACAATCACTTTCACCTAAGTTACTTTTAAAGTTAGAAAGCTGAGCCTATTCTGTCCATACAATAAATAGTTTATCTAATCATGACTGTTTTTATTTGAAGGTGTATTTTATTTCATAAAGTACACAATGTCGAATTTTGTAACTGACAATAATGTTTGTACTATGCAGGGATCGGACTGTGACCTTTAGTGTTCCCCGACTTCTCAACAAAGTTAGTCGACCAAAAAGCACTATTATGAATAAATAAGGGCCAGTTTAGTTATTACGAAATTTGTCATTTAAACACTTTTAAACACAACTAACTAACAAGAATATTGCTAGTTAAGTATAGTTGGTACGACGGTGAATATCCGCGTGTAGGCTCTTGGTATTGCTAAGCTATAATTATCAACCATTTAACGTCCACCAAACGGGCGTCGGATGAAATCATCATCATTAGCACAACACTAACACAATATAATGTAACTAATATGACGAAACGAAGAGCAAATGTCAAAGGGTCATGTGTGTAAGAGATTCTTGTAAACAATAAAAGTGAACTTAAAGAATTTAACTCAAAGGCATTGACTGAACTAGTCAAGAGGACTTTGGGTATACGGCACTCTCACTCATCAAACAGAGCGCAATAGCAAAGCTACTACTTATTTGGTGCCCACTCCAACTAACACACAGGAACAAACTTCAGCACATTTATCCCAAATGATAATGTCTGTTACCCCTGGGAGGGCCACCTACTAGGTGAACTGACGATCTTGCCAAGGCCACGGGAAACCGTTGGATGCGGGTAGTACAGAAGTCAGGACCAATCATGATGGAGATCCTTGGGGGAGGCCTATGTCCAGCAGTGGGCGTATGTCGTATGGCTAAGGATGATGGTGATGATGTCTGTTAAAATCTAATATGACCGCGTCATTTAAGCATCGAAGCATAAGTAAAAGCACTTCCTCTTGAAAATAGGCCTAGTGTAGTATAAAGTACTTTAACCTGAACAGGTATTTCAAGATGGTGAATCTCCATATGAAAGTGTTATAATATACATGTTGTTTTGATAGCGAGTGTCCGCATGGGATTGCAGATTGGGCTGCAATTAACAGCCGTTTAGCGTCCACCGAATGGTGCAATCACCGTCATTACCATAACAAAACCATGGCTCGAAGTTAAGGGCGATGCATATGGGAGGCAGAAGATTCTTTTGACTAATTAATGTATTGCTCCAATTGAAAAGATCATAGTACTCGAATTGTGTATGATAGTCTTAATTTCACGTTTGCTTAATGACGACTCCGCCAAAATCAAGTGACGTTGAAAATAATTTCAGGGCCGGTGTTAGAGATATTATTATGAGATTTATAAGTCAAATTCTGGAATCAACAAAGTCCATTGGAATCGTTTAGGTATTACTTGTAGTAAGTAATGTGGTTTTCATTATTAAGTTTTATTACTCAAGAATAAACTTTTGGTTCACAGTTCACTTAATCTGAAGTTAAGTAAATGGGATTCATACCTTTTAAGTCGACATAATTAAAAATTTCTAGTTTAATAAAATGTAACTCACTTCAGTGGACTTTAAAATTTTACTAAATATGAGACATTTCATTGTAGTATGACTTATTTCCATCTTAAGTAAAAGAAAACTTGGTGTTCTTATGTCGGAATGTAATGGAACTAAAAAGACAATAGTTCTCTATAAAGTATAGTTAATAAAAGGTTTAGTAACTAAAAGCTTGCAAAAGGCGAATTACTCGAAAAGCCTACGCCGCCCGTCTCTCGTGAAAAATATTACGAAGATACTTAAATTAAATACACATCGTAAACCTCGGAAAACGGTTACCGACGAAATAATTCTCTCCGAGATTCTTAGTTCTGATTGTACAGCGCAAGTTTATGCTAGTTTTCAAGTGAAATATTATAATTAAAGTGTGTAACCGTGAGGCGGGTTTTAGTATAACTGTTAAATAACAATAACGTTATGTAAACATTAATCGTTATTGACTATTCTTTGCCTCAAGGATTATTATTGATTGCCTGTCCCGTTACATATTGAAACATAAACATTGCAAACATTGCACGTATTTAACCAGAGATCCATAAAACGTCATGATAAAGTATTGTCAATATGAAAACGGCTTAAAGTTTCAACATTCCTAATAACACATACATACGTCCGAGTATTTCTTTTTTTTCTTAAAACATAGGACCAGTTAAAACACAGACAATTGACAATGAATAAAAATACTCTGCTCATAAACTGGTGCACATTTTGTTCACTTCTTTCTTCGATTAATTACAGTAAAAAGTACTCAAAAAAACATAATGTAAAATCATCAATAATACTATGTTATAGAGAAACTGATGACTGTATGAATGCGCCTTAACCACCTACTTTCTATCTATTGAGACGTTATTAAAGTCAACTGGCAATTATCCGTAAAACTAGCATAACATGTTACAACGCTGATAAAATCTATCGGTCAGATTACGTGTCCGGTTTGATGTTGCACAGCGATCTTCCTAATTTCGGTGGGTTTCCTTAACACCCAGTGTGTTAGGCCTGGGGCTATGAAGCTAACAGCAAAATTATCGTTTTTAAACTAGCCCCAATCACTTCGTAATGTCTTTTAAATATGCTGAGGCGTCGGTGGGTATGAGAGCGGCTTCTTTGATCGTCTGCCGCCTCTATTGTTCTGGGTTTGTGTCATTTTTGATTCACAGTTATTCATTAATAAAATTATTATACTTTTATACTTATATTCACTTGTTATGAGATTCATCACGTGCTAAGACAAAAACCCTGAAACATGATATCAAATAGCGTTATACTCCTCTAATAACAGGAATACTCCTATCCAATTTTGCAATTACTTGCACATAAGGCTACTGTAGTCGTTTAAATGTCATAACTTAGGTAAGCTTTTTCGGCAACTAGGCAAGCATCGCTATTGTTGTCTTCTCTGATTTTTGAGACTTTCATTTTAATTGTCATCCATCGGACATTTGCGAAAATTACTAATAGGAGTACTATCTAAATATGAGTCTTAGGGTACACTTAAACGTTTCTTATAATGTAACATCTGTAGGTATAATATGTTATGATTACTTTGAAAAGCCCACCAAGATATAGGAATCAATAAATAAAAGCATATTCAATTAAATGAACTCGTAATAAACCCCGCATCACATGGTGTTTGAATATAATTGCATATGCAACGCATAAATTGATCTGTTAACATTGATTAGATCATAAAATTATGCAAATTGAAACCGTTCTGTGTCATAGATTGCATCCATGCATGAATAGATAATCTGCAATAAATACAGAATAGGTCTAAATAAGAGTAAATCTGCGCAAACGCATCAATTTAGCTTTGTACGGATGAGTAAAATATAACTGAATATTACTATCTAAAGTTATTATAATTTTATGAAAGGTTTGATGGAGCATTTGTTAATCAGCGTCTAATTGAATGAGGGACAGCTGTCTGACACGACCAAAGACAGATCAGGTGCAGGACCAAACTGCTTTACGTACTTTTCGAAGCATGGAGAAGTTTTAGACCTATAGCTTCCAAACTCGGACTAAACACTGAGACTACTACTGACTATATCTTTTCTGAACAGAAAAATCCAATCACATAAATGTCCTACTGGATCACTGACGTACAAATTTGCAATGTACGTCTCCTTTGCTATAAATCATCAAATATTAATAAACTTGTTTATAATATTTGTATCTATGCCAATTAATGGAAATGACTTTAATCACTCAAAAACCATCAAAGAAATGTGAAGACATTATTTTAAAAGATTTGGCGGATATCCATTACATAAGTGTGATGATGTGTCCATCATCGAAAAGGTCACGAACTTTGACCGCAAATCACTTGAGAGTGCGATGTAACATTTGAATTGAATCATTTTTTGCCACAAAAAATGATTTTGATCGTTAGCAATCCTGTCGTTATCATCATTCCCTTTCTAAGAATTATGCTTACGCGATCTTCTATTTTTATTGTTTTTATGGAGTGTAAATGATTGTTACTTTATATGTCAGAAATGGATTGTAGTAGGAATTTAACTTATAGGACACCAAGATCACGACCAGGTACTTTAACCACTAGACGAACTAGGCGTTCTGGCGTTCGTATTTATATGGTACATACGATAAGTACTTAGGTAGTTACGAAATTTCCATTTCAATCGTCATTTTATAAAAACAAAATTAAAATTTTTCCATTGATGCCAATCACAGAAATCTAAATAATATTTAGATTTCTGTGATGCCAATCCTCCTACGCTTCAATTACAAATTCAATTGTAATATAAAACACCAAAGGTCAATATTTTCATTAATTCTAAAAGGAAAAAGCTACATACAATCGAATACAAATGTTTCATTTAAACACATTTGCATTGAAATATCTCAATCAACGATAGTAATTTTTGCCACTTCATTGAGTAACATCAATAAACATCAATCGCTCTTTGCAAATGATCAATTATAAGGAATCATGGAGACTAATAAAATTAATTTTAAGGCCTTTTAGATATACCTACATAGGTAAATGCGAAGCTAATAACAGAGAATCAAATGAGTGGTAATCATTCTTTACCAAATATGGTTGGCCAAATTTGACTTTGTCAATTTTTATAATTCCAAGTGTATGATTTTATGAGAATAGTTAGATAAATCTTTTAAAATTGTCCTTTGTTAGATACGGCGTGAAAATAAACAATATTGTCGTGTATTCTAATAATGTAGTATGAAACTAGAGGTACCAACTTTACGAATAGTGTTTGATCAAAACTATTCCTTTGCTTGAAATCGAATCTAAAATATTGATTAGCTTACCTATTATATGGGTGCTATATTTTTTAATTAAACGTCATTGGTGCTATACCAACTAGTTTGTCAGAGTAGTCTTAACTCGTTTTATTATCAAAGTATGACTTCGGTAGAAAACTAGCGGTCTTTTAACTTAAGCTTTTGACATAAAATATTCCCAACACTACTTTGAAAAACAGCGACATAAAATCAATTAAAAAGTAATTTCCGTCAATTATTACGAGCGCTACCGAGTACTGTCAGCATCAAATAAAATGCTACCAATAGAAGCGTCGACTTTTTACTTCGGCAAAAAATGTAACCTTCACAAGTTACCGCTTATATTTACGATACCGCAAACCGTTTTTAAAACTGACTTGATAAATATTTAATCCATAGAATAATAATACTCCAAGGAGAAGAATGTCAACTCAATACAAAAAAAAGGTAGATCCCAAAACACCGCCATCTCTGGTAGTCCCCAACGAAACCAGTAAGGCGGGAACTTTTGAAAATTATTAAAGGCGGGAATTTCAAAAGCAAGGTGCTTAATATTATTAGTTTCAAGCGTTTCCTCCATTACTATTCTTCTATTTGAGGTATTTATAACGTATAATGGTAACTATTATACGATATGTGTACCTCAAACGGAAGAATAGTAACGGAAGAAACGCTTGAAAGTCTAGAAAAACATAAATTACTATAAGGTTTAGGTTTAAAGAAAACAAGTGCACATATATTTTACATAATTATGTTTATATTAATTTTTTAATGTACATAACCTCATAACACTTTTATGTAAACACGTTATTCACAATGAAATCTATACAGCCCAATGTCCGAGTCTTCCTTTGGTGATCGGCCACATTTGAAACATTTTCGTCGAATGTAATCATAAAAGTCATAAATTAAACTTGACGAAAGAAAATGACTTTATCAAAAGTCACTGTGTCACATTCACAACCGGCAAGACGCACGACTATAACCACAACTCGACACTAACGCAATTAATGTAAAAATGTAATGAAGTAAATTGGAAACTGCTACATACAGCAAAAAGTGGTTAAAGTGGGTTACTTGATTGATATAAGAACGCAATACAGCGAACCGCAACAAACAAACAACAACAAACGCCATTTTGAATATTTATTTGACTGAGTATTTTTCAGTGTTGCTATTGTACTATAAAATTAATTTACTACGGGAGCTAACCAATATTGTAAATAATATTGTAAATACTTGTTTTAAAACCAATTTATGTAAAATTCTGATATAATGATTTCATTTCCTGGTTAAATTTATTTAAATTAATAAACATTAACGCGAAAGAAATAAAATTGAAACTACTAATATGCTTCAATAAAAACTATACTTTTATTGGCAACACAGAACAATCCCCAATAGGTATGTCGCCTTTTGTCCATACAAAGTTGACCCCCCCTGATTTAATCCAATGCGGGGCCACTTCTAGATAGTTTATTAGGTAGCATCGTGGCTGCCCATAAAATAGCCTTATTAAAATAAAACTTAATGAGTTTCGGCCTGCCTTTGCCGCCAATAGGGTTGTCTGGGTCTTATTATAATTATCACGGTCAATCTTTGCAGTATTTCACGCGTCTACAGAATTTTTCCTACAGACTATATTTTCATTTCACACCCCGTCATGAATAGCATATTAATACTTGTTTAAAAAAAATAAAGCTAATATTAGCAGACTGGCAAAAACCATGGCTTATTTAAATCCTGGTTCTTAGCCTAAATGTGTAAAATATGTGTGTTACAACAAATTAAAAAGTTGCGCATATTCACATGTTACGACTGGGGTTCCATTTGACAAGAAACAAATTATATACATTTTGTAATTATGATGTTCTTTTTGAAAATCTTGCAAAACAATGTCGCCTCAAAGGAAGAGAAAAGGCTTTGTAAGAAACGGAACCCCCTGTAGGCCTAGGCTCCTTTGCCCTAGACATAGAGTGACAACTATTAAAATCATACTAAACATATACCACGGCATTGCATCTTTTACCAACCCTAAGTAAGAAAGTATTGTAATTCTTATAAGTATGCTAATATAATTAAGCGAATGCAAAATCTGATTTGTAACACTCGGCTTAAGCCTTAAATATAAACTTAATGGGAATTATTAAGGATAGCAATTACATTGACGGATAGATCAAGGGAGACGTTATGAGATTTCGCTAATTAACCATAACAAACACTAAACATGCACGCTTCAACTGTTACTGAACGATTACTGTTGATCGATTCAATTTACGATTAAATTTTTAAATTATTGTTTTGAAATTAGCGAACGTTTTTCGTTTTGACTTGAGTTCACTGGCAGTTTCTTTTGGTTTGCAGTGCTTGCGTGCAGTGCAGTGCAAGTTCATCTATCTGCTTTAATATTTTCTACAGATGCCATGTCAGAAATGACCAACGATTTAGTTCAATGGTTCAGAAGTCGGAGACAAAAAAAAAACGTTTATAAATAATGTTTATCCATTGTCTGACGGTATCCATAGTAATAAAGTCTGCTTAGGCGCGCTATGGAAACGATATACAGTGATAGTATCAGTTATTATTATATCACGTTGACGAACTCTATTTGGAAATAGGTACACGTATTTCCGTTACCAAAAGTCAGAGATCCGCCTTTTAAATCTGCTATCATCATCATCATCAGCCTGTGACAGTCCACTGCTGGACATAGGCCTCTCCATATGCTCGCCACGCTGATCGATCCTCGGCCACTCGCATCCAGCTCCTGCCAGCCATCTTGCGCAGATCATCGCTCCACCTGGCCTGAGGGCGTCCTACACTACGTTTACCGAGACGCGGTCTCCACTCTAGAACCCGTTTACCCCAACGGTTATCGGTTCTACGGCTGATATGGCCAGCCCACTGCCACTTCAGCTGGCTAATCCGGCGAGCTATGTCGGTGACTTTGGTTCTCTGCCGAATCACATCATTTCGGATGCGATCCCGCAGAGAGACGCCGAAAATTCTAAGTCGATTAGTCACACAATAATAAAAAAAAATACAGCGACACTTTATACCACAATTAAAATAAAATGGAAACATTCACATTGCGGCCAACAATAAGCCTCAAAGAAACAGGTTTACTACACCGTAGTAATTTCAAAAATACATAGTATAATTATGGACTTAACTTATTGAATTTTAAAAGAACATCACATAGTACCCATTAGTACTCGTAGTATCAAACTAAGCAGATCTTGTTCTGTTAATTAAATATATCCATTTTGTATTTATACTTGACGTAGAGGTTTTAAAGCTCGGCTGGGCAGCTTCCGCTACCGTGATTAAAATCTGGTGCCTTAATTAGTCTAGGATGATTCCGGCAAATAACTTGATTTGCATACGATTAGAGGAACTTACTTGTGAGATGCTTATTAGTCCATATTATAAGATCAGGTGGCTAGCTAGAATATATTTGTTATAAAATGGATTAAAAAAAAGGTCAACAATCGCAAAAAAAATGCCAATGTCAGTAAAATCTGGTTTGCGATAATATCAATATCCCTCTGTGTAGAGGCTAAAACAACGCATTTCTAAGCTGCGTAAGAGATCCCGAATACAAACTGGAGATACCAGATACCCTTAAAGATTTTTATTGGATTGTACTCGGTTACCATAAGGTAAATGAGAATTGACGAAGTTAAATATCCCCAAGTCTACTGCACGTAACGCCTCGCTTATATGAATAGGCATATGCCCCGGTATTTGGGCACTCACCACTGCGCTGAAATGGTTTCAATGAGGCGCAGCTAATAAACAAAGGATAAGTACGGAAAATGCCTAACGATTAATAAACTAGTTGATTAATTTTCAAAATTAGCCGCTTCAGTCAAACCTCGATCGAAACTTTATTGCTTTTCAACCTATCCATATCTCAAGAACAAGTGCTTACCTTCTGTATCTTACATTGTGGTTCTATTAGACGGTGGTAAAATCGAAAGTGGGAGCCAGCGCGTCTCGGGGGCCTGCGCCCGCGCACGCCGGTCTTAATCGCACTTTAATAGCGGCGGCGTCTTCAAAGGAGCCTCTCCACTACGCCCAGTGTCGGAATGTCGGTTATGAATGGACACAATCTATACTTTGTTTCATTCAAATACTGAATTAGTGTAAACAAAAAAGTGTGACGTAATGACCAGGGAATGCTTGTTGCGGGAATACGCGTGGAAGAATTTAGGATATGATAGTTTGATTAATGTGGTGGCGGTTAGGATCTCAGATGTCTTGTTACTTAGGATAGTTAAACTCCTGAACAAGGTTGAAGCGTCCGCCGACTTGGCTACTATGGTTATTTCATTGCAAAATGTTGGTTTCTGTCTTCCGACAGAACACAGAACAGTGTTATAAAGAAAAAGCTCTAGTACCTACTGAGCTTTATGTGCCTCTGCCTCCCACCAGTGGGACGAACGGGAATGCTTATTTTCACTTCGTCGTTCGTCCCACTGAACTTGGTGTTGACGAACGGGAACAAAAATTAAATATTTTATTCAATTCCCGTTCGTGCCACTGGTGGGACGAAGCTTGGACGAACGGGAATGAACCGTCAATTGATAATGCACTGTGAAATCATCGATTGAAATTACCCTAGTATAATATGGCCACCTAGCTGTAGCTATTACAATACTGAATGTATAAAAATTGCTTTAACTTGCCTCGTTAGAATCGGGATGGTGGTTCTCTTTGGCGATAAAGACTACAGCAGTGGACGGCAATTGGCTAAAATAGACAACAGTTTATTAATACAAATATATTAGAAAAAATTCAATTTGTCCAGGTATCAGGCGGGACTCGAACCCACGTCCCTCGCTGTCCGGGCGAGTGCACTACCAACTATGCTACCGAGACCTTAGTGGACCCGTTGAATTTCTTCTAGTATTGATTTACGCTACGGCAGCGCCATCTCTTCAACGTTGCAGTAATTACTACTTACAACATCCGAATGGAATACTTTTACAAGTATTTACCAATCTTAGAGAAGAGATTATTTTTACATTATTTTTTATAATTTTTAAAGCATATTGCCTGCTTAATGGCGATATTGATACAAATATATTAGAAAAAATTCAATTTGTCCAGGTAATACCTGTACCATACCATGTTTGTAGGTGATACCTGGACAAATTGAATTTTTTCTAATATATTTGTATTAATATCGCCATTAAGCAGGCAATATGCTTTAAAAATTATAAAAAACAACAGTTTATTGTTTTTAAATTCTATAATATAGAGCATGTTGCTGTAAAATATTTTAGGCCTTTACAGTCGAACAGTCTATTATATGCTTAAAATAATATCTATTCGTTGATCTTGTTCAGGTCCGCTCTTAATATTGTAATGATAACATAAAAATGAAGTAATATATATTCATGAACTTGCATAACAAGGTACTTAATCTCCCCGATCCGTTTCCCCATTACCCTGACAAAAAGTCCCCTTTAATTTCAACTCAGGTTAACTATATTTTTTATAGAAAAAACCTGGTAGTTCCAGTCTGATAACCACTTCAATGGTTTTCGCTCATCGCTTGCTTAACCATGGTCTGAGGGGCTTTTCCGACGCAATATTTTCCGCTTGAGAAACTATTAACGAGGCACTACATTTTCTCACTAATTACTCGCCATATGTAACCGGTAATTTTATCTTTTACATTTAAATTTAGATTTACCACGAGCTCGAAAATATGGTAGAAATCGTGCAAGTTCTGAGAATGCATATTATTAGATACCAAGTAAAAAAAATTGGTGAGCTACGACTAAGTAACCATGAAAGACGGTCAAATACAGGTGGGCTTCGTCTTGTCCCTTTCGGGTGTTACGGGGAAACCAGGGGAGTTTAGTAAGTACATACTTACTCCTATGGTTCAGCGACCCAAAGTGTACGTGTCTTGGCCTCCAGAATGAAAGCACCTTTCCCGATCTTTTGCAGTTTGGCGCCAGTCCCCAGCCCGAAGTTCATGGACATCTGACTCGACTCCGTCTATCCAACGGTATCTGGGGCGGCCAACCGGGCATCGGCCTTGTGGTTTAGTAAGTGGTGGCCTTAAGTAAGTAGTGGGACAAAGCATATTTAGTCCTGAGTCACAAACTCTCGTTAGCTTGCAGTTTTTGGTGACAGAAAGCATATTTCTCCGCCAAAAAAAAGTGTGCAGCCACCGTTTCACTTTCCCTTTAGACCAATAAGTATGACATATTTTCTTGCACAAACATCGCTTATAAGTGCGACCTCATTCCTCGTATAGGCACCGTATCACAGTCAGTCAAAAGGAACTAAAATGAGGGAAACACATACGCACACATCATGGTCATAAAGCTTGATTGAAAACGTATGAGCGTGCAGAATCATAATTATCTCATTACGGATACATTATGAATGTTGCAATTAATAATTTGTCAGATTTTCACACCTCGCCAAACGTCAGGGTGCTTGCACACAGTTCGAAATCTGATCGACTGTTACATTAATTGATTGCGGTATAAGTACATAAATCTGTTACTTAATTACATTACAAGAGTGATTTTGTAATGGTATCACTAATTACTATTGTTGTTTTTAACTCCGTATTTACGTTTGAAGTACTGTCAGCCTTTTTTAAACTTGGACCGGACGTGTAATACGAGCATCGGAAATCGGAACATGTACGGATACAATGATTAATCGATGTTGTTTAGTGTTCGTGTAACTTAAAAATTAAGATTCACATAAATTATACGAATCCCGAATTAATAGACAAATATGAAAAGAACTAAGAATTCAAAAACTTTTTTATTCGGAAGAGAGTGCGTTTATGCACCATAACCGCAGGCTAGCTAGACCTGCGGCCGTGTGTGAGACTCGAGACTGAAGCAAAGCGTCCACTACCCACTAAACTCCCCCGGTTTCCCCTTCACACCCGATTGGGACGAGCCGGTGCCAGCCTTGTGGCTATTGTCATACGGAAACTAGAAAACAGTACTTTAATAATCTTGTTATTGAGAAATACATAAAATCAAAGAAAATATTTAATAGCAAAAACTTTTCTATTGGAATTAATTACCAGCGCTTCATGACTTGTTAATGTAGACATGACTTAAGAATTTCGATCTTTTCATCTTTTGTACATGCATTACGACTGTAATAATAACTAATAAATTAATAACACTTTCAAATTGAAAAGGAAAATGTCAATTATTTCCCATTTCTACTTCGAGAAAGGTGTGATTTATAGAAAGTTCACGGTAAATAAAATAGTAATCGTCACTTAGTGTTAGATTGAATTCATGAGTCTCGTTTGACGGACGCGACCGGTCGAGCCTTTGAATTGATTTTGTTAATTAATTTATCGTGTGAAGTCGCTGTTGAGTTTGATTGGAAACATGAAATATTGCTGCCTCACGATAGTTACTTAATCTTGTGTCTAATAAACTAGATTTATTGTTAAAACAAATACGATCTAAACCAGTGTTTTTGTATTTTCTTTTTTTGCTGTAGGCAGCCACGTTTTGGGCACTGAGATTTTTATTTTACAATACTTTGTTATGTAAAATAAAGTTTTTATTGTTAATATATAACAGAATTATTACAAACAGCATATTATGACATACATAGACACACAAATGTCATCCGATTGTGATGGTGTCTCTGTGGAAGATGCTGAGCAGAAAATCATTTACTTTTCCTTTTTTAGATAACATCAAATTAGCACATTAAATATCCAATAGATAATAATCATTCTATCTTTAAAACAAAACATCACCGACACAAATATTGGCGGATTTGTTCCAAATTGACGGCCGCTCGATTTCCTTTTTCAAATCTCATCTAGTAAACTTTTTAATTTCTCAGTTTAGGCGGCTAACTCCCGCTGCTCGTCATAACCGGCCAGTACGTGAGCGCGGCGACTCTTTGATACCGACCTTTTTCTTTTACCATTTACACTTTTTTTTCTTTAATTCATTTTTGTTATTGGTTACAATATCATCCGGCGGCTACCGGGCGAGCAAAGGGCTGTTATAATTTAGTTTTATTTATGCAAAATAAAGGTGATATCGTCGTAAAGATTTATTGTGAGGACGGTTGGTGGCCGCTTTTGTGGACTGGGAACATGCAGTAAAGGTTTTACTGGATTTTAATTTGTTAGCGGGCGTTTTGTAATTTTTCTTGGTCTTATTACGGACACTTCGGAGTGTTAAAAAGAGTGATGCTGTGGAATTCGAGTGGAGTGTTGCGTTGATGTCTTTTTAATTAGATGGGCTATAATTAGGTGTTGTGTTTATTTTGGTCAATAATTTTTTGGGGCTTTATTATTTTCTAGTTAACAAATTACTAACAGTCGTATTTGTAGATAATATTGTTTGTCTGAGCTTCTTCCTACCTTCTTTCATGCATTTCGAAGTACCTAGGTAAGTCTCTGAAAAATTGTACAGAAATCGCGTTGCGCAACTAAACGAGTTAAATATAAATACATAAAACGAATTCTTCGGTGCCTAAGTAGATATTCCTACATATTTTTTTGCTGTTTATATTCTCATATTTCTTAGAAAACAGCTTGAATAGCTTACTGTTAGACAAAGGTCAACGCTGATACATTTTTAATTCGACAGCTAGCGCGGTGGTCGTTTTTGTTCCCAATTTTAATAACATTACAACAAAAACTCATAATCGACCCGCGGTTCCCACACACGCACTAATTCGTCGTGGTGGCGAATAAAGGGAATTATGGTCGAAAGGGCCCAGCCGTAGGCTCGTTCATACCTCCGATAGGCCGTTCCGTTATGATTTTAATAACTTTATCAGATATTCTATAATATTTAGAGCAAGTTGCACCACTGATAATTAATTAATTAGTGATAATCTGTGGATAGCTTAAACGCTGTCACTTTTGAATTTTAAAAAAAAGGTCACACCACTTTTTTCTGACACAAAAATTATCACGAACTTATCTGCCAGTTGTGAAAATGGCCCTAAGAATAAATTATTATGAAAAGTATTTTGTAATTAAATATAAAGTTCATTGTTAATTTTGAAACACCGAACCCGAACATGACTATTTCCCAAAGAGAAAAACCCAATTTCAAATATCCTGGATTTTTATTCGATTCACAATTTCAAAACAAGTTCAAGAGCGTACCGAACTTTTTGTGTTTCAGTTACAAAACAATTACTTGTTTAATATAATATTATCTTTTCCCGGAGAAAACAATTTCCTTTGTGAAACAAGGTAAATTATATCCCAGTACCTAAATGTCGTACTTAAAATTGGTACCTTCAAATTCTTAATTTTTAAAGCGTAAAATCATTGCTGTATAATATAATCTTTGGATCAAAGTATCAATGACCTCATCGACTTATCTCAGCGATTATTATTTTCGCTATTCATAACGAAAGCGCATCCATTAAACTCAAGTCGATAGTTCTGTTTGTCACGTCGATCTCACACAAAGCCTACTAATTGCCTAGCGCGGATCTGGCTGGAATTAATCAATCGCAGTGTACCTGCCTAATATAAACGTTGGTCGGCGGCAGCTTTGATCTGGCCGCGGCCTCCAATTAGCGCACGCCGCTGCCTTTGGCGTCGGCCGCCCGCTTTGTAGCCGCTCGCGCCGTCTCTTTCGCACCCGCACCTCTTGCTTGCACGCCCCGGCCAGCTTTCAGGGCATTGTTCGCGTTTTTGTAATTATTTCAGATCTTTTTTGATCTGTATACGAGGTTTGTACTTGTTGCTCGATTTCGAGGGCGAAGTGCGATATGAGTTTGTACGTCGTTGACTTAATATTTTTAAAGGTATATTGACAGGATTGTTTTTGGATGTATTTTTCAAACAATTGTAAGTTACTCTCTACCTGAGAATATAAGTATAAGAAATATAGTATATATTCCCATCATATCGAGAATGAAACCATGGAAGACCTTCTACGCTTAAAATAACTACTTTTGAGGTCTATAACCTCAAACTAAAGACATTACGAGTATATTACCACCTTACTCAAACGTTCATTACAAACAAAAAAAGTTAACGTCTTATGAACGTGTCTTATTCATTCAAGTAAATGTCAAACTGGCTAAAATCAAAAAACATCTTACGCATCACAGAATCAATTCATCAAATCGCCGGAGTTTATTACACCTTAGTTGACTATTGACACTGTAATCCAATCGGGCTCACACCCGAGATCGAAACACAGCCGGTATCAAAAGTTCCGAAAGGAAATCTTGACCACATATCACCTTCAACTGACCATTCCAATTTGAATCTTAACCCGTTGAGATAGGTATGTGAAGGGTGCAGTGGGATGTTTGTGGTTTAGATGAGAGAAGCCGCGTCGAATTGGTAGGAAATCGGACTCAGTGTCACCACTTCACGGATGATGGGGGCAAATGAGGATAGAGAGCTACAATGCGGCGGCTCTTTGACTCTTAGAACGAAGTTACACGGCTGTTTTGGGCGGTGCTATTTGCCTTGTTCTAAGCAAGTTTGACTACACAATTTTCCATGATTGTTTGAAATTTGGTTCGCGATACTGGTGGTTCCTGTGGGCTAGATATTGCGAAGTTTATGATGCGTTTAAGGGGTGCTAAAATGTCGCTTTGATCTTGGTCTGAAGAATCTATAGAGAATGAATTAAATATACACTTTCTTGTCAAATTTTAAAATGTAAGAAATTTATTTTATATTTAGGTAGTATTTTCTCTGTACACATTATTTTTGGCAGATCTTTTCAACAGAGTATTTTTACCTACTATTTGAAAAATAAAATTGTGACATGGTTTTAAGTTTCTACAATAATTTGGCCTCGATAAATTCTTTTCTTTTTTGCAACCTTTTACGTAATATTAGACAAATTGAAGCATAAATCATTCACTGCTAAATATTTTCGGTTCACTGCTTACTGCTGAAAAATCAAATATTCAAAGTCTAGTGCATTTTTAACCTACAAGATGTTTAACAAAATATTATAAGTACATAAGTTCCCCGTCATCTAGGTGAAACATTGTAATATCACGCAATGTATCTAAAGTTAGAACGGTAGTAAGACAACATCGGGAATAACATCTGCGATGTAGCACCGATCGCAATCAATTAGTATTTCGGCACGCGAATCGTGAGATAGTTCCGATGATAATATTCTGCGTAGTTAAATCGTGGCGTAGCCATGAAATTCCCATTAGTTAGAGGATGTTTTTAACACTTTTGATATGTGAGCCATCATTTTAACTGCTCTCATTGAATAAGTAATCTCGAAATTATAAATTTTATGTTATTAGAATTGCATCTGGAGTCTAAAATCTTTCTTCTGGTCTACAAAATATTTCAACCTATCAATTTCCCTTTCATCATCATCAGCCTGTAACAGTCCACTGCTGGACATAGGCCTCTCCAAATGCTCGCCATGCTGATCGATCCTCGGCCAATTTCCCTCTTATCCAAAGTATTTGTGTGATCAGATCACTCGAATCAATTTAAAATCCCTTTGTGGTATTTCTTTCTACGTAAACGGAAAAATAGTTTATTTATGATGTGTGACGACTGTGACTGTTAGTATCAAGCTACCATACAGTCCCACTGCAGTAAAAATTATGAAGCTATCGTTAGGATTGTACAGAAACATATTGCGTATGAGTAACTTACCTTTCGTATATTTTTATCCATTTATTGTCTTTAGTCTATGCCCAAAGCTTACGATAACCCTTTATCCGTTCATTGGGCATTGTCTATGGGCACATGAGCGGCGGATTGAGCCATTTCATCGACGCCCGCGGTCGATGGTATCTGTTCATTTTTGTTCTTATTGCGACGGTAACCTCTCATTATGAATTAGTGGCGGTGGTAAACGCTTAGCAGCTCGCTCATTCTGTCGAGATTAGGAATTTTAATTATGGCATTTGGAAGTTTCGAGCAGATTTGTAAAGGGTTGGAGCGGGAATTGACACCTTGGTAATCTTTCCAGTTTTGTTTTATGCATGTTGTGATGTGCTTTTGTTAAAAGTTAGTTTTTTATATACTATCCAGCTACTTTTATTTTTAAAATAACAAGAAAAATAGATACTTGTTACATAAGGTAAAAATTAGCAAAGGCATTAATAAAACATAGCTTATGTATGTGACGATCCCACATTTGACTAGCGTATTGATCAATGTGAGATAATACGCTGCTACTTTTTTCGTTTTTAAAAAAAAAATATTCATCGATTTTGGTCCACGGGTATCTTAAAGAAACTACCTTTAGAAACGTTCGGCGCGCGCAAATCATCGGTGCACTAATAATGTTCCTTTATAAATACCCCAGTACTAGCGCAAATGGTCGATTTGTTTTGCGGCTACCGGTTATAAATAGGCCATTGTTGTTCTAATCCCGCGTTGACTAATCGACTGGAGGTGAGACGGCAATCAGTAATAATAGACCTGTGTTAATTAAACCCAGCCTGGACTTTTTGTTGCCGCGTATGACCATTTCTGTACCATGTACGGTAATAAAAGGCTGGTCTAAAGAGTTTACTGCGTTCGAATCCATGGCGGTGGGTGCCTTTCTATGGGTTTTATAACGTACAAGTATTTGAGAGGTTAGGGCTTCCAGTTGTATGTAATACTAGCTTTCCGCCCGCGGTTTAACCCGCGCGTAATTTCATTTTTCAAATATCCTGCGGGAATGAGACGTTTCCCGTAGGAAATTTTAAAGCCTATGTGGTCTATCCGGGTTATAAACCCAACTTCCTTTCCCCCACATTTCCGGGATAAAAAGTACCCTATGTCACCCAGGGATAGTGTAGCTTTCCAACAGTGAAAGAATTTTCCAAATCGGTTCAGTAGCTTCGGAGCGTATTCAATACCAACAAACAATCAAACAAATCTTTCCTCTTTATAATATTACTATAGAAAAATTGAGAATTCTGCGTGTCTTGTCACGCTATTCCTGAACCTACAAGATATTAAATTAATCATAATAACTTACTTTGATTAGCAACGCTTCACTTCGAGCCTTTTAATAGGTACCTTGTACGGCTAGAGCATTGTTAAAATTCCCGAATGTATGAGATAAAGACGGGTAATGCGTGTTATAAGTAACACGGTATAATAAGGTTAATGCCTCTCAATTAGTTCCGAGATCGACCACCGGCGAGCAACCGGTTCCTGCGCCCGCGCATGCTCAATGGGAGATGGCACTCGGCTGAAGGATTTCAAGGTTGTTGTGCTGTTTGTGAAATATCTTCTTTGGAAATTGAGATTTGTTTCTTTTAGATGCGTTAGTTTTTTTAGAAGTGTGTATGTTGCAAAATAATTAATTTGTTAGTGAATTTAGCTGAAGAAAAGGGGATGAATTTATTTCATCCCCTTTTCTTCAGCGGTATTTTGATCTTCCTTGAAGTTCCATGGTAGAAAACACAATAAACAAATTTAATTCCTAAAATTAATGGGTAGAAAACTAGAAACTTAGCTAGTATACCGAATGTTTTGAAAACAAAACATAACAGTCGTCAAGGTTAAGATATCTTTTACGGAAATTCTTTCAATAGCCTATACTTTAGTATATATTCTGTGCCTATATCCAGCAGTGGACATCTTTCCCTGATGATAATGATAAAACTCTTTTTCTATCGAAGCAGCGTCATCTGGTGTATTTAAATATAATATTCTAGCACCCAATCTACCAATTCATTATATTACTAGGTATCTAAATCTTTTAGCCTGCAGTTGTGTATATAAGGTTTTGTTTAGTTCAGAAGTAACCGGATTACCAAATTTCACCAATGTGACCAAAGTCTTCGAAGTTACAAAGGACAAAGTTAATTGTTGCATCTGAAATAATGATAGTGAAGAAGGGCCACAGTCCCACTCTAAATGCAACACCAATTCGCGGACTATTACCTGTCAAATATTTAAATTATACGGTGGCTTCCTCATCTCAGATTGAATGCGGTTTCGTTGCGACGACGCAATGCGCAGGTTTTGCTCGACTACGGCTGAAAGGCAGGTTATGGTGTGAGCGGTAAAATGTCTTCATTTTAATCTGTTCGTGTTTTGATAGTGGGATAGGTAGTTTTACGGTGTAGCTATGTAGCATTAGATGATTAAAAGGTGAAGTAACATTAATAAAAAAACCTTCATGAACTATAAAGGTACGTATTCTTATTTATTGAAAAAGAATATCGTTTTGTGTACATACAGTAAATTAAAAGTGAAAAATGCGGGCTCTTATATTCTGTTTTTAACTGCATTATTGCAATATTTTAATTACATGCATGTTTTTTTTAATCTAAAAATTTTAGTTACATTTCAACATTTATGGTTGAGATGAAAATAAACTGAAAGCTACTGAGAACTACAAACAATTTCAGATTTTCAGCAATAGTTAAAAAAAATGTGCCAGCCAGAGACTATAGTTGGGAATTGGGTTAACACGTGACTTTATTAGAGAAAAGACGCGTGAAATACTAATATTAACATAAGGTTATACAGCAAGTAACAAACTTTCCAAAGCAACTGATTAACGTATTTAAATAAACACCATTATCTATGACCTTACATGCCTAACACTAAACCTGCTACCGCCATTCCAATATAATTCAATTATGTGCGAGTCGGCCATTGTTTTAAATCGTATCGACCAATCAGAGGCGTGCGCAAGCGCACCTAACAACTGTGACATGTTGCTCTGTGCGCAGTTTGTAAACATAATTCAATTAAACAGATTGCTTTGTTCGCTTATCGGATGTTATCGCTCGTAAGGAATTATTTTTATGGCTTTTTGAAACGTTTGCAAACACTGATTTCATTAATATTGTACATACATTCATGGTGATTATTAAAAAGAAATTAAAATAGAACAATTTTAACGGCCATAGTGTTTGCAATTCAATTTTATATGTCCATCGCGGATTTAATGGAAAAGGGCCGACTTTTAATAAGAATGTGCTAATTGAAATATTGAGAGGTATGTATTTTCTTTTTGTTCTAAAAAGCGTACACTTTTTGAGTAGGTACACTGCTACTACGTTACCTAGATATTTTACTACACATTGCTTTCAGGTTAGAATAAAAATAATAATGTAGAGTCTTAAACTAATTAAGTCTAGAATAACGTGTAAAAAATATCTTCTCGTCACAAATACCTCACCGCTTGAGAACAAACGTCTATTACATACATTTTACTCAGTGGTACCATAATGTTCAAGAGCCATCCCATTGTTCTTTTACTCAGTCTAAAAATAAAGTTCATATTCGCACAGAGAGGCTTCGAGAGTATCTGAGATCGAATCAAAAATGAGAAGATCCGTAGACAATCAATGTCACTGATATCAATCAGTTACCTTGCAGATTAGCAATCTGAAGTGGCGACCGATTTTAAACTAAAAGGATTTTAATTTTAAAGTGTACAGTTGGAAGACTGAAATTTGAATGGCGTTTTTGTTATCGGTTATTTTTTAATCTTATTGATTTATTAAATGCAATATCACGAAACGGATTTCCTTTCAACGATACCAACACCTGTACGTTTATTGAAAGTAACATCGAAAAAGCTGTCTTTCGTGACCGAAACATTAAAATATGAAGAAAAATTGCAGTTGGTTTCAATTGAATTTTCGCTGAATCGTATGTTGAGCCTTAATAAGTCATAATGAGTGCCAAATTGAATAGTCTTTTGTTCAATTAAGACACGAGTGTTTAATGAACCTCCCTCCCATTGTGAAACGATTCGGAATTATGTAGAAATGTAAAATATGAATTTCACAATGCAATTGCGGTTTGGACGTTTTAATTTCCACGTCGTGACGTGGAAGTGTAAGGGAATGAAGATCTGCTGTATTTGTGTACTAATTCATGCGTTTACACTGCCCTGTTTTATAAACATTGTGTGCAATGGGAAGCAAGATAGAGTTAAAGACACGAGCGACTTTTTACAACTTTTGATAAATAAATAATGATATTAAATTATGAAGTACATTTAATAAAATCAAGTTATATATAAATGTAGATTGAATTACGTCTTTAATTAATTGTTTGTTTAGTATTTAACTAATTTTTACTTTGCTTCAAAATTATTTTATTTAAAAAGATAAAACGCCGACAAAAGCTTTCATTATTTAAAATAATACTTAATATTATATAACACTGATGCAAATATATCAAAATAAATTATCCTCACATTAGTATGTTAAGCATTACCATGGTTTAGAAAAAATAAATTAAAGAATTTTCATAAACAAAAACCTTAAAGCAGTAATGTCTAATTATTATTTAAATACAACTTCCTAGTCTCGTCAGTCTGTCGCTATTTATAAGTAAATATGATTATCTGCGTATTTTATCTCGCCCGCTGAGTTACTTGTGCGGAAGACGTTAGCATAAATCATATCAAAATACCTACACTTACCTATTTCTGTATATTAATTGCTTTCATACTTCGCGGTTGGGTAAGGATTCGTGATCGTGAAGATTGTGAAAATGTGAATCGACTGAAATATACTGCGGTTTTACTCATTACTCTTGTGTTTAAACACGAATTGGCTGCGTTAACAGAATATGCAAAGATGTAGAGAGGTAGAGCATTGGGGCCGTCCATTAATCACGTGAGGCTCTAAAGGGGGGGGGGGGAGGGTTCCATTAAATCACCAAATATCACAAGGGGGTGAGGGGGTGTAGCAATATATCACGTGTATTTTTTATTTCAGTATTCTTGAAATATAAAAAAAAATTAAGACTTTTTGTGTGTCTTACACCTCACCATTCTCACCATGTATCACCAAGGGTGTAAATGTGTCTATTAATGACGTGATGTCAAAAAAAACATCACGTGATTAATAGACGGTCCCATTGATATTCCTCTCGAATGAGCCGGTCGACCGGGGATGACACTCTTCCCTACATCTTCTGTAGGGAAGACGTTCATCCCCATTCGAGTTACGTACGTTGAAGTATCACTTCATAACTGTTGTGATATGTTTCTACCGGTGAGTAAGTTCTCCAGATCTCAATTGTCCAAGGCATGTTGTTGAACGTTTAGTTTATTGCTGCCAATGTATGTTTTTCCTTAAAATTACAGGGTCAGCGATGTGCTAGTGATGCCTTTAGTGTCACAAACATTCATATAACGACGGTAACCGCTCGCCATTGACTTGAGCGGTACCCTCGTGGTATAAAATAAATGTAGAGTCTTCGGGCTACTGTCACCCGGTTAAGTGAAAAAACTACAAAAGAGCTCTTCGTATTAACAAGTTTGCCCATCACTTTTTTTTACATAGAATTTTGTAAGTATTTGTTGAAAATGTTTATTCCACAGATTTCACAATAGTTATTCTTTTAAGTATTAAATTTTAATGGTTAAATAAAAATATTTTAAGTGCTGTCAATTGTATTGGATCATTTTCAGATTTTGTAGATAGTAGAGACTTTAAAATAAAATATTAATACATAATTAAAAACAGCTTTTAGATAGCTATACTACATATCTAATATAAAAGCTTAATTTAATTAGTTAACATTATATTTCCTACGCGAATTTTCATTAAGTTTTATATGCCAAGATGTGTACGGCGGATCATAGGAAAAGTCTAGTATTTCAGTTTTTTACCCAGTCAGAATGCTAATAATCCTTAATTAGTCTTTAATGATCGCAATTAGCGTTCTTAATTATTATGGTAGAAGCAGTTGGATGTAAATAGAGTTATTAATGTTAACTGGGACTTGACTGAAAATTAAAAAGATTTTATGATTATATATGGATGTTTCAATTATGGTTTTAACCACTACGCTTTCCATTTGCGAAGTGGTGATCACGAACCCAAACTGAAAATGTTCGCAATGATCTTAACAAACTTTAGCCAGTTTTGATTTTATTTGATTAACAGTATTTGATTGAATTCTGTGCCGCAAGATAATTCACTTTTTACCATATTTATACTTATTTATTATTCTTTCATTTAATATTAAATTCTTTTAAATGTTTAATTTATAAATCACTAGATTACGCACGCGGCCCGCGCAAGTCTTTTTTTTTTGGTAACCCATTTTTTTTTTCTTCCGGAGGGGAATGCGTTTATGCACCTTAACCGCAGGCTAGCGAGACTTGCGGCCGTGTGTGGGACTCGGGACCCAAGCGTCCCACTACCCACTAAACTCCCCCGGTTCCCCTTTCACCCGGAGAGGACGAGCCGGTGCCCGCTCTGTGTCGATTGACCGGCCCAATTTCTGGTAACCCATGGGAACTGAGCAATATAAAAAGTAAACTACGTCCCCTCCCTAAATATGCACGTAGTCTATGCCTAATTGAAATTTTAAGTCAGTTGAGTGATTTAGGCATGAAAGTGTAATGTAGTGTAAACAAAGAGCAAAACAGTAACATTCACATCCATCAAAAAATCTTTCAAATTCTTCTAAAAGTGCATCTCTGATAATACTTAACGAATAACTTATTTTCAAAAAAATATTCCTTTTTAAAGCCTACACATAAATAGTAAACCTTACCCTAATGAAGCTTAATTCGGCCACGCCCACAGCTATAAAGTAAAAAAAAAAACCACCGCCATTTTTAAAACAACCAATCGCAAAGTCACCTGGCTTCTAAACTGGGGACCCCAATCGAATACACATAATTGCCCAAAGGAATAAAAGCGGGTAAAAAAATCAATCGATTTCGTAGATCGATTAACTTATCTAAATCAATATCTAGGGGTATTATGTTAGGTTGGGGGAAAAATAATTGGTGGGTTTTTATTCCAAATTTTTAGGGGAACTGAATACAATCAAATTTTCATCCATTATCTGATGGTAATGGATGAAAATTTTAATGAAACCGACCGACATTTTCTCTAGGGTTTAAAAAAAAAGAGGTCCTCTCTGTAAATCCTCCCTGCAGAATTTTGACAGATATTCCAGGAGAATTTTGTTAGATATTAAAGAGATCAAAGCAGCTGTATCTCTATACGAAAGAGTTCCAGATTGTAGGTACGCTAGGCCATTTCTAAAATATCAACTCACTTAAACGATTTCATGAAGAGGGAAAACATAGTGATTACTCTGAGATAATCTCAAGAGCATCTTATAGGATTTTTAAATAGCAACCCGTAATTTGAGACATTGGTATCAACCAAATACGAGCTGGTATTCTAAATATGAGCGATATAAATATATAAATAGAACCCAGGTCAGCTACAGCCACCTAGTATAATAACTACTGAACCAGTGACCCTGACAAAAAGGTCTGCAATATTTTTTTTAATCTCACACTACGAATCAAGGGCCAGTCATATCGGAGACCCGAGGGCATCAATTTAGCTGCACAAAGGCGCCGCTTTTATTTACAATAACAACCCTATAATCCACACTTGGGGTGTCCGAAACCATGCCTTATTATATAATGAACCGCTGCCGAATTTGATGGAGATAGGCTATTCTATAAACTATGGTGCACGCTTTCAAAGGCTAAGATTACAATGTGCTCTTAGAATGATATTTCAGAATAGGAAATTGTACTTTTCATCAGTTCATTAAACTTTTCCCATGATTATCACCAAAATAGTTGTTTCTAAAAGCCAATTTTTCAAATAAAAGCCCACTTTTCCTACTCAATGTATTTTAATGTGTTAAAATTTTATAAGTTATAATATGTTAAGTAGGTAAGTCAATTTATACTTATAAAAAAACAAACATGATGTAATGCACACCTGCACACCATGTAAAATTGCTTTGGCTTACGCAAGCACCATGGGGATTTCTTTTTGGAAAATACCTATCTAATGATGTAGAATTTTAAATATGTAAATATATTATGGTGTATTATATTAATATCGTCTATATACTGACCAAGTTATTTGACTTTTAAATACTACCAATATTTTCAAATTAAAGAAAATAATATTTTCATCCCACCATCTTGGAAAGAGTGTTTTTTTAACTTCAATATCTGAGTGGAAAAGCCGTTTTTATTCTCTAGAGGATAAAGTAAATTGAATTTAGAACATCGTGTGCACTAAGATTGTGAATTAAAAAAAACATTAAACCTATTTACTGCTACCTCTATGGTGCCGAATATATCATACAACTTTTTTTTTATTTGTTAAAAACTCAGACTCGAAACCTTCTTGGTGTTCTATTTTCAATTTGCTTTTTTTTTGCATTTAGTCATTTTCTCGCTGAGGTGGAATGAAAAGTTACGTGTTGCACTCGAGTTCAAAGATTTTTCACCTCGGGCTCTTTTGATTCCCTCGCTAACGCTCAGGATTCTAATTTTGAATCACTCGCTGCGCTCGTGATTCAATTTGAGAATCCTTCGCTTGCTCGGTCATCAAAATTGAACACGCGGTTAAAAAGCAACTTTGCACTCTTGTATAACAAATAACTATTTTCTATTTCCCACTCTTATAGGGCAGATTCGCTAAATGGCGCTGCGAGAAAATTGACCATTTTTTTTTGTTTCTATCTATTCCATGATGTAAAAGACCAGATATTTAGACCGGATATGAAAAAATCGTAGTGTTAAATACATTTAAGTCCCTATAATTATGAGATACATTAAACCACGAGGGACGTTTTCCTGCAAGCGGATATTATCAAGCCGATACTTTATATTATTGTTCCTGATAATAAAGCTACTTTTCTTCGAAGTAGTAAATGATTTATGTTAGAATCTTAGGTATTATGCCTGTATTTGGAGGTTTATACAGATTTATTGCAGCCAGTTTCTAAGATTATTTCAATTAACTTGATTAAGTTACAACACGACTCAATTATGGGCTTCTGGTTTACTGTTAATCATTTTGGGTCGTTATAGCATTCATTAGTTTCTTACTCCACATCTTGTGAAATACCGCAAAAACGAAACTTAGGCAGTGAGGATACCCTTATAGCTTAATAACTTTATTAAATCCAGTGGTGATAAACGCAATACTTGTGAGCCTAGCCGCAAAATACGTAATAATGTTTTATTTTTGTCTCCATTAATAGTATTTTTTATACTGATCAACGGGAACTGTGGAAAAATCAAAACAATAAGATAAGTAGGTATGGCCGGTTCGACAAATCTTTAACATTTTTGACATTTACCCTAAACCAAAGAAGCAATTTATTTAATCACAATAATAAAATTTAAATACCCCATCATATCTATAATGCTTTACTTAGATGACTTCGATACCAAAAAATCAAAAGCCTGCACTATGATTGGTCGAATGTGTATCGTCATCTTACATCCTTCATCGCACAGATGGACAAGAGATAGGGCGCGACGAAGGTACCACGGTTAATATAATTAAATTAACACACGTCACATGCACCTGCCTCGCTCTGTCTCTATAGGAAAGAAAGAGACGGATACGTGCACCTTGCGTTTTGGATATTAGGCAAAGTTTGTGGGGCCCATGTTTTTTAGCATTATTATAATTTTATGTGCGCTGTGTGAGTTTAAAATTAGTAAATGTGTTGTAGAAAAAAAGTACCTTTTTTAATAAAAAAAAATACTAAGTAGGTATTTACTTATTTCTATGTTTCTTTTTTTATAATTATACTAAACCAGTATATTATTATTATTCATTATTAAAGTCATGTTAAATGTATGTAAATTTAAACTATGTAATTGCATGTTTATGTTAAACACAAATGTTAATTTGTTTCGCATGACACACATCTTATTAGAATTATGCATGTAAAAATGATAACATTTAGCCTTATGTCAAGTTACAAAAAAAACTAAAGAAAGCATAATCGACGAAACTAAAAAAACTCGAAAAAGTTCGAATCAAAACTTTCCTTTATCCTCACAATAGATTTATTTCATCAATTTGTTTCCGAATTAAAACCCTTGCTGGCACCCCCATTGGCTTCCAATTTATATACGCCCCCATTCACAATCAATTAGTCAGCGTTTTCGTTCTGAAACTGGTATTATTCGTGTAAAAGCGCGCTCCATACGATCTTATAATGGCGGCCGTTTTTTGCCGCTCTTTGAATTTTTTTTCATAATAGGGGTAATGTAAACGTGCCAGCACTGACACCTTTGCGGACCCCACAGGAGGCTGTATGGGAGTCATTTGCGGGGCAATAAAACATAATAATTGTACGCCCGCTGCAGATTGTCTATGGTCACCGGTACTTTTGTGGCGGCCTCTTTGGATGACTTTTAAAGATATTTTATCATGCTAATGAAAATGGTTGTATAGTATTTTTATTGAATTGTCAATATAATATGGTTTATTTTAGGGGGTCCAGGTTTGGCTTGGGAGACGTTTAAAATAAACAAATTATATTATTTGTTACAAATTTTTGCTTGGTAGGTATTGTATGTTAACTTTGTATCGTTATGTACAATACAAGTATTATGGACGTAAAGTATAAAGAAATGAAAAAGGAGAAATGAAAAAAATTGCAGCATTGTTTTCAGGACATAGGATAAGAGGATCTGGTCAAAAGGCTGGTACTAGCTCGTCCCTATCGGGTGAAAAGGGGAAACTTGGGGAGTTTAGTGGGTAGTCGTGTGAAATAGTCCCGAGGCCTTCACACAGCCGCGAATTTATAGATGCACATTTTAATCCTCACAAAAATTAAATACGAGATAAAATCATTTTCAAAATGACTTATTTAAAATCGCATCGAAACAATTTGGGGATACTTCACATAAATAATTGCACTCGTACAATACAATAATGTATTTATTCATTACTACTGTTGGTCGAATACTATGTAGTTAATGTAGCGCGCAGTCGTTACCCAGATTGCATCGCGTAATGACACAAATGTCATGTTTATACAAATGCACCGAGTTAAATGCAAGGAGAAATATATGTAAATGTTACTGTAGTTTACTATAGTACCTACATTCATCGTATATTATAACAGGCATTATATTATAAATATTTATAAGTAGTTGGAATATAGGAACTAAAGTAACGCTTAGATGGTTTAGTGTTTGAAATATCTAACTCATGGACGTGTTCACGTGATCTGGAATATAGTAGTAAAACAGCTAACGGACTGAACATAGAGGTATATTCCAAGATTATTGAGAAAATAAAGTTCTGATTTTTTTGTAGAGGTACTGAAAATAATTATTCGATCTATTAGAATCATCATAATGTCGTAAGCGATACCTGTATAAACATTTTTACTATCTTCTCCATTCGCGCAATCACATCCGTGATAGAAAACAAACGCTCATTTAATGTTCTGTAATAATCGTATAGGTTCCCGGCAATAATGTCTAATCTCCCACCGAGCCTGGGGATGTTGAAAAAATATTATTTCCGTTCAGAACAAGAAATGACTTCCTCAATCAACCGCATAGAGCCATACAGCAATGACAAATGACTGTTTGGCGCTTACGTGTTAATCTCGTAGCATATGGAGCATAGACAACGCACACGACTCCCGCCTTTTATAACGTCATTCTGACAGCCCTTTGTTAATCGTTTTGATGTCTTCTTTTGTGCCAGTAACAATGGGTTTTTTGCAAAGTCCGTGTAAATTGCGCTCATAGAGTCAATTAAATTCTTTTTAGGGACTCGACGAGGGTCTTGTTGAATGACTGCGTGTAACTTTTGTATTCGTCAAGGCCCCATTGATTTGTTATTTTATTTAAGTGGATCGTACTATATTTGGTTTTAAATTAGTCTTAATTGATATTAATTCAAATGCCGCTACGTAATTTATTTTTCTTGTAACGTACCAAACGTTAATTAAAAGTAGGTATTCAAAAAGGTTTTTTTTATGTGAGTTTTGGTTCACATTTACCTATATACATTATTCACTTATCTACTTATTGTATAAGTCAAAGTTATAAAAACCATGTGCTAATTCTCGTTGACGCAGATCCTCGTCTTATTTCGTGTAAATATGTTATGTAAATATATTACAATACTGATTTTCATGTCAGAATCTATACTAATATTATAAAGAGGAAAGATTTGAATGTTTGTTTGTTTGTATTAAATAGGCTCCGAAACTACTGAACCGATTTGAATAATTCTTCCACTGTTGAAAAGCTACACTAAAGAGTGACAATTCAGACTTGAAATCGACACATTACAGTAGCTAGCCTCCACTTCAATACACGCCATTAAAACAAGTAATAATATTCATTAATTATTAAAAAAAAAATTGCCATGAATTTCTATTGGCTTAGAACGCTTCGACTTTTTTTGGTGTCCATATTTGTCTATTTGAACAACATACAAATAAACTCTTCTTATATTAGATGCATTTTTATATGAAAATTTCTCACTTTTCATTTTTTTTTATTCATTGCACCCATGCAAAGCTAGAGCGTGTTGCTAGTATAATGCAATACCATATAGCGTTAAAAAGTATTATTATCGCCACATAATAACTGTTAGTAGGTATCACAGTATTATTAAGGACTTAAAGGATCATCGTCATGTAGGATCCCGATTTTAATTGACAATTTCGTAGCCCTGGCTTGAAATATTTTAAATTCATGGCCAAAACCAGCAATGACAACAGAAAAAAAATGCGCCTACAAACGTAATGACAGGCCACGGAACGGCCAGTTCGGGATCGTTCAATTTTCGAAGCGCCGCTCTGTAATCATTGACCAACCGTCTATTTTGTCCCGAACATCTTTATCGTTGTGAATTTTAACCGTTATTTTTGGGTTAATCACGGTGGACATTTATTTTGAGCGCATCTTACGCGTTCTTTATTTAAATTGAAATGAGTACAGGCTGGTTTTGGTAAGATGACTCATTGAATAAAGGCAAAGGGGCAATATCACTTAGGTGCATTGATTGGCAATTAAAAAGTTTAAATTACAGGCCGAAAAGAGTTTAGCCGCCTTTGGTATAAGTTAGTAGTAACTTATATCTGATAAATCCTACGATCCATTGGTTATTTTTTAATGAGAGAAATTTGATTTTTTTCGTATTTGCCAGCTAGATGACGCTGTGTGCAAAATATCCAGAAAATTTCATTCATACATAAATATAGTCAGAATAAATAAACCTATTAATTATTAGTAAAAGCGTCTGTTGTAGATCTTAGATCTCATAATTAAGACTTCTTATGTACATGGAAGCACTGAAGACGCTATTTATTAAATCCTAAACTCATGTCTCAATTGAATGCTTGCTTGAGGGACACTTAATACCCAGTTTGTAATGCAAGATTATTCACACACAGCGCAGTAAGCTGGTCTAAAGATATCTTAATTACCTGGCATCAACGTTCTTGCAAGACTGCCTGCGTAAGAAATCATGTAGGACAATCAGAAAACCTACTAAGTATGTGATTAAGACGAGTTTTGTACGAAATAATAATTTTATTAGTGGACATAGTTTTACATCACATCACAGAGCAAATATGAAGTAGAGTTGCCGTGTAGTGTTCTCTATACTTTAAAGAAACATAATATAAAACCATTGAGAGAATCAGTGGCTGTCTAGTTTTTACAGTTTGAAGGCGATAAAATGTTTTTTAAAGAAGACTTTACATAAATGACCTCATGACCACATTAAAGGACAAGTTACATCGCAGAGACAAACTCTACCATACCTAGTATTTGCAGTTTTTTATCGATTCTGTTTATTTATGTACTGTTAATTAAGTACCTAAGGATTTAATTCCCATGTCTGTGCACGTGACGTATTTTACGAACAGTTCGTATTATGGTCCTTTCTCTGCAGATGACACATCAATATCCATTAGTTAAAACCTACTAAGGATATTGATGTGTCAACTGCAGAGAAAGGACCTAGTTATTTAATAATATATTTTATAACACTAAGTAATATTGCAAAATAAAACTCTTCTCCTACTTCCCCATTTTATTTTCACTTCTATTATTAAATAATTTGACAACATTGAACACACAAACAATTCATAACATGAATGTTTGTCCTGTGTCCTTGGCAAATACGTCTACAAAAATTTCTTATTCACAAGACTAATTAAATTGGAAAATGTTTCATCAATGTTTGTGAAAAGACATAAATTAACACAGATGTAAATTATCTAACAAATCTATACAGTCCGCCATAATTAATCAGATCCGCGCGATTAGACGCGAATGCCGACTAATTAGTGCCATTAATTTGATTAATCTGCATGTCTTTAGGTAGAGACAGCTGTATTAGTTACGCATCTATTTGCGTAGATTACTTTCAGTTTATTTCAATGCTAGAAAAATAAAGAAAGGAGTGTGTTTACTCCTACTATTATATTATCTGTGATCTTCCGAAGCAAATAGCCAAATACTATGTAGAGTTTATCCATGCAATGTAGTCACATTATTTTCAGTTTATCAACGCTAGGAAGAAAAAGATAGGAGTGTTTATTTCTTAAAGCAAATACTTAAAACCAAAAAAAGGTAAAACCAATCAATTCTATCTTATTTCAGCAATAACAATATTAATATAGGAGTACTCTTAAAATAGAATACTCGAAGATTAGAGTAGCCTCCAGTGTGGCAGAACATTGGGCTTAATTACTGTCCCTTAACAGAATAGCCCCAAGTGCCTCTTACCATTAGATGGGCTGTGTGCCTGACTGCCAAAGACCTAGCATTAAAAAATTTAATAAATAAAACAAACATCGTAATCGTAACCCTGGCTTATATTATGTATACAGGCTCAAATAAACATTTTTGTTGTGTGGTTGTAAATAGGGTTGTAACGGAACTTCGCCTCCGCCTCCGTTACTGCGGAAGTTCCGCAAGAAATCGTACCTTCGCCTCCGCTTCCGCCTCCGCACAATTTTTGCGGAGTTGTAACGGAGTTTTATTAACTAAATAACAATAAATATAAAGCTTTTTCTCCCATCGTTCGCACGTACTTATCGGCGCCGCCAAGTTCACTGCCAAGTGAACAATTATTTAGTTCAGCTGGATTAATTTATGAATCCCTTAGAAATCGTTTGGAAGGCGATAAAGCCGCAAAACTATTGTTTGTCAAATTTAATTTACCTCTCCTTAATTTTGATTACTAATTTTGATTACAAAAAAGTTAACTTAAAATTTTTTACTTTAGGATTTAAATGTTTATAAGTGTTAAGTATTTAAAATAAAAACTTTTGAACCTTAAATTACTATTTTATTTACATCTACTTTCACCTTCGCCTCCGCCTCCGTTAACCTCCGCATCCGCGGAGGTGAAACTCATCGCCTTCGCATCCGCCTCCGCCTCCGTTAAGAAGGCCTCCGTTACAACCCTAGTTGTAAATGCTTAGTGTGCCCTTAACATTATATACAACCATTGAGTTACAAGTACTACGTATGTATTGTAGTTCAATGCATACAATTTACTACAAAAAAATTACTTGAGCTGTACCTAATGTATAGTAGGTATAGTTACACCTTAAAGAAATGAGAAATCTTTTCTAATAACCAAATTGTAACGAAGTCATTAAAAAATCGTGAAATTTTAAACTAGACATTCACTTCTTTAAGTTTATAGTTTGTATGCAGTAAATGCACTAGTGAGATGGCGCATTTGAATATTAAATTGCGATGCAGGATCTTGTGGCTACGTTTAGATACGCTTTTCTTATTATTAACCGACTTCAAAAAAGGAGGAGGTTCTATGTTCGACTGTATGTATTTTTTTTTTTTTTTTTTTTTTTTTTTTATGTATGTCCGTCGATTTCTCCGTCAATTGTGGACCGATTTAAATAATTCTTTTTTTATTTGGAAGTGCAAAGTTCCGAAGTGGTCCCATTGTCACCATGTCAGGATCTGATGATGGGATCCCGGGAAAATCAAGGGCAAACCTCAAATTTTATAGGCGCACACTACGCGTTACTTGTTTTTTCTGAAGCCATTTAAGTTTTTGCGTCCTATAGACATCACTTTATGTTGATGAGCTGATGATGGAAGGTACAACTCCTTAACGGTTAGGAGTTAGGGGATAATTCTTTCAGTATTGTAAGAATATGTGGACCGTTATTTGTATTTCATGTACTTTTGCAGCTAAGCTGATGATGGAAGGTACAACTCCTTAACGGTTAGGAGTTAGGGGATAATTATTTCAGTGTTGTAGGAATATGTGGACCGTTAGTTGTATTTCATGTACTTTTGGAGCTAAGCTGATGATGGAAGGTACAACTATGATGATGGAAGCTAAAGGGTACGACTTCTTAATTCTTATGTCCCTCTTGCGGGCTGCATCTTTAGTTGGTCTACTGAATGGTGCTGAACACTTAATGAATACCTAATATTGTCAAATAATACAATTCTACTATTTTACTCGTATTTTCGTTATCAATATTATGAGAGAGTTTTACTCACTCCTACGTATTATTCACACTAAAAATAGAAAAATAAACAAACTTTTTAAAAAAAAAATTAAACCGACTTCAAAAAAAAAACAAAAAAAAACCTAAAAACACTGAAAAGCAAAAAATAATTTTAATAAGACATTCATCAAATGCGCTTATTGTCTAAGCCTATTAATAACATTAAATTGTATTTACGTGCTAGGTAGGTACCTACTAATCTGTTTGAAGTCGGTGCCAAGCCAAAAGTAATGAAAAATGATACATACCTAATAATTTATGTATTATACAGGGTTACAAATAATCCGCGGACGTAGGTACGTAGTCTGGGTACCTACTATTTGGCTTGGCACCGACTTCAAACAGATTAGTAGGTACCTACCTAGCACGTAAATACAATTTAATGTTATTAATAGGCTTAGACAATAAGCGCATTTGATGAATGTCTTATTAAAATTATTTTTTGCTTTTCAGTGTTTTTAGGTTTTTTTTTGTTTTTTTTTTTTCGTGATTTCAATTTACCTACATGATTTTTAATCTTCGCTGGTTGAATTTTAATTAGAGTTTAATTATTAGTCCAGACATTATAAAATAATTTTTGTACGCTTTTCAAAACTTTAGACGGTAATTTTATTTTTGTATGTTGTATGAATTGCTTTAATCTTTTAAATCATTTTTTTTTTTATGTTTTATTCGATGTTTTTAGGTGGTAATTTTAGGGTTTACCTAAACCATAATTTGCAATGGCCGCAATTTATTTATAGTTCAATATGGTCAAATTTCATATCACCTCAACATTATTATGATAAACATAAATACACGAAAAAGTTGTTTTGATGTTTATGTTTATTACTTCTAGCCTTCCGCCCGCGCTTTCACCCGCGCGTAATTTCTTTTTTAAAATATCCCCCCCCCCCTTCCCCCAATATTACCGGGATAAATAGTACCTCATGGCACTCGGGGATAGTGTAGCTTTCCAACAGTGACAGAATTTTTAAATACTTAGGTTCATTAGTTTCTGAGCCTATTCAATACAAACAAACAAACATAGAAACAAACAATCAAATCTTTCCTTTTTTTAATATTAGTATAGATATTAGTAAATATAGAGTTACGAGTACTAATTGTTGTGTGACAATACTCGTATTAATAGGTAATGAAGTATCTTTTGAACAGATTCCAACTGGATTAATCAGTCAACATACTTATTTTAATTGTCACTCTTCTTTCATCTACGCGTGTATTAACTGTTGCCATTTGTTCAATTTAATTAACAATTAATTAGTTACATTGTAACGACTATATTATTGTTTGTTACAATATTTCTTATATTATATCAGGTACCAAATCAATTTTATAATTTTTAATTGATTTGGCACCTGAATTCACTCAAGGTAATTTTGTTTATAAACTACTTTTAATGTAGCAAGTACGACAATAAAGGTACCTACTCGTATCTAATAAACTAATTATCCTGGTTTAAGCATCCTAGATAGTAACAATACTTAACTATCTAGCTAGTTTCACCACTAACATATAAGATTGTGATAATCAATACAGCACAGAAGCACAGTTTAACAAACCATAGTAATACTGTGACCAAAGTATCTGCTATACCTAGCTATAGGCTATTTACCTCCTAGCTAACTATGTAATAGTATGAAAAAGGGTAACTGTAGTTGGTTTCATTTTCATCATTTCTTAATGCAAACCGAGCAGTTACTTCTATTCGTTTACCAATTTTTTCAACCTTTTAGCCTACCTAGGTACTGGCCAGTCAAACTTAATCTTAAGTGTTGTCGAAAATTAAAACAACGATACAAAACACTTACCTCCACTGTCAGCGTTATTCGCTTCGAAGGTTTTGCTCGTCATGTGGAAGAGCGCATCTAAGGGTGTGTGCGGCGCCGTGGAGCCCTGCTGCGACGCACGTCTAGGCTCCGAGCAGCAGTCGGACGCCGAGGACGAGCGCTCCGACGCTGAGTCGCAGCACTCCTGCGCCATCTCCCGCGGCCGCAGCAGCCCCAGCGCCGCCAGCCGCCAGCGCTCGCCGTCCAGCAGCGCCGCTCCCGCCAAGCGCTGCAGCCGCTGCAACCGCTCCAGACCCGACGCGTCCCACGGACGCACGATACGCGGCGGCGTGCGCGGACTATGCGACAAAATGTCCAAAATCGAAAAACTCTTTACGCCCTCCCCGCGACGCTCCTCCGCCGGCTCCGACGCCATCTTCAACCTCTTCAGCGGCCTGAAGTAGTCGTGCGGCGACGGCGACCGCGACGGCGCCGGCGACGGGCGCCCCACACTGATATCGTCCTCAGAACAGCTGTGGCCGGACATCGACTCCTCCTCCATCATTCAGTTCACAGATCCATCACACAACAGTCACAGGTCAAGTCGGAACGTTCCGCCGGCGTTTATCACTAGCTAACACGGGATACGGCTGACGAGTCGACGCGCCTCGGTCAACTGACGTGGCGGATGACAGCCCTGGCGCGGGCGGTGAGAACGGGCGGGGCTTGATATACGCCCGCCAATGGGAGCGCGCCGCTTTATTGCCGTGTGGGCCCGATTGGTCGAGAGCGGATCGTGAGGCGAGTCGGGTTGTCACACTCGAAGCTCCAATAAAACTTTTTAATCCGGCTCTGGATTGGGGGCGAGATTCGTGGTGTGATTAATTTAGCGGGCGCGAGGGGGGGCGCGGCGGCGGGAGGGGGACGGCGGTTAATTACCGGGATGAAGACGCGAGTCTAACTACTCGCTCCATTATTTAACGCCGATAAGGCCGACGTTTGTCACTGGAGAAATTGCCACTTTCCTTCATTTATAGTTCATCGGTTAATGAGGGATAAGTCGCGCCACCATATTCAGTCGTAGACAAACAAAGGATTGTGCCGTGCAATTAATAACTAGCCTTGGAGTTTCCGAGAACATCGAGTACCTATTCATTTCTTTTATTGCCTGACGTAGAAGTAAAGGGAAAATAAGTGGTACAAAAAGTGACTTATCGATTTGTTAAATTGATAGGTTAGAAAAAAGTTGATAGATTCGTATATACCTATACTTACTTAGGTACTATAATATTGATGAAGAGTTCAATTGTTTTACGTTTTCAGCCATGATAAAATAAGCTATGCCACTTTGTGTGAGTTTTGAAATTGGGTGAGTGATCAAAATGATTATGCTGATGTTGGTTCACCACTTACAATGCTAATTAGGTCATCAGTGCCATCTCCCCACATTGGATGATACCTAGTCACAAAATGACATTTAAATTATTTGTCTAAGTTATGTTTGGCAAAATTATCAAAAACAATATTTTAAACCAAACAAGCAATTTAGGTATATTATGATTATGATAGATACTCTCAAAAACTCGTTTATACTTAAATACAAATAAACATTCAGACTCAGAATAGAAACGTTCATTACATAAATATTTGTCCTTGGTGGGATTCAAACCCACGAGTCCCACGACCCCTGGCGTATAGGTAGAGCAGGGTCTGGCCGCAGGGTGTCGTTTATCGAAGATTTCGTGGACGGCTACCATCTGACACCGCACGCCTCAAGGCTGTTAAATAATTATTTATTTTCTTTTTTTTTATATTTTTCTATATGTATGTATGTTAGTCTGTAAGGTATTTATAATATGGGCCAGTAATTATTGTAATTGTGTTGCCTGAAATAAACGGTATATTATTATTATTATAATAAGCAACATCGGGCCAGTTTAATTTTTAAATACAATTTAACCGCGACAATAGGCGGATATAGGGTTAAAATTCACCATCGAGCCACCAAAATGACAGTAATTAGATAAATCAAAAATAAATTCAGCGATTAAGTACAAATAATTCAATGCCAGCAAACAAACACTAACAAAATCTCTTTCTAGGATCTAAAACGCAAACTGTCAGTCAGCGTAGCAATTAAACTTTACGTAAATACTCAATACTCGTTAGCGAGAACCAATTTTATTTATAATTTTCGAAAATCGAAACCATTTGGAAAAAACACGCAAACCAGTAAGTTACCAGTCTATTGACGCTTCGTTGGTCTCCTCGTTTGAGTAGGTACCTATCTGGCCGTGATCTCTGGTTAAATTCGAGCAAAACTTGTGTCGTATTTTTGGACAGAGCTCGAGTTTGTGATCACCAAGCGTGGTGAACAAGCCAGAATGATTACGCAGGGTAGCGCTGACTTGATTTAATAATAAAGGCCCTTCAGTGGGAAATTATTAATACCACTACTACTATCTCCAAGCACTTTGTCCCGATCTATAGGTAATATAGTCAAGTCAAGGTTTATAGTCAAGGTTCGCTTACACTATAATCCAGGATTTGGCACATAAAAAAATCACATAGAAGCGCGCCGAGTTTTTAAGTAATGGTCGATGATTGAAATCATTCTGCTACCAATGCTTTTAACTACTAAGCACCAACAGCTATTCATACATTTTCCACAACTTTTTTCAACGGCCAAGGCCTCCAAACGCTCAGTTCTACGTTGTTTAATTGGCAGCTGTCCACCGTCAATTATTTTCCGTGGGTGTGTTATTAAAAACACTAATAGTGTAATTAGACACCCACGCTCTGCGGCCATTACTTTTGCTTCTATGGGCGAATTAATTTGTAAGGCATTACGCAAATCCGATAAGACGAAAACTGATGCTTTTTGTAGGTACGTAGGTACCTGTGGATAATTTGTATACACGCAAGACGAGTGTCTTCACGCACTTAACGGAAGACAGTCGATATGAACCTTTTATTTCTGGTTTATTGATTTTAACATTACATTTCACAAGTAAGTAATAGGTGCTTTTATTTAGAATTTTATTGAACGTTTGTTGTTTAAATTAATCAAAGGCTTTCTTATGCTAGATCATTTAGCAGACAGGCACACCCAAAGCTTATTTTTAGAGAGCCAGCCAGCCAGAGCTGCGGCATATTTCACCGTAGCTAGCCAATCGGACTCATAAAAAGTCTTTCTTCCCCTTCCCTTCAAGTCGAACTCACGACCAACGATTTATGCCCGAGCGGCTTGACCATTACTTGTTTAAAGAAGAGGGTCAAAAAGTCTTGTGATATTTTCATACATCTTGAGTACTCCAAAAAATACAAAACAGACTCAAATTAATCAATAATTTCACTAAGCGATGGTTTCTCATCAAAACAAACAAAATTAAAACAGTAATTAGGTACTTATTGGATGTGAACCAGCAAGTCCACCTAGTAATTTGCGGTCATCTAATTAGCTCATCGAATTATAAACACTGCATCGCATTAAATTACTTCGCTAATAATTTAAGCTAGGGCCAAGTCACAGGACAGTCTTTGCAAAAATCTATATCTATACTAATATTATAAAGAGGAAAGATTTGATTGTTTGTTTGTTTGTATTGAATAGGCTCCGAAACTACGGAACCGATTTGATTAATTCTTTCACTGTTGGAAAGCCAGCCACACTATCCCCGAGTGACATAGGGTACTTTTGATCCCGGAAATGTGGGGTAAGGGGGGAATATTTGAAAATGAAATTACGCACGGATGAAACCGCGGGCGAAAGGCTAGTTTGTTATAAAGTGAAATTTCATAAAAATTGTTTTTTTTTTATCTGTTGTACCCAAAAATTGCATAATGCCTCCCTCATAATGACAGCCAATCGGATAAGACAGCCAATCTTCAATAATATCCAACTACGCAGAATACCTATGTCAGATATATTGCTCAAGTGAGTGCACAAGCACAGGTGTACTCCATTTCTTTACACTCAAAGCTCAGTAGGACAGCAATCTGACGCGCGCAACCAGAGAGAGATCAGGCTCAAGACCAAGCTTTTTTTATGATTTTCAAGGCCAGGTGATGAAATTTTATCGACAATTCCCAGATTGTAGAAGAGCCTGCCCCCCTAGACAAGCGGCATTTATGACGTTCGTTATAGCTCAATTTGCGATAGCGAATGTCAAATCCCATACTTTCAACACGTGACTTTTCTATGGCATCTGTCAAATCCATACAATTTAAAGTTAGCGAATTTCGCCAGCTATGAAGCGATGTCATCTTGTCTAAGCCCCGTGGAAATCGGATTTTTGGATAAGGTAAAAACCGGATCGACCAATAGTTATCTAGGTATTTTAATTCGGCGCAAAATGTATAATTTTCAGCGGAAAAGACAGACACAAATACATAAGGCATTATCTTTACTTATTGGCTATTGCATTAAACTAAAACCACAATTGGTACTTACTTGATTCAAACTAACTACAAAGTTTACTTTAATTGAGCTTGTTTTATTATACGAGCACCATACTTGGCATGTTACACTGCCGTGTGCTTCGAACCATAACAATTATTCATAACCCTACATGGCCATAGACACTAATTATATAACCGAAACAGTTACGTTTTGAGTTTTATTAATGTCAGTGAGCATTACCTAATTACATCGGCACAAATAATTAGGTACCTATTTGAATAGTAGTATTTTATCACGGTCGACTGGTACCCAATAGAAACAAATGTGCTCATTATGCCTAAGAGTAGCTGAAATCTACAGAGAAAGAGTAATAATGATAATGTCCTTCTAGCCGAATATTGGTTACGGCGGCTAATCTTTTCAATCAACCAACTACGCAGGATATATTATAGTGCATGCATAAGTGGGTGGCGCATTCCCTTTTCCCTCACTCTCAGTGTGACAGCATTCTGACACGATCGAAGGTAGATCAGGTGCAAGACTAGTGAAATTACTGGGTATATGAGACCTAAAATAACTGTCGTCTCGGTGTAGCGGGCGCAGGGCAGTGCCATTGCAGACAGTAGGTAACTGCTACTGTTTGGCACTGAACTGTCTAAGGGCAGACGTGGCGCTTACCATCAGATGTACGATCTGCTCGTCTTGTTTTGTTACACTGCATTAAAAAATGAATAAAAGACCAACCTTATGTGCTTTTCTAAATTTTTCTAGATACGGGGGTGTGCTATACCGGCAACTTCCAGTCTCCTTCAGTAGTGACTGAGTATTAGTGATAGACATAGCAATTACCACTTTTTGGTCCGATCTGGGGTTTAAAAGCGCGGTCCGTCGTTTTAAAGTGCGACCTACTAACCTTTGCACCACGGGGATAGACTGAGTAACGAATATCCCTTAACCCTTTCCCCGCCACGCTTTTTTCCGAAAATGGTGCCCCACACGCCACGACCATTAAAAAAAAAATCCAAAAAATTATTAGGTTATACTCAACTCATTCAGGCAAGTATAAATACAACGTTTCTTGATCATGTTTTTTTGTCTGATATATCAGACATTGGCGTGGTGGGCACGAAAATGGTTTGTCTGATATATCAGACATTGGCGTTGAAAAGGTTAAATAACATTACACTATAAAGGATCGTGCTGTTAAAAAGTTATCAGGTCTCCATGGTAGAGCCAAGTTTCTAACTCTACACGCCCTAAGCCGAACCACAACATTAAAATCTCTATAGCTTAAATAAAATGCATGGCTTAACCGTTTTGATACCGTCATACGGGCGTAAAATAAGAGATTCATCGGCCAAGACCTGACAAACATGGTGGTTCGGAATCAAATATTCCGAATCCGTTGGTAGAGTTATGATTAATATCTGACGATTTAAAAGTGCACCTTTGAAGGCTAGATATGAATAAAGCGTATTATACAACGGTTATGATTACTTCTTTTATAGCTTAACTAAGGCTACAGGGGTCAACCTAAGCCAGATTATTAGCACAAGCGAGTAATCAAGCAACTAAGAATGAGGAGATTTATTGAGATCAGACGGACGAGACACAAGCGAGACACAGATTTGTCTCTTAGAATGTTGCTGAACAATATCAAAACGTGACATTCAGAGGTTTTTTTATTGTTTCTGGTGAGTTTTGCCCAGATTCTACTCTGTTGCTGCATTTAGGTGATTATTGGAGATGGACAAAATGAGGTAAAAGATGCACTGGGTTGACCTATCGCGAATTGATACGACGAGGCTTAAAGATATTTTTTTTCTTTGATTCGGGACTAAAGACATTCGTCCCACAACCCACAAAACTACCTCTCTCCTTTCCCCTTAACACCCGCAAGGGACGAGCCTATGCAGTGTCCCACCTTGTGGCGTTTGACCGTTAGTAACGTGACATATCACTATAAAAATGTGATAAATCCGTGCGTTAAATATTTTCTTAACACTATCGAGTACATTTATATACCACGACGAAAGCTATAGTTGTAAAAGAAAGTAAAGATTACCCGCTCACTCACAAATCAGCCATCAACTGCGTCCATTATCGCCTATCGTTAAGTCCGCCATTTTGATTGTCTACGTCACGGTTGGCCGACGAGGGCTGTGTGGAAGGAACTAATCTAATTTGACACCGGGTTTTGTTTAAAAGGGTACTGGCTGGTACTTATACCAACGGGGCGGAGTTCAATTAAAAAGATAATGTTTTTTTTAATGTCATGTCTATTGCGTTGGCAAAGATATACCAATTTTAAAAACACAGTTGCAGTTGTCAAATTACAATTGTAACTATATTGTGCAGATATTGCATATATACATATAGTAGTGGTAGAGCCATGCTGTTTTACAGTACGAATGGGCCGGCTCGTCCGGGAAAGTACCACCCTTTCACATAACAGCAACGTGAAATAATAGTGACTACTATTTATTTATTTATTTATTTAAGCTTCATTGCACAAATCAAGTACAAAGGCGGACTTAATGCCTCATGGCATTCTCTCCCAGTCAACCTTTAGGCCAAGCAGAAAGAAACAGTGGGCAGAGCCAATAAATATAAAACTTGAAAACAAAAACAACAGGAATAAACGAAATAATATATCATAAATAAATACACAATATAAAATTACATAAATATACATACATATTATATAATATAAACATATAAAATATATACACTATATAAAATATATACACAGTACATACGGCTAACGACTGGGACAGGTGAGCGACGATGAAGAGGACTTCAGGAGAAAATGTTTATGGAGTAGGAATTTAAATGCCATCCGACTCGGAGCTTGTCTAATGTTTTCGGGGAGAGCATTCCAAAGCCCAATAACTATAACACGAAAGGAATTTGAGACGAAACCGGATCGGTGATAAGGAGTAGCCAAGATGGATTTGTGGGAAGAGCGGAGCTGACGAGTATGTGTCGAACTAAGAAGACAAAACAAGGACTTAAGGTAAACGGGAGCATGTGGATCGTTTAGGATAGAAAAAAGTGAAGTGAGTATTCTAACATTGCGACGAAGTCGGATAGATAGGTAACCATTTAAGCTGAAGGCGGTAAGTGGAAATGTGATCAAATTTACGAAGATTAAAAATAAACCGGATGCCACAGTTCACTAAACGATCCAATTTGTTAAAGAAGGGTACTATTTAAATCGGAGGTACACACATCTGCGTAGTCTATCAAGGGTAGAATAAGGGATTGTACGAGAGTTATTTTAGTGGGAATAGGTAGAAAGTTCTTGAATCTATAGAGAGCACGTAGAGTGGAGTCAACATGCACAGTCCAGCTAAGTGTGCTGTCGATGTGTAGACCTAAGTCTTTGACACTGCTACAGAAGGGGACTATTGTGTTTCGTCTGGTTTGTGAGAGTGTGCAGGAGGCCCACACCCCCCTTAAAAGACCGGCAACGTATCAGCGATCCCTCTGATGTTGCAGATGTCCATGGGTGGCGGTGTTTGCTTAACATCCGGCGAACCGCAGGCTCGTTTGCCGCCTCTGACATAAAAAAAAAGCTCTCATGACATCATAACAAAGGACTCATATAATAATGAATCTTAATGAATACTTTATAACACGGAAAGTTATAAATACAGCTCTGGCTGTGTTCCGGCAATATTAATGTGGGAACCAGTACACTTGAAATCAGAGGCTCGAAGATCAGATGAGCCTACAGTCTGGCAGCACATTGAGCGACGCTTCCACCGTTTTGCCACCGTTCCTGATATTCAATCTACCAGATATCTTAGATGCTCTTAGTTATCTCTTTTTCAATATAAGACCTTCGTTTTGTTTACTAGAAAAATCAACTACTTCAATAACAAACAAAAAATAGAAACAGATCTAACGTGTCACGTCATTACGTTACGACCGATGTCATTTCCCATGCGCCAGATACCGGAACCGGCGCCATATTGCCCGCTTTCCCGCCATTATTGGCCAATCATGTCGATTTCCGGTGCGCTTCCATTCCGTCATCCATTTACGTTATTAGTATGTTATTGACAGTCATTTTGATAATGTCACCGATTATACTGGATAAATACCTAATCATAATGTGTTACGGTGGTAGATATGTGGGTAATGTGATTATTTAGATAAATGCTTATAGAAAAATATAAAAGCTTTGTTATAATTTCTTTGTTTTCGTGTCAACCTTTGACAGCTGTGACATATTTATGTCACACAAAAAAGGCTTCTATAATAAAATCTAAGAATATAAATTATTTATTATTCTAAGTTTTCTAATATTGATCTGAAGTCAACCCTGCGAGAGCATACCTATTATTATGAGAAGTGATCTCGTGATTATGAAGTAGGTATATGAAGTGTTACCATAATGCAAAGTCTTCTTATCTTGGAGCCTCTAATTCATCTGTACTGAAGTACAGTAAAGTGTAGGTACATAAACAAATCCTAAAAATTGAAATCTCTGTAATCTTTACAGTGGCTAAGCCGATCGGGTATAAAACCTAAAGGTCGTGGGTTCGATTCCCACCTAGGGTCTGGTTGGTGGTAGGGCTTTTTCAGAGTCCGACTGGCTAGCTACCACCCCCACAGGTAAAATCTGCCGCCATAATAGCTCTGGCTGTGTTCCGGCAGTATTAATGTGGGAGCCAGTACACTTGAAATCAAAGGCTCGAAGATCAGATGAGTCTACAGTCTGGCAGCACATTGAGCGACGCTTCCTGGTGAAGTGTCCCTCAATGGAATAGGCCGCAGTGGCCGCTTACCATCAGGTGGGCTGCGTGTCTGTCTGCCAACTGTATAAAAAAAACAATATTAGGTTGAAAATGGTTGCAGGACAGGTGATTTTTCATGGTTTTATGCTTGACCAACAAACAGTACCTATCTACATATACTTACAACGACGTGTATTGAATATGTATGGAACATTGACAAATAAAGCCAGATGTAAAAAGCCACGTATTTAAGTGAATACAATAAAAAAATAAAGGCAACCATAGAGTCGGGAGTCAGTAAACCCCAGACTATATTTAACAAAATTAATAACTTCCCTGGAATTACCGTCCCAGGGCTTCATCAATGAGTAAGAAGGTAAATCGTAATTGGACCTAGAATAATACTTAATAAATAAGTATGGCTTGGAAATAACGGAAAATGAGTTTCAAGTACTGCAATTGTGAATACATAATTCTAATACTCCACGCCAATGAGGGAAGAAGCCATTTTAGGTATTTAGCAGGGAAAGCAGTGTAATGTTATCTACCTTTATGGGACGTTTCTATACGTTCCCAAGAATGTAAAATAAAGGGAATTATAAGAAAACTGTAGTTCTAATGCTATAAATAATGTAAATAAAAGTATACGAACCTTAGGGATACATGCTATACGTATTATGTCCTCATGGGCGGATACTTCCGCCTCCAAAATTATACGTTTAAGGTTTTTAGCCTCCACTTTATTTGTTTATCGATTAGTTTTGTGAATTAGATCATATCTTAATTTTATTGTGAAAAAATAATTTATTTGTAAACAAAGTCTGACAATATAGTCGCCATAGCTACGCGTTAATTTTTTAAACTCTATGTCAAAACTCGTAGCTATGGAATACAAACCTTTGTACACTACTGTAGTTTTGACATTCTCTTTGTAGATTTAAATATTAAAAATAAAATAGGCAATAAAAGCAGGGGCAGCAGCGCAAATCGGTCAGTCTACCGTCAGTCTAACGTCTGGAGCCTGAAGTCTGAAGAACTTACTCAGAGGCACGGTCCTCAGCCCTACTACAGAGTCTATACTCAGAGGCACGGTCCTCAGCCTCCGCCTACCCGACTCAGAGGCACGGTCGTCAGCCTCCGCCTACCGCCACGAACCTCCCCATCGCCGTGCGGCTGCTCAACCTGGAGGGGCTCCTCCTAGGGCTAGATCCCTCGAGCCCTTAACTCCGCCGCGGACTCCGCCGCGCCGGCGCGCACCACGAGCTCATCGGTGCGAGCCCTCCGTGCGCCGCCACTGCTCACCGCCGGGGCGCATCTGCGAGCCCTCCGTGTGCCCTACGCCGCTACCTGCGCCGTTTTGGGGCGTGTGCCCTGCGTGTCTGCCTACGTCGCTAGAAGCGTCTGCCCTCCTCTGCGTGTCGTCTGCCTGCGTCCTACACCCTAACCTAACTTAGTCTGTAATATAGGACTTAGTCTTAGTCTGTAGTATAGGACGTGCTATATTAAACTTCTGGCTTTCAATTCTATCCTCTTCTTTTATTTCAAGTTCTTTTGCTCCGTTACCTTCCGTAACGTGACAGCAGGTACTTACTTGTGTGTACTTGAAATAGTTTTCTATTTTTGATACCTATAAAAGCTAAATTCGTTTGAACTCGTTTGAAAAAAAAAACAAAAGTTGTAGTTAAGTGTAGGTGTGGTAGGTTCGAAATTCTGGATCATACGCTGGTCAAAACGCACAGAGATAAAAGAAGTTAAATCATGAGGCAAAAAAGATAATTTATTTTATCATAATTAAGTTTTTTACCACCTCATGAAGATTGATAGTCAAATTCAGAAGCCTTTAAGTCACAAAAATATAATTTCGCATTACAGTATTATACAACAGTGCTATAAAAAAGGTTCTTATAAATTAATTGTGGCCAATAAGAGGTTCACGCGCTACGGACCGTAATATAATAAACCAAGACGGTTTCCAATGTTTGTTTTTCAACTTTATTATTCGGAGACTTCAAGACAACTCATTAATTGTGTAGAGACGTCGCGGACCGTTTGGGAAATTGATCATTATACTAATTTCTGGAGCTGTGGTAGACGAGTCATTCCAGAGGCTGCTTTTAAACTTCGCTGCATTTTTCGGTGCATATTTTCCACTAACTCAGGGACGAAAAACTGCAGTATAGATTACAATGGCTGCGCATGCAATATCCAATTTGTCTGGTTCCCCTGTGAAGAGATAGAGGCCTGATGGCAATCTCTTTTCAAATCCTGGACCATAAAATTGTGTGCCCTGTGTACCTAAATCAGTACAAAGAATATAATTTTTTTATAAATAAATAAATATACATATTTGTTCTTTATAGACAAGTAAAAAAATATAAAAAGAATACAATCATTGTAGAAGAGCTAAGAAGAAAATTCATGAATGCAGTAAGCACAAATAATGTAACATTCATCTATACGATGACATAGCCATTAGGAATCTTGCCCCAGAATGAGCCGCTGCTACACTCAGACAGTACCAGGTACACGTATATAACAAATAATGAAAACCTACTGCCTCTGTTTCCCTAAAACTGTACAAATTAGGCAGATACTCTCTAAAACGTGAGAATTCACAGTTTACCCGTCACAAAGACACGTTACAATTTGTGTAGCGGGTCTCATTAATAAGGAGAGCAATTAAATTAAAATGTACGCGAGATAAAATAATTATCATCTGGTTTAATTAATTCATTTGGAGCTGCCTGAGATTAATGAAAATTGCGCTGTTTCACATTTAAACCAACATGATCACTTTTACGCCGTTTCGTAAAATTACATTTACATAAATGCGTCCGAGTAGTTCATAATTACACCGGAGATGCATGCCCGCCCCTTATCAATTGTAGTCATAGTTAATCAACCTACTTGAGTTTTGTAATCCAAATACTTTTTTTATTGCAATGTGTAACAAGACGAGCAGATCGTACACCTGATAGTAACACGTCTGCCCTTAGACAGTTCAGTGCCAAACAGTTACTAACAGTTACTGTCTGGCACCTCCCTGCGCCTGCTACACCGAGACGACAGTTATTAGGTCTCATATACCAGTAATTTCACTAGCGTATTAACGTTTGGTGACCGCGTTGGATCTCGGAGACCTAGGTTTAATTCCCAGAGCTCAGGTAACTTTTTTGACTTTTTGAACAGCTCGGATTTGTAATCGCATTTGAGATGTTGTGATGATCAAATTAATACATATACAGGGTGGAATTTTGTAATGCCACCTGAAGGGGAAGTACTCTTAATACTGAAGATAGAAAGTTTTACTCAAAGAAAACATTCCTTTATTTTTGAAAAGAAAAAAACCTGCATTCAAAGATTTTTAAAAATTTGCTTGCCTCTACTTTGTAATACCACCTGAAGGGGAAGTACTCTTAATACTGTAGATAGAAAATTTTACTCAAAGAAAACATTCCTTTGTTTTTGAAAAGAAAGATAACTGCATTCAAAGATTTTTAAAAATTCGCTTGCCGCTCCCGGTATTCGAACCGACTAAAATCTGTAAAAGTTGCACCTTGTACTTTTATTGCATCGATCGTTAGGGACAATTATAAGGATAAAATCTCTCCAACAAAGTTCATAAATTAAATGAAAGGAAAACAATGAAAAAAGTGCTTTAACTTGACCCATTGAATCAATAATTTAGGATTTCATTGTTTTCCTTTCATTTAATTTATGAAGTTTGTTAGAGAGATTTCATCCTTATTATTGACCCTAACGATCGATGCAATAAAAGTACAGGGTGCAACTTTTACAGATTTTAGTCGGTTCGATTATCGGGTGCAGCAAGCGAATTTTTAAAAATCTTTGAATGCAGTTTTCTTTCTTTTAAAAAATAAAGGAATGTTTTCTTTAAGTAAAATTTTCAATTTACAGTATTAAGAGTACTTCCCATTCAGGTGGCATTACAAAATTCCACCCTGTATTGTGATGACAATGATAGAATTACATTCTGAAGATGATTTGATTTCAAAAACTCTTCTATTTATGTTATCCCATGGGCACTAAGCATTGTCCTGGATAAAATAAAAAGTAGCCTAAATCGAGTCTGTACCAATATTCATCAAATTCGGCTCAGTGGTTAAGACTTCGTCCTTAATGTTTACCTCGTAAGTCGAGACAAATACTTACGAGTTACTTTTGCCTGAAAGCTTGTCTCTCTTTTTGCATTCATAATATTTGTATGGATACCTATAACCCAACATTTAAATATTTTACATACCTACGTCACGACAAAACAAGAAACTCAAAACGAGTGTAAATTCCACGTGGTCCTGAGCTCACTAATGCCGGCCACCCGCGCCGCTTATTACGAGTTATGTGTTGAAACCAAATTGAGATGTGTTATAATCACCGCTCCCGAAATTACGTCTATGAGTGGAGCGGTGCTTGCGGTGCGGTCGGCGCGTTCGGTCCAATCGGTTATACCATTTCAAGCACTAAGCTTCATTTCAAATTTATATAAAGACGATCTTTGATTAAAAATGATGCACGTTTCAATATTTTATTTTGTAAAATTTCTAGTACAAATGCTCATACTCACAGACTGCAAGTCATTAATGCACAAACGAAGCTTAATTCTGGGACAATACATTGTAAAAAAGCTAAAGTTATTCTCCTCAAGAAAATTCTTATCTTCATAGAAGAAGAAAATTATTGAGGAGGAACTGTAATTTAAGAGGCGTTCACAATAGATCAAAATTGGGCGCATTGACTGTGGAACACTCAACCGCCAATAACCAGAAATCTAGCAACTAAAAGTCAAGTAGGTACCTAAAAAAAGTACTTTATCATCATTTTCAATATTTATTAAAAAACTCATTAAATAAGGATTTATATAAACGGTCCCTGTTAGTGGCAACATTTTTGGTGACAGTGAAAGATGTTTGATTGAATTCAGATCTTTGACTCTCAGAAACGTAACTATGATAGAGCAAATCCAGGCTAAAATTAGGTTTATAACAGGAGGCATGGAAAATAACTTACGCCAGAGTAACCAAGGGGTCAATCATAGGAGTAGAAGAAGACAATGTTAAGCCCATTTTTCAGTAAACTTATTATATTAGGTATATCAAAAGCAATTTGAAATTCATGGGAATGATTAACAAGAACTAATGAAACCAGAAAGCAAATACAAAGTTTGCTTTGTTAATGAAACGGATCTTAGCTGTAAAAGCGTTTTAAGACCAAACGTAAGACAATTAACGTGTTTTAATCGTTCAAATCTGATATCAAACACAGTGGCCTCACCGCGAGTCGTAATCTGGCCGCGGGTGCCAGACCCCTAATGATACGTGGCGTTGGCCCACCTTAACGGCGCGGGTAGTGGGTTCACTTCCGCCTTACTAAATTGTTCGACACTTCTAGCCGCGGTCGCAGCTGCAGGGGTGATCTCATTGATTAGCCGGAGACTTTTTGTGAGATGTTATTTGTCGTGATAATCATAATCTGTTTATATGATGAGTGTCGGTGCGGCGATTATTGACAAAAAAATAGTGATACAATTAACTATAAGGTATTGTTACAAAGACAAAAAAATGTTATTCATAAACTCCACGTTTTGGTGTTGAATTGATTCTCAAATTCGTCAAATATGGATATGGCCAAATATGAAGAATTTCATTTATTGCCTCCGGATTATTTTAAAGGATATAAGTAGATACAATCACATTACGCATATACGTTGAGGATTTACATTCAATAAATAAATATTCCTAAAAATTTCCGTCTAGCCCGTAACTAAATTGTATGTACTTACTATATTATATTATAGTTGCTAGAAAACCGATTTGCAATCCCTTTTTTAATTTTTGTAAAAATGAATCTGAAAAAAAATATCAAATGTGATCTTCAGTATACAAAGACGCCGCAAAAGCCATCAAGTGATGTCTTTTTAAGTTTCAAAGTAGGCAAATTGATGGCATATCTATAACATATCATTGGGTTACCCACTGTGTGGCTTTATAATTCAGTAAAAATTGCGACCGGAAATAAAAGCAGGGGTTGACCACATTTCGGTGGCACCCTGACCACGGAAGCGCCCCGAATGTCTAATTTGGGGCGAAAGGTCTAATTTGGGGGGTTATTATGACACGTCTCTATTTGTGAAACGCATTACACTGGTGTGGTCCAATCGACCATGATTACTGGGTATGAATGCGGTAGGTACCGTAAAAGGTTTATGCTTTCTATTTTTTTGGATGTTGACTTAACTGTAAAGAATTGGGATATTACTTCTATAGATATGAAATACTACTACCTCTTGCCTACAGCTTCGCTTGCATTGTCTATAATGATTAATAATCACTACATACACTACATAGCGGGCGAAGCCGCGGGCGGAAGGCTAGTATTATAATAAAGTAGCTTTATATTAAATCCAACGCGGAAGCTCAAAATCAAAATATTCTTTATTCATGTAAACTTGTATCAAGTATTTATGAATCGTCAATTACAGAGTGACTCTACCACCGGCTTCGGAATGCAGTCATCTGCCGAGAAGAACCGGCAAGAAACTCGACAGTTACTCTTTTTCATCGCCATGTTTGTTTACAATTTGTTTGTTACAAGCTGTACGTGTGTGTAACATTTAAATAAATTCCCTTGGATGTTCATTTACTTTGTTATTTAGGTATTTATACAAAACAAAAATTGATTGATTGAAACAGAGTTCCAAAACAAAAGACGTATTTTTTTTTTGCAAACGTCCATATTCATTCTCACATATTGTCGCGTTTATAATATTTGTATTATTCAGTTAAAAAACTCGACCGGAAAGAAAACAGCAGGGCTTGACAACATTTCGGTGGCACTCCGAAATGGTCTTATTTAGGGCGAAAGGTCTAATTTGGGGGGTTATTATGACACGTCTCTATTTGTGAAACGCATTACACTGGTGTGGTCCGATCGACCATGATTACTGGGTATGAATGCGGTAGGTACCGTAAAAGGTTTATGCTTTTTATTTTTTTGGATGTTGACTTAACTGTAAAGAATTGGGATATTACTTCTATAGATATGAAATACTACTACCTTCTGCCTGCAGCTTCGCTTGCATTGTCTATAATGATTAATAATATTATAATAAAGTAGCTTTATATTAAATCCAACGCGTAAGCTGTGTAAGTGTGTAACATTTAAATAAATTCCCTTGGATGTTCATTTACTTTGGTATTTAGGTATTTATACAAAACAAAAATTGATTGATTGAAACAGAGTTCCAAAACAAAAGACGTATTATTTTTTGCAAACGTCCATATTCATGCTCACATATTGTCGCGTTTATAATATTTGTATTATTCAGTTAAAAAACTCGACCGGAAACAAAACAGCAGGGGTTGACCACATTTCGGTGGCACTCCGAAATGGTCTTATTTAGGGCGAAAGGTCTAATTTGGGGGGTTATTATGACACGTCTCTATTTGTGAAACGCATTACACTGGTGTGGTCCGATCGACCATGATTACTGGGTAAGACTAAGAATGCGGTAGGTACTATAAAAGGTTATGCTTTCTATTTTTTGACGGTTGACAGATTGGCCTTCGGGGTTAACTAAATTGTGAAGAATCTTTTTTTTTTTGTGAAATGACTAATGTTTACAGTAAGACGAATTGTTTGTCACTACACATGAATGCAGCACATACCTACTCGTAGCAGTTTATATGGTATTGTTGAATAAAACTTGCATTAATATTAATAACCATTAGTTTCAACCGGCGCGTATTGACTCTTATTCTGTTGTAATCAAACGATAGGTACAGTCAAAAGCACGTCAGACCACGACACTCGTCAGCCAGTACACGCGCCGCGGCCAGTACACGCAGGCCCGGGTGCAGTACTCACTGGTGACGGGCGCGGGCTCGGTGTCGAGCAGCACGTAGCGCGTTTAGGCGCATAATGTTAAAAGCGCAAAATGTTAAGCCCTCGCAAAATGGTAAAAGAGCAAAATGTTAAAGGAGCAAAATGGTAAAAGCGCAGAATGGTAAAGGAGCAAAATGTTAAAAGCGCACAATGTTGAAAGAGCAAAATGGTAAAAGCGCAGAATGGTGAAAATTTCAGTTGTATAGCTATATAGCTGCTAGGATGATATTATGTACATTTTTGTGAATTAACTTCCTAATAACCGAAATATAATAAAAGGTAACCAGTTTTTGGTAAAACATATTTATTTTCAAAATCAAATAATCGACATTCATGATATCACCAAAACGAAATAATAATACAACAACACATTATCTCATTATATAAATAGGATTGTTATATTATTAACAATAAATTTATAACAATATAGTTATTAGGAAGTCTTAATTCACAAAAATGTACATAATAATAATTCATCCTAGCAGCTATATAGCTATACAACGGAATTTTTACCATTCTGCGCTTTTACCATTTTGCTCTTTTAACATTGTGCGCTTTTAACATTTTGCTCCTTTACCATTCTGCGCTTTTACCATTTTGCTCCTTTAACATTTTGCTCTTTTACCATTTTGCGAGGGCTTAACATTTTGCGCTTTTAACATTATGCGCCTAAACGCACGTAGCGGTGCGCGCCGTCCAGCCGCGCCACCTCGAGGACGCTGCGCCGCGGGCACTTTGGACTTTGTACCGCTCTTATGTCGGGGGCATAAGCGCTATTATCGAACTGCAAGTGTATACCGTGATGTGCTGTTGACTGTACACATAGGCACACTTTACTTAATATTTTTACAAATAAATAAATACAATTAATTTCATATATCGGAAACATCCAGACCACAAAAACGCAATCTTTCCGTCGACGACGTAGGGTATCCCCACAGAGATTCAACTCCGTGGATATCCCTTACCCTAGAAATAGCAGAGTCCCCCCCCCCCCCCCTCTCCGGGATTTAGTGGTAAAAAACAATCATTATTTGAATAAGTTTTTCTAACGGCTCTCTACCGACGAAATCTAGGCAAGGATGCGAAACACCAATCGTTTCCGTGTGCGTTGCTCCACAGACAAACAATAGATCCACAAATGCCAATATTTCATAAAATCCAATATCAGAATGTCGTAAGTGTAGCACAGAAATGTCAGAACTATTCAAAAGCAAAGCGATAGACCAAGTGAATTATTCGCAATTGCTTTCCATTACCAAGTAGAAGGTTTAGCTCCCGGAATTGATTTCCACTAGTGTAATGACGGCCTTAGATTTGTACCAGGGTTGGTTTCAGGTATACCTTATGCCATTAAAATAAGGGCCGATTTTCAATGAATCTGCGTGGACTTAATCGATTTACATTCGTCGTTGATGTTAAGTCTGGTTTAGACTATGAAGGAACTAGGAATTGTAGGAAAGAACATTCGGTCTAGGCGCTCATGATATACTCGTAGTTTTATTTATTTATTTGCTTCACACTTGGTTGTAACTTTAGGAAAATCTCTTGAATTGAATTTAGTACCAAGGAGCACATCAAACCACCCTAATCTGTCTGTCAGATATTGTATTAATATGTAAATTCTTACATATTAATTATAGATAAAGTCACCCAGACCGATACAAACAGACAATAATGTTCATGCAAATAAATGCTGGTAGCGGGTATAAATAAATAAATAAATAATAAATAAATGAATAATAATAAATAAATGAATTATAAATATCTCTGGAAATTATTCACACAGCGCCATCCAGCCCCAAACTAAGCATTAGCTTGTGTTATGGGTGCCATATAGGTACAACCAGCGAACTTAAATGAGGTACAACGGATAAACATTACTTATATACTTTTTTTGGAAAAACATTCTTATTATCCAAAAAAAAAACCCAGACCGATACAAACAGACATGTTCATGCACACAAAAATGTTTGTACCGTGCGGGGATCGAACCCGCGACCTCTGGCTGGTGTAATAGCAGGATCGACAGACAAACATGACCGATTGTGTCATCGCAGTTAGTAACATTTTAATCAAATAAACTGTGTACACTGTACAGACAGTTCCATAAACGTTCCTACATCAAAATGAGTTTATTGGCGGTTCTTCTCGATAGATAGCATTCCGAATCGGGTGGTAGAGTCACTCTGTAACATATGTCTGACGATTCATAAGTGCATCTTTGAAGACTAAATTAATGAAGAATATTTTGATTTTGAATATCTTTTATAATACGAATACGGTGTGGCCTATGCGTTAGTATTCTCGGCGGTCGGACAGGGCACGTTACAACTACCATTACTGCTGATTACTTTGTACGGTACGGCACTTAATCAAACTTGCATTTGTCATTTGGTACTTCATTTTTCTTTGGAAAATTGGAGCTAACCTTTTATAAGTACCTATTACATGGTCTATCGAAAAGAAAAGGAAAAATTCACGAAATAAATTTTGTCTTAATGTTTTTGTGTTATTATCAGAGCCATTATAGCATTTATTTGTTTTCTTCTTTATTACAATGGATTAAAGTTCAGTTTAAGTTGGTGTCTATTTAATTTTAGCCACTAACAGTTCGAGTTGAAGAGTTTGTGTTTATTTCGGCAGGTGGGCAGCTAATCTTCAATAAAAAATAAGAATACACTACATAAATAAACAGCAATTTCGATTAACATAATTATAAATACCTACATACTATTATTATAATAAAATACAAATCTTAAACTGTGATACAAAACAAAATATGTAATTATAATTTCCCGGTATCCAAATGCATCAAAAATGAATCTCTTTGACTGTTACAACTGAATATGGCAATAAGGATACCTAGTTCAAAAGAGGTATTGCAACATCGACGATTTTATACTCGCGAGCTTCCGAATTAACCACAAAATTAATTAAAGCCAATATAAAATCTAAATTAAACTTATTGCATTCTTTATTTCTAACACAACATGACCGAGCAATCCGAGCATACACGGTCAATTCAAAGAAAAAAAAATTAAACAAAAATACTTTACAATTTGAATGCCCATTAAATACCCAACAAAAAACGGTTGTCGATTTACCCAATAAAGTTAAAAACCGATTTTAACATAATAAAATTAGTACAAATCCACTATAACGCGATGATAACTCTTGGATGCTAATAGAGCAGCTATTATGACCACCTTGGCTCTATAGGGAGCCATAAATGAATAAAAACAATTACCACAGAACCAGACTACATTTACACTCGATAGCGCCTTGTGACGGCAATAGCATCCTAATCGGGGTAGAGGTAAAGCCTAAATTAGAGTGAAGGTTGGATGCGAAAAAATCTCAGTTGCATTGTAAAGATGGGTTGTGTATTTTAAAACGGGTGAGTAGGGTTCATAAGCGAAAGCGGTTTTCGTTTTCGAATTTGGTATCCTTAGGTCTGTATAATTGTTGGTTCAGGGTTCAGATTAATATAAGTTTTATGTATTAGCAATTTAACTCTGTACGTTTGTAAAAGAGCAGAAAGAGGCTTTCTTTGTAATTGCATGTGATATCAAATAAAGCATTGTTTTATTAAGTTCTAAGGACCTTGTTCTTAATAAATGGAAGCAAAAAATAAATTGCTTACGCAAAGAAAAGAAGAAGAGACTAATTTACATATATTTGGAACAATTTTATTATCAGTACAATAATATTATGTACCTATCTCTAGTTTTCGATAAATAAAAATTTTAACAAGATTTCTTTTAATATTAGTATCCTTTACACGCTATATTGTTAAATAGGATAGGACACATTTCACCTAGGGGTCACAAAACCGGAGATATTTTAGAAAACCGGTTTTTCGGTTTTGATTCAGTGGCAAAACCGGTTACCCGGTTTTTTCGGTGATTTCGATTTTTTTTTATCTTGCAATAAAACTATATTTCAAAGAACTCTACTTTAATAATGCAGTCTTTATAAACACTTGTCTTACGGTCAACAGTAACATTTAGGGATTGCTCCCGGGAATTCTCGGTTCTGAAAATAGCGGGAATTTCCGGGAACCGATGTCGCAGGCTTTGCAAGCTAAAGTGGCAGTGGGATGGCCAATATCAACCGAAGAACCGATAACCGTTGGGGCAAACAGATTCTAGAGTGGATACCGCGTCTCCGTACACGTAGTGTAGGATGCCCTAATGCCGGGTGGAGTGTCGATTTGCGCAAAATGGCTAACAAGAGCTAAATGCGAGTAGCGAGTCTTTGGAGAGGCCCATATCCAGCAGTAGACTTAGGTCCACATCCATCTTTTTGCCTGCAATTCACACCTAAATGCTGCTAACCATGTGCCACCAAATCTTTTTCGTGATGAATCAACATTTGAGTTCACCAAAATTCGTCAACGAGAGTTGCTTAGTTTCTTGCGCAGTCTTGGTGTGAACAAGGCGACTGGTCCAAATGGGATATTAGCGAGAGTATTACAGAGTAATGCACACAAGCTGTCTCCAGTTTTGACACGTTTGTACCTCTCTCTCTGAAGGAGGGATAAGTTTCTAAGTCGTGGAAACTTGCTACCGACCCCTCGAATTACCAACCAATAGCCATAACCTCCATTCTATGTAAGATAATAAAGCTTACAATTAATAACGACTTACTTGCGTATTTAGTCTACTAAGCAATCTCCTCAGTAGCTCACAATTCGGGTTTCAAAGGGATAGGTCTACTGGGGGACCTTCTTATTTGCCCAACGCATTTATGGAGCAAGCCCAGGCTATCGAAAACCACGTTGAGGCCATTTCTGTGTCCTTGGACATAAAAATGCTTTCGACAAAATCTGTGCACGATGCCCTTATTGGCAAGCTTCTCTCCTATGGGATCCCCGCTACAGTTTGTGCTTGGATCCAAGATTTTCTGACTGGACGTCGAATCAGCCCCCCTAGACAAGCGGCATTTATGACGTTCGTTATAGCTCAATTTGCGATAGCGAATGTCAAATCCCATACTTTCAACACGTGACTTTTCTATGGCATCTGTCAAATCCATACAATTTAAAGTTAGCGAATTTCGCTATCGCTGCCAAAATGTTACTTTGTCTAGGACCTAAGAGTAGATGTTGATGGGTTCAACTCCGACTTATTTGAAATAAATGCTGGCTTTCCTCAGGAATCTGTGCTCTCGGCTACATTTTTTCTGTTGCACGTTAATGATCATTTGGCTACTCCCGAAATTCTGGGGTACCTATGAATTTAATGTTATGAATTTATTTTTAGTTTTACTTTTTCGGCCCTGGATTCTGGTCATTTTGAGACATTCGTATAAAAACTGTTTAGTAACATAACATAAGAAAACCATGATTTTAATATCTTCTAAATCATCATCATCAGCCTGTGACAGTCCACTGCTGGACATAGGCCTCTCCAAATGCTCGCCACGCTGATCGATCCTCGGCTACTCGCATCCAGCTCCTGCCAGCCATCTTGCGCAGATCATCGCTCCACCTGGGCTGAGGGCGTCCTACACTACGTTTACCGAGACGCGGTCTCCACTCTAGAACCCGTTTACCCCAACGGTTATCGGTTCTACGGCTGATATGGCCAGCCCACTGCCACTTCAGCTGGCTAATCCGGCGAGCTATGTCGGTGACTTTGGTTCTCTGCCGAATCACATCATTTCGGATGCGATCCCGCAGAGAGACGCCGAGCATAGCTCTTGTGGACAAGATTAAAGTCGCTCAGCGGGCTATGGAAAGAGCTTTGCTCGGCGTCTCTCTGCGGGATCGCATCTACTAAATAGTATGATAAATCAAAACCGAAAATACCGAAAAAGCCGGTTTTGTCAAATTTCCAAACCGGTTTTCAAAAATAGCTTCAAAACCGGTTTAGCCGGTTTTTTCGGTTTCGGTGAAACCGGTTTTGTGACCCCTAATTTCACCTCATTAAAATAAGCACAGTTGCAATTTTTCTCAGCAGGGTTATTCCACTGGCACCACCATTAGAGCATTCTGACTTGCTCCATTCATTGAGAACTTTTCTAGCATCACTTGTCAGGAGCGATTTTGTGAAGTTACCGCTCCGCTTGCCGCTCACTCACCATGAGGAGCAATAGGTGAACCGACCGCTCCGCTCGCCGCTCACTCCCACACTGTACCCGCCACCTCGTCGGCGAGATGAAAGCCGGCGGCGCGTTTGTAGAGCGCACTGCGCCGCAATTAGGGCTGTAATGAGCGCAGCGACACAGCCACCACTAATCGCCCGCGAAGCCTCTCGGGAACATTTCCGCCCACTACGCCGAGGAATGTACCGACAGACCTCATTGTAATCTGCCGACCTCTGGAAAATAGGGAATATGACCTCATGTTTGTTTATACTCATGTGTAAGTGCTTCAAGTATATACATACGCTGTAACAGTTTAGATACAGAGACGCTTCTGTGACGCTTAACTTAAGAGGAGCATGTGGCAGTATGCCAACACGTTTCCTAACAAAGGAATATTTCCGACATAAACAAAAATCCAGCCAGCCTACAGTCAGAGCTACTATGGCTACTGTTTTAGCTAAAATAGCAGGACTCTTACATCCTCTTTCCACCAACCAGGTTAATTCCGGAAATCAAACCGATTGCCGGAACCACTATTCAAAGCTGACCAAAACTAGATTCTAATGCCCTACTTTTGAGGCTGACTGTACTTCTTGTTAACTGGTCACTGCTTACTCTGCATTGGAACATACTATTGACTTGAATTAAAATTGGGAAATGGACCCCGAGATCACCCGGCACCTAAACCGCTAGACTATCGAGACATTAGTACCTAAATAACGAAAGAAATAAATATCTTTCAATAACTTAACCATGATTAAGGGGGCGTTCAAGTATTACGTAACGCAATTTGGGGGGAGGGGGGGGTCTCGAAAAACGTTATGATGCGTTACAGGGGCGGGAGGGGGTCTTCCTTTCAATACGTTACGTAACGTTGTTATTTTTTTAATACAAACTTAGGGAATAAAAACTCCCAAAATGGCAACCCTTTTCATTTACGTTTTACGGGGAATACCTCGATTGTATAGTCTGGTCGCCAAAAATGTATAAAAAATAAACAAATACGCAGGTGTTGCGGATTAAAAATCTCTTGTTTTATTTATAGTATTAATACCGCAAAAGCAATTAAATGTATACCAAGGATAAAAACTATAACATAACTTTTTGCGAGTTTAGGGTAAAAATGGTCACTTGACTTGAGTGTTACGTAACGTTTAGAGAGGGGGAGGGGGGGGTACAGAAAAACGTTACGGTGCGTTACAAGGGGGGGGGGAGGGGGGGGGGGTCAAAAATCTTCAATAATTGCGTTACGTAATACTTAAACGCTCCCTAATTTAAAGTAAGGAAATGTTTTATTTAAATCTTCATTTTTAAACCGTGACTTCACATATTTTAGTATACTTCACTGAACAGTACGCGTTAATATCAGTAAAAACTAAACCAACACGAAGCCACCCAGAGTCCAGACCGACATATTAAACTGAACAGAGATTTTTTGTACTGTGCGGGTATCAATCCGGCGACCCTCAGATGTATAGCTGACTTCTCAACCATTACCCCAATTCGGTCGTCAAACATACATAATCTTCAATATTGACTGTTTATAGAGACTCTAAAACCTGCTGATTCACAAAAGAAGCTACATGCTTTGTGTGGCCCAAAAGAGCAGTAATGTGACATCCATCGATGACAGATGACTGCCTATACAACGAATCCCGTCTAAAATATAACACGAATTTCAACCATAAATCCTGGAAATAAGAGCTTTGTAAAGCTGATTGATATTAATATTTAAAAAAAGGGTTCCTTAGGAGCCCAAACACAGAGGCGCTAAAAGGTGGTCCCATCAATAATATTATTTAAAAATGATTGTTGACTTACGGATAAAGACGTTTGCGAGATCATTTCAAAGGTATTTTGAAGTTTTACTGTTAAAATTAGCATACATTGTAGTGTTGATAAGAAAGGGTCGTAAAAATATTTGAGTTTAGGGTATGAGTTCTTTATGTTTTTATTATCTGTAGTTATATTAGTAGCTAATATTAATTTAGGGTATCTTCTTGCGTTTTAATAAGCTCATGTATGGCAGTTTTTTGGTGTCAAAGTTTACATATTTGTAATGAAAATTTAATTTCCCACAAGAGGTTGATAACCAAGACTTTTTAAATTTACCAGAAGGACAGCCGGTATTTACGTATGTGTATCACACTTTAGACCGCCTCCGTGGAACAGTGGCTAAGCCGCTCGGGTATAAAAACACGGAGGTCGTGGGTTCGATTCCCGCCTGGGGTCTGGTTGGTGGTAGGGCTTTTTCAGAGTCCGACTGGCTAGCTTCCAACCCCACAGTTGAAATCTGCCGCCATATCAGCTCTGGCTGTGTTGCGGCAGTATTAATGTGGGAGCCAGTACACTTGAAATCAAAGGCTCGAAGACCAGATGAGTCTAACAGTCTAGCAGCACATTGAGGGATGTTTCCAGGTGAAGCGTCCCTCAATGGAATAGGCCGCAGTGGCTGCTTACCATCAGGTGGGCGGCGTGCCTGTCTGCCAACTGACTCAATATAATAGTGTTGCTCGATATTTCATAAAAAATATAATATTATCGAAATAGCGTAACTTGAATGGTTACAAATAGGCCGCGGCATAATTTGTTATCCATTACGCGACCGCCAAGCCAGTCCATTAACCGTTGTGATTGAAGGGCGTCATGCGATAGTGCATCTATCACCCGGTATGACACTAAGCAACTTGAGGACATCGGTCACACATAATTAAACGGGTCCATATTATTGTAGTCGCTAGGGTGACCATGAGTCGTAGTTTTTGAAGGAGTTTTTAAGGAAAAAACTATCACCCGGTATGACACTAAGCAACTTGAGGACATCGGTCACACATAATTAAACGGGTCCATATTATTGTAGTCGCTAGGGTGACCATGAGTCGTAGTTTTTGAAGGAGTTTTTAAGGAAAAAAACAATAAATAGGCAGTAATTTCAAGTAATTTGACAACAGATTTTATTTAATGCTAGTGATTTTAATTGTTGCAAAATTATTGTTGGTTCTATGCTTTCATAACAACTTACCTCTGCCAAAGGCTTGCCTTGCGTGTTTTATAAAAAGGAGTTCATTTTTATACGTATTACCTACCTACCTAACTACCTACGAAAAGTAGTCGAAACGTCGTCGGCTTTAAATTTCAAAATGTAGAATATACGCGAGTTTTCATCCGTTTCCAGTTGTTTTATTTTAATGAGTAGTAACCGTGTAAATATTAGAAATCATTATTACCTTCCTACTTAAAGCAGGGTTTTAAGGTTGCAAAATATGTAAATAACTAAGAACTTTTAGCTCGTTATAGGGACGATCTAACTGTTATACACTGTAAATGTAAACTGTGTACGTTCAGGATAATAAGCAAAATTTATTACCATAATCTTTACTAAAAATATACAACATTAAAACAAAACAAATATTAGAATTTAAATATTTGATGACGTGAAAATGTCCTTTCGATAACTTTTACTTGGTCACAATACATCAGTAACATCTGCACTGCAACAATGGCAGTGATTAGCCGTCCGCGCCCACATTGTCACTCGCGTCATTGTGGCCTGTCGCCGACGTTGTCGCCTGTCGCCGCGGCATTGTCGCCTAGCATGTCAATGACGCTGTCGCCTAATACGGCTGTGATCGAATATTGATGAGTGATGACTTTGTTACGATTATATATGGTTATGCCATGCTTGTAGATGATTAGGTTCCCATCTGAATGTGAGCAGCGGCAAATCTCAACGATTAAAAGATTAACAAACTATTTAGAATATTATTATGTTTAACTTTACTCTTTCTCATGCCAGGGTATGAAAGACTGACTGGACTAGACTATGATCCAGGATTTGGCAATGTTACAAAATTTTCTTATGTAAGGTGTCGCGAATAATCACATAATTTGTATGTTTTGATTTGTTTGGTTCTAGCTGTTTTTGATGAAGATTCATTCATTTCTTCTATCATTTATCAAACTGCTTAACGCTAATTGCATGTCATATTTAATCGAGAGACACTAGAGCGCAATTGTATCACATAATTTATACAGATATTATACGTGATTTTTGCATAGTTTTAGAGCTGAATAGAGTGAAACCGCATGCAGAAAGTAAACAAAAAGCCATCAACATAAACACATTAAAACAAAAGAACCTACGCTACTTACTTCCTTTGAATGTATGTGTTATTATCTAATGTATTACATTCTTTCAAGTCCATTTCCTTTTTTTACGAACGACCAATAACAATAGACTGTGCTTACTTCATACCATCGGACCACCGGGATTCTGTGCTCGTACCGAATCGTGATATCACACAAACATTAAGCCCAATGGTTACACGGCATGTGCACTTAGCTTAGATTGCTATTCCGATTACACACCCACAGGCCTTATTTCAACGGGTTAAGGTTCAAAGTTCCCCGGGATGTTGGGAAAGGGGTCGTCCGAGGAAGTTTATAATTCATTAGAGACTGCATGTAGATTGTAGGAATACTTTCCGCCTCTTTACTGCGTGGGGTATTCGGATGAGGTATACTGAAACGTGAAACTTTGAAGTAGCTTGTTTTTGTGTTGTCTGAGTCGATGTACCTACCTTTAATATGAAATGTGATACGCTATTTGCCATAAATTCTCTACATCTTCATAAAACTACATCTGGTTCATCACGATTTCTACATCCCGGCTACTAAGCCCAACACCGCGACAATTAAGGTGATGCCCTATGAAAGCGTCCCTCAATGTGCTGCCAGACTGTAGGCTCATCTGATCTTCAAGCCTTATATTTTGAGTGTTATTTATACCTGCGGACCTGCGGAATAATATTATGTTCGAAGCGGGCAAAGCCACGAGCGGAAGGCTGGTTTGTTTAATATAGGAAAATGTTTAGATAGTATATTTGTTGAATGTTTCCTGCTTCGCAAGGAACTCTGTCGTTACCTGTGTTTCCAACACAGAACCCTGCAATTACAGATACATAATTTACACGACCATACTCATTTGAACACATTGTGGTATGTCGAGACATTTGAAAGATAAAGGGAAACTAAAGATACGTATCTACGGTATGACATAGTTTTGTCATGTTAATATGAGAGCAAGCTTGGTACACTTGAAAAGGTTCAAAAACTAGAAAAGCCATCGTTTGGCAGCACTGTGTGGGCTGTGTGCCGAAATGTCAACTGACCCCAAAGTAAATGGCTTTAAACACTTTTATACAAAAACAATGAAGGACGTGGATACTGAAATAAAAATAAACGACACATCCACAAAACATAAATTAATACATGTTGTCCTGGGTAGGATTCGAAGTCGAACTCACGATTGATGCGCCATCGTACATAAAAAAATATTAGGATTTGTTTTTATATTAGGTCAACAACAAGATAAACACTACGTGTTAAAAGGGATTTTTCAATTGACTTATTTTACTTTTAACTTACCCCATAGACTAAATTACTTGAATAACTCAATACAAGTCATAAAATAGCTCATTAAGGCATTTTCACACGGAACTTAGGCGGGCGGGCGGGACCCTTTGGAACCTCTAATTGTATGAATGGCAGCCTTGGACCACACACGCCACATTCTTCCACCTATTAGAGTATTAGCCCTGCCTGTCGGAATCTGGTACTAATAAATCATATAGGCCCTTTCATATTGGTATTTATAGATGACCGAGTAATGGATGAAGTCCGCTTCTACATTAGAGGTCGAGAGTTCATTCTTATACACTCTCCTGTCTCAATATAATACAAATTATTTCTTGCCATTACGTATTCATTCGCGATGGCAATTGGCAATTGAATAATAGTGAACCGGAAAATTTTTTAGTCTCCATTTTCCGTCTTTACCCACTAGCGGCCGCCGCCGCGGTTTCACCCGCGCGTAATTTCTTTTGTCAATTATCCCCCCTTTCCCCCCACATTTCCGGGATCAAAAGTACTCTATGTTACCCGGGAATAGTGTAGCTTTCCAACAGTGAAAGAATTTTCCAAATTGGTTTAGTAGTTTCCGAGCCTATTCAATACAAACAAACAATCAAATCTTTCCTCTTTATAATATTAGTAAAGAAAACATTTCTGGCTCTGATTGACTGTCAGAGATCGTCATAAAGTTTTAGTTTTGTCCCTATCTAGTTAGGGGAAGCTGGCACTGTGTCCCACGATTTAGTAAATCCAGTTTTTTATTGTATTGGAGTAACTGCCATCTGAACTATGTAACCCTAAACAGCGGAACCAGATCAATGGATCATACTCGTACAAGTCGTACACAACCACTCGTTTCTAGATTTCGCGATGTTTTTCATAGGTGAAAAATACATTTGAACCCTCGATCTCATGTGAAGCGTCGTTTGAAACTCGGATACCAAATTGGGCTCATGTAATACAACCCTTATACAAAACAAAAAATGGGAAGTTTGAGAACCAACTAATAATATCAATTAACTGTCAATTCAGCAAATTAACGATTAGGTAGGTACGTTATAATTTCATTCCCAGATAAAGAGATATGGCGTAAAAGCAAATAGTATGAGCTCACCATGGAATCAAAACCCACGGATTGATATTTCAAAACGATCTAATAGTTAATAGCGAAATTGCTGCGTATCACTAAATAACTTAATGTTCTTTGCACACCAACCAGTAAGCTCAGACCTCTGATATTACATTTGAACTCCCTCCACAGATCTTTGAACAAACCAACTCACTTAACAGTCGAACAATAATGACCCTTTTCGCATAAGCATTAAGATTTATGTAATCAGCAAATTCAATTTTACTAGTCTAGCTTCAGGGAGGTATGATGGGTCTTCGAATACTGGCGTGTGATACCAAATCGTACCCATTAAGTTTGCCTATTACCGCAATGATATTACCCACAATTTCGTATCATATCAGTAATAATACATTTAATGCGTTACTCTGTTATTATTTCATGGTGTTTTTGGCGTTTTATGGATTCACCGTTTAGTATTTATGTAGGAAATAGTCACGAAATCGGAGCGCACAAAATAATTTGCTAAAATATGAAAGTTGTTTGTGAAAAATTTTTGGTACATAAATAAGACAGTAGATTAATAGAGGTGTATAGCGACTCACGCTTAAATTCGTATTTTCTATTTTTTTTTTAAATACCTACTATAAAATTCATGGTTTACATAATATTTATACTGAAAGAGGGAATTATATTTGTGAAATCTTCATGTTTACTATCAAATTATAATGTTTAAAATTAAATGGAATAATAATCAGGATAGTTTAACTATCGATAAAAATGCCTTATTAATGCTGTGTTCACAATGACGTTCAATTAATTGAACGTCATTGTGTGTTCATTATTTGTCAAATCATGTAATCATCAAAAGACATTATTAATATACATTATACGTATGCCTATTAAGTATTAACAAAACATGGGCACCCACATCAGGACTTTAAGCCCACGCAACAAAGTTTTAATTTGTACAAATCCGTACTGTATCTAATTACTTATTTGACGTTGTAGGTGCGTTTTCCTAAATTGATTTCGGAGCGAATAACTCTCGTCTCATTTAATTTCACTAATTTAAATCAATAACGGCAGGGCATGTGTCTTTATTTAGCCAAATTAAAACAACTAATGGGCTCGTAGGCGACTGTAGTGCGTGGCAATCGGTAAATCGGTATCGGTATATTCTGTGCTCAGCTTAAAGTTCTATTTTTTAAATGAACTCTTTCCAACGTTTGTGTGCGATCGGTGTCACAGTTTACCAGGTGGTAGGTTCCGTACTGGGCCGTCTAGGTGGGTAGGTACCACCGCAGTGCCAGATATTTTCCCGTGAAATAGAAGTGTGTCAAGCACTTCTGTGTTTCGGTGAAAGGGCACTGAAGCTAGTAAAATTACTGGGTATATGAGGCCTAATAACTGTCGTCTCGGTGCAGTAGCGGGCGCATGGCAGTGGCAGACAGTAACTGCTTGGTTACTGTTTGGCACTGAACTGTCTAAAGGCAGACGTGGCGCTTACCATCAGTCGTACGATTTGCTCGTCTTGTTACACATTGCATTAAAAAAAAGTTCTTAAGTAAATAGGGGGCCAGTTTCGCCACTGACAGATAAGTTTGTCATAATTTGTGTGTCAGATAACTAAGAAACTGTCCTTTTGTTAGATAAAACTATCTTATGGATTGGGATTGATCCTATAAATTTTCTTTTTACTCAACCAAAAATTACTAAGTATAACGAAGTATCCCTGTCCTAAGATATCGACGGGAGAAAACGTAATTGCTGTAAGTAGCAAAAACACAACTTTACACCAGAGCCAAAAAACTGATAAAAAATTGGAAAAAAAATCATAACTTTTAAATCATGCGTAATAAAAAGATAATTTTTTGTACAAGCTTTTGTTAATATAGTGCGCATTTATAGCAATTATTGTTTTAGTCCTAAAGTTACGGGAAATAGGGTTTTGCTCTACTTACAGCAATTGACTTTTAATTTACTGACCTCAACAATGCTGTAAGTAGTTTCAGGTTTTGTATTGAGCAGTTCTTCTTGTATAAATTTCCGGAAGTATAAAATGATGTATTTAAATTATTTTATTAAATAGGTAACATAAAAGAGAGGTGTGACTAACTTAAGAATAATATTGATACCAACATAATAGATTAAGTTAAGAAATTTCTGAGGGTGATGAAATAAAAATGCTGTTATTACAATGATTTTGTTGATTTTTTTGAAAAAAATGCTGTTATTACAATGATTTTGTTGATTTTTTTGCATTAATGTTAATGTTTGTACCAAAGAATAGTAGATCAAGTGTAATTATCATATTAAACTTATTTAACTAAGTATAGCTAAGGCCCTGAACACACGCTGAAACGCAACTGAAACGATACTGCAACTTAAGAGATTCATTTTAGTTTCTGCCATAGACTGACATTTCATGGTGCAACCAGGTTATTTTTTGTTTTAAATTGGTGCTAAAATGTTGCTGGTGGATACAGGTCACAATAATCATTATTTATTCCTGTCTGTTTCGTTCCCACACTAGACAGATGAGGAGACAACCAGATTTTCAAATACCTCAACAACGCAGCTGAAATTGCCCAACATTGATACCCGTCAGTCAGCACAGCTCGTCCTTCTGGGGGATTTTAATGCCCAGCATAAAGGGTGGTTGTTCCCGTTCCAGAAGACTGACCTTGCTGGAAGAGAGGCGCGAGTTTTGGCTCTGTCACTTGGCCTAATCCAGTTAGTGGAACGTGCTACTAGGGTTCCTGATGTTGATAGCCACACAGCTAACTCTCTGGACCTCCTGCTAACTGGGGGTGCATACTTTGAAGAGAAAATTCAACAAAGCTGCCAAGTCCTGCAAGAGGGTATTACGACGTGCTCGCTTCAACCATTTTGGCCGGATTGGGGCCAAGTTAGCTTCGTACCCTTCAGGTAGTAAGTTATTTTGGTCACTAGGCAAATCGGTTTAGGCGAATTTCTGCAGGACATCACTTCCGCATTTGCTACGCTGAAAAGGCTAATCTATTTGCCCCAGCAATTCGCATTTGGCTGCTGCTAACCATGTGCCACCGAATCTTCCTCGTTGTGAATCAACTTTTGTGTTTGCCAAGAAGATTCGTCAACGAGAGGTGCTTAAGGTTCTGCGCAGTCTTGATGTGAACAAGGCGAGTGGTCCTGATGGGATATCAGCGACAGTGTTGCGGAGTTGTGCACACAAACTGTCTCAAATTTTGACATGCCTGTACCGCCTCTCTCTCTGAGGAAGGGTTCATTTCTGAAATCCTGGAAACTTTCTAACGTGCAGCCTGTTCCCGAAAAAGGTCGCGGTGCTATACCATTTCTGCCGCACATTAATTTTCTGTTGGCTACTCTCGGAATTATGGGGTATGCTGACGATAGCGCGGTAGTCGAGAGATACATCTTGTCCAATGATTGTACAGGTAGCATTAAAACTGATTAAAACTGAGACCTTAAGATCAGACATGGTGGACAAGTTAAATCAGTCTCTCCAAATTGTCCCAGACCGGGGAGATGCCAATTTTGATAGCTCCAACCCCACTAAAACGCAGGCGTGTCTATTTTGCACCAAAAAGATCGCATTTAAATGGCTCCCTCTTTTTGTGGCGTATCTGTCCCTCTATCTGACCGACTACAGATGAAATTATCTTCCAACCTAAACTTTGGGAGCTACATAGAGTTTGTACCAGCATCTGCCTCTAAAAAAGTCAGAATCCTTACCAGAGTCAGGCACTACTTCACTGCGGAACTGCTCCTAAACTGTAGAGACAGAGCTCAAGTTCGTTCCTGCATGGAGTATTGCTGCCATCTTAGGGATGGTTCTGCTCGAAATCAGCTGGCTGCTTTAGACACTATTGAGCGGCGTACGAAGAGGCTTACCGGTGACGATACTTTGGTCGAGAGCTTGCAGAGCCTCGATCATCGTAGGAAGATTGCTTAACTCTCCGTATTTTACAGACTCCACTTTGGTGAAAGTTCCGTTCCATCATCGAACTACTAGACTTGGTCAGAAGCAACTCGCAGACCGCATTGTTGTTTAACATCAGGCAACTTTGTGGTCAAGTGCTAGCTTAGTCCAATACAAATATGAAAAGTAACTAAAATAATATTTTTAAGGGACAGGAATAAGAATGATTTACTTTGCCGGCCTGTAAATTTACAAACCTTAAAGAATGTCGTGTAAGTAAACTGGCGTTCAATATCCGCCCTAGAGAATGGCGTAAGTAGTCTAAGTTTAATTTTAACTCCCATAAGATTGTTGTAAGCAAGTGAATATGCACATATACGAACCGTGTAAGTAATAATGAATTCCAATCACCTGTCTGCATTTTGCTGTAAGTAAATAAGTATCAAAAACATTATACTTACGACAAAATTTGCATAGAAATTTTTCAAAAACAGTCCCTCAGAGTGAATCGTAGAGACACGAGACCCGGACCATTCGACGCAGTATTTTTTTCTGATTCTAACTGTGTATTTAGTCTACTTACGCCATTTTTGCTACTTACAGCAATTACGTTTTCTCCCATCGATATGCATAAACAATGGTGACTAAATAGAGCATTTTTTTATAAACTTTATTTTATTATTTATACCACAAAATTATAGTCATTATTACATTTTTATTGATAATTTCCTTCAATAATATTATAAAATCTTGCTTTTTAAATGAATTTTATTTCTTAAAAAAATATCCTTTAAATTCCGACCATTGCAAAATACCGGCTTTCCCATCCCTACAACATGGCAGCTTGTTTTTCAGCGGCGGTCACGCCGCGCGCGTAGCCATTAGAAGCGCCGACGGATGGCCCTGCGCAATTAATCCTGCACTTTTAGAGTAATTAATACACCAACTGAGCATGCTGCTCTGTTTGGTAGGGGATTTAGCTCAGCCTGACTTTGGTACCTATTTTTATTATTCATACACTTTTATGTATAAAGTACGTACCTAGTTAAAAACTTAGATACCTACCAACATGAGTAGTTTAATTAACCCTTTCCCCGCCACGCTTTTTTCCGAAAATGGTGCCCCACACGCCACGACCATTAAAAAAAAAATTCCAAAAAATTATTAGGTTATACTCAACTCATTCAGGCAAGTAAAAATACAACGTTTCTTGATCATGTTTTTTTGTCTGATATATCAGACATTGGCGTGGTCTGGGCGTGGTGGGCACGAAAATGGTTTGTCTGATATATCAGACATTGGCGTGGAAAGGGTTAAAGGTGATGAAAATGACTTAAAAGGCGATTTTTAAATTTACCAGATTTCAGCGAAAAGCTACTAAAAATATTGTTTTAATTTCAGGTATTTTAACGCCATCTCTTATCGAGTAGCTTAACTACTCTAATTTGTGTTACACTGCCATCTTGTAATTTTTTTTGGAACTAGATGCGCAAAAAAGCATCAATTAGCATGCTTTACATGCTGACAGCTATCATTTGACATTATAATCCAACCAATTTATAATGGTAATCTAAATTTATTCTCAATTTCAATTTTGCATGATACCTCGAGGGTTTGACACTAAATTAAATATGCATTTCAATTTGGCCGGCTTATTAAAAAAGTCGATTGACGTTTGTAATGTCAGTATTGTCAGGTTTTCATTGAAAGTTAGCACAGCGGGAATGCAGAAATCTCGTTTGTTGATTCCAAGTGATTGTATCTGAGTGATAGGCGCCCATATAAATAAATTTCGCCTTACACAATGCCGCCAAGTAGCTTACGAGTCGTGTACGCGTTCGCCAGAGAAATGCACCCCAAAACAAGTGAAGTTTTCATACAATATGGAACCGCTGGATTTCGCACAAAGTGAGTCGGATTTTTCACTAAATTTGGTCATTTCGACGGGTTATCGCCCATTAAGGTCAGCTGGTAACGTTCAGTGTAAATATTTGTGGGCCCTTTCTCTAATATGTTGCGTGATGTGTCACGTAAGCAGATTGATTCGCCAATATATCCGTTTGTATCAGATCATGAGTCACCTATAAGACAATTTCCTACGTATTTATAACGGGAAGTAGCTCGTCAGCGGCGGTGATTATGGTCAATGACTTCTGATAGTTTTATATGGCAAAACAATGAACTTTGCAATAGGTTATGGTCGCCCGGTAGGTACGTTTTTGGCCGCCTTGGGAGGTGTCCCATGAACGTGCCATGGCGCCAATGGAAAAGACCTTGCATGCATAATTAAAATATTGTCAACATAATATGCAAATTGCATTGGAACAATTTAAAAGGTTAAACATTCACATAACTACATTCCAACACATTATTTTGGTGAATCTGTTTGTTGAAGCTATAGGCTTACAAATAACATTACATTTAATATATGAATGTATAGTTTGTAAGTATTTGGATTAGGTACTTAAACTTTGAATATATTATTTATTATTTGATTCGAAAACAAAAGTCTAATTTAATGGAAGTTAATGAATTATATTACCTATATTAAAAATATCAATAATACACCATGCGGTCCATGTTATGGCACTAATTAATTCTAATTACAATCCTCTGACTAATCTTTGATCTCATGATGATTAATGCATCTACACTATTAAGTATTCTGCAAAGTGATTAGTATTTATTATATGCATAAGTCCTTGGGCTGGAAACACTCATATTAGTTTTATACTCAACACTATCAAATGGACACTACCTTATAATAGTTTCCTATTCAATTTCTTGTTAATGGCTTCCATTGTGCATGAAAGCACTGGTTTTATCAATGTCAATTTGTTTTCTAATTGTGTTACTACCTAAATGAATGAACTTACCAAAATAATTATAAAGTAATGGAAGAGTTTGAAATGAATGGTCCTACTGAATTATTATTATTTAAACATTAAAGTTTGTATGGGCAATTGTTTATTACTATGTAATGCAAAAGTAACTTGTTCACAGACAGTTAATTATCAATATCTGGATCTAGCAATTCCTGTGCTTTTAATGAATATAGGTACAATATTTGGTTAAACCAAAGGCGAACTCAGGGGCCGTTCAAATATTACGTAAGCAGATTTATTGCAATTATTTACCCCCCCACCCCCCTTGTCAGCAAAAGTAAGCAAAGCTCTTACCCCCTCCCCCTATGCTTACGTAAACATTTTTCAATTATAATTTTTTTTTATACTAAAATTATAATGTTATAATTATAATTTTATAAATAAGAAAATAGATTTAGGATAGAGATTAGATTTTACTGATACAGTATTCAACATAGAGTAAGGGACAAAAATATTATAATCTTACGAACATAACAAACTTATTTTAAAGTTTTTGTACACACATCATCATCATCATCATCATCAGCCTGTGATAATCCACTGCTGGACATAGGCCTCTCCAAATGCTCGCCACGCTGATCGATCCTCGGCCACTCGCATCCAGCTCCTGCCAGCCATCTTGCGCAGATCATCGCTCCACCTGGCCTGAGGGCGTCCTACACTATTTACCGAGACGCGGTCTCCACTCTAGAACCCGTTTACCTCAACGGCTATCGGTTCTGCGGCTGATATGGCCAGCCCACTGTCACTTCTATAGACGTGGCTTAGAAGGGAAATGGGTCGATAGTTCTTCAACAGGCTTTTGTCACCATTTTGGGTGTATCCCACTTTATCCATTGCGTATATCTAATAATGGATAATCTGGGATTGTTTGTATTGCGACAAAAAGTCGCGCGTGGATAAAGTGGGACATAATTAAAAAAAAACATGTCCCACTAAATCAAATTTGATAACCACGGATAAAGTGGGATTGACCCACCCTTTTTAAAGAACAGGACGACCACGCTCCTACTCGCGTGGAGTAGGAGCGTGGTCGAAGGGAAATGGGTCGATAGTTCTTCAACAGGCTTTTGTCACCCTTTTTATAGAACAGGACGACCACGCTCCTACTCCACGCCTTTGTAGTTCTCCCTTCGAACAGGACAGCGATAAAAAAGCTTTTGGAGCTCCCTCAGTACGGGTTTACCTCCAGCCTTTAGCAGCTCTGTAGTAACGCCGTCCTCTCCAGGGGCTTTTCCATTTTTAAGCTGCCCAAGAGCAATCTCGATTTTGCCAACGCTCACTTCTGGCAGGTCGTCAGTGTAATGGCGATTTAACGTGGCTCTAGAGTCTTCATTTTTGGGATCAGGTCAACATGCATGCGAAGCGTATAACCGGCCATAGAAGTCCTTTATCTCCGAACGGACTGCCGGCTTTGAGGCAACAACTTCTCCACTTGCTGTGGTCAGCTTCGTCAGGTGGCTTCTTCCGAGAGATTGTAAGAACACCTTAGACCCCCGATTTTGCTCTATAGCTCTTTCGATCGAAAGAGTATTAAAGCACCGGACGGACACATAAATTAAACATTGGTACCACAGAAATCGGAATAATTATTCAGATTTCTGTGATTGGTACACATATTAAATTAAAATTAACAGTCTTCAGTCCATGAAACCCGAATCCATGATTCTAAGTTTTCGATGACATTGGATTGCTTAGATTGCTGCTTAGTGTTGTGAGTCTGCTAACTTTCATCCGATTTTGGAATTTCTACGTCTTCTCACATCATGGTGCTCTAACTAAAATGTAAACTTGCGTTGCTATGCTTACAATACATCTACTCGCTATAGTATCCAAACGAAACAATACACTGATAGAAGAAATTTAGACAACTGAGTAGCGCACGGTAATTCCCCTAATCGGTTCTAAAGCGAGTGCCTAAACGTATGCATTATTTGCCGGAATCCCCGAAAATGGGTTTCGTTTTCAAGCATAGGCAATGTGAGGGTTGCCATTGGTGTAAAAAAGTTAATAACTACCGATGACGTAATCATCATCTAGACCCCCCTGCCCCCCATGTCATCCAAAATAAGCAAAACAAAGACCCCCCCACCCCCCCATAGTGCTTACGTAATACTTGAACGGCCCCTCATACAAAAAATATTAAATACTAGAATATAACTTAATCCTTCTAGCCCCGGATTACTAGACACAATAGAAAATCTATTGTTATGCGGCACCCGAGTGCCGGTTCGGCGTTGAGTGGTTAAATTAGAATATAGGTTAAAATAGTAAAACATGCTGTGCACAAGACTAGCACAGATGGGCTCAATGAACCCAATTAGCAGTCCCTTGTCCTAAATGGTATCTATTTTTAGCTTCATATTATATATATAGGACAGACACAAACTAAATTTTTAAATATTCCATCAATGTTATGAATCCGGCACAAGACAATCTATCAAATTACGCCCTACTTTTCAATATGTGACAATTTACACCTAATTTTCTTTGATGTGTCTGGAGTAACATTATTAATAGACTGAGTATAACTGTGTCGTATAAATAATTTATATTTGCCGCATTTAAAAATACCCTTTCACAGGAAGGTGCAATTTCAAGCGTCTGGCAAGAAGCCAAGCTCTTTGAGATCAATTCCCTTTATTGTTTGTTATTCAAACATTTTATTTTTATTGGTTACCCATTTGTTTTGATAATGTTGATAATAGCACTCTTAAATATTTACAACCGAAGCTTCTTAGTTATAATGTTTGGATATGGTTATTATATCTGGAAGTATCCTCATTGTGGTTAATAAATCACGTTTTATTATTAATAAATAATGTGGTGTGTGGATACTAAATGTCGACAAAATATGAAGGCACTGTATGATGTCATTGGTCAAATCATGAAGAGACACATCTCAGTTTAGATAATTTTACAGTAGAATGATTTAAAGAGCAATTTGTTCATGATTCTGCACCGCCAAGCTGCCCTTCTTCCTAATTTTTTCATTGAATGAATGTTACTATTTATAGTAAACATATAGATTTAAATAGATGTTATAGTTTTTGAGTAATTTTTAATTATTATGATATATGTCCCTTCGTGACTTGATCAACAAGGAACCTGTATACTATTATTATGGTGTGAAATCTAAAACATAAGATTTTTTATGCCATTAAGTTGGCAATCAAGCATATGGCCCACCTGATGGTAAGCGGTTACCGTAGCCTATGAATGTCTGCAGCACCAGGGTATCACATGCGCATTGGGGTTTAATAATAATTTTGGGATGCAGCATTTACTTATAAAATTTTTAAAATGTTAAATAATGTATCTGAAATGTAAAATTTCTTTAGACAATAAACATTCTTTAAACCGAAACCGAATCATAGTTTAGCATGGAAGCTAAATATATCTTTATCAATTAAAATAATATCAATTACATGACGATTATTACACATTTGGAACTAATTACAATGCCTAGTTGATATACTGCATTGTAATGCTATATTTGGCAATCATAATAGTAATGCTAGCTTGGTTAATGGGGCCACCTAGTCTGGTTTAAGCATCAACTGTGATGACATCACACTTCAGGCTAATTACCTATATGTTTATTTTTATTATAAACTTCGTTTGATTTGATTTACGGAAAAGTTATTTAAATGATATGAAAGAAATCTGTTAACGTGTTAAATTGGCGTTTTATTTGCGTTCAATGATAAGGTTATCTTTGAACTTAAATAAATCAGTGTAGTAATAAAAGGAAAGTAAAATACCTATAATATTATTTAATTTATAATGTTACATTCAAGGGCAAATGCTTCGACCAATAACACATTGCAGCGATAGATTTCATCATCAAGCTCACCAAATGAAGTTTGGTCATGCATGCATGACAAGTCGTGCTACTCCATCGTATATTTTGCTTGAACCGAAAAATGAACCCAGGACCTTGTGGTCACGGCCAAGGGCAGACACATTAGATTACTGTCATATTATTTGCTCAATAGTTTGAAAACCTGCCCCCCCTAGACAAGCGGCATTTATGACCTTCGTTATATGTAGATAGCTCTATTTGCGATAGCGAATGTCAAAACCCATACTTTCACCACGTGACTTTTCTAGGGCATTTTTCAAATCCATGCAATTTAACCCTTTCAACGCCAATGTCTGATATATCAGACAAACCATTTTCGTGCCCACCACGCCAATGACTGATATATCAGACAAAAAAACAGGATCAAGAAACGTTGTATTTTACTTGCCTGAATGAGTTGAGTATAACTTAATAATTTTTTTGGATTTTTTTTTAATGGTCGTGGCGTTAGGTGCACCATTTTCGGAAAAAAGCGTGGCGGGGAAAGGGTTTAAGTTAGCGATGTCATCTTGTCTAAGCCCCCTGGAACGAAAATATTTCATTTCCGTAACTTTTGGATTTGCATTTCGTGTATTCATTTATGCAATGAACTACCTAGTTAACATAAAAATATCTTTCTACGTGATGTAACTTTCGTCACTGTTTAGCATACATAATTTACAGATAATGTTATCTAAGAAGACAGGCGATGCCATAATAGCTTTGGCTGTGTTCCGGCGATATTAGTGTAGGAGCCAGTACACTTGAAACTTGAGGCTCTATAACATCAAAAGATTGTATCGACTAACGCCCCTTTTACACCCCTTTCACACGGGCAGTCCAGTTTTTTGCAGGATCCCGTTTTCTGCAGGATCCCGTTTGATGGCGAATGTGTTTATATGGTAGCGTTCACACGAGCATCCCGCATGCGGGATGCTGCAAAAACCCGATCCGGCATTCGGTTTTGTCACTAGAAACTGGATCCGTCGTCCAGTAAAAAGCGGGATCCCGTTTAGTCGCACAAATATTTATAGCAGTGTTCACACGGCTTTCCGCGTGCGGTTTTTTGCGGGACACTGTTTTTTGCGGGATAGTGAAGTGGTGGCAGCCCCCGCCCCGCGCTTGTGTTCACACGGCAGTCCAGTTTTGCAGGACCGGCTTTTTACTGGATCCCGCAAAACTGAACTGCCATGTGAACACACCGTCCAGTTTTGCAGGATACAGTAAAAAGCCGGTCCCGCAAAACTGGATGCCGTGTGAAAGGGGCGTTACATTGTAGATGTTGCCAAAACCCAATAGTCTTTGAACTTTGTATTTTTTTTATTAACTAGTTTTTTTTGTTTTTCAGAGCAAACCTTCTCGAGCATGTTGTCTACCGGATGGGTCTTTTAGCAGTTATTCGCTCCAGAGTAAAAAATGGTAAGCAAACCATATTAAATATTCATCACATTCGACTGACACGCAGCTGAGCGGGGATTTTCCGCACTTTGCCTCATATCTGGGTCATACCTGAAAGTTTATTCATCCAAAACACTTGAACTAGGTACCAGTCAGATGTTATGTTTGTAAATATTATGTTGAATTTTGCTTTGTATTCACAATATAATGTCGATTAGTGTGTTGGAGGCAGTATACATGGACATTAAGGGCAAGGGTCGGAAATCCGATGAGACTATAATAGTATTGCTATACAAACTTATCTAAATCAAATCTCGCGAATTGCGGTACTTAGCGTGGGTGCCAGGTTTCCGCGCTTAAAAGCGCTTCACAGACGTAGACACTTGATTGTTTTATTGAAAACTAGCCGCCATCGAATCAACTCTCCCTGTGCAGACATAGACACCTTTTGTGTGCAACAAAAAGTGTGTACACAACGCAGAGCCTAAAGCCCTTAGTCGACTCTGTTCCTTCCTTTCCGTGGGATGCTTGCACCACATAACAGGTGCTAGCCAAGTTAACCAGCGATCGTATAGTCTAAGATCCCACTATAGAACGACCTTCAACGACCTCAAAGTATAAATCCTACTCTTCATTAACCAGCTCGGTCAAGGTCGTACTATTGTGGGCTCCTATAATATACTAGTAGATTCGCAGTCACCCAGCAGAAGCCGGTAGACGTAGCGGAGTTGCTGTTCCGCTTTAACTAGGTACGTTATGCTAACGCTATTTCAATTCAAGTATCGGTCTCTTACATAATTGATGGCGAGAAGAATAACGTCGTCTACCCAAATTGATGTGTATTACGCCCACTATTCTCAAAGATCGACCTGTTATATATGCTACCTGCCATTACACCATTATCTCTTCCAGGCCGCACCATAGGCATGATGATAACCGCCTCGCACAACCTGGAGCCAGACAACGGTGTGAAGTTGGTCGATCCTGACGGCGAGATGCTCGAGCAAAGCTGGGAGGAGATCGCCACCAGGCTCGCTAACGTCAGGTGAGAATATCTAGACTATTAGGCGCCGCACACGACGGGGCGGACCTGTCTTTTTGACCGCGAAGTAATAAAGACCGCGCTTGCCCGTCGAGGCCCGCGACTGCCCTCACATACAGAAATGCCACGCCGCCAGTGTCCGCGGGCATCGGCGACGCGGTCTTTTTACCCTTCATGTGCGTTGGTAGTATAGGATTTCCTTTGCGCTATCGTTCGCGGTGAAATTGACCGGCCCGGCCCGCCCCGTCGTCTGCAAAGCGCCTTAATGTTGTGTCCTTAAAAATCAAAGGCTGGAAGTTCAAAGAAGCCTATAGTTTGGCAGCACCTTGAAAGACGCTTTCTGGTTAAGATTTATCCCTCAGTGGAAAAGGCCGCAGCGGCGGCTTACCATGAGGAAGGCTGCGTACCTACCTATCTGGGAACTAAAATCTACAACAAGATTAACTTGCTTTAACACCTAGTTTCGCAAAGTCTACCAACAAACGCGAATTGGCAGGAAATAGAGGCGCCGCGAATGCAACACCTATTGGCACGGGCCCAAATGATAAATCTCTCAAACAAGTGAACTCTTAACCCAGAATGACACACCGCGCTATCTATGTCAATGGGATTGGGGAATGTGCGGGCTATTTCCAGAACTTTGGGGTAGCAATAGTTTCATTAAATCAAAAGACGACTCTATGTTAACTTACTGCTTTAACTGTATCACTTTAGTTAGGAGAAAGTATGCAAAATGCTCATTCAGGGGCTATTTAAATGTCCATATATGGATATTTCCCTTAGAAACACGACATAATTTGCTATTCTTCATAATTCTCTGGTAATTTTACGTTAATATATTATTCTATTCCTAATCAAGTCAAACCCAGTAAAGTATTTTATTATTCAGATTTCTAAAAATATATTTTAAGACTGCCCCACTAAGAATTATTAGCTTGGAAGCGACATAGCAGACAGAGCTACCGTTGCCGATGGCTAGCCGATAAAACTGAATGGGCTAACTGACGCCTAACGGGCGGGAAACTGGAAACAGATGCTATTCACGACGTGGAACTGCCGGGAACGACCTCGAAATGTCAATCAATGGGAAAGTAAAGCAAGATTACTGTGAACATTGTACTATCCGGTTCAGATGCTATTAGGGGGTCATTCCTAATTTTTTTCAAAATCTAGGATTTAAAAAAAAAGCTCAGGTAATTCCTTAGTATTGTGCCAAATGGATAGCTAATGGTACAAGGAATGCTAAACTTTGTTTGTACACAATTATTGTTCACTAACAAAGGAATTATTCACAAGTTTATGTTACGGTATGGACACAGGAAATCCGGTAATGACTATGAAAATATATTAAAATAAAAAAACACTTTTGATTTGAATATATATATATTTATTAGCTAATCACAATTTATAATAATAATTATTAGCACTTATTGTCTTACTTTAATCAGCCTTTTTAAAATTATGAAGTCCTATTTATTATAATAAAACTCTACTGTAATTATATTCAGTCTCATTGTTTTAATTTTAAAGATTTCCTTGTATGTATAATACGATTCAACTTAATTGGCTTGTCCGAACATCGCGCGAGTACCTGCGCAGAACAGAGGCGCGCAGCCGCGCCCCGCACCTGCGCAAACGACGCTCGCAGCTAACTTCAGACAAGCCAGTTAAGTCGAATCGTATTCATTTATAAATAAAAAAATTGTTTTTTTTTTAATTTTTTTAAAATCTTCAATTAGAAGTTTTTACACATTTTTCTTAAAATTATAATCACAGCTTTCATTTCCTTATAATCACAGTTATCACTTTCTTTATAATCACAGTTTTCATAAACTTTAATCAGCCTTAATTAACAGTCTTTATAGACTTCACAGAAAATTATATAATACTAATATATAATACTATACTTATATATTAGTATTATATAATTACATATTATTACAATTATAATCACAGTCATAAACTTAACATGATTAAAAAAATATCAATGGCACTTACATTGGATTTGTATTTTTAAACCTACTATTGATTTAGATTATTTTATATCTATAAAAATAACCCGCAATTGTACAAGATCAACCAAAGGAAAAATCCAGTTTAAAAAATATAGTTTTCTACATTTTGGAAGGTGTATTGAAGTTTTTTATTTATATTTGGTTCAGGTAACACAGCTTTAACAGCGTTAATCGAAACTGAATCTCTTTGACTAATCTTGGGCCAACAAAATTTACCACCTGAAATTTTTTTCAAAAAAGACAAGCTTATATTGTCGCCGTAAACTCCAATTACGCGACCAATGCAGTGTTTGTAAACACGTTTGGCCTTAAACTCTACTACGATCCAATCAGCCACTTTAATTGTTTCATTTGTTTGAAATAAAGTTTTACTTGTGCTTGGAGAATCTATTGCAGTAGCCGTTGGAATCCTTTGTGGGATTATCAAATCCTCATAATCAGTATTTGTTGTAGCACTGTCCAATAATGCGGTTGTTGCAGCAGTAGTTAGAATACTTTGAGGTTCTTTTTCATACATAGAAGTCTGAAGAAATCCCAAGTGAGCACCATGTTCACATACTACATTAGGTGGGCATTCAAAGCAACTAAATTTTCTGAATGTGACAGTATCGCTACAGAAAATATCCCATAAAACTTGGCGAACCTGAAATGTTCCATAGAATCCTAAAAGCCTTTGCGCTTGTAGATCATGCCTTTTTTTAGTTATTTCGTTTTCCTTGATAACCTGAAGTTCAACTTTATCTACGTTTTGTTGAAGCCTTTGATAGAAATCGTCAAAAGTTGCTACATCTTGACCAAGGTTTACAATTCTGTCTGCTGTCCTCTTTAGTACTCCCCCAACTCCGTCTGGTGCCCCTTTGCCGTGCCCGCTTTCCGAATAATTCCATGTGATTTTGTTGAGAAAACCTGGGAAATCGTGTCTTAGCTGAGATATAATCCAAAATATGTTTCTGTTCCTATACTGGCTACTCGGAGAATCAGTCAATATATGCAAAATATTAATGTCAGAGTTTTTTTTATACACGTACTCAAACACCGGACCTAAATGTGCCCAGACGGCTGCAGCATCATGACAGGTATTTTCGCTTATAGTACAAAAACATCGGGTCTCTTTCTGTCCAGATTTCTCATCATATAAATACAAGACAGAGGTGTGTAAGGATACTTGGCGTCGACTACCTCCAAAATGCATTGATTGCACTTCAGCATGGTATTTAAGGTTATAATTTTCAGACCAGTCCATATGAATCACAACTTCATTTTTAAGTAAAGTATCTTTTTTATTTTTCATTGCTTTATATTGAGTATGAATGAAGAAGCAATGCTTAAATAAATCTTTTAGATCTGTCTCCAATTTGTTGATCAAATCTTTCGGTTTCGAACATTTCTTCTTTTTTGACACTATTTTTACTGCCTTTTCTCGCCCGACTACTTTTTCCTCAGTTTTGCACCAATATTCATAAGAAATATCTCTATCATTACTAAATTCGTTGTAGGTTAATACTTTACCTTTACATGCCTCGCAGCTTCTTTCTAAACATTTGCTTGTTTTTGGTTTGCAACATAGTGTAATTATTACTTCACTAGAATCGTTTTCTTTTATAATTTTTTCTTTGCATAAAGCTTTAATAAGTAGATCCATATTCTGGTGTTTTTGGCATAAACAAGTATCTCGATTATTTTGCTTTGGAAATACTATCCAAAATGGACGCAGTCTGCAAAAATTCGAATAACTTATTCGTAATCCAGATGTAGACACAAATTCTCGATGCAAAGTCTTTAAGCTTTTTAAAAGATATTTTTTTTGTTTTTTTATTTCCTTCTTTCTGATGAATTCTTTTTTTCCAGCAGCTTGCCTGCTATTTAGATCGTCTTCGTAGAAATTATGAATAATTGTCTTTAATTTTTGAGGGCTTATTACTTGTTTTACGCTTCTATCCTTTACTTGGGTACGATGCTGTGTGGTGTGTAAGACGGCTTTATACTTTTGCTTTAATCTACAAATTCTTACTCTGCAAAAACTATTATGTTTTTTTAGTTTTTCAATATATTTTTTATAATGAGATAACTTTTTTGTTAATATATTAATTTTTTTCTTTTGATTATTAATGATACTTAACTGGTCTTGGTAATTTCTTGTAGTATTATCATGCTCTACTAAAGGATCATTTTTTGACGTGTTATCATTCTCAGAATCTGCTGTTAATAAAGAATCTTCTATAATAACTTCATGATGCTGATATAGTTCTTTCTTTTTTTTCCTTTCACTTTGTTTATTTAATCTCCATTTCTTTCTCTGATTTCTTTTTTCTCTATCAGTCATTTCTGCGATACTTTTTATTTTTTTATTTTCTCTTCGTTTTTTGTAGCGTAATTTCTCCTTTTCTCGTATCATGGCATATTTGACAGGATCATTTTGTTTAATGAATGCATAGTTTTTCTTTTTTCTTTCTCTTTTTTTTTTAAGGTCTTCTAGATTTTTCTTTGGCATGACGGGCGGTAGTGGGCTCACAGCTTACGTTTTAATATTATTACTTGCAAAATATTTGCGCCCTTTGTTCAAAATTTTTGGTTGTCAATCTGCAATATAAATAATATATTTAATTTTAATGTAAATACAAATGTAAGGAAGGTAAGGCAATTCGCTTAAAGAAAAACCAACGTAATACTTATATAATAGTATACTTTTTTATTTGGTCTGAGCCTAAAATATATTTAAGAACACTATGCGCGGTTATACTCTGGAGCCCAGCGGAGCGTGCGCGGGTGAAGAGGGGCGAAGAGCGACTAGCGTCGCTTGCTGCGTTGCCATGGATACGCCTGGCCCTTCACGTCCCGCCTCATACCGCACTTCGATTGACACCTAAAAATCGGTTACTGCGCATGTTTCAACTTACGTGGCCTCTACTGTACTTACTTGTTTCTTTAATACCTATACTAAAAACTATAATTACACTACCTCAAATACAAACTTTGGTAGGTACCTACAGCTACATGCACTTTTTTGTCATTACCGTGATAAATGTGTCCTTACCGTAACAATTTTATGACTACGGTAAGGACAACGACGGTTAGGACAAAACTAATGATTTGTTTAATTATTCGGCAAACACGTGCTCAATGAGGTTCATACATCTTATAGGTTATTCCCTTAATCAAACAAATAAATCTATACTAAAATACATGTAAATTAAATTGTGACTTACCAGTTAAATAAGGGAACACGAATGACCACTTTTTATTATATTCAAGCGCGAACCGATCACATCGCCACACAACGCAAGACCGTCAATTATGCCAGCCACGTGCCGGCCGACTGAGCGATCGGTGAGGTGTCGCCTCGCGCTGTAAATGGCGGCCTAAGATGTGTTTTCAAAGCGTAAAGCCGCTTTAAAGTGCGAAGCACGGTAGGGACAAATTGTGGACACCTAAGTTGTTTCATCTAAAATAATGTTGTTCTACTTGGCTCATGATACGTTTTTGTATTTTTTTTGGATAAGGGTAAATGTATACAATTAGAAAAAAGACTAAAAGAGATGGTTTTAAAAACATTTCTTTAGTAATACACCGTCAAAGGTATAAAATGGCGTTTGTTACACGACAAATAGAGCTTTTGCTGCTCTTAAATTTAATTTTTTGCTTATTTTATGTCGTTTTATATGTGTTTTAGTACCAGACTAGTTTAAGAACGTAGTTTACCAAAATAATATATGAATGTAACAAACAAAACAAGCATTGTTTCCGAAATATCTACTTGTTACACGTTTTTTTTGCGGATTTTGGATTGACCCATTACCTTTTGGAGCTGCGTTACGCGACAGTGATGACTGACACACACTGACGAAATATTGCGTTGCTAACGTTACGGACAGGCGCAGTTGACGTCATTATCCTGATAGCATTTGAATCAGATTATAGAAATGGTTAGTGAAATTTCTGAACTGATTGGGACAAAAAGTAGCATATAAATAAATGTATGAAAATTAATAATGTATTTCGAATATTTTAATTGACTTATAACGTAATTGTAGAGTTAACGTTATTTATTTCAGTTTACAAGTACAGATACTAAACAGTTTTCGCAATAATTATTCTTGTATGCATTTTGCACTTTCGTACATAAAAAGCTATTTCATGAACATGATGATGAAACTTAGTCTAGCAGACTTTCTAAGCGGTTTTATAGCTTGCAAAAAAATATAACATGTGTGTGTACTGTACATCCTACTAATATTATAAATGCGAAAGTCTGGATGTTTGTTACTCAATCACGCCTAAACGGCTGAACGGATTTAGATGAAATTTGGCACACGTATAGTTTATAACCCGGAATAGGACATAGGCTATAAAATTCCTACGGGAAACGTCTCATTCCCGCGGGATGTTTGAAAAACGCGCGGGTGAAACCGCGGGGGAAGGCTAGTACAGAATAAAATCTAGTCAACAAGATGTAATAATAGTTCAAGCTTATAAAACTTTAGTCAAACCCTACTGTCCATATAAACAATATAAAGGGTCAGAGGTCTCATGCGGTAATAAATTAACATCGACGTGGGCGAAGTCGCCGGCGGAAGCTAGTAATATAAGCTGGGAGAATGTCCCTGTTGCACTCCTGTTCTTACGTCCTTATGCATTCCTCTTTCAATTTCATGTCGATTCAGTAAATCTTAATTGCTCTCCGCAATCATCGCATTTCCGAATACAAACGTATATTAATTGCTATGTTCATCAAATTATTTAGTAAGGGAGTTAAGCATTATTTATGATGGAAATATATGAAAATAATTCCAATCATACATAATAATGTAATTGCAAAGATCGGCAAAAGTCTTAAGCTGCACTTTCACAAAAAAAAATGTTCCCCAAAATTGTGGATGTTATAGTCAAAACCCTTAACCAGTCAAAACTAATATTGACCGGTCAAAACCCTTATTGACCAATCAATAAGGGTTTTGACTGATTTCAGGTTCTGGCGTTTTGTAGTCGCAGTTCTACCCTAACCTAACCTGACACAAAGGAATGCTCCCCGTGAGATTCGAACCCATTTTTGAAGTTAAAAGTCGCCTTTAACTGACACCCTTAATCAACTAATTTTGACCGGTCAATATTGGTTTTGACTGGTTTTGGGTTTTGACTGTAACATGGATACCAAATTAAAAAAAAAACAACTTATGTATTTTAATTGACAATTTGTGTATTGTTCCAGTGACAATGACTTAGAATCAACAACGGGGCAGATCATCAAACAGGTCGGAGCGGACATGTCGCTGAAGGCTAGCGTATTCATCGGAATGGACACCAGGTATGGCATCTGTTATACAATTCCTATTATATCTTATATCTATCTATTATTATTATTATTTCTACATTCACACGAAAAACTGTATGGCTTAGTATAGATAGATTTATTATCAATGTTGTATAAATTTCTTTGGCGATTAAAAAGAGTAACTGTCGAGTTCCTTGCCGGTTCTTCTCGGCAGATGACTGCATTCCGAAGCCGGTGGTAGAGTCACTCTGTAATTGACGATTCATAAATACTTGATACAAGTTTACATGAATAAAGAATATTTTGATTTTGATTTTAAGAGATTTACATAGCAAACCTTGGATTGGAAAAAATATTTTCTTCGATATATAATATCGAAGTATTGATATGTGCTGTGTCGCCTTCTTCTTTTTACTCCATCCTTCTTCCTTTCTTACTTCCTTTCTTTCCCTCTCAAAGTAAATTGTGTCCACACACCAAACAGAATAACAAATTAAATGCACCTTTTTATTACTTACCGAGAAATCAGGATCAGCTCGCCACTGTCAGATAAGGTCCAAAAAAAATATGCGATAAATCCATTATCAAAAAAGAGGACAGTCGATAACTGACAGTGATGAAACTAGCCTTAAGACTTCTCGAGTAACCACCAATGCTTTGAATTCTTCTACCAACCTAAATACAGGGGTTAACTCACTGATAAACTATTTGTTACCAGATATACAAGTCCGAGACTCGCGGCGGCGGCTGCGAACGGTGTCATCGCGCTTAAGGGCACGCCCAAAGAGTTCGGCATAGTCACCACGCCAATGCTACACTTCTGTGTCAAGTGCCGCAACGACAACACCTATGGAACACCCACTGAGGAAGGTTCGTCAACAATTATGTACCATATTACAAGTTATACCTACTTTGGGAATAGATGGCGCTGTCTGAATAATGTCTAACGATATTTATCTATATATATACTCTATATATAAATATACACCTTTAAATTATTTATATCAAAATGGCTGACAATAAAAAACTGAAGAACAAAAAAGATGAGATCGTCAACTTCTGCTCATCAATATATTTTTACTTTAAGGATATCTAAAAACATTTATTCGCGTAAATAACTAAACTGTTTTGTTTGCTGGAGGACTTACATTTTAAGACATGTACCATGTAAAAATCAAAAAGGAACGTAATATACTGCGTGTTTTTTTAGTCGTGGTTTTCCCGCAGCAGAACGCTTCACCTTTAGTAGTGGTATTGATTTTTGCAAGTATTTTTGTTTTTTAATTTTTTCATTGAATTTTGTTTTTACTTTTTTTTAATTTTTTATCGTTTGACGGGAAAATGGATATTAAATGTTAGGAAATAGTGAATTATCATCTTTTTGATAAGTGCGAAGGACAATGATCCGCGACGAAGCTATTACTAATTAATGCGAGTTTCGTCTATCAAAATCGTAAAAATTTTGATTTGACTAAAAAAACTTCATTTATTTATTGTACTACTTAGATAGAATCAATTTACTGCGGGAAAACAACAACTAAAATGTCTCGCAGTATGACAAAAGTAACATTTTAGCAACGTTGCATCCAGCAGGTTCCATTTCCATTACCCAACTTATTTAATCTTCTAGGTTACTACGAGAAGATAGTGGGCGCATTCAAGAACATCCGCGAGAAACTACCAGTGTTCGGCGAGTACGACACGACACTGTACGTGGACGGCGCCAACGGCGTCGGCGGGAAGAAGCTCAACATCATCAAGAAGAGCCTGGACGGCGAGCTCGACCTGCGCCTGTACAACCTGGGCGGCAACGGCGGGAAGCTCAACCTGAATGTAAGTAGGTAGTAAGTGAATGTAGTGTAGGACTGGCTCTCAGGACAAGTGGAGTGATGATTTGCAGAAGATGGCTGGCAAGAGCTGGATAGGAGTAAAATAAGATCGAGCATTAGAAGAGGCCTATGTCCAGCAGGGGACTGCGAGAGGTTGATGATGAGCAAGTAACTTACCTTTTTTTTTCAATAGAAAAAACCTTTTATAGATATCCCAACCACTTGGGGGAGCACGCCTTCATGACTTCCTGCCTACTGAGATTCTCGTAGATGCCTTAAGGAAAAGTGACAAAATTTCCACTGAAGCCACCATAAGCGAATAATTTGTATGCGATAGTTTGTATTTAACATAAAAATTAACTACAATTCGTACAACAAGCTTTGCTTATTTGTTATTGTTGGGAAGACAAGCTTGATACCTAAATTGTGATGTGAGTGTCAGATGTCTAGCGATGGATATTTTTAAAAATCATTTCCTGTAAAAATACCAAGTACTTAAAGTACTAATTTAATGCTTTTGTTTTCCAGTGCGGCGCAGACTTCGTGAAAGTGTCCCAGAAGCCACCAGTGGGCGTGGAACACGTGCCATTCCAGCGAGTGGCGTCTCTCGACGGAGACGGCGACCGCATCGTATACTACTACCTAGACGACAAGTAAGTTCAACAGTGGGCCGGTCAATCACTAAAAGGCGGGCACCGGTTTGCCCCTTATGAGTATTCGTCTTAAGGGGGGGTGGGAGTACATAAAAGAGGCATAGACCGACAAACTTATCTGTTCCGGTGGCGGCGTCGCTACTGTCTATTTAGAACTGTCATTAAATATCGTTTTTGCATTGTATTTCACGTAGTTCCAATTTTGGCCACCGGAACAGATAAGTTTGTAGGTCTGTATTATGCGACGTCCAAATATGGCGCCGCGCTCGCACATTTCGTAGTTTTTTAAACATAGTAAACGAGACACTAATTTTATCAAGTCAAACTCTGCGAATTTATCTGTAAATATTTAGTGGCTATAATTGAGTGAAAATTCAAATGTTAATTGGCAGGAGCTTAGACATAAAATACGAAAATCGTTAAAAAAAAGGGGTAACTTTGGGATTTTTTTCTATCGAGTGAAGTTTATAAAAACATGTAATTGAATGCGATTTTAACTAGATCAGATCCTTAACTGATACATATATTTTTTTTAGAATTGAAAACACTGATTTGTATGTCTCAGGTGGCTTTTAAAAACCATACGCGCGGCATCTGCGGAACTACACAGCCTTAAGGCGATTGATGACCAGAATAAAAACAATACAGACAATTAAAACCAACCAACCAAATTATTTTTGCACGCTCCAATGTTTTTTAACGAAGATTTTACAATAGCATTTACATGTTTCAGAGAAAAGATGCATCTCCTAGACGGCGACAGAATCGCGACCCTCCTGGCTAGCTACATCACAGAACTACTAAAGGCGTGTGAGGCGACTGACCTCAAGTTAGGCCTAGTGCAGACTGCTTACGCCAACGGAGCCTCTACTAAATACATTACGGAACAACTGGTGTGTTTACTTTTACTAATATAAACTTCACACAAATACGACATGGATCCTTCAAAAAGCGAATGTATTATTTTCTTAAAGGCCGTCTACGTAACTGTTATGTGTCTAGGGTCAAGGGTGATCACTATACATCGTTATCGCGCGGGCAGTTTGGGGGCGACGCATAGATGACGGAAGGGCTGTCACACGTATATAACGAGTATTAGAATATTTGCATGTTTTTTTATTCTTTAAATTAAAGCCTTTCATGTTATGTATATTCCTTATGAGGATAAATACCTTATGAGGATAAATAGAATATTATTTCTATTTTGATATTGTATTCAAAATTGGGACAAAGTAGTGTAGAAGCGTTGTTTAAGTTAGCAACACTTTCTCTGAGGGTTGATTCAGTCCAGTAAGTCAGAAATTGACATCATACAGCTATAAATGAGTAATTAGGATAAAAATAACATTTTCATAAAATTGGTTAAGTTATCGAAACCGAAAAAAATCGTAAGGTAACATTGTTGTGTCAGTGGTCGATTTAGGATTACAAATAGATTCAATGCATAATATCGATTTAAAAATCGATATTTTTATTGGTCAAATATAATTTAAAACAAACTTTTTTTAAAAAAAATTAAACCGACTTCAAAAAAAAAGAAACAAAAAAAAACTACCTAAAAACTGAAAAGCAAAAAATAATTTTAATAAGACATTCATCAAATGCGCTTATTGTCTAAGCCTATTAATTAAATTGTATTTTACGTGCTAGGTAGGTACCTACTAATCTGTTTGAAGTCGGTGCCAAGCCAAATAGTAGGTACCCAGATTACGTACCTACGTCCGCGGATTAATAAGTAACCCTTTATAATACATAATATTATTATATATCATTTTTTATTACCTTTGGCTTGGCACCGACTTCAAACAGATTAGTAGGTACCTACCTAGCACGTAAAATACAATTTAATTAATAGGCTTAGACAATAAGCGCATTTGATGAATGTCTTATTAAAATTATTTTTTGCTTTTCAGTTTTTAGGTAGTTTTTTTTTGTTTCTTTTTTTTTGAAGTCGGTTTAATTTTTTTTTAAAAAAGTTTGTTTATTTTTCTATTTTTAGTGTGAATAACACGTAGGTAGTGAGTAAAACTCTTTCATAATAATGATAGCGAAAATACGAGTAGAATTGTATTATTTGATAATAATATTAGGTATTCATTAAGTGTTCAGCACCATGGGTAGGAGGAGAATGCGTTTATGCACCATAACCGCAGGCTAGCTAGACCCGCGGCCGTGTGTGGGACTCGAGACCGAAGCGTCCGCTACCCACTACACTCCCCCGGTTTCTCCTTCACACCCGATTAGGACGAGCCAGTGCTAACCTTATTGGCTAGTGACCAGCCCATCCCCGGGTAATCATCAGCTTAGCTGCAAAAGTACATGAAATACAACTAACGTTACACATATTCCTACAACACTGAAAGAATTATCCCCTAACTCCTAACCGTTAAGGAGTTGTACTTTCCATCATCACCTTAGCTGCAAAAGTACATGAAATACAACTAACGGTCCACATATTCCTACAATACTGAAAGAATTATCCCCTAACTCCTAACCGTTAAGGAGTTGTACCTTCCATCATCAGCTCATCAACATAAAATGATGTCTATCGGACGCAAAAACTTGAATGGCTTCAGAAAAAACAAGTAACGCGTAGGCGCAGCCTATAAAATTTGAGGTTTTCCCTTGATTTTTCCGGGATCCCATCATCAGATCCTGACATGGTGACAATGGGACCACCTCGGAACTATGCACTTTCAAATAAAAAAAGAATTATTTAAATCGGTCCACAATTGACGGAGAAATCGACGGACATACATAAAAAAAAAAAAAAAAAAAAAAAAATACATACAGTCGAACATATAACCTCCTCCTTTTTTGAAGTCGGTTAAAAAAAGATCCATGCGTGGCAACCCTATTCGTCAGTATCCACGCGTCGCCCCGAAACTGCCCGCGCGATAACGATGTATAGTGATCACTTACCATTAGGTGACCTACTTGTTTTTTTGTCCCCATCTTACATAAAAGAAATGTTTCATGTTCAAACATTATTTGACAACCGATATAAATACGCCTTAAACACAGTTGTTGCTCGAAATATACTTGCATTCTAAATGATTGCATGCCATTAATGATATTGTATGTCAGATATGTCATCAATGCGCCCATTGTAAAACTCCAAAAAAACACCAATTGGTGGAACTAAAAATTACATGTGTCCAAAGAATTTGTTGCTATTTTATTTTTTTATGTGATGTATCGTATAGCTCTACTCATGCTTAGTACGTCACCTTAAAGCTTGACACAGTCGAATCATTTAACTAACGCAACTAAGCAAGCTAAGATTCCATTGCTCAACAATAGCTTTTTGTTATAGAAAGTACCAGTAACGTGCGTGAAGACGGGCGTGAAGCATCTCCACCACGCCGCTCTGGCGTACGACGTGGGCGTGTACTTCGAGGCCAACGGACACGGCACGGTGGTCTATAGCAAGAACGCTAAGAACACTATCGCTAAGATAGCGGAGGAAGGGTGAGTGTATATTCGACTGTTTGATGTTGATGATTCTTTGTATACTGCAGGAATAACAAAAAAAATATGAAAACTTAAAAAAAAATTACGCATTCTTATGTGTCAAATTATTTGGTATATTACCGATGCACCGCTCTTTGACCACCTCCATGGACCCTTGGATCTAAAACCTAGGCCACAAGTTTGATTCCTGCCTCTTGTCTGGTTGGTCGTATACTTTTTGTAGTTTGACTGCCGCTACCCTACAGGTTATAGGCCCCAGTGGCCGCTTGCGATCAAGACGTGTGCTGCGGATCTTCCTACTGAAGTGACATTAAAAAATCACTGTTTAAGTTTTTTTTTCTATTCCTCAGTGTACCAGAGCAGCGCAAAGCCGCCCAATTACTTCAGAACTTCATAGCCATGACGAACGAGACAGTGGGCGACGCCATCTCCGACCTGTTCCTAGTGGAGTGTGTGCTGCGCGCGCGGGGACTCGGCGCCAGGCAGTGGATGCACGCCTACACCGACCTGCCTTGCCGCCAGCTGAGAGTGATCGTACAGGTGATTACTGCAGGACTGCATAGCCATGATGGACGAGACAGTGGGCGACGCCAATACAATTTATAATAATATTTGTATAGGGTAGAGCCATGCTTTAGACAGTTCCTCCTGTCAATCAGTTGAAATGGGCCGACTCGATCGGGAAAGCCCAACCCTTTCACTGGTAATTGACGTATGAGTAAATAGCTTTGCGCTAAGTTTGATGAGTGAGAGTGCCAGAAACCAGAGTTTTGTTTTCAATTTGATGTTTGACATGCAGCCTATATTAAGGTTATAAGCTCGTATAACACGAGCTTATAATCTTACTGGAGGAGACCATATTTCTTACATTATTTTATCTTCCAGGACCGCAACGCCATCTCGACGACGGACGCAGAGCGCCGCTGTACTGCGCCCGAAGGCCTGCAGACTAAAATAGACGAACTTGTCGCCCGCTACACCAGCGGCCGCGCCTTCGTCAGACCCTCAGGCACCGAGGACATCGTGCGGGTCTACGCTGAAGCCGACACGCATGAGGTATGCTAGTCATCATTTCAGCCAAAACACGTCTATAGTCCATCAAATCAGGGAGGTACCGTTTAACAGTTCGTTCGTGGGAATAAAATGCTTTTTGAATATAATGTAATTTTGGGACTTTAAGGCGAGAAACGAAGTGAAACGGCAAAATTTGATGGTTTTGGTTCACTAATACCTTGACCTGAAATACATGTACTAAATGTACCTCTTTGCAAAGCAATAATCCGCTCTCTGTTAATATTGTACTCCGTGTAACGCTTGTGCGCGTGACGTATGCAAAGGTACGTACATGACAGTAGATGGCGCTCAATTCGTCGTAAAATGAGCAAATGTCAACGGCGTCGTGTAGGACCTTAACTTAACTGATATTAATCAACTTATTTTTATTTCCAGTCGGCAGATAAGTTGGCAGCAGAGGTGGCCCAAGCTGTGTTCGACCTGGCCGGGGGAGTGGGCGAGCGGCCCGAGGTACCGGCTTAATCTAACCAACAGGATTTGCGACGAAAGACACTGATTTATTAACGCACTTTGAACTACTTTAAATTTATTTGTTGAAAATCGTCTGTTTTAGAAGACTAACGTCGGCTTTAGATCATTTGAATATCTTTAAATTATATTTAAAACGATAGAGCGTCATTTTATGCCCAATGCAAGCTTATTTAATGTCCATGAAAGTTTGACGTGGGGAGTAAATAGACTTGCATTAAGGAGCTTAAGTTGAAGTTTTAGCGAATATCAGTACAATGACGTTACATATCTCTTTTTGTTGTTGTGTTGGTCATTTATCTTAATTTAGAAAAGAACCATACTTTTTATACACTTAAAATTTAAAAAATCAATTAGTACAAATATAATTATGGTATAGCCTGACCAGGAATATAAAAAACCTGCTCTGGAGGCGCCACATAAGCTATGGTTATAGCAACACTGGGTTGCTATGGTTACTCTCACAAATAACTCACAATATCCAATAGTAACAAGGCACCGTTGACATTGATATCACACTTTGACAGAATAACAATAAATGACAACTTATTTTGATTGTTGCCACTTGAAGAAATTAGTTCCAATATTTTTTCGCAATATGGCTAGGTTTTTTTTATATTCCTGGTCAGGCTATAATTAAAGTTTTGCTAAAGACGTCAGCAAGCCACTATTAAATTTTTGTTAATGCCTAGCTTCCAACCCACAAGTAATTTTTGTTATAAATACATAATGTAGGGGCCAATTTGAAATGATAGGTTCAACTATCCAAGAAACTTACAGCACAAATGAAGCTTATTAATTCGCCCATGACAAAGGCTACAGAGGTCAACTTTTTATCAGCCTGTTAAAATAATATTATTTTGTCAAAAAGATATGTTGAGTTTCCATTGCTATGGCTTCAGTGTTGCCACAATATTGGCGTTAATTGGCTTTTGAAACTTTGTGATCACAGTGAACATTACACTTGATATTAGAATTGTATTATTAGTTTATTCACATAATTACTACACACTTAAGCTGTCATTGTTTCAAGTCATGTCAGCTATCTGCAGTCATTGTAATAACCAAGTGGAAATAACGTTCTTTTTATTATTTTTAACAAAAAACTCCTTTTTTTAATCAAATTCAATGCTTCTAAAATTCTACACAATGCCCGAAATTCTAATTAGTTTACTGCAATCGCTGTGGGTGTCGTCCGTTTATATTTCTTATTTAGTGAGAAGTTAACGCGTAAGTACAAGGTGGGCCAAAAGAAGTCATCCGATGTTGTTTGGCTCTCATTTTTTTTCTAAATGAAAAATTTCGATTCTGTTATTTGATTATGTTTATTTGAACCTTTAGAATTTTATTGGTCACGTCGAGAAGATGATATCGGTCAAATAGGCGCCGTCACAATTGATTTCCATACGGGCTCGTTTTATGGCATTTCTCATCACCTCGGCGAGAACTTCGGGCCACAGATTCTCGCACTCGTGTCAAATGTTGTCCTTAAGGGCTTCCAGGGTCTTGGGCTTGTTCACGTAAACATGGGACTTCAAAAAACCCCACAAAAATAAAACAAAAACGGTTAAATTGGGCGATCTTGCAGGCCAGTGCAAATCGCCAAAACGAGAGATGAGGCGACCCGGGAACGCCGCCTTCAGAATATCGGTTGTGGCTCGCGCAGTGTGTGCCGTTGCTCCGTCCTGTTAAAACCATATGTCCACCAGTCCTTATTAGTCCAATTGCGGCAGAAAAAACTCGATTAACATGGCCCTATAGTGCGCACCGTCCACTGTTGTCGTTTCCGGCGACAGCTCGACATCCTCAGCAACAGCGGCGATATTCTCGGCAGAACGGGCACTCCGGGGCCGGCCACTCCTGGCAATATCTCGTGTGGTCCCATACTCTTCAAGGTTAGTGGCCAAACGGCGCAGTGTTTGCGCAGTCGTTGTCGGACGGCCGGGGAATCGGCGACGAAATTCGCGCTGCGCCAACACCACTGACGAATTGGTTACGCAAAAAAATAGACACGATTTTTCCGCGTTCTTGGGGAGTGTATCTCTCCATGGCTTGTTTACACAAATTCTACATCTGTCTAGTCCACAAATGTCATAACAGAATTGACATTGGTGGCCATTTACAAAAATAAGAGCATCTTCCAATAGGGTGATTTCTTTTGGCCCACCTTGTATATCAATACTTTTTAAATTTTTTAATAATTTTTCACGATGTTTAAGTCCATAAATTCTGTGCAAAGACTAAATACAACGCAGTGCTAGTCGATTGGTTTTATATTTAAGTATCACATAATCTCAATTTAAGTTTTATATCGTAAGCTCATTTATGAGAATTTTCACTTTTTATCATTTTTATAACATGAGTATTATTCTAACGACCAAGAAGCACGCAATATATTTAAAAATATTTTAGAATATATTTTACTTTTATTTTATAATATTAATCTTTTAATTGAAGTTTCATACTTATATTTTATTGTTAAAAGCATCACGTGTTATAGTTGTTATTTGAACCAAATAGTTTAGATTAACTTTTTTACTTGTACACTTGCATTCGACCACGATCTCAATTAATCTCAAATGATTCAAAAACTCTAAATTTAATCAAATTACACTGTCATATCAAAAAAATTTTTTATTACTGAATGTCCAAAAACTATTCATTTTTTTGAACTCACAAAATAACTATTTAAAATACAGTAAAAGAAGGTACGTATTTTTATTCATTCATATAAGGTGATTGAAATAAAAAGTAATGCGAGTGTACTCAATAAAATAAAAAAGTAGTTTTTCTATTTCGACATTCAAATATTCAAAATAAAATACCGGAATTTACCGGATGACCAATAAACTTAATAACCAAAATAGTAACAGCTTCGTTTCACAAAAGCATGCAATTTTTAACGTGACCTGTACCTTTACACTGCCTGACTTAGATGTAGGTTGAATTAATAAATAATTATAGTCAAAATAAATATTAGTATCTTCATAAATTATTATTGACAAATTATGCTATAGTAAAATTAACATTTTAGTTACTTATATTTCGATGATTATTGAATGTGCGATGTGCGTTTAGTTATGAGGTAATGAGTGAGAAGCGAAAGATTTGTGTAAAAGTACATAATTGAGAAGATCAAGTGAAGAGTATGAACATTTAGATTGATAGGTTTTGATTTCGTGCTAGGTAAATATATTATGGTGTAGCTAAGTCTTACAATTGGAAATCAGGTCAACTCATATATTATGTAAAGGAGAATAGAGTATTTTCAGGATTGTTTCCAGATTTCCAGATAATGAAGTCACGAAACACTAACAATATTTGGTTTAAATTAATTTTGTTCACAATAATTGTTTAAATTTTAAACTTATTTAATTAAAAATTGCACAATTATTTGTGAATATACTTTATTTCCTAGTAAAATCTTGTGTTTAATGTGTCCACAAAACTACTGCCCAAAATATAGGGAATATGATAATGACCAATTTAATTTATATTTAAATAGCTACACTATAGCAGAAATTAATAAATGAATATTAAGAAAGACGTGCCTAGTCGTCAAAAATATGTTTTAAATTAAGTATAGTTCAAAATATAAAGAAGAAGATTGAAGTATAGGATTGTAAGTGTGAAGTGTTCGTATGTTATCCTTCCATCCCATATAATGGTTATCCAAGTACCGAGTGAGAAAGTAATTATAAGTATTGTACCAACGTAACTCGAGATTATATTATAGTAATTGAATATTGTTTCAGAATAACATTAAAAATAAGATTTTCAGAATAAATGTTGCGCATTTAGCAAACATCGGTAATTATATAAAACCACTGACAAAAGTAAGTTATGGATATTGATCATAGACAATTTATGCAAGTTCATATTATTTGTTTTCCTGTGTTTTGTGGTTGTAAGTCTTATGTTATTTTACTTACTTTGGCATCAGATTTTTAGGTACTGTTATGATACTTTATGTAATTAGATTCTCAGATACATTATTTATCTTAACTTCCAACCAAACAAGTACATGACGATTTTATTAGTACCACTTAAATACAGCTTGATCCCCAATATTTATTCTGAATGTCTAAGTAGTATTGTAATATAATATTATGAATAATATTAGTATATAATGTTTTCCGCTTTAAAACACAGCGTTGCACCGTGTGAGTTTTTAATTGGAAGTGAATTAAATATATGCCGAATATCAATAATGTTGTGTCGGAAAAGTCCGGTTTCAAACTATAGAAAAGGCAATGTTATTATACGACTTCCATCGGCGTCTGCCTTATACCAGATATAATATTGAATTACTATCCGAATCAGATGCTATTAGGCTAATACCATAGCTAATACCTTTTGGAGTTGCGTTACGCTACAGTGATGACTGACACTCACACTGACATTATTATGCGTTGCTAACGTTACGGACAGGCGCAGTTGACGTCACTTTTCGCTTAATTCCAAAGGTATTATTATCCTAATAGCATTTGAATCTGATAGTATATTGCATGATTATTATGTGAAACAATTTGTAAGATACACCATGACATATTGACAAGATTTTGAGTTTGTTAAGAGCATAATGTATTAGTTAGTTAACACAATGTGATAATAATACACAAACAAATTCCATTTTGCATTTTCTGCTGTATTTGTTTTGACTGAAAAATAAAATTTTGTTTTGTCGCTCAAATTATGAATATTTCTGATGCATGTAGAATGTTTTTTCAATCGAATTTAATCATTTTTGTTTAATTTTAGTCATGATATTCTTGTCATCATTTTTTAATTACATGTTTTACCTATGATTCTACTATTTTCTGCAGGGATAAATCGAATAACCGAACTATGGGCAGCAGATCAATCTAACCTAATCTGTCAAAAATTCTCAATTGAAACAAAACTCTATGCAAAGTAAATAAAGCTGAAAATTGGTTGTAGAAATTTGACAGATTGGGGTAGTCTGGTGTGTTGTCAAATGTACTTTAGAGAAATAAAGATTTATGATCCTCTTTGTATTATACCTAAATGGTGGTCTAGCATTTTTTCGAAACTGTGATCCTTCCATGCAGAACTAGATAGTAGGACTAAATGTCCAACACATGTATTTTGATTATGTTGAATCATCTGCGAATTTCTTTAATTATTTATTATCTGATCTATGTTACTGTGTCTTATTTCATCATGTTTTGAATCAAGCAATTCGTTGTTAACCTAGCTCCAAGTTATTTTTATAAGAAGATAAGATGCAAAGATTTGAACCATCGTAAGTTTTGTTCGACGGAAATATTAACTTTTATAGCCATAACACATTATCAAGTACGTGACAAGGAGCGTCACTCGCTGGCTAAACTGATAAATCTTTTATCATATCAGAAGGCTCTTCGATCAAATACCTGACTAAAAAAATAGATAATAAACAAATAATAAATCATTGCTCATTTTGCTTTGTAATGGCCATGTTTGTGATACGATTATTTATAGCAACCGATGCTACAGGCAGAAATGTGATTCGAACATGAATCTTAGTATATTTGTTACTTAGGGCGTTTTCAATTTATACGTTTCGTGTCGGATGGCTGCGCGGTACGGTAGCCGCGCGTTTGCCGCACCGCGTACGAAAGGTCGTTAGTTTTCATACAAAACACGCGGTGCGGCAACAGTACGGCGTCCGTACCGCGAACGCTCGACAGCAAGACGTCAACCGGTTTGTTGCCGCACCGCATGCTTTGTATTTACGCGGTGCGGCAAGCGCGCGGCTACCGTACCGCAGCCGTCCGACACCAAACGTCTAAATTGAAAGCGCCCTTAAACGAAGGATGTCACGAGCTTTCGAAATGATAAAAAAGTTATCTGTATAACTTGATATTTTACCGAAACTGTTGAAATTCCACATTCACTCTTTAGCCTCATAATTCAAAATGTGCTGTGGAAATTATAGTATCAAATAAGTAGGTGCGAATTGCAAACAAAGGGTTGACATTAGATAGCGAAAACGCCAAAGGTCCGCGAAAAAATTATTATCTTGTATAAAAAAAATTGAAAGTTCATAAAACACGTATTTGGTGCTGTTAATAGGGAATGCCTTATTGAAAATTGAAAAGTTAAGAAGAGATTGTCTATTTTAAAGCTATTTTTATTACTTACCGCAATTAATTCATTAAATACATTAATTTTCTCCTTTTATAATTATTGTTATTGTGTGTATTTTCCTTTATGCTATTGTTATCTTCAATAAATCATTAATCAGTACATTGTATTTCGTTCATAAAGTAATTATAACCATCCCCGTCTCTATTCCCTTTCGCCTTTAGGCTGCCCGCCCACGTCGAATAATCGGTGACCGACTTTTTGTAGGTGACAAATAGAACGTACCTACTGATAGCAATGGAGCAACGCACAAGTCCTACAAAAAGTCGGTCAGAAATACCCCAGAAATAAAGTCGGTCACCGATTGTCGGTTATACAAAAAGTCTGTCGTGGGCGGGCACACTAATGCATATTCTTTTAAAGGTGGGAAACACGCCTTTGACCTAGTTATGACTAGACACCTGGGTGTCCATGGGCGGTAGTGATTAAATAAACCTTAAATTGAGCCAATAAACGACTAAGGAAATAATACAATTCAATAACAAATAGATTTTATTAACAAAAAACATCAATACTATGCCCAGAAATAATCTTAAACTAGTGGTGTTTCTTAAATCAAAATTTTTTTTAAATTTTAACCATTAATTCGTAAGAAATTTTTTAACACAACATGAACATAGAAATTTTAATATTCTTTAAATGTAATGATTGATAAAATTGTGGCATTGGCATTTATTGCTTTCATTAATAAGATTAGAGAGATCAATTTCATAATTTAAATAAAAATTTTGTACATCTGCCTTAAATATATTTACACATTGAGTAGGACACAGTTTTACAATATATACCTCTATTCCACATTAAAGATTGGAATGTTATGCTATTTCACTTGGTGCTAGACACAAAGTAAAAGACACAATAAGTTTTTTTTAATAGCTATCAATTACAATGTGATTCATAAGAATCATTAGGCAGTGTTTGTGGTTACAAGTTAAAATGTGAAGGCTAAAGTTGCTTTTTATTCAATAAATCCAAGCTGGCTAAGCTACATTATAATGTCACTTTATCAGAAAATGTTACTAACAAATAACAATAAAAACATTTCAAGACTGTTAAATGTTATAAATTTTAGCTGCTATCAAATGTGAAAACTAATGAAATTGCATGCATGTGAAATACAAGGGATATGGCAGAGACTCTTTCGGTCATTGAACTACAATTTACGAAGTACTTGTAACTCAATGCTTTCGGTGGATGTTCTCATTTCTACATAATAAAATTTATACTCACATTTATGACAGGTAAATGTTCTTAATATTTATCAGACTACCAGAGGCTGTTAATTTTACTCGATATACTCATATTTCGACTTTGTTTATGGTAATCTTTCACTCTATCGTACTAGTCATATTCAAGTAACATATTAATATTTTCTTAAATACATCAGTAGGTACATAAATTCATGACATCAATTTAAGAAAGTACAAAGTAATCAAATACAATTTGTAATTTATATTATATTATTTACAAAATGTACACAATTAGGCTGCCCTACTCCAAATTGATTGTTTTTAATTTGATTACCCAGTTTGTAATCAACTTATTTTTATTAACTTTCATACACTTTGACATGGCAAATTAAATTAGTACAAAAAAAATATGGGATAAAATTATACAATTAATTGTGATAGATGTATAAATTTTAACAAATAATAAAGGTAACAAAAAAGTTTTTAATGAGTGTTTATAAACCTTGTAAATATTAATTTATTTATTGTAGTATAACACTGAAAGTACCCATATTATCACTTATCCACTTAATTTTCCTTAATTGTATAATTATTTGACTGTCTGATCTCTGGCCATTGCTTTATTTTTTATCAGGAAAAAGGAATAATTTTTATTATTATTTTTGGATTATTTTCTACCTTTTCTCTAATTTTTTATACCAAATCAAGTATCTATGTTGAATATATACATTCTATTTTATACAATTTATATTATATTATTCTATGCAATGGTAACCACTTTTGGTGTTTTAGAAAACACAATTATTATACTTATGGCTATATTTTTATGTGTAGAAAAGAAGGCACAAAAATATTTGCACTATAAATATGCTTTACGGTGACTAAAAGTACATTATGAGACATTATCAACAGTAATCAGAATAAAGCGAATACAATGTTAAGAGTAGTTAAATCCACCTACATTTTCATTTTTGCATTTATAAAATCCTATTATCCTGATAACAATAATAATTATTTATTTGAGTTAGGTAGTGCCCGCATTACACTCACAGGTAGGATGCTTACTGTTAACTAACTCTGAGTTGTTTGTTTTAACAATTATTGTGGTATTGACATGATTAGCCATCTTCTTCCAAACACTGATTTTCAGGCTAATTTATTATTTATACAAATGTTTCTCACGGGTATTTAACTAGAGTTTAAAGACTTACTAAACATTAGGTGGTACAAGGAAAAAGAATTTAGATGTCTATTACTTACAAATGTGTTAAATATCTTGGATAAGTTCTGTTGGGCATCAACTTTTATAACCCCGATTAGGTACTAAACTGAAGAAAATAGAAAGTGATACTATAACATATTTTCTGAATGACAAATCACAATTAAAAATTTAGTCTTGATGCAAATTTATTTTTTTTTAATTCAGGAGGGACATTATTTACGCTTTTTAAAATTGTAAGTTAATGACTGTAATAATTTCATCATCCATCCTGATTTATAAGGGTTGATTTTCCAAAAGCTGTTCTTTTCAATGTCATAAGTTTTGCTTTGTAAGCTTAGCAAATAATACAAATTTATAATTTGGTCTTAATCAAATATTAGTAAAATTTAGTATTTCCCTAAAGTAGGAGTAATATTTTCTATCTTTACAGATTCCTAGTTGTCTAGCAGTTTAAAACATAAATTACTATAATAATTAATTCTAACACAAATTTGTACCTATATAAGAATGGGCCCTAAATATGGTGCTTGATCACAGTAAAAACATCTAGGTACATCTGTTTCTAATAATTCAACTACATTGGAGCTAATCTCATTAGCTACTTGGTAATAGCGGCATCTTCGAGGACCGATGCCTTCTATCAGTGTATCATAGGGTGGAGAGAGTATATCGAAAAACGCTGCAGGCATTTCCAAAGCTTCTATTTCGTGGTAGTTGGATATGGTAGGGGTGAGCACACACGTCTCGGAATTTGCCCTGCACACACTGTTATTGGTTACCTTAGCAAAAAGTCTTCTGCGTTTGTGTATGCCTTGAGCCAAACGCGCCGCTTCATGCTTAGCGCGAACGATGAAGTCTACGGTGTCCACGGCCTCCTTGAGCGGGTACTCCGAGAAACTCCTTATCCTCACGGCGCCCACGATCACTTTCAGCAGTCCGTGCATGTGCGGGTGGTCGTGCAAAGGCATTTTGAAGCCAGGTCTTAACACAAACACACTCATGTTTATTTGACTATTCTGGAACACTTCTATGTACGTGCAAGGAGCTTTATTAGGCTTCGACCACAACTGCGGATCGCTCAGATTCTTGTCGAAACCCAAGTCCTCTGCCTTTAACCCGTTCATCATATTTTTCAACTTGTTCAAGTTGGTCGTAAATTCGTTTTTGAAATTGTCATCGAACGTTTGTAGCGCGTGCCGGTATGTGGATATGATGGGTGGAACGTTAACGATTTCCATTGATGACTTCGCTTCATTCTTAAAATCCATATGAAATCGAACTGCACTGTTACACGAGAATTTAATTCTAGTAAAAAAGGTAGAAAATAATCTGCACGACGATAACAAAGCGCACTTGTCAACAAACGTCATTTTTACTTTTTAGCAAAACCATTCCGTTTTACATCCTTCATCCGCATATCCGCTTTCATATTAATTTCGGAATTTACCTTCAAAAATGCCCAGAGTACATTCTGTTGGCAAAAGTATGATGACTGTAAAATCAACCAAACTCAGCAATTTTAAGCTTCTTTGTTAGTAATTAAATTATAAATCCTATTAATAAACGTTCCATTTCATAACAGTTGGGTCGACAATAATTATGGGGAAGTGACATCTGACGGCAAAAAATGTACTGACTGAGCGATTGTCCTAGTACAAAGTAACACTGATAGATGGCATTACACGAATAAAATTGAAAATGAGGAAATTCCAATGAGAAATTCGATTCCTTCCATCCGCGCGATTCCTTTCGGAACAAAAATAATTATGGCTTTTAGATTTTATTATTTTGACGTGCGTATCGCCCTGAGATGCGCGGCAGCCCTACATAAAGTTCTTGTGTTCAGGATTATTACTAAGGTTCGGATCTACAAATCCCACATCAGACCGATCCTTATAATTTAAGGATGCGAAGCCTGGACACTAACTTTAAGGGAAGAGAATAAGCTCTTAGTGCTCTAGAAAGATATTGGGACCCACCCGAGATGAGTATGGAAATTGGAGGATAAGGCACAATAGAGAAATAGAAGACCTGATCTCCGAACCAAACTTCATTGGAGAATTCAAGGCAGCCAGACTGCGCTGGCTTGGCCATGTCGAAAGGATAAGTGAGGATCGAGCAGTAAAAAGGGCATGTACCTACTTGGGACGACCATCAGGGTGACGACCAGTGGGTCGCCCCAGGTATCGCTGGATGGACGAAGTGAAGAAAGACCTAAAAGAACTCTAAGTGCCCGACTGGACAAATTTGGCACTCGACAGACCTGAGTGGCGTTATTTGATGTCGGAGGCCAAGCAAGACCCACTTTGGGTCACTGAGCCAGCGCAGTAAGTAAGTACCTAAGTACATAATCATTAGGCATGAGTAAGGTGTGTAGGTTTCTATCGCTTCTCTTGCATCATAGTTTCGTGAATGACATTCAAATCGAGGGTAATAAAACAAGTGAACACATAATACGTGTGGTCGTTTCCGCGGGTGGTGCCGGTAATGACTCTTAAACAAATACCTCACCTACTGGTCGGTTTAAATGCGATTTTATTGAGTTTCCAACAGTCCTGTCTGCGTTTTATCGAGATTTAACTGTTCCATCGATTAACGCGCAACTCTAAACACAGATAAATTCATCAATAGATACGTACCGTTGTATAAATAGACCTTTGGTTGTTCGTAGGCGTCACTTCTGTTTGTTCTGTGGCCTCACAACACATTCAAGAGTTTCCTCAAACACTAGGATATTATGGGACTGGCATATTGTTCATAATAAAAGTTCTTAAATTTAAAGAAAAAGAATACATAGGTACATTTACCTACTTTTAATAAAATCATAATTTTATCTATACTAGCTCGATGCTTAGGTAAGAAGAGTTCGTAAGTTACACGTCATATTATTTTACTTAGATACTGCAGCTTATGTAGGTACTTAAAGAATTCGTATGTAGGTAAATCGTCGTGGACGTCGAAGCTTTGAGCTTTAAATCTGCAAGGGCCAATCTAGCACCCAGGGTTTAGTGGGTAAACCCTGCTCCCGTTAGTGTGGCGGGAGTACCGCAGTCCTGCAACCACGGAGAACTGGTCTGTGCCTGCAACGGAGAGTGACTGATACTCCACTTATCAGGTAGGTCAGTACGTCACACATTAAAGCAATTGCTATTCAGACATCCAGATCTCAACAACCTTTACAGAAGAACCTAACCGATTACTTAATCAGAGCTATTCGAGTGTGCATGTTTTTCTTATAATGTAGGTATTCCATTACTAAACTATGGTGAACATAGAAAAGTCCATAGATCCGTAACATGATTAGAAAAAGAATGCCAGTACACTTGAAATCAAGGGCTGAGTGCCTGTCTGACCAATTGATATAGGAAGTATATTCACCGCCCAGCTCCAGTCTTCTCTAGTTCAGTACATAATAGAATACCTAATCCAAAGGCTACAATTTTAACCCAACAGAGGCGGTATCTAAAAGCATTCAGCTACCACCAGTCTACTATAGTTGCACATATATCATGTATTTTTACGATTGCGCCGTGATTCCCGTAATTGATCCTACGCAGCGATGGCAAGTGCGCTCTCACTGGCTACCGCTCTGGCGTTTGTCTGTTTGTCAGCCGCGCTGGGTGGCCTTCCCGGAACTCTTTATTTGAGATTACACCGTAGATATCTGTTAACTGTTAGCAGAGAATTGGTAGCCAAGAGGTTTTAAGCCAAACATTTTTAAATGAAAGAATATGCGCAAGTGAGGTACCTGATGGTGAATGATCAAAACTGCCCGTGGACACCTGCGTCTTCTGGCCTGGTCTTTTTTTTATGTCAGAGGCGGCAAACGAGCCAGCGCGTCGCCTGAGTGTAAGCAATCATCGCCGCCCATGGACATCTGCAACACCAGAGGGATCGCTGATGCGTTGCCGGCCTTTATTGAGGGAAGGCTTTAGGGGTTAGGGTGAAGGGAAGATGGAATCGGGTCTTCGGCCTTACTTACCACATGGAACGCAATAACTACTACGAGTACATATTAGGTACTCAAACGTCGGTCTTCTTTGAGAGGAGGCTGCATGTGATTTTGTCCAATATTTATTAATTTACCGACATGCGTTTATTTTTATATCATGAAATTGAGTTATTTGCTAACTGCGTCTATGACTACGTATTTGTCAGCTAATTGAAGGAGTACAAATATTTAAATTTTAGGATGAGGTTATGAAAACTTCATGAAAACACTACACTACTTTTTTTTTTTTTTTACCTGCCTAGTAGTAGCCTAGTAGTTACCTGCATGGACGCCGGCAGCAGATAAGTGCAGAGGATCGGCAATCCGATTGGTGTGATATCAGCGCCGGTGTTCCGCAGGGTGGCGTACTGTCTCCCCTTTTATTCGCTATTTTTATTAATTCTGTTACTCAAAATCTCTCCTCTTCTTATCATCTATATGCAGACGATCTCCAAATATATTCACAGGGTAGTCTTAGTCATCTCGGAACAGTTGTTGAGAGCATTAACACTGATTTAAACCGCATTTCTGTTTGGAGCAGATAATTCGGGCTCACGGTTAACCCTAATAAAACGCAAGTGATTGTATTGGGCGGTACAAATCTTTTATCCAGGGTTGTCTGGAGTAATTTGCCTCCAATAATTTTTGACGGAATCCAAATTCCATTCAGTAAAGTTGTAAAAAATCTTGGCATTTATGTAGACAGTAATCTATCTTGGGTTCATCAAGTGGCTGAGGTTAGCAGGAAGATATTTGCTGCAGCAAGATCTTTAAATAGACTGCGTAACTTTCTGCCCATTCCCACCAAAATTGCTCTTGTACAAGCATTACTTCTTCCAATACTTGACTACGCAGAGTGTAGCTATCTTGACCTTAACGAAAATCTCTTAAATAAGCTTGAGCGTCTCCAAAATTTTTGCATCCGCATCATTTTTGGATTGCGCAAGTATGACCATGTTTCCGTTTACCGATCTCAACTGAAATGGCTTCCCATCCGTCGTCGGCGTGACGCTCATGCTCTATTCATTTTGTATTCCATACTTTTTAACCCAAAGTATCCTCGTTATCTTAGTGAGCGATTTAAGTTTCTGCAACCTGCTAGCGGTCATAATATGCGATCTTCCAAATCTCTTCATCTGCTGTGTCCTCCTCACTCTTCTCATTTCTACGCGCAGTCCTTCACCGTTCAGTCCATTCGTCTGTGGAATTCTTTACCACTCATGATCCGTCAATCCGAGTCATTGGCTATTTTTAAAACTCGAGTAAAAGCTCATTTCCTTGCACTCTGAAACTTTTGCTATCTTACAATTTCTCTTTTGTGTATGTATAATATGTAGTTTATGTATGTTTATTAATATATTTGTGGATATAATTATGTGTATGTATGTTTATGAATTTGTGTATAAATAAATAAATATATAGTTTACATGATTATGTTAATTAAATAAAGTAACTTACTCTTTTTTATCCTAATTGCATTGATATACCCATTCTTTCGGTAGTCCTTTACTTGGGGGTTGTCTGGTAGAGATCGCTTCAAGCGATAAGACCGCCTATATTGTTCATAATTTTGTTCTTTTTATTGTAATTTTTATTTGTTTTGTGTGCAATAAAGAATATTTATGTTATGTTATGTTATGTTATGAAAAGTAATCGTCGTAAAAATAGTTAATGTACAATAATTAATATACAGACTGAATGCCATCGCTAAATGTGTGAACTTGAGCTAAGAATAGATATTCTATATAAATCGATAAAATTCTACGAATCGGAAGTCACCAGTTCTACGTAATCTGTAATTTTATAGACACGCGTAACATTTCCAGTATTACCTACTTAATTCACGATCTATAATTCAAAAGGATTATATACTCATACTGTGAAATCTTTTTCTGAAAGAGGTAGACCAACAAGCATCAGTGACACCTGATGGATGCCTGATGGTAACTTGGTAAGTGACAACCACTACCGTCCATAGACATCTGTGACAGGAATCTAAGATGCAAACCACACCCCAAACTTAGATGCTCATTTAACTCATTTTCCATTCATGAGATAAAACCTGAAACATTATTTGTAAATTGTAGGAAAAGACGCAGACTTGAGTCTTCTGGGGATTAAATTTCACAAGGTTTGTATGACCCCAATTTGAGGCATGGTCTAAGGTAGTCTCAATGTCAGACACAAGTTTCATCCGGCTCTCGTCAAGTGTTCGAGAACCCTTTGCATGGCCGTTATATAAAGCATCACCCGTGCTATCATTCGCATAACAATGTATGTCACTAGTTTGTATGTAACAAATCATTGATATGTAAGAGAAATAAAGTCGGGGATAGGACACAACCTTGTGGGACACCAGCATTTATGAACCTCAATACAGAGCATGAGCCGTCAACAGCTGTTATAATGCTACGGTTCGATAAAAAGCTGGCTACCCACACGCAAAGTCTCTATGGCAGTCCGTACGATGGAAGCTTCGTAAGAAGAGCTTTATGCCAAACACGATCGAAGGCTTTCACACTTGATTTCAAAGCCTCGAAGAACAGAGGAGTTTACAGTGCGACCGCAGTGGCCGCTTACCATTAGATGAGCTGCGCGACTGCCGCCAACTGACGTAGTGTAATAAAATAGTTTCACGGTCTAATAGGCAAAGGGCTAATAGGCAAACCATGCAGAATGCGTTTATGCATCATAACCGCAGGCTAGCTAAACCTGCGGCCGTGTGTGGGACTCGATACTAAAGCGTTCACTACCCGAGCCGGTGCCGCCTTGTGGCTATTGACCAGCCCAAGAGCGATGAAAAATTTCAATGACCTATTCTTAAATTTTCTAAGATTAAGCTATTTAAAATGCTAGGTAGTCGCGTAATGTCGTCAACACATTAGCGGTAAAAGCTATCATCGCAGCAATTCCGCGTGTATTTGTTTAAAATAAATTATTTTAGTTCGTCGACATCTGCAAATTACGCGTAGTGAGGCTCGGGTTACGGTGAGAGGACGGTGTTATGCAATGATTACAATTAAGATTAATAATTAGGAAAATGCGTTTCATTTACCGCATTCTCCTCTAAAAAAAATAATTAAGGATTTGGAACGGTGGCTTGCGAAACCTGCAGGCATGTGTGCGTCACTAAATTCTCCCGGTTCCTACTTCACACCGAAGAACGAGCCGGTGTCCACCATGTCGATTGACTGTCCGATAAACTAACTAAACAGTCATTATAATCGTAATTTATTAGATTGGGAATTTTAGTAGCGCCACTGCGACAATTAGCTACACTTTTCTATAAGATTCAAACAGTCCTTTTTGTGAACAGCAAGCAGGCTACGAGTAAGTAAAGACACATTAGACCCAGCAGAAAGTAACACATATAATTTTTTGTATAAATATTATAAAATTGTAAGTAAGTAAGTAAGTAAGTATTTATTGTACATGAAAACAAGGTGACATTAACAGATCTTATTGTTAGGTACAGTTTCACTTGATTCTACCTTTTCAGGCGTATGTACGATCGAGGTCTCCCGCGCGTGATCATTTTTGGAAAAATATACCGTGCACGCGCATCGTGACTTCTAAGGAGCGGCGCTTGTAAACGTGAAAATACTGCACAGGATTTTAGCCTTAAGGGTGATCACGCGCGGGTGACCTCGATAGTACCTACACATGATTCAAACCAGAAATACACAACAATAGTTACAACAATTTATACAATACTACCTATATTCTAAGAATTCCTGAATACTATAAAAATCACAGGTTTATAGTTTGTAATCCTTTAATATTATCAGTAATGTTGATTGTAGTCGAAATCGTTTTAATAATAATAATAATATTCATTTATTTCAGATAATAATCAATCCATATTCACAAGTTATTAAATCGATAAAATAATAGTCAATAAACAAGTCAAGTCAAGTTTTAGTCAAGTTTTATTATTATAATTATGTTTATTGTAAACTTAATTTTGGTTTCAATAAAAAGAAAGATGATAGATTTGGAGCTAGCGCATAGCCCGGTCCAGTTTAAATCATCCCGGTTGAAATCGGAACAAACATTTGCCCGCCCGAGTGTGGCCTGTAATAGGGAACCATTATACACGCAATTAACGCTCACAGGCCATCCCCATCCTGTTTGACGAAATCTAGTTCACCAATATATCTAATACTAATAATATAAAGTGAAAAGATTTGTTTGTGTGTTTGTTTGTATGGAATAGGCTTCTAAACTACTGAACCGATTTGAATAATTCTTTCATTGTTGGCAAGCTACACTGTCCCCTCGTGACGTAGGGTACTTTTGAACACGAAAATGTGGGGGAAAGGGGGGCATAATTGACAAAAAAAAAATACGCGCAGGTGAAACCGCGGAGGCGACCGACCGCTAGTGTACTATTAATACTAGCAAATGTAATGTAAAGCTAGTTTTTATTTTTTAATAATTTCAGTTGGGAGAAAGCTGCTGCGTAGTACCTCCCTACGCTTATTATATCTAGGGTTGCCATCCGTCCGGGTTTCCCCGGATTTGTCCTAGTTTAGAGGGCATCCTGGGAGCGTCCGGGGAAGGTTTCATTAATTGTAGACCGAGTTTTAAAAAAAGGTGATTTATGACATTTTCAGCTGTTTTTTTATTACATTGAATATGTTTAAAAGATCTTGTTGACATGTCCGGCTTTCGGACTCTGAAATCCGGGGTTTTCACGAGTCTTGTCAGTGGTCCTGTTTTTCAAATTTTAGAGATGGCAACCCTAATTATATCGCAAAAGTAGCGCGCAAATACATAACATACCTATTTAAAATTGGCTATGTAATTTCTTTACATGTGCCTTTGAAAGCATGTAAATCCGTTGATTGGTTGGTTTGGCTCCGGACGATTACTACCGAAGCACCTAGCTATAAGAGTGTTTACCATACATAAAAACACCTAATGCCGTATAACTTAATAAAATAAATAAATAAATAAATAAATATTGGACAACATTACATACCTAGTTACTTACTTTTGATCTGACGCCAAAGTACCTAAGTAGCGTAAGCACTTAAGTTTTGGGTGTCAGAAACAATGAAGGAAAACCACAAATTTATACTCGTACATACGTAAATACAAATAAACAATTCCCGAGTCGAGCTTACTTTGTGTAAGTTTTTTCTCGGACACTGCTTGGGTTTGTGACCAATCCGCATTTGGCAAGCGTGGTGAATAAACCAGTATCCATCATGTAACGATAACTTGATTTCAAGGATGGAGACCTTTGCCCTGCAGTGGGACAACAGAAATTTCTATCTAGGTCTGTGAGTGGGACACTTTCCCAATAAACAACTATACTCAGCATTATACTACGAGTACCTATTAAGGATTCTGTGCTACACCTTATGTGAAACGCCACTTGATCAGATTATTCAGTCATGTGAGTTGAAAAGAGTTCACTTCCCAAGCTAGACAAAGCCCGGTTAGAGGTGATGAATTTTATTGTGTAAGCGGAAACAGTGGAAATAGCTGTTCTGGATCGCGAATCACTAGCCGTTATTGCGTGTAAATGGCGGCATGCACCATGGACACATGTTTCTTGCTAAGCAGAAACTTGACTTTGTCTTGTGACATGTCTTCTTAGTCTACGAATAGTACAGTCAAAAGCACGTCAGACTATGTACCGCTCTTATGTCGGGGGCATTAAGTGCTATTATCGAACTGCAAGTGTTTACCGTGATGTGCTGTTGACCGTACCTGGCCTAGCCAACAAACAGCACCTATCAATATGGCAGGTGCCAGGTTATTTAAAATAGTTGAAAGTTAAATTATTTAATAAGCAAGTGATTTTCTTAAAACATGTATTTCTGCATCGCAAGTATACTGTAACAGTGGGTAATTTCAACTACAAAGACCTCCTAATATCCCACTATGTATTTGGTAGTGCGTCTCAAAAACGAACAATGATAATAAAAGCAAACGGCTAATTAGGTGCTAGGAGGATTTTTACGGGAGTGCTAAACATAAATGTCGTTGATTGGCTGTTTTCGTGGATATTGTGCGCCCACTATTACAAGTGTTCGTTTTCTGTTCGATGCACTTGTCGTTGTGACAGGCGCTTTATGTATTTGAAACTACTGGGCGTTTCATGACATGCTTACTGGAAGCCACAGGCTCGTCCCACTTTGGATGTGAAGGGGTAGAAGGATGAACGTTTTTAGTTAGTTTCGACTCCCACACACGGATGCAAGTCTCACTTGCCTGCGTTAAAATTGACCGCAGCTGCGGTCAATTTTAATGATGTTGGACAAGCTATAGTGAAAATTAGTGTTCAAACATACATACTTACCTACATCCTATTGGTTTGAATACATAAACCGAGATATTAGCAGGCGCCTTAATCGTCACTTGTGTTAAAACCGCCGTTTTTAATCAATTAGTTCAAATTAATGATTACAATGTGGTTGTTTGCAGCAAGGCATTTGTCGTGGGAAGTGGAAACTGCGCCGGAAGCCGCGGTCGGACGCCACAAAGGCGTCGCGTGTTTGCGTTACGCTTACGACCTACTAACAAACAACACTAGTGCGCAGAGTACTGCGCGACAGAGGCCGCCTTTTGACCGGGTCAGGCCGTTATGCCATTCCGGGTTGCCACCGGCCGGTATGCCCCCACATTTAAAAAAATTTTGTTCCAGTTTACCGCTAAACCGTGGGGGCATACCGGCCGGGGGCAACCCGGAATGGGGGCATAACGGCCGGACCCTTTTGACCGCCCCCCTCCATGGAACAGTAGCTAAGCTGCCAAGAGGTAGTCTACAGTGTGACAGCACATTAAACGACTCTTCCTGGTTAAGAATGAAATAGGCCGTAGTGGCCACTTACCATCAGGTGGGCTGCGTGCATGCCTGCCAAGTGCCAACTGAACTAGCATAATAAAAAAGGCGTTCGTTTCTACAGGTACTTGAAGTTGGGCCGTAGAAAATAGTCTTTAAAAAAAAAATGTTCGTGTGTTGTTTTCAGAATCAACCAATGTTTAGTACAATGTTTATACATACATAGCTATCTCTGAACAATCAGTATCACTGCATAACACAATATGATGGATATTGACTTAAATAGGTACCACGCTGGAATTGATACCAGGACCCCCGATTACGGCTCGTTCCTTAAACCTCTAGATCATGACTGTAGGTATTTAAGATTTTTCTATATCTATACTAACTTAATGTTATAAATGGGAAAGATTTGATTGTTTGTTTGTATTGAATAGGCTCCGAAACTACTGAACCGATTTGAATAATTCTGTCACTGTTGGAAAGCTACACTATCCCCGGGTGACATAGGGTAATTTTGATCCCGGAAATGTGAGGGGGAAGGGGGGATATTTAAAAAAAGAAATTACGTGCGGGTAAAACTGCGGGCGGAAGGCTATCAAAAATAAAGAGATGGATTCTGTTGCAATGCGCCTTTCAATAATATAAGGTCGCGGTTAATAGGTCTGTTGGGCACTACTGCTACTTTACAACTGTTCTTTTTCTAATCTTTTATCTATCTAGGTATCTAGTTTTCCTTACAGATGAAAAATGTAGCATAAAGAAAAAACAAAATCGAACGTTGCCTCTGTTCGCACAGTACTCTTGCCAGTAAGAATCAAAGCTCTGGCGTGCTTCCAGTGGGTGCGGACGACTAAATCATCGTTTGATCAATTGTCCGCGAGAGACTCTTTGTACATATCTTCACCGGGTTACGCCACGGGCTGTCCAGGGAACAGATGCTAAATCTGGTTCTGTAGAACTGAAGTATAGAACATCTAGGAATTGCTGGAAGTTTAGATTATGTAATTTATTTTTTGTGCGGAGGAGATTGCGTTTTGGCACCATGACCGCTGGTGGAGACTAGCGGTTGTGTTTGGTACTCAGTAGCATAGCGATGGGGGGGCGGACGGGGCGGTCCGCCCCGGGCGGCACTTTTTAGGGGGCGGCAAAATTTACAGGAGCAAAAAAAAAATTGCGGCAGAATTGTCTTCCGCCCCGGGCGGGTGGGCTGCTTTGCCAACTGGATGAGCAAAAAAAAAGGCCGGCAGTAGGTATAGTCTTCCGCCCCGGGGCGGTTGACAGTCCAGCGTTGCCAGACGTCCCGATTTTGGCGGGACGTCCCGATTTTTAAATAAAAATTAAATGTCCCGCGCGGGACAGACTCAGTCCCGCTTTTCGGGGAGAACTCGACCGTACGTGCAGTGCTGAGAAAGAAAGGCGTGTAATGAAGATAATCATCCTTGGACGTTACTACTACTACTTTTGCTATCTACTGTCACGTTAACGTAATTTTAAGTCAAATGAAAAGATAAATATTTAAAAAACCTTTGATTGTATACGTTTTTTTACTATGTCCCGCTTTTGACGGAAGAATCCCGCTATTTTGCCTCAAAAAGTACCAAAGTCCCGACTTGGTAAAAAAAAAACTGGTAACGCTGGCTGACACCCGCCACGCTACGCCACTGTTGGTACTCGAGGATTTTAACCCAATTACCCAACTTACAAATTACTAAACTACCCTGGTACCTATCTCCTTCACACGCCAGAGCCAGGGTTCGTTGGTTCAAAATCAACATAGAGAAAATGTACACTAGAGAGGAAATATTATTATAATTTGTTTGCAAATAGGTATTTCCGTCAGATTTTGCAGTGTTTGTCACGATTCCAAACATAAGTTATATTTTAGGTAATCTGTTAATATTTTTGGTAATCTGTTTACGGTACCATTTAGGCCACGCATTCTGCATCTTTGCCGGTCATTCAGCAACATCTTCCGCTGAATGACAAGACTCCACAAGTAGGTTGGTTAGGTTAATTAGTTATTTTGATTGGTTATTTACAATCACTGAGCTCCATTTGTCTATGGAGGTCAGTGTTTACAATGCTTTTGCATTATTTAGTTGATAGCGGACAATGCATCCACCTATTTCCCAGTGTTTACACCGAGTTTTTTTCCGTCAACACGCCTAACGGCCCTGTTTCCATAACATTATTATGACTTTTTATTAGTTTACAAGGTAATTAACGAGTTACCGTGAACCGCGCACACGTGACGTCTAATTATTTATTATTAGATTTTTTGTCGTCCGTCCGTCCGTCTGTTTACTCAAAGAGGCGGGTTTCTTAATAGCCGTTTAAGCTTTAGTAGAGTTCTGGTTTTGTTTTTTGTTGTATGTTTTGGAGCGGTGACTTGGTTGGTGTGAGATTTTGATGTTTCAATTTATTAATTGTTAAAGGATTAACCATTTTGGTACAAATCTGAGTGTCTGGCGAATACAAAAGTGGTTTTTCTGGTAGTCTTTTTCCGCAGGTTATAGTATATGAACATACTTCTCCGAAACAAAATTCTAGTCTATATCTGTACCAATATTTATCTGGATAAGCTGATACCAACGTCTATTATCCATGTTAACGAGTAGGTACATCAAAGAAAATATACAGTGTGTTAGGTAACCCGAGGGACATATTTAAGGAGAGTGTTCAGAAACCGATTTAGAGTCCAATTCGCTATAAAAAATATATCCTTAATTTTTTTCATAATTATCCTAATAATTTATGTATGTATGAACTATCTGAAAATCCCGTGTGCTGACTGGCCGGTTATGCCCCAAACTCAAATTGTACGCGAGTACAATTTAAGTCGTAATTGAACGAGTGCACGAAATAGGGAAGAGTACCCGCACGTTACGCGAATTTTCAGGTTTCGACTAAGGTTATTGACGGATATTTACCACAGAGTTTAATTGATTTATACTTATTTTGTTATATGGAAGCATGAACTATTTGGGGTTTAAATATGTCCCTCGCATTTCCTGTCATACTGTATACGGCATTAAATTCCTACACAGAGAGATAAACCTAGGTACCTAATGCTACTACAGTCCTGCAAGTTTATGAATTATTTTCTTAGAATATTGCTCAAGACAATCGACGTCTTATACCGTATCCTTTGTATTTCTGCGATCATAAGCTTATTTTCCTTAGTCACGAAGTACATTAAACTGCAATATACACTTGGTTGTTTACTGATCACTCAGCGGGCGACTCGCATCGCCTCGTTCTCGTAAGCTCAGATAAACTGGTGATATGTTTCCCCTACCTGTTTATGTCCACGGAAGCACTGAGGGGGCGTTGGGATGGGCAAGTTTACTTGAAAACGATAAAAAAGGAGTAATTTCGTTCTGCGCGCTTTCGGTGAATCAGGGGTGTCTTGGGCAGCACATTAAGTTATGCTCTATCTATGTTATTGTCCCTATAATGAAGCTAGAAGATCAGATGAGCCTATAGATTAGGTTTTTTTATGATGCTGTTTCCAGGTTAAGTGTATCCCAGTGGCCGCTTACCATCAGATGGGCTGCGTTTAACAGGTGGTACTTTTGTTTTTGCGCAGAAAAATGCGTTTAATATCTTTACCACAGCTCAGCAAGACCTGTAATTATGTGAGGCACAGGACTTACGTGACCTAAAGTGACCTACTTCCTAGTAAACTTCCTTGACATCCGAAAAGGAAAGCGCCAGTGCCCAGCTAGTAGCGATTGATGGATCTATACCTGGGTAGGTAGGCTACGTGCCTGTCTGCAAAAGAAGTGAACTTACTGGGTATATGAGACCTAATAACTGTCGTCTCGGTGTAGCAGGCGCAGGGTAGTGTCAGACAGTAAATGCTTAGTACTGTTTGGCACTGCCTAATGGCAGACGTGGCGCTTACCATTAGGTGTACGATCTGCTCGTCTTGTTACACATTGCTATAAAACAAAAAAATAAGTGGCAAAAAGGAGTCTCTTGCGTTCAAACGCTCCACGGCAGCAAACATTCGAACGAGTTGTCTATGCGCGTTTTATTTTTAATCGCGCACGTGTGGCGGATTGTCGAGGGTTAATTCCGTCGCCTGCTTTGTGGTCGACTAATTGACTTTTAAACGCTTCTTGTCTCTGGTTCTTGAAATACACTATTGAGTCTTTGATTTCAATTAACACTGAATTTTGAAAAGCTGTAATACAGTTATTAGGTTTCTTTTGTCTTTGATGATCAATTAAGATAAAAGAAATGTGTTTAAGAGAGAATGGAAATTAAAAGAAGTTTTAAAACGTTTTATCAAATGGCGCATTGAAATCCATTTTTTAGGCTTTGTTAAAAATAAAGTGAGATATTATTGAAGATAAAAATACGATACGTTATGATTGCACTGTCGTAGTATTTTTTGGATAATTATGTAAAATTATTTCTAAACAAAAAGTCATCCCATTTTTATTTTTTATAAAACGAATGATCCAAAAGCGTTATTGTTATAATGGCTATCGTTATTTATTAATCGACGCGTGTAGGTTTTTTATAGTGTAATCATGAACGTAGGAAGTCATGTTTACACTGTGGCTCACTACGTCCAATTTATTCACATTGCGCGCTGAAATATTAGCCAAACACAACATTGAATGAGTTAAACACCTATTCTAGAAATGTGTGCCGAACATTGACGCTTTGCTGAAGGATACAGCAATGTATATTGTTTTGAGCTCTATAACAAAGTCTAGTAAATTTGACGACGACCGGTTTGGTGTTATGGTTGAGAAGTCTGCTAGTAGGTATACAGGAGATCGCAGGTTCGAAAAAAAATATTTGTGTCCATGAAAATTAGGGATGCCTCGATACGCCTTTTTGCCGATACGATACCGATACCGATACTCTTATAAAAATATCGGCGATACCGATACCGATACGCTTATTGAATTCAAAAAGGAAGGTAGAATGAATAAAACACAATTTATTAATAGTTTTAGCAATCAAAATTAACATTCACAAGATTTTTATTTAAAAAACAAAGTATTCTTTATTTTGCGAGCAAAGGCTATTTCGCAAGTCTGTTTGAAAAAGACCTGCGGTGGAAAATAGTCTCTCAGATGCGATATAAGTCATTTGGAAAATAAAGTACTACTGCGCCATTTTTTTCAAATTTGGGTATAAGACGTCATGGCGCCAAAAAACGAACGGATCTTCGTCTCTCGATAATATGGCATAGTTAGTTCGTGCCTAGTTTGCAACAAAATAGATGGGACAACACGCGGGTGTTTACACTGCAGTTTTAATGCGCGAAATTTGAAAAGTATCGTTGAATCGGCCATAAAAATATCGCCGATACCGATATATCGGCAAACCCGAAGTATCGCCGATATATCGGTATCGGTATCGGTATTTAATGCATCCCTAATGAAAATGTCCGTGTTATCGATCTGGGGTTCGCGTCTATGTAAAAAAGTTTGGATTTACAAAAAAACTACCTATGGTAATGTTCATCCATTGTGAGAAACCCTTAGAACAACCTATGCTTACTTTGAGGCTAGATGGCGCTGGTGAATGTAAAGAAAGAATATTTAACTAATTGTTATTATTAATTGTACTTCAAGTGGTCAGGTTTCTAGAATACTATCAAGTAACACAGCCGCAGCTAATGTATAATAAATTTCACCTGGGAAGCAGGCCAGTAGCAGACTTTTCAGAAGTTCTAGCGACCATCAGATCCAAGATGGGAATGGAACTCACGACCTCCCTGATTTAACTATTCCATAAATGCAAAGACGGTGATTTTTTTCTTTTATTTTTATTTAATTTCACTTTTTTTACGAAACGAACCACCTTTACTGTTTTCTTCTTATTAACTGTGCCTCAGCCAAATCCAACACTTTTCTAATTACTAGTCACGTAACGGAAATGATTTCCAGCAATCTCCGTTTTAGAATTCCCACAGCCCAAAATTATATATTAACCAGAACAGATTGCTTGTTTAATTACCGGCAATCTCGTCCACAACTACATGATTAAACAAACCCAAGACAGTTTATACGGTACAATAAAAACGCGGGACAAACACACTTGTTGTCAAAACAAACATTAGCACGTGAAGCTACCACTAACAAAATTTTAAATGTTTTCATAGGTCGTTAAATGATGTCGAAAAACCCTATTGAAATTAAACATTCAAAACTGTTCGAATTACGACTTTTGAATGTTCCGAATGTGCGTTTCATTTAGTAGAGAGTTATTCGGCCAGTGCCGATCAATTTCAAAATTGATTTTTTCTCGAAGCAATGATTGCTGCTACTTTGGCGTTTATGATATCCTTTCTTTAGCTACAATATCAAAGTCGTGATCAAAAACTTATTATTAAATTGCTCACTTGCGAAGGTGGCGGGGTGGACTAATTTCAAAGGTCAAATTCGTCATTATTTTCGTGATAGGTAGCAACATTCCTGCCGACTCATTCCGTTACACTGATACTGTAGGTTACGATTTTTAATAAGTGCATTCTTGGAGCCTAAGTACATTAACAAAGAATATTTTGATTCTTCCCGCAATACAATGGTGAATCGTCCTATTACTCATTTTTCCCACCTCCACCTATGAGTATATTTTTAGCAATATTCGGAATAGGTTGGAGATGAAACAGCGTTTGTTTGAACCATCTTCCGCCTACTGCTCCCGATGGCTGCTTGCGAGCAATTAAACACCAGTGTCTGACTGTGTGTACACTGCTTGACGTTGACGGTGGCGGTAGGGAGCTAAGAATATTAATGGAGAAGCCAATTATTATAAAGATCTTAAACCATAATTAGATCATGAAACTAACTTAAAAAATCTTGGAAAACACTGATAAATCATGTAAACAGATACGGACGGTATACAAAGAAAATGACAATACAGATTTTACAGAAAATCACACTGTCATATGAATGAACCCTTGAACAAAATCTTGACCTTAAGAAAATGTTTTAAAGAATCTAATATCTATAATTAGTTCTGGGAAACGTGAAAAGGATAAATATTTCCCGCCCGTATAAATATAGAATATTTTGTATAATAATTATGTCAGTTTGTCACGAGTCGTTATCATCGTCGTCGTCCACTGTTGGTTAAAGGCTTTCCTAAGAATCTCTAAACTGATCGGTAAAGTAAAGTAATCAGCCTATTAATGTCCCACTGCAGGGCAAAGGCCTCCATCCTTGAAATCAAGTTATCGTTACAATGATGGGTACTGGCTTAATCACCACGCTTGCCAAATGCGGATTGGTGATCACAAACCCGAACAGTGTCCGAAAAAACCGACACAAAGTTAGCTCGACCCGGGAATTGAACCCAGGACCCCGAGATCTCGGCCCGGTACTTAAACCACTAGACCATCGAGGCGTTAAACTGCCAAACTGATCGGTAACCCGCGTCAAATTTCCGCGATCTTTATGATAAACATTAGTTCATATTATAGTCATAATTACTATTTATAATAATAAGATGATTAGGAAGTGTTGTACAAGATATTTGTACAAAAGGAGAACAAGAAAATTACCGCATCCATCTGTCATGGCTCTACGTAGAGTTGCTACCGCATATAATTCTAATTTCATTGTAAAATGCTTTATAAAAGCTTCAAAAGACTGTCCAGAGTCATAATGATTACCGCAAAGTTTACACTAGAGTCAGTCAAGTCAAACCGCGCGCTACAGTTATAAATATTTCATTGTGATATTACCAAAATATTTGATTGTTTTGATATTTGAGGGATTATTCAATAGAGTGCATTAGCTAACGTGAAAGTGCAGGTGATTGATTGATAGTTTGTATTGTTTACGGCGATATTTGATTGTTGTGATATTTGATGAAAAATTGATTGTTTTGATATTTGAAGGGATCATCTGTGGGAGTGCATTAGCGATGCGCAGGAGTGATGGATGGGTCGGTTCCGCGCAAGTTCAACGCACGATCGGAGAAATATTTGTATGGTAGAAATAGTAAAGAAAATAGGTGCACAATAAAACGTGTTTCATGCTGTTTAGGTGTACATCTAGTGGAATCTGTGTGGTTATGGTAAGTCGTTTTCGCTTAGGCGTAATCTAAACACAGTATAATCCCTAGATTATGTAATTAGTGAACATTAAAAAGTACCTGCAGCTGTTTGTCAATTAATCATTAATTTCTTTAAGGTAGCTTGAGATAACTAAAAAAGGCCTTCTTTCTTCATTTTTTTGGGGAATGATTTTTGCAAATTTGAGAATACATTTCGAGAACTTTGCAACAGTAGAATCTAAACAGCGAAGATCTAGCTAAGATTAATTAATGTTTCTTAAAAAACGAGACTTGTTTAATATAATCAAGACAGATGTCGGTGATCCAATCAGAGTTCTAACCACGCAGAAAGGTGCTTGTTTTGTAGGTACGTTATATCTGCAGTAGACGCTGATTCTTGACCACTGATTTCCTTCAAAAGCATGATGATGATGCAAATCAAAGCTCTTTAATTTAGTTGGTAGTGAGGTGTAGGTACATAACCTACGGTCCGCCATTAACCCGAATGCACGAGTGTGGTCTAAATGTGGCCCTAATAGGCCACTTGAGTTTCGCTTGCCCAATTCAGAGCCACTTCTTTGCCGTATAGTCGAACTCAAATGTTGCTATTTTTTTTCAGTGCCACGTATGTACAATTGAGTATTGTTTATCAAAGGCCACGTAATTTAAGGGTATAATCAAAAATGTTCCTATTTATGTTGGCCTGTACGTGTGTTTGTCACCTAACTTCTTATTAGAGCATTTTAATGTTCTTAACTCTTAAACGGCTAAAACGTTCTTTGTTGAAATTTTATACGTGTTTTTCGATGGGTTCCTAAATGGTTTAGAAACATCATAAAACCCGGTGGCAATGCTGTCGGTATGTCACCTCGTTTAAACTCGTTTCAGCTACAGGCAAATCAAGTTTGACACCAGCCTTCGACTAGGCCTACTCCTAATATGCGGTGGGCCAGTCAATACCTATAAGGTAGACATTAGCTCGTCTCTTCAGGTGTGAAGGGGAACCAGGAGAGTTAAGTCGGTAGTGGGATGAACGCCTGTAGTTCCAAGTCCCACATGACACACGGCTGCAGGTCTCCCTAGCTGTTTCGGTACTTAAAAGCATTTACCTCCGAAAAAGGTCTAAAATGCGTTTGTTTTTGTAGGGGATTGTACATTGATTCTTTTGGCAACAGCGTGTAGTTTTTGCATCGAGAGAGCGTCGTTATCATAAATAATCCGCGTCACTCGTTCATTACGCATTATTACGAGCAATCGAACCTCTTGTGCATGGCTACTTCAATGAACAGGCTTATTTTTATTCATTACTAAGCGTGTTCTACTTCATCCGGTGTTTGTTATCACATTGCAATCACAGAATACGCAAATGCGTATTAGCGAGTGCTTAATTACGAGTACCACGCTCGCTCTTACCAAATGGCAAGAGCGTGGTACTCGTAATTATTAAGCTAATAGGTACCTGCGTGCAGTGCGACTTTATAAGATACTTTACTTTCAAAGTAAGTAATACAAAGAATCTCTCAAAAAGTTCCTCTCGCAATAAGCAACTTCTAAATAAAACTAACGACGTGCTTCTTAACACGACGTTTTCTTAACCCAACCCACGTTTCGACCGACGACACTCGAGTCGAAGCGCTCAATACGCTGAAGATTGGTGAGACGTGCGTCGATTTGGCTCAAACGGGAAAGAAGGCTAATCAAAAGAGATTCAATAGGCGGAAGGCGATTACGAGTGGGGTGGGGGCGATCGGGAAAAAAGTGGAAATAATTCGTTAATCACGTAATTGGACCGCGCAACCGAACCGGAAAACAAATTTCCTATTATGGCGCGCCAGGGCTGACTTCCATTCAATCTTTTCAATGAAAGTCTTTTTTTTTTGTGAAGCTTTGGGGATACCATCTTTTTGGTCTATTTATGTCACTTAGTTTAATCTTATTTTAGATACAAAGTCATACTAATATCATGGCTATGACTAATATATGACAAAAGCGAAAGTTTGCGTACATAAGAAGGTGATTTCCAAAAAGTATAATATACTATTATTATTTATTAAATTGTTTAGGGACGAACTTCGTCGAGCTACATAGAGTGTACATCCCATGTTACGGGGCAGATGGCAGTAACTCCAATAAGTAGTCCAATCAACTAAAATTGCCAAATTCTGGTTCTTGGTGCAAGCGTATTCTTACTAAATCGTGACAAACAATGAAATAATGACATAATCTGGTCTGAAAATTAATAAGTAGACGAGCAGGGCGTAATGTTACTAACGTCGTAGCACATTAATGTACAGGCGAAAGCACCACTCTTATGTCGGGGGCATAAGTGCTATTATCGAACTGCAAGTGTTTACCGTGATGTGCTGTTGACCGTACATATTTATGTATGATTTGCGGTATTGGTGCGAGGTGGGAGGGTATGTTTATGTCAAATGCTACGAAACTTCAGTCTCACGTCACATGGTCGGTCACTCCTGTCTGCTACCGCAGAAACCCACTTAGTAAGTTGTTATGCCCGTAGTAAAAAAAAACTCAGTTATGTATATTGTAGGTAATTAACGTCAATAATTTATTCAATCGCAACCCTAGCGGAAGAATTGTCGCCGACTCGCCGAACAGAAAGTGTAGGTAGATAATTATTATTAGAGCGACTCATTAGAGACGATTGTCGTCCCTCGCGAGAGGAGCCTCCCCGACTCCTGAGGACCCCCTCCTCACGCCTCCTCACGCCGGTCCCCAAGCGGCACACCTGACCGAATAGCCGTTATTGGCTATTGCGCAGGTACTTTCGATGTATAGGGTGTAACGGTGATTTGACCAGTTTTTGTTTAATATAATTGTTACTTCATTATTTGATAGGAATGATTGAAGAGTATGATTTATTTTTGAGTATTGATTAATTATTGTACCTCTATGAATATAATTAATGCAAGGTCATCATTTAGAGTAAAACGAAACAGAAAGAGTAAAACTACGTTTTACTGTCCTCTGCCTGTTTGTTGATTTAAATATTATGGACAAAAATCTGCAACACCTTACCAAATCCTTCACAAAATTTCTCGTTCTGATTTCATCGTGGTTAATTGCACATACAGATACGAGGTTTGGGAAGTCAACTACCTCTTACAAACATTCAACGGCGACCATCTAAAAATATATATAAATATTTTACGACTTATTTTATTTCTACACCCTTTAAATAGGTACATAGGAAAGCTCAGCACAATAAAAACTTAGATTTATATTCTCAGGGAAAAAATAGAAAAAGCTAGGAAAAAAATTCCTTGAGTGTCTGTTTTAATATAAACCTATCATGACATAATACGAGTATTCTTTTTTATTAGATAAGATAAGATAAGTAGATTTATAAAGGTTCTTGACAAGTTACATTATTGGAATCAACAGTTTGCCCATTTCGGGCGTACAATATTATTACTATTCTTCAGGACAGGCTAAAATTTCTCACCACCATACACTATCAAAACATACTTCGCAATGATTTTAACCCTGCTTTCACCGGCCCAAACCTTTGCTCGTACTTGAAAAAATAACATGTTTTTATTTTGATTCGTATTTCTTTTTATACCACGTCAGTTGGCAAACAGACACGCAGACCACCTGATGGTAAGCGGTCACTGCGGCCTATTCCATTGAGGGAATCTTTAACAGCGTCACTCACTCAATGTGCTGCCATACTGTAGGCTCATCTGATTTTAATGTAGGCCAACACTTCACTTGTGAAAGCAAAGGCAATATCTCAAAAAACTTGAAGTTTTTTTATACGTCATAATTCATAGGAAAAAGGCAAAACATCGATAATCCTGGAGCATCTATTTCGCCACCGCTCCTGTGCAGTGTCACGAGATAGCAGGAGGTGAGGTGAAGTGGTCGACTACATGCGGTGATGAGGGTTGAAGCACGTTCAAGTTAATCGATATCGATGTTTAAACTATATATTGAAGTGCATTTTATAAAAAGATTTTCAAATTCTTACAAGCGTAAAGTATATTTTTAAAAAGAAATATTTTGGCGTTGTTCCTTTTCCTTAGAGTCAAAAGAATTCATATTTGAATAAGAGCGTATTTCTCATGACAAAATGTGTGATGAAGACTCGCGTCTGCATTGGCACCTCTGTATTTAAAAGATTGTAAAGAATTTACTTTGAATTAGAACTAGACTTACAATTTTATTTAAAAAGCAAACGTGTGAAACGTGTGTTTTGTGAAAAATTTGAATATTTCAAGTGTCACATATACATTATAAAAAAAATAAGATCGGCGCTCGCCTCTCAGAACAAAATAAGTTTACCTATTACCAAATACAATTTTCCTTCAGATGCAAAGTTTGTAAAATGTAGTGCTGTTTAGTTTACACAAAGATTTTAACGCGCGTAATATTTTATGCATATCCTTCCGATACTCACGATACGATCAATAAAATCAAAACATCGATCAATAAATCACACTTGGCGATACAAAACAGTACTACGGAAATCGAATAGCAGTTTTATATTTTGTTTACGATTCTTATTTTCATCATAAGCGGATATAGTATGAATAAACACGAGTTAATATACAGCATACAGCTCTTAAAAAAACAAAATATTTTCTTAAATATAGTGCGTTGGACTCATGGAAATAATATTGGACTAATTAAAGAAACATAAAAAGGACAGATACTAACATGGGTATTACCTGCCCAAGAAAGTAAATCATGTATGTTCTTGAAATATACTTATTGCCTTAGCTTATTGCTAATATTATGGAAGTCAATTCACTCTACTATCACTGAATAATTTATTTTTGGGAATAAATTGTTTCTATTAATTATTGTAAAAATAGGTACACCTATTGCACTTGTAATTGATTATCTGAAATAAGGAGGTATACAGGAATCATTATAAAACATAAAAAAAATTAGGGCTAAATATTATCGAACAAATATTCCATATCCATAAATTACAAACCGGTTTGTTTGATTTGCACTTGTGATAAGGAGTTTGTTTATTTGTTTGATTCTGTATTAACATTTAAGCATCGATATGCGAACTTGAAACCAATTGTGTAAAGGGCACGTCACTGGCACACTTGGTTAAGCATCTCTGTAAGTGGTGCATAACCCATTTGCGCTATCTGCAGCGTGTCTGTCTGTCTGGCTCGAGAGCACGGATTATGCAGTTGCATTGAAATATCGCTGCTTAACCGCGAAGTGCACCACTTACACTTTAAGCTCGACAAAAATAAGTCTTATTATGCTTTAAATACTTAGTTTAAGCATATAAATCGACTCATTTAGTACCTATTTGGTGTCCTATATGCCAGTCCGGACAATCGTGGGTTCGAATCCCACCCAGGACAAATATTCATGTCAAGGCTGGAACCAGCTCCTCCTATTCGGATGGAAAGGAGAAACCGGGGGAGTTTAGTAGGAAGTGGGACTTTTTGTTCCCGAGTCCCACACATGGCTGCGGGTTTTTTTTAATTGCAATGTGTAACAAGACGAGTAGTTCGTACACCTGATGGTAAGCGCCACGTCTGCCCTTAGACAGTTGAGTGCCAAACAGTAACTAAGCAGTTACTGTATGGCACCGCCCTGCGCCTGCTACACCGAGACGACAGTTATTAGGTCTCATATACCCAGTAATTTCACTAGCTTTAGTGCCCTTTCCCCGAAACACAGAAGTGCTTGACACACTTCTATTTCACGGGAAAATATGCGGTGGTACCCATCTAGACGGCCAAGTACAGGAATCTACCACCTGGTAAATCTGATCGGGTCTAGCTTGCCTGCAGTTATGGTGCCTACACCACATATTATTATGGTCCAAAAAATATATTAATATGATGAACATTTGAGTTTTTCCTGTGTCTGGATGTTTATTGGTATTTTTATTTAGGAATAAGAGAAGACACTATCTCCACCGATATCTGACAGATAAAATAGAGAGAACTTAGATATGTTATGTCAGTCAAACTGGCCCTTAGACTAGTACTTGTGTATGTCAGCAAGTATTTTTGCCATCGTCTACGCAACCACATTCAGAAATAGATGAATTTCGAATTACTAGATTACTCTTATATCTGGCAGTAACATTCGCTAACACAAGTGTTTTGCCGGTGGAGTGGCGAGTCTATCTTGCGTAACTAATAAATGCTCTCTATTATAGATCCAATCTGGTTAGAGTGTTTGATCGATTGGTCTAGACTTACGCTCTAATGGAGGCAATGTGGGTTTAACAGCCATTAAGAATATGCAAAGTAACTACGTTTTGTTGTGGTTGAAGAATTGTTATTATGAAGTAATCAGATGAAGCAAAGTTAGACAGTCATATCTAGTTTTTTATGGGCTTTCAGTTATCTAGCAGGCAGGCACACAATCCATCTGTGGTAAGCGACAGGAACACTTAGAGCTACTTAGTTCAGACACGGCGGGAACTGCGCGATTTCAGAATCGCAGCGGGTCTTATTTATATGAGTTATTAGTAATCGTTCAGCCAGAACCGCGACATAACTCATACAAATAAGACCCGCGCAATTCTGAAATCGCGCGGTTCCCGCCGTGTCTGGACCAGCCCTTAATCAGTAAGCATCAATTAATATGCTGCCACATTGTAAAGGGTACTATTATACTACTGGCGCCCATATGCATATTGCCCGAACTACCAGAGTTTGTAAGTAACTAGACTGGCCTTCAAAGATAAAATCTTTCTATTCCCTATTTTTGACTCTCTAAAAGATTCATTCTACCATGCTTGCACCATGATAGTGTTATCAGTTAGTAAATGTTAACCACTTCATAACTTGCTCGTATGTTGTATGAACTCTTCAAGTACTACAGCCAGGTATAGTTCACAACAGATTGACATGACGACCTCTCTAATGAACGAGTGCATTGAGCAGTTCAAGTTCACGATGCACGGTCATTATGCGTCCTTAGAACGCATTAGCTCCCTTAGCTTGAGAAGTGAGGGAGGTTTGGGAATGAGAAGAACTGGCGTTACAAAAAGTAAGAACTACTACACTCACTACTACGACGTAGTTGCGTAGTAATAGTGTAGTAGCCTGGGCTGCGACTTTTGTCATCGGGATTGCACCGGGATCATATTAATATTTTAATATCTATATAACTTTTAGTTTTTTTATGTGTATTTGTGCTACAGGCCAACCAGGTATCACTAAAAATATTACCTTTTGTTCGGGGCACCGTCTGTTAGAACTTAGATTTAAGACAAAGACTAGGATCAAAAGTATTCTTTATGTTAATCCAGAATATCTAGATTAGGAACTATTTTACAACATCTTATCAAAATTCATTCTCAAAATAATAATTTCCTGTAAACCGAGTTATGCTTTGGCAATCAGTGTTTACTATAAATAACCAACAGTGCAGCGCTTAAAAATATAAAAATTGTAAATTATAATTTATTTTAGTTACTTAATATTACGTCCGTTTATCATTTTTTTTAAACTTCAAAGGTTGTTTTTCATACCCATACCACATAAATTAATGAGATATAAATAATTAATCATGAGTGGCAGTTCTGTGCACGTTCTAAAGTCATTGGATATGTCAAATATCATCGTGGGAGCCTGACCATCTCAATGCCATCTTGTGTGTCCGGGCCCTTGAAAATTTTAGTAATTTATTACACACACTTTAAACTTATCAGTGGCACATTATGGTCTCAAATGTTGTACGGTAGCGTGTAGTGTTATCACTGTTTAAAGTTTATAAATTGTAAGACGAGATATAGTCCTAAATAGTGGAACTTACCTACGAGTTACCTACTAACTAAACGTAAATCTAGCAAATGAACTCTGTCCATGGGGCAGTCCCCTATCTATGTAGGACACTAGCTATGCTTTTCGGTGTCGCATGACTAGGCATGTAGGTTTAAACGTTGACCTAAGTAAGATAATTTTCCCTCCGAATGGGCTATCACGTTGGGGCGAGGGACTTATAACAAAAACGCCGTTCCCTATGTTTGGTATAATGCTCTAAGATTTCATATCAACTTGCTTTCTCCGAGTAAGTATTATATTTGACGAGCCATTTGGTGTAATGGTCGAGAAGTCGGCTATTACACCAGAGGTCACGGGTTCGATCCCCGCACGGTACAAACATTTGTGTGCATGAATATGTCTGTTTGTATCCGCCTGGGTGTTTCTATGTATAATATGTATGTATTTACAAAAAAAATAAGTATATAAGTAATGTTTATCCGTTGTCTAGCACAAGCTAATGCTTAGTTTGAGGCTAGATGGCGCTGTGTGAATAATGTCCAGATATATGTATGTATGTATATCTCATAGCTTGAAGAACACACACCCTTCATTTTTAGGCATCAGCTAGTTCATAATAAAAACAATAACATAATATTTACTTTCAAAACACCATCATATTGACTCAGTATAAAAAACAACCATTCCCTTAATGGGGCCTCGATAAAGCATCTTATCGAGTTTGCGAAGTGTTCAATGAAAGACAATAAAAGGAGCATTAAAGTGTTGTATTGCACATCCGAGAGCACCCCCGCTGTTTGCTGTCTAGTGCAGGGGCCAAGGCCAAAGCTTTTTCGACTTACCGCGAACACAATTTGTTCTTCACACAACAACGCAAATCTTTAAGCTGTAATTCTTTATTCTTTCCTCCATAATACATATAAAGACCATTAAGACCAGCTATTAGATTTGTTACCTGATTATATTATGACTTAAGATATTCTTTGATTCAGACTAAGGCACACACAAAACAAAGTAAGACCATAATAAAGAAAGCTCGCAGTACAAAATAAATTAATATTACTGTAACATAGCCAACGCTGATATGGTAATGGTGGCAGATTTCATCTGTGTGGGAGTTACCGCAGTAAGTTGTACCTAATCATTTTAAAAGTCCTGTCACTATGTCTTGTTTTTGAGGCTCGAGCTTTTCTTAACCAAGTGGTATTGCAACAATTTTATTATAGTAGATACCTTTAGGTTCTAGTCCCTGTCAAAATTTATGGAGGGGAGATCAGATGTTAGTGGCTCCAATTAACCCCTTACTGCATACAAAGCCATATATGGATGCTCAAGTTTAAGATTTTTTTATAGACTACTAATAATTTAAATCAAAAAATAATAATTTGCATCGTATTAAGCGTTTCACTGTGCGTAGGAATATAAATAGTAAATTTATGATAAATGTAGTCTGTCAGATATTCTTGAGGTTGATTAAAGCGCGTGTCACAGGCTAAGTACTACGAAAAAAGTGTAACTTTTGTAATTAGATAAAAAATACTAAAACGGTGGGATTATTTATGAAAAAAATAAAATAGCATTCTTTATACCTTCCCCTATATGGAAACGATTTGATTTTGGCAGGGTTTTGGTTTTTTGTCTTTTTCTAGTAACTTTTTCTAACTTGCCATATTTGGCTTCGTATGCGTTCGAGACTCGAGTCAAATATGTACCGGTCATATATGGCTTGGTATGCATTCAGGCTTACTTCAAAATCTTTTGAAAAATACTTATTTTCTCTGGAAACTGTATGACTCAATCTTGTGTTATATTCAAATATGCCTTCTGAAAAGAGGCAAAAACGCGGAAGCTAGAAAGAAAAAATAGCGGTAGTAAATAAATTAAAATAAGCCTTGTGTGCTGGTTTGGTAACTAGTCGCGTGAATCTTGTTTTGGCGTGCACCATAACCACAGGTTTTTGAGACCTGCAGTTTTCCTGCACACTTTACTGACTCTATAGTACCACCAATATCCTCTCGAAAGTCCCCAACCAGACATATCTTGGGATTTCATGCGTGTAAATGGGATCAGCTTTTGTCCAATACGGAAGAAAAATACTCAACACTTATGTCATTATTATCTGAAATTTAGTTCTTCCAGAATATATGGGCAATGTTATGTTTTTTTATGTTACAATGACAAATTGAGTAGATTTTCATGAAATTTAGTACACAGATTTAGCTAAATATGGCTAAACATTCGTTGAATAGAATGCACACGAAGCCATTTATGGCGTCATTTAAAAAAATCTAAAATATAGGTTTTAATTTTTTTCTTTTTATATAATCTCATTATGTTAGTCCAAATAAATATGAATTCGCATATAATAATTTTTTATTACATCTCTTTAATAATTCATGCAGTAAGGGGTTAAAAAACTGGACTTGCTATCCTGATTAGATCGTGCATAACTTATTATTCGCCGAAAGAAGGACATATAGGGATAGTGCATAAAATAAAAATTTAATTGAAGTCATCTCGATACCTCTTAAATACAATGTCGACGACTCTACTACACGTGAATGTTATTATTTTTTACAAGTATCTTCTAAAACACGATTAGGTGGGCTGCGCGCCTGTCTGCCAATTGACTGTGCATAAAAATACCATAACAAACGAGACTAATGAAATGTGTAATGAATGTCCCATCCCCTCGAGTAGAGCAACTTAAGTGATGGATTAGTGTATACGTACACAGATTTGCCTGTCGCTCGTCACACAACCAAGAGCCGAGAGCGCGACTGCGATCCGTGAAATCGCCTGGCCTGGTGTCGGTTACATTTATAAATGTAGGGTACTTAACTAATATTATTATACATAAGTAAAGTAAAGTATGAGCCTAGTTAATGTTCCACTGCAGGGCAAAAGCCTCTATCATTGAAATCAAATTATTGTTACAGAGATGGATACTGGCTTAATTTCCATGCTTTCCAAATAAGTATTATCAGTTGGTGATCATAAACCCGAGCTGTGTCTGAAAACAACGACACAATAATTAAATCTGCTATTGTATCCGTCTAGTGTTTCTATTAAAAACGTGTTAATAAAAAATAAAATTAAAAAATATATATTTAGGTAATCATTAACTGTTGTCTGGTAAAACAAACTTTGCTTAGTTTGGGGCTAGATGATTAAAAAAAGAGTCTTGAAGCCACTAGGTGATCAAACCTTATTTGAAGATCAGAAGAGCCTACATTGTGGCAGCCACAGAACAAGGTGGCAGCACATAAGTAATTCTTCCTGATATAAATATTCTGCAATGGCTGGTAAACTTTACAATTAACTTCAGCTAACAATTAAGACCTTATTCCAATAAGAGTAGAGACACCACCACAACAAAGTTTGCGTAAAAATTGTTTTCAGTTGCGTAAAAAAGCATTTACGTAGTGATGAAGATTTGTAACCCATCTCGGGTTTCGCAGGTCAAATAATAAACTGTAAAAAGCAGAAATGTTTATAACATTTCGACACGGGTCGGTTTAAAAGCCATTTACTCGCGCCCTTTCAGAGTAGGCGGCGCAATGTCGCCGCGTGTTTGTTTGTGCAACTCGCTTTAGTGTCGCGTTACAAACCTTTATGAAAAAAATCCGCGCTGCTCTGGACACTGGTACTCAAACTTTACTGATTAAAATAAGTTATTTTGAATTGATGCCTTTCAATATATATATTCTCGGAAATCATAAATAAGAATTTGTAATTGTGATCTATAAGTTAGATGCTTATTTGGCATTGATACTTTAAAATTTAAATCATCACAAATTGTTTTCAAAAGTTTTATAAAATAGAGTAATTGACGCTTAGAAAAGTAAAAAAGGAGCTTTTAAACAACATTAAATTATAGAGCTGTTCTAAGTTTGTTTTAGGTGTGTCGTTGCTGTCCAATGTCCATGGTTTCTTTGGGTCCTACGGCGCCACTATCTTAGTGGCCCACTAAGGCAGGATTTGTCTTGGAGGTTTATGTGAAAAAGCCCCGCCCCTTTTTCTCCTTGGAGCGGATTAGCGCTCGTTGCGGGCGTCGGGAGCCTCACACCAGCCCTCACACCAGCCTGCACTTCCCTCCACGACAAAAAAAAAAGTTTCGATGTGAATCACTAAACTGTCTTTAAGAAAATAATTTGCGGTATCACTGAGGTGCAGTTTGGCAGCCGATGGACGGGCATTAGAACGCGGCGGGACGAGCGGCTATTAAGTAATAGTCCGTGCGCCGGATGCGACCTGTAAATACCGCCCAGCGCCCAGAACACACGAGTGTGGAGTCGACACCAATATTTGTACATATATATTTGTTTAATTTAATGTAAATCGGTTTTGTGGACTGTAGGAAATAAAAGAGCGTTCGTTTTGAGGGAAAAGGGAATATAATCAGGTAAAATACAAGAAAATACAAAAACAATTACTGACAGATAAGGGAAGAATAACAGTAGAAAAGACAACATAAAAATAACATTTTCCTCTAAAGAAAAGAGGCTGCCTAACCAGCTCGACCGCTCGAACTCAAAATGTCGACCGGTTTAATAATCCTGGTTTGAAAAAACCAGTGCGTTTCTTGAGATTTCTTGACCTAAACAGAAAGTATTCCAAAATTCATTTTCTAAAAACAGTTCTTGCAAAATAAAATGTCCATAAATTGTAGGTTTATTAACGAACTGTTCAAGTACTTCTTTATTTGTTCTATGAGTGTCTTTAAAGGTTTGAATAACTGTTGGCCTCCCTATGTACTTTAATAGACTATATTCGTGGCTATAATATAAATGGAAGTTTTCTTTTGATCCCAAAGCTTCCCAAGTCAATAAGTATTTGTTAGGTTCACTACGACTTATTATACATATAAAAATGGTCTAAGTAATAGGTGGACACCAGTTCTCCTTGTAAATAAATAAATGTGAGTGCCACCTGTGGCAGCAGCATCAGGTAAGATAAATCAATTTAAAGAAACAATGCACATTCCATTTAAAAAAATAAAATAAAAAGGGTGATACGTATCTACTCCATTCTTTTTAACTTCCGCTCTAAAAGCGCCAATAAATTAATTAGAGCCACGTTAAAGACGTCAATCGCTTGTCTTAATGTTATTTCTATCATACATCATCTATGGAATTACTTTCCTGTCAGCACGCGACTATCATCTTTAAAGTCATCCCGAATTGTCTTAAGATTAGAAAATTCAGCACGCCAGTTTACGTCTCACACTAAAAATTTATGTAAACAAAAAACGCGTTATTTTCGTAGTTTTTAAAATATAAATGATCCTCATTGAGGACGGGCCGTTCAATGAATTAGAAAAAAGTGTAAAAATAGTGTTAATGGGTGCACGGAACCATTTTATGGGGGGAATAGGCGAAGGAAGTGCCTTGACGACTTTTATCTGGACTTTTTATGTGTAAAGAGGTTTTATATCCATAATTACGTGTTTTTTTAATGCTCCTAAATGAGAACGGATAATTTGATGAGAGTGCACGTGTAGTGTGGGGGAGAGGAATCTGGCTTTATCGCTGGTGGCTGGCGATTATTCAGCGTTACACAGATAAAGTTTATTAACACCTTTCTTTATTGTTGGAGTAATAAAAAGCAAACTTCACAAAGAGATTGCAAGTAAAATTATGATAGAAGAGGTAGAGCATAGTTGATCTATCATTCGAATGAGACGCTCGTCTGGGGAAATTACCTCCAACAGAAGACCAATCGAAGTGGCTTTTCATAATTGTTGTTTTATTATGTTTCTAAGTTTCTATCGGTAAGTAAATTCTGCAGAGCTTAATTGGGTAGAGTATGGGTTGGCAGCGAGAAGAACATAATTTTTTCTTCCAAAGTTATGTTCAAATTACAGACTCTGGTGTTGGAAGCATCTGCTGGTATAAAAGAAAATACAAAAAAGACAGGGATTCTGTCAACGCTAGTTTCTGAGCTCCCCTAACTGTCTATACTGGGTGTTAGGTAACCCGAGGGACATATTAAGGGAAAGTGTTCAGAATCCGATTAAGAGTCCAATTCGCTATAAAAAAATATATCCTTAATTTTTTTTAATTATCCTAATAATTTATGTATGCATGAACTACCTAAAAATCCCGTGTGCTGAGCGGCCGTTTACGCCCGAAACTCAAATTGTACGCGATTACAATTTGAGTGGTACTTGAACGAGTGCACGAAATAGGTACTGTGAAGGAAAAAGTGGCCCGCACGTTACGCGGATTTTTCATGTTTCGACTAAGGTTATTGACAGATATTTACCAGAGTTTTTATTGATTTATTCTTATTTTGTTATATGAAGGCATGAACTATTTGGGGTTTAAATATGTCCCTCGCATTTCCTGTCATACTGTATAAATATTGCAATCCCCGTTGTACTTATTATGTTGGGTGACAGTAATACCATCAAAGAAAATTTCTTTTTATTACTTTTCCACTTCTTGATAGCAATTTGTCAGTTATTTTTAGTAACTATGAATAATTAAGACATAAAACATTCAACCCCTCGCTGCGGATAGGTTAGACGCGCCTCAATGGCCAAGCAAGCGGTTCGTTAGCAAAAACGCCTGGCTATTGTTGAGTCCCGGGGGAGCTGAGACAATGTCGCGATGACCGCGGGGGGCGCCACTTGTGAATGGAGGGTCCACCTCCGTGAATGGAGGGTCAAGGCTGTTGATGACGCTTAAGTGTTGCGTTGGTGGTCTCAGCTTTGCGTTTTTATTTTGTGTAAGATCTTTTGAATATTCTAGTTGTAAGTCAAGAGATAGGGTCAGTGGTAACATCACCGTTAGCCCGCTGACTTACAGTTGATTAATATTTTTATGACAGGATTAGCCAGCTGAAGTGGCAGTGGGCTGGCCACATCAACCGTCGAACTGATAACCGTTGGAGTAAACGGGTCCTAGAGTGGAGACCGCGTCTCGGTAAACGTAGTGTAGGAGCACTCAGGCCAGGTGCAGCGATGATCTGCGCAAGATGGCTGGCAGGAGCTGGATGCGTGTGGCCGAGGACCGATCAGCGTGGCGAGCATTTGGAGAGGCCTATGTTCAGCAGTGGACTATTACAGGCCGATGATGATGATGATCTATGACAGAGATTTTCTAAGGATACGTTCTTTTGGACTAATCCTTTAATAGGTATAGGCGTGAGAAATGAGAAGACACCATTTACTGAGTTTTTACATATGAATTTAATGAGACTGTAAGTAAACGTCTTGTATTTTCCTGCTAGTGCTCGACGATGTAAAAATCAATTAGTATTTAATTATAAGGTATTAAGCTAAAGAAAATATTATTATCTTCTATATTAGTCTACCCAAAGTTTGTTTTTTTATATTGGCATAATCAAATTCGCAGTTACGGTTAAACAGTAACTAGCAATACTTTTCATATATCCATAAACTTATCTGATTTTTCCAGTCTTGACTTAACATAACGTTTTTTTTTACAAACTCTCGTAACTTGCAAAAAAAGTCAGACAAATCTGTAGTGGCACTGTAGCACTGAGCATGTCTGTAGGCGAAAGTGTTGGACCACCAACACTCGAGTTTGAGGGTGAATTGACCGGGCGACGTCGGGCGGCGCGCCTAGTCTAGACGGGAGCGGGAGGCGCTACTGTTGAAACTCGATAGATATCACTGTAACTTCATCTTAGACTTTGTATCCGGAACACACAGAACAATCATCTGCCGACGCGCATATAATCACGTTAGTGTGTATTAGCAATAAGTAATATAAGTATAAAATCTAGCTCTTAGCTATTACCTACCCATACGCTGGCTGTTTGATTTCTCCCAAGCTAAGGGACAAATCACCGAAGATAGTATGCATCTATTGCACAATGTTGCACTCATTCGAATCAACTTGTTACAAAGTAGGATTCTGTTAGCGCCAATAAAATGTTCATAGATATAAATTTCTCGATTCGAATTAACTTTCGATTTGCAAATGATAAATCTGACATAGGGCCAGTTTCACTATAAGCACATTTTTTATATTATTTATTATAAAAAAAGATTTGCCCATAATGTCAAAAATATATTCGAATTTCGGGCGGTAGAAACTCGAACGATGACTAAACAAGTCGCCCGAGTCTAAACGATATTCGTAGTAGGGGTCAATATTTGCGCAAATGTGTCCCAGTTTTTTTCACCGTCTCGCCGCCTTTTAAGCTGTTGTGCCTATTAGTTAAGTGGCGTTGCCAAATACTAATTTGCTTTTTCAGACGACCCTTTTTTGCCCAAAGGGGTAAACGTTTAAAAGCTTCTTGGGCTACTAATGGTAGACATCTCAATGGGAACGTATTTCACGTGGCGCGAACGGGATATGACATTGACGCCATAAATATCATACAACTGTCTTTCCAGACAGTTATGAATTTATTTATCAGTACAGAATATTTAGAATTAGGAATAATTTTCGACTAAAGAAATTGATCTATTTATTTAGTAAAATAGTTTTTCCAGACTGCTCCCTGCTTGTGTTGACATTTTGTGTTAAAATTTGTTCTGCGCCGATTAAATTGATAATGGACAACGTAACATTTATGTATTGCAGGTAAATTGATCTGATGCCAAAGTAAGAGCTTGAGCACTTCTGTTAAAAAATCAACAATGGTACTGTAAATATATACCTCAATAAGTACATTATAAACATCCAAACACAGGACCAGGGGGCTTAGACAAGATGACATCGCTTCATAGCTGGCGACTTTCGCTAAGTCCAATTTGTATGGATTTGACAGATGCCATAGAAAAGTCACGTGTTGGAAGTATGGGATTTGACATTCGCTATCGCAAATTGAGCTATAACAATAGTCATAAATGTCGCTTGTCTAGGGGGGCAGGTCTAGCCCGGGAATTCAACATGTTACCCTTTCTTTGTGGAAAAAACAATGCTATTAACAAGAGGAGCATAGCTAAATAGTTGGCACAACACAGCGCTGAGGTACCGAAAAAGTACCTACTAAAGGCGTGCTGTGAACAGTTTTTTTAATGATAAACAAATGAACATTGAAATGGCGAACGCGTTGCAATAAAACCGCAGTTAATTTCACGTGCAGTTTATCGCGATGGTCTCAAGATGAGCCCTCAAGTGATCCGAACCAAATGTGCGTAAACAATGATGGGAATGAGCGTGACGCACCACGCACGGCAAGCTTGCTTTACGATACGACTGGCCTTTCGCGATTGCAATCAAGGGAAACTTGATTAGGTTGGCTATAAAGTAATCGAAGCGATTGTAGGTACCAGATCTACCAGAAATCGTCTGTGATCGAACTGATCGGTCCATGCACGCCACCTCGTAACTATCTGAATTTTCCTCCTTAAAGCGAAAATGTAGGTAATATGCAATGACGTTCAAATGGGAAGATTTGGGTCATGATTCCTAGCTTACTAAAATAAGGTCTTTATGTTTTTGTATTTTTTATATTCAGTATATTTTTATGCCATTCTTATGAAATATTTAAAAAACAGGTCACTTAAATCAGTGCTACTTACTACCCCAAAAAACAGTGCGATAAATGAGTTCTTTTGGTTTTTTTTCTGCAAATTCTAATGTTCCCGCTCAGAAAAATCCCTGTAAATGTTCTATGAAATCGAAACGGTGACTGCGTTTATTGAAGCTAGATTTCGATTAGTCGAGTATTACATGTAATCTACTCATGAAAATAATTCAGACGTATCCGCTTGTCAAGTCTGTAGAGTAAAGGTACAAACTCTCCAAAAGAAAGAGACTTATAGTAGACAGAGACAAAACAAATCTCGCCGGAAAGGGCTGTACAGAACCGATCCAATTCGTCTCGTAATTGGTAGCGTTTAGCGTTCCGTAATTAGTGTTAGTGTTGTCGGGTGTTTACCTGAGGACATTTCCTGCCGTGCACGTGCGGTAACGCGAGCCGCGCTAATGCAGTTAGGGCTAGTGCAGGACTCGATTAATACTCGACTCAGTATCGATAAATCAAAGTTGAGTGAGACTCGATTTGGTGTAATGCTTTTGTTTGAAGACCAACAGTTTAAAAAGACATATAAACAAACCGATAATTGATTTAGTATCGATGACGTAGTTGACAGTTTATTTACTGTAATGATTTTATTGGAAGACTAAGAGCTTTTAAAACACAAATAAACAACAATAACTATTGGGACCCAATTATAGGAGGTATTCCACGAAGTACACCCAGAGGAAGCACACCTAAAGTATTCCACGAAGCACACCCGTAGGTTGTAACAAAGTTCCGTAATTAGTGATAGTGTTGTTGAGTGTTTACCTGAGGACATTTCCTGCCTGCACCCGTGGCAACGCGAGCCAGCGGTAGACTAAGCCAGTGAGGCGACTCAAACGATACTCGATAGGATAAAAAAACAATTCGGCAGAATAAATATACTCGTATGTACGATACGACGTTGTAGTCCGATCGGACGATTTTTCACTGATAGACAAGAACCTTCTGAAGCATAGCTCTACCACAAATAACTTTTAGTATGTTAGAGAGAGGGAACGAGCAAGTGAGCCACCTGTTGGTAAATGATAATACATAATATAATATTTCAATTATCGAGATCAGCACGAAATTTAAAGATTTCTTTTCATAATTGAAACCTTTAAAAATATTTTATCGATTCTTTTGTTATCGGCACGGCACGTCTCTACCATCATGCAAAGAGGATGAGCGGTAATGCAGTGTTTACGCGCGAGACAATCGCCTGGAATCGAACCCGTAGCCAGGTTGACTCATCACCGGGAGGAAGCGCACTGAATCCTGAGAATTACTCGCTAATGGGATGTTCAATGTCTTAATGGCTCTTTTTTTGGAATGGGTGAACTTATCGAAGCTTAATGGAGTTTAGATAATTATTTATAGTGGCATCATCTTTTATATTGACATCATTTTGTAATGGATTATGTAAAATTTATTTGTCATTCATACATTTAAGAAAAGACTGAGGTTTTAGTTTCTCGTGGCATTTATTCTCAACAGCCTCGAAATGCTGGTATGAAAAAAGTAATATGAATGTAGAAATAAAATATTTGCTGTTATTTTTTAAATTATTATAATAAATACCTATTTTGGATTCTGATTGGAAAAATGCGCCATCGGTGTGGTAATTATGTAAGTAAGTATTGATTTCGTAAGTGTTAATATTTCTTTAGGACTATTGTTGTTTTTTAATATACTACGAGTAGATGTGTATTTATTTCAATACCAATGCAATCTCCGAAAAGCAGATAAGCTCCGGGTTCAGTGTTTTTGAGCAGGGATAAGTATTAAGTAGGTATTTCTCTAAAATCTGAAAGAGTAATCCTAGTGTTATAGCCGCCATATTCAAAGAAATCGTACTCGTTAAGTCAGGTATAAAATAAAACGCTCTAAAGCTATAAAGGTAAAAGGAACAAATTGCAGTTTGAAGTCCGTACTTAGCCAAGTGTGAGCTCTCCCGCTCTCGGCGCGTCTTAGAAAATTCTTCGCCCGGAAGACGAAGCTTGGCATTTTCATAATGTTCGCTCCCGCCCGTATTCATATGATAATTTTATTGCAGAACATTTCTGATTGCGTGGAAAGAGCTTTTAGAATATTTATAAGACTTAAGTAATCGTCGACGTGTCTCTTGTACAAGTTCAACAGTTGAATTATCATTGGAGTTACCATCTTTAATCGAAGATTTTTAATGATCAATGTGTCAAGAAACGAAACCATCACGGGAGTTCGGATTGTAATTAAAAATAAATAAAATCATTCAAACACTCCTCGTTCCACTTTAAATTTCGCAAGTATCACAAGATTTGAGTGTGTCGGTCGAGGAATGCAATCTTCCGAGAACCTGGAGCTGTTTGAAATTGTTCTGATCTGTTCCATGGTACTGATTAAAAAAAAGTAAGACACGCATTTTCTATTTCATAAATACATGTTCCATTTCCCAATATCGTACCTATTAGGCATGTTTTTGTTGCAACTGTTTGCCTCTGTAATGATCTGTTTCTCTGAGTAATTTGTAATCTTGACTTCCTGAATGAATACCTACTTTTACTAACACCTTACCTCGCTGCAACTCGCCGCAAGCCTTGTGCACGCTGGAACTGCTCTTCTTTCGTAAAGTAAGCCAGGATTGTAGTAGTTGTAAATAGACAACATCTAATCCAGACGACCAACGACCAACATCATATGAACTTACAAGTTCTTTTCAATCGTGCAAGAAGTCACCTCCACGCCGCCGCCGCCCTCACGATTTGCCGGTGATTCACGGGCATTCTTCACTTTCCCGCGCACTTGAGGAGCCGTGCGCCGGCAATCAACCGCCTGCGGCGACCCTCACCGCAGTCACCGCCTCATTTGCTAACTCCACCTTCTTATATTTTATATTAAATACTCATTATATAACTCATTATCTGTTTGAGTACTTACTCGTACACATTATAATCAAAGTCTTAATACAGATCCCAAGAACAAATTCCTTACCCTCAATTACCCTGCCTCTTATTTCCGCATTTAATTTATGAGTCTTATATGTTATCTTCTTGCAATACCAAAATAACTAGGTATAAGTAAAGCGAAGTTATGCGAATCAATTCTTTATCTGGACAACGCGTTTCTTTTTAATCTTTTACATTGAAAAAATAACAATATTCTTAAATTTTATAGTGCATAAATAAGATAAAAATCGTCATACGTATATTATAACCAGTATTTTTTCTGCGGGTCCGTTGAAGAGTGTGCTTGGGTCTATCTGGTGGTAGTCCTTCAGAGACCATGATCAACTACTTAAGTAAGTGCTAGACTAATACATTGTAATCTGTAGACTTTTCTACAGTAATAAAAGATGTAAGTACCTACCTAGCATTGATCCAGCAACATCAACGTCAGCCGGAGGATCAAAGTACCTAGCTAACATTGCAGCATAATTATATTCTTAACATCATTAAAGCAGAAAGACACAGACAACTGCAGGAACTAATAGTAATACTTAATAGTCAAAATGTGATTTTAATTATATAAATTCTTGTGAAACTTTGAACAGAGATAGGTAAATAAGTTAAGTACCTATATCGAGTTTCCTGCCGGCTCTACTCGATAGAACACAACATTCTGTAGCCGGTGTGGTAGAGTCTCTCTGTAACTGAGACAAATAAATGCATCTCTGAAGCCAAAAAAAAATAAAAAAATATTTCGATTTTGAAAACCTCGACTAACATTTTTAAAATTAAACGGCCGAACCAGACCTTTTTTAGATTGCAAAAAGACCAACATTTTCATATTTCCGATTAAAAACATTACCTACTGCTATCAAATTAAAGAGTTCTATTAAGTACACTCTTGTTTTTAATTAAAACAAGAAACGTGCCAAGATTTACTCGATGGAAGTACGAATGAAATGGACTACTTCGAACTGAAGATGTTTATAACGGTATCGAAAATATTTTGATGGCCTTATCTAAATACTTTTTACGAAGATTTGGTATATTTCTTGCAAGTATTACTAGCTGGTGACCGTGACTTTGTTTACGGAGTTTATCGGGTCATTAAACCCGGACATACAGTACCTGCCAACTTTACACAATACAACTGTTGACAATAGAAGCATGCTGCAGAAAAGTAATTTTAAAAGTCAAAATGGACCGGCTCATTTCACCCTCTCATAATTTTTTTGACGATTCCTAAATTAATTATGAGCATAAGTATTTATTTATGCTTTAAAGAAACTCATAAACAAGAATAGTTTGATTTTAGATCGATGCATGTGCTCTACACGTTATTAGACTCCGTTTGATGAGAATTCAAGAGACACAAACTACTTAATAATTAAAATAACGTGCATTTGTGTTAATATACATCGTACTAGTAATGATTTGTAGTGGGCTCAGGTAAGCCCACTACAAAATATATGTTTCCTAAAACCTAAGGAAAGGAGTAAAAGAAAATCAAACATGACATGCGTTAAATCGTATTGCACTTTTATTAATCTATTTGTCATACTATTTACAAACGTGCACATGTACCAACTACTTCAACATTCGACCAGTTAAACATATTTACAACATTAACCTAAACAGCAACAATTCTACTAACTACTGTGATAATCTTTGGTTGTTTCAAATCTTTGGTAAGAACTCATAATATAATTTTTGGTGGTTTCATATATTTGGTTAAAAGTCACTTCTTTGGTTTTTGTGTGCAATCATATTTTATTAAAACCACATCCATGTAACTTTTGAATGAGAAAAGAATGACTGGTTTTATTTTCGGTTAATTCCCGTTAAACTTAACTTTATCATCTATTAAGTAAATAACTTTGATAGTTACGGACCCGCCGTATATTTGACTGTCTTTTTAATTTTCTACTTCAATATTACTAGCCATACTCTCATTACTGTTTTCGTTTAAATCAATCGGACTTTTTCTCTTGTCTTCTGTCTTTTCTTTGCTCTGTGAGTTTTCGCCGTAATTTTTCTCGCTTTCCGTCCTAGGTTCACTCTGACTTCTTTCTAAGTCACATGGTAGGGGCATTCCGAAAGCAGGGTGCCCAGGATAATACATATACGAGAGGGGTAGGTTAGGGTAGTTCACCCCTAAGTGTGGGGCGTAAAGAGACTGCAAAACTGCTTGGTTGTACGATTCTTGTAGCAAGGCTTTGTATTCTGGATTTTTAGCAAAGTCGACTCCGTAAACTCCTGCGAAGTGCTTTAGAATCGGTGATCCTTCTAGAAGATTGGGTGATGCGAATAAAGCTGGGTTGATTCCTTTCCCTAAAATAGGGTTTTGGTAAGGTTTGATATCAGGCATCGGTTGTCCATTGTTGTTTACCAGCACTTTGACGGCGACCTTTCTTGCGTGGTTGGCGGCAGCGGCGGCGGCAGCTAGCATGCCATTTTCTTGCATCTGAAGCTGCTTTCTCTTCGTCTTGTACCGTCTGTTTTGGAACCAAATCTTGACCTGCGTCTCGGTGAGTTTGAGACTGACGGCGAGGTCAGCTCGTTCTGGTCCGGAGAGGTACCGCTGCTGGCTGAAGCGCCGCTCTAGCTCGTAGACTTGCGCGTGGGAGAAGGCGGCGCGGGAGCGCTTCTTCCGCGCGCTGCCCTGCGCGTAGTCGGCGAGGGGGAAGGTGGGGGAGGGGTCGGGGGAGCACTTGCGCTCGTAGAGGTAGGGCTTGTAGCCGAGGTCGGAGCCGGGGGAGGAGTTGTGCCGTCGTGTTGGAGAACCCGTCGCCGAGGACCGGGAGTCGTAGTCATCTGGAACAATGGAAAGTGACATGAGTTAGGCATTTTTAAGTAAATAAATATTGTAGAAATAAGTTTCTGCGAACGTCTGTGTCAACTTTTAGCTTAGTTCGAATTCGTGCAGCTAATATTGACCTAATGACCATAGCGCAAATATACTACAGAGAAAAACATACATTTTCCTAAAGAAACGAATTAATATCGTATTGTAAATTATTTATACATAAATCGATTTTGTAGGACCTTTCTACGGCTAGAGTCAATAATGCAAATTTTACAATAACAGTACGAAGTGCAGGTTGTAGGTGCACAGAGTAAGTAATTTTTGATTGGAAAGAATACAATGTACTAGTCCTTTCCGCTACTTTTATCGCAACTTTTACTGTGGCTACTATTTTACCGCTGTCTTATAAAGGTTTTAACTATCATTAGTCATTACTAATATAAAGATCACCATCCAAATCGTAAATGCAAGGAAAGCAATAAGTCAAAGTTCCTGCGACTCCCGCGCCATGGAAAGCTCGCTCCAAACTCATTAGGGCGCGCTCACACCAAGAATCAATTAGTGCGGGCACGTGATGTGACCACAATGGATCCATTACGCAAATTGTCGCCGTAATCCCGGTGCTAACAGTATTTTTGCGTGCCGTTACTTCCGTGTTAGTTTATTGGTATTATAAATTAATAAATAAATATTCCTAGCTAAAAACTTATGACCCCAAAATTTCTCCATTAGTCCAACCAGGATACCAACGGAGTGTGTAGTTGCTATCATTTTTAAAGGTGATCTTTCAACAAACAGTTATAGTTACCATATTTCAATTAGGTACAATAGTAGGGTCAGGTAAAATAGTTTCACGATATTAAACGACACATTGGGCTATGCTTCCTGGTCAAGTATCCCCTAATAACTGTGGATTAAAATTCACCTTAGCGAATTCAATTAGTGCTCAGCCAAAAAAAACACATATTGTGAAATGTTTTTGTGGTTTTACACTAAAACCAGAAAAAACATATCTTAATATTGTTATGTCATTGGTAGGTATCCATCTTATAATAAAAAGGGAACATCAATAATTTACGTATTAAGTTTAGGAATCAATTAGTGCGGGGTCACGTGGCCACAATGGCTCCATTACGCAAATTGTCGCGTAATCCCGCTGCCCCTACGCGCTAACAGTATTTTTGCGTGCCGGTAGTTCTATTGTCACAACTTTCCCGTCATTTGTTACGATCGGTTTGTAGGTGGCTTTTGGGAGCTCATTTCATTTTGGACTGAAAATGCGGTTTTATGAAACTCACTTACTCTACTTTACCCTGTACCGTTTCGTAAATCATAGTCGGAAGATTCAAATACGATGTGAACATATAATGGAATTCTGTGTTTAACAATTAAAAATAATTAGGTACCTTTGATAGTTTGGCCGTACAAATTCTAGCAATGAAATTAGTGTTGCCCAAATTCAGTCTTGGTCTTGCAGTCTTGGTCTTGTTCTTGCGTTTTTGCAAGACCAAGACCAAGACTGACCGTGCAAGACTTGAGCAAGAACAAGACATAGCCTGCAAGACTCTTGCGTCTTGCAGCTAGGACTTAGCGCTATTTCACTGAGTAGTGAAAACCAAGAACTGCCAGCTCGGAAGACATTTTAGATGGACGCATGAGACAGAGTATCCGATTTTATCGAAAATGGCCCGTGATTTTCTCTCAATACCTGCAACTTCAGTACCTGCTGAGAGGTTATTTTCTAAAGCATCATTAGTAATTAGATAACATAGAAATAGGTTACGTGATGAGTCAGCCAGATGGTTACTTTGTATTAATTCTTGGTCAAAAAAATTGAAATAAAGTATCATAACCTAATGATAAAGCTGTTGATTTGTGTTGTATTTTATTTTTTATTCAATTAAATGATAAATCGTAAAACTCTTTTATTAAATTTCTTATAAGTTGAGGGTTCAATCTCTTTCTAGACAGATAAGTATTGTTATTTAAAATACAGTCAAGTTATTGTAATTCATTTGTTTTTTTTACATGTTTTAGCAAATGTAAGCTTATAAATCATAAATGTTTATTAAGAAACAGTTACTTCCATGGAAAACGACATATAGGTCAGTTGATTTTTCGAATTTCTTATCAAATCTTCAGTTATTTATTAATCTGCTTGATCTTTACTATGGCTATGTTAATTCAAGCTCACAATGTTCCAATTCTAATACGTTTTTCTAAGATTTAAAGTAAACTTTAATAAATAGTAATAGACTAATAGGTAATTGCAAGACTTGCAAGACTCTTGCTGCAAGACCAAGACCAAGACCAAGACTGGGAGCGCAAGACCAAGACCAAGACCAAGACCAGGTGTATTGGCGCAAGACCAAGACCAAGACTGGCTAAGTCTCGTCTTGTTCTTGCATTTGGGCAACACTAAATGAAATTGTTCATCTTAAATCTTAATAATATTCATAAGCTGGATAAGTATGTGTTGACCATAAAATTCATTAGAGAAGTTTTTTTATTTGGGAAGACAAAGAACTTCACAATCAGTTTGATATTTAAAAAAAATTATATTCTAATTTATAAATAAGTATTATGAAATTCAATTTGCTTTATGTTTATGCACTCAGATTTTGGGTGAAAAAGGGACATCAAAAATCGTTTTAAATGCTCAAAATGGCACAGAATATTTCAATAGAAAAAAAAAACAGTTCGAAAACCTTTCAAAAACTTGTAAAGGGCGCAATCAAAACTGTGCTAATCAAAGAAATTTACATAAAACGTTCCTTTTAGATTCGGCACGCGCGGCCCCGTACCTAGTAATTACTAAATTGAATGGCTGAATAGTGCTTTTAAGCGTCATCACTTATCGTAATGAGGGTGTCGCAAGCAAGTGACGCTAAGTGCGACATCACGGGGTGACACGACGCACTATTACACCACTATTGTTGCCGCGTAATTATGGAGACAGTAATTCGAATTTGGAACGGGGGAATCGAAGTTTGAATTTTGTGGTGTTGTCGCAATTTGCGGGTGAGGAAGCTACGCGGATAGGTAGCGCCGCCATTATAATCACATTAGGGGATGTCCACAGATTATTAAACATTTGCTGCAATGTCACAATAACATTATTGTATCCATTAGACTTTCATGAAACCCACATGGTAAGCGAGTACCTACACCGACCTTCGCAATTGAAAACACTCATAGGAATCATCGCTCAATGAGCTGATACACTGTACCTACGCTCTTCTCTTCTAACCTTTAATTGCCGAGGTGGTGTCACCGTGACACCGCACTTCTTGAAACAGGAATATCTTAAAAACCAATAGGGTTACAAATTTGTCTCTTTCAGTAGCTGCTTGTTTTGACTCTATCTTTTGTTTGTCGGTTGTGAACACACGGTACGTTAAATGGTGTTCCCGCAATCGGACCTCTGGTGTCAACGTGACCTAAGGTCGGTGTTAATGCACTATTTTATGTTCTTGTGAAAACTTAATGAATGCTTATTTATACTTAATTTTATAATTGGCACAACAAAATAAACTAGAATTCGGACGTAAGGGAATAAGACAACTGTATTCGAATGGCCATAGTGATCAAAATGTTCTAGAGAGCTGGTCAGACGAAGAATTACAAGATTTTAGTGATTGTGATGATATTAAGTTGGTTGACCCCATGTTGACCCGGATTTTCACCAACTCAAAGAATCAGAAGACAAGATGGAAGTTGTAACTAGTCAAAAAAAAAAAAGTTGTCTAAGATTTGGCCATCTAAGTTCAAAAGGAAGACCCCTCATAAGTGCGCCAACAAAGTTAGCCAAAATTGTGTCTGAAAATTATTAGAACTTTAAAATATTGATGGTTACTTGTTGATTAATCCTTCTGGCCCCGGAAAACCAGACACAATAGAAAATCTATTGTTAAAGTTCTTTGTTGCTTTGAGTGGTTAAAGTTCGTTTTTATTGTTTTAAGCAGAAAAGTTCATTTTGGCAAAATATTTTATGACTTTATTAGTTTGTTTCCAAACACCCAAAACAGTGTTCCACTTTGCCATTTTTCATTTTGACTATTAAAAGTTTGTACAATTTAGTTTTATTGTATTTTTATGATTTCATCCCAATATTGACCAAACAATCATTCAGAATATATATAATTTTAACATATTTTTAATAAACATTTGATTAAAAACGTCACTTCAAAAAGGGTGTCACCATTTTTTTTTTTTTTTTTTTTTTTTTTTCCCGGGGAATGCTTTACGCACCGTCACCCTCCTTCGGGGGCGGAGGGCGGTGTGTGGGACTCCCGCCACTTAATATGGGGGTTTACCCACTAAACCCCGGGGTGCTCCTCCTAGCCGTGTTGGAGGCGTCGTGGGAGTTCGGCTAGAGCTTCTGCGTCCACAACGCCACCAGGCAAGCGATGCCCTGGGTAAGGGCTCGCCCTACTGGTTCCCCCCGTTACGAGGGAAACGACGGAAATGGTCGGGAGCACCGGGCCATTTACGTCCGACAGTGGCAGGGATACGGAAAATCCCTTACGGGTGGAGATGCCCCCGCATCTCCAACCCATTAGTCCCCGCCTGGGGGGGCCGAGTTAGCAAATTGTCGCCGGACTCGACCCCTCCTTCTTCTGCGGAGCAAGGGAGCGGTTGGATCATTTTCCCGCTCCCGCTCCGCTGCCTCCTTCTGTGTCATAACAGTCTCACAGAAAGAGGCCATAGCTCTCCACTCCCTTTCACCCCTCAGCATTGCTTCGACAATGCTCGGGAGTGAAAGGTCAGGACCAACTATTGCCGTTAGAGCAGCCCGTTCTGACGTAAATGCCGGGCATTCGCTCACGGTGTGTCTAGCCGAGTCAACCGGCGCGTCACAATGGTGACACGATGGTGACTCCTCCCTTCCGATCCGGTGCAGGAAGGACCCGAAGCTGCCGTGTCCTGTTAGGATCTGCACCATTCGAAATGAGAGGAAACCATAAGACCTGTCAAGCCACTCCTTGAGTTTTGGACCTAATGCGTCCAAGGTCCAACGCCCATATTGTGCGTGAAGCAGGTCTTCTCTCCATTGGAGGACCATGGCTTCTTGCACCTCTCGCCTAAACGCCGCCCGTTCTGTTGGAGCTGGACGCAAATCCAGAGCTCTCTGGGCTACTGTCCATTCATAGACAGCAGCAAGAACTTCCGCTTCTAGTTCCCATGGCGGGGTGCTTGCAATGGCGCACACCGCTGCAAACCCGACCGTCCGGTACGCCCTCGCTACCCGTTGGGCCATGGCTCGCTGGGGCCGGCGAAGGAGGGCTCTATTTTCTCTTTTACTAAGGGCATTCGCCCAAACAGGAGCACCATATAGGGCCATGCTTTTTAAAATGCCCGCGTAAAGACGGCGGCATTTTGAGCTGGGCCCCCTCAAATTTGGTAAAAGCCAGCTCAGGGAGTTTGCGGCTTTTATAAGGCGAGGTGACAGCTCTCGGAAATGAGGACCGAACTGCCATTTGCCATCCAAAGTTAGGCCTAAATATTTTATTTGGGCTTTCACTTCGATTCTCGCCCCGGCAATAACGACATGTGCGCCGGGTGGAGAACGTTGTCGAGAGGCCGGAAAAAATATGGCTTCCGTCTTTTCGAGGGCCACTTTCAGGCCCAGGCGTCTTATTCTGTCGGCAACAAGGGTACCGCCTATTGAGGCCAATTGCGCCGCTGCTTCGTACGTTTTCCCTCGGGCCGTGACAAGAGTGTCATCCGCATAACAGATGACACTCATGCCCGACAGGAGTCCGCCTCGAAGCAGCCAGTCGAATCCCAGATTCCATAGTATAGGGCCCAACACAGACCCTTGGGGTACCCCACATTCTACCCTGTGCCGCCATAGGCGACCGTCTCTGTCGACGAAGAGGACTTCTCTGTTCTGGAGATAGTTCGCCAAAAGTGTCCGCAGGTATGTGGGCACACCGTGGTATTCCAAGGCCGCCAAAATGGTAGCGTGAGGAATGACGTTAAAGGCGTTGGCTATATCCAATGATATAGCCAAAACCCCTTCACCCTTTGAAGCGGCGTCTTTAACTAATTTCTTGAGCCTCATTAGGGCATCTACTGTCGAGCGGCCAGGACGGAAAGCAAATTGTGCATCCGAAATATTCCGGTCTGATCCAGATAGATACTCTTGGAGGCGGGAGTTAAAGGATAGCGATTTCCTTCATTAAATAAAACAACCAAACACTAATGGAAAATGATAATGACGAAGTACAATAAGTACGTTTCGAACTGAAATAGGGTTTAAAAATACATTTTAATGATACGCCAGAGAATCCGTTTAAATTATTTAGAAATTCGAAGTTTTTAAAAATTAACTGAGACCAACGTCACTACTCACATTTTCATGTAGGTAGAGCCCGTCGCTCTACATGAAAATGTGAGTAACTTATCCTGTTCAAATGCAAAAAATTTAATTTCTAAAATGAAATAAACATTGACCGCCTATGTGGTATAGCTGTTAATAAAATAGATAAAGCTTGCAAGCTTGCTGTCAGCATTTATTTGAGTTTGTTTTATATCCCATAACCAACGTATTAGACTCATAGAAGATCGGTGCTAACGAGCCGGTAAGCTCCTAAAGTAATAGATAGGCAAGTAAGAGACAAGATCAGAGCTTAAAGTACTCATAGGACACTAATAATATGAACGTCAATTTAGTTAGTCAGAACAGCGCTAAAAGCTTCAATAAATTAATTATCTTTAAAAAAAAAATAAAGATTTTATTTCCAAAAACATAGCCAAAAACATTTGCTCAGGCCAGTTATTATAAATGTAGAGGAACCAGACTAATAAGATTATGATAACACAGCCATTAATACAATTTGAAAGGTTTTATTACGATGTGTTCCGTCACCGTTAAGCTGGTGGTATACATAATACTAACACAGCTAAAACAGCTCTCAATAAAAATTATAAACCAATTAACTAATACAAGAACCAAAACCGGTTTCTATACAGCAACAAAACCCTTCAATTAATAATAACAATTAGTAGACATTATCAATTACAAAATCTATTTATTTACATAAAAGTAAATGTCATAGTTTAGTTAAATTTTCGTTGCGACGACTTTCATGTTGAGTAATAGGTATTTTGTTATTCTCTGGGATCGCACAGTGGTGAAATTTGCTCAAAAGTTGGCCAAAATTACGTTAAGTGTGTAATGCCTTTATATTGCTGTAGTCCGTCCAAAATAATAGTTTAAAGGTGATTTAAAAAGTAAAACTAATATTAATGTTTTAATCTAATCTTACTAATATTTGTTAAAAATAAGATTGGTGAAACAAATCTTCCATAGTCTATTTCCTGGAAAATTTCCGTAAGAAACCTAACGAATTTTATCTATATCTTCTTGGCCCTCTTCAGATAAAAGACATAAAGGAACTACTGCATTCTGTACCATAATATGCCCGTGGATTAATATTCTGTGACTTGTAGTTGGCATATTATATCATTGTCAGTTTTGCAAAATTTTGTTTTGGTGACGCAGTTTGACGCAGCTAATTTTGGTGTCATTTGAAAGCCATAAATATGTTCTTTCGAAATATGTAAAAGAAACGGGTTGAGTGCGATTAAGTATGAACTTTTTCACCATGTAAAAAAAATAAACTGTTAAAAAATAGACTTCTATTCAAACCTATATATCTATAACAACGTAAATAATGTTAACTGTTTAGTAATACAGAAATAATGAACTAACCATAAGGTATATAAAAATTATGTTTCATACCAGATATCAACTAAATAAAAGTTAAACGTCGTTGTTAAACAAAGCTCAAAATTATAATAAATTACTCAACAAGCAAAACTGTTTAAATCGAGTGCTGTGGGTATCTGAAAAAAGAGGGTCAAACGTTTTAAAGGTCATTAATAGATGGCGCCATATGTCTTGTTCCTAAATTAGGTTACTAATTTAGAATCGGAGTAACTTTGTTTTTTTTTATTTTGGCCACAAAATACGTCAATTTCACCGGCTTGTTTTCAATTGTAACGGATTTAATGATTTTGACGTCAAATGATGAATAAAACGTCATAATATGTTGTTTGTGATCATTGTTGACGTCATCATTTGTTTAGTGAATTTAATAATGGGATAATTTAGTAAATTATAATAACAAATTTCTTATGGCTACGACGTTTTTGCATAGTTATCGGAATAAAGAGTGTATATTGGCTTGCACGGTTATTATTGCGCTCAAAGAGCTAATTACTAAGCAGAGTTGAGACCAGGTGAAGCCGTAAGAGTCGTAGCAGCGCTGCGCAATTAAATCCCATTAAAATACTTATGATGTCTATCATGGAAGGAAGCCTAAATTTTATTATATAGGTAGTCTTTTTCTGGATCACACTTTAAAGTGACAGCAGCACCAGGTATTCTCAGTTCAAATCCCAGGTCGATTTTAACTTTTTAAGTGATACTTCCTGCCATACCTATGAGCTAAACACAGTCAGAACTTTAAATTATGGCAGATTTATCTGTAAAGGCTTAAGCTAGGCAGAAGGCTTGGCAAACTTTGTTGGGTCGTTCTTCTTTTTAACCTACAATTTGATTTAACTTTAGCTCAATTTCGAAAAATAAAATATTAATCTTTCTGGGGGGTATATATATATTTTCTGATAGCTGAATTTCTATTCTATCAGAAAAAGTTGTTGGCCACGAAGTTTACAGATATTTGTACAATTTTCAGGACTCGAAAGATAGACGCGACGAAAAAAATTACAACTTCGTCACGAAATCTTTTATTATATTCTCTCGAATTCTCTTCGTCAAATAACTTGTTGTTTTGTAATACACTAATTAGCTAAAAGAACTCTTAGAAACCGTATTAAAGTAATACATTTGTATTTAAAAAACATGTTTTATTCATGATCTCTTGCCGTTCTGTCACATTTTCTGCTATTATAAAGTATGTTTTTGCTGTAAATCAATTTTTACTATCATTTACAAATAAATATTAATATCACTGATGGAAATATCATCAACTATTAAAAAGAAAAAAAATCCTACGCTGCACTTGTTGTAGCAAAATAAATAAACGACCAAAACCATTTTCTTAGCAGGAGACAATACCGTGACAGAGTAATTATTCTAGAGATATCAGACTGCATTTTGGAATGAAACAAGTTTATTTATCTAAAATCATTAATTTTCTTATAAATCTTTATCAGTCTTCAACATTGTCATATAAAATAACATGAGATCCAACTAAGATAAATTAAATTAACCCATTTGGACCTAGGTACCGTACCACCATGTGGTACAGTGACTTAAAAAAATTCTATTAACTTACCTACGTAATAATTCGTATTTATTTTAAATGTAAAATTAAGTTTGGATTGTTTTCTTTAGGTTATAAGTTTTTCAAGTGCGTTTTTCTAAGATAATTTGATAATATCTTCTAATATGCGCGGAACGGAACCAAAAAATATTGTCAATTTCTTCAAGAAGGTAAATTTTATATTTTGTTACAAAATGTGTTATTTATTTGTATTAATTTTAGCCGTAGAACCGATAACCGTTGGGGTAAACGGGTTCTAGAGTGGAGACCGCGTCTCGGTAAACGTAGTGTAGGACGTCCTCAGGCCAGGTGGAGCGATGATCTGCGCAAGATGGCTGGCAGGAGCTGGATGCGAGTGGCCGAGGATCGATCAGCGTGGCGAGCATATGGAGAGGCCTATGTCCAGCAGTGGACTGTCACAGGCTGATGATGATGATGATTTGTAAATAATAGGGTACACTGTAGCTGATGTCAATTCAGGCGAAGAAGGTGCTGAAAAATAAATAATTTGCGAGTTACTCCGAGTTTGCTTAGAGCACCTGTAGAGTTTTCTGCATCAGGCTCTGGCTCCGATGAAACTGCAGCAGACCCAAAGATTGAAGATGGGCATGGGTCGACTGAATCACAAGTTTTTGAAAAAACGCACGATTTTTTATTGTCACCAATGCATTATGCATGCATACCCTCGATCGGGTGGTGCTGGGGAGAAGCGACACCATAAACCATGTGACAGAGTGTTCATGTGACGGAGTGGTAATAATGTGTTGCAAAGTCTATAACACTTAAAGGTTTACATAGAATATATATTTTTCACGTTGGTAATAAAATATTTGTTATAACGTAAGAGCAGACAACAAAAAGTAACAATAATAATTATATCTTAAATCAATTACTTACGTGACAAAGTGGTAGCCGAATAAACACACGCACCTCCCACCACAGCGTTCGGGCGAATGACACGCTGTGGCTACATCACAGAGGGAAAATCGTAGCAAGGGGAGAGTGGGGTTGAGACCTCCAATCGCAGGCAACAAAGACGAGCAACTCATAAGCGAATTTCGAAGGACAACCCACGTGACAGAATTTACGAATTAAAACCTTAGGTAGTGGAAGACAAGAACTTGATATTTTTTAAATATTTCATTAAAAGTGACAGAAAATAATTGTTGGTATTAAATTAAAGGTAATATATTTAGGAGTTAAAGGAAATTTTTACATTTTGTGTCATCATATATTTTTTTTAGTTTTATTATGGATTATACGCTAGCCGAGGCTGCGGGAGACAACTGTGATTTGTATGAAATACATTTCTGTCACGCGGATTTACGACTCTGTAACGTACTTTTTACAGTGAAATTATAAAAAACATTTATTATTTAATCGTGCACAGTCATTAATGTTTAGTACAGTGCCTGTAAAAATACAATTAAGAAAAAACTTATGGTAATTTCCTTGTTTTTTTTTTCACTGAGCGGTGAAGACACCTTTTTGTAGGTTAAAAAGAAGAACGACCCTGTTACGAATTATTCAAAAATAGGTTTGGGTTTGTGATAATTAGCTTTTTGAAAAAGTAGTCATTAATCCAAGCACGTAAGTACAATAATGACGATAATGTTTAATTTGTTATAAACAAATCAATTTATTAATTACTTGCATAAGTAGGTAATTATTAGCCTAGGCAATAATTTTCTAAGTGGTATAATTGTAGTTAAATTTTTCATTATTTTTTCCTCTTAATCTTTAAGGATAATATAATTTTATTGGACATCAAAAGGGCCATTCAGTAATGTTCATGATCTCACTAATTAAAATGTGTGTAGGTATAGGTAATGTGCGGGGATCGAACCCGCGATCTCTGCTATCTGGTGAAATATCCAATACCCAGTAGTAGTAACTCTGTATAAGCCTATTTAATGTCCCACTATAGGGAAAGGCCTCCATCATATTGAAATCTATTCAGAAAATCTTTCATAATTTTTCCCGACCAGGAATTGAACCCAGGACCCCGAAATCACGGCCCAGTATTAACTACTAGAAAGGAAGGTGTTTTAAGACACTGGAACAATAAATAACTAAGAAGCTTTCGAGCTTCAAAGCTTCATCATCATCCCAGCGTATTCCTGATTGCATCCAGTATGGAGCTCAGGGTCCGCTTCGACTATGATCCTAGATGTGACAAGCCTGGTTAATACAAGCTTCAAAGCTTGTAACATAAAAACTTATATCAGCTTTTGAGCAAACTCTCAAGAAGTTACATTAGGTATGTAATTAATAAATAAATTATAAAATCATAATACTAGAATCACTACAGGCAGGCACACTTAGAAAAGTGTTTAAAACCAAATATAAACATAAATACCAATATATTATGTAATTGAGTAATCTTCCATATGCCTAACTAACATGCACTTTTACACAACTTGTAGAGCCATTTCTTAAGATTAAACATACTGTTACAACGTAGGCAAAGGTCTCTATGTATAAAAGTTTATTTCAGATACATAGATTAAGTAATTATTACTATTATTATTAATTCTATGTTCAGTGTTCAGATAGTGTGGCAATGTCTTCTGTCTGACTCAAAACTGAATCTGTCCGCCAATGTAAGAATAGTAAGTAGGTTTGTAGCTATTAGATAGGTACATATTTTGTTTAGAACTTTTTTTACCTTTTAGAAACTTTTTGCGCGGAATTACTATGTAGGTATAACGAAAGTTGTTATTAAAAAAATATATTTATTACTAACCTGATAGTTCCGTGACCGCATAGTTGTTTTTCCTCGACATGTCTAGAGCTCCGTCATCGCCATAATCTCTGTAGCCGCTGCAATCGTCGTAGTACTTCAAACTCTTCTCCAAAACCTCCTTCTTCGGAAAATCCTCTTTGCCGTATCCCGCCTTTGCGAAACTCTTCGCGCCAAAACTTTCGTGACAGTACTTAGCCTCGTTCTCTTTCGTTAATATGTCATTTATAGAAAATGGCGTTGATAAGTTTGTCTTCTCACACTCTTGTAATGAAAGAGAGTCTTTAAAGTTTTTCAATTTGGAATCCATTTTTATTTTCACATAAGACACTTCACCGCACGCCTTACCGCAGAAGCGTTCCTCAAACGAATAAACTTGCGTGATCTGATAGATTGCCGCCCGCTTGATGAGCCCTAAGCCTTAGATAGAGACGGCAATATAAAGTGTACCGTTAAGTGTTACAGGTTAAAAAGAGACGGGGGTATTTAGAGAGTGTCGTTTTTTAAAAAAGCACGCGGAGTAGCGTAAGTAGTGGGGATCGTTGAGTTTTTCTTGAAGATGTTTACGTGAATGCGATTTGATCGCTTAGGTCACGATGCGGCTTGTGATGCCGCGGAGTATTGGTGCAATTTGGTGCAAATCTTCAGGATTGCGCCTGGTATAAATCGTATTGGTACTTCCTTGTCGAAACGAGTGGTTTGATATTTTATTTCTTACATTGGGTAAATGATTTTAGGAAAATCACATTTGGAATTTTTTTTTGTGTTTCACATTTGCCGTGTTTGAAAAATGGTTCGAATAAATATTTAAACAATTACTGCAGGTTTTGTAGAAGAACAATGTTCAAAGAGGCTTAAAATTATAAGCATTAAAATTATTTAAAATTATTAATTAATTTAGCGAAAACTATACATGTGCTATAAATGAACCATGTTTTAATTGTACAGTTGAAATCTTAAGTACAACATTTAGGATTATCACTCATTTAAATTCTTCCAAAGAAATTAAGAATATTCGGTACACTTTTAAATAACAAAACAATTAACTACTCTCATTATAAGCTAACACCAGCATGTCAATAAAAAGCTACAACGACCAATTCACTCTAATCCTCCAAACTCGTTGCACCTCGTAGCATCCAACTTCCACCGTTAGCGCTTTGCTTTATCTGTAAGTACCCGAGAAGTGTCTATCCATCCTTTTCTCACCTACTACTCCCGCCCGGCCCTAGCCGCCCGTCCTCTTCCCCCATTAGAACCCCATTTAAATCAGCCAATCAGGTACGCGAGGCGGTAGCGGTTGACCAATAAAAGGAGTGGCTGAGAAGTGTCAACGTGTATTTTCTTTTAATGTTTTGTGGATTGCTCGGGAAATGAGTGCGAACTCTTTGCTTGTTGTAATGGTTTCTTGGCGGCCAGTTCGAGCGAGTTTAAAGGGAAATTGGAGTTTTTTTGCAATTCAAAAATAGATTGAGTTGGTTGAATTTATTTAATTTTTTTTTGATGGGATAGTATTATTTTAAAAACCTACATTATCGTTCTTGGTTCGAATTACATGGATATGGGATAACTATTTGTTAACTCTCAAGTAGATGAACGTATTTACTGAACCGACGGAAAACATCGTGAGGATAGGTAGGTACCTTCACTGTCGACTGGCTGGGTAGCCATGATCCAATTGGTTTAGTTCTCTTAAAAATGATTCGGGAGGAGAGGAGGTCAGATGAAATGGACTTGCCAAATCCTTAATCATGGTGCAAAAGTAGGAACTCTGATTATATCGGGATAATAGGTACGCTTGGAGAAAGTAGGTAAGGGAATGACGAGCCATTTGGTGTAAAATGGTCGAGAAGTCGGCTATTAGGTACCACACCAGAGGTCGCGGGTTCGATCCCCGCACAGTACAAACATTTGTGTGCATGAACATGTCTGTTTGTATCGGTCTGGGTGTTTCTATGTATAATACCTATGTGAGTATGGTGAGAAGACCGTTATAATGGTACAGGGCAGTACGGAAAGACCAACTATTCTGTTGGATGGTACTCCCTTGGTGGTAGTCGAGTCGTTTACATACCTGGGATCGACCGTGTCGAGCAATCTCTCGCTTGACGCAGAGATCGGAATTCGAATCGGCAAGGCGTCCACGATGTTTGGGAAGCTCAGTGCAAGAGTGTGGACCAACCAACATCTCACTATCAACACCAAGATGATCGTGTATCAAACTTGCGTCTTGAGTGTACTTCTGTACGGAGCGGAAACTTGGACATCCTACGCCAGGCAAGAAAGACGACTTAACTCGTTTCATATGCGTTGTCTTCGTACCATTCTAGGCATTTCATGGAGGGATAGGGTGACAAACGAGAAAGTGCTTGATATCGCTAAACTGCCAAGCATATCTGGTCTGTTAAAACAGAGGAGGTTGCGCTGGGTAGGGCATGTATATCGCATGAAGCCATCTCGCTTGCCTAGACAAACTCTCCTGGGAGAAGTAGCACATGCGAAGCGCCCAGTAGGCCGACCTATATTAAGGTTTAAGGACAGCGTCAAACGCGATATGCCCACCTTCGACATAAATTTCTCCAAATGGGAGGATGTCGCCGCGGATCGTGCCCGGTGGAGAAAGCTTACAGCAGATGGCCTTAAAACCCACGACACCGCCTGGTTAGAGGTATTAGCTCAAAAACGTGCTCGTAGACACCATAGAGAAAACCTAGCACAACCACCTCACCAACAACCCAGGACTTCGTTTGCCAAAGGTGCGGTCGTGACTGCCGCTCTCGAATAGGTCTGTACAGCCACCAAAGACGATGTCTCACTGGCGCTGTATGAATCATCTGAAATAGATGCATGAGGCCGATGATGATGATGATGTATTTACAAAAAAAAAGTATATAAGTAATGTTTATCCGTTGTCTGGCACCCATAGCACAAGCTTAATGCTTAGTTTGGGGCTAGATGGCGATGTGTGAATAATTTCCAGAGATATTTATTTTATTATTTATTTATTATTTGATAGCAATGAGTATAGCATAATATTTAAAGATATTTATCGATTTAGGTACTTATAAGCCGGTTTTTGCCCTGCCTCGTGGGACATTATTTGATAGGTAGGTAGTTTGTTTTTTACTTAGATTTTTAAAATAAAATTAATTTATTATAAAAATAGAGATTATTTTCATAAATTGTCATCATTCATCCTTTCCTACAATATTCAATTAATTTTATTGCCATGATAAACTAGGGTTCCATATTAATAAAGCTCGTGTTGTTATGCCGAGGTGGATTTTATGCCAGTTTTATATTTCATTTAGATGATGTACACACATCGCTCTGAGTGGATATCGGATGCCATCAAGTGGGCAGGCCACAGAGCTAGCAAGGAACGGACAGACAAGAAAAAAAATGTTGTTTCCAGTCAGATGAGATTGTTCATTGTTCTGTATCACTTTGTTGTCAATCTGACCATCCGTTCTTCGAGCTAGACAGACGATGGAAATATTGGAAATGGCCCATATGGTTTCGCCATACGCAATAGTAGAGCCAAATAAGTTTCTTATCTATATTTACTAATATTACAAAGAGAGAAGATTTGATTGTTTGTTTGTATTGTATTGAACCGATTTGAATAATTCTTTCACTGTTGAAAAGCTACACTATCCCCGGGTGAAATATGGTAATTTTGCTCCCGGAAATGCGGGGGAAGGGGGGAAAATTACGCGCGGGTGAAACCGCGAGCGGAAGGCCAGTTTATTTATATGTCAGATGGCTGGGATGCTTTTCCTTTTATATTATATAAAGGAAACAGCTGTAGTATTTATTATACCAACAAATTAACGGGAATTAATCTGGCAGTGGTGAAACAGCCCTTACTTTCACAACTTTCAAATAAGTTCCTGAAATTTTTCAGTATCTTTTATAGAAAAAGAAGTCTAAAAACTTAGTGAACACAGTCATCAATGTCTGATATCAGAACCAAATGCCATATTCAATCTCATTAAATTCCACCGTCCTGTCTACGGGCTATTGAAGTGCTGTGTGTGTTTAAGTGGTCGTCCGAAGTGGCCGTAAGTGGGGTATTTGCGGCGGCGTGTTAGCCGATCATCCGGCGATCCGGCTGTACTCCGTTTATTACTGCTATCAAATTCAATCAACCCTTTTTTCGGAGGAGAATGCTTTTAGGCACCATAACCGTAGCTAGCCTGCTAGACTTGCGGCCGTGTGTGGGACTTGGGACTAAGGCGGCCCAAAATTCAATTATACCTACCTAGCGGCACGCTATAATGGCCGTTTTGACATATTACATGGTTTCACAGTATAATAAAGCCCAAAACAACGGTTTAAAAACGGCTCTAATATTAAAACAGCACATAAACTGCTGCACAGCAGATTGTTAACATAAAAAGTGCGAAAGCGTTATAAAAACCATGTGTAATATGTGAAAACGACCATCATAGCGTGCCGCTAGTAATAATAACCTCATTTTTGTTGAGGGGGAATGCATTTACGCACCATAACTCACCTGGAGTGAACGGCGAGCCTCACAAAAGTACCCACTAAAACCGCTGGGCCTTGCATCATCAACTACCAGGGAAAATCAATTGACTCTATATTAAAATGATTAAGTTTAGGGAGAGCCCGGGAGCCTATTTCTGACGACGAAGAAAAGCTTTACCTAAAGAATAGTACCTACTTAAAAGCTCAATTTCGCAAGTAGCTTTTCGATGGAACTTCCTGCCTGCAGATTAGGGTTGTAACGGAGGCCTTCTTAACGGAGGCGGAGGCGGATGCGAAGGCGATGAGTTTCACTTCCGCGGATGCGGAGGTTAACGGAGGCGGAGGCGAAGGTGAAAGTGGATGTGAATAAAATAGTTATTTTAAGTTCAAAAGTTTTTATTTTAAATACTTATCACTTAAGTAAACATTTAAAACATAAAGTAAAAATTTTAAGCTAACTTTTTTGTAACCAAAATTAAGGAGAGGTAAATTAAATTTGACAAACAATAGTTTTGCGGCTTTATCACCTTCCAAACGATTTTTAAAGGATTTATAAATTAATCCAGCTGAACTAAATAATTGTTCACTTGGCACTGAACTTGGCGGCGCCGTTAAGTACGTGCGAACGATGGGAGAAAAAGCTTTATATTTAGGTATTGTTATTTCTCCATCACAATAATGGATTATCGTCTAATTTGAGTCTGTTTTCTTTATTATCGCGCGGTATTGCTATATGATTACTTACGTAAATAAAACTCCGTTAGAACTCCGCTAAAATTGTGCGGAGGCGGAAGCGGAGGCGAAGGTACGATTTCTTACGGAACTTCCGCAGTAACGGAGGCGGAGGCGAAGTTCCGTTACAAACAACCCTACTGCAGAGGTATTCCAGACCGCTATCAAGTCCAGAGTGAATAGGCTCTATTTGGGTAAGCATATGTAGGCCGCTTCACAACGATCGTAAATATAACGTTCCGATGTGTTCGATTCTTTAATTTCCCTTATTTATAAAGTTTCGGGTGAAGTTTGAGTTTTCGCAATAATTTATTTTAGGTATTTCCTATTTTATAATTATTTACGTTGAGTTTAAGAATACAGGGAAACTTAGTCAGGAAACATTGCTCAATGTGCTCACACACTGTAAGTTCCTCTGATCTTTGAGCCTTTGATTTCAAGTTTACTTCATCATCATCATCATCAGCCTATATACGTTCCCACTGCTGGGACACAGGCCTTATCTCAATTGTGAGATAGTGTGGGCCATACTCCACCACGCTGGCCTGCGTGGGTGGAGGGGTGCGTAAGGCAAGTGACCAAGCAAGTGAGTAAGTGAAGTGAGTGTGAGTGTCAGATGTTAGGTATCAAGCCGCCAAATGGCCTCTGACTAGGCTTGACGACTAATATTATCTACATATAGTAAATATCAGCCGGGACCAACAGCTTAACGTGCCTTCCGAAGCACGGAGACGCTCGAAATAAATGTCACTAAATGTGGTCAGAACGGTCACCCATCCATTAACCGACCGCGGCGTGGCTGGCTTGACTTTCGTTATCTCTAACGAACCACTGTCACAGCTGCGCCACGAGCGCCTCTATTCTGACTCAACTTCCAAATGAGAATTAAATTAGATTAAATGTGTTCAAAATCTTAAAACTTACCTGGAACAATCGTTTTGTGAGCTAATCAAATATTTTTTTGGGAGCACGTACCGGCACTAATGGTAAACAAAACACGACTGAAGTTAGCTGCTTACGACACACCAGAATCCACCAATCGCGAGTGCGCTTATCTCCTGCGCCATCTTACACCTACCCTAATCCTGATTTCACCTGTGGAGATGGTAGCTAGCCAGTTGGACTCTGGAAACTCCTACCACCAAACATAGGTACCCAAGGCGGGAGTTGAACCCACGATGTCTGGGTTTTACGACTGGCTTAACCACCGTTCACCGAAGGCGGATATTTGATCAAATAAAAAATAACAAAGTAACACTATATTTGCTTAATCACCACGTTTGCCAAATGCGGATTGGGGGCACACAAACCCGAGCTCTGTTCAGCAAACCCACAAAGCGACTAGGTACAATACCACAGAAATCTCTGTGTACAATACTTTTGCCCGATCCGGAAAATGAATCCAGAACCCCAAAATAGGCAATAATATAATTAACCGAAGAGGTGTTCACGTAACAAGACAAGTGAGTGAAGTGAATAAGACGCGAAAATTGGGCTACTTCCCATTTGGTAAACTTCCCATTTGGTAAACCTCAAACTGTAGGTACCTACCTACCTAGGTACTAAAAAGTTGCGTTTGGTAAACATTTTATTTACTTCATACATTTATCCCATTTGGTAAACTTTCGAAATGGGACTAAATGTATGAAGTAAATAAAATATTTACCAAACGCAACTTTTTAGTAGATACAGTTTGAGGTTTACCAAATGGGAAGTTTACCAGATGGGAAGTAGCCGAAAATTGAACCTAGGACTCAAGGTCGCGGCTTTAGATACCTACTCAAATAGGCCTTATAAAATTGTATGTAGGTAGGTATGTACATTAGGTATTCGTATCGCAAACTCAATTGGCCGCTTGTTCAATTGCTTTCATTGCAGTAGTAATACCATAAGTAATACCACAGACTTCTATCCATATCTGTGATATCCATAGTAGTGTAGTGAAATAATTTTTCCCTTTCGGATTTAAACCAGTGAGCCTAGCTACGAAGAACAGAACCTTTTAAGAATCCATCATACTCTGAAATAATCTCATCGCGGAAAGCTGCAAAGCTTTTATATTTCTCACTTTAGTCTGTGAATTTAATGCTTTATCTGCAGTGGTAACGCCATCTGTTGAAAAATTAAAAAGCTAATTCGTTCTTATTATTTCCGCTAGATGACACTGCTAAGTAAGCAAAAGCTTCAACCCCTAAGCAACAGATGGCGTTAAAAAAAAGCAATGCTTCACATTTTGCTTTAGCCCCTGAGCAACAGATGGCACTACGAAAAAGCATTGCTTTGGCGTTTTGCTTACGTGACTTGTTATTATTTCCACACACCGCAAGATGGCGCTACATCAAAATATGATCTAAAAGTACTTTATTTGAATAGAATCACAAATAAAAATCTTTAACATTATTGTATCTATCGGTTTATAGAATCGCAAAACTGAAACATATTTATAAAAAGCGGAACAGCATTTAGCATTTACAAGTAAATATGATACCTCAAAGAGAATCCTGGCTACTATCAAAACCCTCCCCTATTTCGTTCCCCTGACAGAAACCACATGTTGTTTGATCGCTCTGGCATTAACTCTCGTGTAATTGATACGATAATCGTCCCTGTTGTGTGCTGAGCTGCAGAGATTTAACGGTGCTGCCCCGGGGTCGTGCACCGATGCACCGGAGTCAGTCAATTTATGTGGGGGTTAATGACTGACTTCTGACGTCTATAATTTACCTATGTGGGATTATGTTTGATTATTTAATCTGTGATTATGGACACCAATTTTACGATTACGAATACGATGTTTCAATGGCCCAATGGCACATTAAGTAGTAACCTTATTCTATGAGCCAGGGGTCGTGGGTTCAAATTCCACTCAGGATAAAAATGTATGTAACGTACGTGGTTGGTCTCCACTGTTGGTAGTCTGGATGTTTTGTAAGATAGTTAAGCCTATATACCTACTTAGGATTTGTGGTGACTTTGTTTCTGATAGCCATAACTTTTGATATGGAAATCAGAATCTCAGAATCTTTCAATATTGGACAACATCACAAACATCAGTATTTATTTTAATATATCATCAATAAACTCAACTACTCCAATCGGTAACTAATTATTTTCAGAACTTAGTAGGTATAGACCGACAAACTTATCTGTTCCGGTGGCCAAAATTGGAACTACGTGAAATGCAATGCAAAAACGATATTTAATGACAGTTCTAAATCGACAGTAGCGACGCCGCCACCAGAACAAATAAGTTTGTCGGTCTTTACTCCATTCAAGGGATCTAAGCATTCCCACCATCATGAGACAACTCAACCCACCCACAACATTCGAAGACGTAATAAATATTAATTTGCATCAAATGTGCCGTGAAATCTTCGTTTTTTCCTTCTTTTTTTTCACCCGGCGCCAACTTCGCCTCTTCACCGCGTGTGACCCATAACTCAGGGGCCATTTGACGTCACGCCAACAGGGCCTGACTGACCCCGGTTTTTATATGCAATTTGACCCCGCATGTTTTGGTGTTTTGTGCAAATTCGCTAAGCCACATCCCGTTTGAGTGACGTATCTTTTCTTGCGTTGGGCTCCGATGACCATAAACTGTAATATTCATTCCATGCCGATGACTGACGGAAGCACGTCTACAGACCTACAAACTTATCTGTTCCGGTGGCCAAAATTGGAACTACGTGAAATGCAATGCAAAAACCTCACAAAAACATGCAAAAACGATATTTAATGACAGTTTTAAATAGACAGTAGCGACGCCGCCCGCCACCGTAACAGATAAGTTTGTCGGTCTATAACTTCTGGTTGGTTTATATTGTACCTACTTACTTAAAGTGACTAAGTTAATAGGTACATCTAGCACAGACTATAGACCTACAAACTTATCTGTTCCGGTGGCCAAAATTGGAACTACGTGAAATGCAATGCAAAATGACAGTTCTAAATAGACAGTAGCGACGCTGCCACCGGAACAGATAAGTTTGTCGGTCTGTACTATTGAAAAGTGCAGGAATCGATCCCGCGATCTCTGTTGTAATCAAGGGCGATTTAAATCTTTGATCAAGGGTTGTAACTTGTAGCAGACTTCAAATTGGTGGTCAAAAATTTCAAACGTAGGAGAAGGTTGCATACCGTGGGAGAAGGGTTGAAGGGTTATCAACATGTGGTAGCGTGATCCAACTGTCCAATGTCCATCCAGCCTGTCCATCATTAGTGCGTGCTCTGATTAAAAGTGACAAATAGTCCCACTACCCACCACTGCCCTGACGTGCCGGTACTCGTTTATACTCTGGGAAAAGGTCTTAGGCACCATTTCAATGAGTGGGGTGCTTTCAATGCAGAGGGTGCCTCCACACCTCTAGCCTGCGGGATTCCTGTGGGAATGGCTGAGTTGGCGTAATAGCAATTAATCCACCCATCCTAGTGTAAGGTAGGTACCTTTTAACGGGGGTGTGGGCCTCCGGCACTCTCACAAACCAGACGAAACACAATAGTAGTCACTATTATTTCACGCTGGTGTTATGTAAAAGGGTTGTACTTCCCCGGACGAGCCGGCCCATTCGTACTGTAAAACAGCATGGCTCTACGTCGCTCTACACCACTACAAAACGCTCTATTAAAAGTCTCTGCAATATAAATGGTGTTCCATAATTTTGCAGCGGCGAATGCGTTAAAACACCATAAAGCCAGACTAGCGAGACTAGTGTTGCAAAAAAAACGTTTTTTTCTGGTGTGAAAAAAAACCTTGAAAAAAAAAAAACCTGAAAAAAAAAAAATTTTTTCTGGACCGTGTTTTTTTTTTTCAAGAGTACGAAATCCAAAACTTTTAAGAGAGTTTTCGGTTTATTTTTAACTCTACTATACTTTTCTGGTTGAGTGGTATTAAGATTTCATGAATTTATTGGCAACAACACAAGACTAGTGTAGGCTCTGATACTGAAACTGAAAGTGAAGATGAAGATAAAGAATAAGAAAATAAGTAATTGAATTGTTGGAAATCGAAAGTTGTTGTAAATTAATTAAATAAAATATAAGTTGATTTTTTATACAATTCATTTATCATTGAACTAAAATGTAGAAAAAAACAAATTTAGAAAAAAAAGCGGTGCTAAGTTTTTTTTCATGTTTTTTTTTCAAGAAACTGAAAAAAAAAACAAATTGTTTTTTTTTAATTTTACATCTCTAAGCGAGACCTACGTTTGTGGGACTCTGAAGTCTGAACTATTTTGTCACACAAACCACTAAGCTTTCCTTCACACCAGAAGAGAACGAGCCGATGCCTGCCTTTCAGAGATTGCCTAGCCTAAAGTTACATCAGTGTTGCCGCTGGTCATTGGTAGGGTTACCGGACGCGAAACATAAAAGTGCCGTACATTTTAATATTTACATGAAAAAAATATATACCTACATACTTACACGTGAGAGAAAAAGATAAAACTCTCTACAAAGGTTATATACCTATTCTGTGACAAAGGTGAATTACGTGTTCCATCTGCAACTTATTTCATTTTGTTTAAAGTAAATATTACATCATTTCGTAAATATCATAGCTAGTGGTAGGTATACCCAAAACTTCCTCTTATGGTATGATTGCCGGATTGCCATATGCCGTAGGTATACCGTACAATTCGTCTAAAAAGAGCCTGATTGCTGTCAAATTCTTTAAGGCGTGCAGGTACTTTAATTTGACTAACAAAGCTTTTTCTTTGCATCAAAAAGTATAACCACTTATGATTTTTTCAGTGGCCTTCCTACGCGAGGCGGGGTACGGGGCGGGGAGTGGTGACAAAATGCCAATGTAATTTATTGGCGCGCCGGCGCCGCTCCTCCGCCAGTTTTTAAACGGCGGCGATTGACGTGCCCTCTCAGTCGATAACGCTAGACTTGCTGAAAGAATCACGGAGGGACCTTTGGATGTCGACTACTACAGGAGTTGGCAAGTCTTTACTATATTTATAAAGAGACTTCCCTCTTTATAATAGGTATTAGTAAAGACTAGCCAACTTGTTTGATGGTTTGTTTGTTTGTTTGTATTGAATAGGCACCGAAACTACTGAACCGATTTGGAAAATTCTTTCGCTTTTGGAAAGCTACACTGTCCCCGGGTGACATAGGGTACTTTTGATCCCGGAAATGTGGGGGGAAGGGGATAATCGACAAAAGAAATTACGCGCATTCCTCCCTAAGAACTGGCAGTGATCTCGGCTTCTCGGGGTTCAGGAGGCCCTAGACAAGCGACATTTATGACGTTCGTTATCGCTCAATTTGCGATAGCGAATGTCAAAACCCGTACTTTCAATATCGATTGACCACGAGACTTTTCTAAGGCACCTGTCAAATCCATAAAATTTGAAGTTAACGAAGTTCGCTATTGCTGTCAAAATGTTACTTTGTCTAGGCAATATACTAAATCTATGTCCATTCAACTCTGTGAGTCTAGGGCTCTAGGCCCCCTGGGCACAGATGATTAAATAGTTATGGGTTCAATCATGTGTTGGTTATTTCGAACCATTTCGAAAATAGGCCACAGCTCGATTTTGTCATCAATCCCCATTTGGCAAGCGTGGTGATAAAGCCAGTACCTATCTTTGTACCGATGACTCGATTTCAATGATAGAGGCTTTTGCCCTGCTGTGAGCTATTTTTTATAGGTATTTAAGCTTTATATACCTACTTAGTACTTAGCTTTTTACTTTAGCAAAGGTTGACTGGTAGAGAACGCCATTAGACATTAGGTCCGTCTTATGTAATCTTGATTGTGCATTAGATTTTAAATAAATTAGCTAATACTTTTCTCACCAAGAACACAGAAATGAATGACCAAACAAACAAATACTGAGAATGCTATTCTTATGATTTTTTTAAACCTCAACCTTTCTAACGGCACCTTATCTATTTTTTACTAAGAAGGCTCATCTGATTTGCAAGCTTTTTAGTTCAAGGGTACTGGCTCCGAGGAACTGTGGTAGTCCATTGGTCTCAAACGCCAAAAGCTCTGCTGCAGCCATGATCCAATTGGTCAGTTCCCCTTTTAAGGGATACAGAGGTCACAGTACAGGCGCTCCCATGCAATAAGGACATGCCAAACAGATAGCAAATTCTCCGGAACAAACACAAGGATTTGGACCTCGAATCACACTCTAACGTATTTACTACCATCGGATCACTGAGGTCCATTATAATACGCGCGGCGTATCATCGGATGGACTATTAGTACTATTAGTACTTTTGACGAGCCGTTTAGTGTAATGGTCGAGAAGTCGGATATTACACCAGAGGTCGCGGGTTCGATCCCCGCACGGTACAAACATTTGTGTGCATGGACTTGTCTGTTTGTATCGGTCTGGGTGTTTCTATGTATAATATGTATGTATTTACAAAAAAAAAGTATACATGTAATGTTAATCCGTTGTCTAGCACCCATAGCACAAGCTTATGCTTAGTTTGGGGCTAGATGGCGCTGTGTGAATACTGTCCAGAGATATTTATTTATTATTATTATTTATTAGTACACTAATCATATTTATTGACGAATTTGCGAAACGCATGTATCAGTATCATTAACTATAAATAGGGATCGCATTAGATACCCGTCGTATTCCGGGAACGATCGGGCGGCGTCAATTAATAACAGAACGCGAGCATTAAACTGTGCACATGGACCGACACTGATAACGCTGAGAAACGCGCGGTACACTGCAGGACAAGGAAACTGGACACTTTTATACTAATAAATAATTCACCGATAGGTTTATGGCCCATTGGCAACTGGCCCATATGCAAGGCCCATTCTAGCCGTTACATAATTAAAGTGTAGTTCATAAGAAGACAAGGTTTGACTTGTAGTAAGCCAAGTGGTTTTAAACGTCGCTTCACATGCGTGAGGTGGAAGGTTCAAACCTCGACGCCGCAGGTCAGGTGGCAGTCGCTCCAAGGTAATAATAACTGGACTCGCCAACACCTTGATCATAGTGCAAGCGTATTGTACGGACGCCAGCACATCACCCTACCCTAATCTGTAAAAAATTCCCAATTGAAAGGGAACTCTATGTGAAGTGAATAAAGCTGAAAATTGGTTGTAGAAATTTGACAGATTGGGGAAGTCTGATGTGCTAGCGACTGTACTAAACGAAACAAGAGAAAAAGAAGTAATCGCCATAAGCCGTTGACATCACGGCGGTGGTTTTAATCGTATATGCTCGGATAAATAAAAATGGTTTACTTATCCAAGCAAGTATACTCGTATTAAGGGGCCGTTCAAGTATTACGTAAGCACTATAGGGGGGTGGGGGGGTCTTTGTTTTGCTTATTTTGGATGACATGGGGGGTAGGGGGGTCTAGATGATGATTACGTCATCGGTAGTTATTTACTTTTTTACACCAATGGCAACCCTCACATTGCCTATGCTTGAAAACGAAACCCATTTTCGGGGATTCCCGCAAATAATGCATACGTTTAGGCACTCGCTTTAGAACCGATTAGGGGAATTACCGTGCGCTACTCAGTTGTCTAAATTTCCTCTGTCAGTGTATTGTTTCGTTTGGATACTATAGCGAGTAGACGTATTGTAAGTATACCAAAGCAAGATTACATTTTAGTTAGAGCACCATGATGTGAGAAGACGTAGACATTCCAAAATCGGATGAAAGTTAGCAGACTCACAACACTGAGCAGCAATCTAAGCAATCCAATATCAGCGAAAACTTAGAATCATGGATCGGGTTTCATGGACTGAAGACTGTTAATTTTTATTTAATATGTGTACCAATGTTTAATATGTTAATTACTCTTTCGATCGAAAGAGCTATAGAGCAAAATCGGGGGTCTAAGGTGTTCGTACAATCTCTCGGAAGAAGCCACCTGACGAAGCTGACAACAGCAAGTGGAGAAGTTGTTGCCTCAAAGCCGGCAGTCCGTTCGGAGGTAGAGGAATTTTATGGCCGGTTATACGCTTCGCATGCATGTCGACCTGATCCCGAAAATGAGGACTCTAGAGCCACGTTAAATCCCATTACACTGAAGACCTGCCAAAAGTGAGCGTTGGCGAAATCGAGATTGCTCTTGGGCAGCTTAAAAATGGAAAAGCCCCTGGAGAGGACGGCGTTACTACTGAGCTGCTAAAGGCTGGAGGGAACTCCAAAGGCGTGGAGTAGGAGTGTGGTCGTCCTGTTCTTAAAAAGAGTGACAAAAGCCTGTTGAAGAACTATCGAACCATTTCCTAAGCCACGTCTATAGAAGTGACAGTGGGCTGGCCATATCAGCCGCAGAACCGATAGCCGTTGGGGTAAACGGGTTCTAGAGTGGAGACCGCGTCTCGGTAAACGTAGTGTAGGACGCTCTCAGGCCAGGTGGAGCGATGATCTGCGCAAGATGGCTGGCAGGAGCTGGATGCGAGTGGCCGAGGATCGATCAGCGTGGCGAGCATTTGGAGAGGCCTATGTCCAGCAGTGGACTATCACAGGCTGATGATGATGATGATTTTCAGGCGGGGCGTGAAGCGGCATCTATGCAGGCCTTCGGGGTGAGGGCGACTGGCTCAATTGGTATGATCTATTGAGCCAGTCAACCTTACATTTGGACCTCACTTTCGCTTACCATCAGGTGGAGTGAGGACATCCTGACTGCCTCTTTATAAAAAAAAAAATGATGTGTACTAAAACTTTAAAATAAGTTTGTTATGTTCGTAAGATTATAATATTTTTGTCCTTTACTCTATGTTGAATACCTACTGTATAAGTAAAATATAATCTCTATCCTAAATCTATTTTCTTATTTATAAAGTTATAGTTATAACATTATAATTATAGTTTAAAAAAAATTATAATTGAAAAATGTTTACGTAAGCATAGGGGGAGGGGGTAAGAGCTTTGCTTACTTTTGCTGACAAGGGGGGTGGGGGGGTAAAAATTTGCAATAAATCTGCTTACGTAATATTTGAACGGCCCCTAATACTTGAATTATCCGATTGGATCCACTAATAATGGCCAGCAGTGTAGCTGGTCGTGGAACGGGAGTCCGGCGTCCAAATAAAAGCTAACGAGCGCCGCTGTACCGCGCTTAGTAATGGCGCACACCCGCACGGCATTACGGAACTAAATATTTCGCTAACACTTTCTCCCGTAGTCTAGAATGTAGTCTCTAGATCACTATAAGCACGAGGTTATATCGGAGGGGGGGGGGGGGGTATATCGGATTCGTGCTGCTTAAAAACCATAAAAAAAAAGACACTGCATTACTTATTTATTTCTGATCGAAATTTGTGTCTTAATCTCTTTATATAAATATTTGAATTGATCTGTTATAACTATATTTATCAAATAGGACAGGTTCGTGTGTACGCATTTGTGTTTCGTGAATCAAAGAATCAAGCATTGTCAACTCTCAATCACCACTCTTAGGGATGTAAGGATTATGATCTTCCTCTCGCCTGACATAGTTCTTGCAAGTGCTTGGTCAGTAGTTGTACTTTTACCCCCGACCACAGAGGTTTTAGGTGTAACATTTTACAATGATTTGTAGTTGAGGGTTTTAATAGGTACCTATTTCGAGTCAATTAACAATTTATTTACTTAATTTAGAAATAAAAAGGTAATCAAATATTGCACCATCTGACCTTAAAGTACTTGTTACACATAGAGGTGTGACACGTAAAATACTTTTGCTGTAAATCAATTCGCAAGTTTAATGCTTGTCTTGCCTTGCTCAGTGCAACACGTACATAGGTTCATCCAAAAAGATAAAATGTTTCATAGACCAGGAAAAGATCATCTTCATAAGCCTATATACGTTCCCACTGCTGGGACACAGGCCTTATCTCAATTGTGAGATAGTGTGGGCCATACTCCACCACGCTGGCCTAGTGCGGTTTGGTGGAGGGGTGCGTAAGGCAAGTGACTGTTATCAAGCCGCCAAATGGCCTCTGACTAGGCTTGACGACTAATATTTGGTTTACCCTTGTTTGGCCAAAAATTGTTTCCCAAAATATCATATCGCAAACTATTTTTCGCAAATTTTCATTTGGCAAAAAAACGTTTGGCAAAACAACGTATTGCAATTTTTTATTTAGCAAATCTCTTCTTTGGCATATTTTTTCTTCGCAAATTATTGTTTGGCAATGTTTCATTTAACCAAATATCATTTGATCAAATGTTTTATTTGGCAAAACTTACTCTTCCCAAAATATTGCAATGCATATGATTTACTAAACAGTGTGAGTGGTGCATAAAATACAAACTATATAACTAGCTTACGCTCCAACTTTGAAAATGTAATGCTGCATGGATGTTTGTTTCACCTTGGACAAATAATTTACAGGTAATCATTTCTTAGTTTATATTAATTTTCATGTTTAATACTTTTTATTAAAATTTCCAAATGATTCGTCAACAATAGATTTGAACAAGCGCTCGGCGGCCGCTGCCGCGGCACGCTCGCTTCGCTCGCTCGCCTTCGCGCGTTGATGGTCAGTGTTCTAACCTAACCTAACCCAGTACCTGATATATTATACTTTTTTTAGGAAAATTCAAGCCCAGGGTTGTGCAAAAAAATACGCATCAGACATGACTTTTAATAAACAAGCAAAGTGTTTGTTAGCACTCAGCTATTTGCCTGAAGATAAAATACCGGTTTATTTTAATAAGCTACTACATAATATTGAAGATCCGGATTGGCAAAAATTTGACCAAATATTTTTTTGGAATATGAAAATTTCCAAAATGAATCATTTGCTATATTAACATTTGACCAAATAAAACTTGACTAAGTGAAAGTTTGCCAAAAGATAATTTGACCAAATGAAGTATGTGCGAAATATACAGTTGCCAAAGGTCCATTTGCGAAATGAAACATATGCGATAAGTTTTTTGCGAAGTGAAATTTGACGAAAAGTAATTTGGCCAAATGAAGGGATACCCTAATATTTACATTATAGTAAATATCAGCCGGGACCAACAGCTTAAAACGTGCCTTCCGAAGCACGGAGACGCTCGAAATTAATGTCACTAAATATGGTCAGAATGGTCACCCATCCATTAACCAACCGCGGCGTAGGTAGCTTGACTTTCGTTATCGCTAACGAACCACTGTCACAGCTGCGCCACGAGCGTCTCAGTCAGGAAAAGATGGTGTTGTGATTTTTTTTTATGTAAGTAAAGATGCCAAATAGATACTCCCTCTGACTGCAACACGAACGGTTAAAATATGATTTGAATGCTTTCATAGATCCATAACATCTGTCGGGTGTGCGAGGCCACGTCGGTCTATCGCCAGATCACCTCCGGCCGCGATAACCTTAAAAGCACCACCAATATTAATACATCAGCCGCCCACGTGCGCCATCGCCGCCGATACCGATGCTTTTTATTTGTATCCACAGGATTGAATCATACATTTGACAGGTCAGATCTTCATTGCGGTTTGTAGAGCGATTATCGTTGCTAATATTCGTAGATAAAGTTTATAACTGTGTTTGTGAAGAGTTTTAAAACTTTTAAATGTCGTTTCACATGCGTTACGTGGATTGTCGGAATCTTGCATCTACGGATTTTTCTATCTGCATATTGTTTACTGCTAGCTCAGCAGTGACGGAATACGTGAGGAAACCAGATCAGTGAAAATAATGGCTAATCAAAATTCAATTTTTGGTAAAGTTCCATTGTCAAGAGTTACGGAGAAATGGCAGTCTTTTTTTTTATACTAGTTCAGTTGGCAGACAGGCACGCAGCCCACCTAATGGTAAGCGGCCACTGCGGCCTATTCCATTGAAGGACGCTTCACCTGGAAACGTCCTCAATGTGCTGCCAGACTGTAGACTCATCTGATCTTCGAGCCTCTGATTTCAAGTGTCCTGGCTCCCACATTAATATTGCCGGAACACAGCCAGAGCTGTTATGGCGGTAGATTTCACCTGTGGGGGTGGTAACTAGCCATTCGGACCCTGAAAAAGCCCTACCACTAACCAGACCCAAGGCGGGAATCGAACCCACGACCTCCGTGTTTTTATACCCGAGCGGCTTAGCCACTGTTCCACGGAGGCGGTCAATCCAATAAGGAAACCTGCATAGTCTATTATCAAGGGTTACGGAGGTCAGATAGCAGTCGCCCTAATGTAATAACTGGAGTCACCAAATCTTGGATTATGGACATTATGGCACAAGGTACAAGCCTACCCTGACTAGTTTTTGACAAAACTCTCGAATAATGAAAGATTTGTAGATAAGGTTTCATGTCCTAATAATATTCAGACAGAATTAAAGTCTCGAAGGCTCGAAAAGCTTTGCTAGCGCGTATCAGGTTCGAATAGACGAATATTTGATAAATAAATTGATTGACTGTTTGAGTAAGTTTGAATAAGTCGTATTGATCAATGTAAAACGGTCAGCTATTTATTACATATAATTTATGAAATCGGCAGCAAGCTCGTAGTAAAATGGTAGTCGCTACGAACTATTCCAATGGAGATCCAAGGCAGGCGCACTAACTAAAAAGTTTCAGGTGCCGTGCGCCAGGTTTCACACCATGCATGGGTCGGACAGCGGGTCATTTTAATTGTGTTTTTCTTGTAAACTCACTCAAAAAAGTTCCAACTCCGGACCGAACTGAGCGTTGAAACAAAACACTAAAGTCTTTTGTCTGTTCTGTTAGTATGGTATTGTCTAATCGCCATCTCACCTATTAGCTATTAGATTGTGAGAATATAAATAAACGCACTCTTGTGTAAAATTCTGAGTAGTTAGTTAAATAAAAAAGATTGGCCAACTTAGGTGCGTACAGATCATATAACATAACATGTTATAAAACAATGTTATTTAACATGTTTCAGTACTAAATGTTATGTTGAAAAATAATGTCAGATAATTTGGACGTTTTATAAAACAAATGTTTTATAACATGTTACTTAATCTGTACGCACCGTAGCCAAACTAAACTTAAACTTAAGTTGTAACACTACAAGCTTAAAATGCTTTTAATTGCCTCTCAAAACGTCATTAAAAAGTGCAAATTACACTTATAACAAGTTAGCTTCAGGAGTCAAACCAACGTCACCTTCACTACTACTGGGCAGTAAAAGTTTAAAAGACCCAATTTTACGACCGTTAAAAAGTAGAAAAACTGTAATAAATCGCGCACGCTTACCTCATAAATGTATGAAAGCTTTTAAGAACAGGTGGCGGGGATCTGTGTTCGATTCCCATAGCAGGTCCCGTAGTGATGCGACGGACACGTGTTACAGGGATCGATATCTTATCGCTGGCGCCGGCGCCTCGGGGCGTCTCCAATGGGGATGGTATGCCATAGAGTTGCGCGTCACATACGTTTTTAGTCTGCACTGGGCAATGGTTTTCAATCCATTACTGGAAATAAAAAAGTAACTAATTTTTTTATTAAATTGTACAGTAAAAATTTTAAAGTTAGTTCGATTAGAATTTAGATTCCTTTTTACCGCACCAAGGCCACCAAGTGGCATTTTCTGTCACGCTTAATGTGTGGCAGAAGGTGCATAAAGTTTGAATAAAATACCATTTTGAGAGTTATTTCGACGAGCCATTTGGTGTAATGGTCGAGAAGTCGGCTATTACACCAGGGATCGCGGGTTCGATCCCCGCACGGTACAAACATTTGTGTGCATGAACATGTTTGTTTGTATCGGTCTGGGTGTTTCTATGTATAATATGTATGTATTTACACAAAAAAAGTATATAAGTAATGTTTATCCGTTGTCTAGCACCCATAGCACAAGCTAATGCTTAGTTTGGGGCTAGATGGCGCTGTGTGAATAATGTCCAGAGATATTTATTTATTTTTATATTTATTTCAGAGTAGGTGTAATAATTGGTTCTTCCATGGAAATTCTTATGCCAGAGGAGGTAACTACACTTTAAGTGTTTAAAAGTTCCAGGAGCCTGCGGTGTGGCAGTCAGTACCCTCAAACAATTGGGCTGAGGGATATATTTAGAACATTTCAATATTAAAATACATGAATCATAAGTCATAACATTCTGATGTAAATGAAAGTTGTGTTACTGTAAGTTTCATCTAAATCCATAAGTTATTTAGGCGTAAAGTGCACTTATTTGTATTAGTTACTAAGTTAGGCTTAGGTATAAAGTGTTTTGCTTTTACCATTTTCTTTTTACTTATCCTGAACATAATTCATTGCTAAATATGTTTGTCTTTGTTTGCATTTTACTCAAGACTCGTTTTCCTCCTTTTTTCATAAAAAAAACGTTCCATAACAAATTGAAGAAAAAATTCCTTAAAGGCCTGTGCATGTTTTTTGACGTTAAAAAAACGCACGAGTTCAAACGCTTGTCTGTGGCGTACAACCCTCGCTCGGCGGTCTGGTAGCAATTGAGATAAAAGCTATATGTACAAATTGAATGAAAAAAGATATACGAAACAACCCGAGAAAGCTTGTAACTTTTTTATTGCGCTTCGGTTTTTTCCGTAAGCGTATTAATTGCGGTTTCAGTATAACACATTTTGGTATGCGATACGTTACGATTTTTTGTCAAAGTCATATTGTGTCTTATTTTGTAAGGATTTAGGGATGTTTTTCATTTGAATTATTAGAAAGAGGAAACGATGTATTACAAAAAACTATTACTGATTGCAATGCAATTAGAACAAATTGAGACACGAGCTTTTCTCATAAGCTTTATTAAGATTTTCATCATCTTTAATGATGTTGTTGTTATTCTGTCTGAATCTTCGATCAACAATTGATCGAAGGTCTGAATAATCAATTTTCTCGACAAACAGTACCTTCATTTCCCTTTATGTAAGTACCTTAAAAACTTTAAAATGTCTACCAGATAACTAGACTTGTAATTTTCTCAATACATTATAGAGAAAATTAAGAAAAATTATGTATAAAGATATGTATTCACTGAAATTAAAACAACTTATTTTATTGGTATTTGTTATATCAATAAAAGAATTAAACGTATAGTTCTATGAAATTATAAGTGATCAAATTAGGAAAACCTTTGGGGAATAAAAAGCACAAAAATAAAGATTCTTAACTTTTTATTTAATTACAAAACAGCTTATTAATCTAAAAAGGCATTACAATAGCGTAGCACAAGCTTACCCAAAAACAATAAAATTAAGTACGACATAACAAAAATAACTCTAATACTCTTTGGTAATCAGTCTAAAATGGCACAGTTACAAAAAAATACAAATACAAAAACTAGGAACAAACATAATTCATTGGGAAATACTTTTTAATTTCTGTTTCCTCAAATGCGCTTTTTTGATGATCTACATTAACTACAGAATACATATTTTTATTATGCATAAGGTTTACATCCGATGTCGTGCCTACACTGTCATCAATTTCAAGATTGTCATTGTAATACTTGTTATCTTCGTAAGGCAGACTATCATCGAAATAAATTGTAGTAGTAAGGTTTTCTGATGGGTCGAAATTCTTATCTAGAACGTGGTGTACATCTGATTTGTAAATATATGAAGCTGAAGGTTCACCGTTCTTTTCAGGTTTAAACAGCTTCCTACCGCTTGCAGTTTTGCATGGCTTTGCATCAGTAGAGGTCGATACTTCAGGAGATTTAATCCTTTTGCTTTTGTACCTTCTGTTTTGGAACCAGATCTTCACTTGGGTCGGGGAAAGGTTGAGGTTCTTCGCAAGCTGCTCTCTCTCCGGGGCTGTCAGGTACTTCTGCGCTCTGAAGCGAATTTCTAAAGAGTGGACTTGTGATTGTGAGAACAGGATTCGCGGCTTCCGTTTTATGTTCTTGTCTTTTTTCTCTAGTTTTATGGCGGCCGTCGGAGTTCCTGTTAAAGAAAAAAATGGGTTAGTAAATTGCTTACAAATCGTACGTTCCTTTAAAATAACATCAATTCCAATCAAAAAGGGTTGCTTAATCTGTCATATATTCAACATTGTCCAGAAAACAATACGGCGGTAAAATCACACTTTTATTAATTGACGATCTATAGGGCTTTTTTGAGCTATAAATAATTTGAATTTGACAAATACTTTCTTTGGGGTTTAATTTCATATGTTTCAAATCACAGAAAAGTTCTCGAAAAGTTCTTGTTCTGTGTTTCAAGTTTCAACACAGATTATTATCAAATTGACTGATGTTGACAGGTTATTACTACTTATAAGTGATATACTCGTACATACAAAGTTTCCGAATATACTTTGTTTTGCAACATTATGTCATTTTGATGATCTTTGAGTAGAGATTTAAATGGTATGGCAAAAAAAAACTTTAGTTTGGGATATAATTAGTAAACAGGTGCATATTGTGATAAATGATAGATATAGGTGAGCATTAGTGGAAAATAACACTTACTTATATTTTTCCTCGGCGATACAGGAAGTTTGTCAAGTGGCTTTGCATTGTATGGGACACTTTCCAATTGGTCCATATCCTTTTCACTTTTTTTGATATCCAAATTGGAAACTGTGTGTAACGGGACGACTTCCCTCACATTTTCTTCTTTAGCAGGGATTTCCACTTCTATATGATGAGGGACCACTTCTTGATAATACTCATAGTTTTGATGATATAAATTATGACAATAGGGATTGTAATTATAATACTCCTCAACTTTTGGATCGTGGTACGCTTCTTGACACCAATAGGGGTCCACGTTTGAATGCACAGGTATGTTTGGGTACATTTGATTTAGATATTCAGGTGGGCAGTAATTCTGGTTTTGGTGGTATAGCTCAGGCATGTACTCGTGACTCCTTCTTTCCCGCTCCTGCACTTTCCAGACATCGTTTCGTTCGTAATAATTCGTTTGGTTTATATTCAAAATGTCTTTGACTGAAAATGGTGTGTTTAAACTGTGTTGCTGGTGATTCAACTGTTCCTCTTCTGTTTTCCTAAAGTTTTTCTGTTCAATAAACTTGTTTTGCTTCTCCAAGGAATCAATGTCGTATTCGTAGAAATTCTTGAAGCCGTAGTTATGTTTAACGTTGTTGTAGCTTGTTGAAACTTCGTTGTTTTGCTCGTAATTATCCATGTTATGTTTCACTCAGTTCATAGCTCAGCTGACTAATTGTGGAGGTGGCACTAATTAGCTTGTGGTTTAAAAGACACGCAAAGGAAGACTGATGGTGTGTAGATTGTGTGCCGAGGCCAATCCACGATGCGTGACATATTGTGGGCGGGGCAATGGGGTCTTCCCTTTCCCTTTCTCGCTCGCACGTGATGGGAATAAGTTCGTCTCTTTCACGCAAGGTCTGTTTACTACCGAGTGTAAATAAAGCGTATGATTTCATGGGTGTCAAGCTTCGATCAACAGTTGCCCTTTGGTTTTGCTAATGATTTTATGATTTGTGATTGTTGAGCAAACAATGTAATGTAGAATGTTGTATTAATGTGAAGTGCGTTATGGGTTTATAACAATGTAATGTAGAATGTTGTATTAATGTGAAGTGCGTTATGGGTTTATAAATTAATGTTTATAATAATTTAAATAAATTCGATGCCTTTGTTCAGATTAAGTGCATGTTTTTTCTTTGATCAAAGTTGCAAGCAAAAATAAATCGTAAGCTTATTAATTTAAATTTTAAACTCCAAAAATTAAAACTTTTATGGAGATGCAAGGATACAGTTAAAATTACCTATTTGTTATTCGTAGTTGGAAGCATCAGATAATATTATATTTTCACCAGGTGGTAGGTTCCTGTACTTGGCCGTCTAGGTGGGTAGGTAGTTGGGTACCACAGAGATAGATATGGTACCACCGCAGTGCCAGATATTTTCCCGTGAAATAGAAGTGTGTCAAGCACTTCTGTGTTTCAGGGAAAGGACACTGAAGCTAGTGAAATTACTGGGTATATGAGACCTAATAACTGTCGTCACAGTACCTAATAAAAAAAGGGAACAAATTAAATGACCACCAAAAAAACCATCGTTAACCCAAATAGCCTCATCCAAAAAAAATATAATATGTACAAATAAATGAAACCTGTACCAAAATATTTCGGCCTATTTAAGTCATGCCTGCACTATAAAAACTTTTCGTCACCCAAAAAGGCCATTCGTCCACCAAATTTTAACTAGCAAAGTTTTGCGTCATTACTACCCAAATATATCACTACGTTTGCCATAAAATGTATTCATATAACCAAGTATATTATATTGATGGCAATTGGTTGAGTCTCGCGGCTTTATTTCCACCCCTCCCACCCGTCGCTACACCGCAGGCGCCGCGCCGCGATTCAGTCAGTTCAGTCAGTTCCGATTGGCATGAAACGTAAATGGGGACGACCAGCTAAAGCCAAGAAAGCTTTAATAGTACAATAAATTATGTATGATTACCTACCTAAAAGACTGATTCCTAATTAAGATTTCAGAATGATTATAACTACACAAAATAATTGTAATTCATGTTTACAAAGACTGATTTATTCGTTAAGATTTTAAAACAATTGCAATCCGACTTAAGCACGTCCAGCCACCTCCAGAAGCAAGAACTGTTCCGATTGGCATAAAACGTAAAAGGGGACGACCAGCTAAAGCCAAGAAAGCTTTATTAATAGTACAGTAAATTATGTACGAAAATTTCTATTTAGAAGACTGTTTTTAATTAAGATTTTAAAATGATTATAACTAAACAAAATAATTGTATTTATGTTTATGAAGACTGATATTTTATTCGTTAAGATTTTAAAACAATTGTTACCATACAAAGGAGTGTGATGTTATGTTATTTGAAGACTGATTCTTTATTAATATTTTTAAATAATTATAACCCTACAAATGACTGTTTTAATGTTGGTTGTTTAAAGACTCATATATTTAAGTTTTTTGAAGATCCACTCTTCATTAAAAATTTTAAATTGTACTAAGGACTGCCTTATTAACTAAGTTTTAAGTTTAATTGTATGTAAACTGCCGCTTTAAATGGTAGCCATTAATAAATGAATGCAAACTAATGTTTTGTTTTTTTTTGGGGGGGCCGTTATTTTAGTGAAAGCTCTAATATAAGAAGCTCAGCCTTTAGTAAAGTGTATATCCAAAAAAGGCTGAAACGTGCACCAAAATAAACCAAATTAAGGCACACCAATAGGTTAGGTTATCAATTAAATTTTTTTGCTGCACGTTGCAGCCTTTTTTGGTGTACGGTTTTACGGTAGTATCGGTAAACCTTTAGAACTTCATTTATATTTTTTGGGTAAACAATGATTTTTTGTATATTAATTTACTTTATTAGGATAAAATTATGTAATATATTTGGATGACATTTTTAAATAAAATGCGAGTACAAATTTGGTGGACGCGTGGCCTTTTTGGGTAGCTCAGTGATTATTCTGACGATACTTACGTTTTTTAGGTTGGCAGACTTAACGTTTATTGGTGATCATTTCATATTAAAATGGGGATTAAATTCTGGTAAGTACTTAGGATTTTTTGGGCGTTATATTTCATTATATCTGGAGGTTGCTTAAACCTAAGCCATAAAAAAAACCCACGCGCCTGCAACCCCAAGGTGGGAGGCCCCCTTGGGGTCGCAGGCGCGTTGCGGCTCGGGTGCTTATGGGCGGCGCGGCGGTGATCACTTATCATCAGGTGACCCACTTGCTCGTTAGCCCCTCTAGGTAGGTATAAAAAAGAAAATCATTGTAAAAAATGCTTTTACTTAACATTAATAAAAAAAATCAATGAGGGTGCACTTTTTTTTAAGTAGGTAGTTAGTACTACACTTAATCGTTCCTAATAAAGCTCTTTTTTGTAATCAAAGGAGGCAAACGTGGATCACCTATGGTTAGTGATCACCGTCTCCCATAGACATTTTGCTACACCAAATGCATCAAACACATTCCTAACCTCCATCAAATTATGCGATAGCTAGGCTTTCGCCCGCGGCTTCGCTCGCGAAGACTACACCCCAGAAAACACCCCTCCCTGGGAGGTAATATCAAAAAACCTTTTCCTATTGTGAACTTACACATTAAGTATGAAGCATGCCTGAGCATGCAATACAAGTTTAAAGTTTTTTTTTTTTTTTTTTTTTTTATAAAGAGGCTGTCAGGATGACCACACTCCACCTGATGGTAAGCGGAAGTGAGGTCCAAATATAAGGTTGACTGGCACAATAGATCATAGTACCCATTGAGCCAGTCACCCTCACCCTGAAGGCCTGCATAGATGCCGCTTTACGCCCCGCCTGAAAAGCCCAGGATTATAGGAGGAAGGAAACACTCTTTTAATCTTTAAACACCTTTTTAGCCCCATTGGGAGGTGAATGTCCAAATTCCCCTTCTCAATGGGAACTTACACATTATGAAGAACCCCTATAAAAACTATAAAGTTATAAGTTTAAACCCTTTTTAACCCCCTTGGGGGTGAATTGACAAAAACCCCTTTCTAATTGAATTTAAAACTGTACTTAAAAATAACCCCTGTACAAAATATCAAGCCGAGTAACGGGGGTATTATGAAATGAAATGAAATAATTAATTCAGCAATTTGATTTACATAGTAAATTCTTTCGCACGTCAGATTTTTTTACCCTACCAGCGCCTCGACGTGAATGGCCTGTTGAGAAGATAATATAGATATAAAGATATAGGTAAAGTTTTCGTAGACGGAGAAGAATTTCATACAAAGCTCGTTTAGTTTGTTTATTTTACGGAAGGAGTGTGAAAGATGTTTGTTTACAGTTATTTGTCATCGCCGAACGACGATTGAGTAACTCGTTGTAGATTATCGAGCTGAAGGAGACCACACTTCAACTTAAAGAATATTGGTTGTGCATAACGCACCTTTTTTTTAGTTATTATAAATTGTCTATTTAAAAATGTTTTTGCTTTGACGTCGGACTTGTCAAGTGTGAGAAATTGGCTTTTGTAATTTGTGCAATAAATTCCCTTAATTCCATTACGTAGACCTTTTATTTAACCAGCATACAGTCCCTTACTCACATTGGTATTATTGGTAAGTACAGTTTTTTTGTGCTGGAGCAGTTGGCAGACATGCACGCAGCCCACCTAGTGGTTAGCGGTCACTGCGGCCTAATCCATTGAGAGCAGGGTTGCCAGGTCTTTTTCAAATAAATACCGAACAGGGACCAAAAAAAAAATCGGCTACATCGCACAAACTAGAGACCGACAAACTTATCTGTTCCGGTGGCCAAAATTGGAACTTGGAACTACGTAAAATGCAATGAAAAACTATATTTAATGACAGTTCTAAATAGGAACAGAAAAATCTGCTCCATGGCCGATTGCGTCAAATCTGATAGTTGAAGTTAATTAAGGGCTACTTATCCTAGTTAGGATCCGCATTAAGCATACGTTGCTTTCTTTGAGCTCTTTTTTAGCATGTCATGCAATCGAAAAAGCAATGTTTGCTTAGTCAGGATAATAAGTGTAATAGGACTTTTATGGAAAAAAATTTATCAGAAAAAAATACCGAACCATCCATACTTCGGTATTTTTGTGATACCGAACACCGAACACGGTGCTAAAATACTGAACGGTTCGGTAGAATACCGAACACCTGGCAACCCTGATTGAGAGTGACGTGACTAGGAAGCATACCTATTAGCATCACGCAATGTATGCTCATCTGATCTTAGAGCCTTTGATTCAAAATATACTGGCTCGCACATGTTGTGGCAGCAGATTTTACCTGTGGGTGTGGTAGTTAGCCAGTTGGACTCTGAAAAAGTAGGAATAATTTGAGAGCTGCAGAATGACACAAAGTTTTTTTTGTACTAAGTCAGTTGGCAGACAGACACGCATCACGATTGAACTTTTTAATCCAAACCACTGATCAATAGCTTTTTTCGACGGGTCTCTTTAAACACTTGACATTGGTTGAATCTCCGTGTTGCTCATAACACACGAGATAAAGTCTATGGATAAAAAAACATACATATTCATAGTACACGCGAGCAAAATCGTGGGCTTCAAAAAATTATAAACTTAAATTTAACAAATACAAGACAGTAGCATTAACTTTTATACCGACATCGCAGCAGGACATCGGTCACATGTCAACCACTGAACACTGGCCAAGCTACAAGAAATAAGAGAAAAAATGCATTAGCAGCTTGCATCAACTGGACTGAAGAAATACTGCCACGTGCTCAATCCGATTTCCGTTCTGCGAAATATAAAATAAATGAAAAAAAATATAATGTTAACGTCTTATTACTTTGACCTTAGAAATCAGAGTCAAACATCACATAAATGACCTATCATCACTGAACCTAAAGTAAGAAAGAAAGTCAAAGTACCCTATATGCATTTGTGAAAATAAAAGCAAAAATTAAAACTAAACGAAGTTACAATTTATATATTCACTTACTTAAATAAAAATTAATATACAGATACAGAACAAACATTGATTGAATTTCACCACATTCCTGTGCTTAATTTGAACCCTACTCTACCCTACTAAAGGATTTTGTCATCATAACATTCACAAGCTCACAACAGCCACCCATAGGTAATAGGTACCTACTACTTAGGTATGCGTTAGTTTAGGCTGATTAAATAAGCTGTAAAAAGGGTTAACTATGGTATGGATTTTATAGAGTAATACTGAATAAACTCATGGGCTTCGAACGAAGCTAATGACCGTCGTCAGGGGTCGTGGAATTAATTCCCATCTTGAGTCTCGTTGGAATATTAATTTGGGAAACAGTACCTTCTAGGATATTTTACCAGCATATTTTGTACCTAACAATATCATTGAATTTTTTTGAAAGTTCCTTTTTATATTAAAGGACAACGTAAGAAATTGTATGGGCTCAGTCCCCACCCACTAACAGACTTGGCACTAGTTTCAATTTATTCTGACATTTCATAAAAAGACAAATAACTATTTTTAATCCAAAAACTGACGGGGTTATTAAAAAAAAAAACCGTCCTTATGCCGCACGCCTAAGATTCAGAATTGCGCTGTATGTGTCTAGCTTCAAGTAGACTCGACTGTAAAATATTTTTAAGATTACATTTTGATAAAACACTTTTATTTAGACCAGAGGGGTTACTCTTGATCGCCTGCACATTATTTTCACAATTACCTGTGTCAAAAAAATACTTGAAAAATACAACATTCAAATTCGATTTGCGTGAAATCCCCATTCCTGCGGCGAATGTCGTCATCAACACAGAATATATACTTTTAATATCGGGTCGTCCGTCATACAAAAAAAAGATCAGTACGGCAAGAGGTATTGACAGAGATACGTTGGAAATCTGTTCGTGGATGGGGACGCTGTTTCACTATTAGTGATCGAAGTTTTTAACGTTATTGGACTCTAGGTATAATTGTATTTATAATAAACATGTCAGGAGGCTAAAAATAAGTGAGACTTCGAATTTCAAAGCTTTTTTGTGGCATTTTTTAGGAAGGCAAATGTTTTTTTACGCAAAGCCTTTTATTAATATTTTTCTAAATATTTAACTTATCTGTATTTTAAACTTTCAACTGATTAAGGTTTTTTATAAATTGCTCTTACGTCTGCTTTGCAAAGTTTAAGGTGTAAGTCTGTCAAACACTAGAGCCGTTTTCGTATAAAACTAGTAAAAAGTTTTGGTGTGTAACGATTGATTCTACTAATTAATACGACTTCTTCCTACAAATTATTAAAATAAAAATTTGGATTGTATTTAGAGAAATGGACTTAATAAATCATCTTGTAATTTTTTTTACCTACATTACTTTACTTCATCATATTTTAATTTACCATTACCTTTATTAAGGGTTTTTGCCAGAAAACCAGCGCTGGCATGGGCGTACCCAGCTTCTGGCCTAGGGGGGGGCAAGGCCCCTTGACACCCGAGCGACGAGCCGGTGTTAGCCAAAAAAAAACGGGGGGGGGGGGGGGGGGGCGGGGTAGCCCGTCGTCCGCGGAATACAGAATCAGTTTTAAATGCACTTACTCTTATGTCATTGCAAATTTTTATTATGTTTTTTTCTAAACAGTCCAACTTTTAACAGCTCTCCATTAAAAGTTAGCTAAATGTCGCTTTTATTAGTCATCAGAATTCAGTTGGGTTGGGCAGCGTTTGGAAAACTACGTCGAGTCTTCTCATCGCCGATTCCACAATGGAAAGAGCTATGCTCGGCGTTTCTCTGTGGGATCGTATCTGAAATGAGGTGATCCGGCAGATACCTAAAGTCGACGACATAGCTCGACGGATTAGCCAGCTGAAGTGGCAGTGGGCTGGCCATATCAGCCGTAGAACCGATAACCGCTGGGGTAACCGGGTTCTTGAGTGGAGACCGCGTCTCGGTAAACGTAGTGTAGGACGCCTTCAGGCCAGGTGGAGCTATGATCTGCGCAAGATGGCTGTCAGGAGCTGGATGCGAGTGGCCGAGGATCGATCAGCGTGGCGAGCATTTGGAGAGGCCTTTGTCCAGCAGTGGACTTTTATGAGCTGATAATGATGATGATGATGATCTCTTCTGTTGACCAGTGCCGGCTGTTTTTGATGTAAGTTGCGGTGATTGGATTGTCTGACCAAAGTCGTTTTTTGGTGGGTTTTTGCCTTTGGAAGGAGTCTGGGAGGCTCGTCGTCGTTTAACCACTGTCATGAACGTTTCCGGTTATCGTAAATAATCCATTTTTCATCGAACGTCATGATTCGATCCAAAAAATCCAAAAAAGGTTGTTTTGATTTTACAGAATCAAAGAAGAACACACCTCAACCACATTTTGAGGTTTTTTACCTTTACAATGCGTTCTAAATCATCTAAGACTGCACGGTGACTGACCCATTGTTCTTGCGCAATCCCTCGAGCCGTTTGCGATGGGTCAGCTTCTACCAGGGTCCTCAATTCGTTCTCCTGAATACTCTAGGTCCACCACTACGAAGTGCAATTTCATCGCTGATACCTCCGAAACGAAATTTCATTGTTGTACGGTGCTTTCTTCAACGCTATTATCGCCCCACAATTGGTTTATATGGCGAGCTGTCTTGGCAGCGGATTGTCCCAATTTGAAGTTAAATAAAAAAACGTACGGAATTGTTCCTTAGACATGCTGAATTAAGCCCTCCAAGGTTACACTATCAGATACAGTGAAAAATTATTTGTAAGAAAAGATGTCAAAACGTGAAATACGCTGAATGTTTTATCCAGAATTAAATGATTAAAAAACAGTAACAATAAACCATGAGACCTAATAAAAAAATAAACAACTATGCATGCATTTTAATTTTATTTAAATCGCTTGTAAATCAAAAGTTATTTGTGAGGATCATCTGCAAAACGGTTTATAAGGTCGTCCGTGAAAGAATCGCCCATACTTTTTACAAGTTCAGTTTTATATTTTACACTGGTCACTGAGCAAACAAAATTTAAAAGATGGAACGAAAGGCCCCGTTTACACTTTGATTAGTAGTAATTAGGCGAGTTCATGTTCTGCTAGATTTCCAGGGGAGGGGGGGGGCAGCTGCCCCCCCCCCCCCCCCCGCCCTCCCCCCCTCGGTACGCCCATGAGCGCTGCTGTGCTGTTTTCTTAATGTCACAGCAGCATATGCTGAGGCCAAAACCCTGTTGGCCTACTCTTGTGTTATTTTAATTTTTTTTGTGTTATGTTGTGTAATTATGTTTTTAAAGGCCAATAAATATTTTTTCTTTCTTTCTTTCTTTCTATTCATTGGCTTTTACTAGTTTAGGAATTTAGTAAATTGTACAATATCAGTGGTATATGCATGTGGTACCCGGATGCCCCTTTACAACCGAAAGGGTCAAGCGTGTCGCCTTGTGACGATTGACCAGTCCTTTGAGAGTTGGTGCCCTTATTCACTAGAACCCCATCGTGACGTCCCCGGCTACCGTATCCAAGCAGTTAGGTATTATTAAAATGTATGAGACCTATTTTTTTCCTTTTTTTAATGGACTCTATCCCGCGCTTGTTTGCAGCGCGGTGATTTCGTTAGTGTCGAATGTATGAGGGAGTATCTTCTTACGTTAAAACATTAGTGTTAGGTTTTTAACGCTTCATTGAAACACTGGAGTAAATGTTCTGTGACACTGGAGGATACTCTCAAGGTCTCGGGGGAATAGTCGCCATTGCGGTAAGAGCGTCTCATCTACCGATGAGATATGCTACAGGCAATTCCCGTCTATTCAGACAATTTGTTTCAATCTTTTTTATTTATGACACTTCGTTATACTTAACTGAATAAAAAACACACCACTTTTCATCACCAATGTGCACTAGATCACATATAAAAAGATTTAAAACTAAAAGGCGCGTGGACCAATCGCCTACCCTTCCAGTAAATCGTATGAGACCTACGTCACTTGGCGACGGTTTGGCAATGTTGTCAATTTTATCATTTCCATACCAGATACCTGGCAGGCCTGGTCGCTATGGCGTCCCAATGAGGCAGGGCTCTTTTATCTTGGAGTTCCATGTCAATACATATGAAATTCCCAGAAAAATATATTATAAAAAACGAAGAACACATTTTTACAAATGAGTGGCGCTAGTGGTCTCCCTACAAAGCCCTGAAGGTTTTACCCACTTGAACGGGCTGGATCGCATCATAAACTTGCAACTTTATTGCCGCCATGTCAACTTTCCAAATGTGTTAATTTTTAGAAGCCCTTTACTCCAATGGACGAATGATCACTTAAAATATTTGTAGAACGTAAATTAAGTAAACGAGGTGTAAATATTATGGCCAATTTGTAAGTTACGAGGTTGTTAAGTTTTACTCAAACGACACTCTTATGATTTAAACAAAAAGCGGATGAAAAGTAAATTGTACCTATGAGCTATTATTAAAATGTTCCACGACTTTGTTTATTAAAACAACGATAAAGGTGGGCACCGGAAAAATCAACAATACTTACTTACCTATGTTCTTTCTAAATGGGGTCTGGGACAAATGATAACAAGTAGGTATGTATTTAAATTACCTATCTTCTGGAAACGGAATATACTTAAGGTATTGCCATTTGGAAACAAAAACAGCAGGTACCTACCTACTACCTACCTACTTTACTTATCGCCTGAATCCTCATACTTACCTCCCCAAAACTACAAACACGTACATATCCTTACCAAAATACATAATCAGGTATGACATATTGGTCTGGTATTAGAACATTTTTTTTTTCTACGAGTACCTATTTAGGCAGTCTTAAACAGATAGATAGGTATTATTAAAACTTATGGTCAAAGAATAATTCTTAATTATTAAGAGAAATAAACATAATTATTATGTTTATTTTTCTTAATAATTCAGTATTTTTACACTGGTAAATATAGGTAAGTATGTGCCTATGAAGTATTTATAATGAAAAATAATTTTTGAAAACTTAAACTTTTTCTGTAACTTCATTACAAATAAAGTGCCATCTAGCGAGCAATAGCGTCATAACATCATGTCAAATAAAAGCAAGTATTTAAGCATAAAGCGCCATCTATTGTTAAACAGCTAACATTTAATTGTAAGTACAGCGACTTCTCTGGGAAATTTGGAAACTTACTGTGCAAGTAACTTAGTACATAGTTTGCAAATGTGTCAATAGATGTCACTACGGGTAGGTGACATGTTATTTCCATAGGTGGCCACTAGATGGCGTTAATATGCACAATTGTTATAGGAATCTTTTCAGCGTTTTTTGTTTAATTCCTATTTAGCTTGACAAATTCTGAAAAATAAACAAAAATAAAGTAATCTTTTTCTAAATTAAAGAGGAAACTGACTAACTGACAATCAACGTCCAGCCCAAAGCCCCAAACTACAAAACATAAAAACTTGTGTACATGATAATGCGTACGTTAGTACGTTCCCACTAAGAAGGCGTTTTCGGAAATTAACCCCCAAGGGGATTAAAAGGGGATTGGAAGTTTGTATGAAACTTCGTCATTTGAAAGTTACAGTCTTGAAATTCAAGAAGTATATGTTTGGTTCGGCGCTAGTTTCTAGTTTTTTCAAATAAAAAGGAATGTTTGGAAATTCAACGCCCATGGGGTTAAAAAGGGGAAGTAAATTAAAATTAAAATTTTTAACAGGGGTTCTCTACAATCTGTCCTCATATTTTGCATAATAGCTACTTCTTTCAGCGCCCGCTCCATAGGGCAGGGTCACTCACTACCGAATTCGCCATCGGGCCTGTCTAATAAGATGAGATTTAAATTGTAAGAGCCCAAAATAATTATTTGTAAAATACTCTATTTAGCCAGTTTTCATTACAAGAGCTGGTTCATGTCTAGATAATATGGTAAGAAAAACCATGGAATTGATATCTATTGAACATATAATAAGTCTATGAGAGAAACATTCAGCTGGCACAAACAACTATCGAAAAGTGAAAAAAATAAAATCGAATCGAGTAATTTGTATGGAAACTCCACCTAGTTAAGTTTTTCGCCTCAGCGGCGCCACTAAAATTCCGATGCTATAAAAAAAATCTGAGTTTGAATAACTTTTCAATATTTGATTTTGTCCGTGCTAGCTACAGAAATCTTAACAACTTGCAAAAACGAATATTTGAACAAACTAAATCGTATTTGTTCTAGTCGAAAAACAATAAAGATTGAGATAACATAATTCTATTTACTAATTGTCAAACCGTGCGTTCCTATCACGCGAGTTTTTGTCAAATCACCGCGTATCACAAAGGCGATCGCCGCGCCGAATCGAGCCAAAATAATCGATTGATAATCGAATAACAATCGAGCCAGTATCGAGTCATTCGATTGTGCCCGGTGGGTGGTCGAGATCGCTCGACGGATAGCTAAATGGGTAATTACACGTCATGTTTCGTGTTCCAATAATAATTATGATCTCGTTTAATAATTTAGATATCGTATCTACTGATTTTGCGCGTCAGGAACACATAATTTTACGTTATGGTCGCGCTAAATGCACAGTAACTGGTGACTCGGTTTGCCTCGTTCGCTTTATTTTGTGTATAGGATATTAATCTGTAGCTGTAAAGTTATGAGTTCCAGTTTCACGACTGGCAGAAGTACCAGCCTATTTAATGTGCAGGGCAAGGCCTCTCTCAAGGTCATTGAAATCAAGTTATCGTCACAATGATAACCAAAATAATTATAATAGGTACCTATTATGGGTTCAATCCCTTTTTTGCGAAGGAGAACGCGCCATAAACGCAAGGTATATTTTATTTTACGCGTCTATGTTTTATTTTTATTTTAGTGTCTATACGAGCTTTAACAATTTACATTTGTACATAGAATAAATAAAAGAGGCATTTGTATCAGCCCCTTAATTGTGTCGCATAAACTCCTTCATAGTATTTTTAAGGAATAAACCTCTAGATTAAAGTAAACTTACTTTATGCTTCTAGTAAAAAAGTGAAAAGTCAATAACACGTCAGATGGACAGTCCACAGAATATTGTCATAACGAAGAACAAAAACATTTTCCATCAAAAACATGAGCGGATTACTAGCGAAAATTTTAAGCGCGCCCGTCAGATTCCCGCTAGTTCGGGGGATGCTCTCCTACGCAATCATTTGGCCAACCTGCAGCATCGCTCAAGAATATATTGAGCATGGAACAGGTATCGCCAAAGCCAACTGGGCCCGAGCCGCTCGGTTTAGTTTCTTCGGCACATTCTTCATGGCTCCAGTCTTCTACGGTTGGATGAAATACTCGAGCAGATTCTTCAAAAGGAAGGACTTGATGACTGCTATATCCAGGGCTGCTGTTGAGCAAGTCTCGTACTCTCCACTCGCAATGGCGTACTTCTTCTTTGGCATGAGCATGCTCGAAGGGAAACCGTATAAGGTATGCGTGAACGAGGTTAGGGAGAAGTTCTGGCCGACGTACAAGATGGGCGTGGTCTTCTGGCCGACAGCGCAGACGTTAAACTTCTACTTCGTCTCCGAAAAAAATAGGATCGTCTTTGTGAGCTTGGCTAGTTTCGTGTGGACCGTCTACTTGGCGCACATGAAGGGAAAGGAGCAAAAAAATGAGAAGCACTACATGGGGTCGGATCCTTCGCTCCTAAATATTGAGCCTATGTCGACGAATCTCGATCCGGAAGATAATGAAGTGGAGTCTGTGATGGACAAAACTAATTTGGTTGCTGGGGAAATATCTTCGGATTTGATTAATCCAAATCCTGTAGTAGATATTGAGTCAAATGCTGAGAATGTGTCAGAGACGACTGTGTTGGTCGTCGAGAGAACGCCTGAAGAGAAGCAGCCTCAGCCTCAGCCACAACTGGTGTCTGATGTTCGCCCTGAGGGTGAGGGTTCCCACTTGGTTGTAGAGACATTAGCAGAACCAGAACCAGAGGAAGAAGAAGAAGAAGAATCTAGCCCAAGAATGACTGTTGAAGAAATGGCAGAATTATTATTCCTAATGCAATAATGTCGTAAGGTTTGATAACGGGTCCACTTTGAGGTTTTTGTTTAAATGACTACAGATGCTCTTACTGCCTGTTCAAGTTATTAGAACTCTTCGTTACTTCTGTTTACTACGTAATGTTTGTAACATATACAAGTCATTTGATAAATATATTTTTAATTGAATAATAGAAATTGTATCACGTGTATTCTTTTATTGCTACGTATACGTTTTTTGAACAGTCCTGGAGGCTAGGGGGAATTTGTTTTAGAGTATTGCAAATGGGTTATTTGTGGTTAAAGTAAAACGTCTACACTCATAGTAGTTAATTTTGTTTTTAGAAACATCCCCTTTCGCTTAATATCTATTCGCTTAGACGTACTAATTGCTAAGTCCTGGCTATGATTTCGGAGACCTGGGTTCAATTCCTGGGTGTCAAGATTTGTGTCGGATTTTTGATACACAGCCCGAGCTTGTGATCCGAATGGGCAAGTGTTAGCCTATCGTTGTGACGGCCTTGGCACTGCAGTGGGACATTTAATAAGCTGATACTTATTGTTATTACAAAATAAGCTTCACCAACATGCCCGCTGGATCACCTGTACCATTAGACAGTACCATTGGTGGTACAAAAGGTACTGATTTATCCAATTAGTACGCGAACAAATAGCTTTTTCTTAGGAATATTTTATTATAATTGACCCGATTCCACTAAACAACAGGAAATGAATGACAATCATCTGCATACTAAACCAGTCGTTATTCCAGGCTCCAGGTTTTGTCTCAATCGGATCGGGCACATTAAAATTCGCCGTGGAACAACAGATTAATTAGGCCGATAATAGTGCTGCTACCGCCGAATCCGGCGTTCGGCTCAAACGCGCCGAAACAGGTCCTTTTTCACTTAACGATCGGGACGAAGCTGCTACCAAAAAATCGGTAAAAAACTCTATACCTGACCCTTGAAGGGAAATATATGGAGATGTTCTTACCGGGTGTACTTCTTTTCGATTGTATTTTTTAAAACACAGGTTTTGTGATTAGTAAGAAATATTTTTTAAAGTTCACATCAAACTTTTACCTTAGCCTACCTCACCTTTGGTTACATAGATTTTTACCAATTTATTGGTTGAAACAACATTAGCAATTAACGCACAATTTAAAACATTAAACGTGTTGAAAACTCTGTGATAAAGTATATGTAAGATAAAGAATAGTTTGATCACGAGGACTCTATCCAAGAAGTTTAACCAACAGGAATTATTTTCCTCGTGGTCAAATCAGTTTGACGAAATAGTTTGATCACGGCGACTCTATTCAAGAAGTTTGACCAACAGGAATTTTTTTCCTCGTGGTCAAATCCAATATAATATCATTGGTCAAATCAGTTTGACAAAATAGTTTGACCACCCGGAAGAACCGGATAAAGTTTTGATATATTTGCTATTTAAATAACCTTTTTAACTGCATAAATCAAATAAAAATTACTTCTGCCCAATTCAATAAAAGACATTATTCGTGTTAATTCTTTAACCTTAAACATCAATATTCATCAACATAAATCGCTTGTCCATCAATACAGCATTTAAGATGTAATTTTATTAATTAAATTCTTAATTGAAATTGAAATTGAAATAAATTTATTCTGCAAATAGATTTTTAAAAAAATACTTTTACACGTCAATCTTTTTTTTCCCTACCAGCACTTCGACGTCAATGGCCTGTTGAGGAAAGAAGTGCCGCAAGAAACTCAACAGTTTTGCCTTTTTTCAAAAAATATTACAAATTAAAAATTATAAAATTCAAAAATTTAACATCACAAAAATAATTTAAGTCACAATAAATAATAATGTCAATACAAAGGATCATGTCAATACAAATAACAATACAAAGGCGCAGGCAGAGGATACAAAGGCACAAGCAGAGTACATGTGCTAGGAAGCAACTTAATGTGTCCACAAATTTTTATCATTAAAATAGTCTTCTATTTTATAAAAGCCTTTCTTCATAAGGCATTCTTTAATTTTTAATTTAAATTTATGTATAGGCAAGTCAATAAAAGTTTGTGGCAACATATTAAACATTTTTATACTTAATCCTACAAATGAGTTACAAGTTTTACTGAGTCTGAGGCTTGGAACGGCAAGCTTATGTTTATTTCTTGTGTTAAAACTATGACATTCCGATTTTTTTTTTAGAAAATCATAGTTTTTGCGTACATACATGATACAGTCGAATATGTACTGTGATGCTACGGTTAGAATATTAATTTCCTTAAAGAGTTCCTTCAGTGAGTCACGTGGTTTAAGCTTATATATGGCGCGAATTGCTCGTTTCTGAAGCACAAAAATAGCTTGTATATCGGCAGCGGTGCCCCATAACAAAATACCATACGACATTACACTGTGAAAGTAGCTGAAATAAACCAACCTCGCCGTTTCAACGTCTGTAAGATGTCTTATTTTTCTGACTGCATATGCAGCCGAGCTTAATCTTCCTCCCAGAGCAGCGATATGGGCACCCCATTGCAGCTTAGAATCCATGGTGATCCCAAGGAAGACAGTAGACTGAATTACATCTATGGGCTCACCATTTACAGTAATGCACGTCGTATTGACCTGTCTTACATTAGGCAGTGTAAACTTGACACATTTTGTTTTCTTTGAGTTTAATAAAAGATTGTTTGTTGAAAACCAATGGAGTACTTGGGAAAGAGCATTATTTACGTCGTCGAAAACTTCTTTACCGCGGTCAATTTTAAAAATTAACGAGGTGTCATCAGCAAATAATACTATTTCACATAAGTCTTTAGTGAAGTAAGGCAAGTCATTAATATAGATTAAAAACAGCAATGGGCCCAATATTGAACCCTGGGGCACGCCCATTTGGAGAGGCGCGCCAATTGAGGTAGTACCATTTATATTTACTTTTTGTATTCGATCAGAAAGATATGACTTTATAAGGCAAAGTGAATTATCCGAAACACCATAATGCTTCAACTTTTCTAACAAAATCTGATGATCTACACAATCAAATGCTTTAGACAAATCGCAAAAGATACCTAATGCATCCTGTTTGTTCTCCCAAGCATCAAATATATGTTTAAGAAGTGCAACACCGGCATCAGTGGTGCATTTGTTTTTAGTAAAACCAAACTGGTTACTATGTAGTAATTTGTTTTCGTTAAAATGAAATAGAAGCTGATGAAAAATAATTTTTTCAAATATTTTACTCATCGCAGGTAGGATAGAAATTGGTCTGAAGTTAGAGGGATCGCTCTTATCACCTGCTTTAAAAAGAGGGATAATTTTGCTATTTTTCATTAGATTTGGGAACTGACCTGCATCAATACATTGGTTAAAAATAAAAGCTAAATGAGGTGAGACTGTATCTATAATTGATTTGAGGAGGTCAGTTGAAATACCCCATAAATCTTTAGTTTTTTTAATGTTCAGTTCTTTAAAGGTTTTAATTATATCATCAGAAGTTATGTGCTTGAATTTAAAAGATGTTTTGCACTCATCGACACTCGATGCTAGCAAAGTTTTGGCTAGACATGTGCTTGATTTTAATTGACTTGTTGCCGTAATGGCTGCACTAGAAAAGAATGATTCAAATGCATTTGCTGTATCCTTGTCAGTTTTAACTATTTCATTATTTACTTTTAAACAAAATTCTCGATCTTGCGTTTTCACTTTGCAAGTCTCCTTACCAATAATATTCCAAGTAGTTTTTATTTTATTCTTGGAATTAATTATTTTATTACGTAAGAACAAAGACTTAGCCATAATACAGACTTTTTTAAATAACTTAGAATAGGCTTTAACGTACTCTATGATTTTTGGATCATTAGAGTAAGCTTTTATACCATATAATTCATAAAGCCTATTTCTACTTTTATAAATACCAGGTGTTGCCCAGTCACTAAATTTACTTTTAAAATTATTTACTTTAATGGTCTTGGCAGTGAATGTGGAATCATATTCATTTTTAATTAATTCAAATAAACTTTCATACAAATCATTAATTCTGTCGTTGTCATTTATAGTCAAAAGACCTATTTTATTTTCAATTTTACACTTGAACCTATTCATTCTCCTTTCAGTAACTGGTCTGCAAGTAATGTGTAATGAGTTAGAAGCATGATGGTGCTCAAACCCCACAAATTGCCCAGTGTGATCAGATTGTAAATTATTTATAATTGACTTATTCGCGATGTTGCAATTTTCATAGAAAATATTATCTAAGCAGGTGGCTGTAGTAGCAGTTATTCTTGTAGGTTCTGAGAAAAGCGGTAACAAGTTAAATGATTTAAAAAGATTTAGAAACCTTTCTGTGTTTTGGGACTTATCTAAAATATTAATATTAAAATCACCGCATACAACCACCTTCTTTCTTGAGTTACATGTTTTATTTAAGACATCTTCCATAGTTGATTCAAATAATGTGTACTCAGACGAAGGTGGTCTATATACACATATAACAATAAATTGCTCAACCTCTGCACATGCTATTTCTATAGTTCGCTCAATAGAAAGTGCTGAGATATCGTTACGAGCTTTTGACTTAAATTTATTATGTACTAATATGAGTGATCCCCCTCGAATAGCAGACTTTCTTATGAACGAACTAACAGTATTGAAATTGTCAATATAAAATGAACATTCGTGTTCTCTTAACCAATGTTCGGTTAGACACAAGACATGTATATCCATACAGTCAAGGAATAACCCCACTTGTAATTCTTTGCCAGGCAGGCCTTGAATATTTTGGTGCACTAAGTTCATGTACCTACTAGACTTATCCTTTGTAATATGATTGCCAGAGTTATTCTCTTTTGTCTTAAAATTTAATTTAAATTATTTGGAACAGTATCCAAGGTCATGTTAATAGACATGTCATTTTTACACTGCTCAATAGGAGCAGGTAGTTTAGCCAAGACTTTGAATGAGTACATAAAAAATAAAGATAGCGATATTGCTATCTGTCTTTTAATATAACTAGAAAGATAATATTTATCTTTTGTCAAGTATACATGATTACTTATTAATTTATTGATGTCAATCAAATTAAATACATTTTTATTTCCAAATGTCACAGTATCTAATGTCATATTTAATTTGTATCTGATGTCATTTTCATTTTGTAATACCCCTTTTAGGTAAGGCAATGTGAACAAAATAATCTTTTTTACATTTAATTTAATAAGATTGTCACAGTGCATTATAATTTTCTTTTTGTTCACATTACCTCTGTTGCCAATAAATATGATCAAAGTTGTATTGGGGTCATATTTTGATTTACATATTATTTCTAAAATATCGCTGTATGTGGCTCCAGGCAAACAGTGATTAATTATTGGACTATTTATTTTATTTTTTAATATTTGGCCCATATTTTTCCCAATATCGTCACTGTACATGATAACAGGATTTATATTATTAGTTATTTCTGTTATGCAGTCCTGAGTAGTGGAAATACACTCTGACTGGGAACTCACAGATTCTGGACTTTCTGGACTAGAACAAGTTGGAATAGAATTGCTTGTGAGTGCCTTGACTGCCAAAACATATTCCCCATACTCTTTTTTTGTGTAATTATATCTATTGGTCATTATTTCTAGTTGATTTTTGAGTAGGCACAATTCAGACTGTAATGTTTTTATATGTTTGTCATGTTCTACAATATTATTTTCTAACATAATGGTGTACACATCAAGTTCATCACCTACACGTCTTCGTTCTTTAATACACTGAACATTTTTAAAACACTGTTTCTTTTGCTTAATTAATTTTTGGGTTTTTTTGATATACCTATTTATTTTAACATATTTTCTAAATTTGTTCCTACTGCAATTGACAATTGCCATAGAACGGACCGAATTTATAGTAACATCCTCTGTCAAGTCAATTATATCCGTTGATGGCGAGTCAACTGCGGCAGAAACCAGGCCGGGTGCACTACCGATTAACTCGTCAAAAAGGCTCTGGTTGTGGGTGATTAAAGCGTCCGTCTTCTCCGACTCCATATGCGATATTTGGTGGTGCGCCTCCTGCAGCTCGTGCTCCAGCATGGTGATGCGCCGGAGCCCTCGCACATAGTCCTCGCTGCAGTCGCCAAACCCGTCCACTATGCCTTGTAACCTGTCCCTATCATCTACAACTAATTGGAGTTGCGTGTGCATCTCGGCCATATCTTTTTTTAATAAAGTATTCCTATTAATGACTTCTAACATTTCCCTTTCATTATCATCTCTTTCCAACAGCATTTGTTCATTCGACTCCCTGGTTGCCTTTAATTCTTTCAAGGCCACATCTAGTTTTTGAGCTAATGCACTGCGAGTCATCATGTTGATAAAGTTATTGTTAATAATATTATAAAAATAACAGAATAACAAATATGTTCAAAGCGTCGAATGAGCAATATGAGGTTATAGGTGTTTGTCAAACAATTATAACCTGTTTGCGCGTTCCGTTAACAAAAGAAAACTCGATACGACACGGTTCACTACGTTTATAAACCAATTAACTGTATGCAAAATAAGTACATACAAGTTATTTACCTGAAGAGATGATAACGATTTACAATATTCGAACAGTTGAAGTAACTGCCAGATGATTTTGTCACAATCACTATAAACACATATTTCACTTAGTTTACATGTAACTTATATACTAATTATTATTGTTTAACACTTATTTTAGTATTGTGAACGATATTGGGCATTATAAGTAGTATTTATTTAATTTTAAAGAAATTAAAATACGGGACCGGTACAGATCAGCTGTTAGCCGGAGTGTTGCCCAAGAGAAGTTGCCCCTTAGAAGATTTAGGCATAATTAGAGGTTAACACCTTGCACGAGTCGTCTAGACACGATACGGTGACAACGCGCCGTTTTACCTAAAACGGAATGACTCGGTTATTTTGAAAAACCCCATAAGTATTATTTTTCTGAAAAAAAAAAATATATAATTTCTACAATTTTTTTGAAATGATGCGTAAAAAGGCACACAAGACAACACAATATTGTGTCCACAAATATAGATTTATTGATGATCATTATTAAAGTGTTACAGAGGTAGGTATACTATTTTTGTGTTACATAGTAAGAATTGTTTTTAAACTTATATTAAATTTTTCTGATTTAAGTATTTTTTTGTACTAATTTAAGTCTAGTAGGTATATATTCCGTAGAATAAATTGTATTGATAATTTTAAAATTTTATGAATTAACTTTAGGAATAATTAGGTTTAATCTTAGAAGATCTTTCAATCTCCATATCAATACGGTTTTTTATTTTAGGAAAAATGTTACCGTACGATTGAGATGTTTTTCAAGTGACCGATTGAATGGCGATATCATCCAATAAAAAATTGATCTGCATTCGATCGATTTCACCTTAATGATGTTTATTTATAAAGGACTCACTTATCTCGTTGTCTGGAAGCGATTATATCATTACTCTGTCTCTCAAATGATAATTGTAATTAACATTTCCATTGTCAACACGCGTCCATTTGACTTAAAATGGTACAGTGGCGAATCATTGAATACTTATAAAACGAAAGAATTATGACGAAAAAGGAATACACAAAACAATGACACAAAAATTAAAGACAATAATTATATTAACGCAAGGTGAATTTCGCAAAAAAATTTCTGGTTTGTAATTCCAAAACTGATCAACAACATTAAAAATTAGTAATCATTATGATAAAGTGTACACTATTTTTTACCTACTAAGTTAGTACGACCCTTTGTTATTTTTTTATACTTGGTCTGTTGACAGACAGGCACGCAGCCCACCTGATGGTAGGCGGCCACTGCGGCCTATTCCATTGAGGGACGCTTCACCTGAAAGCGTCGCTTAATATGCTGCCAGACTGTAGGCTGATCTGATCTTCGAACCTCCGATTTCATGTGTACTGACTCCCACATTAATATTGCCGGAGCACAGCTAGAGCTGTTATGGCGGCAGATTTCACCTGTGGGGGTGGTAGCTAGCCAGTCAGACTGTGAAAAAGCCCTACCAACAACCAAATGTTAATTTGAATCGGGTTAAATGTAATTACCTAATTTTAGGTGTAATTTTCAAGAGCACGTCTTGTCAGCTCTATATGATTCCAATGCGACTATTTCACGCCACTTCATAGACTGGTATATTTTGTCGAAAGATAAAACGGACCAAAATCACATGATATAAAGTGACTTTTTTGGTGCAACGGTGCACAAGCCTTGACAGAGCTCTCCTCACCTGCCAGAGACATTATTTATTGTTATTTGCGAAGAAAAAAACAAGGGTCAACCGTAGTAATTGATTTAATATCTGACTTTATATAATTACTGTGAAATATGGTTTTTGGCGGCGGTTTTTTTTCACGTAGATCGTATCGTGGCGACTTTATTGAAGCCTTTGTTCGGTTTTTTTGGTGGAATTTAAAATATGAGATCAAAGTTTCACATGGATAATATTTTCTTTTGTTCCTTTTATCTGAAGGGTTTTTATTGTACCTATGTTACACGGATTCAATTTTATTTCGTTCTCATGTCGAATTGTGAAATTTAATAGAGATTCGGATTCAATGTTAAGAACTTGGGTAAACCACTTGGGTCTGAAAAGCAGGAGGTTTTGGTTGGTAGTAGAATTTCAGTAGAGACCGGCTTTTTAGGGTTTTATAGCACTTGTGTACTCTCTCAGCACGTTGACTAGTTGCTGAGCCACTGTTCTGTAAATATTTAGACATACATGTCCTACCTACTTACTTTTGATAGAAAATACTTCAAGATCAAATAGTATGGCAGACCGTTAGGTGAAGCTTTCTCTGACTGGAATTGGCCGTCATGGCCATACTATCTGATGGTCTACATGCCTTTTTGCTAGTAAATCATCCACTATAAAAAATCCTTAAGGAGCAAATTTATATAAGACTGTATCAGAGTTTATAAGAAGAATATTTAAGTGCATGTGTGAGTGCATAAGCATAGGTGCACTCTTTACTCCCTCACGCCCATAACACAGTGGGACAGCAGTCTGAAATGCATGACTGAAGTGAGATCAGGCGCAGTACCAACGACTTTATGTGCTTTCGAGGTTACGGTGGTGTTTTACACTGACTTCCAGACTCCGGAATGTGACTTAGTATTTTCCAAACAGAAAAACGCACGCTAAAATTGAAAGAACATTGAATCATGGAGTTACAAGTTCCTTTCGAATTTGCCGCAGTGTGTATTTACAGAGAATCATTAATGTTTTATCTCAATTTTAAATATTTAATTAAAGTCCTTTTCTCAAGTCATCAGGGCGAATCGCGACATTCGTTGCCTTTTAATTAAGTTATTAAAATTAGTCACACCCAAGTCAAAAAGTTTATAGTCATATTTTGATTGCACTTCCAGTCAAGTTCAGAAAGAAGATTGCTGTGGAATTATAGACTTAATTATACTGGATTAAGAGCGAATGTCGAGTGGTGTGTTGTGAGGTCGAAAGAGGGAGCGATCGCGGTTTATGGCCAATTTGGTGAATTTAGCCCGAATGCGTCCATCTTTGGCAAACACACAACCATTACTGTTTTAACGACTTTCTTAAAGGAGAGATCGTCTTACTTCCATGATTTTTTGGTATTATTATTATTGTCCTAAAACAGACAACAATCAAATTATATTAGTAAAAATTTACATATAGACCTCCAGATAAAAGAAAGTGTGCATAGGCCAGCATAGATAAATGTCTAACATGTCTCGAACTGCCGCACTCAGAGACGCCAATAAACGCTAATCTCTGAGTTACTAATTTTGTCATTTAATAATAGTCTTTATTTTTATGATGTTAGGTACCATAGATTTTACATTAAAGTAAAATGATGACGTCTCTGAGTGCGGCAGTTAGACATCTACCTACCTATAAATTAGTAGCTTTCCTTTACCGGTTGTCTGGTTTCCTTAGTAGCTTTCCTTAGATTCGGGTAGATGACACTGTTTGGGTACTAATTGTACCTAACAACTAGTGTATAACTTGCGGCACGAAAGTGTAGAGCGCTGACCGTTATGCGCAGAAGTCAAAAATAAGGTAGGTATTTTCGACCTTGCGCCATACTACTAACATTTTTTTTTCCTTTGACGCAGGGGAAATGCTGCCTTAAGCATACCCGCCGCCGGGGGGCGGACAGGTTATGTGGGGCTCTCCGTCTGGGATGCACAGAATAAGCTACCCAGAACGGCCTACCCACTAAAACCCCTGCGACGCTCCTTCATCGTCCATAGTGGGGAGGAGTCACGGTGACTGGCACGAAGCCTATTACGCGATCCTCCCCGGACGGAGCCCGCCTACACGGCGGGCAAAACGCTATCCCCCCCGGCCAAGCTGTGGGGGGGAGATAGGGACAGTCAAGAGCGTCGAACCGTCCCTATAACAGGCAGTGAAGGAGACCGGTGCAATGCCGGCGCTGGCACCCCTGTACCATTCACCGGCTGGTCTCCTTGGAGAGGAAGGAGACGATGAGCAGTTCGTCGTCTTCTCCCCCTCCGCGCCCTTCGGAGCGCATCGGCGGTAGGGTCTTGCTCCCGCATGCGCTCAGCCGCCTCCTTCGCAACCATCACCTCCTCACAGAAAGTGGCGATCGAAGGCTCTCCAGGCCTCCCTCCCCGCGAACATAGGCCATACTACTAACATGCGCAACCATAACGGTCAGGGCTAAACTTTCGTGCCGCGAGTTATACCAACTAATAAAAATGATACAATTTCTTCCCCTTAACAAGAGCACATAATTAAAGATCACTTCTGTGCCTGATTGCGAAGTGGCCGGACATAAACCCGCTGTCTCAATCACGACGCGGACATCTCAATCGTCTGTAATCACTCACTTCGATATCCTACATTCGTTGTTAACTATCTTAATACAGAAATACTTAAGATTAAAGAACTCATGTTTGCGGAAATGTAATGCGTTTTTAAACACTATGCGGGACCTACTACCTTCTAACTCAATCCTCCCCGGTTTGGTTTAACATTAAATTCGTAGGCTAGTACTTTTTACTACTTAGGGAAAAGCGGTTATTTATTTTTATCTGACTAAATAAGAACATTTTTTATTTTAGATACCTACAGCTTTCTAATTAATTTTTAAACAAGTACCTACTTAGCATCTTTGTTAAAAATTAAGAATAACGTAGGTATTTTAAATTTTTGCACTAAAATTTTTAGCGTAAAAGTTTAACCTTTCAAGTGACAATAAAAAGGGGTCAGCTAGGTAGCCTAGGTAGGTATATTGCATAGTTTTATAATGTTACTATAACAGAAACTTTGTTATGCAGTGTTATTTACAAAAAGTCCATAGCATCGACCATTAAACTGCGGCGTTGACAAAGCATGATGGATGACGCCAATAAAAATATTTTTTACCATAAAAATGCAAGCACGTTATTAATTCTAATAACATGTCCATTTTTTGTGTTCCATCTTGGGTAAAAACGCGGAGAATGCGCTTGGGTTTTTATAGTAATTTATGTTGAATGGGACGATTAACCACACCCGAAGATGGGGATCGAAGGTTTGTCACATATGGAGAAGTGGGCAGAGCGATATTCGTTAGGTATACTCTTTCATATTCTGAATGCTGTGTGTAATGAGTATAGCTAACTATCAGCGGCGACGCGACGACCGACAGTTAGACAGCGCTGAAAAACGCTCAAGAATATATTTTTCTGCGGTTTCTCCCGCGCGTAAATTATTTTTTCAAATATCCCCTTTCCCCCACATTTCCGGGATTAAAAGTACCCTATGTCATCCGGGGATAGTGTATCTTTCCAACAGTGAAAGAATTTTTTCAAGTCGGTCCAGTAGTTTCGAATACTATTCAATACAAACCATCAAAATCTTTCCTCTTTATAATACGTATTAGTATAGAGTACAATGGCTGTCGTCAAATCTTCTTAGTAATGTTTCCTAAGGTTCCCCAAGAAGAGGTATCAAGAATGACGATGTTTTTTTTATTCATGTGAGTTGACAGACAGGCACGCAGCCCTCCTGATGGTAAGCGGTCACTGTGGCCTATGGCGAATGTTATTACTATGTCACACTTGACATTGGGGTTGATAAATACAAACCCGAGTGATCTCGAAAAAAAGCGAAACTAATGTAGCCCGGAACGAGAAGTGAACCCAGGAAACAGAGATGATGTCAGAATTTTGATACAAAAATTTCACATCGCATTATAAGCTGGCCGATTGCAAAACAAAACAACAACAACAAAATTAAAAATAATTCAAATAACGCACAATAATTAAGACTTCAACTTCAATCGAGGTACGCCATAAAAAAGTAATTGTAATTGTCTCCCATCAATTCCCGAGAACTGCCGATTTGAAGTTATTTTTTTCCTCCCCTTAAGTTCAGAACCAATTAGCAATTTGCCAAAACCAATCACAATAATTTTACTTTTAATTATAACTTGCGTCTCATTCGAAACGGGAGATGAAATGACTTAATTAATAAACCAACGAAATGAAACGTTATTCTTGGATATGTCGACCTCTATTGCGTTCGTGTTAAGGTTGGTTTTATTATAAACTGTTAGTTTAGTGTTGCTTTTCTAATGTTGTTAATAACAATAACGTTATTTGTCAGGTATATCGTAGGGACCCCACTAGGAGGCCCCGCCTACCCATTATTAAGGGTAAAATAAAATTTAAACGCCTTTTGAATTCAAACAACTTAATTATAAATTATCATAGTTCCCATTATCCCCTGGGATAATTATGTGGACTGGACTGAGGTAGCTGTTTCGAAGGATTTTTTATAGACATTGTTTTTTATCTTTGATTGGCATCTAGTTCAGATTATTACGGGAGATGTTAATAGTTTATTGGAAAAGGAAGCATGAAACGTTTTGCTAAAGACAGGTAGTAAAAACTGTTTCATATTGAATCTATTTTTGAAATAAAATATATTTACAGAATTGTCGTCTGTTGCTTAGATTAGATAACTTTGTGCTTAGCGCGGCAATGTTTATATCAGAAAAAATATTCATAATGATTTCATGTGTTTCCAGAGATTATATTAAACTAATAACAATGACCTCTCTTTGTAAGTAAAATAAGTTACTAAAACGAATGATATATCAGGGGCGTTTTATTTAGTCTGCAAAAAATAAAACAATTCACGCTTACATTGTTTAAACCTTTTCTATAGCCTGCGTGAAACATTACTGGTGGTACATTTTATAGCATTCAGTTTATCTCAAACACTTGTAATAGTTATGATGACGAGACAACTCCTAAATCATCTCGCCACGTCAAAAAGCCGTTAAACGTCTTAACTCGAAACGTTTTCGTCACGAAAGCTGCGACTGCGCATCACGTGATAACTGACGAGCCGTGACACACGGTGAGTGATACTGCGACAATTTACTAAGCCGCTAACTGTCACTTGAAGCGATGGGTGTTCTGAAGCTATGCTCGTAAAACATCAAAGTACGGAGTTCGACAAAATATAGAAGTCATCGGTTATTTAACTATTTCCGGACGAAGAACTTTTTGAATGTTATTCATTCACTCTTGCTTGACAAATACAGGAGTAGCCTGATCTGTGTTTTTTTTGCTAGTTCAGTTGGCAGACAGGCACGCAGTTCACCTGATGGTAAGTGGCCACTGCAGCTTATTCCATTGAGGGACTCTTACCCAGGAAGAGTTGTTTAATGAGCTGCCACACTAGGCTTTTCTGATCTTTGAGCCTTTATGTGTGTACTGATTGAAGGTCCGCAAGAAGACTATTTCATTCATTAGACTAATACTCCACGGATGAGTACCAACAAAAGATAAATTTTATAATTGTATTGATAAGATTATAGCCACAAGGCAAGTTCCTAAAGACTGTGGAAGTAGAGCACGATTAAAAGTGAATTCACTTTCTAACTTTCCTCATGATCTGTCAATTGACCTTACTAAAAGTTATTCAAAAACCATCAAGCTATCGTCTAATAAGTATCGATTACTGTTCGACTAATGCTATTAAGGCGCATAGAACCGCCTTAATTGAATCATGTAGTATAAAGATTAACGCTGGACCACATCATCCATCGCATAAGATCGAGATAAAAACTAACGAAGGTATCTATAATAAACTTCTATACTAATATTATAAAGAGGAAAGATTTGTTTGTTTGTATTGAATAGGCTGCGAAACTAATAAACTGATTTAGATAATTCTTTCACTGTTGGAAACCTACACTATCCCCGGTTGACAGAGGGTACTTAATTAACCAGGACGTCGCTTAAAATTCTTTGGTTTCTTTAATCTTTGAGCCTTAGCCATACTGTAGCTCCTCTCTATTTCCGAGTCTTTGTTTTTAAGTACTAATGGAAAAAAAATGTCAAGTAAAAAGTACTAATGTCTTAATAGAGGTGTGTCTACGTCTCACTCCGGCCGCCGTCACGGGGCCATTAGCGCCGCAAGAGCCACTAATCGCGCCTCTTCCGCCGGTGATCATCGCGGCTTTTTACACTATTTGTTTTGCCTTTTTTCAGGAGTGTGTATAAGTGTTCTAGCGTTGGCTTCTATGCAGTCAAACGAAATTTATGTATTTCTGCATTTGGATTTAGAAAAATACTTATCATCTAACCGAATTTTAAATGTTTTGCCTTACCAAGCTTGCTTACTTCCAGTGCTCAGGTTACATTAGAAATATCAGTATTTTTTGTCCTTTTTGTCGTCGCAACGGACCAACTGGCGGATGTGAGTTTTGGTATGGCTTTAGTTTGGGAGGTGGATTTTTTTTTACCAGGAAAAATACCACAATTATCCGGGATAAAGTCGTAACTATAGTCCACGCGAGCAAACCAGAAGGCTACTTTATAATATTAATTTGAATCGTAATATCCGAATATTATGTTTAATTCACTAACAGTAGTCCATGTAAACCTAGCACAATGTTGTTTTTAAAAAGCGCTAACAGCGTCACTAAAACATCTCGAAATACTCTTCCGCTTGACAAAAAGCACGTCGCCGTTAGCTATGCGTTTAACAACTATTAAGGGTTTAAAAGGCCGTATGAATTACCGTTAATCAGCTGTATTCTTGGCGGGGAAATAAATGGACACAGTTGATCGCAGACTATAATTAGATTAATTATCTCATGGAAGCGTTTATTATTAGTTTTCTAAAATTGTTTACTTTGATGACTTATTTGGTGTAAGGATATAGAGTTATTTGCTATTGTAACAGTTTTCTGAGCGGCCTCTAAGTGCTAACGGATCTTATGCTTACGGAAAGTTTGTGGCAATACTAGCAATGCAATCTTAAGGTAAGGTTTAAATATTTACGAGGTAAGTTTTTCAATGTAAGAGTAGGTAGTTTTATACTTATCTAAATCTCATCGCTATGACTGAAAGGTAAAAGTAACCGAAGGAAATTCTGGCCACGAGCGCGCGCACGTCTCTGCGGTCGCCAATCACTCTTGTGACGGCATGCTAGCAAAGTAATTGTTTCCACTAGCACAACACACCAAGACGACATATTGGGCCGCAGTCCTTGAGCATAGGGTAGCACCTATCAGGCAGGAAGATCTTGTGAGATTTCTAATACCAAAAGTCATGACCAGTGACCAGTGCATAACACACCAAGACCACAGAATATATATGCCAAGACGGTATTATAATCGTTCGCAGTCCTTGGGCATAGACACCTATCTCGGAGATAGATATTGGGAGATTTCGAATTGGGCTTCTGTCCCATAACACTTAGAGCTACCTCGAAGAACGAAGGTTCCGTTTTGCTGACGTCATGGCGAGTGACCTCTAAAGTATCTATGAGCATGACCTAGCCATAGCTTCAAACCAGTACAGAGCCACGCACAGTCTAACTACGCAGCAATTTGCATCCGCCTAATTACAGAGCGGGTAGTTTCAGTTCGCTCCGTAATTTAAGCCGCACAAAGCGACGCTAACGAGACGGCGGGTAATACTGCTGATGTCTCAATACCTCCCGGTGTGCGAGCCTATTATTTCAGTCCCACACGACGCGGATTGTACAGTTGCTTGCTGTGGAGAAGGCTTTTGGATTAAATTAATGAATATATTTTAGAGACATTTAAACATAGGACCGCTTTGCCCCGAACTTAGTAAAGCTTAGTCTTTATGGTTGACAGAATTTAAGAGACATATTCTGTATACCACTGTCTGACTCCAAAGTAGCAAAGCTTTGTCTTACGGGCGCTACAACTGATGAACATACTTCAATACTTTGTATGTTAATTGTTAGTCTTAAAAACACAAAGATCAGATCATGCATGTATACAAATGTTTGTAACTAATAACTACCTATTATAAAATTTGTCAAAATATTAAGACATGAGTCTTCAGGTATAATATTTGAGTTGACTTATTTCTTTCTTAAATGATTGTCTTAAAACAAAGCGCAGTTAAGTTTTGCTCGCCCTTGCCATTGTCCTTTTCCATATAGAAAAGTTTGTACTTCTTATGTACATAAGTTTCATCACGATGTAAGCCCTGTTGTATCTTGATGAAACTTGTATCTAAAGTGGATTATATTGGAGTAACTAAAAAAAAAGTAACTAGATAAAAATCTCCGCCAATGGTCATCGAATACAAAAATATTCTCTGTTCATATAAGATTCAAAGATGCACTTATGTATGAGTCGTCAATAGATGTTACAGAGTGACTCTACCACCGGATTCTGAATGTTGCATCGAATTCGATGGTAATCGGGAATTTTAAACATCAATAACACAAATCTGATAGACAATTGGTCTATCTTCAAGATACATGATTAAGAAATTAATGTCAAAATGATATTAGCGTATAAATATAAAATAATATTTTCAATTATGAAGTCTGTTCCGCAACATTTAGCCCACCCCCCTATTTAGGTTCTACAAAAGCGTGGTGCACCTACAATGCAGTTTATGTGTTGCTCTTCATGCATACATCCATTTTATATCAGGGTGATGTACGCTACTCGCGCAACACGCGATTTTGAACTATAGCTCCAAGACATTTGGATCAAATTTCCCGGAACTAATAAAATTTTCTTTGGAGTATTCCAGGAAATGCTGGCAATGCACTGTCACATCAATTTTGATCATACTCTATGGACACAGAAATCATATTTGTATAAAATCGTCCTTGGCGTTACGTCGTTTTGAATTTGAAACGGCGATTTTCAGATTTTAAATTGCTTCTGTACATGAATGGTTTAAACGACAGCGTGCTTTAAACTAAAAGCAACTTTGAAGCTAAGGTATACTGTTGTAATTCCTCTGGCATTTTGCGTGGTATAAGATAGGTTTATTGCAAGATCGGAAACTAGCTAGTGTGAGGTAACGTGAATCGCGAGAAAGTAGTGCTATTTGCTACCGTATCGCGCGCCATCGCCAAGCCAGGGAAGATCAACCTTGGCTTAATATTCTTGCAGCTAGTTGTTGTATCTTCTTCTATTACAACTTATCTGACTCCATTGACTTTGCAAAACTTAGCTGCTATTTTAATGTGGTGTTTTCTTTAAAAGATCCGGAATTGGCGATGTTAAAACAAACAAAAGCTTATTATAACAGACTCAATCAATTCAGTCCAAGAAATGGAATATCATATTTAGACCATATTAGTAAGCAAGCTCATCGCATTCCTTCTTAACCAAAAAAAGCTTAGGCAACTTTAAAAAAAAGTGTTACTTAAACGAAATATTTTCAAAGTATTCCTATTTGTGTGCTTGTATTGTTTACCTATTCAATGGAGTTTGTTTAAAAAATCCATGCCGTTATTCCGGCCAAAGCAGAAATGTATTTTTATGTTGTAGAATCTTCTTTACGGCGAACAAAACTTTATACGCCTATAAATTGCCACGAAATGTTGCGAACGCCTGCGTTTTCCGCCGCTCCGCATCCGTCCAATCAGCGGCATTATATGTTAATAGCCTATTAGAATATATGCCGTGGTCTCTTCGCGCCGCTCTGCTATCGCTCTACAGCGCCGCCCAGCCTAACCCGACCTCCCGCCGCCATTGTCGCCTATACAATCAAGAGTTTAACATTCCTTGGATGTTTAGCTACACCTTCCCAAGATACTATTACACCTCCACACGTTAAAATTAGACCCTATTCAGTTAAAATAAGGTCATGAATGATCGCACGTGTAAGTTTGAAAGTGTTTTGCACGGTGGCTTGTTAAGAGAAGTGTTCATTGTTTTTGTTGTCTTATTGTACTTAACGTGGGTTTAAAGGCTTTGTTACCCATCGTCGTGTTTTGGTGTTCGAAGGTAAACTTGCGCGTGGCTTTCGAGTTTCATTAATGGCTGTAACATTAGTACCTAACATCCAATTATGTCTAATTCAGATTTGGTGTTTTATTATGGTTTCCCTTCTGTGATTTGCTTTTAATAAAACTGTGACATTGACATTGACAATTCACAAATATATTTTTTACTATAGAACTTGGTCAGATTATTAATTAATTTACAGAAATCCCATAATAATATACGTCGAAATGAAATGCAATAGCTGAGAGCAGCCTTTTTAGATTCAGAGTAATTTTTATTGTAAACTTATTTTATAGTACAAATCTTATTGTATGATGGTACCTACACAAACCAAAATATTTGGGGAAACCAACCCAAACGTCATTAATCTCTACCCTAAAAAAAGGATCCCCTTTTCCAGATTCAAAGTAATCAGGTTAAAAAAGAGTCTAAAAACAAAAAACCAGTTTTAAAAATTCCTAAAATATCCCGTAGGGCGTTCTGTCCGCGGTGTCTTTTGCCGAGATAAGATCTCGTTATAATGTTTCAATTAACCAGTAGCCAGTATTTATTGGCGAGACACGCCGGTCGATTCATTACCTGCAGAAGTTTTACAAAAAATGCAAAAGAGACGCCGACGGTACAAGTTCACGTCGCACGGCTCGCGACTATCTTATTGGATAATTAATTTTTCTTAGGTTTTGTCAGTGAACAGAAAAAGGATAGGTTATTTATTATAGTGGTATTAAGCTAGGAAATTATAATTAGTATGTTGAAGTACGTTGTAATCGGAAAAGATCTAAGGTGATCGGAGCTGAGCTAGGTCGTAGATAATATCTATCTAATATCTACTATATTATAGTTTGAACGATGTGCAGGCCGAGTGGACGCCATATTTGGATGTGCGCAGTGTGGGGTGGCCACGGCCATGGTGCCGGTGGCTTTCAAATATCTTTATTCTTTAGGTTGTTGGTTTGAATCTCGGGCGGCACTGAATTTCATGTTGTTTTTATTTGAGGGTGTCATGGGTGAAGAAACCTGCAAATTCAGGTAACAATATTATTTATGGTTACTCTTGGCGTGTTTACCTTGCTACGGACTTTACAAGCAAGGTTTCACATTTTATTTTAGGCACTTGTCTCACACCAACTAGCACCTATAAGGATTGTAATGGAATTGAGTAGTTTTTTATTACTTCATAATTTTTTCGTACCGGTGGTGATGAGAAAATATACTTATCTTATAGTATACAATACTACAATTAATGACTTTATTAGATCACAAAAATCTGGGATTAGGCATTTTGCTTATACAAGCGGTGCTCACTATAAAAAAAAAATCTTGGATTTCTTGTTTTATTGAAGCCAAAAGAATCAATAGATATGATGGGTATACTTTGATAAATTGCGTAACTTCTTAGCATATTATGAGTTCCATAACAATATGCTAAATATCGATCATTAGCATTCGTTTACTGGGCTAAAGTGTCAAAATACTAAAAGGTCCGCGATCAACAAAGGGAGAACAAAAATAAGCCAAACAAGTATCGGCGATATATTGGAGAGGTTCCGTTGCTTAAGTCGTACAATAACAAACGATTTGATTTATCGTTAAGTAAAAAAAATATGATATTCTACTGCTGGCTGTAAAAACCTTGCTAAATTTTCTTAAAAAAAGCGCGATGATTGAAGCTTGTTTATTGAAGTTACTTTTTCAGCTCCATATTTGATATTCTCCGTATTAAAAATATAAACCAAACGTGGTGGTCATGCCAATTATGTTTAACATACTATGCTACCACTGCTGTTTAACTCGGCGGTGAGAAAATTATCAAGGAAACCAGCACAATCAGGTTACAATGGCTGTTCAGCTATTATCTAATTGGTCTGGTTCCCCTAGTTGACATAAATATGGGTGACGGCACGTAACGTTTTCTCTGTATTAAAAAAAGACTAAAGTTAGTCGCTTCAAAGTAATACTGGACCTGCCAAATAGAAATCTAACAAAACATTAAAAACCATCACGCGGACCCCTGAACCCGTCCGACCTGCGCACGCGGCGATTTGTTCTTATTTCCCCCAAAACCTCCGCGTATTATTCGAATTAATTCACCTGTAATTGGATTTATGGGGCCACGGCGACATATTTCCAAATCTCCTGTGTTGCTAATTATGCCGCCGAGGTATTTTAACAGTATTTATGGCGCGGCTTGATCTTAATTCAGTGCTAAGTGGTGTTATCTCTCGCTCGACATTACTGGATTATTGACATTTTTACTTCATTGTTTCACATTTGCGGGACGTTTGGAATTATTGGTGAAAGCGATGATGATGAGTCTGGTAACAAAGTAAGTTTATGTTATATTTGAACGAGGAATCAGACTACATCAAGTAGATTCAGGATGGACTATTTATACTGAGGGACACTTCCCCGAAAGTATTTAGTTGGCGATAGGATGTTTTCATAGTTTGACTGGGACTGACTCATAGTTTGACCCATACTTGAAATCTGCCGTGCCGCCATAACAACTTTGACTTTGTTCCAGCTATATTAATGTGGGAGCCAGTTCACTTGAAATCAATGGCTAGATGATCTGAGGAGCATACAGTGGCAGTATCTTCTTAGCGAGTCGATGGTCGAGCAGATGGTTGCTTACCAATAGGTGGGCTACGTACTTGTATATTTGTGGCTCTCTAATTCTAATTTCTACTATCAACGACATCCTGTTCCACGGAGGTGGTCAAATTAACACACAATAAAACTCAATCCTGCCCGGGAATAGAATCCTAAATCCTGAGCACAAGCGTCGCCTTCGAACAGCGTACCACCTACGACGCCCATATCAGTCTAAGTGATAAACAATAATTGAAATATCAACAGTACTAGATACAGGATTGTTGCGATGCCCACGTGTGTAGCGGGTTCGTTATCCGTCGTAAATCATACTGAGAAATGGTGCCAGGGTGGAGCGCAGGAAATATGACAGTTCACTTGTACTAGTATTTATTCTGAAGTCTGCCGAGGCTTCTTTAGACTTTCATATCGGATTGGTAACTCAATCGATGGCGAATCTAAATTGTGCAGCTGTGGCAGGATAACGGTAGGGCCAGTTACATTTTTTCGAAAAACTTTACCCAACTTATTCTTCATGAATTGTATCTAGACCTCGAAGGCATTAAATAAAAAGGGCGAAAGACTGAAAATCTATGTCTAATAGTTAACCTTTAGATTAATCTACTAAACAAAGACACATTACAAAGCTAATATAAAAAAAACGCGTACACCAATTAATTCCTAACCAGAAAACGCGTGAGAACAATCCGTTGGTTTTAACATCGTAAATTCGCCCCATGTCAGTCAGGACCAACGTATTATTATTTTAGACCTATTGAAATGCCATTTCTGTATAAAATATATCTGCCCGTCTCTGGCTAAGGGCTTCGTGACGGTGTATAAGACTAAAAAGTATCAAAAATATAGCGAAGCGCCATATCGCGTTATTATTTCGGGAGACAATAGCGCCTGCATTGTCACATTCAGCGCGGTCCATGCAAATAATCATAAATAAATAAAAATAAATATGAGCCACTCGATGTTCGACGTCTTATTTTAGGGACGGGTCCGTGGTCGCAGAGCCTCGGCGCTGGATATGACAATACTGTTGGTGAGATGTGTTCATGATGAGTGATGACTGTAAAACTATTATTTCTGTGGTAATGGCTTCCGCTTGTGACTGCACTCGTATGGTATGTTGATAGAAAAGTAGCACCATTGTGGTATTCTGATGTTAAGCTATATTACTTTTCTTTTACTATTAGTTTCTAGTGGGTCTGCCTAGATGATTTCCTTTAATACGTATAAGTGATTTCCATTTCATTTTGTCATACGAGTAATTGCAAAAGTTGAATCATCCATTTCTACTTCAGCATTTATAACATTATACACAAGACATAAATTATCTCCAAATATTCCTAATTTTCAGCGCCAACTAACTCCACATCAAGCAATTCTTATTAACTATACCCATACGTATTCTTACGGAGGTAAGGTTTGAATATAGGTAATACATGCATCATCATTATATAAAAAGGCGTGTTAAGTATATTTTTGTTCACTATAACAACTGGAAAATCATTGTATATGGTCAAATAAACTATTTCTATTTCTGTCTATTTCTATGACTAAAGTTTAAAATTACGCAAGTAAAAGTAAGTATTTTAACTTTTACACCGGCACATTTATCTTAAAGGCAGCAATTTTTCTTCCATAAAAACAAGTAATGTTTACGGAAAATGGCGGAACAACCCCACAAATTCAGTGAAATAGTAGCCCACTAATCTTCTGCAGGAATAGCTTAGACCATCGCGGTGTGTCCTCCTATTACATGGACTTAAAGATTCGTACTGAGCACAAAATAAAATCTATCTTCTTATTTCATCAACGACGAGTAGGCTTCAGAGATTAATAAATCGTCAATTAGGTATTATCAATGGTTCAAAATGACTCTACCACCGACCAGAAAAACAGGCATTTGAATACTATACTTATAGTCATACCCTCTTATTACAAAACGTGGTTTAAAAATTAAACCGAGCTTAGTACTACACTTACTCCTGACTAAAGTCAAACGCTATTATAAAACGAAGTATTACTTCATTTCGAGGACTAAAGTTAGACCCAAGAAAGTCCGCCGATGCCCCTAGTTTTACTATGGACTAACTTTCAAACGTCAAAACGATAACACTAAAAATTTTGCTCCGTTCTACGTAAAGAAAGACAGTTTTTGAAAAGAATCACTTAATTTGTGAACAGAAAATTAAAAATATATGTTACTATTTCTTACATTACTAAAACACATTTTTAATTAAAGAATTATTATTTTTACCATCTTATTTAAAGATTTTAAAACATGTCATAAAACAAAGTCTTGTAAAATGAAACGCACTGAACGAGTTAGTACCAGTAAATTATTCTTATGTTGGTATTTGTTTTGTAATAAGGAATATAGTCCGGACTTCGTACCTGTACTAACTAGTACAGGTCTAAACCTGTTTTAACGATTGTTTTTTGTAATAAGAGGGATAGGGTTTTCAGTAGAAAGAGATCGGTTATTATAATCAAAAATAGATTGGGACAAGTAAAGCGAATTAAATAACCTTTGTCTTGTTCTTAAAACTTTAGTTACTACTATTACTAATATATTCTGTGTTACAGGTGTAGCGCTCTTGAGGTAGCTGAGCAGTAAGGGAGGGGTGACATGAGACGTTCACATGACGACTCACTGACGATTCGGACACATTATATTCGGAAACAGTGTCTTTATTGACACTTTTTAACAGAGTTGCCATACCTACATGAGATAAATGGTGAATTTTAACACGCGGCGTCCTTTGTGTTTTTATTTATTATGAATTGTTAATATTTCAGAGCGACTGTACTATTCGAGAAGACAAAATATTTACTCCCTTCTGTCGCCATAACTTTCGTTGCAATCGCCATAATTCCATTTGCGCGGGTAATTTTCGTAAAAAATCGTCTGTTAACTCCTTGATACATCCAGTAACTTTAACCCTTCGCCGCGAGGCTGTCTTACAAGTCACCCTGTCCGACCGGCGCCACAGAATCGTAACAAATGCCGCCATGCTGAAAATAAAGACATGCGATAGTTGCACAAAACGAGAAGCGAATTAACATTGTATTTATTCCATATTTATGTACCGGCGCGATTGGAGAGGGCGCTCGCGGCGATTTATGAATGTGGGAATGTAAATGCGGGTACATAGGTACCACTTTCTGCACTTTAGGGTTAGATGCAGGGCAGTGTTTGGGTGTTGGAAATTAGAGTTCGATTGAACGAGGTATGAGATAACCAGCACCAAATATTTTTTTGATCGATTAATGACAGCGGTTTAGATGATGAGCTTAAAAATCTATAATACTCGTACTTGTTGAAGATATTGAAAACTTAGCTTAGATTAAGACTTGGTAGATACATACGACGCACTAATGTTGGACAGTGGCGCTCGCAGTATAAATTACTTATACTAGAAAGGAGATAGTGTGAATCAGGGATAAAATATAAATCAAATACAACAGGATAACTACACAGTAGAACGGATGGCCACGTTTGAATCATGTTACCTACTCTTATGCCTCTTCTACAAAATAGTAGAGATCTAGTCAATTTTAATTAATCAAATTAAGTAACTTATTATTGATATTTATTAATGTAATTGTATTTAGTGGTATTGCAAATGTACCGATCGCTCAGCTATTTGGCATCGCCTTGGAAATAATTTTCGGCTAAGGGATTTTTTGTTACTCAAAGTCAAAGTATTTATTTTGCAATTTGATTTACCAAGAAATTCTTTTGCACGTCATAAACTTTTTTCCTACTTTCTGAAGTAAGGAAAAATATTTAATATTTTGGCAGAGGTTATTGTTACAATCTATTCTTTAGATATTTTCATTCAGGTAAGAAATCATTGCGCTTACGATAATCTATAACTCAACAAGGCCGGAATATTAAAAATAAGTTTTAATAAAGCCCCAATTTAAATATCGTTTACTCATGATAAAAAAATCCAAACAGAAAACGAGATTCGAAATGATACACAAAGGCTAATAGCCAAATAACGAGTCACATCAACTCGGGAGAGCACAAATAAACCCTCTATATACCGACTTCTTTATTCTTTATTTACCTCCCATCGGCAGACGCGTCATTTCGTTTTTACCATTCCAACTTTACCTCCCGAAAATTCATGCATAACTCTTATGTCATACGGAATACGGTTGAAAATTAAGTGCATTTTTAGGGAAAATAGGGCTGGGTATATGCAAAAGTGGCAGAGCGAGTTTTCCGGGCGAAATTGGAAAAATATACCCGTTTTCACAATGGCACGGCGCGGCGGGCCGCGGCAATTTGAATATAGATTAGAAAATGTGACGGCATGCACTCTAATATGTTTTCGTAGGGATGTGGTGCGGTTTCCATTACTGTGTTGTGGTATCGATGTAACAAAAACTTAAAAAAACTATTACATTTATTTCTTCAGTCAAACAAATTATAGTAATGGTATGGATGTTAAAATAACAAAAAACAACTAATTTTTATTAGCTTTAAGATATTTAAATAAATTTTTTTAAATTTAAATATTTAAATAAATAAATAAATTTAAATATTTAAATAAATATTTCTGGACATTATTCACACAGCGCCATCTAGCCCCAAACTAAGCATTAGCTTGTGCTATGGGTGCTAGACAACGGATAAACATTACTTATATACTTTTTTTTTGTAAATACATACATATTATACATAGAAACACCCAGACCGATACAAACAGACATGTTCATGCACACAAATGTTTGTACCGTGCGGGGATCGAACCCGCGACCTCTGGTGTAATAGCCGACTTCTCGACCATTACACCAAATGGCTCGTCGAAGAGAAGATCTAAGTAGATTGTTAAGAAATTAAATACAAAATACAAATACCTTTGTATATTAAATATTCTTGCATGAATGTCTTATCATCTGATATTGTGGAACTGTCAAGTTCTATTATCCACTAAGGCCTATGGGCCATTGTAATGAATAATGGAGTAAAATGATTCTTGCCTTTGATTTGGTTGGTGGTACAATATTTCCAAGTTTATATCAATCAAATTAACGAAGTTACCACACATACTTACTTCAATGGTGATGAATTATTGTCCTGGGTGGGATATTAGACCTAACGTCTCCTGGTGCGTAGGGCAAGGTTACTACCAAATGCACCATAGAGCCAGTCAGTGGAGCAAAGAGATGAAGCCGAAAAGAAAGGACTCTTTAGGACGACTACTTGCTCTAACATTAACTGACAAAAGAGATTACAATCAACCGATTTTCTACAAAACTCTTAAATTAGCTGTTTAAAGGTGTGTTATCGATATTGATTTTATCGATATCGACACGATTCCTCGTCAACTCTAGTCGCAGGTACATCGGTGGTAATGGATTTCCTACCCGCCCACTCCGATACGGGTTCCGCTATTTTCTCAAACACAATAAACGCAGGATTGAGCAATTTATGCGCATTTTGCTATGCAAATCTGCGCTTTTATTGCCCGTTATTAAACTGTTGAAGAGTTCACCTCTGATATTGTGGCGTTTAAATTTTATATGGCAATAAGGAAGAATTTACATTAACTGATAACCCTATTACTTTGTATTGTCGGGTTCGAGAGTACCGCTGTCTTGAATAATAGACATAGGTTTCTTGACAATTTAGTGTTATGATATAGTTTTTCCGTGCTTCGGAAGGCACGTTTAGTCGTTGGTCCTGCGCCTGATCTCTCTTCGGTCGTGTCAGACTTCTGTCCCACCGTGTTATAAGAGTGAGGGAATAGGGAGTGCACCTGTGCTTGCGCACTCACTTGTGCACTATAATATATCCTGCGTAGTTGGCTGATCGTAAAAGATTGCCGCCGTAGCCGAATCGGCTAGGAGGACATTATTATAATACAGTTTTAATCAGAGGGTTGCTAACGTAGCTATAGATAAAATAAGATAGGGGGGAGAGATACATGTGTAGTATTAGATATAAAGACCTTTCTCTTGATAATTACAATTTAATAAGCTTTTACATTATTCGGTATTAAACATTGCAAGCGCGGTAAAATCTATCTGTCCTCTCCGGCTAGTGCGGGGCACCGTACGCGGTGACCATAGTGATGTGTTAATCGAGTGAACCAATTATTCGCCTAACAGTAGGTAATTAAAAGAGCATAGCAGTGGAGTGGTACAAATGCAGCTTCATTGAGTGAAGTGGTATTAATGTTGGGAAGTCTGCTATTACACTAGAGGTCGCGGAATAGATTTGCGCACAGTACAAATATTTCTATTCATGAGCATGTTTGTTTGGATCAGTCTGGATGTTTCTGTGTATAATATAGGTATTTATGTATGTAATTTATTATGTAGTTACGTACAAACATATTTATCATTCGTTGATGGCGACGGAACACATCAGTGCTTAAACGTTTTGTTTTAATAGTTTGGGATAGAACATGATCTAAGACTACGCAAGTCATATGCTAAAAAAACTTCTGGGTTAAGATGCGGCACTTCGTCTCCAAATGACATTGACATGGAAGTGCTAGAAGAGAATAAATTCACGTGCAATATTATTTTCTAAAAATCTATTTCAGTGTATTTGTCGCTACATGCATTTGTGCCACAATGTAACCACAGATACAAGTTATCGTTACAATGATAGGTGAACCACATATTAAAAAAACACGTTCTCTCAAGCACAAAGCCGCAGCCGCAGTGCAGCAGATGCACGATCGCTCACTAACACCGAACATGATTTTTTGCGTGCGGCGCTAACGTAAGTTATTAAGACAACAAACGAACCGAAATTAGAACACCAACGACGTGTTTACCGCCCTAAGTAAGCTTAGTTGCCAGCATCTTAAGTAGTGGATTTGCCAACACCAGTTTATCTTATCGACCGGATACTTTTGAGTTTTTGTCGAAATACGTGAAAAAAGTGCTTACGTGCTTTTAACAGCTTAGCTGATAATCCTTGAAAACAAACAACTTACTGAAAGGATAATCGGCGTTTTAGCTTTGATTATATTCGGCAAAAGTGTTTTTTTTAAAGAATGAATATTAATCAACTATCGTTTTAACATTTCGTAGCGCTAACTTACATTTCAATCTCTGTAATAGAATTTACTTGCAATGGTTACACGTTTTTGTGTAGTCTCCTTAGTACGAGTCCATCTATTATTAAAACTACATACATACATCTATAATCAACTTCAAAATCTTACATTACACTTAAGCATGTCGACCTAAAGATCTGGACTACACTTCACTACAGCAATTAATTTGTATTAAAATTAAGTATAGTTGTTTTGTTATTAAATATCAAATTGTATAACTATAAATCCAAGAAAAGTATAAGTCAAAGTCACATATTTTTAAAATTATGTATTTAGTAAAACTAAAATAAATTAAAAAACTTCATTGAAGAACGCGTCGAGGTCTTTGATTGAGACATTAGTATTCTGGAAGTTGTTGTAAATCCCTTGATCCGTCGGGCGCCGCCTCTTAAGTCTTAACTCTGTGTAAACACGCACTCTTCATGAGAACCTTTTCTAATCTCGTTATAGCTTGATTACTTCGAAGCAAGCACCTTGGGTTCTGGATATTTTGAAAGGAGCTCAGTTTTGTTTGTGTCTAAGGTATTTTAATATCGCACAATTTAGTTAAAAATGGGAATACAGGGTTCACTTAAAATGTAATTTGTTTATGTATTTAGTTGCTGGTTAAATGAGATGGTAGCACTTTAAATGGACTTTCTGAGTGACTTAGAAAAAAATATACAACAGATAACAAAATCGGAATTTGTTATCAAATGAGCTTTTCTCATGAGCCTGCCAAAAAAGCCCGACTCTCCATAATTTTTTATTGTGACATCCACTCTACACTATCTATAAATAATAGACATTTTTTTCAATTAGTTAGCAGTTTAGAAAAAAATATCAAATAAATGTTTCATTTTAACATTTCTTCCACGACTTGTGACAATTCAATATAAAATAAAACTGATTTACTTTTGGATTTCTTTTCTTTGTCACTATACTCCAAATGCATACCTTATTAAAAATCGATCACAGTGTTTCTATGAATATACCTATTTGCAGAATATACTATTTCATTACCATTATTAATCTGTTGCAATAGTTGCAATAACCCGCTAGTGACGGATTTAAAGTTGTCATGTTACAGTATTCACAAGGTGCTAAGCGCCTATAAAGCGCTTCTAACGCCACCGGCCGCTTTCATCTCGCCGCTCAGATAAGTATGGTAACACTTTACAACCCTTGTTTAGAATAAGTTTAGTTAAAAACTGCATGAATACAGGAAGTTTAATGATGTACTGAAGTTACTAAATCTGTCACTATTCATTTAACTTTCTATGAATATGTGAAAAACACAAAACACTTAAAAATATTTTTATTAAAAAAGACTATAGGTGTGTTCCAGCACATTGAGCGACTATTCCTGGCTAAGAGTACCTCAATGGACCATTATTGGCTTACCAAATGATCTAATATAAAAAAATGAAAGAAAATTCGTCAAATCATGTTTAGTTTTAAAACGCGAAAGATTTTTTCAATAAAAATCCTTTTTTAAAATCAATTTCAAAATGGACAAAATATGAGAGGGAAATTGATATTTTACAGATTAATTACGAGGAAGTTATCTGACACCAGCCAAACGGCCTTGAAGTAAATTTGAAGTCTATGTTCCTTTACAAAAACTGGGGCCTTGGTTTTATGCGTCTTTGGTCAAACACACATTACATACATTGATGAGTAAGTAAGTACTCGCGTCAATACATCGTTGTTATTACTCTATGCGTCAATATCATAATGTCTTTATTTCTGTAAAAATAATAATGTTTTTTAAATCTTTTACGATCAGCCAACTACGCAGGATTGTACATATTATGGTGCACGTGCGCAAAAATAACAATAGGCATGTGACAAACAAAGATAGATATAGATATTATTTACATAATATCCCAGCCATATTACCTATTCACTCAGAAATATACACATTTGAGATTTGTGTAATGTCAGGGAGGTATTTGGAAACGCTTAAGGATATTTTGGCAACGTTTTTTTTTATCGCTGATGAATATCGCTAGTTATTTTTAAATATATCCGTTTGTCTTATTGTGCATATTCAAAATATGATAAATGGGTAAAACGAAATCCACCCACATACAAATTTATTATCAGAGATAAATGCAAAACTTAATAATATAAAAAACATTCAGTAAAATAGTTAATATTAAGAAAATTTATTAAGAAAGATTATCATACAAAATAAATTTAAATCATATCGGATACTAAATTGTAGGTATTTAATGATTATATACTTAATAGATTCCAAAAATAAAGGTACACAAGAGTCAAACCCAAATATTTCGATGATGGAGGCCTTTACCCTGCATTGGGACATTAATAGGCTTAGGACAAGGAAACCAAGAAAACATTCCTAGTATAAATCAAAAAACAGTAAATTTACATACACCTTTTCCAAAGTACCATAAAAACAACGTAATCTCGGATCACTTAGAATCAAATATCATCTCTCGGTTTCGGGCGTCACGCCATATCGCGCGATCTCCTGATTGGCATAATTCCGCCGTATGTAAGCAGGAGTGTCTGGCATTATGTACTGGCTCTTTACGCAAAACCTATTTGATCTAGCGATTTTATGTCGTTTCTTTGAATATTTTGTGAGTTTGTTTTCTGCTTTTGAAGATTCTTTGTAAACTAACAATATTTATGTTAGTCGTATATATATTGTATGTGGACTACTAAAGCATATAAGTATTGTTTTATCGCTGTCTGGCACCCATAGTACAAGCTATGCTTAGTTGAGACTAGACGACGCACGCTGTGGGAAGAAAGAACAACCTAGTAGGATATTACTATTATAATGATGCAGTCAGTAGTTCCATCTTCATTTGTTCCAATTGCTATGTTAATCGATGGAACTCTGAATGTCTCTTCAAGTGCGGTTCTATTAAATACACAATTATCTTTGGATCACGCGTAATTAATATATAACAACGGATTCATTACGTGATAATCTGCTGCTATTTTTTTTTTTGAGCTGGCCAGTTAGATCCAGAAATACTGATAGAGGTATTCATTTGCATTAAGTTTTATAATGATAATAAGTGAAGACTGAAAGTATGTTGCCGTTTGCTAATTGATACAAATCGACATCAAAGACGTAGGATTTGGAGATTTGGAAGTTTATTATGATAAGAGTTTGGTGTATATAGATAAGTTGTTCTTTTTTTTTTTATATAATGATGAACTATTAGATGAAATATTACAAATGATATTATTAGTATGATTATATAATTATGTTTTTGTTTTATTGTATGTTTAAATTATCTTTTATGTGTTGTTGTATTCTTTTAGATGATTTATAATATATTTGCAAAAGTTATCAAAAGATGCTATTGCCTGAGCCCTGGCTAATAGCTCCGGAAGGTTGTAAGAGGAGGCGATGCCAAGGTGTGAGCATAGCTGTTCATGCTCCATGCGCTGCCGTGAGAATCGAGGGCATTCTCGAAGGAGGTGCTCTATAGATTGTATGACTAGACTGTTACAATTACACTTGTCCGTCTCGGTTATCTTAAAGCGATGTAAGTATTTCTTGTGATAACCGTGGCCAGTGAGTATTTGTGTCAGGTGGAATGAGGGTTGAACAGCGTTGAATAAATCGGTTATATGATCAAGACTAGGTAACCATTCTTTTGTGTGGCTTCCAGTGGGAGAAGACATGTACCGGTTATTATGAGTAACTCTATTTTTTTTTTGCTGCTATTAGAAGCGTGATAGGCAACTTTACTCTATAGGCAAGAATAGGCGGCTAGCACTAATACTAATTTAACTAAATCAATGCTAAAAGAAGAAGTAGCTACATTAATTCACATTGTTTTAAAAATCCTAAAAAAGTACTTATCAAGAAAAACATTGCCAGTAACACATTTCAAGTATGTGTTTCAATTTGTTTTCTTATAACAACAAATACTTTCTAGCATAATCCGTCCACATTACCATAATACTCGTACAACCCGCAAATCCGCAACAAAACGGCGTGTCAACAAAAGAAACATTGGAACGCGGCACCTCACTATCTGTAAGATTTCCACCTTCCCTTGTTCCGGTTATAATTTTCCCAGATGGAACGTGATAGTGCCGTGTTGTATATCACGTCGGCGTCGGCGTGACAGGGCAAGTGTTACCTTGCGCGTACGATGATGGACGGTGTCGCGACTTCCCGTACACGCCTCGGGTTGTTTATGTTATTAGTGAGGAATAAGAGATGCAGGTATTGCTATACCGAGTAATACCGACTCTCTAATTAGGGTCGGGGGCGTGAAGTAGGACGTGAAGTTTCGGTGGATTTTGAACTTTAATGTGTCCGTGGGAAGCTTGAAAGTGCTTTGTCGTATTTTGAGGGTCGCGTCTGTTTTAATGCAGTTACATATAACCTTATGTGCTGATTATTATTGTTAGTGTTGATAGTTTTGTGAGTTGATTCTTTGGTCTAAGATCCCACTGCTCAATTCTGCAGGTATCTGTTTTTTTGATACAACTAATTTTAAATGTTTGTTAAGGAAATATGTAATGGATTAGGGATAGATTGCGTATAAAAAATTAGCCGCAAGTAAAAAAATTTTTTTTTAGTTTTATTAATTCGCTAGTATAATAGGCAACCATATGTTTTTTTAATGAATTTTACGACATTTGAAAGATAATAATGTCACAAATTGAAAAAAATAAAACAGGTGAGTGTAAACTGATATAACTGTTAACAGCTGGCAACCCTACGTTGCGGCTGACTGAGAGCTGGCAACCATATTTTTTTCAATTAGTGACATCATTACCTTTCAAATGTCGTAAAGGTCATTAAAAAAACATATAGTTACAAGTAATATATTAGCGAATTAAAAATAAAAAAAATTTTTTTTTTACTTGCGGCTAATTTTTTATAGGCAACCTATCCCTAATTCATTGCATACTTCCTTACCATTCATTTAAAATAAGTTGCATCGAAAAAACAGATATGTACCTGCAGAATCATGCAGTGGGATCCCATACTAATAGTTTTTCTTCTTTTTGAATTGCCCTTTATCAATTCAAAACTTTTTTCATACTGTCCTCTATCTTAAGGTTGACTGGAAGAGATAGGTACAATATGTAATACAATTATAATACAGGCGGAGTTATCGCTAATGCGATAAATCCGCCTGTATTGCAAGTTTTCCGATGCCCATCGATCTTGAGGATTAAATAAATTCCTTGTCGCCGTTATAACTTAATTTTCCTGCCTACGATCTCACCCCACATAGATAACAGATGTTCCTGCACATGAGCTGATCTCTTCGAGCGCGGCCTGCCGTGAAGATACCGCCTTGCGTCGAGAACAAAGGCTTTTAACTAAGCAACGCGGACCAACGTCACTCTTAGCCACTGTTAAACATGTGCCAAGGGCTTAACGATAATAAAGTTACAGATATGGCATCAACGTTTCGTTTGAAACACAGCATCGAATTACCTAGTTAAATTGTCTTAACTGATGTACCGTCTCTCTTGGTATACTTAACAGGGAAATTTATAAATATCAGTTTAAGTTCAGCACAAATAAGTCGTTCCATCACTAATGGTATCTATTAAAATATTAATTGCAAAGCTCTTTTACTAATAAAGTATTTGTAAGTGTGTGGTCTTTTTTGTAATATGCTAATAACAAACACACTTAATATAATTTCTAAAAACCGAAAACTAGTTTGACACAAATTATTATTTTATTATTAAATCAATATTTCAACATCTTTTAATAAAATCCCTTTAAATGAATAGAAAAAAAAACAAGTTGTAAGTGTCTTCTACTACAAAAAGGGCGATCGCTAAAAGGCGTCACTCGTAGCGAGTCGCCCGCTCCCGGCAAATCTAAGCGGAGAGCAAACGTCAAATATTTGACGTGCGATTAAGCGCCGCTTTTGATTGATGGCGCCGGCGCTTTCCCATAGACTAATGTAGACCAGAGAATATTTCTAATGCTATTAATGTTATGTTGAATAATGAGAGCTTACATTAAACTTTATTTGAAAATTTAGGATCTGGACTAGGCTAACCAACAGTGAGCTTCGTGCCTGTCAACTAATTGAAGTAATTTAAAAGAGCACTATACTGATTCTGAGTAAACGAAAGTTTATTACAATATCGAAGTATTGCTCAAAATATAAAACTACTTACATATAAAAATAAAAATTAAATCGTTATTGATACTAGAGCTTCTAACATAAAATGCTAGCTAAGAATAAAATGACTGTAAAATTATAATTAGTAAAAAACTAACCAATCAATATTAAAAGTGTCGTTCGCTTAAAGGCGTCGCTCACAAAAAATAATAGCTTACATTATCCATGGTTTAGGCATGTGTCTTGCAAATTACAGAATATCAATTAGACTCATTCTGTTAGCAGACAGGCTTAAATGTTAAAAACAAATGAGCTGCGAGTCGACTCACTTACAATCTACGAGTACACCGGAGCCGATGATTGTTGAATGACGTTATAACATTTTAGTCAGTCTCTATGTTTGTAGTTAATCTATACCATTCGACCAGCTGAAGCCAGCGGCGGCCCCAGTTTGTCGTAGTTTTAAAACAATTAAACACATTATGATACTGCAAACATAACGGTATAAATCTGTAAGTATTGTGGGAACTTTTGGTTACAAAGCATACAGTGGATATGAGGGTTTAGGGCGGTTTATTTGATAAAGGCCGTTGTTTTTTCACAAAATTGGGATCCATGGATTCAAACAGAGATGGGAACATTGGTATTGACGGTTCTTTATTGGTTTGCTTATAATTTTAGGTCATGATCAATCGGCGTCTTTATCCTTATGATATTATAGCCTAATTTTCATTTATTATTGCCTTACTTACATTGCTGTACCTACTACTTATTCTTACTTTAATTATTGTTTAAAGTCTAAAAATTGTTTGGAGATTTTGGAACTGTCTTACTTTTCCAGCATCGATTTAAAAATAAAATAGTAATCAAAACAAATTTTCTTATTGAAATTGAATAGGTAATTCTGGTTCTTATTCTGTGTAGAACACTACCTACTCGTAAACATTACATAAAAGCCAATTGTAAGCGATATTTCAGCTGTTATTGCAAAAGCAAACAGATAGTATTTCCCACATTTCGATTCCCACTTCCTCCACGGGATCGCAAACAAGCAACGGTCAGCAAAGGTGCAAGCTGATGGGTGTGCAAACAGGCTTCGGCGCATCAAAGGCGTGCTAATCGAAACATTTGGCACTAAGCGCCGGTGTTGTGTTACCTTTCAAGTGGCGCCTTTAAAATGGTAGAGAATTTCAACTAAACATTACTTGATAACTCTTGATAAATACGAAGTCACATTGGTTATATAGCTACCACGCCCACATGAGTCTGCCGCCATAATTGCTTTGGTTGTGTTCCGGCATGATATTCATATGGGAACCAGAATAAGTGTTTTAACTTATAAAAAAAAAATAAGAAAATTCTAAAGGAGATAATAAACACTATGGTAGGATTTTAGCCTCAAAATAAATGTCAAGCACATTTATTTTGAGGCTAAAATCTTGCCATTCCCGTTTTAACTCTGCTTTGTATTCTTTTTATCTAATTGATTTGGTAAAGTCATGTTACAGACAGTCACTAAAACACTACAAGAAGTGATTACTAAAAAACAGGTATCTCACTAGTTTGTACTAAAATACCAATTTATTTAATTGAATCTAACACTGTTTTACTTTATTCAAATTCCTATTTGCTTAGCCCAACGTAATTCTGAAAGGTCCCGAGTTCAATTCAATCCAATTACAGGAAATCTCGATTCCCTATCGAAATAAGACCTTCACTTCAACTTACTTCACAATGCAAATATCTAGACTTTTTATTGGCGGGAGTCCTTTGTGTGAACGAGTCAATCCAATTGTTGAATAGAGAGGAGCTGCAGTAAAATCTTATACGCCTACGTTGCTATGCAAAACGGTTCACGACGAACTGTAGACTTCTTATTCTGAAACAATACTACACTTTCACTCTAAACTTATGGTTTTGGAGAGGTAGTAATCGAAGCTCTGACTGTGTTCCGGCAAAATTAATGTAAGAGCCTCAAAGAAAAAAAAAAACAAATAAGCCCACAGTGTGGCGGCATATCAAGCGACTCTTCCTGGTGCAGTGTCCCTCAATGGAATAGGCCGCAGTGGCTGCGTGCTTGTCTGCCAAATTGTAAAAAAACGAGGCGAGGTACACAGAGGTGGTATTGGAAGACACAGGCATCTTTTTTTTATTGCAATGTGTAACAAGACAAGCAGATCATACACCTGATGAGCGACACGTCTGCCCTTAGACATTTCAGTGCGAAACAGTAATTAAGCAGTTACTGTCTGGCACCGCGTTGCGCCCGCTACACCGAGACGACATTATTAGGTCTCATATACCCAGTAATTTCACTGAGAGTCTAAAACACATCTAAGCCCCACAAAACCTTATTCCAAACCAACTATGTGCAAAAGCATTTCCCCTGGCAAAAAACGGTACAGGTCAGTCTATTGAAAAAACTCCAAATATACTAGAATAAAATCAGAATAAGTCAGTGTAATAGAAAATAGCGAACAAAAGTGTTGATTTTCGATTTGGATACGAAGCGAGGCGGCAATCGGATCGTGGCGGCCCGGGGGAAATCACCTCGTACGATGCAAATTTTACGCGACTTGACGGTTCCCGTTGAGAAAAAGGTGATAAAGTTGGAGAAAATATTTATCATAAGTGATAAAATTAAGAATGAAAATAATTATTTTTAAGGTTATAGTGGGCAATCATGCAGAACTAACCGAAATCCTTTCATCATCTACCCTTTTCACACAACGCCAAGCCTCAAAGTAAGTATAAATTGTACTATGGGCACAGAATACATAAAAGTTGCTATGGATGCCCGACAATTAATAATTTTATTATATTTATTACAATTACTTAACATCGGGGTCCCCCGCGTTTTGGGCTACATAATATATTTGAAACAATGTAAAGCAAACACGTATTCAATTATATAGTGATATATGACCCTTCAAGTTGATTTTAAGTTCTAAGAAAAATTCTTTAGGGAACTTCTACTAAACTTATTACTTTTTATGTACACAGGAATTTCATTTATCGAAGTGATTTTTATCGCGCAATAATTCCCTCATAATTTTAAAATAACTGCTCGAATTTCTGTGAAATTCTTAACTACAAGTTGCAAGAGACCATAAGTGGTTATAAAATTAATATAATATAAGATTTTAATGGCTTTATAGTTGAATCTACAAAGCATAATGAGGAGAGTACACGTATAAAGTATTTACACGAACTCTAATTATAATAAACATAAAGATCACAATGAAACGAATGTGTTTAAAAATTATATACGTGGTTCGTCGTACAGTCATTAACAAAGCTGGATTTTATTATTCTGAAATATTAACAATTCAAAGGCAATTATAAAGAGTACCTTCTTAATTTTATGCTCTTAATTAAGATATCGAGATAAGACTGGGAACACAAATAAAGCATTTTGTAATCTACCCCGGAAACGGTCGGAAGCCGAACCGACCTGCGTTCGCGCATAATAAAATGTATCGGAAACCAAGGAGGTTATAAAGCTGGAGAACGCATGTCAAAACATCAAATTAAAGACAAGTTTTGTAACTTTGAAAGGTTTCAATACCAATCCGTCTCTTTCCAACTCTCCCAATGAGCACGAGAATACCAAAATAAAAAATCCAAACTCTACATTTTCCACAGTAATTTTTAATATCTATTAACAAATAGTATTAAGAATTAAAAATAACGTATTGAAGAACTAAAATATGTAAGAGATTATGACCCTGGGGGTGCTACCAAAACGACTGTGTTAATTACTACAGAAGCGTATTTAGAGGCATTCGAAACTCTCAAAAGTAAAAAAAGGAAATAGTTGCGATCGGCATTTGTTTGGATTTTTTCTTTTTGTTTTATGCTAGAACATTAATTTGATCGCAGCCCGAGGCACAGTCGCGCGTCATAAGGCGATGACATAAATTGCAATTATGCCGAGGTGCGGCATCGCGGGTGCTATCGGCTCGTATCGCGATCACTGCATTATACACACTCTGTTATATGACACTGTGGGTGCTACCAAAATAACTGTGCTGCTTGACAGAAGCGTATAATATAAGGAAATTCAAAAATTTCAAAGTATTAAAAAAGTATTTATTTGCGATCGGCATTTGTTTGGCATTTTTTTATTTCTTCGAGGTTACAGCCATTAGGCAAACTAATAAAATCTTAAAAAACCGAGTACAAAAGAATCAATTTATATTATCTACATGCGCAGGTGACTATCGGTATTTACATAATGAACTAATGTTTTTTTCTAAACTTCACAATTATGAGGCCGGCCGTAACAGAAACAAATAAATAGATAGTCCCGAACAATATATCAATGTAATAAATACTGCAGTTTACTGGAAGCCACTTTGGCGGCCTTAATTATAGATATAACGGCTAAGTCCGAGTTGTAAAGTCGAGTTTGGTTCCGTACAATTCATAACTTTCTTAAAAATAAGTACTATTTGGCAACAAATCTATATATATAAAACTCAAAGGTGACTGACTGACTGACTGACTGACTGACTGACTGACATAGATAGCTATCAACGCACAGCCCAAACTACTGGACGGATCGGGCTGAAATTCGGCATGCAGGTAGATGTTATGACGTAGGCATCCGCTAAAAAAGGATATCTCGATATTCCCACGGGAACGGGAACCACGCGGGTGAAACCGCGGGCGCCCGCTAGTAAGTTATATTTTTGAAGACGATTTGATGTAAAGGTTGAGTTGTCTATTATTATACCAGATGTCGCGGGTCCGACCGATCCAACTCCTTTCATTTGCTACGATTTTGCACCACTTTTGTTTTTTCCACATACATTAGTCTATTCATACATGGTTTTCCTAAATGTATGTATAAAATGTATGTTTTTGACAATATTATCCGTTAACTAGCATCCATAGAGCAAGCTATGCTTAGTTTAATATTAGATCATTTAATTCTTTTCTTGTAAAATAAACCACTTAGTTCAATTTCTATCTCACGCATGTTAAGAGTTACTATTTAACGCCTTATCAATAACTTGTTACTTACTTCATTCATTTAAATTAGTTAATTTTATTAATAAAACATCTTCTTAGTGCCATGTAGGAAGAATTATCTGCTTAACCATTGCTTCAGATGTCAGAATTATCAGCTCGTTCCAATCGGGTGGAAGTAAAAACCGGGGGAGTATAGTGGATAGTAAGACGCTTTAGTCTCGAGTTTCACATACTGCAGCAGGCTGCAGGTTTAGCTGGCCTGCGGTTGTGGTGCCTAAACACATTCTACTCCGAGAAAAAAAAAGTGGTCAGAATTATGTTCAAAGGAACCCTAAAAACACAAAAGACCCAGCCGCCCGTCAGGACGCGCTTGCCACCGCAACATATGTCAGTTGACACCTTTTTATAACGCCGCCCTAATTGACTATAAAGCGAAATAATCATCAATTATGACGCTTTAGTCTATAATGACGCTTAAGTAACAGAAGTGATCTGACATGGTATTCGGTTTTTGTTAGTTTTACGAGTGTCATTTTAATCATAATATTTTAAGTTGTTAAATAGTTAGAGCCAGTCCATATAAGTCTAATTCACAGTTCATTCCTACTTTTTTAACCAACCGTTATTTTTGATATGGACTATTATTAAATTCTTATTGAAGACATCTAGGAACCAGATCGATTTTTCCATTGTAAATAAGAGTATTATTTACATTAAAAAAACCAACCTCGTCTTGGAAAAGTGCTTGTAGCTTGCTGCTAATCATAAAAATCATAAAACACAGTTCTAAGAACCACTGCGACAAACAAGCCTTTCGATTAAAAAAACCGCGCTCAAATCGGTTCATTTATTCAGGAGCTACGATGCCACAGACGGTAAGTTCAAACTTTTAATACCCCTCTTTTTGCATCGTGAGTTAAATATTATACGAAGAGGTTACCTCTCATAATTAATTTCCCATGTTTAGGAAATCGTCTGGATATGCCGCAGCTGTAGACGCTTTCAATTAAATAGACTGCGTCCCTGTATGCCAACTAAAGCAACTTCAACAGTAAGCAGTCACTCACGCAAGCAGCCCACCTGATGGTAAGCGACCACTGCGACCTATTTCATTGAGGGAGGGTGAACTAGAAAGAATTGCTTAATGAAGCTCAAAGCTCCTCTGATCCTCCTTCAGCCTTTGATTTCAAGTTTACTGTCTTCCACATTAATACTGTCGGAACACAGCCAGAGCATTAGATACGTCCGAACAAAGTCAAAATCAAAATCAAAAATCAAAATCATTTATTCAAAGACAAATAATTTATTTTGCAACTTGATTTACGATAAGTTTTGCACGTCTCTCCAGTACTTCGACCTCAATGTCCTGCAGAGAAGAAAATATTATCATCATCATCATTGGCCACCGCATCTGTATCAGATGATTGTTGCAGCGCTAGTGGGTTCCTCACTGGTTACCGCAGCGCCGTTGAGAGAAGAAATAGAAGTAATATAAAAATGCTTCCGTCATAATCGTCGTCTAATGAATGGTCGCTACTTTGTCCCGTGCTAAGCTTTGACTCGGCTGCGCTCAATTAATGTCTTACCGTGAAATGCAGTAAAGCGCCGGGACTGCAGACCGCCCCTCTGCCCTGGACACTCGCAAAGAAAAGTCTAAGCAGTAAGGGAGTAATAGTTTATTCCCTATCTTACCTTCAGACTAGTGGCTGAATGGGACGTGGGCTGGTTAATAGCCACTAGACTGGAACCAGCTCGTTCCAATCGGGTAGAAAGAAGAAACTGGGTGAGTTTAGTGAGTAGTGGGATGCTTTAGTCCCAAGTCCCACACATGGCCGCAGGTCTAGCCTGCGGTTGTGGTGCCTAAAAGCATTCTCCTTCGAAAAAAAAGAAAAGTCAGGGCAAAGCGTGCATCCTGCCAAATAGAACGACGCTCTGGCAACCAAGTTATGGCGATATTACAATTCAAAGGCGTAGCTAAAAGTCGGTGACGGGCTGTGATGTCTAGCAAATTGTCTATTGATTTGATGCCAGTATCATTGCTATGAAGACATCATTAACAGCTACACGTTCACACAAACATAAATATAAACTACAAATAAAAACATTTAAAGAGCTGACTAGAATTGTAAAAGTAGCAATCAAAACTCGCACTTATATTTCTGGCGGTTGTACCATTAACTCCAGAAGACAGGTTTTTTTTTTAACTAAGTTCTGATGGACATAATTGTTCAAAACCTAAACATGTAAACACTTGTGGATTCGAGTATCCCCGGCGTCTGAAGCCGGCAGATAGTAAAATCTCTTTACGAGGCTACCGGGTACCCGAAGTCGTACCGATTCTTTGTACCACCACTTTGTACCAGACAGGGCGGGGATGCGTTACCAGGAATCGGTTCGAGTGAAAACCAATTTCAGTTGTAATAAGGTTGGTAATTTTAGATTAGTATTGAAGTATAATTTGTTACTGTGTAGCGATATGATCAGAAATTGGTTACTATTGTATGTTGTGTTTTGACTGGTTCGTACAGTTGAAGTGAAGATCAGAGGCGCTTACAGTGTAGCAGTACAGTAAGCCATGCATCTCAATTGAAATAGAAATCTATGAGATGGACATAAAGCTGAAAACGATAGTCGGAATTTAAAAGGTTACGGTTCGTTGATGACTTACTTTATAAATCCATTGGCTAAAGATTCAAACCATCGCCATAAATATATTCTACGTAAATACCCAGACAGACAACAGACTCAAATTAATGTTTATTTTCTTTCATAGAGACTCGGATACACAACCTATGGTGCATAGGGCAGGATAGCAAAGACGCCACGCGCCATTAAGCCAGCTAATAAATTAAGTCGAATGCTTAATCATACTATTGTTATTATAAATCTATTTCTGTGACATGACAGCAGGGACAATTCTCGCTGCTAATACATTATTTATTAGCATCGCAAATCTCACGAAAAGCCTTGGACGATATGGCAGTCGTTAACCGTTTGACCGTCATTACAGCTTTAGAAACTTAATTCAACACTATCTTAATTTAGCACAAAGTTCTTTCTGTACACAATCCCCAAAATGAGCTCGAATTGTATGTTATCTCTACATTTTTTTAAATACCAAAAAGAGGCGCTCTAGCTTGTAATAATACTACGGTTACGACCCGCCAGATGGTAAAGGGTTACCGTTGCCAATAGGCCCTGTAATTTGTAGGAAAAACATTAAAAATAATCCAAAAAGCTTACAAGACGCACTAAAGCCTAATTATAAAATGTAGCAACATTAGGACAACTGTGTTTTATTGTGCAAGGGCACATATGGATGACGGGGCTTCAAAGGACTTACCTACGAATTTCTGTTGCATTTAAATAAACATCGTTTCAGCAGTGTTTTATAATAATATTACTCGTTTATGAGTGTGGTGAGAAATGTTCTTTTGGTTAGATATATTCATCACCAAAGAAGTTCAGTTCAAGAAATCTTCCAGGAAAAGGAGGCCCTATTGGAACTCTAGGCACCATGAGTGGTCAATGATATAAATTGTATTACCTACTTCTTAGTACGTTTTTGACATATAAAGCTCAGTTTCTTTTTTTTATTAAAGAAAGTTTTGTTACACCAAAGTACACAATGTATCAGAAATTAAAGATGTAACCATGTCTCAAACCGAACCCCATTTAAAATCTCCATAATTCGCAGCTCACTTTACACCTAAGCTCAAGTGGCGCCTCTAGCGGAAGTGGGCGGAGGCTCTCTGCGCCGGCGCCGCGCTTTGATCTGACAGCGCTCAGATTAATACTAACATAGATACCGGGCTAAAGATAGAAACGTTTATATTAGATGGGTTTTGGCTCCTAATTTACGCACTCTTTCCTACGTTATTATTGTTTGCGTAAGGTGATTCTGCCAATGTCAAGTTTAAAGAGACATGATGTACAAAATTGATAGCGGGTGTTTTTGGTTTCCGGCTTACTTTATAGTTACCTTTATAACCCCGCCAAAATAAATGTTACTTTCTGATGGTAAGTGGCCACTAAGACATATTCCATTGAGGGAGTCCTAGCCAGGAAGAGTCACTCAATGTGCTGCCACTCTGTAGGCTTCTGTGAATATGTATACCTATGAATATGCTTGGTATTTTTACCTGGTATCTGTTACTTATTAATCTGAGTGTCGGCGCCTATTGCAACATTCGATAGCTTGCGGGAACTCGCTCTCATCTGCATACGCTCTTTATGCAGAATATTACAGTCGGGTGTGAAAAGAACTATTTTCATCATTTATACCAACTGTTTGTACTTCTGTCATGTAATTTACGTCGTTGTGAATAGATTGAGTTATTAAACGTTGGTTTAGGTGTGAGAAGTTTTAATTATACTAGTGTACAGAATATTCTGCGGTTGAAGTCTTAATAAAGTTTGATTAGATGTTATTATTAATTTTAATGATGTTTTATAGTTATACTTGCTTTCCATTAGCCTAAGTCTACATACTACTCCTTTCTTAAAAAATACTTATTTATTTATGTTATCCCATTATAGCGAAGTAATATCTCAGTATAAAAAGAAGCCTTTGTCTCTTCTGAAGGTTTAGTCTATGTCATTAAAATCAAATGGTTTAGGCTTAAAAGTATATCAGAAAGACAACCAAAGTAATGTTCTCATTTATAATATAATTACAGATTACAAGCTACTAGCTATCACAATAAAAAATATTGGCCCACTACATACACTAAGTGTTGTTATGACCAAACATTCACATGTACTCATGACTTGTAAGCGTAACTTAAGTTCCACATTCTGCCACTCAATCCTGGAGGTGTGACCTCAGCAATAATTCACCTGAAGGCGTGGCGTCATGGTCGAGGGCTTAAGAGTTATCTCATGGCGACGGAAGCTGGCGTCTGAGGCGTCTGAGGCCCATGAATTAGTATGTTCATGTCAGTCAGTCCCAGAAAACAAATAAAAATACTTCTGTTCTGTGATACCATGGAAATTAACATTACCCCGAGAAAAAAAATCTATGTGTTTTCCTTCCCAAATTCCTGTAGTCTGTTCTGTCTGTTCCAAATTTCATCAAAACCAGTACAATTATTGGGGCGTGGAAGCTTAGCAGAAAGACAGACAAAGTTATTCATTAATTATATTAGTAGCTTAGGGATTAAAAAACACTTCCTATCACAATAACAAAAAAATTGGCGCACAACACAGGTAAGTGTTGACACCATAGTCTATTCATAAGTGTATCTTTAAATTCTATATGAATCAAGAATGTTATAATTGTGGTTCAGATCTAAGTGCTGTCAGAACCAATGACCCACATGTCTATTAAAATATTTGTTAAAATACCTCTAAACTACTTAAGGCGTAAATTAAGTTCCACATTCTGCCACTCCTCAAGCCTGGAGGTGTGACTCAGCAATAACTCAACCGGAGGCGTGGCGTCATGGTCGAGAGCCTTAGAGTTATCTCATGGCGACGGAAGCTGGCGTCTGAGGCCGATGAATTAGTACATGTACTTTGAGCGTAAATGTTTTTAAGTTCACATATGTACATTGTTGCTACGTATGTACTTGCTTCCACACTTCTAGAACTTTACGAAATCGTAATAAATTGTAGCTCGTGTATCATGCTCGTAACAGATGTATAAAGTATATTACTGTTTATAAGCATCAGCATTAGCATAATGAGTAGTAAAACATAATGTAAATAATCATTGAACAAAGCTCTAGCTATAGAGCGATACACTAGTAATTTGATTTCTTCTCTCTTAAGCTAGGAGCCAAAGTATAAGTAGGATAGAACAGGATATTTGACCACGAGCCTTAGTAGGTTTTATTGTTTTATGATAAAGTACGAAGAATACCTCGTTGACTGGACATGATCTCGAGAGACATGAAATAAAAACGTTCTAAAACGTTCTACTTCTAAAAATAAATCAGCTCAACTGAACACGTCACCAACAGGATTCAATCAGCGCGGTAATATTATCAACGAACGAAACAGAAAACACTTTTAAACATTATACCAAAGGCACCCCAAGACAGAAAATAGCCCAAGAATTTTAGGGTCCCAATAATTTAGCCGACCGCCCCGCCCTCTACACTCGCAAACACGCATAATGCCGTTAGGGAGGGAATTATCTATTTCTCTATGGTTCATAAACTTTAATGTATCGCTGTTTAAAGCCAGATAAACGTTTGTCTACGGTATTCGAGGGGGCTGATTGAGACGTTAAAAGAATTTATTGGGCTTTCTTCAAGTGTTGGGGATGATTTAATTGGACCAATGTATTATGGAAGAGCTGTTCTATAAAATGTAGGATTATAACGCTGTTTTGAGATAGCCATCGTTTTAGGAATGTTGAATTTATTTTATTATTGTCAATGGTTTCAATAGTTACACACACTTTACTCATGTAAGTAATGTTAATTATAGAGTTTCTTATGGGCCCTAGTTTAGCAACAAAAAAAGGTTGTTGAAGTGCATGTAGAATATAAACGTAATCTTGCAAAAGATTATAGAAATCGGAGTGGTCAGCTATGGTCACAATAACAATAATAATAATTTCCTCCTAGCCGAATTTTAGGTATTTGTAGTAGTATTTTCAGAACAGAAAACCTATTTTTTTTATTATTTGGCCCGGTTTATGACAAATCCATAATGTTATTACTTTTTAGCTTCGTTATCGTTTTTAAAGTGTAACTTTCATTAATTTACATATTCATATCTCAGATCTGTTTCTTAGAAGTTCATAGACAAGTCTTATAGATAGACAACAAATAAATAAAAAATTCTGATATCAACACCTGATTACAGGCAATTGAATACGGGTAAAAACCGCAATTACTTTATATTTATTCGTTGTCATACATTAATTATCCTACTTCCTGTCTATCGGTTTCTTTGATAGACTGAAGTCGTTGAAAAAACTATTCGCACGAAAGCTAAACTTAACTCTATTAGGCAAAAACTCCTGTTAAGCCGTTGATGCTTTCTTGAATTTAATACGTTGAAACATTATGAGCTAGGTAGGGTCTTTGAAACCAAAATATTCACATGTAATGAAATATGGCTTAGATTAAATTAAAATTATGTATTTCCTTTGCTTTTTTTATAAGTATTGGACAACATCTCTAGTGTAATATCTCTAGTGTAAGATCTCTAGTGTAAGATCTCTAATGTAATATCTCTACCTAGTGTAATCTATAATACTATTAAAAAGAGGAAATATTTGTTTGTGTTTGTTTGTATTGAATAGGCTCCAAAACTACTGAACCGATTTGAAAAATTCTTTCACTATTGGAAAGCTACACTATCCCCGGGTGACATACACAGCCACCGGGTCTGTATAACACCATTCAGCCCTCGAAGGTTAAACAGGGTGTAAACACACAGTGTGTACGTATAATTACGCTGTACATAAAATTCTCAGCATTATGTATACAGTGTAAAGACACCGCACGATTCTTAATTAGACCGCCAATTAAAGCAACCGATGTTCAGTCGAGGTGGAACACCGACAGTAGATGGGTCCTTAATTGATACCGGTAATAAACATAGCTAGACGTTGACACTCACGGCTCACCGCCTTTAAATGTGTCCTTTTAATTGATAGTTTAGAGTTATTTAATGTTGTATCGGTATATTTGTGACCTTAGCGAAGTATTCAACGCCTTTACCGTCTGGTTGTTCTCATTAAGTCACATGTGGGATCGTTGGTTCAAGTACTCAGTCGGGAAAACGTTTTAGAATGAAAAATCATATTGTTCAACTCTAAACTGTAGTACATTATTTAGTCTTTTATTGCGTAAGATTTTTAAGCATCATAACGGCAGTCTCTCCAATGACACAGGCTCCGATGGCTGGGTCACCTAGAAAGAATGGATGAAGATCGTGGTGTGTGCAGAGCATAGTATGCCAAACCTCAAGGCCGACGCCAGGTTTGCCGCCCTAGATACCGTTGGATAGACGAAGTCGAGTCAGATCTCCGTGAACTTCGGACTGGGGACTGGCGTAAAACTGCAAAAGATCAGGAAAGATGGCGTGCTCTCATTTTGGAGGATACACTTCGGGTCGCTGAGCCATAGGAGTAAGTAAGTAAGTATAACGGCAGGCTAGAGAGACCTGTCGCCGTGTGTGGGACTCTATCCTTGTAAGATCGGACCAAAACGCTCAAGAAGACAAGCTTAAGCGATCAATACTAGGACCTTGTGACATATTTCAACAAGGGCATCAATGTAGTTTTAAATAAAAAATCACGACCTAAAACCACGCTTCTAAAATTACAAACGCATTACAACATTAATCACAAATTTAAAATCCCTAATCCAAATTTACAAGCCATTTTAATTCCATAACCATTCTCTGGGAACGGACACCTTATCCGCTTATCGGAATCGGCACGCGTTATAACAATACGCACAATTTACTTTTTAACACATTAAGGGATATGACCGATAGGTTTACCCTGGAAAAGTTAATTTCCTCCCGGGCCCCTACAAATTCAGAGGCGGTGAGGCGAAAGGGGCACAATGGAACATATTTGCTTATCTTTAATTGATTCACTCTAACAGTCTAACCCCCGCCCGTGATAAGGATTAGCTCTATTCACGCTGACTTTTACAAGGGTGGCGTCCCCTTAACGAGGGACCGGCATAGATTAGGGAGTAGTTTTACAGATGAGAATGTGAGAGCTTCTTGCCTTTTTTTATTTTATTAATTTGTCGCTTCTATTTTAATAATATTACAAAAATTTGCTATGTTTCAATTGAGTTATTGATTTATTGTTGCACATAATAACTAACAAAATCATGTCAAATAATGAAAGTTTAAACTTAAAACAGTTGGTATCTAACCGTGTTAAAGGTTACTACTATGTCGATGTGACAAAACTAATATGTTATTCGTATAATAAAAAATCTTTTTTTTTTTCATAAAAGAATGCTATTAACACACTTTAAACTAAAGACGTTCGTTCTGCTACTCACTAAACTTCTCAAATCCCCTTGCCGAAAGGGTAAATTGCCTCATGGCTGTGACTCAACTACGTCCCTTCTGCGTCCTATGATCTATGTATCAATAACGCCACGGGTTCCATAAGCGGGCGCGTGGCGAGTATTATCGTAGACGCGATCCGGTGTGATCGGCGCAAGAGTGATATAGCTGAGTTACAAGCAGTGTTTATGCGGTCGCCTGTGGAAGAGGCGTGTTTTGCTATGACATCTTGTATACATAGACCACTACTAAAAGAGAGGAAGAGTCCATTAGAATGAGCTGATTGTCTGGGGAAGTACCTTCATCTTACAAAAGACCACAGTGAAGTAGCACTTTATAACTATTGTGCTGTTTCTGTCGGTGAATAAGGTTTAAGTAAGTGGGGGAGGCATGGTGTTGTTGTGATGTTGGCCGTGGAAAATACCTTCTTGTTGCTGCTAACATTACGTTTTGATTTACGAGGTCATCAACGTGAATGTCTTTGGTTGAAGCTAGTTGGAGCCCATAGGCAACGGTCCTTTGTCTACAGTCAGGCGGGCCGTAGGCGTGATGGCCTACCTTGTGCTACAGTACGATATGCGTATATTCTGAGGCTGCTTATATAAGCAGTGTTGCTTCAAGGCATAGAAAAATTTCAATATCGAGGTCCGAGGGGATAATGATCGAGGTGAAAGCTAGTGTTTTAAAATACTGGATACTAATACTGCAATCGTAGATCATCATTGCTTTAGACGCAGCATCATGCGTTGGTTTTATACCTACTCTTTACAGAGTCACCATTGAACTACAATTATGAGAGTCACATACAATGTCGCATCTACAACCCCTAGTCTCGTGAATCGTGATACAGTGAGTTACAACTAGATGCGGTCGACTGTTTGCCATCTCACAGAAGTCCACAGTAACTAGCACTTCATGACTGTTGTGCCATATTTCTGTCGGTGAGCAAGGTCTACTTAATTAGATAAAATATATACTTCCTCACATATTTTTGGTGTTATACGCGTCCATAATCGCCGGTAACTGTATACAATATACATACAATGTCCCATCTACCCCTAGTCTCCGTATCAATGACATTTCATAAGCGGGCGCGTGCCACGTATTATCATGACGCGATACAGTGAGTTACAACTAGATGCGGTCGACTGTTTGCCACCTTATAGAAGTCCACAGTAACTAGCACTTCATGACTGTTGTGCTATATTTCTGTCGGTGAGCAAGGTCTCGTAACTTAATTAGATAAAATATATACTTCCTCACATATTTTTGGTGTTATACGCGTCCATAATCGCCGGTAACTGTATACAATATACATACAATGTCCCATCTACCCCTAGTCTCCGTATCAATGACATTTCATAAGCGGGCGCGTGCAACGTATTATCATGACGCGATACAGTGAGTTACAACTAGATGCGGTCGACTGTTTGCGAGGGGCGCTTTGTTGCCAATGTTTGCGATGTGATTTTTGCGTGTTGCTTTTTGACGTCTGTCACCTAAGAAACTTTTGGGGGAGTTTCGATAAAACACTAAAGAGCTCTAGTGAAAATTAAGCGTTATAGTAATTTTAAACAGGACTTATTATAAATGATTAATGAATATTTAGACTATGACTGACTTTAAGGCGCCCTAGGGCGCTAGGTCACTAGTGACCATGCAATGTGCGACAGGAATCGTGGCTTCGATCTTAAATGTTTGTTCTGGGTAAGATTCAAACCCACAACTGCTGGCACAAAGGGCAGGGTCACTACAAAATGCGTAATCGGGCCAGTCAATCCATCTCAGTATGTGATGTTGTCCAATATTTGACCGAACAAAACATTTTCTGCAGAAACCTGGACCAATGCATAAGTTCAACAGAGCCAATACAACGTCACTAAAACGCAGTAGTCGGTCGAAAGAGCCAGACATCGCGAATTTTTCCAATTTCCACCCGGGGGCATATCTCGTCCGCGCGACTGACTGCCGCTCGCTCGCTCCGCCGAAACACACGCGTTATTGAAAGCGCTCTTTGAATGACGTTTTATTAACAAACGACGAGTTTTTGCCGGCCGGCCGACCGTTTTGATAACCTGAAAATTAAAAATACTGTTTGAAATATGGCGACTATGTGCTGATTCGATACTCGTTTAGATGGGTTGCGAATGCTTTGAATGCACACTTATATTTTTTTTCCTGAACATACATAGTTGTATTTAAAGATAGTTATGAAATGCAATCATGACGTTTCCAGCATTTTGTTCTAACACTTTATTTACGATCAAGAATTTCGTGCGAAATTCGCTGGTTCCGCTGAAAAACAAGCGTAATTGAAAACCCTCGTAATTTTTTTTAATACGGTATGATTTATTGAGGCGTGTATACTTAGAATGACCAGTATCATAGTAGAAATGCCAGTATGGTCATCAGGGCTTTCCAGTGAAAAAATATTTTAGTGCTAAATATGTATAAAGTTACTTCTACACTATTTTTTTTTATACTGTGTTAGTTGGCAGACAGGCACGCAGCGCACCTGATGGTAAGCGGTCACTGCGGCCTATTCCATTGAGGGACACTTCACCAGCGTCGCTCAATGTGCACTAGAGACAAATATTTCTTTTTCTAAAAAAGGCAGGCTAGCTAGATGCTAATAAAACATTTATGTCCACGGAAGCGCACAAAAACACAGGAAATTAAATTCTTTATCACTCCGGTGCAATCCCCGGCGTGACGTCAGAGAGCCAATTGACACTTGGATATTAGAATAACGTGGAAATAAAAATAGGCAACAACGTATTATACGGTTTAGTGGATTTATTTTTTAAATCTGGCCAGTACTATCCAGAAATCAAACATTATTGCCTATTGAGAGATCGTTGAAGTGTTTTTTTAACTGGTAAGTGTTTGTCCAGATTAATTTTAAGTTACCTTGAATTTAATTAAATAACGTTAGTGTTATTACATTATGACTATATTTGAGGTTTTCTATTGGATATATTTGTGGATTTAAAAAGCGACGTTAAAATATATTTATTCATCTGTTCAACATTATAGAGCTCGTTGGGCTCTAATACCCGGAGGTCGTGGGTTCGAATCTCGCGAGAGGATCACTTTGTGTGAATGTTTCCAGTTTGGTTAGGACATTGCAGGCTAGAATCACCAGAATGTCTGGAAATAATGATGATTCCGTGCTTCGGAAGGCACGTTAAGCCGTTGGTCCTGCGCCTGATCTCTCTTCAGTCGTGTCAGACTGCTGTCCCACCGTGTTATAAGAGTGAGGGAATAGGGAGTGCACCTGTGCTTGCGCACTCACTTGTGCACTATAATATATATCCTGCGTAGTTGGCTAATCGTAAAAGACTGGCCGCCGTAGTCGCAAACTTGGCTAGGAGGACATTAATCAATTAAATTATTAGGAGCTGAGTTAGGAGCACTAATATCTCGGGTTCTTGGGTAAAACTTCCGGGTTGAGCAAAATTCTTGTTAATTTTTAATCATAGCACGGGTTTGCAATCCTCCAGTCAATATTGTGACGATGACTTGATTTCAATGATCAACGCCTTTACTCTGCAATAAGACCTTAATAGGCTGATACTGGTATTCTACGGTTAATAGGTATACTTAATGGACATACCTTATATTTTGGACAAAGAAACCAAATCACAAATATTCAGTCCGACTCGAAGGAACACAGCCGTCGTCTAAAACATAAATATTAAGAGTAACTTTAGAAGATTACAACATCAAACGGCCAAATCTAACATAAATTGATTGCTCACATAATAACATTAACATTCGACATTCCCACAAAATACCGGGGGAATTTTTATTACCAACAGTCTTATTGACATTTCACACAAAGGATTACAAGTATTAGTCCGCCACCCGCAATGGAAGAAATAACTATTTATTAACTTTTTATGTGAGAACTCCAAACAGTATAAATCCCCGGATTACGAATGTACGCTCATTTGAATTTTTTATTAATAATATTCGGTTAATAAATCCGTGGGGATAATAATGAATAGTAATAGGAGCGAGGGAGGGTTTAATGTTATTATTATTAATTTAGTCATGAATAATTCAACGATGGAGGTGTCGGATTCAAATGTGTGGTCATTTCGGCCGAGCGGGAGTTTATTAATTTTTGGGTTTTGTACCGCTTCCTTAATTAATGTGTAATGAATTAATTATGACGAGTTAATTTTAACTTTTATAATAGTTCGGGGTTCGTTTACGTTTTATAAGGATAGCATACCTACTTTTGAAGTTTTTTTTCTAAGATTTTGATTTATTTTACTAATTGTAATCGTTTTATCATAATCTATGCGTAAATAATTATAATATTTCATCTCTTTTGTTATGATAATAATAACTATACGAGTACTGACAGTTTTGCAATTTTTTATATTATCTATAATTATTGCTACCTTCTCTTAATTGAGATAGGTACCCTACCATCGACTTTCCGGGCAAACTGTTTAGCAGCGAATTTTCCCCAGAAAAACATTGTTTCTAAAAATTGAAAATCGAAAACCGATGCTCCAACGAAGAACATTGAAACTTTTCACAATTTCACATTATCTCTTTCGCTCGAACGGAACCCTTTTATTGCGAAAAAATCTAAAAGTCTCGAATATTGAAAAACACATCAATCCGCCATCATTAGAAGCGAGGCTTCGCATTAGAGCGCTGCGTGTACGCAGATAACTCGCTATCGACGCATTAATAACGTTGACGCGGAAAAATCGCACCGCCTAGTTATCGGGAACTGTGTCCACTGTCTCACGACATTCCGGTAATCTAAGCGCTGAATCTATCAGTCTCCGAACGTTTTGTCTCGCTCTAGTTACAGTACGCTTGTGCAACTTTTTTTTATTGTGGGTATAGCGAAAAGAACACCCAACCAAGGGTTATGTGAGTCCCCTATCCAAATAGTAGGTAAGTACACCCACTAAACTCTACAGTGTATATCAGACGCCTTACTGGTAGTGTCACAGGAATCGGCATAGCTTACATCTGTGACACTACCAGTGAGAACTTGGAGGGCCGGGAGCAGCACCTGGCTGCTAGCACTTGAAACCAGACTAATAGGGTGATGTTACAGAGCCATTTGACTGTGCAAGTTTTCTCACGATATTTTCCATCGCCATCACCGCCGAGTTAGTTAGAAAATTCAGTAAACAAACCACCTAAGTCAGTCCGCTTGCTAGGGAAGATGCAATTATAATATTTATGAAAATTTTATGATTAAAATGATACAAAAATATAAAAGAAAAGCCACTGCAACATTTTTATTTTACATAATGTTGTTTTTTAACAATAATTACGAATGAAAATTACTTGAAACGAAACGTATTTTAAAACACCAATCAGCGTTCAGTGACGTCACTCGCGTGATGACAACATAGCTAATGCTAAGGTTTTCTATGTGAATAATATTTTAAGGGAATATTAATTGCGTTTTTTTAATTAAAATGGAAGTTGGGTTTATCAAAGCAGACTCCAGGAATTTACCAAGAGTTAGTGTTGACATGGTTGTAACTTTTTTTGTCGAAAGTGCAGAGTTTTCAAGTGTAGAAATGAAAGAGACTAAATTACTACGGTATGTAGGATAAATCATAGTTGTTAAACTTTGTATTTTATTCAGCGGCTTCTAAACAGCAGTTATTTTAGCTCAACAAGAGAATCTTACGGCGATAATGCTATCGGCTATGTCCAAATTAAAAAAGATAGAGATTTATGTACAATAAAAAGTCGAGTTACTCCGGAGCATAACGTACGTAAAGACGGCTATCGTGTGAAGTTTCATATTGTGAAGCAAGAAACCACTTTTTTCTCTGTTTTCGGTCAGAAGGTCCAGTCAAAAATAATTTGTTCGGAAACTTTGTTGAACTAGAAGGACACAATGGCACGAAACATGAGTCAAAACGGCTTTTTTTGGAATATTAGTGGTATTGTTATGATCACCTGATGTTGATGGATAGTCCATTTTAAATTTTTACAAAAAAATATTTCGAATCTCGTTAAAATATGCAAAAGTATGAAAGCCAGCAACAAACAAGTACGGTGAAGTACAGACCTACAAACTTATCTGTTCCGGTGGCCAAAATTGGAACTACGTGAAATGCAATGCAAAAACGATATTAAATGACAGTTCTAAATAGACAGTAGCGACGCCGCCACCGGAACAGATAAGTTTGTCGGTCTACCAGTGAGGCAGTGACAGGAAAGGAGTGACGTCATCCGAACCATAGGTCTGTTTTCGCGCGAAAATCTATACTATCAATTTAAAACCGCATTTTTTCCGATAAATTACAATGTATTAATTTTTTAATTTAACATTGGTTTATTCTACATGGAATTCTTTAAAATGAACACAAAAATAAAAATAATGCATGTTCCCTATTGGCATGCATATTCCCTACCATCCTTATAACCGGAGGAGAATGCTTTAAGCATTGTAACCGCATGCTAGTGAGACCTCAAGCCGTTAAAATTGGAACTCAAAACGTTTCACTACGCACTAACCTCCCCCAGTTTTCCACACCCGAAGGAACGAGCCAGTGCCCGTCTTTTGGCGATTGGTTGACCCATATTACCTACATTTCTACAAAATATCGTTTCGTGCCGTCTCCCCCAATGGAAACGCACTCCCGCGACAATATTTCACTTAAGGCATCTCTTCAGGTGCGTTATAAATGATCGGCAACGTATGCGCACGTAATGACACGTGTACCAGATTAACGCTATTCACGCATCGAACAATGGAAACGAGAAAGTACATTGTGCCTGCGCTTTGTATCTGATGGTGAAATATTAGCCGTTAATTTTTGACTTCACTCCTCATTTACGGAGGTGGTCGATGATGTAATGTCTCTAGGAGTTTTGGATTCATTCGTGGACCAGCACTTCTGCCATTCGAGTTGGAAGCTTGAACTTTTTTAGAGTCTCACTGGCTAGCAACCATATCCATAGGTGAAATATCCGTCAATAGCTTGGCATTTGGGTGACGTTGCTCATTCAATTAAATTATCTACGGACAGGGACATTGAGCGATGGTTGATGGTGGGTTTTTTTTCATGAGTCTCTCTGGGGAGGCCATAGTACCCCTTTTACCGCTATCTACTCTCTCTCACATAACACCAGCGTGAAATAATAGTGACTACTATTGTGTTTCGTCTGGTTTGTGAGAGTGCCGGATGCTCCCCCCCCCCCCCTAAAAGGCCGACAACGCATCAGCGATCCCTCTGGTGTTGCAGATGTCCATGGGCGGCGGTGATTGCTTACCATCAGGCGACCCGCTGGCTCGTTTGCAGCCTCTGACATAATGAAAAAAAAACATAAACCGCTAGACCATCGAGGAGGCGTTAAGAAACTCGATTTTTTCAATCGTCGGTTTCATCGTCAAAGATTGGTCGCAGTTGTTCTACTCTATGACAGAGCCTATGTTTGCTAGTATCCGAGGAAGTTTCACATGTGAAGCCCGTTTAGCGGTAAGCAAACTGCCACCGCGATCAGTTAATGCGCTGGCCAAACACAGCGACCCGGCCACCCGCAATGCTCTCTAGCCCGTCCACTGCTGTTCAAGGCGAGACTTTATACTAAGAAAGACGAAAGTATGGCGTTAACTAAGTACCAACATATGTTTTTATGAATAATGTCTGCGCTGTGTGAATAATGTCCAGAAATATTTATTTTTATACTAGCATTGAGGGACTCTTAGCCAGGAAGAGTCTCTTAATGTGCTGTCACACACACAGTAGGCTCCTCTGCTGATTTTCTCGCCTTTGATTTTGTTTGAGTGAACAGTGTATATTATTAAACAAAAAAGAGGTGCCATCCTGGATCATCGTCCGATCTACAAACACAAATCCTTTGAATGAGCCGCTCGTTTGGGTTACCGGGTAAAGTACCCACTTTACAGAAGACCACATTGAAGTTGCACTCGTTATCTGTAATGTTGTATGGTCTATGTTTTTGTTGTTGGCATGATGTTGACAGCGAGAAGAACCTTCTTTTCCGCTTTCATCTTTGTTTTCTCTTTAAGTTACAGAGCCTTTGATATTTATTCGTAGTATCAAAAATACACACATCTTGACTTCCCAAAACGTCGTACCGTTCACAGCCAGCCTTGTAGTTATTGTCCAATTAATGCACTATGGCCTGTGGTCACGGCACTTCGGGTGCTAACGACGCGCGCGGGACAGACAAACAGACAAACACACTTGTTTGCATAGAGTAGTTCACTTTCCTTTACATGCTATTAGATAATGGCAACGATGGGAAGGTCTTTCCTCAAACTTGGAGAAAGGTGAAAGCTTTTATGATTGCACTTTATTAAGTACGTATTTGATTATCATGTATTGTACTAAGTTAATTTTTAAATAAATATTATGAAACAACAATCTCATCACGAACATTTTTATCTGACCCTATAATGCACTTGAGTTAAGGGTATCAGAATCACCGCATTCTTGATAATTCTTTTCTATCCAGATTTGTTAATAGGTCGCTGGGTATGCCAGTGATCAGTAGTGGAGTGGAGTTTTTTTTTATGTCAGAGGCGGCAAATGAGCCGGCGGGTCGCCTGATGGTAAGCAAACACCGCCGCCCATGGACATCTGCAACACCAAAGGGATCGCTGATGCGTTGCCGCCCTTTTAAGGGGGGGGGGCAGTAATAGGCTAGTTGACAAAATTTGGAAATTCGTTTAAAACTATAGTTTAGTATCTATTTTACCCCAAATATATATTATTTTTAGAAAAATAGGCCTTTTTCATAAGTATTTTGCTTTTTTAGAAATAAACTTAAAATTAACTTTGGAAAGGCCAAGACTGTCATGGCGTCTTGAATGACGTCACTCCTCGCGAAACAATCAAGTTTGTTGATGTCAGTCGACGAGATCATTATACAGCTGCAACCGGTGCGGTGTTTTGCGAGGCGTGACGTCACGCTTCTCACGTGATTAAATAAGTAATTTTGCCGATTTTAATTTCCAAAAATATTTGTAATCTTATATTATTTTAGTAAAAAAGTTGTTTTTTTTGTTTACTACATATCATGATTAATCATTAGAAACTCTAAGCCATCCGATTCATTCTAAGTGGAAACAAGCCTATTGTCACTGAAGCCAAAGTTCACATTACGATAATCTAATGTATTTTAATAAATACACACAAAATAAGGGAACAATTGAAGAGCAGTCATGGAATCTTAGATTTTCTCACGATTGTTACAGGCCGCATCTTTGTGCCAAATATGGGTATATGGCGCGGAAAGGTGTTTTGCGAGACTTTCCATTGTTTATAGGTTGTTTTTTTTTAAGTAAATTTAAATGTAGATAACTCCAGTCTCTAGTCTAGTGGTTTACGGGCTTCGTCGTGATCTCGGGTTCCTGTGTCTTGGGCCTGCAAGAACACATTTCCTAATTTTTATAATCCCGTTTTTTCAACGAAATTATTATGAAATTACAAGAACCATAATTTTATTCTGTTTTACTAAATTAAACCCGAGGCCAATCTGACAGATTAGTTTTTTTTGTGATTTATCTGTCAGATTTTATTTAAATTTTTGTTTTCAAACAACAAATGAAATGCAATTTACGTCTAGGTAAGATGTTACTTTACATTAGTGGCTTTGAACGCATCATTTTGACGCTGACTGTACAAGAAAATAATGTTCTCTTACAGAGTTTAAATTATTCGATTCTAGAATATATTATGTCGTCACCGAAAGCACATACAGACCACCAATACATACCATTTTGCTTATTTCAACTGCCCCATAAATACATAGCGAAGGCGCCCATAAATTGGTGCAGTCGTATTATGATACAATAGGCGTTTGAGAACACGCTTATTCCTCAGTGCCGCGGTACATCGCATAGCAATGTACCATAAATGTACCATCTACGCATCGACGTCATAAATACACTCGTGCCCAATCGTAAATATAAGGAACAAAGCGGTACACACGTATAGACGGCCAACATCTCTTAATGATATGTAGATTCCCTACATTAGTTACATGACTGTGTTCCCGGTGAAAACAACTCGCAAACTCTGTCCTGTCCTTCTACTCGCAACGTCCAAAGATACTCTAACATATCATGGATCTTAAGAGCTCAGGTTTAGGTTGAATTTCGAATGTGCTCGTTTTGTATTTAGAACTTTATATGCGAGCGCCCATTCCAACTCATTAAACAAGACATAATTTAAACGCAACTCGCGACAACGCTCGGATTAAAACCTTATCTGAATTAAATCAAATTTCGAATTTAAACGTTCCGCTTCATTGGAGTTAGTCCTTTTCGGTTTTAGCTTAGAAGGCTCGTGCATCAGAAACTCCATTGAAAATTGTCTCTAAACGTTACGTTTTACGGTTCATTTTGATTTGATTGGATGCGGAAATTGAGACATTAGAAATCTTCGAGCGACTATTACCGTGTTCTTTTAACAAATGCACGACCGACGTACGGAGTAAGATGTAACTTTGTGCTGGGGCATAAATAAGAGCCGAGAGTATCGGTTATTTTAATACTGGCCCCCAGGTGGGCGGAGACCTCTCATATATCATCGGCAACAATTATTAAATTATCTTTTTCGTTGACATTAAGTAATTGTTTCGGCTGGTTCGCTCATAACTGGCGCTCCGAACGATGAGATATCGCTTTTAAATTGTCGTTTCGGGCTTGTGCTTAAATTCCTTTGTTGGGAATTCCGTTGGTGTTGTTTATTAAACGGATTTGTTGTGACGTAAATTACAGCAACTTAGACTCCGGTAATGATAGAATGTCAAAGATAACATTTTTCAGATGATATTTCCCAAGCGTTCCTTAGTTCTTTTTTGTTTACCATCGTAAAGATTAAAATTGTAGAAAATACCGGACGATGTAACTTTTTTATACTAGATCAGTTGGCAGACAAGCGGTCACTGCGGCCTATTCCATTAAGCGATTCTTCACTAGGAAGCGTCGCTCAATGTGCTGACAGACTGTAGGCTCATCTGATCTTCGAGCCTTTGATTTCATGTGTACTGGCTCCCACATTATTACTGCCGGTAAAGTGTCTCTCAATGGAATAGGCAGCAGTGTCGCAGTGACCGCTTACCATCAAGTGAGCTGCGTGCCTGTCTGCTTACATATGTGGTAGTATAAAAAAATAGCAATCTACCCTAATCCATCGGATTCCTTTGCAGTTAGTTCAGATTCACACTCGTGGTATAAAAATACCAGACGTCAAATCCACTGAAACGATTATGATTTTCTACAGATATAGACTAGGTTTTGGCAAAAGCACTACATAATTTCCATGGGATCACAGAAGTGGAAGAAAGCTAGAAATAATCTATTTATAAACAACGTGAAATAATGAAATTGTATACGAAGGAATAGGGATTAGAACCCAAATATTGTTGTTGTTATGTATTACTTATTTAAAAGATATCTCTAATTTTTAAATAACCACGGACATATGATTTGGGAGTGGTCGGCACGTCTCACTTTATCAACGCAAAAGCTATTAACTATAGTCCAAGCGTTGGTACATACATTATTTTAGTTTCGATCTCATTAAACCTTTGAGTGCTATATGATGTATGATCTATGATACCTAAGTCTTGTTCTCTTTGTCAAATTGAGTCTAGATTTTGTAAGGAAAACTAATTTACTATATTTTTCTAACCTTACACTACTCGGCCGATTCAAATGTTGTTGTGACGAGCAATCATATTAAAATATACATAAAATCTACATGTTTACAAACTGACTATAAATTTATTTCTTTTTATTTTGATAGCAAACTTATGTTATAAGATAATGATGCAAGTAAGCATATACATTGAAGATAGACAAAAAAAAATTAATCCAGAAATAGATACAAAACAAGACTGTATTTATAGTGGACAGAATTAGGTACGTCACTAGTTTTCGGCCATTCGGTTACTATTTTCGATCGTAGGTTCGAGTCAAGTCGGCTCTGAAAACATAATTTCTGGAAAAAGTGACAGTGCAATATACAACTTTAAAAAATCCGCGGGGGCGTCTTGGACCATTACGGAGGGTTTTTGTAATACTGTGGTAATATACTTTATACATTACATGTTAAGTAAACGTTAGTTATGTTATGTTGTATTAAATAGATTCAAATCAATAGTTCAATTCAATACAATTCGGGCCAAACAAACTGAATCACACGAAAAGCCTAATCATTACATATTATTTTCTGCAAATAAATAAAATGAAAGTGTCTGTTAGTTGTAAAAATAACAATTACTTCACAAAAAGGATATTAAAATAAATGCGGAGCTCATAACGTAGTTAGGGATTTAATTTATTTTTCCCAGCAGGTCCCAGCTAATTTTCCAATCTAAATCAATTTGGCTCACGTCTCACGTTTTGACTAAAGAGAAAATAGCTGTTGATTTAAGAAGAAGATTTGCTAAAGAACAAAAGCATGTAACTATACCCTTTATTGGTTATTCCAAATTATTCGCGAGCAAAACCGCGAGTTTCGCTAGCAAATAATAAATCTTCCAAAACGGTCTTTCGCCCATTGAAAACGCAAAGATAAAGCGGTTAACTAAATCGATTTATAATCCGACATTCCCAATCCGCTCGAATCCACGTCTTTACGTCGTGATAACTATATTAGTTAGTTAATTACCCTTGATTCATGGCGGCGATGCCTGACCCGAATACACTGCCGTGCATGATAAATGGTATACAACATTTTGTTGTACTTAAGGCGGATGGTTTCGAGAGCGCGATAATAAATATTTAGACAGGGTAAAGTGCAACATCACAAATACGTGCACGTCATTTTAGGAGGAGGGAAGACATACGCGTCACCAAAAGTGTGATGAATTTGTATGTAGACGGAGATGTGAGCAGGTTATGGCCAAAAAAGAGAAGTTTGATATTGTCATGAAAAGAATGCATTAGAATTGACGGATGACAGAAGAGAGTGGAAAGAAAAAACATGTTGCGTCGAACTTACTTACTGTGGGATGGGCAGGAAAATAACGATGATGATGACATTTTAGAAGTTGTCAATTATTTCCAAACTTGTCAGTACTTAGATACTAGTAGATAGTTGCTCGCCTTGGCTTTGCCCGAGTGGTGTAGAAAAGACGATACAAATCTTATCCAGACAGTAACAAACAAAAAAAAAACAGTGTAACCTGTTGGTGTTTCTTTTGATAAAATACACGCACATTTGCTGCACATACCTTTCGCCTATCAATTTATATGAATACAGTTAAGTATTCGATATCATTGAAATTAAGTCGTAAGCTAATACTAACTCGATTACACCACACCCCCTAAATTCAGAATCAATCACACACAAACTTAGATCGAAAGACTTAAGAACAGTTCCCCCTTAACAGTCGTAATTGGTAATACTCGGCTCAAATGGCGCAATTACAGTTTCTAGAGTAGATCCTAATCGTCGCTCGGGTATAGGCGTATTTGCATTCAGTTGATAATTGTTCGGTAATACGAGATTGAAGTCAATAGATCGAGGCAACTCTATTGTAGCAACTGATTTTACTTTCAGTTTTCAATTCTTCTTACTAACATTTTTTTATACTACATCAGTTGGCAGACCGGCCTATTCCATTGAGGGACACTTCATCAGGAAGCGTCGCTCAATGTGCTGCCAGACTGTAGGCTCATCTGATCTTCGAGCCTTTACCTGGCTCCCACATTAATATCGCCGGAACACAGTCAGACAGAGCTGTTATGCAAATTTCACCTGTGAGGGTGGTAGCTAGTCAGTCGGACTCTGAAAAAGTCCTACCACCAACATGAGTACCACCAACTTTATAAGTGTAGGGGAAGAAAGTTTCTGTCTACTAGGTACTTGGTTCGAAGTGAACTACGCTAAGGGCCAGTTTTACCACCTGCCAGAAGTTTTGAATAATTTTTTGCTAGATATAATGATGACTGAAAAAAGAGGACTTCATGATTTTTCTTTTTTCTACAGATAGATTATTTTATTGAGGGGCACTTATCTAGGAAGCGTCGCTCAATGTGCCGCCATTCTGTAGGCGACTTTGATCTTGTAACTACACAGTAACTTGAACTTTTAAAACCTTTAATCTGAGGTACTAACAGCATTAATTTCTCACAATTGCTTACGCTACATCTGTTTACAGTTCATTCTAATTCAATTTAACTAAAATTTACCATAAAAAAGTTAGAGCAATAATAGCGAATTGAAATCAGCCACTGCAAGATATAATCGTGCTGGGACCACTTGATCACCTTAATTAAGCCGTTCGTTGCTCCGCCCACATCTACTCACAGATTCGCTACTTCCATGATACCGTTAATATGTTTTGATATCTCTTTTTACTTTAGACAATCAGTTTTGTGTAATAGTATAGGAATCTACTATTTGATGACTATTTGTGACCTTATTCACTGGCAGAAAAAAATCTTCTTCATTGTGATCTTCTGTAAGGAAGAGGTGCTTTCCCAGAAGACTCATTTCAATGTAAAATCCCCACTATAAATGCTCTACCTCTCATACTCGTTATATGTTTGCTTGCTTTTACAACACACATTACATTTAGTATGTGTGTTGTAAAAGCAAGCAAAAATTTTTTAAGAAAAGAGCGCATTCCGTACCGGCAGCGCATAATGTGATTCCTTCGGTTTTGCAGATGTCTAGGGCGGCGTTAGTCACTTTTACTATAGATTACCATGCCCGTCTGCATACTTTTTCATAAAAAAGTGCCTAAACACAAATAGTGTTCATGAAAAAAAAAAAACAACTTTGACATACCACATTACTACGAGTATATTCAACATAATAACTTGCTACAGAAATCCACCCAATATTTCCTTAATTGAGTAACAAACCTTTTTTAAGCTGTTCTTCGAATATTATGCAAATCTATCGGATGGTGTGGACACGATCGCTGCGATGCGTTTGTTTCGCTTACAATGAGCTCGTATATTATCCCTCGTTCCTGGAAATATTCAAATTTATGACGTACGCTTGCGAAGCCATTTTTGTATCCACATGTTTCTCGTGTCCTTTTATAGGATTCAGCAGGAAAGGAATTTATTTTAGCGAGGAAATCTGTGTAACTGTTGACCTGTTATTTAATTGGTTCGATCATACTTAGATTATTAATCGTATTTCGATTCATGGTGGTAACAATTTATATCTTAAAAGAATTCTAACTCCTTGTAAAGGTAAAACTTTAAAACGAATTGCAGCGAATGGATGATATATTTTTTGTTGTGTATGTTACTGTGACGAAATAATAAGCTCGAAGATCGAAGGAACCTAATAATAAATCAGCACATTGTGTGGGAGTCGAACTAAAGCCCCATGTCGTTTACAATCGGATTACTAACAATCATCTGGTAGGTACTCTACATGAAGTGAAAAAAAATGTCCGTTACAAAATTCAAAATGGCGTTTAATAAACGAACGTTTAAATTAACAAAACAAATAATTATGACAATAAAACTGTCCACAGCGAAAGTAAATTAAAATCATTATCATCAATCAAATTAACAACGTCAATAAATACTCATTATAGAATCACGAATTTGTTTGTTCAGCTAATCTTTACTGCGGGACATGCGTATCTTTATTGAAGATCTGTCCTCGGCCTTTTAATGAAAACTACGTTTTGATTTACACATCTAAAGCCTCACTCAGAAAACGAATCTCAACTTTATTCTCTTGTAATAAGGAACACAGATTAGTTGCGAAGTGAAAAAGTATGCGAGTGAATTTGCATGGGATCCCATTGTTGTTCTCATACGTCACATCAAGGGAACGTGTACGACGAAGGGAGCCCTGTATAATTAGTTTGTTGATTATCTCGATCGAGCTATTCGCAATGGGGATTTTCAAGAGTGGTTAATAGTGTGACAGCAATTGATTTAGTGTGACAATTTTTGATGTGACTAGAGTAAATACCTAATGAATATCTGTATATTTGTGATTAATATGTTATATAAAAGTTTGTAACTTTAAATCCAGTAAATAGTTACAAACTTACTGGTGGACCATCATATTTTTTTTCCCGTTTAATAATACTTAGAAACTATAGATGATAAACTATATTCGTATGATAATCGTAGTTTTATGAAGGGATAGTTTTTTAAGGAAAAAGTTCTGTAAATTAGATCTAAGCTGATTACATAGGTAAAACTTTTAAACTTGCGAGTATAATAGACTCGCAAGTATATCTGTGTAATTTAATTCGTTAAAATAGATGTAATTTTCACAAACAATTGGATCCACAAAGCCAAAGTGTTTGAAAAATGAATTGTAAGCTTTACGCATACATTTCTAGATAATATTCTAAAAGGCGAGTACATGACGCACCTTCGCTTCGCGGATGATATCGTAGTCATGGCTGAGTCATTGGAAGACCTAGGCACAATGCTCAACGATCTCAGTAGAGTGTCTCAACAAGTGGGTCTTAAAATGAACATGGAAAAGACGAAAATCATGTCGAACTCCCATGTCGTACCCACTCCTTTAAAAGTTGGGAACTCAACACTGGAAGTTGTGGACGAGTACATTTACCTGGGACAAAAAGTCCAACTTGGTAGGTCCAACTTCCAGAAAGAGGTCGATCGACGAATCCAACTCGGCTGGGCAGCGTTCGGGAAGCTTCGCAGCGTTTTCTCGGCCCGACTACCGCAGTGCCTCAAGACGAAAGTCTTTGATACGTGTGTGTTGCCAGTGATGACTTATGGAACGGAAACGTGGCCGCTTACAATGTGCCGCATAAAAAGGCTCAAAATCGCGCAAAGGGCAATGGAGAGGGCGATGCTTGGAGTCTCCCTGCGTGATCACATCAGAAATGATGAGATCCGCAGAAGGACCAAGGTCACCGACATTGCCCGAAGAATTGCGAGCCTTAAGTGGCAGTGGGCAGGACACATTGCAAGGAGGACTGACGGCCGTTGGGGCGGAAAGGTCCTCGAGTGGTGGCCACGTACCGGGAAACGCAGCCGTGGTAGGCCTCCCACAAGGTGGACCGATGATCTCATAAAGATCGCCGGAATCCACTGGATGCGGGTGGCGCAGGACCGATCGGTTTGGAGATCCTTGGGGGAGGCCTATGTCCAGCAGTGGACGTCATTTGGCTGAAATGATGATGATGATGATTCTAAAAGGTACTCAATCACCTCTTATACCAAGACAGCAGTGTTAAACTCCCCAACAAATGCGACGACCGACCTTGACGGTATTAACATCTCCACGCATTCCCTTCGCAAAGGCGCAGCCTCTCTTATCAGGGCTCCAATCATGCCAGTTGATGTGTCTGATGAATGAACGTTTGTGATGCTAATACTCAGATTACGCATTAAAACTACTGCCTACTCCCTTCACCCACAATGTCACAACCACCATGAAAACCCCAAAGAACTTTCAACTGTAACTGTAAAAACTTAAGGTCGATTTTGGAAAGTGATTAAATGTGCTGGGTTGAAGGGTAATGAGCTATAGTCTAATAGTACACGTGTACGCTTATCTATGATAAGTTGATAAACCGTTTGTTTGTTAAAGGATTGTTTTGGTAAATTGCTTGTGAATGATTTATTATAATTTGTAAATAGATGTTTTTGAACGGGTCTTGAGGGTTGATTTCCTTTTCCAAAGTGGAGTTTTGTTTAATAAACGTAGCTCTACTAATAGTATAAAGGCGGAAGTTTGTATGGATGAAATAATGAAAAACACAGCATAAGTATTAGACTAAATCTAGAAAGTAGAAAGGAGGTAATTAATGATTTGGGTAGGTATAGGTTACTCTCCAGCTCCCAAACTATCTTCAAAAAAATTATCTTTTTTTTTAATACCATGTCTGTTGGCAGACAGACACGCAGCCTACCTGATGGTAAGCGGCCACTGCGGCCTATTCCATTGAGAGACACTTCACTAAGAAGCGTCGCTCAATGTGCTGCCAGACTGTAGACTCATCTGATCTTCGAGCCTTTGATTTCAAGTGTACTGGCTCCCACATTAATACTGCCGGAACACAGCCAGAGCTATTATGGCGGCAGATCTAGTCGATATGTCGCTCGATTGCTACGAAAAAGAAGAATAAAAAAAACTTTATTTCTGTTAATCCATGGAAACTGAGCCTTATCGCTAGATGAAGTAGGCTCTTTTATTTCCAAGGTGTACTAAATTTTAGCAAAATCGGTTGAGTGGTTTAGACGTAAAAAATAACAGGCAGAAAGACAACATTTATAATATTACTATAGATCATAAAAGCTGGGTTCCTTTATACCTTTTTTTTGTAGGCACAAATACGTATAGAGATTCTCCAAGATCTTATAAAATGTGATTGCTTAACAGAATCGCGAGATATACAGGCCTTAATAACACACAGGAAACGGCATTATAAAAAGAAAAAAACGTTCGAAAAACAAAAGTTGAAATCAAAATCAAAATGGCGACAAAATAAAGGCTTGCGTTAAAAATCAGCGGGCGCTAATGCCGCAGTATAAATGTGCTAATACGATAATCAAGTCATTACCGGATCAATCGCCCCGCCCGATTCGCCTGCGATAAACTGGACGGACACACGGACGCAGCCTTCGAAGAGGACAATAATGTAAAATTGGTACCTAATGTACAGGTTTGTTAGCTTCACATACAGTTTTATATAGATAAGGATGGTTCAGTTGGACAGCATAGTAGTCCTAGGTTTGAGAGCCAATTGGCTTTACGGTACTTGGATACTCCATTGAACTCGTCGTTTTGTTGCCCAGACTAGTGCCTTTGAACTTATTCCAGTTTAGTTCATCAATTAGTGAGCAGCGGGAAGAATCCTTTATTTCGCTTCCTTCAAATGACAAGGTTTTTTACAAGCGTCCATCCATAGGTGATGGTAAACGCTTACAATCAGATGCTCGTGGTATAAAAAAATAAGCTGCGGATGTTTTTTGTTAACGGGATTATTTGGAAGCGTGGCAATAGGCTACTCTATGCCCAGAAAGATATCATATTTCTGCAGAACAACATCATAATTAGTATACTCTTGTTACCTGTATCTCTATATCCGTTACATTTCCCTCCAACCAATAGTAACTTTTGGGGAATGATTTGTGGTATAATCACAGAGTAATGGAATCACTATGCACGCAACGCCATCTTACCCTAAATCTAGCATTGCTTTAAACGGTGATCGAGCCAAACCAAATCGACCGTCTATTACTGTATGAAATGCAGTCTTTTATTGCGGTCACCAACGTGCCGCCTTGCATGTATATGAAAACATTTATATAAGCTTGGCATCCTACCCGCCGCTATGTCCCCGTGTAAATCACTTTATCGGGGGGTTATTCGGTGGCGATTTCCGAAAATCAATCGTTGCTGCGATCAGATACGCTGTGATGTATAGCCGCATCAGCCCGCCGATTTACACTAAATGGGATTTTAATTCGACGATTTGGTGTTGCCATCGTAATTGGACCCTTTTTCTAGAGAAGACTCGGTTTTCTTTTAATCGATAGAAGGAGTTAGGTAATACTTAACGCGTTTGATTTTATTTGTGATTCTGTAATGTGAGCCTTTTCGAGTTGTTGTGAACGATGGTCATAAATCTTTTTGTATATTAAGTTGAAATACATACTCGAAAAGTTTTGAATATTCTTGAAAACCTACTTTTAAGAAAAGGAGGTTATGTTTTTAATTATAATTTTTATTTGTATCGCACAGGTACGCAGCCCTTCATCTCTTGTAAACAGTTACTGCGGAAAATTCGGGACATTTAACCAGAAGAAGCAACGCTCGCATAATGTGCTTCTACTCTGTAAGGTCCCTTGATCTTCAAACTCCCATAAAAGGCCGGCAACGCATCGGCGATCTCTCTGGTGTTGCAGATGTCCATGGGCGGCGGTGATTGCTAACCATCAGGCGACCCGCTGGCTCGTTTGCCGCCTCTAGCATAAAAAAATTGATTATGATTTCAAGAACATTGGCTTCCACATTCACAACGCTCACAAACATAGTCAGAGCTGTTATGATGACAGATTTACTCTGTTTAGAATGGTAGTTAGCCTGTTACACTCTTAATAAAATTTGCACAAACCATTACAAACATTTAGATCAAAATGGTATAGGTACCATAGACATCTATTTCCAGAAAACCTTTAACCCAAACACATCCACAAACCTCTCTCAACCGCAGAGGACATCCAACATAACCTCCAGCTCAACGGTTCCGAAGTCCTCGGGAAGGTGCGGCCTAATTTAAAATCTCCACATCGGTTGGCGTTGGTTATTAGTTGAAAATTACCGAGCCCGGCGTGCGCAATGTCGCCGGCAATAAAGCGAGAGACACAGACATGACCTACTGGATGCGGCAGACTGTACTTTTTTTTATGAAATAGGGCGGCAAAGAAGTAAGTAAGATACTTTTTTTTTCTTTCTGGTGAGCTATTTACAGAATATGCTTGATAAAGCTAATGGAATTTTGAATAAAATAGGATTTTGTATTGATGATGCTAGATGTTGAATCATGTTATTATTGATAGACCGAATGAATGACATCATAATATGTCATCAGGTTTGGTCTTGATCAATGACTTACTTACCCTCGTAAGTAATCACTACCGCATGCAGACACCTGATACGGTCTCAGATATGTTGCCTGCTTTTAAGAATAGAATATTATGGAGGGAGTGGGTAGGAATGGTCTATGAAAGAAGCCTTCTGCCCGCGGTTTCACCCGCGCTCTTTTTTCAAATATCCCCTCTTCCCTCCACATTTCCAGGATCAAAAGTACCCTATGTTCACCGGGGATAGTGTAGCTTCCCAACAGTGAAATAATTAATAATTATTTAAATCGTTCAGTAGTTTCAAAATTGATATTCCCGCGGGAATGAGACGTTTCCCGTAGGAATTTTATAGCCTATGTCCTATTCCGGGTTATAAACTACACGTGTGCCAAATTTCATCTAAATCCGTTCAGCCGTTTAGGCGTGATTGAGTAACAAACATCCAAACATCCAAACATCCAAACATCCAAACATCTAAACATCCAAACATCCAAACATCCAAACATTCAAACATCCAAACATCCAGACTTTCGCATTTATAATATAAGTAGGATAGATGAGGGGGGTAACCTCCTTAGGGTAAAAGCTTTCAAAGCCCAATAGCAAAGGTGCTTGTACTACTGTATTGTATTGGTCAATTCTGTGAGAGGTTAGTACTTCCCCTGTCAAGCAGGCTCATTTCGACTAACGGACAGAAATTATCGGCAGCATGGCCACACATAAAATCCATCGATGACTCCTAGTTATGGTGATGGATTAGGTACGCCATGGTAGTCAGATTCAGACATACAATTGGCAGACATGGTAGGTCGGAAAAGTACATCTACATGTCTGTCTACCAACAAATTCCTTAAATATTTCCCTCGAAAATTAATGAAAAAGATAAAAAACATACGCCGACGACACTTCCATATCTTCCACATCCACGCATCTCCCATAAATGGTGGGCGGTGGGTCTAACCCGGACCCACCGGGGCCGGAAGGTGGGATCCCCCCCCCCCTACTGCGGCCTTAATTACCGCCGCTTTTATAGTTTTAATGAGTTCATTTTGGAGCCGCGCTAACAAGCGGCGTAATACCTATTTAAACCAATTTTGAAATTAATATCGAAGTGTCGTTCCGTGTTTGTCGATGTTTTTCTTAATTAATTATGTGTTTTAATTAATTTAATTAGGATAGTGAGCGTTAAGTTGATGTGCTCCTTCTAAATGTTTCTAATAAGTTTTCCAAACCAGTCTTTGCTTTTGTAATATCAAAACTTGCTCTTGTATCCTTGGCAAAAGTATTCGCATTATGTTATTTAACCTAGGATTTTGATAAATATCCTTGCTTTATCATAAAGGAACAAATTCTTTGGCATGAACAATATAAGTACATGTAGGTATAGGGCAGTTTTACCACTGATATTTTTGTTTTCAAGGATTTTAGTTAGATAACAATGATGCCGATCTTTTTATTCAAATTGCCGTAAGTTGCAGAATCTCAGTTACCTAGATATAAAAGGCAAATTCACACCAACATATGAATCAGTGGTGAAATGGACTCATAGTATTATTACTTATCAAATGTAAGAAGTGTTGAAGGATTTGTGAAGAAAACCAAGTCAAGAGCATTGAAGGATGGAGATAAAAATTCTATAATTGTAATTAAGTTTGTTTATACTCTCGAAAACGAATAATTGTTATTATATGATTTTTTTAATTAAAATTGATTTAAAGTTTTGTAACTTATGCATTCGGAAAAATTAAGGAAAACAGACATCAAAATATCCCAAGAATTAAATCTCTTCGCGGAACATCACTAGCAGCTTATCAACGGTCGGCCGACTTGACTATTTTGTCGATATTAATTAAAAAGGGCCTGTACAAGTTAATATTAAAGAAAATTAAGCAATCTCCGCCGCCCAAGTTTAATGAATTTCCACAATAGAGCAGCGGCCATCTTGTTTCGCGTAAAACGGTTTCACTCAGCTGTTTGTGATGTTAAGCGTTTTAATTTTGTTGCTGAATCGTTGTTTTACTAACGCCTTTGTTGATGAAATGGTGATTTTGTTTAAGAAACTTGATTACGTTTTAAAATGTTTCGCGAAAGTAAGGTTGCTAAGGAGGGTGCGCAAATGACTTGTTTGAGGCTGAGGACTGGATGGCACTGTGTGAAGTTCAGAAAGAAATTAACCCTTTCTGAGATATAGCGTTCCAAATTGTACGTTATACTATTATTTATATAAAGCTGTCTTATATTAAGTTAAATAACCTGAACCTATGTTTTTCCTATGTATCTTTGGATATTTTAATAGTTTGTTGTATTTCTCATTAAAACGATAAGCTCTATACGAAATTTATGCCCAAACTGAAAACCTTGTATTTTATAATAATCCGAAACTGAAACGGATATTTTAAGTGAACGAAATCATAGTCCGTAGTGATTTCAAGTGTTCTGGCTCTGGCTCCCACATTAATACTGCCGGAACACAGCCAGAGCTGTTATGGCGGCTGATTTCACCTGTGGGGGTGGTACTCTGAAAAAGCCCAACCACCAACCAGACCCAATGCAGGAATCGAACCCACAACCTCCGGGTTCTTATACCCGAGCGGCTCAGCCACTGTTTCACGGAGTCGGTCAAAACAATTGTTAACGAATTTTTCACGCAAAAACCTAAATTGCTCGACCCAAGAATTGATACCAGAACCCTAAACTCACAGCCCGGTACTTAACTCACCAGACCACCGAGATGTTGATCGTCAGTTTCATAAGTAAACTTAAGAATTATTCACAGCACATTAAACCTACACGCGCTGAGGGTAGGAGGGACCCGGGGGGTCGGGGACGTAATAGCCCCGCAATTATCGCCCTATTAAGTAGTTTAGGGCGCCGTCCGCGTCCGGGGCGAAGCGCCCGCTGAGAGCTGTTATGTATTAAATTGAAATGTATTACTTGCCCATTATACATATAGGTGACTCTGTTTATGTATGACGATATAGTGAAACGGTTTATTTGGATGATAATACATTTTAATTTATGGCTGTTTGAAACCTCGCGGTTTCACCCGCGCGTAATATCCTTTTTCAACTATCCCCCCTTCCCCCATATTTCCGGGATACAAAGTATCCTATGTCCGTCTCCTGGTTCTAAGCTACGTCTCCCCAAATTTTCAGCCAAATCGCTTCATCCGTTCTTGATTGGTTCTTGAGTTATAAATAGTGTAACTAACACCACTTTCTTTTATATAATAGATGAGGAACTTGTCAGACAGTTGTGAAACTGCCTCTGGATCTTTGGGTTTCTGATGATTTCTTTAGAGCTTAAAATCTTACTCAATTTCTAAGTTAAGAAATAACATTATCATTTTGCTCGGCGTAATTTTTAATTAAACCAAGACAAACTTTCCAACGAACCAGCCTACAATGAAGTTATCAGCGCCAATTGTGCTGTTCTCATTGCGAAATCTTAATTTGCTGTACATAATAAAGTATCCTTTCAATTAGAGAGGTCAGCGCGCAGAGACAATTCAATTGGCTTTTAGATCTACTGCATAGCACGACTCCTTGGCTCGCCTATGCGGCTTTCCAAGAATCTTTCATTTATCAGACTCTATAAAAGAGAAAAAGGGATAGAAATATGCAAATTGGTTGGGTACTTCGAACGTAAAGGCCAGTAACCAACAAACACCTCATACAAAACTAAACTTTAATTTTATCAACTCAAACCTCATTTTCGTTTGTAAGTTAAAGTTCAGTTACTGCATTTAAATATGTAAGAGTAGGGTCCATTGTTACGACTTCATTTGCTACTAAATGTTTTGCTCTTATAGGGATATTGATTCAAAGTGGCTCGTAAGTAGGAATGCGGGGAATTTTTACGATTTGAGACGAGAAAATGAAAAATATATTGCTTTAGTGCTTAACCATTCCTAAGGAGATTGTATCGCCGAGGTTTGTTGTCTGAACGGACATAGCTACTGCTTGCAATACTCGTATAAATATTCGATGTTTCGGGTATTCATTTTTAACCGACCTCAAAAAAGGAGGAGGTTCTCAATTCGAGAGGTATTTTTTTATTGTAAACCAATTACTCCGAGTTTTCTGATCTTTTGTTCGATGCGAAACAGTTGTCATTTGGTCCCTTAATAATTAATTTTGTTTTTCCAACTAGTTTTTATTTTATGAGCATTTCCATGAACTTGTTTATGTGGACGATGTATTTTTAACGATAATTGGTTGCATATTTTGAAGAGGAATATTGAAGTACTTCTTTATTGCTAAAAAGCAGGAAAAAAACTACGTTTAAAAAGATAGACTTTATGAAGTACTCAGCACCCTCAAGTCAACATTGTTTTAATAGGCAATTAAATGCCCTTAAAATCAAAGTACAATCAACATCACATCAGACTACCCTAATCTGTCAAATTTCTACAACCAACTTACAGCTTTATTCACTTTACATAGAGTTCTGTTTCAATGGAGAATTTTTACAGATTACGGTATGTTGATCTGCTGCCGTCCGTTCAATGACTGGTTCTGTCATATTACTAGGGGTGTGATAAGTATCTTTAGTGGAACAATTGTTACACCATTCGAGTCTATAATCCAGAGGTTGTGTTTTAAATTCCCTGGATCATGAATCATGATGCAAGCGTTTTTTTCGGAGGTGAATGAGTTTTTGCACCATACCCGCAGGGTAGCTAGATCTGCTATAGAACGAAAACGCCCGAATAAAGATCTACAGAAGCAATCCTGCCCACTTATAACTAATTTATAATCAACTAAAAGCTTTTATTGATCAATCCGGCTACGTCATAATACGGTGGGTAATTTCCTGCAAATTGCCCGGGCCGATATGGGCAATAAAAGGGATCGGAGTGGACAGCCCGCGGGACGCCTATTGTGGCATTTGCGGTTCGATTCCTGCGCGGCGGGGCCACTTTAATGTAAGTCGTTAGATGACGCTTCGTAAACATTTGTTTTGATTTAATTTTTATTTTGTGTTAATGGATTTGAAATAAATAAAATGGCGTCTTGTGCTTAATATGTACTTATCTTCAGCCCGAGGACTATGCTACAACGAAATGTGATTTGGCGCCCAAAAATATCCTTGCCATATCCATTGTTCCATTTCGACGTGCCAAGAGAACAAACAAAAACACTACTATTCTACACACCAAAGAACAATGCCCACGAGCCATACAACTTTTGGCTTACTGTGGACAGTAAAATAAATGAAAACTGAATTTTGCAATAAATAACTTTTTAATTAATTAAATTTTTGGTATTTACTAGAAGTCCACCAGCTCTTTTATTATTTTTATGAATTTAATAAATTGTGCAATGAATATTATCATTTCCGCAGCACAAAATGACGTAGGTATATGCACGGTCAACAGCACATCACGGTTAACACTTGCAGTTCGATAATAGCACTTATGTCCCCGACATAAGAGTGGTACAAAGTCCAAAGAGGTACGTCTGACGTGCTTTTGACTGTACTATGTATTTTCGTTGAGTGACTGACATTGTCAGTCAATCGTCATCATGAAATGTCATTCGCTTTTGATTTCCTCTTATTTTGACAACTTTCGAATGACACTTCATGATGACGATTGACTGTCATCATAGATTAAATCCTACTTCTATGTGAGCTATGACTGTCATAATTCCAAAGACAAAAATAATTGTCAGTGTTGCATTTTGAATAAATGAAATAAAATACCGATTATCGATATAGATTGCAATATTATTAATTAAAAGGAATTATTTTTATTACAGTTTTAGAAAAAGCTTTTAGGTTATTTTTGTAATAAATAAGTAATTACATTCTTATATGTAACAATGATTATTGCAGAGTTGCATAACAATTAAAAAGAGTAAAAAAAAGTTCAATCGAATAACAGGATTGACTCGATTACGAAATCTATTGTAATGTAATAAAGATACTGACAACATTTTGTAAGGCGGAAGTGATTTATTAATTACACAATTTATTAAAATCATAAAAATAATTAAAGATCTCGTGGACTTCTAGTAACTTTCAAAAATCAAATTAATTTAGAAGTAATTTATTGCAAAATTCAGATTTTATTTATTTTACTGTCCACGGGTTGGCCAAAAATGGGCATTGTTCTTTCATCAAAATGAAAGTGTAACCGACAAACATCATTTTTCTTTGCCCAATTCCAATTTCAAAAACATAAGCTTACGTATCTTTACTTTTCTTGTGACTATCCTCTCACCAACGCAAATTAACACAGCTAATACTACTATCTAAGCCGAAGAATATCGAGTTAATTTACGTCTATACGTCAATAATTTAAAAAAAGATCTATCAATAAAACTCACGCATCAAAAGGCATCTAATAGAATTTCTAACACTCTTTATTCATTAGGTCAAAAGGCGTCTTTAAAATTTGGACGTACAATATTCACATAAATAATTTAGACTTCAACACGCAGTGTGGCAAAACCCAACATTAGGTAACGTGAGTACCCAAATTGCCCCACACTACTGAACACAGATTGCACGAACAATATTTTATTAACGTCCCGTCAATAGTCAGATAATAACAGTTTAATAGACACCGATTTATCTCGTTACATCACTACTTTTCATCTTCTATCACATAATCAATCAACATTCGATATTCGACGTTATTTACTAGAACATAAGGTAGTATAGTTAAATGAGGGGTGTATAAAGAAGTTGGTTGGTGGAAGCAAGTCATATCATCGTCATATTCGAATCGCGTGCCATGATTCGGCAGAATCGATCAAAGCATTGCCGGACCACCAATGAACCTCTTAAAGGTCCGACAAGTGTGGGGGAATGCGTAATTAAACTATCGACATCATAAATAATTTATCGTTGAAATCATAGTTTCAGTTTTTATGGCGTATAATTTGAAAGTTACTGAATTTATAACTTTTGTTTATCAAATCTGTGTATTTACTTTTGAAAGCAATTAAATCAATTTTATATTGGAAAAAGTGACTAACCAATTAGTAAGCATTGTCCTTCATTGTCCACTTATGCATTTAAAGTAAAGCTCTTGACTATATTATTTTCCGATAACCGAGCTTTTAGGAGGATAAAAATGTGGATGCAAATTACTCAAATCGCTGCAAATAAATGAGTTTGTGTGTAGATCATTAATTAAACAACAATAACAAAATAAATGACTGAAATTGCCTGTTTTAACTTAATCTTTGCTTTGATATTATATTATGTTCAGATTTTGTACTCATTTATGTTTATAACTGTGCTTTTGGCTTTTGTGTGGATTTAGTAAAGTTACCTTTTAATGTATTGAATTATATAATCAGTAATGGTTTCTAATCAAGAAAAATATTACAAAAAGTAATCAACATCGTTATCGACACCGACATCAGCACATCCCTAGCGGTTACTAAAAAGAGTTTCCAAGAGGCACAATCAACACACATTGAATACCCCTTTGTCGTGTCGAGTGATTTATTGATTGCGTCTCTGTCAACACGGCTGGCACTTTACACCGACGCTGAATACTTCATTTGATCCGGATTTTTATCGATAATAAAACTAAGTGTGAGTCACATCACTCGTTAGGCGTATTTAGTATACAAATCATCTGCCGTGTCGGTATCTCTGATGTTTCTTTGGCGAAATTTACTTTAGTTATAAAGAGTTTGTTGAACTGGGTTGAAGGTATATCGTGCAGAATTTCTTGCATTATTGAACTCATGAGTGCAGTGCAATCATTTGTAAGTTTATTTCTCATGATGACTCGTTGAGTGGAAGATGACCTTTTAAAATTAATATGTAACTTTGTGTGTTTTGAATGAGAATTTAATGCAACGGAGAAGATGTCATTGATAAGTTGTGTTCAAGTTTTTTTTTTGTGTATGTGGCGGAGGCAAGGAATATAATCTGACCCATAACTTTAGCCACAGTGAATAAACTGTCTTTATGAAGAGGATTAAGATCACATACCGAGACTTCTAACTGCAATAATGCCAAACATACCGCGTGAGTTTTTTTTACCCGTGAGGTTCTTAATAGATGCATGCAGCATGTGCAGCATTTAATGTGCATCTCTGAAACCTACATGAATAACGAATATTTAATTGATTTTAATTTACAGAGGTCATCACCGCTATTGAAATAAAATTCCACTAAGAAAAAGAAAATTTTACGAAAATAATATGTTATCCTAGACAGTCTACTATATCGGAGAAGACTCGAAATATGTTGCCTTATGAAAAATGTAACTTAGTTACTAGTTATTTGAAACAAAGAAGAGGCATTCATCATGAGGTGCCGGGTGGTCTGTAATTGCATTCTTATTTAACAAGCCACTAAGGTGACCAAACTTTTAGGAAAAGCAAGAGACGTGTATACTGTATATTGTCCATACGACATACCTAAACATTGTTTGCTTTACCTTTATATAAGAAAAGTTCCTTAAAAAAACATTTTAAATTATATTGAAATAGGCATTTTGGCATGCAACTTGTGATGTGATCCCATTTACAAAAAAAAATGTAATGCGCTTACAACTAGATAGTAAATTCTGCTTATAATTGAGACTATATTTTACAGAGACTACCTACTATATTATGTTCCTGAGACTCAATCTTTGAAGTTATGTTATGTGAATAAGCTGTAAAATCCACTTATTTTCAGAAGAAAGAAATGCAATGAATGAATTGCAGGGTACATAAAAACAACTTTTTAGTTGGTTAATCTATTGTGAGAGACTTAATTAAGACTCGCTTAATGTGCTGCCACACCATAATGCGCCTGTGATATTGAAGCTCATTCCACGTGCACTGTTTTCCACAGTATATTATTAAAATGAGACTAACCAGCTCAATTCTAAACGCATGGCTAGCCCACCGACACGTAACGGTTGCTCCCACGACGTGTATAATTGCCAGTATTCGCGCATCGTAATTGTTTACCACTTTTTGTCGCCATTCATTGTTACACACTTTGTATGGCATCAACGGTTAATTTTTCACTAATCAATCGAGCTTAGAACGGTTCTGCAGGTTTAATTGGGTGTGTATTCTATTTACTGTATAATTTAAGGGAAAGGTGATTTAAGGAGGCGTTTTTTGTTAGGTTGAAAAGGAAACTTGCTGGTAATTTTGCACGTCATCAATTCACTGATAAAGAAACAGTCGTGCAGAAAATTTTATTTATTTATAATTCTTGTAGCCGTCGCATCGGAGCGTTTTTGCCTTTTGTGTAGAGAAGAATGCGTAGCTTCGTGACCGTAAATTAGCAGCAAGATCTGGGGCAGATTGTGGGATTCGGGACTAACGGCGTTTGTCCTACAACCCAGTAAACTAGCATAGTTTCATTTCACCCTCGGGAGGAAAGAGCCTGTGTATTCTTTTGTGGCCGGAGCTCGGACTACAGATTAGTACTCAGATGCTATAGTTCGAAATAATACCTAAAGACCTGTGCCACGTAGCTTTATCTGTGTTCCAGCAAAATTGATGAGAAAGCCATACATTTGAAACCAGGTTCAAAAATCTGCAATACATTGAGTGATGTTTTCTGATTAAGTCCCTCAATGGATAACGGGCAAGTGGCTGCTTGACATCTGAGAGGCTGTGTGCCTGTCTGCCGACTCTGACACACAAAATAACCCATTTAAGGTTAATTAGATGGCAGTAGATATCTCTTATTGTGTGAACTCAGTATCAATATTATAATATATTGTAATGTGTACCTAAAAATTGAGACTCCAGATCCCACAGACAAACTGTTTATAAAATAAAATGAAAAACCGCAATTGGGTAAATATTATATTTATCAAGCTCCTATAAAATCGCGTGTCTTCACACGTTCGACTAATGCGTTTTTTACCGTCTTATCGACTGTCGATAATCTGCTAATGTACGCATGAGAAATGGCGCGACCTCATTGGGTTACATTCATCTTATACACTTATATAATCTGTGCACCGAGGCTGTGATCATTATAAAATGAACATAACTATTGTGTAATTAAACATTTTGAATGTAATCCTTAAAATTATAATAAATAAATAATAAATAAATATCTCAGGACATTATTCACACAGCGCCATCTAGCCCCAAACTAAGCATTAGCTTGTGCTATGGGTGCCAGACAACGGATAAACATTACTTATATACTTTTTTTTGTAAATACATACATATTATACATAGAAACACACAGACCGATAAAAACAGACATGTTCATGCACACAAATGTTTGTACCGTGCGGGGGTCGAACCCGCGACCTCTGGTGTAATAGCCGACTTCTCGACCATTACACCAAATGGCTTGTCATTTCATTCTGCGTCACAGTGCCACGATGAGCGTAAAAAAGCTTTTTAATACCTATCCGTATCGTATAACGTAATCTATACCAAAGACATCGCTCAAACACCGAATCCAATTCAAAATTCGCCAAATCGATCCCACGATGAGCCCATGGATCCAAAACACCTGATATCTTATTTAACCCGTGTTTATTTTTTACATCGCGTATCCATCATTGAGCTTGAAATTTGTCTGCCATTGAAAAGGATCTTTGGACACGTAATGTGAAAATGATTGACTTCTCATTGTGTGCATTTCAAGTGCAATGCTGCGTGCCAAATCCAATTTTATTGGGTAATTTTTGGGACTGCGTAGGAGGTAGGCCGTCTAACGAAATAGCGTAAGTACAATTTTATTTTTTTACTTACTTCTAATGAATGAAATAATATCCTCATATTTTTATTTCATTTTAGGACAGCGTCTTTAAATAATAATCTTATATTAACTAACTTACTTTACTTTTATATTTTTTCAGAGATCTTTTTTATTATTTAATTATAATAATTTGTAATTGTATTAAAGTTATCAAATTATCTTAAACTTCCCTCTTAATGTAGTTATTTCGAACTTTTAAAAGTTAATTAATAAAGTACTTACAATAATTTATCGTGGTCGTGGTTGTAATGTCTACTATTTGATTGCTTGCATTATTTGAACAATCATGCATTTTAACCAACCTTTTATATAATAAAGTAACAGTGCACAATGGCAAATTTTATTTAAAAAGTTATAGTGTGCTGTATCTGTGTAATAATATATTATTACTTTTTTAATCTTCAAAAACCAAAAATTTAAACTTACTTACTTTACGCTCCAAAACCAATCTTAACAAAAGCTGACTTACCCATTGTCTCGGCGTCGGGACTGACAGTTGGCACCCCGGACGCATGCGCCACAATGCGCCAATCACGGCACAATGCCTATTCCGACTGTCAAATTGACACAAACACCACTGGGCCCTGGGCCACATAGATTGCAAATATTTTTTCTAATTAATTTTCTAAACAAGAAAAATTTGGATTTGTTACAAAGAAACAACTATCTGTTTAAATTATGTACTATACGAATGTTATGTTTCTGTTTGTTTTATGATGGTAACACCAGTCAATATAACGTGTAACGCAAAGTTAATGAAACAAAGCAAAGTCTTGCACTTATCTGTAAAACATCTGACATTGGCAAATTCCTACTGATACTTACTTCACACTGGAGTTATTCAATCAAGAATCAAGAATCAAGAATCAAATTCATTTATTCAATTTTGGCTCGTATTATAGCACATATGAATGTCAAATTTTACATGTCACAAAATTATGATAAAAATAATAAGTCAATAAAAATAAAAAAATGTCACAGATAAAAAGCAATAATCATGAATATGATTCATGAGCTGGTTCAAAAAATAATTTTTCTTTTACTACTGAGAAGATACCAGCAAGAAACTCAGGAGTAATTCTTTCTTTTTCTTTTTTTAAATTTGTATTTGTTACAAAATAAAATAATAAAGTTGTATACAAAATTGTGCGGGCTAGGGTGACCATGGATTCTTATCGTTGAGAAAATCGTCTACCTTATAATAACCTTTCCTCATTAAACATTTTTTAAGCGTTGATTTGAATTTTGGTATTGGTAATTCAATGAGATCTTGGGGTACCTTATTAAACATTGTCACACTTTTCCCCAGAAATGAGTTACCTACCTTTACGAGTCTTATTTTTGGAACGGCAAGTTTGGCTTTATTTCTTGTGTTATAATTATGTTGCTCGCATTTTTTAGGAAAATTTTCTAAATTGTTACGCACATATAATATACTGTCGTATATATATTGGGAAGCTACTGTTAGTACATTTATTTCCTTGAATATATCCCTTAATGAGTCTCGGGATCTCAAGTTGTAAATAGCTCGAATGGCTCTTTTCTGTAGAATAAATATTGTTTCAATATCGGCCGCTGCACCCCATAGCAGCAGACCGTACGACATAACGCTGTGGAAGTAGCTAAAATAAACCAATCGTGCCGTTTCAACATCAGTTATAGATCTGATCTTTCTAACCGCATAGGCAGCCGAACTAAGTCTTCCTGCCAGGGCCGCAATATGAGGACCCCATTGGAGCTTACAGTCTAAAGTTATTCCTAGAAATACAGTAGAGTTTCCAGTTTGAATAACTTCTCCATTCACAGTAATACAAGTATCTACCTGTCTGACATTAGGCATAGTAAATTTTACACACTTAGTTTTATTAGCATTGAGTAACAAATTGTTACTTGTGAACCAATTCAATATTTGTGAGAGGGCACTGCTTACATCGTCAGATACATTTTTATGTCTTTTGGTTTCGAAGATCAAAGAAGTGTCATCTGCAAATAGTACCGTCTCACAAAGACTTTCAGCAAAGTAAGGCAGATCATTAACGTATACCAAGAATAGGAGAGGTCCCAATATCGAGCCCTGGGGCACTCCCATCAATAACGGGGCGCCGGAAGAGTCAGTACCATTAATATTAACTTTTTGTAGTCTGCCCGTGAGGTATGATTTCAAAAGATCGATTGAATTTTTCGAGACACCATAATGTCGCAATTTTGTTAGTAAAATTCCGTGATCAACACAATCAAAAGCCTTCGATAAATCACAAAAGATACCCATTGCGTCATGTTTGCGTTCCCATGCATCAAAGATGTGTTTTATAAGTGCAACTCCAGCATCAGTTGTATTTCTACCTTTAGTGAAACCAAACTGTTTGTTATGTAAGATCTTATTATCTGTAAGATGAGAGAGCAGTTGGTTAAAAATAACCTTTTCGAAAATTTTACTAAACGCAGGCAGTAAAGATATAGGCCTATAATTGGATGGGTCATTTTTGTCGCCTGCTTTGTATAAAGGTATTATTTTACTGTGCTTCATGAGGTTGGGAAACTCGCTATTATCAATACAATTATTAAATATGATTGCTAAATGTGGCGCTACAGTAGATACAATAGGTTTTAAAACAGTGGTTGAAATACCCCACAAATCTTCTGATTTCTTTATATTAAGTTGGTCAAAGGTCTTCAATATTGTCTCAGGATTGATATATTGAAAATTAAAAGTAATAGGGCACTTATCAACACTTGCAGTCAAAAGAGTCTCAGCAAGTTTTGATGAGGAGTTTAATTTATTGGTGATAGTAATAGGAGCATTTGAAAAAAAATGATTCAAATGTACCAGCCCCGGAGGCGTCATCGTTAATAATATTGCCATCAATTTTGAGCTCAAAAGTATGATCACGGGATTTCACCTTACAAGTTTCTTTATTTATAATATTCCATGTTGTTTTTATTTTATTATTAGATGCGGCTATTTTGGCCCGAATGTAATTGGATTTTGCTACATTACAAATTTGTTTAAATAGTTTTGAATATTTTCTAGCGTATTCAATTACATTAGGGTCACCAGACGTCGCTTTCCTTTCATACAATTCATACAATTTATTTCTACTTTTATGGATACCAGTTGTTGCCCAATCACTAAATTTCAGTTTAAATTTTCCCGAATCAATGGTCTTCTGTTTGAATGTGTTGGAAAATTCATTTTTTATTACTTTAAATAAACTACCGTACATTACATTTACATCATTATTATTGAATTCTAAACATGATAATTTTTCTTTTACATTTGTCTTAAAACTATCTAATCTATGTGATGTGATCGGCCTATACACAACATTCTTTGGTTGGCGAACATTTTGGTGCTCGAATTTTGTAGCTTGACCAGTATGATCAGAGTTGATTATATTTATGATTGATTTTTCAATTGCCTTCACATTACAAAAGATATTGTCCAAGCAAGTAGCTGATGTGGAAGTGACTCGAGTCGGTTCGTTAAAAAGATTATTTAAATTAAACGATTTGAATAAATTGATAAACCGCATTGAGTTCTGAGAGTTGTCTAGAATATTGACGTTAAAATCACCACATACAACTATCCGCTTTTTACAATTACACACCTTCCTTAACGCTTCTTCCATAATAGACTCAAATAAGTGATAATCACCTGAGGGAGGTCTGTACACGCAAATAATAATAAACTGATCTAGCTCCGCACACGATAGTTCAATATTTCGCTCACTTGAAAGGGCTACCACATCTTTACGTTCTTTTGATTTCAAGTTTTCTTTAAGTAGTATTAATGACCCACCCCTTATGGCAGACTTTCTTGTGAACGAACTAATGACCTTATAATTTTCTATACTTATCATTAGCTGATGTTCCTTCAGCCAGTGTTCTGTTAAACAAAGAATATCTATATTATTATCATTTAAATATAATTCCATTTCCAGTTCTTTTCCACTAAATCCCTGTATATTTTGGTGGATGATTGTCATGTAAGTTGTCTTTTCATTTTGTTTAAAATTTATTTTGCAAGAGTTTGTCTCTATTGTCCTAGAATTATGTTTAAATGATGATGATTATTAGAACAATTATTATTAATACTTTTTGGAACAAATTCCAAAGTTTGATTACACATGTCATTATTCTGCTCAATAAAAGCAGATTGTTTAGCCAATTTTTTGGCTGAAACATTTATATAATATGATAGCGAGGAAGCTATCTGTTTTTTAAAGTAATTTTTGAGATAAAACTTATCTCCCGTCAACATCAATTTATTTTCTAAATATTTGTTTATGTCAAATATATGAAATTTATTTGAATTATAAAATGTCAAAGTGTCTAATGTCAGATTCAGTTTATATCTTAAATTATTTTCTAATTGTGGCAGGCTGGGGCTGTAGGGAAGTGTACACAAAATTATTTTTCTTACATCTATTGAATTTAATAAGTTAATACCTTTTATCAACTCTTGTTTGTTAACATTTCCCCTTTGTCCCACAAACAACAAAATTGTGGTGTCAGTATTAAAAGTTTGTGTTACAATTTTTTTTATCATGTCAATGTAAGTCAGTCCTGGCAAACAATAATTAAATACATTTTGTCCCAGGTATGTACTCAATAATTGGCCCATGGTTTTTCCTAAGCCATCACTAAACATAATAATTTCTGAATTGACAGATTCATCTTTTTGTTCTAAGGAACTATTGGCGCTTACATTTTGTATATTGGCAGGTGGTGGAGAACCAGACAGACCGCATTTTTCTTCCTGGGAAGAATTGCAGTCTGTGAGGTACCTCATAGCCAAAGTATGTTCTTCATACTCACATTTAACTGATTCATACCTTTTAGTCATAATTTGTAAAGAACTTTTTAAATGACAAATTTCTTTTTCTAATGTCTGAATGTCCCTATCATACTCAGATATATTTTTATCTAATAATAAGGAATACATATCTAATTCATCACCTAGTTGCCTTCTTTCTTTTATATATTTAACATTTTTGTACATGCATTTTTGCTTTTTAATAAGTTTTTGGGTTTTTTTAATAAACTTACTTATTTTCACATACTTCTTGAACTTGTTTTTACTACACTGGACAATTCCCATTGCATTGGTACGGTTTAAGGTTACATCATTTGTTAAATCTATAATTTCCGTGGGGCTTATGTCCTGTGGAGTAGAAACCAGACTGGGCGCACTACCGACTAGCTCGTCGAACAGACTATGGGTTTGGGACGCGACGGTGTCACGTTTCGCGGTCTCTAAGTGGGTAATGTGGTGGTGGGCTTCTTGTAGCTCGTGCTCGAGGATCGACACGCGTTTGAGACCCTGCTCGTACTCCTCGCTGCATTCACTGAACCCAGATATTATTGACTGCAGTTTGTCACGTTCGTCTAACACTAATGTATGTTCCGTGTGCAGCTCAGTCATTTGTTTTTTAATTACATCGTATTTTTTAAGTGCGTCCAATAGTTCCGTCTCGTTGTCATCTCTTTCCCTATACAATTGTTCAACCAACCTTTTGGATGCCTCCAATTCTTTCAAAGTCAGGTCGAGTTTTCTCAATGTAATATCGAGTTTAGACTCTTCCTGACCAGCAGAGGCCATGCTACGCGTAGTTATAGGCATTTTTATGTTTTAACTAATAAAATAAAACCAAAAAGTCGTTTGACAAAGTGTTCGAGGGTATCCGTTACCGAATAACCTCAACGCGAAAGTGAAACAAAACACTAGGACGGATGTAAGTCTGTTTACAATTAAATTAAATTATTTACTTACGTGAAAAATCAACACAAAATTATTGGTATTAAAGAAATGACAAAGATTCACAATCAAAACAATTCAAACCGGCGGCGGTGACCTTGACCGTTAACCGGTCGGCGCAGTAGGTAAACACAATTACACGTAAAATTCACTATTTTATGCACAAATCTTTAAGTAAATTCACATCTGACGTGGTTTAATTATGTTTTGTGATGAGTTAATGGCCCAATTATTGTTATTTACAAAGAAAAAGATATTAAATCTCGGGACTAAATACGATCAGGTGTTAGCGGCAGTGTTGCCACCGGAAAAAGAAGGGTTATTAAAAATAATCTTTACACATCAGATATATCTACTAATATAGTAAAGTAAAAAGTATCACCCTATTTCATGTCCCACTCCTAGGCAAAGGTCTCCATCATCAAGTCTTTGTCACAATGATGGGTACTATCACAATTTCTAGACAAACCCGACCTACCTATATTCGAAAAATTCGATACAAATTTTTCCCGAGCCGGATATTCAACCTAGGACCCCGAGTTCACGTCCTGGTACTTAAACCACAATTCCATCGAGACTAATCTGTTTTTTGGGACAAAGACGAGTTTACATGCAACAAAAAATAAGCCGATAATTCCAAGATTACAACACCTTGCTGCAAACACGCATAAGTCGATTTTGAGCCTTTTGTCCGCATAATTGCCTTTACAATGCTAATCCTGTTTTGGTTTGACAAAGGTTTTTGTATTAGTAACAACATTGGAGTGTATTTTTTTAAAAATAAGAATATAAACTTAGATTGTTTGAAATTAATACGGATATTTGAAGATGATTTAATGAATTAAACAACCGAGTAAAAGCAATTTATATGTTTTTTAATCTGTATTTCTGGATCACTGCAGCTTGGACTTAGACACTGGGTCCTCCAATGGAATAAGCCGCAGTGACCGCTGACCATCAGAGGTGAACTGCTTGCCTGTTTACCAACTGACCTACCATAAATGGTAGCTAGCCAGTCGGACTCTGAAAAAGCCCTACCACCAACCAGACCCAAGGCGGGAATCGAACCCACGACCTCCGTGTTTTTATACTCGAGCGGCTTAGCCACTGTTCCACGGAGGCAGTCAAAACTTAAACCCGCGATTAGTAGTCGCTGACTACTGGTTTGAGAAGACTTCCCAAACTATTACGCCAAATCGGTTGGCATTATAAGATGTCTGGTTTTAGCCCTGTGTCTGTACATTGACAAGATAATAACAATATCACCTTTATTGGTAATTTTTGTTCTTTTTCAAATTGACAGCGTGAGGCAGCAATCGATCGATTATGAGAAAGTGCAAAAACTGTTTTCATTGAAACGGTCTAATTGAATTGGGTCTTAAATTGTTTAGAAGAAGAAAAAGTATTTATCTAAAATACAATAACAAAAAAAGAACGAAGTAATAGTACGGATTTAGAACAGTTATTTTGCTAGACAATATCATTATTTACTCAGCGCCGTCTAGTCACGAACACACTTAGACAGCTTAATTTACATAACAATATACTTTTTTGAGATGTTCTTCCTTTTTACGTTCATTTACACAAATGTATGTACTATCGCGGTCACCCGCGCGTAATCACCTTAGAGGCTAAAATCCTGTGCAGTATTTTCACGTTTACAAGCGCCGCTCCTAACAAGTCACGATGCGCGTGCACGGTATATTTTTCCAAAAGTGATCACGCGCGGGTGTCCTCGATGGTACCGTGCGTAGAACAACCCATTCGTATGTAATACATAGCTGAATTTTCAACTATAACACTAAATCAGTCAGACCCTTGCCAATACATTAATAATAATAGCTTCAAAACTCAACCTAACCCTGTATTTAACAAAACAATTGCAGTGTTTACTACGAACAACTTTCCCGCCTCAATGCACAACGAATCAGCGGGGGTGAAATCTAAATGTCAATGTGACGTTTCACGTCAAAGTGACGTTTGTCGAGCCTTCAAACACTCAATCGCTCCGGGATAATTTGCTATTGTAGCGTAATGCGATTTGAAGTACCATTTGTTATGACAAAAGTGGACCCCACTGAGTTGTTCCGGGAAAGATTTGAATTGGTGAATGGTTGAGATGGATTTCAATTAAGTGGAAATACAATTAGAAATATTGTTTGTTATTGTTCAGTTCAAACGCCCACTTTGTGCCGAGATAGTCAGTAATGTAACTAATTTGTCATTTATGCTAAATTAAAAACAAACAATTGATTATAATAATAGATATATCTGGACAGTATCCACACAGCGTCGCGTCGGTTAGTCTTAAATTCAGCATAGCTTGAAGTACCTACTATGGATTTTAGACGAATCAACATTACATACACATTTACTTTGTTTTAAAGAGTTATTCCGGTTGGATCCCCTGATCTGATCCCCTGGCGATTATTATTATGTTTTAATTCCCGATTGATCCACCGCAAACTGGGTCATTCCGGTATGATCCCCTTAGTCTTTTTTGCAGGCAAGTACAGTCAATAGAAAAACAGTTGTTAATGTAAATAATATTTTGTTTTATTTGTTTAAGTGTTTAAAATCATCACAGATAATTAGACTAATCGACTTTCTACTTGGACAAACCTTAATAATAATAAAATAACAAAAGATTTGACCATCTTAACTACATAACAAAAATATTACTTAAAATTACGATTGAAAATCATCACAGACAATTAGACAACTGGTGTTTTTATTTCAAAAAACCTTAATAATAATAATAAAAGATTTTGACTATCTTAATAAAATTACCTAAAAAACAGAACTTAAAATTACGATATAAAATTATCACAGACAATCAGACAATCGGTCTTTTTATTTCAAAAAACCTTAATAATAATGAAAGATTTTTAGTTAGTTCTCAATACCTAGATGGCGCCGTTCTATGCACTTACAAGGAACGGAACGTAATAGTTTACTTCGATATGACTTGTTTCATAAAAGGAACGTATTGTGTGTGTCAGATTTCATTGTCATTCCTGAAAAAAATTACATAATTACATGGTACTTATATGACATTGGCCGAAATTTTAATAAAAAACCCAAAACAAGCACATAAATATGAAGAAGAAGAAGAATGAGTAAAGATTTTGGCTCCATAGACAATGATATTTATATTATTATTGTCCTTATACTCGTAGATGAACATACTTCGTTCAAAGCCATCTTGAGAAGCTTTTGGAAGACTTTTTTTTCTTAAATGGCCTGTCAGAAAATCGCCCATTGCCCCGCGTGCAGCGAGACACCATTGCATTTACTAACATTTTTAAACCGGTTGCGGTGACTTGGCCAAAACGTTTCCGTTATATTTATTTATTTGAAACTTTATAAAATAATATTCAGTTACAACAATATGTTTTGTTAATGACTGTTCCAAAAATATATTAATAGATAACTGGGGTATCCAACCGGAATATAAAATTATAATTTATTTGTGATACCCTGCACGGTGGATCAAAGTGGAATAGAAAATATTATAAAACAAAATTGATCCCCCAGGGTATCAAATACGGGGTATCCAACCGGAATAACTTGTTTTAAAAACATTATACATAGACCGATTCAAATAGATATTCTAATGCACACAATATTTGTGTACCAAAAGGACTCACGATCTCAAGTGTAATATCTCTAGTGTAATCTCTAATTAAACAGCTACTTATATGGTTGTTAAATAGAAAAAAGACAACCCAATTAAAAAAAAAACCTATCTACTTATGTTGTATGGATGTATCTTAAAGTATTTGATACAATAATAGGCGAGTATAAATAGGCCTTGATTTTTGCGCAAAATACTGAGAAATCAAGTCAAACATTAGAAAGTGTTTACGCCGACGGGCGTGGGCAACCGTTTAGCAATCGATTTATTGCCCGCAATCACTTATGAAGATATAATTATTGCGTCGGAAAAGAGATTACAGGGAACTGTTTCCTTTCCATCATTATTAGAACTGAAATTGTCCTATTGGATATGGTTCTGTATTGGCAACCGTGATCTTCCCTGGATGGATCGCATATGAGTAGTACGTAAGTAAACAAGTTAATTAACACCTATTAATTGCCAAATATGTGGGTTTGGTGGATTCTGTGCTTGGCAGGTGTGATATCTGATGGTAAGTGATCGCAATTAGGGGTCTCAGATGCGTTGCCAAATTGTTGTTCAATATTTCTTTATTCATTAATATACAGTATGACAGGAAATGCTAGGGACATAATTATTTAAACCCCAAATAGTTCATGCTTCCCTATGACAAAATAAGTATAAATCAATAAAAACTCTGGTAAATATCTGTCAATAACCTTAGTCGAAACCTGAAAATCCGCGTAACGTGCGGGCACTCTTTCCTTCACAGTACCTATTTCGTGCACTCGTTCAAGTACGACTCAAATTGTAATCGCGTACAATTTGAGTTTGGGGCGTAAACGGCCGCTCAGCACACGGGATTTTTAGGTATTTCATGCATACTTAAATTATTAGGATAATTATGAAAAAAATTAAGGATATATTTTTTATAGCGAATTGGACTCTAAATCGGATTCTGAACACTCTCCTTAAATATGTCCCTCGGGTTACCTAACACCCTGTATTTTGAAACCCTGTACCGTGTCACAGAAGTCCTAATAGCCAGAGGCTTCTGGTCAGACCAGGTGGAGTGATGATTTGCGGAGGATGGCTGGTAGAAGTGCGAGTAGCCGAGGATCGATCAGTGTGGCGAGCGTTTGGAGAGGCCTATGTCCAGCTGTGGACTGTAATTCTGATGTTGTTCTTAGCGTCGGAAGGTCTAAACAGGTCGGAAAGTAAAAATAAGTTCAGTTACTTTTTCAATTCTGTAGCAGACCACAGATCCCTAACCAGTATTACAAACTGACAGCACTAGCCTTTTCACGGATTAGACTTATTGTATGTAGTGTTTTTTGTGCACGGAGTAATTGGTCTCAACGGTTAATTGTTGCATTTGCATTATGCACTGATAGCGAATATGCGATGCGTTTTTTACGCGATAATCGCTCTCACGTAATTTTCTGCATCTGCAATTAGTGATGCCGACTATAATATACGAGGGAGTAATTATAATACCATTTATTTATTCTTTATCGCTATTGTATTAGAATGAATTAACATGCCAATGCGTTTTATTATAATCTCGAAGTTATACTTGCAATTAAGACTTAAATCAAAAGAATATTCTGTTGCTCTCCTATTAACACAAATGACAAAGTTCATGAGGTTTTGCTCAATGTTTTATATTTATTTATATAAAAACTAACATGCACTAGGTTAAAAATCGTTGGGCTAGTGTAACGCTAGTCCCGAGTCACATCAATTTTATACCTACTGTTAAACTAGTAAAAGTACAACACTGATCAGCATACTAAAAACTGAATAAACCACCATCATTAGTTAGACAAAATTGATCAAAATATAAGCAAAGTTGAAAACAAACCTTTTTTTAATTTCCCAAGTGATTTACAAGTAATATTCCCCGGCCTTTGACCTTCTCCAAACACTCAAAAGCTCATTACGAGTCTGAAATGTTAACGAAATTTATACGCGTCTGTTTAACAAACTTAATGCAACAATTTATTAACCCTTAGCATAACGACATGGCCACTAATGACCCGCCGCACAAAAACAAACAAAACAGCGTAGAAATTAAAACAGTGGACAAAAAACGACCCGCTACATGAAGCAAGTTGACACAAACCTCACAAACAGGGCCGGGTCTCTTAACTAATTTCTTCCATTGCTACCGTATACAGAAAGTGTTAATTGCTGTGTGCGACAGAGATGGGTATACAAAAACTGGTCGCGACAGAAGGAGACGCGCGATGACACGGCAGCAAAATAAAAAGTTGTTCCTACCAGTCCGGGCACTTACAGTAGCGATATCTCGTTAAGGTAGTGCTTTTAACCCTTTAATGATTTTATTTATGTTTGTTTGTATAACTGTTTGTTTTACTGTTCGTGTATTTATTGTTCCCTCTGTCTATTAGACGTCCATTACGTTTTGTTTGTATTTCCTAGTAATGGCACGGTTATAGGTATGCCATAATTTGAGGGATTACAATTGCAATTTTATTTTCAGTTTAGTATTATTTGGGCAAAACGTTATTTACAACCTGACAAAGTCCCGAAAATCTGTAGGTTAAAGTAGTAGTAAAATCAGACAACAATACGGAGTAGAAAAGTTTTAAAATGAAAACAGTGTTTGGTCCGTTTGTTGTTAGCTCCATTCGTGGTGCAGTGGCTAGTTACACCTTAAGCAACGGCATCGCCAGGGGTCTTGGGTTCAAGTCTCGGGTCGAAATTAAATTTCTAATTGGGTTTTTCTGTTTAGAAAATACTCAGATACAGTCATTGGCAGTGTAAACACTCCCGTACTTCGGATCAATAAATGTTTTAAAATATCTAATTAGCTTCATCGGTTATAGGTTAATATTTAGATACGTCTTGTTATTAAACTGTTATTAATATAACATAATATTGTAATTAATAAAAGTGATAATTATTTATTACAGTTGATATACCCAAGATATTGCCTAGTTAAGACGATAATAGCATGTTTAGAATGCTCATTAGGTATGTAATATAAATTTTATTGTTATTATAAAAGGCACTATGCATATCATACCTATTGATTAGGAGTAATAAAATATTTTTTATAAGGCTCTTGCGGAGTTATAAAATCTTTTTTTTTTTAGCAAATTAAGTAGTTTTTTAACCTAGGAGAATTAGTTTTATAGACAATCAGTGCCTTTATCATATTTTAGCAATTATCACCGATTTGTCTTTTCATATCTATATTTAGAATTATATAAAAGGTAAAGTTACCCAAAAGGATAACTTAAAATTTGGAAAAAAACACGTGATTTAATAAAATCCATATTATATAATCGTAAAATTTTTAACCAAATTTTTCTTAAGCCCAAAATAAGTAGGTAAAATTGTACGCTTAAATATCCAACTAGTAATGTTACAGTATTTTTACCGGTACTTTTACTTATCCGACAGCGTTTTAGGGTTACGTCAACCTGTCAAATTGACGTCTGTTGGCACCGCGCGCACGCGCAACCGTTACCGCGATATGGTTAATTACCAATAAAACAGCGCCATTTTGGGTCCAAAATACCATTGCGACTGACGGCTTTAATCTCTGGACTGTTAAAGTTAATTTTTTTGTCTAGTTTTATTAACTGTGAATTTAAACATCAACTTAGTTTAATAATGTCTGCTGCCAATCGAAACACGTTATGTTATTTTTTGTTTTTGAAATACTGAAAGTTATCAATAAGTTATACCTTTTTAAGGTTTAACTTATTTAAGGTATAATATACCTAAAAGTACGTTTTTACTAGGGTTGTAACGGAGGCCTTCTTAACGGAGGCGGAGGCGGATTCGAAGGCGATGAGTTTCACCTCCGCGGATGCGGAGGTTAACGGAGGCGGAGGCGAAGGTGAAAGTGGATGTAAATAAAATAGTAATTTAAGGTTCAAAAGCTTTTATTTTAAATACTTAACACTTATGTAAACATTTAAAATATAAAGTAAAAAATTTTATTAGGTTACCTTTTTTGTAATCAAAATTAAGGAGATGCAAATTAAATTTGACAAACAATAGTTTTGCGGCTTTATCACCTTCCAAACGATTTCTAAGGGATTCATAAATTAATCCAGCTGAACTAAATAATTGGTCACTTGGCACTGACCTTGGCGGCGCCGATAAGTACGTGCGAACGATGGGAGAAAAAGCTTTATATTTATTGTTATTTAGTACATAAAACTCCGTTACAACTCCGCAAAAATTGTGCGGAGGCGGAAGCGGAGGCGAAGGTACGATTTCTTGCGGAACTTCCGCAGTAACGGAGGCGGAGGCGAAGTTCCGTTACAACCCTAGTTTTTACTAGCGTGTACTAAGGTACCTTTTAATGTATAACTATTGATAACGTTAAGTATTTCAAGTTCTTAGTATAGTACTTTTTAGTGCGATCACTTGAACCAAAAGATCGAATCCTTGACCTTACGTAGGTACTTCTCAAATCATCGAAGGACATAATATTAGAAAACAAGTTAAATTAGAGTGTTCTCCTTAAATATTCAAGGACATAATGTTTATAACCAAAATACATATACCTACAATACAAGTTTGTTATTTGTCCTGATATTAATGACTGTTATCAATTAAAGAACTACATAATTGAAATTCTGACAACGTATTGCAATTATAAAGTGAATTAATTAAAAGCATGAATAAAAGAGTTTTTAAGTTAATTATGGGCGATTTGTTGAAAAACATTCTTTCTGTAATTAGCCATAAATTGCTGCGATCTCGCTGTAGTTCGCCACTTTGCTTTTTTATGTAGTATGTTTGGGAATTTTGCAAACACTGAATATGATTTTGTTAACTATACTTAAAGAACACATTCTGGAGGCATGGCAAGAAAATTAGTCTTTTAAGCCTGAAAGACACTTTATATTATTAGTACCAGACCGTAAATGGGCTGGTCAATAGCCACAAGGCTGGCATCGGCTTGTCCCAATCGGGTGTGAAGGGAAAACCGGGGGAGCTTAGTGGGTAGTGGATGCTTTAGTCTCGAGTCCCACATACGGCCGCAGGTCTAGCTAGCCTGCGGTTATGGTGCATAAACGCATTCTACTCCGGAAAAAAAAGACCGTAATCTAGGGGTTCTGTGTGCTTTTTTAAGTGTATCTCAACGACTTTTACTTTTTACGCTTTTACATATATAATCATTGTGTTCTGAGAAATTTATGCCAGCAGATTCAGTTTTGTACAGGTGTCCAAGGATATTAAGGCTTCAAAAATGCACTTATAAATCTTCAATATGATAATCACAGAGTGACTCTACCACCAGATTTGGCATGTTGTTATTATCAAGAAGAACCGGCAAAAAACTCGATAGTTACTCTTTTCAATCGTAAAAATTTTCGTCAATATTAACAACACAATCTCTTTTTGAATACTAAGTTTCGATTACACAGTCAAAAATATATTAATTAACAGTTTAACAGGAAGCGTTGTTCAACGTGCTAAGTCACGATAGGCTCCTTTGACCTTCAAGCCCTTAATTTCAATTGCGTCAGTATCGTCCTCGAGGCAAAAAAATATCAAACATTATGACTCTTGAAAATATCCATCAACAAGAAAAACGTGATAAAAATATGACGTGTTTAGTACTTTAGTAAATCTTTTTTCTCAGCGCATATACCTACTCGTTGTAGCTTGGTAAATAATGAGTGTTGTATCGTTATAACAACACTCATTAGCGAGTTCCATCGAGAGTTCTATGAGAGGCTTATTATCATGTCATTGCGTGTAGAAAATGCTAATCAGAGATGCGTCTTATCAGTTACAATGTTGTCTGATCTAGGGTTGTCGTCCACTGGGTATGCTGTGAAGCTACGGAAAGATATTGGAGTGATAGATTTCAGTCGCCTAAAAATGTTTCATGATACGGAAAAGATCCGTATGTTGATTGTATTGTTTTCCATTCATACGTGTCTTATACCTTTAATAAACACGCATTCATAACTATCACATTTGATAGCAAGGAAACAAATGAATTGTGGTAAATTTTCTAACATTTGATTGGATCAATATACTTAGTAGTCTTTTGATTTCTTGCAATTTATAGCTTCACATAGTATGTCTAAGTATAGCTTGATCCACACATCGTATAGCCACCGTTTCTAAAGTTAGGTTAGGTTAGGTTACCCTACAAAAACTTCAAAACATCAACTGATTTCTCACAATCTGCTTTGATGCAATAAATGATTTGTTTGTTTGTTTGTTTGAGGATACCTCAATGACACGTCCTAATTATAGCTCGGACTGCGCATTGAGAAGAGTCTGTGTCTTTAGTTAGTAAGTCATCATCTTTGATCAAATGCCTGGTACCCGCGGTGCCGTTGCTTCTGTATACACGGTAACCTGTAGTAATACATACATCCCACTGTAGCTCGAACAGCGCATTGAGTAGACTCTGTGACTTAAGTAAGTCTTCATCTTTGATCAAACGCCTGGTGCCCGCGGTGCTGTGGCTTCTGTAAACACGGTAACCTGTAGCAATATATCCAACTATAGCTTGAACCACGCATTGAGTAGACTCCGTGTCTTAAGTAAGTCATCATCTTTGATCAAATGACGGGTACCCGCGGTGCCGAGCCTTCTGTAAACACGGTAACCTGTAGTAATTACCACGATAAGCCCCAATAAATGTTCTGCCGTGTGGTTCCATGACTGCTTGTTAATGCACTTTTTGCTCTTCTGATAACGAATCTATCACTTTCAATATGAAATTAATTATGTATCTAGCGAGCGATACTGTTATGAAATGTTTTAACACTTGCTCTCATATGTGGTTTCGCGTATGTGGAAATTGTCTTTTGAATGTCTTCTTGATGGTTTTAACTAGTCCTGCAATTGGAATTAAAAACATAGAACCAATGAGCCATTTTTATGTTTTAAAACAAGGCCCGTTGGCCTACTGCCTTAAGTAGTCAGTTCCTAAGTACTCTTGTGTCGTAAATTTTTGTTTTTCAAATTGGTAGTTGAGAATTACCGATAAAGGCAAACGAATATTCTTGGCTTGTTTGTTGTTTTAGGCTTACAAGAGTCTATTGTAGACGTTGTTTAGAAAATGTATCTGTCTCTTTTATCAATTGAAAAAATATTATTTTATATAGAAAATTAGTTTTAGGAACTTATCTAGAATAGTAGCATAACTGGCCCTAAGGGTTCCAGTTCCTGCTCTGTTAACAAAACAGGAAATGACTCACCAAGAAACAGGAACGCGCCCTGAAACTTGTCATTATAGTAATTATTGCTACAGACGCCCGTTTCTCAGAAAGATTGTCACATCGGAAAGTTATGAGTTACATTATGAAATAACTCACAACTAATGAAAACGCATTCGCCGCTAGAGTGTATCTCGACGATTCTTAGAAACGACGGACCACATCTTAAGTATTTGTACTTAGTAATCTATTAGAAAGGACAGAATCAATTAATAATATTGAATAAATAAAAATTTGTTTATTAATCTCACTTTTGAGTTATACAACAGTTGTCGAAGCCTCTTTTTAAGCATTTCAATGCCCGTTGTACCAGGAGACTCCGCTATTTCTTAGGTTTTTTTTTTGTCTACAAAAGTTTTTTTTAGTGATTATACAAACTATTTAGTGCTAACAATACCATTTACATTTCAGTACAGTAATCTTAATGTTTATTACATGTTATCAATTAAAAATAAATAAAGTTCGGTGGAGTTGCGTTTTGCGCTGGATGGCTGGCAGGAGCTGGGTGCGAGTAATCCGCACAAAATGGCATGTAATGGGAAAAGACTACTATGACGATTTGAAGTTTCAAGTCATAAGTTTAAATCTCTTTTAGACGAACATTTGTGTTTGTTCTGCGTCTGGATGTTTATTTGTATATATTTATTTGTGATGCCTTTGTTGACACCCATAACACAAGTGCTATTACTATCAGATCAGTGTATGTGATGTTGTCGAATGTTTATTTATTTTAAGCAGCGTCATTAAAGCGTAACCCTTCGTAACCCTTAGAATAAGGCGCAACCTAAGAACAAGACAACGGAGAAAAATACACTTTCATCAACAGTTATTACTATAAAAGCTTAGTTTGCGCTTTGATTGGTGAGTGAGAGTTCCTGAGTCCTAAACTACATAATTATTATTTATACCTACCTTGTCTTTAAAAGACTGTCTGTTGAGTTCATTTCGGCATTTCATCTTAAAAGGTGTTGGTATAGATAGACAAATATTTCAAGTAAATACTTTATGTTGTGCTCTATATGTTCATTAAATAGTTTTTCTGATTCGCTGTCAGTTTTAGAATTCACTTGAATAAAAGAACGTTTAAGACGAAGACATCTTTTATTTTGGACCCGTTATTTCTAATAAATATTTCAAGTAAATACTTTATGTTGTGCTCTATATGTTCATTAAATAGTTTTTCTGATTCGCTGTCAGTTTTAGAATTCACTTGAATAAAAGAACGTTTAAGACGAAGACATATTTTATTTTGGACCCGTTATTTCTAATAAAAGGCTATCCACGTAAAGTGCTACCTTTTCATTGCCTTGCAATTTCTCTTTATCTTTGTTGATTTTAAAATATCAGTGAGCACTATATTATTATTACGGAGGTCAGTATCTCAGTATCACAACACAGTGCCACTTCCAACTCTTTCTTAATTCTTTTCGACGTAATCGGAGGTTATCAGAATGCAGTCGCCACATAACAATTAGAGTGGAGAGAAATTCATGAAGTCATACAATTTTTATATACCGATAATACGGTCTTAGGTCACCGGTATCTCGCTTCAAAATCCTTTAATGGTCTCTCTGACGCGATAAGATATCACACGTAACCTATTTTATCATGTTTTTAAGTCAATAATAAAAATAGGTTTTTGTTCTTTGATTTTTTAAACTTCGCCGGTGCATTAATAACTGATTTTAAAAATAAACTGTTATTTCGCTTCGTTGTTAAGGCATTTTTGTATCGAAAAAGGTTTTATCGAATGTGATTCTGTTAAAAAAAATCATTAGTGCAAGAACTTCTTTCTAACCACTGTGGAAGTTGTCCATAAAATTTCAAGTCATTTGCCCATTCATTTCATTTGCCCACAGCCAAAGCTGTTCTTCACCGGGGGGGCAGTACTTAGCTGACCATTGCAGTCGGGCTCTGAGAAGTCTTACCATTGACATTTATTTATCCCTAGTATTGTAAATCGCATCATTTTTGGTAAAATTAAAAGAAAATTATGATCCGAGGAGGGTGGTAAATACATATTACATAAGTTCATCAAGCATTTCTCATATTTATTTCTTGCGCAAGTGTTTATCTAACCTTTATTAATTCCTAGAATTGTTTTTCGCATAATTTTTGGCATTTAAAGGGATATTTGTCCCTAACGGGACATTCCGCATTCTTGTAACACACGTGGACATGCATATTCAATCCATCCTTCCCTTTAATTTGTTCCTAACTTTGCACTTAGCTACATAAATATGTATGTAGGTATGTCTGCGTGACCCGAGATACTGGGTCGCAATAACTTTTAATTTTAATTGCAATTACTGCAGACAATTAACGTTTAATGGCGTATTTAAATAGATAAGGGAAGAGTTTGTTTTTCTCATTTCGCCCTCATTTTTCTGTTAATTTTTATTGATATGTATTGTCCGATGTTGTCTTATTGTAAAAATAAAAAATAATAATGTCCTCCTAGCTGAGTTTTCGGCTACGACGGCCAATCAATTACGATCAACTTACGGGTTGTATTTAAATGCACATCAAAAACTACTGAAATGTACAGTCAAAAGCACGTCAGACGTAACACTTTGGGCTTTGTACCGCTCTTATGTCGGGGGCGTAAGTGCTATTATCGAACTGCAAGTGTTTATTATGATGTGCTGTTGACCGTACATCAACAAAATTTAATTGCTTACCTAACCTAACCTTTGGTGTGCAATTAGTTATTTTGATGTACATTTCAGTATTTTTTGGATATACACTTAAATATTTCCCGCAACTAACTAATACGCAGCTCGCACGTGCAATCTCCATTCCCTCACTCTAACAACACTAGGACATCAATCTGACGCAACTGAAGGCTTCAAGGCTCAAGGATCAAGGCTATCCGTGAATTCCGAGGTGCAGAGGTGTTTAATTACCCTAATTTCTAGATTTCGTACTGTGACTAAGTATTTCCTGTACTGGGCCGTCTAGGTGGGTACCTCCGCAGTGCCTGATATTTTCCCGTGAAATAGAAGTGTGTCAAGCACTTCTGTGTTTCGGGGAAAGGGCACTGAAGCTAGTGAAATTACTGGGTATATGAGACCTAATAACTGTCGTCTTGGTGCAGCGGGTGCAGGGAAGTGCCAGACAGTAACTGCTTAGTTACTGTTTGGCACTGAACTGTCTGAGGGCAGACGTGGCGCTTACCATCAGGTGTACGATCTGCTCGTCTTGTTACACATTGCAATAAAAAAAAATTCTGAAAAAAAGTCCTATCAAAATTTTTATTATTACGACCCAGAATTCAAACCCGGGCCTCATGGCACACACGCATACTAGCCACAGCTGCACTTCAGAGGCAGACTTGTCGGAAAACTTTTGAACAGTGAAAGTAATTCCGCTACTCAACGCAGCGGCGCTTATGTTTATAACTTTTTCTACTATTATAAACTTTGATGCTGCCTTTTTGTCAATTTTCATAAGAAGTAAACAGCTTGATTATTATATCTGACAGATAAATTATTAGGAACGTATCTGCCAGAGGCGAAACTAGCCATTAAATAAATACTTCAAACTATTTTTCATAATTTTTCTCTATCCTAAGGTTGACTGGAAGAGATCGCTATCTATACTAATATTATAAAGAGGAAAGATTTGATTGTGTTGTTTGTTTGAATTGAATAGGCTCCAAAACTACTGAATCGATTTGAATAATTCTTTCACTGTTGGATAGCTACACTATCCCCGGTGAACATAGGGTACTTTTGATCCCGGAAATGTGAGGGGAAGGGGGGATATTTGACAAAAGAAATTACGAGCAATTGAAACCGCGGGCGGAAGGCTAGTTAGCAATAAGTCCGTATGTACATATTGTACAACTTTATTATGTTACATGTTTTCCTATGTTTCATGCAATAAAGAGTATCTATCTATCTATCCTTTTCACTTTACGTTAGTTGTCCGCGATAGCCCTGTACTAAACGTTAGCTACGTATATGGAAAAGTTGTTCTCGATTTGTAGATAATTTTGCAAGGAAAAGGTCAGATAATAAATACGGTGAGAAATGAACTAAGCCGTTCAAGCTTTTAACATAGATTAATTATTTTATTTTTTCTTCTAAGTATTAACACATTAACGTTCACATTTCGTTAACACATCAACGTGAGCTTCGAATGGTTTATTTATAGTTATCCTGATGATACATATTATGTAACTTAAACAAGCAGCTTTCAAAGGATGCTAGCAGGGTCATATTCATATACTTTCATATACGTTTATGTGTACATATAGACAATGTAGATGTAGAATGTAGATGTAGACAATTAGACATTTATTAAGTATGTAAACAGCACGTACCCTACCCCTTTATTTTCGGAGAAAGTGTGTTCAAGCACCATTCGTAGGTGACCCAGACCAGCGGTCGTGTGTGGGGCAGCCTTGGACTAATTTGTCCCAATACCTACAAAACCTTACAGTTGTTACTTTCTCACCAGGTTTAAGTTGCTACTGCTTCCTCTTTGTGCAATTTATTTTGGGGTCATATCAATAGTGCCAAAAATTATGTGACTTCACCTGATTCAAATAAACCAAGATATTGTATTTATATACTCTACAAAAAAGATGATTGTTTCTTTCCAATGGCCAAACTGCAATTAAAGGCGTACTTAACACATTAAACTACAATGTAACTCAATGATGTTATGGATCTGCAATCAACGATGTAATATACACCCAGAATACAATTTTCACCTTCACGTGGATTTTTTTATGTACATATTTCCATAAAAACTGAATACGGCAACCTTCAAATGTCATTTTGAACTCTATTCATTTAAGATAGAGTCGATTATCGAAGAAGCACTTTCACCGCTCGCTAATTATGCTTTTTTTCAAAGAGTAATTACTCGTTCCGGCATACAAATGTCTGCGATGCCGAATTCGCAAATCGACGATTATCAGTTTATAAATAATTAATTACTAGCATTGTTTGTTAACTACAAATCGGCACGGTACGAGAGTTAAGGCGTATATCGCACATAAATTATATAAATTATAGAAATTCAGCATTCCAAAAATTTCGCTAACTTAATTGACTAGCCTGATGGCGCATTGACGCGACCCTATGCGTTCAGGGGACTATTTAAATATAAAAATGAGAGAAAAGGCCATCTCTCAGAACAAAAAGATTTTTTCCTATATTAACCATAACTGAAACCCAGAATCTTTCAAGTTTTGAAAGAACACCTTTGACACTTAAAGGTCGTCAGTACCACTGTGACTGTATAGCTTAAGCTGCGTCAATTAGATCGTCACTATAATAGAAATGGAAGCTAAGGACTCGCATTTATTTAGTAACATTCGTAATGTAAACATTACCCTTAACAGTGCAATTATACTGAAATCGGTACACGCTCGTCAGATGGGAACGCTTAACAAGCTACTGAATACAACACAACAAAAACCACCCATCAGATTTCAACCTTATTTCCTTGACATAAAGTCTTAAACATTAACAAAATAAACGCAAACTGTATGTTACTAATTAAACGCACTTGCCAAGTAATTGCCACGCATTTTTGTAAGTAACCGATATTTTCTTACCGTCACGAATGTGAGACATGGCGACCGGTTATAGAATAATTACTGGTTAATAAAAACAAATAATAATTGTTTTAGTTGCTTAACACTCGAGTTATTTAGTTGCACTTAGAGTTGTTAAAAATGTATTTATTTTTGCATTTTTCTCGCGATCGTTTGCGGAATTTTATTTAATATTGCTATTATAGCTCGTGGTAAATATTTTTTGCGTGCTATTTGCACAAAGTTCACCTAATGGCAAGCGGCCACTGCGGCCTATTCCACTCTGGAACACTTTACAAGGAAGCGTCGCTCAATGTGCTGCCAGCCACACTGTAGCCTCTGTAGTTAAGTGAGTAATGGGGCGAACGCAATTAGTCCCGAGTTCCACATATGGCCGCAGGTCTCAGCAGCCTGTGGTGGTGGGTTATGGTGCTTTAAAGCATTCTCCTCCGCAAAATGTGGCTTTTCTTTGCATCGTCTTTGGACTGGTATGAATTTGAACTATTATACTGTAATATCCCAATTTCCCAACAATAAAACTTACCGTTACACTTTAATAGTTTCGCGACATCTCCATTCGAAATTCAAAAGATCCGGCCGTCGTGAATACATTAAAACCATCGATAAATAACCATAAATTATGACCAAACTGTCGGTCGGGTTTCGCTTACAAATTGTGCCGGGAGCGACTTTATAGCTCGTAAAACTAATGCGAGATAAACGACTGAATTTATAATTAACATTAATGGTTTTAAACTATTAACGGCTACCGGAAAAAAGCCGAATAAAGACATAAAAATAAATATATATGTAGATTGAGCGATAAAGGTTTATTCGGAATAAAGAGGCGACACTTTGATGATGGTTAAGAGGAAGACTTAATTGTGATTTTAATTGAACTTGTGTTGAGCCGACAGCGTTAAGTATGATATATTAGCGGCTAGGCGAAGTTTATTTAATAAGATCTATTTATTTTAATTTTCTTGTATTTTATAAGTACAGAATTTATTACTGTCGGTGAAATTATTAGAATGCGAAATGGAGACTTGTTCTAAAGCTTAATGTAGAACAAGATAAGAGAACGTTATTCAGTAGTTGCCAATGGATTTTTTCTAATATAATCACAATTTTGCCTAATTCCTAATAATAGCGACAACATAAAGTGCTACCTACCAAAAATATCGACTGTTAAATTTCTCCAATCAAATTGTATACTAAAATACAAGTGAAAACATTATACAATGTATGAAAATTATATAGTTCATACTGTACAAATAATTTTTGTGTGTAACTATACCGCGACAAAAAAGTGTTGCACTAAGCCTTTTGCTTTGATACTAATGTTTGGCTTACTGTATAAAAGTGACTGCGGCAAAATGTTTTGCAAATGTGTTTTGGTTCCATACTACATACAAAAAACATCTAAACTAGTAAAAACAGTCATTTCCAAGAACCTGTGTGCAATTGTGCATATTTGATTTGTTGTTTGTACTGCGCGGAAATTTAATTTAGCAAACATAAGAACTTTGCTAGACCAATGCACCCAATCATGATATCAGTCATCAAATGAGTACCTAAGTTTCTTTATACTATGTCATTAAAAAATTCAATATTTTTCTCCAAGAAATCACCCAACAACTTGGCCTTAAGAACTCTCAGATAAGGTATTTTCGGGAATACATCCCAATTCAAAGTTAATTGGTATAACGAGTCGGCGTACCACGAAGCGGTCTGCTATGGGTGGGCACTATCGCGCCGAGATAAAGTAATGGCCCCGTACTACCGCCACGCAGACTATCGCCTAGATGGACCATCGTGGACTCATAATTGGTGTGGTCTGACGGTGACTTAAATATGACTTAAGAGTTTAGGAATTCGAATGGTGCACCCAGCACATCAGCCTAGCTTAATATGACCAAACGTTTAAATTGAAATATTATATACGAGTATATATACTACTAGCGGGCGCCCGCGGTTTCACCCGCGTGCTTCCCGTTCCCGTGGGAATATCGAGATATCCTTTCTTAGCGGATGCCTACGTCATAACATCTACCTGCATGCCAAATTTCAGTCCGATCCGTCTAGTGGTTTGGGCTGTGCGTTGATATCTATCTATGTCAGTCAGTCAGTCAGTCAGTCACCTTTGAGTTTTATATATATAGATGGACATTGTTAATATTATTAGTGGGTAGTGGAGTTTAACTTCAGATTCCTAAAACGGCCGCAGGACTCGCTAGTCTGCAGTTATGGTGCAGGATATACTCGTATGTAGGTTTAACTTTATACCTACTTGATTAGACTTTTCGGATCTGTAATCTAATCGTATAGTTAAGGTTGCCATACACCATACATTTTTATATGTATGCCTCTTCAGTCGAAAGCATACTCATTTTTGCTCTCATTTGAAAATGTGTAAAAGATTTAAAGTATTCAAATTCGAAACTTTCTTTCATAGAAGATGATGTCCTAATTCACTATAACGACACAACAGTACATTTAACGGCTTATAAACCTACTACAATCGATATTGTACCACAACACACCTCTCTTTACCCATAAAAAGCGGTTTCCCCAAAAGTTATCGAAACTTCTCCCCATAGTTCACGGCGACCACTAAACTGGCTCGTAAAACTTTACTATCCGTTTTTATGTTTGTTTGAGGCTCAATATCGGTGAACCCTCCGAGGAGGGATTTGATTGCCTGGTTATTGACGAGTGAAAGTGTGGTGCTAGTGACGGCGGGTGAAGAATCGCCAAGAATTAGGCCAAGAAGAGACCTCGCCTTGTTCTTAAGGGTGTTTTTTACCAGACCAATCGATCCATCGTCGAGCGACGGCATCGATCGATGATAGAATAGATAAGTCGACGTCTATCGATAGTTTCTACCATACCAAACGATTACCAGACTAGTCGATCAACTTCGATCGACGTTAACCGAAGTCTAGTAACACCCTAAGATCGTACTAGTTGCTTGTGTGTTTCGGTAAGATTAAGCGTGATCAGAAGATGTTCAGTGTAACAAATATCATGAAGAAAACTATGATTTCATCACATTAGATAAAATTAGGTCATTGTTATCAAGTCAAGTAGGTCTATCAAACTTAGGAGGATTTTGCATTTTTTTTTCGGTGCTCGGTGGCTGCCACCAAGAATCTGTATTTTTTTTTATTTTGTGATCGAAGTAGCCAGCAAAGGAACCCCACCTTTTCAGGTCCACAGCCCACCGCACAAAGGAGCCGGCCACATATCAATACGTGTTAGATCGTGTCAAGGTTTTAAACGAGACCCGTAAACTTTAATAGTCGGGAAATCGACCGACTACCAATATTTAAACACTTATCAAATCTTAATACCCGGATAAATCTTGTGGCAACATTTTAACGTCATTATTGGGACGACCGTCGGTACTAAAGTATGTTTTATTCGAAATTAATCTCACAACATTCTATTGAGGAGTTACGTTATGAATTATACATAAGTATTCAGTTTATAGCGCTAATAAAAATAAGATTAAATTATTTTTACGTGGTCCCATAGTAATTATTAATGTTTTTATTTGTTTTTTTAGCTTCTGTTGTTTATTTATTTGTACATATTTGAATATAAAGTAGGTACGCACAAAGAGTGCTTGTGCATCTTAATAAATAGGAGAAACGCCACGCGGGTACCCGAAGGCTTTCAAAGCAGCTTTGCCGAACCTAATACACACAAAATAGTAAAAGTAGTGCTAGATCTTGATTTTGTTGTGGTAAGTGATTGAAAACTTATGCTCTATTTCCTTTAAAATTTATACTTTTATCTTGGTAAAGGTTTGCATCATCATCGCCTGACAGCAAATAGTTGGACGGCTAGTTATATCATTAAATCAAGAACATCAATAAGAAAGCACTCGATTTTGCCTTGTTTCAAGTTAAAACACCTAAATCAAACCATAAATCGATTATGGCGACATTATGTCACTTGTGGAATAGATTGCTATCAAATAAATAGTGCGACACCCAAAAATACTTTCGGAAATTTCAACTCAAACAAAACCACTATTCCAGTCCTTCAAAATCAACTTTATATCGATCAATTAAACCCAGACTTATTGTAGTTCAACTTGAATTGATTACAAACAATGAATACTAAACATTGAGCTTCGAGACCGCAACACTTCGCAATTAAGTATATCAGCCATAGTAGAAAGAGAATACAGTAGGTTATCTTCATACCCACGCACCGAGCGCGAATTATTATTATTTTTTATGTTTTTATGTATTTGTAATGATGTTTTATTCATGTAATGTATAATGAATACGGGTTATAGTTGCCTGAAATAAAAGAATTTATTATAATTATAATGAGGCAGGGCACTTGAGTATCTATGCGTCGCCGCACGACCACTCAAACAAAATCACTTTGTTTGTAATGAGTCGGAATTTTGTTCAGGGCCTCGGCCTTGAATTTCGTGGGCAGCAGCAGCGGCGAGATGTTTTGTATGGAATCTATAGACCCGTTCTCGAACACAGCGGGGCGGGAACGGGAGCGGCAGCGCACGCAGGCGCACTGCGGTTCACCGCTTGACAGCATTATACCGCTCTTGACGGCCCGCGTCAAGCGGTGACCGCAGCAGTGCGCCTGTGTGCACCGCCGCTCCCGCTGCTGCCCCTCTGCCGCGAAATTCGAGGCCGAGGCCTGAGTGGACACTGGACGTGCGGTGACGCAGAGATACACATACAAGCCGCGCGCGGTGCGGTGTATGAAGGTAACGTACTGTGTACTCTTTCTACTATGTATCAGACGTTCATTCATTGGTGGCTCATTCATTCCGCCTGAAATAGCGCGTTTATCTGTCGGTCTGTCCGTCACAGGAAGTCATAAAGCAGTCAGTTCTCACTACTCAATCATTCATTGGCATGTGTCACTGTCAAGTGAGTGTGCAATACTAAATGTTCTGGTATATGCAATTAGAGGATAGTATATGTTGTAAATTAAGATAAAATTTATGAAGGTTAGTGTAACAGATAATCTTAGGACACATCAATAAAAGATAGTTTGGTAAAATAAATATTCCTGTACAATAATTTGGCGCCGTCTAGCCCGAAACTGGGCATAGCTTGTAACTATGCTCACTTGCTCAGACTAACTATGCACCCAGACCGATACAAACAGATATGTTCATGCACACAAATTCACTTTGAACCTTGCGGGAATCGAACCCGCGGTCTCAAGGTATAATAGCCGACTTTAAATTAAAAAATAACGGTAAGCAACTTTGTAATGAATAAGCAATTCACTTAGTTTAAGCACTAGCAATCGCCTTCCAAGTTTTTCCGCCCAATTACATAATGTTCAGCAAAAAGTCGACTCGTTTACGCCAGTGCAATTATGTATTGAACTAATCGGATCTTCGTTTAAACGTCCATAAAAAACCGAATTAATTGGCCTTTTAACACAACCCACTAAGTGTTACCATAAGTTATGATTTGACTAGGATAATTGCCCAGAGGTAGGTAGAATGCAGTGGAGTGCCCTCAGGCTAGGTGGAGTGTCGATTTGCGCAGAATGGCTGGCAGGAACTGGATGCGAGTAGCCAATAATCAAACTAAGTGGCGAGCATTGGGAGAAGCCTATGTTCAGCAGTGGACTGAGACAGGCCGGTGATGATGATGATGATGAATTGCCCAAGACGTTAACGTTTACACATGCACTTTTCGGTTGTACACTTGTCGTCATTCTGTCATATATAGCGCATTTCGATATACTCTTCAATTTATATAGGTTGACATTGAATTCTACGTAGGACATCTAATGTTTCTTTAAAAATGGAAGATCTTCCTCTGAGCTGGATTGTCTGTGCTCGGGAACCAGGGTGCGGCAAACCATCTCTGTTGTGCTATATACAAAATACAAATACATTTATATTGCGTGGCATTTTAGTCGTTATTTTTCCACAGTAAAATGATTCTATCTTAGTAGTACCTAAAATAGATTTAAAAAGATTTTTTTGCCAAATCAAAAGTTTTACGATTATGACAGACGAAACTCAAACCAAAAGTACTAGCTGCGTCGCGGACGGTCACCGGCCGGGATCATTGCCCTTCGCGTTTATCAAAAAAATTATAATCGACTATTAACTTTTTTTAAAATTACTTGCATAAATCGATAGTACTGAAGGTGAAGCGTTCTGCTGTGGGAAAACAGCGACAAATAAATAACGCGGTATAACGGTCGCGGGCGATAATTCGTTTGCGATGCAGTATTTCAAACTTTATCATGAGCGTTGGTCAGCAGCTTCTATCATTAATTTGTAGAAGGTACTTATTATCTGTTTATGTCTAACGGGTACTTGAGGTTTGCTGATCAAGTTAGAGGTCGGCTTATTTTTAACACATTCGTTTTAAAAATCAGTTTCTGTTTTTACCCTCTCTCTCTGATATGTCCTGACGCGTTAACTAAACGCGTGGTAACTGTTGTTAATGTAAAAGGAAACTAACTGCAGAGGCAAATACTGTTGTTCGCAATCCATCTATCAAATCAGCGTTTAATGTTGGACAGGTATGAATAACTTAGGTGAATTACAATAATTATAGAGCCTTGACACATATTTTGGTACGACATAGGTTTTTAACTGACTGTTAGTTAATTCTTGCTGGCCATTCTTCTCCGAAAAAATATAAGATTCAGGACGTGTAATAAATGAATGATTGCTAAAGTACAATATTTACTTATAAGCAGTTGAGAGCCATGCACACTGTTAAAAATGTTCGCGTACTACTACTACTACTAATATTATAAAGAGGAAAGATTTGATTGTATGTTTGTTTGTTTGTATTGAATAGGCTCCGAAACTACTGAACCGATTTGGAAAATTCTTTCACTGTTGGAAAGCTACACTATCCCCGGGTGACATAGAATACTTTGATCCCGGAAATGCATTAGTGATTTAATAAACAAGTTCGCAAGGTACGCAATACTGCTGTATTAATGAAGAACTTATATGGTTGTATAGAAGACCATGCAAAAGGTTTCACCACTGATCGTTTTAATTTATATAACTGATAACAATGATTTCTTTTTATTGTAATTTTTATTTGTTTTTGTGTGCAATAAAGAATATTTATGTTTTATAGTTTATATACAAATAGTAACCGGGAAAGGGCAAGCCCTTTCCCGGTTACTATTATCCCTTATCGTACTTAAAGCTTTTTCAGAAAAAAAAACTTAGGTATTTATTCATATCAATAGATAAAAACAAAGACCTACGAAATACTAATACAAGCATCGTTCAAACGACTCCTTTGACTCCGTTTATCTTAATGTCTCTTTTACGGAACAATTATTGTTACAATATAATTATAGGAACAATAAATTATTACGACAGTCATTAATTATTAGTGATTGAGAAATGCGTCTGAAGATAATGTATCGTAATGGCTTACACACAGATTTATCAGTATGAATGGAATAATAACTGTCGTCTGACCGATGTGGTCTGGTGGTTGTGAAGTCAACATCAGCAAAAGTCGCGGGTTCCATTCCCAACGTTTGGCGTTTCTGGGGGGCCTAGGAGAATTGAGAAAAAAATGATTCTATTTAATATTATTATGATATTTTAATATACATACATTTTTGTCATAAATTAAGTAAAAACAGATTTGACCGATCTCGAAAAATACTTTAAACAGCAATTGTTTTATATAAATATTATTAATCTGCGTAATTTTCTGTTTTTCTCTTATATCATTAAACATTATACACATAACTCTTTTCTGCCGGTCGATACATAAAACAAATATTCAGAAAAGTGGGATTGAAAACTAATTGTTCTCTGTACGCAAAATAATGTTCATAAAAATGTAAAGGGGCTTATTTCTGTTCAAAATATTTTTCATACTTTCCTCTATCCTAAGGTTAACTGGAAGATATCGCTATTAGCGATAAGTCCACCTGTATTTTACAGCTTTATCATATTACATGTTTTGTGCAATAAAGAGTATCTATCTATGTGTCGTGGCCATATCGTTGAATTGCTCACTTCATGAAATGCTCGACCATTTCGTGAAATGGTTGCATTTTATGATGTGGCCAACTCAATTTGGCCCGATCGTTAAATCGTCTACGTTTCACGATTTTGTCATCCACGTTTGGCCGGATCGTAAAAAAACAAAGTTGTCGCAAATATTTCAGGATGAAAAAAACCTATCGGAGGCGGAAATCGACTCGGATTTTCAATCATCGATCTGACCAAACCACATCATGATGTGGCCAATAGACAGTTGACCATTTCACGAAATGCAACCATTTCACGAAATGGTCGAGCATTTCATGAAATTATCAATTCTACGATATGGCCACGACTATCAAGACGGCAAATCACTTTTATTGTTTTCAGTTTTACTCCAGCGTGGGGCTTTTAGTCTTATGGTAAGTTCCATAACGCCCACCACCACCGTATTATTTATACCGTAACCCGCTAGTGTAGCATATACTATAAGTGCATTGTCCTAGGTGCTAAAACATCCTGCCTATTAGTAAACCGGTATATTTATAGAGTGAGATGACAGACAAATACAGTCTTCATCTTCTTGTCGTGTCAATAGTATTTCAATATGTCAACGATGTCAAATGAATTGAGTAGTTAGCTAATTATTTTTATTGTTTTAGGCAGCAATCCTAGTTGATGGTATTAGGGTTACGATTTTTTTTGTTTAGCAGAGGAGAATGCATTAAGACACCATTGGGCTTGCGGCAACAACAAAATAATCGCCGAATACACCTAAAAGTAGGTACTAAGTTTTTGAAGTGGTAGAGCCATGCTGTTTTACAGTACGAATGTGCCGGCTCGTCCGGAAAAAGTTCCACCCTCTCACATAGCACCAGCGTGAAATAATAGTGACTACTATTGTGTTTCGTCTGGTTTGTGAGAGTGCCGGAGGCCCACACCCTTAAAAGGCCGGCAACGCATCAGCGATCCCTCTGGTGTTGCAGATGTCCATGGGCGGCGGTGATTGCTTACCATCAGGCGAACCGCTGGCTCGTTTGCCGCCTCTGGCATAAAAAAAAACTAAGACCTCTCGCGCTTACCTCTATTTACGAGTCAGCTAATTAAATATTCAAAAATAACAACAGACAATTGGCTATCACCTTTGCTAGTTATTTATGGCAATTCATCTACGCCCCTCAATTATCTTCAAAGTTGACACTCGACAATTGAAATGAGATTCGCCAATAGCGCAGGCGTCTGGCAACATGTCAGCTCGGATACCCGGCAGCCGCGCCCCATTGGCACCAAATGAGCGTGGCCAAGCCAGGGTTGACTGTATACGACTATTGCCCAAATGTAATTTACAAATATTTTCTTTTTCCATTTGTTGTGAGCTATGGTAGCTGTGTACGAGCCGGTACAAACTGGTACTTCATTCGCGTGAGGTCGGTTTTTCCAATCTTGACGCGTCTATGGATTTTTCTATGTGCATATTTACCAATAGCTTGGCAGTAACGGAAACATCGTGATGAAATTTCTACTATCGAGTGGTTGTGTTGCAATGATCCTATTGGTATTTTTCCCAAGTCAAGCGGCACAGAGATCAGATGGTAGTCACGCTACTGTAATAATGGCACTTGCTAAATTCTGGGTCCAAGACCATGCTATCGAGCGAGAGAGCTTGGTAGGCGGTGGACTCCTTTTGTGAGGACATTATGCCAGAAGGAGGGTGCGGAGCGGATCCGAAAGGGTGATGCTTTGGGTGAGCCCTTCTGTGACCGGGGGGTCCATCTCGGGTCACATCACATTGCACGGTACCCCTGTCTGTAGAAAGTTTTGTGTTGCAATTGTGTATGGTATTACTAATGTTTTTAAAATTTTTGACTACTACAAATTTCCAGTTTCTTGTCGGTTCTTGTCGATAGATAACGACATAACGAATTCGGTGGTAGAATAATTGCAGATTTATAAGTGCATCTTCGAAGTCTACATGATCAAATCATATTCTCATCCTATGGGCGGCCATAGTTACCATCCAAGTAATCTGCGCATACTCGTCAAGTCGTCAGCCTCGTAAAACATGCCATGAAAAATACATTTATCTACATCCATACCATAATATGTCTATTTTATATTCAGGAGCGATGAGCAAACGCCCTACATTTAGATATAAGTATCTGTGGCTGCATTGAAATGTTTACATTTGAGTGTCGGTAACCGATACTTAATTTCGTTCAAATTTCGAACGTCTTCTTTAAAAGTAAAAATTAATAGGTTTTTTCGATTATCGAATTAGTCGATTAGTAATTTTATGTTCCATTCCTATACATTTAATTCGATGCTGAAATTATAACAATCGATTTGAGAATCGAAATCAACTCGAGTCTAGATTGTTTATGGATTTTAAAAACTACAAACGTCAGTCATTATGTCAGTACTAACTTTTACATACAGATTAAGTTGGTAACTACAAGTTTGCTCATCAATCCTGAGTTGATGTGCCGTTCTCGAGAACGTTCTCCCACCTGAGAATATTGCCGGGAACGCTCCCGGCAACGTTCTCCGAAATGAGAATGGTTGAGAATCATTTTTATAAAATGGAAAAAAACCAACCTTTCTTAATTTAAATAGTATCAAATAAGGTCGACAGATCATTGTGTATAATACAATACAGTCTATTTGCAGTAAAATACTATATTCCCAGTATTCTCGAGAATATTCTCGGGAACATTCTCGGCAATATTCTCAGCATTACTGCACCTATAATATTTTTTTGTGAAATATTATTTTATTGATAATGGACTATGACAGCATTTTCTTTTTATACGTAATTAGATAATAAACAATTAAATTGTTCGTTTACTGACATGAAATATATTAAATTTTGTATAGTAGAATGGTCATAAACTCTGTTTAAGTAATTTGACAAGATAACATCAACTTCAGGACTACAATATTGACTAAGAACGACTGAGTGAACGCTCTGATATCAGATTTTAAAAAATTAAAAAGATAATTCAGTCTTGTTAACTACTGGTTAATAACTAAAAATAAATCAACAACTATCCAAAGATAAAATTAACCGACTTTGGAAAATATCAACTTAGAACTAAGGACTCTTTCAAATTAGACGTACCGGGAACGCTCGACAGCAATACGTCAACCGTACTGTTACCGCACCGCGTGCTATGTATTGTTACGACGATACCCGGCAACGGAGCATGCACGCGAAAACGGACCTAATTCCTCTACGCAATAAGGTTCATTCTCGCGCGCGCTCGTCTGCTTGTTTACATCCGCGCGCGCTTGTTTAGATCCGAAGAATTATCCTGTTCGATCGCGTGCGATCGCGCGGTTTCGCGATTGATCCAAGAAATTAATAGAGCGGCTGCGCCGGGTATAAATAGAGAGTGAGCGACGCTGCGTCAAGTATTAATTCTTCGGAAAGCGATCAGTGCGAACTATCCAAGGACGTTTGAAATGAACAGCGTTTACGAGTGTTTGTTTAGAATTGTCTACGTGGATTGTAAAGTGTTAAGTTGTGTTAAAGTTGTGTATTTCAGTTTAGTGGTTTAAATAAATAATTGTCTTTTCGTAACCGGCATTTAATTGAATTAACGTACCCCTTACCCGCAACAGTACGAAAAATAATGACCGTCCGTACAAAACGTCTTTGAAAGAGCCCTTAACATCAAAAAATCAACAACAATATTAAAATTAACCATATTTAACGACCATAAAATATAATGACCACTCTGAAATGTGATTATAAAAAATAAACACTGAGATCTGTTTTAGTCTATAATAAGAGGATCTTCAAGATGTAATGGTTCTTCTTGAATATCCTGAAACTTATCAAAATCAAAAGTTTCCAGGGATTCAGGCATAGATTCTTTATGTTTAAGTCACTTTCGTGGTTTGCTGAGGTGGCTGACGATTGAATTGTAGAAGACGATGATTAATGAATCTGTGTTTGGGTCTTATTTGAGAAATTAGCCATTAGGAGTTTTATTCATAAGCTTCCAATTATGAGCCACGTAACATAGTTTTCCAGCTCTATCAGTCTTTAGTTTGTTTCTTTTCTGGCTATGTATATTAGAAAATGTCGAAAACTCCTTTCCAAAGTTGCCAAAGTTGATGGTGTGGATAAAATTTTCATAGCAGGTCTCCCCAAATCTGAGTTCGGAAAAAATAAATTCCACCAAGACCAAGGTTGAATCGTGTAACACGCTGATTCATAAAGAAAAGTTTTATCATAAATGCCAGTTCGTCCTTTATAATTTGCTAAATCTTCAAGGATTCTTGGTCCTTTTGTCTCGTATCCACACTGTGCAATTTTCATTATTGCCTGGCATCCTTTGAGATTCGCATTAGCAGGTAAAGTTGTACCTTGGTTACCAGGGTCCAAAATAGTGGCCGCAAAATGAACTGATTTAATGCATTTTCTTTTTTTTGTGTAAACTTAGTCAATAATAAAACATAAAAACACTGTACATAATTATATCAGCTATAAATAAACAAAAACATCAAATTATAAATTAAAATTTTGTTGAGAACGTTGAGAATATTCCCGGGAGCGTTCTAGTTTCTTGAGAATATTCTCACTGGCAATATTGCCGGGAACGAGAAAGTTCTCAGCGGCACATCACTACCTGACTATAAAATAGACATATTATCGTATGAATGAAGATAAAGTTATGTATGTGACTGTACATAATTAGTCATTAAAATATTCATGTGATTCTTTTATGAAACTCACTTCGTTCGTTTCATAAAACCACATTCGTATTTTAATGACCCTCATTATGCAGCAGTCACATAAATAACTATTGTCTGCTCCACTTTAACCAAGTCGCCAAAAGCCAAAGTACAATTCGCCAACCCTAGGATAAAGCACTTCGAGCCGATCAGAAGCACGACTCGTTTCGAGCACAAAGCCGGGCCCTGTGGCCTGAAAATTAACAGGCACGCAACATTAACGTGATTAATTTAGGCAATTAAAAGCGAGAGAACCAAGGGTACAGTGTATTGAGAGCGGTGAGGTAATCTCCACAATATTGCCGTTTAGTGCATCGTAATATTCAAGCAATATAATAATACCAAAGTGATTGATTCAATAGCGTATTTGATGACTGATATCAAGTTTCAGGTTATGAAAATTTATATTTAGACGTTATTTATTTATAATTTAGAAAGTTGTTGATGAACATTAGTACTTAGTTGAGCAAAACAGGAATTTTCAATAGCGAACGACATAGATATTCACAAAATATAGACGCTACACGGCTATTATTAAGTTTTCCAACTAAGCAAGCTTACATTTTTTATTTGGATGTGTTTACGCAGGCGTAAGTAGGATTCGGAAGAAACGAGTTTATCCCACTACCCACATAACCCACTTAACTGAACCTTTTCCCTTCACACCCAAAAGGGATGAGCCGGTGCCCTCCATGTGGCGATTTATCGGCGCAAGCTTACCTAACTACTCTTTTTAACTCAATTATACTTAGTTATAGTTAGCCCAACTCCACCTTAGTAAATAAGTACTCATCCACTCATCTAATGACTTTAGCGTTCTCTCAAATCCCGAACAGAGATTCTTCACTGTCAATTGTTGTATCAAGCTAAGAAGCGCTTACTAAATGAATAAGTTATTTTTAATTACGAGTAATTGCGAACATACGAACTCAGATTAATTAGTTTGAAATGATGCGGCTCGCCGATGAGTCCAAACTAAATGAGATGTGGAGGGAATTAGTACTAAATTAGTTTGTACAGAAGCTACTACTTACATTTTTAATGGTACTTACACTCGCTTAACGATCGGTGGCGAGATTTAAATTGGATTTATTCCGTTCGAGGTATTTGAAGGACGGCTTAAAATTGGCTTAAGGCTGGTTTCAGAATCACGCCGACAAGCAGGCGAACACCGCGCGTATCAGCAAGTATCGCTGTTCTTGTAAGATAGCAACGATTTGAACTGCAAAGAAAACCGGCAGTGTATAGCGTTACGCGCGTGCCGCCAGCGTTAGGTACTCTGAAACCAGCCTTATGTTGTAAAGTCTACCTAAGCAATGTAGAATAACGAAATTTAATATAAGAAGAAGGTTCGCATTTCACCAATTCATTTTTAGCTTGACAACAAACAATATGGTTAAGAACATCAACTTCTAAAATATTTTTAAAACTATAATTTTTTTCAGTATGTAAAATGGATTTCTTGTATTTAGATTTTCGAGGCATGGTGATGATGTTTACACTTTTTTTTTTCCCGGAGGAGAATGTGTTTATGCACCATAACCGCAGGCTAGCTAGACCCGCAGCCGTGTGTGGGACTCGAAACTAAAGCGTCCAGTATCCACTAAACTCCCCCGGTTTCTCCTTCACACCCGATAAGGACGAGCCGGTGCTAGCCTTATGGCTATTGACCAGCCCATCCCCGGAATGGTGATGATGTTTACACTGGTATTTCAGAAAGTAGCGATGAATTTCCTCAGAAAAATCGTAGACCTACGTAACAGTATTTCAGTCACACTCGTGTTCGAAGACATACTGGTCGTGGGTTAAAGTTAGACTTTCTAGTCCCCAAGCCCCCACACGGCCACATGCGTCGCTAGCTTATGGCTACGGATTGCCGATTGTCCTATCCGATTCAAATAGGTACTATGTATTGGGATCGGATGTATTACTCGTTTGTAAAACCGCCGAAAATAAGCTACTAGATACTCGAAGAAAACGTTGTAATGATGAAAACCGTTGAAATAAGGTGTTCTCCGTCATAGTACTAAGGTGCGATCTAACTGCTTCCTCAGTGTTGACCTCAAATGTTTTAGGTATGTAGAGTCAGAACAACACATCTGGGTAAGTAAACCATTCGCGTTTTAATTCTTTTGGTATCAGCTCATCCCAGGTTAAACCTGTACCCTTTGGAATTGAGTAACGTTAGCAACGCATGACGAGCCATTTGGTGTTGGTCGAGAAGTCGGCTATTACACCAGAGGCCGCGGGTTCGATCCCCGCACGGTACAAACATTTGTGTGCATGAACATGTCTGTTTGTATCGGTCTGGGTGTTTCTATGTATAATATGTATGTATGTATTTACAAAAAAAAAAGTATATAAGTAATGTTTATCCGTTGTCTGGCACCCATAGCACAAGCTAATGCTTAGTTTGGGGCTAGATGGCGCTGTGTGAATAATGTCCAGAGATATTTATTATTATTATTATTTTGTCAGTCATCACTGTCGCTCCAAAAGGTATTATCCTAATAGCATTTGAACCGGATAGTAAATACTTTCACCTTCAGAGGTCAGATGCCAGTCGCTCCTATGTTAATATCCTTGCTTCAATCATACTTGCAAAAATACAATTGGCCGATTCCACAATTTATAATAGGTACATAAACACCACGGATAGATCATTTAATAAAAATACTCCGATTCATTGGAAATGTAGAACAAACAGATCTTCGATGTAGGTAAATCGTTTGCCATAAATTATAAGTGATAAAAATTGTTTTCGGATACAAACAGTCAAGTTGTATTCAGCTAATTTCTTATGTACAGGATGTTCACATTATACAATCGTTTTTAAAGTGCTTAGAGTTGAAACCCAAATATTTTAGAAATCAGAGTTGAAATATTTATCGTTCTCAGCATTTACCATAATATAACATGGTTTTAGTAAGAGATCTATGATTCAGTTTAATTTATTTATTCTAGTCCATACCCGATTTAGATATCATTGAAAACATGACATCTATGTCAGTGAATGGGGTTCTGTCAGGGATTAAATCAAGGCATCCTTAAAATGATGGACCACCACTATACAAGTCGACTTCTCTACCATTCCAAAAATTGGTCGTCAGAAAACACTTTTACATACGTTTTGGCAAGTAACACACTTTTTAACCCTTTCCCCGCCACGCTATTTTCCGAAAATGGTGCCCCACACGCCACGACCATTAAAAAAATAATTCCAAAAAATTATTAGGTTATTACTCAACTCATTCAGGCAAGTAAAAATACAACGTTTCTTGATCATGTTTTTTTGTCTGATATATCAGACATTGGCGTGGTGGGCACGAAAATGGTTTGTCTGATATATCAGACATTGGCGTGGAAAAGGTTAACCCTATCATTTAAAAAAATACTAGAATTCAATGATAGCTTTTTTATACAGTGGGATTTTAATAGGCAGATACTTTTTTTTTTTACTATGATCTAGGTATTTTAATGCACATAATACATCTGAAGTCGTAGAAGAATTTTAAAAAATACAGATTTTTAGGAATACTTACGCTCATATAAAGGACAGGCCTATGTGCAGCAGTGGATTGGGACCGGCATGATGATGATGATGAATTGATGACTATGCGGTTTGAACAAGTGAAATGTAAAATTCTTGGTACAACCATCCACGAATTAAATAAACACCACCAAAACAGTTTGTTAGCACTTGAATTTCCAAAAAAGAACGTTTTTTTTTAAGTAGTTATAAGTATATTGTACATTTGAACGAGATACGAGAACGAGAGAGGTTCAAATGCTAATAGGATACGACCTTTTGGAGTTGCGTGACGCGACAGTGATGACTTACACACACACACAGATATTAAAATGCGTCGATAATTCTATTGTTACAACAAGCGCAGTTCCAAAAGGTAATATATTATCCTATAGCATTTGAATCGGATAATATTTTGAATGATTTCTTAAATCACTCTATACATCAGCATTCCCTATCAGGCGTATCTCAGTGACCTGACCCAGGCATTATCACACAATTAACTTTAATGGTTATTATTTAAATTAGTGCCACACTCAATTCACAACATAACTATCGGTCCAGATAAATCTTATTATTAAAAAACAGTTAATATATTTATCTAGTTGGAGGTTACGTGACGCACGTCTAGTTCTTTCAGATTTGCCAAGGTTATTAACTGGGCTTTATTTTCACTCTCACTCGACGCGAATTACTGCATACTAAACCAATAATAGAGAAAGACAAAAATTTATAAAAAACGTGGAAGCGAAGGTAGATGCCAAAACTATAACGTACATAACATCACTATTGAGATATATTTTTTAAGCAATCATGATTTACTTTCTCTGATACATCTACACAAAATCGAAAAGTTTTTAAATATCAAATCTAAGGGCCACTTTCATTGCTGTTCAAAGGGGATTGCCAGAGAGCCATAGTAACTTAGGCCCAGAGTGCACAAAATATTCAATCACATGAATGAAATCTAAATATTCGTACTTGATTTGTCGCCTTCTTCTTTTTTCAGTATAAGTTGGGAAAAACATTTATAAATAATTAAGTATTTCAACGATTTTTTCCTTCACATGATGTTTACATGTCACTTCTGATGTTTGATAATAAATAAGAAATTGGTCCGAAACAGTTTATTTTTAATTACGTTTTTCGATGTAGCGGTAAATATTTTATAAAGTGTTAAATAATATTATTCAAGACCAATGAATAAATGTATATTTATGAATAATGATAAATTGTTTTGAAACTACCTTTTATAATATTAATAAATATTAAATATGTAACACTATTAAATATTTACCGCTTTAACGAAAAACGTAAATTAATTTCGGACCAATACTTTTTTTTCTTTTTTCTTGGCACTGCACGGTTTGTGCATCGGCCAGCATCGGCCACTGACATTGATCATTTATTTTTATTCTTCTTGTTGGTTGGTCCGAAATTAATTACGTTTTTCGATATAGCGGTAAACATTTTATAGTGTGAAATAATAATAATTATAAAAAGTAGTTTTATACTAATTTATTATTAATAATAAATATACATTTATTAATTGGTCTTTAATAATATTATTTAACAATTTATATAATATTTTCCGCTATATCGATTAACGCAATATAAAAACGTAAGTTTCGGACCGGTATAAACAACGTCAGTAGTGAAATGTAAAGGATATACATACATACTCGTTGAAATATTAAATAATTTATAAATTTTTTTCCCGACTTCTACTGAAAAAAGAAAAACGCGAAAAATCAAGTACGAATATTTAGATTTCATTCCTGAAATTGAATATGTTGTGCACTCTGGGCCTATTTTCGGCGTTTCCCTTTTCTAGCAATTTAACTGTCTAATAAATGCTGCCTTCTTTTTTTTAAAATTGAGTTTAGATATTTGATATATTTTGACAACTATGAACTTATCTGTCATTCGTGGAACAGGCTGTGTGTATGATTTATTTGTACCTACTATTTTATACTTCGTTTTATTTAGCATAAGAAATTAGAAGCAGTGGTCGTAAACTTTAACGTTTTGACAAATAGCGGCCGCTATGAATACGCCCAGTTAAAAATCACGTAATGTTAAAGTTGGGGATAGCCAGCTTAAGAAAACCGTTTTCTGAGGATACCTATGTCATACAGATCCTTAAAAAAACGGTTAATTTATATCTAAGGATCGTGACTTGATGTTTATTTTTCTTGTTTTAATATAACTTTGTTTATTTATTAAAACAACATTTGTATCATAAATTGATTGTATTTAAATGTGTTAGAAAATTTCTCATTTTGGAGGATTGTAGTAAAACAAACTTTTCATTATGAAAGAAATATATTTTTAACTGTACACCTATTTACAACATTATGAAGTAATATCTCCCAGACATTAATATAATTCAAATAAATCTTGTACTGTACTACTACTTATTTAAATAAAAACTGTACTTTTGGTAAAAGGTAAATATTTACCTGCCTAATAAAACTAAATAATATCTTTTTAAATTAATACAAACATATAAATGTGCACATAACTTATTTACTTTAATATTTACAATCATTTACAAGTTACAACAACTCATTTATGATTTGATCGCACCGTCAACTTTAGACGACAAAACATTTTTATAAATTCGCAAATGAAAAATGACTGACTTTTTTATATAAACTCAATTTAATATTGACAATGCGAAATACAAAAATAACAAATGAATGTGTTATTTAAATATTATAGAATCTTTACACAAGTGATTTGAAGTAGATTTTGATAATTATTAATAAAAACAAAACATCACAAAACAGATTTTTTGGAATACGTTTAAACCTCGTTTGAACAAATGAAATGAGATTCCAAATCCAATCAATCGCAAATTTAAAAAAATACAACATCATAACATTTCGTCATTTGAATATAAAAAAAGATTTTAGAATCTAAAAAGTTATTGCGGCGCCGTGGTCGGCGACGGACTCGAGACAGGTGGTTGAACCATCGCGAGATGCGGCGGCATGCCCATAGGGGGCAGCGGGCGACCGCCCCCCATCAGGGGGTGGGGATGAAAGTACTGCTGCAGCGGGTGGGGATACAGGTGGTGGGGGTGCCGGGAAAATTGCGCCATTTTGAGTTTCTCGATCTCCGCCTCTTGCACGCGTTTCGCTTTCGCCCGGCGGTTTTGGAACCAGATTTTTACCTGGTGACAAAGAAAAATAAGTTTAGTTAATGATCGTAATAAATATTAAAATTAAATAGTTTACTTGTTATAACTACGGTAACACTAAAGAATTTTGTGAATCTAATAATCAAACGATTACTATTGTTGTTTAAAACGATCTCATCGATTTTTTAATATTGCAAAAATATACAGTTAGACGGCAATTTAATCTTCATTTGTAAATGTAGCACAATATCACTTATAGCTGTTATTGCTTTAATTTGTATACCCATTTAGTCACAAATTTAGGAGGATATTAATAAAATTAATGTTCATTATAAAGAACAGTATAAGTTCACATAAATAAGATCGCGAGATAGATAACGGTCGAAATCAGATGATCGCCGTAGATCAAGTAAACAAAGTTAATAAATAATCTACCAAAATCTGTATTATTGTACACTTTCACATCAAAATCTTATAACTGACTTAAAGATGTCAAAGTACTGTTACAAAAATTAAAACTTTTGAATATGTATCAGATCTGAAGTAACATTGCGCAAGTAGAAGTAGGTAGAAATGGCTTAAAAACAAACAAAACAATAGAGCTAATTAGATTTCAAATCGTTTTAGGGCAAATATGGAACACAATCGGAGAAGTTGAGCCATTATCATTACAATTTCACACTACTTATAAGAATGGTTTGATGAATATTCATATGACATTATGATTGAAGCATTGAGAAAAAACATGTTAATGCACAGATTTCTTTACATGTCGTTAATACGGAAGTGTAAAGAATCTATGTTAATTCAAACATGAAAAAAAACGGGACTGAATAGACCATTTTTAGGTATAACACTCTAAGCCAGATGCTTAAACATTCATCGTTTCGAAAATTGAATCTAATCTAATTAAATCTCCTACATAAAAGAAAGTGGTGTTAGTAACACTATTTATAACTCAAGAACGGATGAACCGATTTGGCTGAAAATTGGTGGAAAGGTAGCCTAGAACCAGGAGACGAACATTACATAGGATACTTTTTATCCTGGATAAGTGGGGATAGTTGAAAAAGGAAATTTCGCGCGGGTGAAACCGCGAGGGCGACCGCTTTAGGTTGCCACTTGAAATATCTACACAGCAAAAAAAATTGATCAGCATTTGACATTAATAGCTACCTTAAAGGTGTTTTATACTCATAGAAGCTTAAATATAAATGTAGCTATGTTAGACTCTCTGCACTGGTTGGTCTCATATAGTCACTCTTGAGAATTTAAATAAAACCACCAAAGTAACTTGTACTAATTAAACGAGAGATCTATAATGTCAGATTTTTTTTTACAAACATACGAAGAAAGACAAAAGACATGAGAAATTCAAATATGGAACGTCGCGCTCCGCGCTCCGTCGTCTTTTACAAAATTAACAAATAAGGTTTAATGCATGTTTTAAATAAAAATCAATAGCGCCATCTATTGTAGTGTATAACCTAATAGGGTTTCGAACAAGCTACCTCATACTACCAACTTTATACGGAATTCACAGCCCGTTTCATACAAGGATCTTTTTTTTTTAAGTTTGAGGAAGGCAAACGAGCCGGGTCACCTGATGGTAAGTTATGGTTTGTTAACGTGAATATGATCTTTACCTGAGTCTCAGATAGTCCGAGCGAGGAAGAGAACTCCGCTCGTTCAGCGATGCTCAAGTACTGTTTCTCGACGAACTTGCTCTCCAATGCGCGTAGTTGCTGCGCTGTGAAGGGGGTGCGAGGTTTGCGGTTCGGCTTGTGCTTTCGAAGGTTGCACTTCAGTTTGGCAGGCTCCCCGTTTGCGTCTGTTGACAAAGGTAGAAATATGTTAGTTTTGAAACAAAAGAGCACAAGTTTTCTTAGTCTGGAAGTAGACGGCGCTATTCGAAATTGTCGGTAATTGATCCGACTCGAAGGACCAAAAATTGAAGTATGTGTGACTTTTGTATAAGTCACAGTCTGATTCGCTAAGTTTGGAAGAAGATGGCGCTATGTTAGATACCCTTTATGAATCTGGCTCTTAGTACCTACTAAACCTTTTAGTAGACCATTTATCATTTTTCCTCTGTGTAAGAATTTTCTTGAAAGATACAGGAAATATTAGAACATCAAACAGAACACAAAAAATAACAGAATGAGCGTAGCTTTGAGTATTAAAAAAAACGCTCAATGAATAGCCGCTATTTCACAAGACGCTAAAAATAAAAAAACCTGTCTCAATTTACAAATACATTCAATAGAAAACCGTCATGTAAACGACCGATTTGTGTTTCTACCTACTTAATTAATATAAACTGAATTATTGATTTATAGACTTAGGCATCGATTTATCGATACTTAATGTAGATAGTTTCTCTGATTCAATTTTCTCATTCACAGTTCCAACACGATTATGCCATGCAATATTGAGCCAATAATAAATTACAGCAAATTGTTGCTCGGTCATTTATAACGCATATTAGTTAAATCCTACCAAGTTCCTACGTCATTGCGCCTTTACAGTATCATCTCAATAAAACACACACAATCCAATGATCGGAATGCCGCCTCATTCCCCGCTGGAATAATAAATCGCATAATAAAACTCATATAAAATAAAAGGCAAAAGGAAGCAGCCTGCGATCCAATCCCGATAAAATCTATAAAGAGGTAATTTTTAACTTATTTAGCGATGAAAACAAGCGTATTAGTACGCAAATCGTTGATTTTTATTACCTCAGCTGGTTAGAAAAATTTGATAAACGCCCACACATCTATTAATGGAGATTCGTATCGTATAAGATTTCGTCAGTCTCTCGGCATGTATTATCGTGATTTTTGGAAATTCGGTTGTTTCGATAACTTTGTGTCGCAACCTTTGTGTGATTCTAATCTTTTGTTTTTTTACTGACGTTTCAATCTCATTGAGAACGGTAGCTTAAATTTATTTAAATGGCTTTGTAATCTGCAGTTAATGAAAACTGGAATAGTTTAGTAGGCTAAATCTATGATCGATTTGTCAATATGATCAGCGCTATTTCATACATTATCGATACTGCAACGCAAGTATTTTTTCTTCCACTTTCACCTTTTTAGTATTGCACATTTATGTATTTGTTAACATGATAATATATTTCACCATTTTTTTGTTAGGACTTGCTCGTGTAGTAAATAAAATGTTAACATAAAATATTACTTTGCCAGAATTCTCATTTTCAATTCTACAACGTTTGGGGTCAATGCCAGTTTGGTTGATACTATGCTTCTTAGGTTACATTTAGTGACTTAAGTAACGAAATCTTATTCGATTTTATCTCGACTACTGGTTTTTACATCACCATTTAAAGATTTTATTACGCTCCGAACCGCTTGTTTTCGTCATAAAATATTATCACTGCTTCTAATGAGAGGGCAATTAAACAAATTTCAATTACTCAATGGTTGTTATTACTGTTTATTTACGTGAATAATTTTAGATATCTAGACACAGTTGATGTAGATATTGTTTAAGAGCCTATGGTTGTTAAAGAAATTTTTGAAGTTTAAGAACAAGATATAAAAACTACAATTCATGTCTCATCTTAACCTTCCCTTTTTGCGTGAAAGGTAAAAAAATGTTAAATACAAAAATGAAGATAAAATCTGTGTTTATCGATACAGTTTTTAATCTTTTATCGATGACAAGTTTTAACCTTCCCTTTTTGCGTGAAAGGTAAAAGAATGTAAAATACAAAAAAAAAGATAAAATCTGTGTTTGTCGATACAGTTTTTAATCTTTTATCGATGACAAGTTTTGAAACACAAGCATACTTAAGTAAAGTAAAGTGAAAATTTATTTTAAAATGTTTAATGAAATATAAAAAATCGCGGACCTCACTAAATATTCGAAACAAATACAGATTTCATAACTTTAACTGAGGCTAAAACGATAATCTTCAAGGCGAACTAAGATATAGATGCAATTGTTTTTCATCCGTTTGTTTTCTAATTGGTAGCCCTGCCCGAACAATTGATTAGAAACTTGAATGGGCTGTTTTAATAGACTGTAGCCTACATAATTAGCTATCAGCTAATTGCTGTTTAAGTGCTAATTAACGTTTTAGACGATGATGGATCGAACACGTGTTGTGAAAGTTTCGACTGTCAAGATAAAATTGTAGCCATCTTAATTTGGGGTCAATGATCTCAGATACATCTTCATTGTCCAAGTTTATTTTATTAGTAGCTATTGAAAATTAATGATCATTTAAATAAGCAAGTTTCGTTAATAATACTTAATTTATAGTCTGTGACATTATATATTTTGTCGATACGAGTTTTGACAACGTTCAATATAATTATTTATGCTGTGGTGGTGGAAAATTATTTCATAAGCACTTGGCCCTAGGCCTGATTATGTATGTGTGGATATAAAAAGGCAAGTTTTCATAACGACTTATACCTTCTAGACAAGCAAAAAATTTCAAGAAAATACAAATATTAAAAAGTGGAATACCAATACTTTGATGATTGGTCACACAGTTGGTAATAATGCCAATTACACCACCAGTCACCTTCATAATCCATAATGATCAGATTACCTATAGAATCATTCTTTTTAATAAACTTAGCATTATAACAAAAGTAAAAATTCACTCAACCATTCATGATTTGTTCCCTGTCATATCTTTATAAATGTTACCGGTTTATAAATCATGCAAACTTGCCATTCTAGCAATTTTGTACAAGACTTGCCTAATGAACATTATTATGATTTACATTCAATAATTTTCGTCATTTCTTTCATTAAATGATGGATGATTTGAATAACAAAAACGAGAAAAATTAACAAGTGTAGACTAATGATCATCATAATTATGACATATTCAATAAATTCACATTATACCATATCTCACTTGACATTAATTTTTAATATACTTTGACATGTAACAAGGAATATTTTAAATTAATAGTCATGGCGCTAAGCATTAATAGTATGGCAACCGACGGGCGACTTAATAGCTAATGGGCCAAAAAACGTCCAAAGAAAAAAGACGTAAGTTATGTGACAGGGAAAAAAACTAAAGTGTATTAATGTCGTGTTTGGCGGACGTCAAAGCACCGACGGGACGGAAATAAAGTTAAGACCAGATTCACACCACCCGACTACACGAGAACGATGTATACTATACAGTGTACAACTCTATACAGGTTCATTATACATAGTAGCTTTTATAGCACACTTGGTTGGGATCTATTGTTTGTTTTAATTATAATCAGAATTTTCATTCATGTGATGAACATTTTTGTTTATTGTTTACAAGGAAGAAAGATATAAGCATAGCTGGGAATCGTTAATCAAATAGTTAACTTCGTTAATCGCTAATCCGTTACTAAAAAAGTTAACTTCGTTAAACGTTAAAGTGCTACTTTTGGGACGATTTAACGCAAGTTAACGTTAATCGTTAATCCGTTAACACGTCATGGTAAATAATGTTTTTTTTTTATATCGCTGCGTAAAAAAATATAGTGGTTATTTACCAACTTGACACACGACTTCACACGAGATTAGACAAGGTGTGTCCATTTAGTGAAATTAAAATTTGTATCATTTATTACTTTGTTATCTCGACACAAAAAGATTTCCTTTGTTACAGGTTACAGTGTGTGTGACTCGTTGGGATAACTTTGTAAAATGATTCCCAACTAGTCACACTGTGATACGTCGGGAGATCTATCATAAATAATTCCCAACCAGTCACAGCACAGTGTGACACGTTGGGAGACCTTTCTTAAATCATTCCCCACTAGTCGCACTCATTCAATCTACAACAAAAAATACTGGATCTCCAGTTACACTGTAAGGAGGTTATCTTTATGATATTCAATGACAATAAAAGCAAGGGAGGAACTAATTCAAAAATTCAGGTTGAGAATAGTGATTTTACAATTTCTTCTTAGTTTCATTCCAGGTCCATGACTTTTTTTTTAGTACTAGGTCAGGTGGCAGACAGGCACGCAGCCCACTATGATAAGCGGCCCCTGCGGCCTATTCCATTGAGGGACGCTTCCCCTAGAAGCGTTCGTCAATGTGCTGCCATACTGTAGACTCATTTGATCTTCGAGTCAGTGATTTCAAGTGTACTGGCTCCCACATTAATACTGCTGGACGGAACACAGCCAGAGCTGTTATGGCGGCAGATTTCACCTGTGGGGGTGGTAGCTAGCCAGTCGGACTTTGAAAAAGCCCTACCACCAACCAGACCCAAAGCAGGAATCGAACCCACGACTTCCGTGTTTTTTAGCCACTGTTCCACGGAGGCGGTCAAAACTGACCAAAGACTTGTGGACGTTTTCTGAGGTGGACGTTCAGAACAATTAAATTATCTCTTTTTCGCTGATATTGTTCCCAACGTGCCCTGTTGGTTTACTTGGCGAACAAAACTTAAAAGTTGACGCAACGTTGGGAATAATCCAAACGAAGTAAGGATTTTATTCGGTACTTACATATACAGGGTGGAATTTTGTAATGCCACCTGAAGGGGAAAAGTTGCAACCTGTACTTTTATTGCATTGATCATTAGAGTTAATTACCAGGATGGAATCTCTCCAACAAACTTCATAAATTAAATGAAAGGAAAACAATAAAATCCTAAATTATTGATTCAATGGGTCAAGTTAGAGCACTTTTTTGATTGCTTTCCTTTCATTTAATTAATGAAGTTTGTTAGAGAGATTTCATCCTTATAATTGACCCTAACGATCGATGCAATAAGAGTACAGGGTACAACTTTTAAAGATTTTAGTCGGTACGATTACCGGGTGCGGCAAGCGGATTTTTAAAAATCTTTGAATGCAGTTTTCTTTCTTTTCAAAAATAAAGGAATGTTTTCTTTGAGTAAAATTTTCTATCTACAGTATTAAGAGTACTTCCCCTTCAGGTGGTATTACAAAAGTGCGGCAAGCGAATTTTCAAAAATCTTTGAATGCAGTTTTTTTTCTTTTGAAAAATAAAGGAATGTTTTCTTTGAGTAAAACTTTCTATCTTCAGTATTAAGAGTACTTCCCCTTCAGGTGGCATTACAAAATTCCACCCTGTATAGAGTGTTAAATGGCACGGTGCAGTAAATAGTCCTCCTAGCCGAGTTTTTCAACTACGGCGGCCAATCTTTTTGCGATCAGCCAACAACGCAGGATATAATATTATAGTGTGCTGCAGTGAGTGCGCAAACACAGGTGCACTCCCTATTCCCTCACTCTTATAACACGGTGGGACAATAGTAATAGTTTGACCACCTCCGTGAAACAGTGGCTAAGCCGCTCGGGCATAAAACCCGGAGGTCGTGGGTTCGATTCCCGCTATGGGCATATGCGTAGCACATTGAGCGACGCTTCCTGATGAAGTGACCCTCAATGGAATAGGCCGCAGTGTCCGCTTACCATCAGATGGGCTGCGTGTCTGTCTGCCAACTGATGTGGTATAAATAAAAGTAAGTAACGGATTAACGGACTCGGAAAAATGTAACGGAAGTTAACGAGTCCGTTAACTTTTTTTTAAGTTAACTTAAAAGTTAATCCGTTACTGGATATGTTAACTTCGTTAATTAACGATTAACGGATTAACGAGTTAATGCCCAGCTATGGATATAAGAAAGTAGCAGACTGCCGCAATCAGCCGCAAAATTGACCAAAAAATTTTGCTTTAACTATAGCGAAACAAAACAGTTCTATTATGTTGATATCCTAAAGTTAAAGTTTTAGTTTATATGAACATTCTTAACGGTCTAAAATCTTGTAAGTGTTCAACTCTTTACTTGACAAATTCATATTACAATTTAGTTATCTTTTTAAACCTTATGGCTTTATTTGGTATATTGTAACAACGCCGTCAAAGCACTTAAAAAGAGAACAAAAAATATGTCTTGTCGTTTATGTATCAACACCCTAATGCCCGGGAGCTGTTTAATTACCTTTAAAATACTTATATGGAGCTGTCCGCTTTCGTTTTCTTGTTAATTGTCTGAGATATTGACTGCAGATGTTAGGCCACTGAGTTATATCCATGTTGTGACTTTGTGAGCGTCGAGAGAAATATGAGACGTTTTAAATTCGTTTAAGTACACTTCCATTGTTGAAATTCAAAAAAGGAACGCGCCGAGAATGAATTATGAAAAGTGGAACGTTTTATTTCAAATTTAAAAACGGTTTTATTCGGTGTTTTTGCTGACGTTACCTAATGGTTGCAGTGCGCTGCTAAAAAGACAGTTGATATATTAATGAGCGTGTTTGCTTTTTGTGTGAGTTGCACCATTAATCCTACGAGGCGTGGTATGTCATTCATTCCAATATTTTAAACGGTCACCGTGCGCTTGACGTTTTTGTTGTCCGTACAAGCGAGGCGGGCATTCCTTGCGTCTTGGGCTCTTGGGGTTGTTAGTTCCCTTTTTACATCGAATTTCCATATTAAAACCGCATATTCTCGCAAATGTAGAGAGCGGTTCTCGAGAACATCCAAGTTTGTTGTAATGTAGATGAGAGGCGGTTTTTTTGTAATTAATTTAATTAAATTAACGCTAAAAATGTCCGTCATTACAAGTTGTTACGAGAATGTAGATGCAAATTATGCTGGTACTTTATAAGAATTTGAAATGCGGCTATCATTATACCGTGTTCTATGGAACGTTGTCATTGGTGAGCTGTGGTGATTTAATGAAATGGGCGTAAGTAACATCGGCATGAAGAAATTTTCTCACCAACATTCGAGGTAATACTTAGGCTAATAATTCGGGCTGAATATATAGATAGATAGATTCGAGTTAATTGATCTCTTTGTTAAAAAAGAGTATATACTTTGTTTTCTATTTAATTCCCAGTGTTGGTTAAAATATGATACGGATTTTACGCACTCAGACTTTCTTGTGAATACGGATTCAAATGTGATGATTTAACTTAAATTCTGCTATTGCGATGGTAAACATTTTTCAATATCGTAGTCTTTGATAATATTATAAATACTAACTTTCTTAGCTTTTATATCGTAAACGTATAAATTTTGTAAAATGCAAAAAAAAAATTTCGACAGTAATTTATTTTCCTCCCACATAATAAAAAAACAATATTAAAATTATCTTGTTCCACAACATTATCACACAAAGCAAGCACAAAATAAAGATGACATCAAAAATCAACGGTAGTAAATCGAAAAACCTATACAAAGAGCTGTTATCCGTCCATTTACTGTCTTCCCGGATTCCAGAGTCCCGATATTTATCTGGTGATCAAACGAACGTCTCTTTGCCCATTCATCAGTAAACTCAATCGTTCCTCATAAACTGAGGCCATAGAACGCGCGGATCGCACTTAAACGTTTCTTTAATCAAAGATGGCGCCTTTAGAACAAGAACACATCAAATGCGTATTCATAGATAAACGACTTCCTTTTCTAGTTCACTAAACGGCATTTTAGATTTTATATTCAGATCCTTTGATGTAAAAGATGAATAGGTTTCATAGTTCTTTTTTAAGTATTTGAATATAATTCATGAGGTGTATTGCGAATATGCGTTGATCAATATCACTGGTCACACTGATGTTCGTTCGTTTTGAAAAGTGATTCACAGAATTCATTTCAATAAATTAACAGATTTTAATGTTTTCTTCGGTTATAAAACTTATATGTAAAAGGATTTTTATCGTATTTTAATTTAGAAAAAATCTTTAGTCGATCTTGTTTTCAGTAAATGTACAGAACACGCTTAAACATTATATAGAATTGATTTCACCAAGATATTTAAAAGAAAAACGCGGTTAAAAAACCAACTTTTGATTTGTGCTTACCAATCCGGATTTATCAAGTGATTAATTGACATCAAAGCTTTTCCTTGTACCTAGTGGAAAGGCTGACTGACACTTAACTTTTATTACACGATTGAAAAATTAAAAAGATCCGTTTCCTTAGTCAACTTTCCACCGATTATGTGATTTAAAAGCGACTCTAACCTAAGTCTTAAGTGAACTGGATTTAAATCGTTTTGATCGAGCGCTTTCAAAAGTTTCTTTAGCATTTTTTAAACGCCGGCCATTCCACATCTGTTTTAATGGCCTCCAATGATCTATTAAGAGCATAAGAGCCCTGTTTATACATGTCTCACTGCAGTCAGTTTACAAATAGCACTATTCAATGGAACATTAGTATTTTGGCCCCGTGCCAACGTTTGGATACTCGTTAAATGCGTCCGGGCAGAGATTTCTAAACGTTTTGACATGTTCTAATAGCGAATTCGAAATTGGTTTGAGATTTTCTTTTATTTTTGCAGTTGAGTGATTAATGTAAGTTATTTGAAAGATGTTTGTCGAGACTTGTACTAATAATATGGACTGTAATTGTTATTTTGTTTTAGATCTTGTCATATTTGTCAATTAGCTTGGAAGTGTTTGTTTAGGCATATTATTTGGCTTTAGAAATACTTACACAATGTTTTCTCTTCTCATTTACGATTTACATTTTTAATATGGCATTTCAGTGATCATTGATAGATCAAAGAGATAAAGAATCATCTGGACATCAATTTTTTTTCCTAAATCTAGACCAATCAGTTTACTTCTAAAAGTGTAAGAGAAAACCAAAATTTAAACATCTAATCTTACTTTTACTTTACAGATTAAGCCGTTGGTCAAATTAATGCTATCGTGAATTGAAATTTATGGCCTTAAACACGATCAGGTGATACCTACTTCTACATAAAAATTTGATTCCGTTACTGAAACTTTAGAAAAATTTACTAACTTAACTTTGGATACATTATATTATGTATGTTGTTCATTGGATATAGGTACCTACCATTTAAGATTCGCCAGCATGTTTATAAGCATCGGGGCTCGTTGAGAATAATTTAGAAAAAAAAAAATTCCAAAAATATTTTTAACGTAATCATTTTTGCTGTCGGTACCCAGATGAAGCGGTCTCGGCAGTTTTGTTGCGCGCGCGGTAATTGATTGGGAATGCTTCTATAATTAGGAGCGTGACTCTTGTTGCTGACGGTACATACGTATTTCAACTATGGACAGACGGACATAGATTCAATGTGGACTAGTTGCATATAGATCTTACAATCTGAAGAATGTTCGAGGATAAGTTTGCAATATTGTAAATCAGTTTTACTATTATTTCTCGGCGCGGTGTAGAACGTTAATTGTTGAGTCTAAGCTATCATTAGTTCATTACACATGCAAGTATTTAGTAAAGTGAATTATAGTGTTTATGTTGTGACTGTTTTTCCGTATTAATTATTTTCTGGCTAATTACAATTCAAATATTTTTGTTCGTTTCCCTGTCAAGGGTTACACAGGTATTTTTCTTTCGATTAAAAAAGTAAAGTAAATAATGTAATAGCCGACGTCTCGACCATTATACCAAATGGCACGTCAAAAAATTTCGGAAGATATAAATCGAAATAAAATAGCCATAGCTCATACAAATTCTCAAGTGAAACAGAATCTTCAGGCATCTCTCTCGGAGTCGGCGGGCACGGTGTATAATTACAATTATTAATTATCGCTAAGAACACGCCTGTTATGAAATCGGATAGGTTCATAACTTTAACGTGTTTATAAATTGGTAATTATCATAATTACCTACGATGCCCGCTTTTCTGGGCTTCTGAGAATCATTGAAATATGAGTGCCATTATCTTCATTTTAATTGTACGTTTATTATTGTACGTTTTTCTATTTGCGTAATTCATTATTGTGTCATCACAACGCGAAATAACTCACCAAAATGTCACCATTTTGGTGAGTTATTTCGCGTACCATTGACAATATTTGTAGCAAACCAATTTTTGGTGAAGTCACTTAATTTCATTAGAAATTATTGCATTTAACTTCTTAACAACTTGTAAAGTATTTTTAGTAGAGTATAATTTTCCAAAATTGTTAACTCTGCGTCATAGATTTTTTGCGTCAGACGAAGATACGTAAACATTTGGACGAACCACAATCGTAAAAATCCAAATCTATATTTAGAGTTACGACAACTTTTACCAAATGTACCTAAATTATATCAGAATGAATAAGAATTGCGTCAACCAAATTGCGACCTACCAAGAATCCGCATTGAGAAGACTAAAGCTTGAGACTAAATCTTGTAATTTTTGCTTAAAACAGTAAGAAAGCGCTACAGCAATAATTTACACATTGCAATTAAAGTACACTTGCCACCGTATTAACCCGTGAGCACATTATTTCATTATTTAATCAGCGCCGTATAACTAAGTGCTTTGAGTACACCGCGGGTCCCGGCGCCCAGCGGGGAGTGTAGACCCATTTATTAGTAGACACGGGTTAAGTAATTTATTTATTAGACTAGGGATTCTTTTTATGCTACATAAGTTGGTAGGTAGACACGCATCCGCCTGATGGTAAGCGGTTACTGCGGCCTATTCCGTTGAGGGACACTTCACTTGGAAGCGTCCCTCAATGTGCTGCCAGACTGTAGACTCATCTTCAAGCTTCTGATTTTCAAGTGTACTGGCTCCCACATTAGATAATATTGCCGGAACACAGCCAAAGCTGTTATGGCGGCAGATTTTACCTGTGGTAGCTAACCAGTCGGACTCAGAAAAAGCCCTACCACCAACCAGACCCAAAGCGGGAATCGAACCCACACCTCCGTGTTTTATACCCGAGCGGCTTAGCCACTGCTCCACAGAGGCGGTCAAATTCGGCGGATTCTTTTTAAGCTAGATAAGTTGGTAGGCAGGCACATAGCCCAGAAAATGGTCAGCGGCCACTGCAAGCTATTCCACTGAGAGACTCTGCCGCATTGTAGGTTCATTTGAACTTCGAGACTTTGATGTCAAGTGTACTCGCTCCCACACCGATAATGCTAGAAATACAGCCAGAGCTGTTATGGCGGCAGATTTCACATCAACGTAGGCCGCATCACACTCACCATCAGGTGAGATTGTGGCCAAATGCTTACCTTATTTAGCATTAAAAAAAGTTTAATGTGGGATTCGAACACACGACCCCATGGCACATAGAGCAGTCAGCAGAGTCACTACAAAATGCGCTATGGGGCCAGTCAATGATTCGACATGATTCCTAGATTCCTAGTTGAATGTCCCTGGATGGGCCATAACTTGGCTGGGCTAATGCTTATTAGATAGATTGCGTGATTGTTTTAGCAACTGAATCAAGAACAAACTTATTAATAATATTGTAACCTTTTTTTTTTTTAGATATTGGCTAATAACAACAAAAATAATTAAATATTTAATTATTACTTTAGTAATTTTATACCGGATATTGTTAAACCTAATAATTAAGGACACGTTATATTATTTCATTGCAAAAACACCTTTTGCACTTTAAAGTGTAAGAAACTAGGCATTTACGATTTCCGATATTAAAAAATATTTAAGCCCAGTAGATGAGCCTTATTTTATTGTCTATTAAATTGTAACTTGCAACGTAATTTTTTTTTATTGTACTTAATTGTAATTAGCCACTACTTATTTTAACTGAACTTATTACCAGCCATGGCTTATTTTTATAGGTAATTTCAACTGAACGGCGACTCAATGTGCTGCCACTGCATGGAAGCCCGAGTATTTAATTTTAAGTTTCGTGTATAATTTTTTTATAGTGCAAGTAAGCAGTTCACACTACGGTTAAATACAAGAGAAATTAATAGGAGTTAGTATGATGTTTACTAGTCTTTAAGGAAGTTATTACCAAGAACTTATGGTGATTCCATTTGAAACAGTCAAAAAGTCAACCATAACCAACAAAATACTATCGCAAATCTTTGTACAAGGCTTTCACTTTGTGTCAAAGTGTTTGTCACTTCACTAGGTGCTAATCATTCTTTAGCCCGTAGGTGATTATACGGAGAGTAAGATTAAACAACCGCTTATGGTGTTTTAACATAACTACATACACACACATTTTGCAGTTTACATAAAAGTAAGCGCAGGCTTTAAAAAAAAAAATGCTGTAGCCTTTGCCTATCTAACGTTTAGATAAATCAGTGGTATTTATTTCCTATTATATGAACATGTACTTTACCTATTTACCGATAACTACTTTATATTTAAACAAAGGGAAAAGTAGCCAAACTGTTTGGTATCATGTATTGTTTCGAAAATTAGATAATATGACGGATTGGAGAAGGTCAAGTAAGTGTTTTCAAAGTTTCTGTGAGTGAAAAAATCTCCAGAGTTTAATTTAGAAGGGCACCAAGATCTTAAGGCCAATAGGCAGAGAAAAAATCTTTTTCTGCTGCCAAATATTTGTTTTTTCCTTCAAATAATAGGGTCAGTGACGAGTGTTACCTCTATTACAAGCGTTTATAGGCGACTGTAACCGCTAACCATCAGACAAACCGTAGACTTGAGCGTCACAATCGTGATATAAGAAAAAAAGGTATATCTAAAGAGTCTTCAAGCACGCGCGTGCTGTCTACAAGTCAATAGTCTGTGGTATTTATTAATAAATGAACATGTTAGCGCGCGCGCGGCGGGGCGCCCGGAGGACTCCCACGCCGCCGCCTACCTCGCCTGGCCACAGGCCTCGAAGGCACCACACTACCACGCGACTAAGGCCTGCTTTCCATTTAAACGAAGCAAAAACTCTATTTCGAGACGGTGCCACACTACCACGCGACTAAGACCCGCTTTCCATCAAAGTGGAGCAAAGATTTTGCTCGTCTCCACTTTGCTCCACTCCAGTCATAATCAAAATATTCTTAACTCCTAAAAGCTTCAGAGATGCACTTATCAAGATTATATAGTGACTCTATCACTGGCTTCGGAATGTTGTTATTCATCGAGAGAACCGGCAAGAAACTCTTTTTATTCGATAAAGTTTTACAACAATTATATCAATATATAAATATATTTATATGCCTGTAAGATCTTAAACACTCGAAGACTCATGCTGTCAATTTTCTAGTGTGGGACTTTTTTATTTCCTGACTGGCTAGCTTTCTAAGGTCTCTCTTTAAAGTCGCTCCCCACAAGCGAACCACATAAAGCCATGGTGATGCCACGCGATCTTTCATAGATCATTCTTGAAAATGGACTTTGCTAAGAATCTAACTTGAGCTCACACTAAAACCTTTTTCTCTAGTGTGGCTTGTCTAAAATTAAAATACTAGAATAGGAAAAGTTTTCACTAATCCTAAGTTTGAACTTTGACAAGGTAAAAAAACTTGTGTCATATTATGTATTTTAAGCGCTAATATAAAAATACAATTAATTAGTAAACACAATCCTATTTTTAGTCAATTCAATTTAATTAAACATACTAATTAATTAATAAGGCTATAAATAAAGAGGCATTTATTACATCGACCGTCGCGAATAAATTATAAATGTTTTACTTATAATTTTGTAGAAATTGCACTTTATCATCTATATGAAATACCGGGTCCGGTCGAATTAATCTCTGAGATAGTCGGTTCGATTTCTGCCTAGAGTCAGATAAATGGGACTAGCGCGACTGACACCATAATAATATTAATATTTGTATCTACGTGGACAAGAACGTTTCTAATGACAGTGTAGTGGGCGGTTATTAACTTAACATTTATTTAACCAAGTGTAGGTAGAAATGTGATAATATAGTGTTCGTTGACGTGTAACATCTTAGACTGTGGTCACAACATTTAATACTATATTAGTTACTTACACAGCCCACCTGATGGTTAGTGGCTAGTGCCACTAACCATCAGGTGGGCTCAGACTGTAGTCAGTCTCCATCTATACTAATACGAGTATTATAAAGAGGAAAGATTTGATTGTTTGTTTGTTTGTATTGAATAGGCTCCGAAACTACTAAACCGATTTGAATAGTTCTTTCACTGTTGAAAAGCTACCTATCCCCAGGTAACATAAGGCACTTTTTATCCCGGAAATGTAGGGGAAAGGAAGGATATTTGTAAAAAGAAAAAAGAAAGGCTGAAGGCTGGTTGAGAGATAAAATATAAAGCGTCGCTCAATGGACTGCCACACACACCACACAGTAGGCTCTTCTGATCTTCGAGCCTTTTCCTTTTGTCTTCAAGATCACTGACTACCACATGAATATTCCTTGATCTATAACTCTCTCTACTTCCACACTCTGAAAATTTTCTACCACCAACCAAAATATTTTTTTACAATAGAAAATGCGTTTTACACAAGAGGTCAGACAGTCTATATGGCTGTTTACCAAAAAATGTCCACTTACCAAATATGTATAAAAAGATATTTTGAGTCAAGCAATACTCTAACCACATCAAGGCATAAATATATCAACACCAATGACACGCCCGAGTTAGACGTAATTATTAAATTGATCGTGTAATTTATTTGGAATTCTTATTAATAAAAACCTGCGAACATATGTATCGTCAAATATATTCAAATGTCTTAGGGTTCCATGTTAGTTGTTCAAAAACGGTTGACACCTTTTTATGGTTTTAAATGTTTTATGTAGTTTGAATTGAATAGAAGAATTTGAATTTCTTAATGTAACGATGGGTTATTTCTAATAATTCTGTGGCTTTTGCATTTTTTTATAGCTTTATATTATGTATAATTCATTGAATTTTTGGATTGAATTAATTCATTTCTGTATTGACCAATAAGTAGGAAATAGTTTAAATAAATATTTCATAATATTGTTTCACATAATTTATAAGGTAGCAAAATGTAACAATTATGTTAATTTTACTAAATGTACGTTTTTCTGATGTATATTGTGCGGTTCGTACATTTGGCAAGCGTGGTAGTTAAGCCTTATTGTGATGTTGACTTGATTTCAATGATGCAGGCTTTTGTCCTGTAGTGGGAAGTGAAGGGTATTCCTTAAGGTGAGTATAAACTTGAGCATTTCCTCGAGCGTTTCGGTGTAATGTAACGTTATTACGAATGGTACAATACAGGCAAAAACTCAGTTAGCCTAAGCATTTCCATGTAATATAATATAATTCCATATAATTTGTAAAAGGCTGTTACAAAACATCGAGCGCCGTGTTAGAAGAGCGGTTCGAGAAAATTTAAAAATGGCAAATGCTTAATTTTCAACAAGTAAATGCTCTAGAAGTCTAGTCTATACTGACCTTTATCATTACAAAATATACGGAACACCAAAACCAAAAGTCAAGTCGGTCTTGTCCATTTTTTATCCGATAGTTCCTCGAAGGCCCAACGATGAGTTATAGCTCCCAACAATACGGGCTAATGGATCCGCCGTGATGACAAATTATCTAATTCGCCATGCAACATTATATTAATTAAAATTCGAAACGAAACATAAATAATACATTTCTGGAATACTAAATTCGGAACGGACTTTGCTGACAGAATTCGATGGTGGTCAATATTGTTCTTTTTTAATTTTGAAAGAGATTATTATGGGGTTACCTTAGTTTAAGGTAACCTTAATCTTTGGAGGATATTTTAAAAATAATCTGTAAAAAATTGCCTGTCGTATTTTTTCATTTTCATTTGGTTAAATTAGTTTTGAGTATGTTTTTCGAATTTGTATTGTACATACCTAACACGAAATATTTATGAATTATTATGATATGATGATAAGGAGAGTGGACAATAACAAGCTTCTTAAGCGCAAGGTAATAACAATATTTAAAAATATATTTTTTCCATTCTTTTGTGGTTGTATCTATTCCACAATAATTATTTATACACTCGCGAAAGTGTTATAAAAGTCAAAAATCTGCTTTTACTTACGAGTATAGGTAACTTTCTGGAAAATAAAATAAATAATTACGAAGATTCTAATCGATCGCAGGCAGCTTCTATTTACATTTTAATTTTATTAGTGCAATGGGCGATATCGCGACAATCTTTCTTAGGAAACAGTAGCGAGCTTCAGTTTTATTAGCCATATGGAGGTCGAAACTCGAATCACATAAACCTACATTTTTATTATCTTTCGTATATTCAAATCAAGTTTTCGGCCGTCGCCGCTGGCGTCAAATTAATAAAAGTGTTCATTCAACCTTTTTCGATTCCGTTTTTAAAAAAGTTAATTTTATTTCTTGTTTGAGGTTATTTCAGCCAGTCTTAATATTTTCTATGCAGATATTTTTATTGTTAAAACAATTAATTTCATAAATGAAAGCGTAATAAATAATTCTGCGACAAGTTTTGCAGACAAAAATTCAATTTAGAATTGCTTTTTGCAAAAAATACTAACAGTATTTTGTTGTAACAGTAACGAAAAAGTCTGTTCTAAAAGAATTTCTAATCTAAACCAACTAAGGACATATTGATTTTTTTATATAAAATCGAATAACATAGGTAATTGTTCATAATTAATCTATAATTGCCAATGTTAGCGTAAGGTAACCAAAAATTCTGGAGAGTTAAAAAATAAGTAAAACAAAAAGAATAAATTACGCACTTTGCGAGCAGATACAACATTTTAAAGTTCCGAATTGTTGACGTAGTTGATACTGACAACATTTTTAATTAGGATCATGTTGCGCCGAAACCTGCTGATCGCCTTTTAAAAAAAAAATTCACAGGCCGTTCCATTTTCAAAAGGGCTACCGTCCGCAATTTTGTCCGGTGCAAATTGATGAATTAAATCGCATGGCTTGTTTTCGTGAAAGAATGCATTTGGAGACCGGAGTCGGTCCAATGTTTTAATGGCTGTTTCTAATTGGTCAACAGTTCGAGGTCGAAAAATCGTGCATAAGCAACCCGAAAATTTAAGCGGCTGACTTTAAACTAAACTTGTAACCAAATGTTAGTATTTAGTTGTTGTTTTAAGTGTATTCGCACCTGCTAACAACCACTTTTTTGTTAGTGCTGTATAAATAGCACTTTGCACAAATAGCTTTATTAGTAAGTGATGGCTCTAATAGACTTTAAACATGATGACAATATTATATAAAATACCATAAGATTGTCTTGGGTAGACACATTTATCTCTCACCATTAGCAATAATGGTATTGGTATCGTATATCTCAATAGTCTATAATATAAAAATGAATCGCAAAATGTGTTGGTAAGCGCATAACTCAACAACGCCTGGACCAATTCGGCCAAAATTTTTTTTAAATGTTCGTTGGAGTTCAAGGATGGTTTTTACGGCGAGAAAAATTGAATTGATCAATTCCCACGGGAACGGGAACCACGTGGGTGAAACCGCGGGCGCCCGCTAGTAGTAAATAAATGAATTTTATTCCATCTTATACTTCAAAATTAATTATAACAAATAACAGCCTGAAAAGTTAATGGTTCAAAAGTGCTTTGTTATATTTTGAGCTTTCATGACTAAATATAAAATTGGCTGCTCTGCTACGAATGATACCGGGTATCTACTGGTACAGTTACTTTCAAAATCTTGGGACAGAATCCATCACATCTCCTAAATAACTACAGCCCTAATAAATGATGTTGAACTAACATTCATAACTCTGTAACCGAACGTTAACTGGGCAGTTAAACTAAACCGTGTTCATTGTCTTTCGCTGTTCAACCGGCGTTAACTTTTAGCCTACACGATTCTGCGAACCACTAAAAATATACCTCACTGTTTTGCTCCGGCAGTTATTTTACTCCCAAGTTATCTGTTGCTGAGCAATTTTAGACTTTATTGCGTTGATGATAGGTGCAAATGCGTTGTTGCATTGGCACGCATTGTTTGTAAGTGTTTTACTAATTTGCGCTTGCAGGAAACACGGCTGGCGTGATGGGGAAGCCAGGACCGTATAATCTTCGCCTCTGATGTTATCGGATGATTTATTAGTTACTGTCATCGTCCGAGAGATGGCAGCACGCGTCACTGGTGACGCTACTGGACTTATCTGTTTTGGAACTTTTGATAAGCGATTGTAAACTGTATGCTCTTGGGTTATGGGTGTTGGGAAATAAGACAGACCTCCCAAAGTGTAAGAATTAATAATTAGCGGTGATACTTAAGATCTAATGAAATATAGGATGACGATTACACTCCTCTATACATATTTCATTTATAGTGCCATCTGGCTTCACATTCAGAATTGTTTTGGTATACCTCGTAAAATTACGCTTATGAATGGAACACTGATGAACTACGCAAACTAGCAGACTTTTTGTGAATAAATCTTACTTTTATGGTCACAAATTTTTACATTCATGAGACTTTATCGTACTTATAAAAATATTTTTTAAAACAAAATGTAATAAAATAACAAAGTTAAACAATTAGAATGGAAAATCACATGCCAATGCTCAGCATAACTCGCGTAACAAAACAATGACTTTTAATAATAAAAATATCCGCTCGAATCGAAACTCGAGTAATCGAGCAATCGAACGACTCGGAATCAAACGAATCGATTAATCGGTTCGCTACACCGCCCGCCAGGCGGAGCCACGCGTCAATAAAATACTTGTAAAACTATCGCGAAATGAATTAAAACAGATGCCGAGCCAATTAGGAAAGGCAATGGTGCGAGTACTGGTCGAAAAAAGACCTCAACACGCGAAAAAATACGAAATTGTGCCTTATTTCACTGAGTTTAAGATTTAGATTTGTGGGTTTCCGGTGGTAGTAATAGGGTTTCAGATTACAAGCCTTAACGAGAGCATTGGAGTCGATAAGCCTCAGCGTCCCTCTGATAGACAAATATGGTTATATTTATCATTAATTTGCACTCCATTGTACTGTTGAGGTGGGTTTACACTGTTGATGTTTTGGTAAGACCAGGGTTCTAACACCAATTTAAATTGTATCTACTGTAATTTATTGCAAGTCCCTCAATTTCAATATTCGCCTAAATAAAATGCGAGTATTTCCTATTATCTTCTACTCACGTGAGAAAATTGGCACTTTGTAATTCGTAACTTGACAGAATGTTTATAATTGTATTTATACTTCGGCATACCTTACAGTGACATTCAATTAAAATTTTATTATACCCAAAAAAGCTTTTCATGCTTTTCCAAGCATAGAAGTGTTAAGATCTTTACTAGCACATAATGGGAATTCTGACGACCGACTTGTAGTAGGTTCATTCCCTGCACGGTGCAATCATATTATCTTGTGTATATGAACAGGACATGCCTGTTTACATCATTTGGGTGTTCCTCGTATATAATATGTATGTATTTACAAGAAAAAGTATAGATTGACACCCTATAATAAAATCTTTGCTTTGTTTGGTTTTTGAAGGCACTGTCAATGATGTCCAAATATATTTTTAATTTCTTATAAAACTGCGATAACATTATATTAGAAAAAGTCTATAGTATAGACTAGTCTTAACTACGTCATGTCATTATAAGTGCTAATAAGGTAGGAAAAACAAATTCATGGACCGTCACTCTAATTGGCGGCCATGTTGGATTCATTTGTAATTCAGTCGGTTAGCGATTTTGGTTAGATCCGGATTCGTGGTCAGTTTTTCTTGTTGATTGTAACAAATTGTTTCCGTCGTCTGACTACGGAGTTTTATTCAAAAATAGTATAGCAATTTAAGTAAATTTAGAGAATAATTTAACATTTTTATCTCTAACTTAGAAGCTCGTCCGAATGTCATAATATTGTTAACACTTATTAATAAAACTGTTCCAAATCTTTTCGTAAATTTTAAGAAGTAAATAAAAAAAAATTAAACAATCAGCGTTTTAGATTTAAAAAAAAATTAACGTCGAAAGTACATAGTAAAGTTCAAATACAGTTTTAATAAGGTCATTTCAAAACCGTCCCTACCCTACATTGTCTCTACAAGATAATTACATTTCACTGGTTAATTAATTTAGTTAATTTCTTTAATTACCGCAGATTTATCCTCAACAGTGCGTCATCTAATCACGGCAATTGTTTCTTTATTGACAATAACCCATTAACGACCACAATTAGCAACCGTCGCCAGTCAATTAATTCGATCAATGTAGTTGACGAACAAACAATCTGGTTATCTTTTTGTCTGTCTAGTTTCCTGCTACTTTAGCTAGCAAGCAGGATTGCTGACCACTTAGTTTTTGCTTTTTTGGAGCAATACTCCAGAGAGTTGTTGCTTAAAAGTTAATACCTAAAAGTTATTATAAAGTCGGTAGGTATTACTTTTGCTTGTCGCTAATGGATACGACCAAATTGACCACTTTTTGATTGCTGACCACTTAGGGACTTAAAATTGCAACTCAATGTAATAAATTATTTTAGACAGGCCGAAAAGAACTGTGGTAGCCGATTGTTCAAATCTCGACAGAAAAATCGTGGGGAAACCTGCACAATCAAATGGCTGTAACGCGGAGCAACATGAAACGAAACACTAACCCAAAATTTCAAGCCAACAAAGGCACGGACCCAAGAGTATGTGGCAAAAACTGTTTTATATAAAAAAAATCATTAAAAAAATGGCTGTAATGCTATAATCTATTCAGTAAAAGTTACGGAGCAATAGTTCCAAAGTTTTAACTGGACTTGCAAAATCCTAGAACAATTAAGTATCTACAAGCGTACCCTGAATATAGGAGGACAAATGCTCGGAGAAAAAGATACGAAAATATATTTTTATTATTACAGAGACAATACGAATAAGAAACTCAGTAGTAATATTCTGATTATATTAATATTATTTTTATCATTTTTAAAGCATTTGCCTGCTCAATGGCGATATAAATATAAATATATTAGAAAAATTAAATTTGTCCAGGTATCAGGCGGGACTCGAACCCACGTCTCTCGCTGTCCGGGCGAGTGCACTTATCTTAATATGTCAATTTGTTTACATAGGCATTTGCCTATTTACCTATTCGGTAGGTGGTTAATTATGAGAATAGCATTTAAAGATCATAATTATTACAATTAAATAATACCTACTAGTGCGTGGCATTTCACGATCGAAACAAATTAAATCCTAGCTTTATATAACTAATCGAAAAGTATTTTCCGTTCAGCAATTTAAATTTCCTAATAGACCATTATGTGCGATCGTAAACAAATAGGAAAATACTGGTAATAATGGCGTTAGTGCTTATTACATTCGCAATAGTGATGTGCCGAACCCGTATCGATAGCCAATATACGTCGATTAAGTAAATTAATCGATAAACGAGATTGCTCCTAGTTTCCAACAAATGACTATGTTTTATTGCCTATTAGGCATTTGTATTTGGTTTTGAATAGATTGGTGTTGTTAGGAAAAGCAATTTGAATTTTCTGATAGACCATTATTTCGTGATCGTAAATTGGTATGCTGATGGGATAATTCCGCTATGGATTTGGACTTTACTTAATGGACTTTACATAAGTAATTATAGTAGTAGTATTAATCGTAGGCTGATAATTTCGCTATAAATGCGCATAAAATCGTACTTCATAAAGTTGATTTACATCAAATGAAGACATTTCACATTAATTACTAATTTTTGCAAAAAAAACCTGTCAGGTAGTCTTCTTAGGATACTATACCATAGTAAATATTTCTACAAATAATATTAAAAGATTGTAGTTTACTCATTTTAATGATATTGATATATATAGTAAGTTAGCTGTGTAAAAAATAATATTGTTAAATAAATCGAAACATCGAAATGAAAGAATACTAATCATGAACAATGCTTTACTTAGTGATAATAACAGTGTTAAATTTCTTTATACGAACTTTACCATCCTTCAAAATACATATAACAAGACATTCACTGGTAGATAATGCTACTAACTGAATGACTTTTGTACCTCATGTGTTGTCAATAAAGCTTAAATAATGACATAAATAGCTAAAGTTTATGTGAATCGAAAGAAATTAATTCTTAAGTACTGCTCAGAAACATCGATAGGCAACATCGACAAGGCAGCACTACGCAATATCGCAGTGGGCAATGTTCCCGGCGTCCATTGTGCATTCCGATAAAGGCTTGGTTCTGTTCTGTTTGTTTTTCAGCGCAGGCACCTTTATCCCTTCGCGATTGATTTTGAATGCCTTGAGACGGGAACTACTGCTCGCCACTTGCCATTTTACACCTTAATATTATCGCAGTGACGTCATAGAAGCGTTTGAAAAAGGAACAATGGCTGATTTTTAACGACTAATTTATATCTACATTCTACGCACATAGTGCAAATATCATTGGTGCAAATAACCTTTTCGAGTACCTCTTGTGATTGGTTTTGAATTTCGAATACAGGAATATTTGCTTGTCATGAAGTAAAACCATTTCAAGCAGTTTTTTTTTTCTTATTTTTGGTTTGGTTTTAATGTAAAACTTTGAGAAAGTAAACACTGGCCTTCTATTTAATGCTAATATCATTTCTAATATGAGTAAATCTTAACAGCATTGCAACTAATACTCGTAATTATTATTCTGTATGCGGCCTTTTTCCATTTTATTGGACGTCTGAGATATTTTACTTAATCAATATCCAAACAAAAATCTGTAGATGTTTGTGTTTTCTACTCTATAGTTAACTATATTTTAATTATTGTCAGTTTCTTGGTTTCGTTAAAATGGATATAACGCATTTTTTTTTTGGTTGAAATGGTGAGTAAATTAAGCGGATATTGACAAACTGCAAGCCTTAGCCTTATATCATTACAAAATATTTACGTACAGAATGTTATAAAAATACTAAGTCACTATAGACATTGTGACATAAAGACACATGCACGTAATATAGGTAGGCAAACACATTATCAAGTCGTCATCATCATCATCATCGTCAGCCCGTAACAGTCCACTGCGGGACATAGGACTCTCAAAATGCTCGCCGCGCTGATCGATCCTCGGCCACTCACATCCAGCTCCTGCCAGCCATCTTGCGCAGATCACCGCTCTACCTGGCCCGAGGGCGTCCTACACTACGTTTACTGAGACGCGGTCTCCACTCTAGAACCATTATCGAGTAAACCGTAATAATTCAACCTTAGTATTTTTCCATATTAGTAACATTATAAATTCATTTTTATTAAGAACATTTATAATTATTGTAACATTCGTGCATAGGACTCATTTTGTACTCTGATTGCGTGAACTGCCTTTTAGTTTAGTAAACTTCGAGTGTGCAAATTATTTGGTTTCATGATTAATTTTTTATGGCAACATTCTTGAATGGATCATTTGTTGGCGTGTTTAGTACTGGTTCAAAGATTATTGTTTTAATTCGTTGAATTTTGTACTTATTGTAAGTAGAAAACGGGGCTAATTGTGTTAAGTTAAAATAAAAAAGTATTAGTGTGAGTACGTTGGACCTAATCTTTTTATTTTTTAAACGTTTAAATTACTCTATGGATAATTTATTTTGTTAGGAACAGTAGAATAATACATGCCAGCGATTCAGACAAATGTTTCGAATAAATAAAACAAAATAAAATTGTACCCATGTGAAAATATATTAAAATATTTGGACATATACTTACACTACACAGTATTATACATGTCCAATATATTCGAGGCTCCATAGCATGTAAATAAACCTATAATACATTTACAAATAATAATAATAATAATAATAATAATAATAATAAGTGCGTAGGGATGTGACGACCCCATCGCCCACTGGTTTACCAGTGCAGATAGTCTCCGCAGGGCAGCTTGTGGCGAGCTGTTGGTGTGTGGCGACACCACGGACCCGAGACCTCCCGGGGGAACTTACCATCTTATCCCCCACCTCTGGCTTGCCTTAGTTGGCTGTCCAGAGTGGAGCGCAAGAGCTATATGCTCGAAAGGGTGGAAGTGCTCAATCTGCGTAATAACGGGGAACGGCTGACCGGATTACCGCGATCCAGAAACCGGTGCACACCTCTCGGCACCCTTAGCCAACCACGCCGGTGTTGCGCCCGTGCTGCCCGCGACCCTGGTGGCCGCTTAGAGTGGTGGCTGTTTACGGGGGCCCATCTAGTGGGAGGCGAGTCACCGTCTGCCATGATTATCAAGATGAGACATTTGATATCGCAGGCGTCCCGCTGTCTCATCAATAGCCCAGCAACCAGTCCAGCAATCACCTTACCATAGACCCGAATTAGTTTCCCTTCTCTCTGCAATAGTCCCTGCACTTAGCCGGTGCTGTCTTTGGCTGTATCTTTTCCATGGTACAAGTCAGAGACAGTACCCGCTGGGTGTACGTATCCCACTTTAGATAATTGTGTCTCAAAGGGGCCTCTGCGTGTTGGATCTGTATCCCCACGTACGCCTTCCAAAAGGACCGGCCAATGTGCTGTGATATCCAGTAGGAGAGATACAATAATAATAATAATAATCTTTATTACTTATCAATAGTAATACATGACTTTAGTAAAATAATAATTTTCTAAATTAATTTAGAAAAATGATAAACTGTGACAGAAGTCGCCACAGATGTTCGAATTTAAGCAAGTTCACGATATCTCATGTGTATTTTTTAAAGTTCAGCAATTTAAGTGCATTTTAGTTTAGTGTTTAATAAACTTCAAAGGCGTTCAGCTAATTGCTAAATTGCCACGCTACCTCAGTTTAAGCATCTGCTCTTTGTTAGCACCTTAAAATACTAAAAGTTTATTATATTTCACTACTAGGCTGCTTAATGCCCTAATTAAAAATAGTGCAAAGGGCTAACGGCTTAAGCTCTTTTAATTAATAATTATTGGCTTACTCAAGTCGAATATATTAAAATTAAGTAGATACACTAACACTACAAACTGCACTTAAAGTATATTTCGTTATTTTTGTTGATATCAGGTCCTTCGAGAATTTTTTGACTCTTTTCAATTTTTTTAGTAGTACCTACAAATTATTATTAGCCAAACTTTTTTTTATTTCATTAATTTTAAATTTTAAAGTGTTTGAGTTATATTTACTTTGAAGTGGTCAATTAATATGTAAGTAGGTACAGTCGGCCGCAAAAGGAGCTGCACATTTTCTGCTATCACTCGACCTTGTTGTTACGACAATAAGACATTTTGATAACGTCAAATGATCATCTAGTTTTGCGGCCGGCTGTAGGTACTAGGAAGTTTATTAGAAGTTGTCGAGCATATTAAGAACTCCTTTGAAACCAATCTAAAATAGTGCTAAAGTAAACACGTAGAAGCCTTTTAGTGTTATAATATTCAGAACGGGTACGTTTATTACTGAAAAACACATGTCTCTGAAACATCTAATTACTTTCATCCATCCATGTCATTGCATCCAATCGGTTGCATGCATGTCGACCGAACATTTGGCGAGTTGCGCGAGCGCAACACGGCAGCCGAGCGCAATTACTGCCATATCGCGCTATCGAAGCCTATGCTGCTAATTAGTTAGTGTTTAAGTTAAACCCTAATGTTTATCACCTAATGCTAGCTAAGTTTCTGTTTATCGCCATTATCTAGCGTTACTGCAAAATGTGTTTGTAAAGTTAAGATTTTACAGCTGCCTACCTGGGATTATGCTATCATTGGTGATCTGCATGCCTTAAGTTTTCTTTTCAACGCCTTTCGTTGGTTTAGAGATTAGTACTCATCTCGGGGGTCCAATTCCCTGGTAGGTTTCTAATTTTCATAATGCAGAACAGGATATGATTTGACATTTTTTTTATCTATTAACAAATATGTACCTAGATAAAGATATTGTCAAAATATGTATGTATGTAGCTGACCCGGTGAACTTCGTATCACTTACCTATCAAACGTTTGACAGGTAAGAACAGTTTGTATGGGAAAATAAAATTGTCGTTTTTAGTGTTTTCCTCGCATTTATTCCATGTTTTCTCATCGTTTAAAGCTTCCCTGGACTTCTACAAATATTTTAAGACTAAAATTAGTCAAATCGGTTCAGCCGTTCTCGAGTTTTAGCGAGACTAACGAACAGCAATTCATTTTAATTTATATAGATACAAAATAGCACTAGGCTCAAAGCACAAAGTGCCAATAAACAAATTTAAAAAAAAAACATTTTAACCACTTAACCTACTTTTCCAAGCCGCTACTTTTCACCATCACCAATAGCCACGAGAAAACTCAGACATGTCCACCGCAAACGAGGTCATAGGAAAGTATAAAATGATTTGTACAAAGGCATAACAGCGGATTTATCTGGCTATTAGCATTTTGTAATTGAATAAGCGTGTAGTCGCGGGGCTAATCTCTCGGCATAATGACTCTTGCGCATGCAATAGTTGCTTCAGGACCAATATTAATATTTGCTTAACCAATACAGGAACATACAATGAAGTTATTGATTTTTGGGTGACTATAATTTATGTGATCGTAATTTCGATTCCCGGAATTGAATGTTTCAGAGTCGCAGAGTTCATTCATGTTTTATTAAACTGTATAGGTAACATAAAACAAAAAGCTGGGCAATAGCCTCAAGGCTGGCACCGGCTCGTCCCAATAGGGTGTGAAGGGGAACCGGGGGAGTTTAGTGGGTAGTGGACGCTTTAGTCTCGAGTCCCACACACGACCGCAAACATAGCCCGCGGTTACTGTGCATAAAAGAATTCTCCTCCGGAAAAAAGGAAACACAATTAGATTATTGATTTTTTCGGTGACTATAATATTTGATCCTAGATTCGATTCCCGGGATTGAATGTTTCAGAGTCAAATCATGTTTTATTAAACTGTTTAATATCAATTTAGCGTTAAATCATAATTAATTAATAGAGGCGTTCAGTTTATTTGAAAAATATTAGTTTTATTGAAAAAAATTTGTGATGTTGAAGTAGGTAGGTTACCTATTTTTCGTGTCATAGGTATTCTCTTGAGATATATTATATAATAAATGCTTGAGTGTAAAAAAACAAGCACAGTCGTTACAATTTATATCTTTGTATATATTTTTAATTAATTTATATTGTGTAGGTTAACAAAAAAAAAAGGGTATGTGTTTTTAGTTAAGACATACAGTCCGCTAAATAAGTGCTGTTAGTTTTAATATCATAATTATTATTCCACATTTGTAAGAAAATAAAATAATTAGATATATTTTGCATAAACACCGCAGAAATTAATTATTATTATTGTTACTTAATTAACCGTCCTGATTAATAGTGGTATTAGTACTATTTACAACAATATATAGCTTAATTAAATTTATTGTTGCAGGATATCCTAAATTAGTTTAGAACTAATTAATTCAGTTATGTGCGAAAATAACATCGATTTCCTGTTCGATCCACTATAAATAAAATATGGTCAATTAAACTAATCTATTGTTTTTTAAGTTTTAATTGGCATAGAGAAATCGATTGTTTCGTTGTGAAATAAAAGAATTAGCAGTTAATTATAATTATGAAAATCAAAACAAATTAATGTTACAAAAATGTAAAACGTATGTACTACATTTTAACGTTACTTAGATTGTTTAGCTCTGAATCTGCTCATATTATTAAGAAAATAATTATTTACCATTCTTATTAGATATTTAATTGAATTCTCATATGATTATCAAATATTTTTATATAGCATTGCCAGTGCCAACACTTTCACAATATAGATTTTCTTATTAGATTTAACTAAATATTACTTTTTTTTGTATGATGAAAAGTCATAACTTATTACTGTAACCATGACGTCATGGGTCTGACGTAGGTACATTGTGTATTTCTACGTTAAATAAAAAATATATAATTATAGTGGGAGGGTCGTGGGGGAATCTATTTACTTAGGGCGACGAGTATAACAGTGGGTCTACGTCACAGGGGAACTATTTCTATCCTTTTTTATCCAACAGAAAGAGCAGCTTGTATTTTATTTAGCAAATTTTCTCATTTTATTATTAATGAAGGCATACTTACCTACTTTATTTTCAAAATTTCAAAGAGGCATGCTTTTGTACACGTTTTCTTGAAACCTATAAATTCTAAGCAATTAGCTATAATATACGTATAAAGATTCAAGATCATTGTATAAGATCGTTTAAAATGTGCAATTTTAATTGAATTAATAAATAACACACATAAATCATAAACGCATGCACAGTTATTAATAACTTCATTAATAATAAACTTTATTTCTCATCAAGGAAATTAATATCTCATTATTAGTTCGTGGAATTGTTTTCAATAAAATAAATAAATAGTTGTATTTTCTATAAAACTGGCATAAATTGTTCAAAGCAAACGCAAAGGTTGTGTTTAAAAGTAACAGAAATAGTGAAAAAAGCACCAAAAATATTTTTCACGCATCGGCATTTCTAAACAACGCAAAGCTTCGTATTGCACTATGCAATAGTAGAGTTGGTATTGATCAATTAAGTTGTTTGGTGAAAATAAATTGGTCTATGGTTGGTTGAAATACCTACACGCAAATCAATTTAGAAGAAAAAAAAAAATCCTTCTAAAACAAAACAATTAATTTCTTCTAAATTTACAAAAAACGTGTAAATAGGTTTGCGTCGGCAACACTAATAGAGGAAAGATTGAATTGTCTTTTTGTTTGTTTGTATTGAATAGGTTCCGAAACTACTGAACCGATTTGAACAATTCTTTCACTTTTGGAAAGCTACACTATCCCCGGGTTAATATAGGGTACTTTTTATCCCGGATATGTGTGGGGAAGGCGGGTAGTTATTTGAAAAAAGAAATTACGCGCCGGTGAAACAAATTAAGGTTGGTGTTTGAATAAAACCCGTGACCAGTGGGCAAAATCTGTCATCAAAAATTGTAATGAATATATGTTGCACTATATCAAGAATAGGTACCGTATCAAAACTAGTCAAACTTAATTGGCTTAATCAAAACTGTCACAATGACGACTTTTTTTTGTTATGTAGTTATGACGAATTGTATCGCTACCAATCCTGACAGCTCAAACCGGTTGCTGAAGTAAAAATAATAAGTTTATAAGTATTACAATGTTACCAGAATTTTGTACGACCCGGGAATCGAACATCACAACAAGGCGAGGCAAAAGTCTAAGACCTTCTATTTAAACAATCTAAAGTTGAAAGGTTAAGTCCCAATTAGTAAACACAGCAACAAATCTCCCGGCATCCCACAAATCTGTTTCCAAAGCATTATAATAAGGCGTCCCTGTTTCGGAAATCCCGTCTGGAGGTGGGTTTGAAGTGAATAAAGGCTTTCGCCGTACATAAATAACGGATCTCGCGCGATTCGAAAACAATGCGGACACGATTGAGGATCAATGGCGGACAACATGGCCGCCTTTGCATGAACAATCGGAAGGCAAAGGTTGAATACATCACTAAGTTCCAGCTTTATCAATCGGACTTTTTTATCTGTGGAACTTTTTTTACTGCAACCTTATTTTATTGTGTATTTAATTGTTGATTTGGATAACATAATGTTTTACTTTGATACAGCGAACAACTTGTCGCCATTTTTAATTAATAGTAACACGTTCGGACAGCAAATAAAAAATAATTCTATTGTATTAAATATTAAACCATCGGAGTTATAAGAATCCAATTAGACATCACTCTAATTAATGTAAAGAACAATGCCCATTTTTGGCCAACCCGTGGACAGTAAAATAAATAAAATCTAAATTTTGCAAGAAATTACTTTTAAATTAATTTGATTTTTGATAGTTACTAGAAGTCCGCCAGATCTTTAATTATTTTTATGATTTAAATAAATTGTGTAATTAATAAATCACTTCCGCCTTACAAAATGTTGTCAGTATCTAACATTTCAATCGATTTCGTAATCGAGTCAATCCTGTATTCGATTGAACTTTTTTTTACTCTTAATAATTATAAAGCAACTCTGCAATAATCATTGTTACATTTTATTAATGTAATTACTTATTTATTACAAAAATAAACTTAAAGCTTTTTCTAAAACTGTAATAAAAATAATTCCTTTTAATTATTAATATCGCGATCTATATCGATAGTCGGTATTATAATCATTTATTCAAAATGCAACACTGGCAATTATTTTTGTCATTTACATTATGACAGTCAATCTTCATCATGAAGTGTCATTCAAAAGTTGTCAAAATACGAGAAAATAGTTTTCTCTGCTGTCTACGGTGGTCTATGGAGGAAATCAAACGCGAATGATGACGATTGACTGACAATATCAGTCACTCAACGAAAAGAATAGTACAGTCAAGAGCTCGTCAGACGTAACACTTTGAACTTTGTACCACTCTTATGTCAGGGGCATAAGTTCTATTATCGAACTGCAAGTTTTAACCGTGATGTGCTGTTGACTGTACATTACGTCATTTTGTGCTGCGGAAATGATAATATTCATTGCACAATTTATTTAAATCATAAAAATAATAAAAGAGCTGGTAGACTTCTAGTAAATACCAAAAATTTAATTAATTAAAAAGTTATTTATTGCAAAATTCAGTTTTTATTTATTTTACTGTCCACAGTTAGCCAAAAGTTGTAGGGCTCATGGGCATTGTTCTTTAATTAATAATATTATACATTGTTGCGTATGACTTGTAATGACATAATTATTATGATAATAATAATAACATTGCTAACTATGCAACTTTACTTATTCTAATAAGAATTTTGTAAAAAACATTGCAGCGTTACAAACTTCATGAATGAAAGAAAACGATGATTTTACTATTAGGCATAAAATCATTAAAAGTCAAATAGATAATATAAGAAAAATAAAGTAGGAGGAAAGAGACACAAATATGTATATCTGCACAACAACTCGTATAACAACAAACGGACAAAAGTCAACGACGATGACAAGAATTAAAATGTAATGTTAAATTATTAAAAATAAGCAGATTCATTTATTTATTTATTTAAGCTTCATTGCACAAATCAAGTACGAAAGGCGGACTTAATTAAAGCGTGAATTCATGTAATTGTGTGGTTTAAAGGAAAACAATTCTAATAAACAAAAAATGTTGCAACAAACACCATTATTAAACAATATCGTTAAAAGACCGAATTATTACCGTGTTGTATTATTTTCCTTAACTTTCTTAATATGTACCAAATAAGTAGGTATGTACCTACCTCATCGGCATCGGATTTCCCAAAAACAAGCAGTCATTGTTAAAAATAGAAGCGGCTTTACTAAATCATTGTTATTATTAATAATATTTTAATAAAAATAATTAGTGCCGATGCAAATACCTATAATTACTTTCCTGTTAACTAATTAACTAAAGCGGTTTGGCGCACCTAATTATCATACTGACAATTAAACAAAATAATTACCGATCGTAAAAGAAAAAAAGAATATTAATAACTTATTAAGTATATTTTTATTAATTATGGACAACGATTCAAATAAGCTAGTTCTATTTTACCTCAGATTAGATATTAATTCAATTATAGTAAAAATGTACTAGCTAAAGAAAAAGTTCTAATAGTAATACACAAAAGAAAGAAATAACAGAATAGTTTAAAGGCAACACCAAAGAGAATAAGCAAAAATGTCAAAGTAAGAAAGAAGAAAATTAGGCGACATGATCTAGCTATGCTAGCAACAAACTACAAAAACTATAAAACAAAACCTGCTCCGATTTTAATTCCAAAATTATTTATGTGACTGCTTTTTAAAAACTTTCATAATTATCCCGTAATATGAGATGTCCAGTCAAACAAGTTTTTAAAAGTTTCAATAATTCTGCTACCAGGTTTTGCATTCGGATGTAATGTACTTAATTTACAAGGAAAAGCTACCTACCTGATAAGTATACCCCCATAAAATTCTTTCAGTAAAAATATTAATGAAAAATTAACAATATTGGAAAATTTTTCAAATAAATGTAATCCAAAAAAAAAAATTAAACATGAAAACAAGAAGAATTCATCGAACCACAGCAAATTATTTCAGGAAGGTTTTGCGCCGCGGCTAAAACAGGTGTTTTATAGAGTTTTAGGTACTAAGTAGTGGAGGTAATTTGTTGTTTACCTAATAATCCAAAACTACAATGCTAACGAAATAACTACTAATAAAACTGCCAATAAAATAAAAGAAGACTAGAATAGCAAAGATAATAAAGGCAAAACATAACAAAATTACAAAACAGATAAATTATACAATGATCTAATGGACTAACCTGTTAAGTGTCCAGGAAAATGTGATTGGAAGAGAGGTCCGAAGGAAGGCACCACCGATGGGGGTCCGGGCCACCCCAACCCATGGTATGCCACTGCCGCCGCCGCCAAAGCACTGAAAGGGGTTGGCCTCACCAATCTCCCCTTATCTGCTGCGGATCTTTCCTCATCTTCACTTTGACCTCCATTCTGGAGTTGCAAATCTTCTACATCAACTATTGAATCTTCTTGATTGACAGAATCTTCATACTCGTCATCTGATGAGGTAACTGTTGCAGACGCATTCAGATTCAAAGGAGGCGTTTGAGACGATGCTCGTGGAGATCCTCCAGGGAGCTCTGGCTGGGCTGACGGAGATTGTCTTAGAGGAGATTCTGGTATTGTTCTGTGATGTCTGATCATCTCCGCCGTCTCGTCCGCTTGGTTCGCCTTCGTATCTGCCAGGATCGACGCAACGCTGAAGCTAATTCTGGACGCTTTTGGGGGCTCCGTCGCTTCTGCCGGGCTGCTAGGGTACCTTGACACGCTCTGTATCGCCATGTTTGTCACTTCTTTGTCCTCGCAACTTGGTTTCTTTAACATTGAACGCTTAGTTCCATTAGCACAGTTCACTTGCCGCGATCGGAGATCGTGTACGCATGCGAGCGCAGTCGGAGGTTGACTGGCGGTTGAGGAGCGTAGGGGACCCTGGTGCCGGTTTTTGGGCGTGGTCTATTTACGCCCCGCCTCGAGAATGAAGCTGTCCCGCTCAGCCAATCGACCGTTCTCTCCCGAATTGATCCGAGAGGGGGCCGAGGGGAGAGCGATTTAGCACGCTCTTATCTCGTTAGTCTCCTTTGTGATGCTCGATTTTTTTTTGTAGGAATCAAAACATAATTACCTTTTGTAGGGGTTCGCGCGTTTTGATCGTGCAGTTTATGTCCGCCACTGAGGTATAAAGTATAAAAATATAATGAGCAGCGGTGAATGTCGCTTGTTAAATCCTTTTGAGTCGAGTTGCCCCTTTGAGAGATTAGTGCCGGGCCGAGTTTCGGCTGAGATCCGTTTCAAATTAGTGCCTGCTGATTTGCGACAGTGGTAATTATTTATTATTATGATTTAGGAGGATTTGTTGCGCTCTATTGCGTCAACGGTCGTTTTGGATGGTGATTTATCTTTGTGTTCCGATTGGTTTAAGTTTCTGCAAGGAATATCTACCTATTCGGTAGTGACGTCATGTGCGATGCTAACGCGCTTTCTGTTTCAGACAGTGTTTCTGTTTTAATTTGATTTTTTCTTTCTTCAATTGGCAGCGAAATGCCTCCTAAAATGGAGTTATTCCGGTTGGATACCCCGTATTTGATACCCTGGGGGATCAACTTTGTTTTATAATATTTTCTATTCCACTTTGATCCACCGTGCAGGGTATCACAAATAAATTATAATTTTATATTCCGGTTGGATACCCCAGTTATCTATTAATATATTTTTGGAACAGTCATTAACAAAACATATTGTTGTAACTGAATATTATTTTATAAAGTTTCAAATAAATAAATATAACGGAAACGTTTTGGCCAAGTCACCGCAACCGGTTTAAAAATGTTAGTAAATGCAATGGTGTCTCGCTGCACGCGGGGCAATGGGCGATTTTCTGACAGGCCATTTAAGAAAAAAAAGTCTTCCAAAAGCTTCTCAAGATGGCTTTGAACGAAGTATGTTCATCTACGAGTCTAAGGACAATAATAATATAAATATCATTGTCTATGGAGCCAAAATCTTTACTCATTCTTCTTCTTCTTCATATTTATGTGCTTGTTTTGGGTTTTTTATTAAAATTTCGGCCAATGTCATATAAATACCATGTAATTATGTAATTTTTTTCAGGAATGACAATGAAATCTGACATACACAATACGTTCCTTTTATGAAACATGTCACATCGAAGTAAACTATTACGTTCCGTTCCTTGTAAGTGCATAGGTAGAACGGCGCCATCTAGGTATTGAGAACTAACTAAAAATCTTTCATTATTATTAAGGTTTTTTGAAATAAAAAGACCGATTGTCTGATTGTCTGTGATAATTTTATATCGTAATTTTAAGTTCTGTTTTTTAAGTAATTTTATTAAGATAGTCAAAATCTTTTATTATTATTATTAAGGTTTTTTGAAATAAAAACACCAGTTGTCTAATTGTCTGTGATGATTTTCAATCGTAATTTTAAGTAATATTTTTGTTATGTAGTTAAGATGGTCAAATCTTTTGTTATTTTATTATTATTAAGGTTTGTCCAAGTAGAAAGTCGATTAGTCTAATTATCTGTGATGATTTTAAACACTTAAACAAATAAAACAAAATATTATTTACATTAACAACTGTTTTTCTATTGACTGTACTTGCCTGTAAAAAAGACTAAGGGGATCATACCGGAATGACCCAGTTTGCGGTGGATCAATCGGGAATTAAAACATAATAATAATCGCCAGGGGATCAGATCAGGGGATCCAACCGGAATAACTCCTAAAATGGCAGGTAATGTGGGCGAAACCGCGACACGGGAGCTTCTACATAGTTGAGATTACTGTCGCTCGTTTCTCGTTTTATTTTTAGTCTCCATTTCTTGCAAACAGTTGCTAGTTACTTGTCAAACTAAATATTAAACTTCAGTCGGTTTCTATGGCCACGCAATTGGGACACCAATGAAAAATGATTGCATGGGGGGGGATTTAAAAATTTTAGTACCTTATGTAAAATGTATTTGGAAAATCACATTTTTGCCTAAACACTAACTTATTTTTTAAATGAAATATGGTTAACATTGGGGACAAGGTGTATTGATTGATTTTTAGTTTAGACCTACCAAAATAAAATTTGCTTACGATTGATAATAAAAGATGTTTGTACAAAAAAAAAATTACATTCGCAGCGCATGCAGATGGTCACACACAACTAAGTTCTATGTGAAAAAAACAAAAACTAAGATAATACATAGTAGGTATGTATGCATACGTACTCTCAAAATGTATCTTCACACGTTAACCATCGAACGACGTGTAAAAAACAAAGACTAATGCAATCGATACATCACTTTAAGAGCTCTTAGCATTAAAACCCTTATTTAAACACTCAACTCAAAAATATCCCTATCAATTCACACTCGGTTTCACTACCGAAATAACCAAATATGGGGAGAATCCGTCTGAAGCCACCCTAACATCTGACTTGGGGTCCCGTTTTACCCCAACACACCCGTCTCTTTCACTCATACGAATATTTTTATTGCTGTTTCTGTCTATCACAGATAGTGGTACTAAATAGGTATTTAGTATTCGGAAGGGAAGACGTTAATTATGTGGGGTGAAAAGAAAAATAGTAAACGTTTGGTTATTGGATCTGATGTCATATTGACTCTTATTTTGCAGGTGATAGGGTTTATTTTGTATTTTTCTTAATGACGAGTTGGTAATCGCCTGGGATTGACTGGTGTTTGGTTTCCCGTATTAAATGGAAGATGTGATATAAATACAATATTATTAATTATGAACGGTCCATTGGTTCCGATGTTATGGGAAGATTTATTGGCGTCTTTAATGTGTGAAAATGGGATTGAAGTGTGAAAAAGTTTTTGGTATTGAGTATCATTTTTAAACATTTATGTTTTCTTGCAATAAAATAAAAATCTGCTTGATAATTTCAAAATCGTACGAAATACGAGGAGGCGATTTTATTTAAATACCTACATTAAAATGAAATACATACATACTTATTTTTTTACTTTGGCCAACTACCTTTTGCGAATTAGAAGGAACCAAAACCACCTTATATCTATTTGTGACGTAAAAAATGAAGTTTTTTTTTAACTGAAAAAATGTATGGCTCCATAATTGAGTCAATTAGGGACTAAATATGTATCCCAAACTTATTCAACAGAAACAGTCATGCATATACATATTTATCCTTTATAGAATTTACCTTCACTTTAAACCTAAACTAATTACTATAACTTTTTGTCCCAAACGCCACGTGTTTCAGGGCCTCCAAATGAAATTAGTCCGCCCTACAAATGATGAGGAATGCGCCCAGAGGTCCAAATATGGTATGAAATGGCCGCTTAGGAATGTATGGTATTCGAATGTATGATTTAAAGCATTTGGGGATCGGCAAAAAGCAGGAAGTTCATAATTAGCAGGATGGTTTGACTGCGGTTTTTAGGGATCACATGAGCGCATTTTTTATATTGATAAATCATTTATTTGAATATAAACATGTGTCGGTTTGAATACTTCTCGCATCTATAATAAATTGTTTTATTGGGGCGAAAAGGTTCCCGAGTGGTGGACACGTACCGGGAAACGCAGCCGGGGTATGGTTTCCACAAGGTGAAACGATGTTCTCATAAAGATTGCGGGAATCCACTGGATGCGAGTGGCGCAGAACAGATCGGTTTGAAGAGCTAAGATGATAACATTAGTAATAAATGACTTTGAGACAATAATGATATCCTCCTAGCCAGGTTTATTAGTGGTAGAGCCATACTGTTTTTCAGTACGAATGGGCCGGCTCGTCCGGGGAAGTACCATCCTCTCACATAACACCAGCGTGAAATAATAGTGACTACTATTGTGTTTCGTCTGGTTTGTGAGATTGCCTCCCACACCCCCCCTTAAAAGGCCGGTAACGCATCAGCGATGCCGAGCAATTGTGTTGCAGATGTCCATGGGCAGCGGTGATTGCTTACCATCAGGCAACCCGCTGGCTCGTTTGCCGCGTCTGACATAAAAAAAAGTTTTTCCCACAACTCTACCATCATACACAAGTGAGTGCGCAAGCATAGATGCACTCTCTATTCTCCCACTATCATTGCACGGTGGAGAGCAGTCTGACACGACTCAAGAAAGATCAGGAAGAGCAAATGATTTACAATTTTTCAGACTCCAAACTGTTACTGAGCATTGCAAAATTTTCATTTTAATGAAGGCGTTTAGAGGGATGAAAGTTCGTAAATATATTTACAACATCTTGATTATTAATTCCAGAGTAGGTACCGTAGGTACCATTATTTGATCGGAAGTAAAATATACCACCTACTAAGTACACATATTATATCTATTAGCGTCTTCTTAAATGAACCTAATTAATAAAAAATCTTTGAGTAATGACGAATATCATAAAAACATCGACAAAATCGTTTAAAAGAAATAATACCTTGTAGGTTCAAATTACTTAATGGCGGTTATAAATCAAATCTTATGTCGTATGGCTTACTTGATGATCCGAGACGCCATGAGGATGTTTTAATATAGACGAAAGGGGTTTCCTTCCGTAAGCCCTTACTGCCATTTAAAACTCAAGGTACAACTAGTGCTGTCGATTGGTAATGGGTTTAACACATAACTTTCTTATAGAGAAAGTTTTCAGTGTGGAGATAAACGAAATATGTTTTTTTTTTTAAGGGATACCTCAAAATCTACTTGTGCGATCTCGTTCAAAAAATGGCACTTCGATGGAACAACTTATGAATTAAAAGAGACTCATAAAAATCGTTAACTTGTTAAGAAGTTATGAGGTATAACATAGCAAAAAAACGATTCAGCTTATTTTTTTTAAGTTAGTTAATAAAAATCTAACACAGAACAAACTCAAATGTGTTAACATTAAATGCTTGTACTGGGTAGGATTTAAACACGATCCCTGACACATAGAGCAGATGCTACCAAATACACAATCGAGATAGAGTAGCCATTGCTTAAAGGCGTAAAAAAATTCTCATGAATGTCCAACCCAATTTTAATACTACTTACTATTATTGACTAACAGTATCTTTCCATGTCCTGGACCCTAATTTGCAACCTTGTCCCACTGCTATAGCAAAACCGTTAAGATTGTAGGTACCAAAGACAATTTGTAAACCTCTAACGAGGCTCACGTTACGGCCGGCCATAAATCATAGAGTTTTTTTCCAAAGACAAAAAGCTGAGCGGCAAAACGACTGCTAATTGACGTTTTCCTAGTTACATTAGCTACTGTCACAAAATACGCAAGGCGGCTCCGAGCAGAAGGACCGCTTAGAACAAACCGCCATTTCCCACGCACATATTAAAATTAAAAATTGTTTATTGAAAACTTAATAGACTGTATCACAGATAGACTAAAAGGAATATCCTTTAGCACAATTTGCAGGGGCTCTCAAACAAGGTAGGTAATCAAAACATGAATTGTCAAAAAATAATCTATTTCATGACAAACAAGAAAAATAAATACCTTGCAAGAAGTTTAATTAAACCTTGCCAATGAAATTCTATAACGTCGAAAAAATTAAACCCTACTGTCATAGCAACTTTGGTAAGTTATTTTCGAACACGGCAAACCTTTTGTATTTTCTTTTTGTTTTGTGCTACTGAGGTATTCGTTCCCTTTCCTTATAAAAACACCATGGTTATTACCATAGGCAATATAAATTATTAGCATAATGGAAAAACGGGGTTCTATCGCTTTATCTAAGCGTGTCTCGGTGGTATCATGTCGATGGTTAAAATGTCAAAGGGCTTAAAGGACATTTTGGCGAAAATGACTTTTTGTTACATTTGTATTGAGTTTTTTGAGCTCTTTCTAATGGTATATCAAAGATTCTCCTATCCCTTATAGTTAGGGAGATATTCATGGTTAAAAATTGGCAATTTTTGTATTATTTTCTTAAAGGTCACTGATAATGTATTATGGCATTTAAAGCCTACTCTTGCATATTTTGATTCAGGCGTTTTGGGCTTAAAGGACACTGTGGTTTTATGTCAAATAAATCACATTGATTTCCCTGCCCTTTACGCCAGGAGTCGTGGGTTCGGGATCATTTGTGTTTGTTTTGTGTCTGGATGTTTATTCGTATTTAAGTATACATTTGTGGTACCTTTGTTGTTTCTGACACCTATAACACATGTTCTTACGCTACTTACTTTGGGGTCAGATCAATGTATGTGATGTTATCCAATATTTATTTAAGACCAATACAATAGTTATAATTCTGTTAATAAATTGATGAATGAATTTATGGATCTTTACAATCATCATCATCATCATATGAATATTACAATCCACTGCTGGACATAACCTCCAAATGCTCGCCACACTGATCATTCCTCGGCCGCTCGCATCCTGCTCCTGCCAGCCATCATGCGCAATTCATCACTTTACCTGGCCTGACAGCGTCCTACACTACGTTTACCGAGACGCGTTTTCCACTCTAGAATCCGTTTGTCCCAACGGTTATCGGTTCTACGGCTGATATAGCCAGCCTTTGGTTCTATGCCGCATCATCTCATTTCGTATACGATCTCGTACGTCTCACTGAGCCACTTTTAACTTGCGGACCAGCCGTGCCGTAAGTGTCCACGTTTGCCTTGCCTTTTACGACACCCAGGAGAGGGAGAGAGTGTGCTGGTCAATAGCAACAAGACTGGCACTGGTTCGTCCCAATCGGGTGTGAAGGAGAAACCGGGGGAGTTTAGTGGGTAGTGGACGCTTTAGCCTCGAGTCCCACACACGGTCGCAGGTCTAGCTAGCCAGAGGTTGTGGTGCATAAACGCATTCTCCTCCGAAAAAAAAAGTAGAGGTAGAGATTTATGTTTTTTGACTCTGTATGCCGACAGCGCTTCTTTTTGTACTATATTGAAAAAGCACAATACAGCTTAACAGGCAAATTCATGTTAGATAGGATAATTATTTTTTTATCGAAATTTTATCTTAAAGGACCAATTCTATTCTAACACCTGTATTAACATGTCCTTTAAGCCAAAGCTAAGGATTTATCTCAACAGAAACTTAAGCTTAAAGGACAAAATAATCGAATTTCAATTCTTAAAGGACACCTATCTCGAAAACTATGCTATCTAGAATAAATAAAATGGTTGCATACGGTTCGGCTTGAAAAAATAAATAAAAGTGTCCTTTACAACAAACCGATAGCTTTAAAATCAAAAAAGTTATATCCAATTTTTTACTTATTTCGTTTTTCTGCTCTCCTGAAAAATCATGATTTGTCCTTTAAGCCCTTTGACATTTTAACCATCGATGTCAGTTCTTACACTAGAAAAACCTTATTTATTCATTTGGTATCCAATACGATCACATACATTATCTAATCCTCATTATTTTATAGTACAGACAGATGTTTACGCGATTTATGTATTTCAAATATATTTCTGTATAAAAATGATATTATGTGTGTTGGTGCTGATAAGAAAATATAAATTTATCTAAAATGCTATAACTTGTGGACATTCTGGTTAAAAAAAATTATAAGTTTAAGTTCAGTACAAGTAATAAAATACTAGCCTTCCGTAATTTTATTTTGTAAATTATCTCCCACCCTTCCCCCACATTTCGTTGGTTTAAAAAATAACCTATGTTACCCGGGGATAGTGTAGCTTTCCAACAGTGAAAGATTTTTTCAAATTGTTTCAGTAGTTCGGAGCCTATTCAATACAAACAAACTAACTAACAAACAAATCTGTTCTCTTTATAATATTAGTATAGATAAAAATGATTTATGGGTGTTGGTGCTGATAAAAAATATGTTTTTTTCTAAAAAACTATCGCTTTTAAAGAGCTTGTGGACATTCTGGTAAAAAAATATAAGTTTATATTTGGTTTATTGCATAGTAAACAATGAAACGCCAGCAAAAGTATAAAAAATAAAATAAAAACTAAACTTTAACATCAGAGGACAGAGTGGAAGCACATTGAACGAATTTTCCTGGTGGCATACCTCAGTGGAAAAGTCCGCAGTGGCCACTTACCATTAGATGGGACGCATGCTCTTCTTACACATAGCATAAAAAAGTACCTAACTCTAATTAATTCTTAAAGATAAACAGATAATTTGATTAGTACCTATTAAACTAGTATAAAACCAGTGACAATTATCCGATATCTTAGTACCATCCGTACACTTAACTCTTACGACTAAATCGCAGTGAATATTATCATAAATACTTTTTTTCTCTACCAGATAACGAGGGAACAACAGATATCGGCAATTAGACACACACAGACTTGATTTCCATAATTATACCATTAGCTTCCTATGGAAGGACATCTGATACCGAATCGTGGAAACGCTGGGATGAGACGATGGTGTAGAAGGGACACTACTTACCTAAACATGGATTTTTTCCATAGCGCTTTATAAGACATGCTTTAATTGGGTACTTGACTTATGATTGCAGATAACTTTACACTTTGATAGAAATAATAAAAATAATTAAGGCAAGTTTTTGCCCTTAGTTTAGTGGATTTAAATTTAAATCAGCTGTTCTTATGTTGAAAGCGACAAAAAACGTATTGTGGCTCAAATCTTTCCCTTTTAACATATTTGGTTTAAGGACCTGAAACGTCAAGAACCCTTACTTTAACATGGGTCGACAAAACTGTCGAGATTTAAGAAAACTTAATAAAAATATTAGTTAAAGTCTCGACCTCAGATTTCTAAGTCTAATTCCTGGGTCTGCCAAGATATATTCCAGATTTCACAACCTGCATTTAACAATAGCGGTGATTATGGCTATTAATTTAACAATGTCATGATTTCAATGACAAAGTCCAGATAGATAAGGATACTAGAGGGACACATGTTATATATTATACTACCCAAATATTAAGAAAGTACAAAAATGTTGTTACCCTTCTGTAAAGTTTTCATTCTTTCGGTGGCTCCAATCCCTTAATTATATCGTTTCTGTAGAGCTTTAACTACTCGCATATGTTCGTACTTCACTAGCAATTAAGTTTCACTGGAAGAAACAACGACACATTTTGGTTTGTGACACCATTTCTACATTCAAAAACCGACCTAAACTGTTTAAAGATAGGGTCGAAAGTAGATTGCTTTCAAGAATATTATCTAAGAGTTATGTTCCCGGTTAATTTGGTCTGGAAGGAAATATTTTCGTGGTCGATTCTATTTTGACATCGGTGTTAATCGGCCGCAGGTGCTCTAAGGAATGTGTTAGTGATACTTTTGAGTTGTATCGCATTCATCATAGGTAATGTTTTTTGTTTCGGGTTACATTTTGATGTCTTTGAGTGTTATTGATGCGGAAGAATAGATTCCGCTTTTTTTCATTAGAACTATGTTGTTTGCCGAAATCGATCTCCCTTTTACTCTCAAGCAAATCGAAGACCAGTTTTAGAATCAAGAACTATATCTATAAGTATGTTGTTACCTACTGTCCCCGAGCTTTCGTTTCGCCGTCAACGCCCGACAAAACAGTCCATTCCATTCATGAGTTTCGCGAACTGTTTAAAAATGCACAACTATCGCCCCGCCATCTTGGTGGGCCAAGGTGTCCTGTCACCGCAGGCGTGGTCGCGCAAAAACTGCTCATTTGTTCGATACAACCGCGGAATCTTAATCGGCGAGATAAAAACTTTTTGTTTCCAAACCTTACCCGTTCCCCGAACTAGCCCTTTATCGTTCCAATTAAAATTTCAAACTCAAAATGGCGGGCCGCGGGCGCCATGTTGGACTCGCGCAAAAAACGCGGGAACGTTTCACGGTCTTTAGTTGAGAATTTGCAAACAATTATAAATTGATACGTGTTTGTACGACGCGTTTTGTTTTATAGTGTGCTGGAATTTATAATTGTATCGTTGACTGCTTCTGGGTCATAGTAGGTCGCACTTTAAGAGGCCGGTTGTGGTCAGACCGATTCTACCCTGATCAGAACCTACAATGGGACTAAATTTTTTTTAGCAATATTTCATAGTACAATGACTCGACGGGATTAGAAGGCAGGAGACTTTTACCGCCAGAATGGTTTCGTACCTATTTGTTTACAGACTTGAGATCAAAATTGCTAAACTTATGTAAGCAGTTAGTTGTATGAAGCACTAAATTCTAAGAGGGATATATTGATTCTGTAGCTAGGAGGGGTGCATCAACTTCCAATAACCAAGTAATAGCGACCAGTGTCAGCGTGATTGTGACAGCGTTCTACGAGGCCCGTGTTGTGTCGTGTCCGAGCTAATTCCTAACACATCTTGTAGCTCGGATATCAATTTAGCTTGCTAAGATTGGTTGACAATTATTTGAAGGTTGCCGGCTCTCGTAGCAAGTCGTTTGTAGTTGTTTAAAGCGAAAACTACGAAAGGCACCTACGAGAGGCAGATTTCGATAATCATCGCTAACAGCAAATAAATTAAAGTTACGACACGATACATCCTGACTTTAAAGCCTTTTATCATCATCATTCACAGACTAAATCATCCCACTGCTGGGTACCTATACATCGTGCTACTGGACGACCAACACTGAACCTGACTTGATGTATTAAAGAAAGAAATAAACAAAATATTGGGCTCCTTATATACAAAAGGTTGAAAGAAAAAACACAAAATCTAAATCTTAAGACACTAGAAAAAACATAGACGTAGATTACAAATAATAACGTTGGAACCAAATTGGTCTCCGCTTAGGCCGGAACAGCGAAAAACCACCGGTGTTCTGTGGAAGCGAAGAGTTGAAGATTAGGAATTATTATTAATTGATGTACTCGTTGATTAGAACGTGTCATCACACGTGGTGAGCGTGGCGTCCGGTGTAGAAGCGTTGGTAATTAACCCCGAGGCAATGAGCCACTCGGCCGATCAAACTGCCGCCGCCGACGACTAATTCGGCTTTCGTCCGAGACAGGAGTTCGCAACCTTTTCATAAACAAACTTGTCCAAAATAAGAATATATTAATGTTTGGTAATATGCGTAAGTTTGAGTGTATAGAAAGAGAGAAAATTCTGTAGACAACAACTGATTTCGCATACACTTTTGGTCTAAGTTAGACTTGTAATCTTGTGACTTGTAATAATGATAACCAGAAAAAGGTAATCCTGATAAAAAAAATTGAAAAAATTTATGATATCATCATAAAGACATTAAAATAAAATAAATTTTTCTCTCTAGTCTGCTCCATACTATTATAATATACCTACTTTTACACATTGTTCATGTACCTACATAAAATCAGATAATCTTATTTATGCTTGGGTAGTGGCTTTTTATGTAGTACAGATAATCGTAGCAAAAAATGAATGTCATAATTTTGATACTAGACCATCAAAATATGACAGAATCATTTCGATGGTACTAATAAAGCAATCTGAAATAAACAATAACATGCGGTTGTCAACCCCTGGTCCCCAGACAAATTGTTTGCAGACCGGCGCCCGCGCACACTAATCCACCGCTGTTGACGGACACACGTGAGGTCAATCATTAAACAAGGACGTCGTAAAACAACTTAGTTTACAGAAATAGAATGTCGACTATAGATTTTTTATTGCAATGTGTAACAAGACGACTAAGACGAGCAGGTCGTACACCTGATGGTAAGCGCCACGTCTGCCCTTAGTCAGTTCAGTGTTAAACAGTAACTAAGCAGTTACTGTCTGGCACCGCCCTGCGCCCGCTAGACCGAGACGACAGTTATTAGGTCTTATCCTATACCCAGTAATTTCAGATATAAAATACTTTTCGATGTAGGAAGGTTTATGTAAAAATTTTACTTAAAAATAGTGAACAAAAATAAAACAATTTGACCACCTCGAAGCACGAAAAAAGTAGCATCTGTTTATGTCTGTTATTCTTTTTTTTCATGATTTTGTATTTCATTAGCATTAGCCATTTGCAAACAAAGATAAATAAACCCAAAAAACAGAAGTTACAATTCAAATTGTACGATTATGACGAGATATTTTCTTTTTAGGTAAACAGTAACACATTGCCTATACTATTTTTGAAAAAGGTGGGTCGCAAACAGACAAATAATAAAAATGGAACATTTGAACGAGTATAAGAAAATAATAGCAAATACCACCGTCTTGAGACTGTCACTACGCGAAATATTTATTACACCGAATCCCATTATCATTATAGAAATAAAAAAAATCGCCCGTGCCCTCCCCCAGGACAAAAGCGCCACCTGCCTTACCACAAAAGGCACTAATTTGCCTTATATTGCGTATACACATCACTTCAAATTCAAACCAATGGACAAAGACCACCAAGAAGTGCCACCAAAATATCTATTGTGGTTTCTTACAATGGATTTTGAAGATCGTAAATTTCATGTAAAATATCTTCAAATTGAACTTAATGTTTTGGGTCAATTAAAAACCGTTATTTAGGTGCATTGTGAAGGTCTTCTTGGAAATATGAGAAATGACAAAAGAGAGGTGCAGCTTGGACTGGCTGAATGACAATTATTTGAAGAATACCTATACATATTTTGAAAACATCTCTCTGGACATCTCTGGACATTATTCAAACAGCGCCATCTAGCCCCAAACTAAGCATTAGCTTGTGCTATGGGTGCCAGACAACCGATAAACATTACCTATATACTTTTTTTTTTGTAAATACATACATATTATACACTAGCTGTGCCCGCGACTTCGTCCGCGTGGAATAGTGACTTTTCGGGCAGCATATTTTAAAAAACAAATACCGTCCTTTGGGTAGCTAATATGCTTCTCTGTAGGTATACGATATGTGACGTATGGCCATCGGGAATGAAAGCATACAGGCTCCTAGGATTGCTAACCCGTGTCAGAGCCACATACAACTGACCGTGCGAGAAACAGCTGATACTTAGATCTACACCCACAACTTTCATCGTCTAACCTTGGGCTTTATTAATTGTCATCGCAAAACATAGGCTGACTGCAAAAAGTGTTAAGATGTGTAAACTAAACGTACAAATTTTTTGAAACAAAAGAATTGCTAGAAAAATTAATTAATAACCTGAGCTTATAAACTTGTACTTAAATAAAGAAAACCTATACCAAATACTTATAAATTATTCATATATACAAACCCTAAATAAAAAATTAAGATAAGTATACCAAAAATCAAGGAAAGAAATGCCTAACCTATAACAAATGCTTACAATATTTATTTACAAATTTTTAAAGAAAATTAAGAAAGACAACCTAACCTACAAACCCTTAAATATAAATAAATAAAATATCCAAACTGTCAGTATTCAAGTAAATCGCAATAATCGAATGCAACTACCTAATCGCTATACTCTCAGCGCGCTTTATATACGGACGCGCAGCTCAGGCGCGAGGCGTGTACTTTTATATTGACATAACTTTTTTATTTATGAACCGATTGACATAAAATAAACACTAAATGTTAATTGAAGCTTACCACAATATATTAGTGAAAACCGCATCTCAATCGAATAAGCCGTTTCTGATATTAGCGTGCACAAACACACAGACAAACAGACAAACAGACAAACAGACAAACAGACAAACAGACAAACAGACAAACAGACAAAAAAATTTCTAATTACAATTTCGGGTTCGGTATCGATATAATAACAACCCCTGCTACTTTTTTTTAATATATTTCCATTGTACAGACACCACTTTTCTACAAATTTATTATATGTATAGATAGAAACACCCAGACCGATACAAACAGACATGTTCATGCACACAAATGTTTGTACCGTGCGGGGATCGAACCCGCGACCTTTGGTGTAATAGCCGACTTCTCGACCATTACACCAAATGGCTCAACTTACGAATTAAAAGACTTCGTAATACAAACTTGCAACCCCTATTTTTTACTATAAGGGGGTAAATTAGATACAACCCTTCTTAATAATCGGTTGGAACCTACATTTTAAGAATATATTTAATTAAATATTAAATCAACTTAGTTCACAATCATTATTTCAGAAAAAAAGATTGTGGGTTTATTATATTTTTCTTTGTAAACTATACTTGTTCTTGTATCTGCCAGTTAACTTTACAATAAAATTACTTAAAGTGGAATAAAGTATCATACTATATTTAACTTCCCAATGAAAAGTCAAAGTCTTAATTTTTGAAATCAAGTTATCAATTATGTGACATTTACTAACTACGGATAGACAACACCCACGAGCCGAGTTCAAGAAATCTGACACAAATTTTACCTAACTCGAGAATTGAACTCAGGTACACTTTAGTTACTTACAGGTGAGACGTCTACTTGAAAGTGATTAAATAAAAATCCAATTACATCACTACCGTAACGAACCAACTTTTCATTTCTAAAGAAGGTGCGCTTCTATTTTTTTGCAGTACAAAAGTATAAGTGAAATCAGATTCAGGGCTATTCTGTGACCATAATGGGCCACTTTAAAGCGCATAATTCGACCATCTGTTCGCATCGTTTGTTCAAAGGCTGAATGGGAGGCGTGAAGACCTCATAGGACGTCATATTTCACTGCAGGCGCCATGTGGTGGCTCCTTTAAGCTTTTGGTTTGACCGCTACTGCACAGTATATGCATAAAATGCAGATGAAACAATGGTAGCGCAGTAAAGGTGTAAAACTTATACGATAAATGTGAAAGATTGAATATTATGTGCGATTTTTACTTATCCTTATGACTTGGATATAATTTTGTACACAAATGCAAAATTACAGATAATACATAAAGCAACAGATAATGACTGCGTTTATGTATGGTTTGCTTTGCACACCTAGTACGTACATATTATATTTATAATAACATTGGTGATTATGTACCATATCGTTATGAAAAATATTATTTGTTCTAATGTTGTCCAATTTTTATCATATTCTGTAAAAAAAAACAACATAAAAAACTCCTCTTCGAAGTTTTATCTCAAAGCATCGCATATACTGCACTCAACTATTGTCGAATGGGTCGTCGAATAGTCTAACGAGACTGAGCGGCGGTTCAGAAGACAATGCATATCTTTATGAATGTCAGACACGCCTTCCATCTTGCTAGCGTGAAATCCGCGCATTGTTGTTAAAAATTAAAAATATTTTTTTATTAATTGTATTTAGACGTAGTGTAAAGAAGCTTGCACAGAAGATCGATGTATGTCCTTTAGGCCTCGGCCTCAAATTTCGCGGGCAGTGGAAAGATGTTTTGTATGGAATCCCATAGACCCGTTCTCTTACAAAGCAGGGCGGGAGCGGGAGCGGCAGCGCACGCATGCACACTGCGGCACTGCTTGAGTGTTACATCAAAATATTTTGGACCAGATGTAATCCAAAACACCACTTCTTTTTTTTTTGCTGGGGAGAACTTCTTTACGCGCCATAACCGCAGGCTAGCGACGCCTGCGGTCGTGTGTGGGGCTCGAGACTAAGTTCCACTACCCACTTAACTCCCCTGGTTTTCCCTTTACGCCCGATTGGGACGAGCCGGGGTCTATTCCCAGTCATCACCACTGGCTTTGTCACCACTGGGGACAAATGGGAGAAATATTCCCGATTGTTGCCAGTGGTGACGTATAACACTTACTTTCCCAGTTGTAGCCACTGGTTTATCACCACTGGTGACAAATGAGAAAAATACGTCCCAATTATCGCCAGTGGGGACGAACAGCACAAATATTGTCGCAAATGTCACCATGCATAGAAACACAAAATAATAATAATTAATTATTTTATAATTAATAATTATTATTATTTTAAATCACAGTTACATACCAATAAGGTATTCGGGATCCCAGTAGTCATGCAGTCTTACCAGTAGAACTACTGGGATTTTTCGTCCCAATAAACTTACCAATGGTAGGTCTACGCTTGTGTTGCTTTTTCCCATTAGTTTTACTATAACAAAACAAAACACAGACCTAGTAATTAATAGGTAGAAATCTAAGAGAGAAAAAAACAGAACTATATTTTTCACAAATGAATAACAGGAAAACATATCAGAGAAACAAATGAATGTCGGAGAAACAAAAGAATGTTGGGAAAACAAGTGAATATCAGAGAAACAAATGAATGTCAGAGAAAAAAAAATGAATGTCGGAAAAACAATTGAATGTCGGGGAAACAAGTAAAAGTATAAAAACATTGTCTAGTGATCAGAACTATCAGAAGTAAAAAAACAGGTGCAAGCGATTTTCGACCTTATCGACATTTACCAAAATAACGGGTTTAAATGAACCAGCAAAGGTAGTGAACAAGCATTTGCGAAAAAGCAACAAAATTTTAAATGTCAATAAGGTTGAAAATCGTTTTTTTTTAAACTTTAAATTAATAGGCAAACAAAAAAAACAGGTGCAAGCGATTTTCAACCTTATTAACATTCGAAATTTTGTTACTTTTTCTCAAACGCTTGTTGACTATCTTTGCTGGTTCATTTTAGAAAATGTCGATAAGGTCGAAAATCGCTTGCACCAGTTTTTTTAACTTCAGACCAATATAAAAATGTTTTAACGACATTCATTTGTTTTCCCGACATTCATTTGTTTTCCCGATATTATCTTGTTTCTCCGACATTCAATTGTTTTTCCGACATTCATTTGTTTCTCTGACATTCAGTTGTTTTTCTGATATTTACTTGTTTTCCCGACATTTTCTTTTTTCTCCGACATTCATTTGTTTCTCTGATATACAGTATTTTTTTTCCTGATATTCATTTGTGAAAAATAAAGTTCTGTTATATTTTTTCTTAGTTGTCTATTAATTACTTGGTGTGTGTTTTGTAAATATTGTTATAGTAAAACTAATGGGAAAAAGCAACACAAGCGTAGCCCTACCATCGGTAAGTTCCCAGAAGTTCTACTGGTAAGACTGTAGGGATTGATCTGGTCTTACTTAACTTTTTATTTGTGTTTTTATGCATGGTGACATTTGCGACAATATTTGTGCTGTTCGTCCCCACTGGCGATAATTGGGACGTATTTTTCTCATTTGTCCCCAGTGGTGACAAAGCCAGTGGTGATGAATAGGAATAGACGCGAGCCGGTGCCAGCCTTGTGGCTATTGACCAGCCGAAAATGACACTGGAACCTTAAAATGAGTGTAAATTTTTGACATTATATTTTTTTGTGTATCAACTTTAAAATCGGTGATTTTTCTTGGAAATTAAAATTTTTGTTTAAATCAGATGTCGAGATAAGGAAATAATCAGTTTTTCAAATTATGTCATTACACCTATTGTTTTTTTTTGCACATATTTCCGACATATACCTACCATAACTCTCAGAAAAATAACACTTCAAATTTTCTAAAAAAAACATTTAGAAGACGCCACCAGTAATTTGTTGAACTAAAACCTGGGTGCTTCAAGTAAGCGCCACGCCGCATTCCTGCGGGCAATAATTAAAAATCTCCGCGGGGTAATTGACATCAAATATTAGTTTGGTCACGGCAATTAGTCGCGCCGCGGTCGATCGCCAGACGCGGCGACAACCGACTATGTGGACTTGATAGGAGAACACACTATTAGTAGATAATATTATATTGAGTGAATAGAAATTCAGTTTTCATACCAGACAACGTCCAGAAAGGAAAGAACCCCAAAATAATATCTCTGGACATTATTCACACAGCGCCTTCGCGACCATTACACCAAATGGCTCGTCAGTCAAGAAGTTCGTAATAACTACATATACTCGTATAAATCTAAGCTGATGGAATGCCTTCTTGGTGCAAAGCATTTTGAAGCTCTAGCAAAAAAGGAGTAAAGTTCCTGCAATTTGAATGACCTAACTAAGCAATGGCAGGGCCAAGGTCTCCTTCATTGAAATCAAGTCTTTGTTACAATGCTGATTACTAATGATTGACATAAGCTGATACGCTTACCAAATCCGCATTGGTAATAAATTATAAACTGTATTCTATGCCACAGCTGTGTTCGAAAAAAAAAACGACAAATCTTTTAATTATGATTTTTTTGAGGAGAATGCGTTTAATTAAAGGATCAAAAAGGTTCTCAATAGAACAATTTCTGTCTAAAATACTTAAAACACACGCAAGCTGAAAACAGTTGAAATCACTGAAAAAACTGTAAGAATTACATAAATACATTATGTACATTATTCGGATCACCAACGAAAACAAAAACATATCTGATCGTACCTGAGACGCACTATTGCTACATCGAAGCATTCGAAAAAAATCGGCATCTCAAAGCAATTTCATAGGATAACACTGCATCACAAATACTCGTAAGAGGTGTATTTGAGCACTTTAGGAGACAAAGGACCGAATCTCAGCGAGTGTGTAATACAAGAGATTTGGGCGGCTTCTGCGATGCGCTCAAATATTGGTGGTCACGGCAATCAGGCTTGTGTGGCAGCGTGACCCGGCGACATACCTCCGAGTATCATAACACTTCACTTGCTTTCAGTGTTGAGCGAATGAGTTGTAAAATAAGGAGTTTGTCGTCATCTTTTTTACTAAACCTGACAGACTTCGTTCTGTGTCTTTTTGTTGGCCTTTTTACTAGGTATTCTCCTGGCAATTTTTCTCTTCCTTCTTCTTAACAAAAATATGAAAAATACTGCGGAATTGGTCGAGTCGTCTCAAGTTTCACGCTTTGAACGTTTGGCTACACAATTTTTCTCTATACAGGGTGTAGAGTGGACGATGTGAATAATGTTATCAGCTAATAGACGACTAATAGATCATTTAAACTCCTTCTTTATTTTTAACTTATTATGATTGTACGCTCATTATAAGTTCGTTCGACAACATTTTTGTTATTAATTCACTGGTTAATAACATTTTAGTTACCCCTTCGCGTTGTACTGAGAGTTAAGAAATTCATTTCTTAAGGTTCATTAATTTATTAAGGTTTTAGACAAATAACAATTTAATAATTTTGAAAACGTTCGCAGTTTACTGGTGATAACGCTAATGTAATTTCGTCTAATGAATGAACACTTCGCAATCAATTAAGCAATTACTGCGTGGACCACGACGCCGCGGAGCCTCATTCACTCGCTTGAATGACTGCTCCATAACTAGTTTCACATCAATATGTATAAATAAATAAAATAAAGTAAATATCTATTGACATTATTCTCACAGCCTTCTAGCTCCAAACTATAGTACAATAATTGCCAAGAAATGGGTTTCAAACAAAAGATAAACATTACTTAATTATACTCTTTATATAGATACATATTATAAACAGATCTTTTTTTTCGGAGGAGAATGCGTTTATGTACCATAACCGCAGGCTAGCTAGACCTGCGGGCGTGTGTGGGACTCGAGACTAAGCACTACCCACTAAACTCCCCCCTACACACCCGATTGACACGAGCCGGTGCCAGCATTGTGGCTATTGACCACCTAAATTCATGCACACAAAAAGTTTGTACCGTTCAAGAATTGAATCCGTGACCAATTGGTGTAAATATCTGAATTCTCAACCATTAAACCAAATCGGATGTCAATCTTGTTTGTTTTTATAACAAAAATTATCAACATACCACACGAGCGAAGTCGAGAGCCGAAACTAGTAAATACTGCCAAAGTATTAATGACTAACCCTATCCTAACAGTATTGTATATTTAGTCCTTACCTAATGATGAGTGTTATGTAATCTAATTGAGCTTAATTGAGTCATTTAATTTTGAACAAAGTATGATCCAATTTGACAACAGATTACAATGCGATCATGGTTTTGACGTCATGTAATTATGCTACACACATTGAATTAATACGAAATAATATTTATTATTTACAACTAACCACTAATTGAACACAATACTATTGAAGATTCAGGTTATCACAAAGGGAGGGTTTTCCTTATTAAAATTTTGGTTTATGCTTCCGTAAAGATTTCCGTTTATTTATTTTTTTAATTCGGCGATTCTTAATATATTTCATGAGCCTTCTTCTATTTGTGGCTTTGGTAAGTACTTACGTACTGTACTATGAAAAAAGTTTATTAAAATTGAAATAAAAAAGATAACTAAGAAGCTAAGCATGGCAGATACATTTCGGCGATTCATATTTAATTAATAGGTATATGAGGAGTGGCACTTATCTACTCGTGTACTTATACCCTTTTTAGGGTAAACTATGGACTTACTCTAATTTTCTAAATGCCGTTAATATATCTCAAGCACAGAGCATACACTTTAACAAGATTGGTGGGAAGTATTGTCTTCACGGTATCTCATGATTCATTATATTAAGTTAGCGCAATGTTTCTAGTACAATAAGCCCTTTACGGAAGCACCATTCTTTGTCTTGGCCGTTTTTTTAAATGACAAATCAGTTGGCAGGCTCACATCCCAACTGATGGTAAGTGGCCACTGCGGCCTATTCCAAGGAGGGATACTTATCGAACCATCGATCAATCTGCTGCCACACTGTGTCTGCTGCTCCCTTGATCTTCGAACCTTTAATTTCATATGTGCAGTCATGTTTTTTTTATTGCAATATGTAACAAGACGAGCAGATCGTACATCTGATGGTAAACGCCACGTCTGCCCTTAGACAGTTCAGTGCCAAACAGTAACTAAGCAGTTACTGTCTGGCACCGCCCTGCGCCCGCTACACCGAGACGACAGTTATTAGGTCTCATATACCTAGTAATTTCACTAAATATGCAATAAAATGTAACGCTATTGGTAATGGTATGTATGCCAATGTTAAAGGGTCCATTTTAGATGAGCTTGTAAACATAATAATGCACATGACTGTACTGGTTTCCGCATTAATATTGCCGGTACATGCCAGAACTGTTATGGTGGTAAATTTTGATAGTATCAGTTTTAAAACTGACAATAATGATGACACCTTCTTTTTTGTAAAGAGACGGCATCTAAGTTATCACCAGATTTTCACGACAAAAGTCATTGGTGAAACTGGCCCATAAAATGATTATTATAATGTCAGAATCTTCCTGCTTCAGAAAGATGACAAACTATCGATAACGCAACTGTCGCTAGTTGCGCAACTCTTCGCTATACTTATTTAAATCTTTGATGATCTCTGCGACAGGTGTCGCAGTGACATTACTAGAGGCGTAGTCTTACCATAAACGAATGTTAAAACTTCGATTCGTAACTAATCGATTCTTCTATCGATCCACTCTGAACGATTGAGGACCTCTATAACTAAAGGACATCCTCATCTCATGGTTCGATAGCACATTTGGCATGCTCTATGACTATGACTATACGCAAAATTTTATGTGATAAAGATTTGTGTTTGTTCTGTGCTGTGTCTGAATGTTAATATGTAATTAAGTACCAATTTGTGGTAACTTCGTTATTTTTGATACTCGTAACACCATGTCATGTGCTCTTTTTACTAACTTTGGGATCAGCTCAATGTTTGTGATATAGTTTGGTTGTTTTTCGAAGATTCTCAAATTGTTATTTTCGAATTTCGGACTTCAATCATATTCAAATTGTTTTATCCAAACCGACTTACTTCTAATTAAATTAATTGGTTTTTGATTATAAAATTGTACGTTTAAAGAGATAAACAAAAAGAAAATTTTCCGATGTTTTAAAATTTCATAATCGATTATAACGTGTAAGCGAATGATAATAGCAATGAACATCTCTAAGTGGGCGGGAACCTACAATCATGAACGTTATTTCTCTTCATACATTTTTCAGTCAAAAATTGTGAAATTTAACAGCTGTCAAATCGATGACAGCTGTCGCAGAGATCATCTAAGATTTAATAATGTATAGTGTCACGAAGCGGCCATTAGGGCGGCGCGCGCGCTGCTATCCGCATTATCTGCGTCGTCTAATTTGTAATCACCGCGCTGTGAGCTTATTAAGCTATTACGGCGATATTACCGGGTTGAAGCGGCTGTTTCGTTGTGATAAACTTTAAATATTCCTTACTGAAATTGTCTAGAATATCTACTGGCCGTGTTTATCAATATGAACTCAAATTGTCGCGCGATTACAATCGATGCATTTAGGTGTTGCATATTTTATGAAGATCGAATTATTGTAGTCATAATTAACTGAACAATATTCATTTGGCCTCATTCTGAATATAAAAAGCTTAAAGACATTATAAACATAATGTAGGTACTGTTTTAGTTTTAATGGCAATTTTGATCATTTGCATCTGACGATGCATGATGGCTTGACCTAATAAATTGACAGGACAACGTTTTTAATAAAGATTTTTTTAATGCTACCTATATTAATTTAACGTTCAACTTATCATACTTTGGACAAGGCGTCATCGATGAATTGTAAATCGACGTCGACGAAACGTTTTTCGAAATGGAATAGTGAACCCATTAAAAAGTGGTAAAAATTCTACTCGTTATTCCGTCTGATCAAACTATTTTCAGGTTTACCATTAACGTTATACGTTGTTGTTGTATTAGTTATAGGGTAAGAATTTTGTCACGAAGGCACGCGGCCATTATGGCGTGCACAGGCGCAGGCGCACTATCAGCGTCGTTTAATTTGTAATCGCGGGTTTGAGTTATTACTGCAATGGTTACTGGCCGGGCCATATTGCTGGGGTAAAAATTACATATATTATTAATAAAATAATAATATTATTATTATTTGAAAAAAAAAACATCAATAAAACTTATTGATAGATAGGGGAAATGTATTTTTATGTACCACAAGGGTGGCGCTCAAGCCTCAAGCCGCTGAAAGAGGTTACCGTCGCTTATAGACGCATTAGACGCTTGTAACACCAGAGGTATCATCGCGCATCGCCGTCCACGTTGGCAGCGAAAAAAAGAAAGTATTTTCCGCTGCAACACCATGCCCTCTCCCAATTAAGCTCTGTATAGATCTTCTTGTTCCCCTTTAGAAAGAAATAAGATTTAACGTGGATTCGGATTCAGGTCCAGTAGCTAGGTACTGTAATAGTCATTGTTAGCATGTGAATCCTAATGAATAGCCCGGACATCAGGAACTCAACCTGTCATTTGCATACTAATTCAAAGATCAATCTAAAATAAACATTTAAGACAGGACCTTCGCAGTAATAGTGCTAACCTTTGTCTAGGAACCTCTATCTCGTGGGTCCTATTAGAATGACTCCAGCACTTTGTTGGCGAGCTTAATTAAGCAAGTGCCGGCCACTGGCACTCAATAAAGCGCGGTCGCTCGCTCGCTCGTGACCGCTCTCTCGCGCGGTCTAATGAAGTCGTCGCTCGCTCGCACACGGAGACACGCGCCCGGTTACTGTGGAGATGGCTTCGCGGTCATTTAAACCAGTTAGCATATTATGTTACTTAAGAATATTGCGCCTATGTTGAGTGTAATGTAAGTAGATAATGGGAGGCCCAGGGTGCTTAGACAAGATGACATCGCTTCATAGCTGGCGAATTTCGCTATGTCCAATTTGTATGGATTTGACAGATGCCATAGAAAAGTCACGTGTTGAAAGTATGGGATTTGACATTCGCTATCGCAAATTGAGCTATAACGAACGTCATAAATGCCGCTTGTCTAGGTAGGCAGATAATTACATCTCACGGTCAAAAAAAGTCACAAAAAAAAGGCTTCCGGCATTTATTATTTAAGAAAGGACCTTTTCAGTAAAAATGCTAACCTTTGTCTCTGGAGTCTGAACCTCTATCTCTTGGGTCCTGTTAGAATGACTCCAGCACTTTGTTGGCAAGCTTAATTAAGCAAGTGCCGGCCACTGGCACTCAATAAAGCGCGGTTGCTCGCTCGCACACGGAGACACGCACCCGATTACTGAGGAGACGGCATCTCAGTCATTCAAATGAGGTAAGTAGCATATATTTAAAATTACAAATTATGTTGAGTTAAATACTGGTAGTTGATAGCGAAACCCAAATGCTTACATCTCAAGGTCAAACTTTGTTACTAAGAAATGGCTACTCGCATCTATAAGTAGACAGGACTAACTTGTCATAGGCCATAGCGTAGCAATTTTTGAGCGCTCTTTTATCACGTTTCATAATGTTCCTCGCTGTCTCTAAAATTTATAAAGATACAGAGTGTGTAAGCTCTATTTGAATGACTTAAGAAAACTTTGTTGGTGTGCCAATATCGGCCACTAGCACTCAATAAAGCGTAGTAGTTCGTAAACGCTCGCTAGCGCAAAAGTCGTCGAAAAAATACTCAAATAGTTGTTTTCTTGGTAAATGCATACACATCATAAAATAAAAATCACACAGATCAATACAATACAAGTTTATACATACAAATCAAATATATTTGTATTTGTTGTCTCTGGCATTTCAATACCGTCCTCTCACCAGGTTAACTTACGTTAGTTTACTTAATTACGTTTGACTGTGTTTTTTCCCACCAAGTACTAGTTTTACCTAAGTCTATTAGATAAGTTCGTCGTAAATGTCTGTCAATGCCGCTGTCTTATTTTATCTAACAAATAAATTACTAACAACTTAACTGAACTGAAATAACTTTATAAAAAGAAGCCGCCTCCACATCACTGTGCCCAGCTAGGAGGCTCTCTGGGTGGCACTTATTACAACTCATTAGAGCCGCGACGGCACATAACTACACAAATTATCCCTTTTCACCGCCTCTGCGACCCAGGGTTAATACTTCAAATCTTTTATATCTGCTTTTGCACTTCGACACTATGACTCAGGAAACGCACTATAAACACGAGAAAAACCATTTATGTTACAACATTTTTTAAGTGGTAGAGCTATGCTAAAGACTGTTCATGTCTGTCAGTCGAATATACATAATATGAAATGGGTTGACTCAACCCAGAGATGATGAGTATCATCTTTTCGGAAAAGGCCAACGTATTTATGATAGTTTTTGGTGAGTGAAAGTGCTCCTTTTATCCCCCCTTTCCATCACCCATAGCGATTCCTAGGCCCTTTCGACTATATTATATTCTCAAAGGCAGCCAACGCATCTAAAATTCTAGTTGCAGGGGTTCATAGGCGGTAGTAATTACCTACTTACCATCAGTTATTGCACTTCCTCGTTTACCTCATGAAAAAAAGTCAGCAGACAGCCCGCCAGCTGACGTGGTGACTACTGTGGCTAGTGGTGGTAAGACTAAGCCTTATCCACTGAGGGACACTTAACCAGGAAGCATCGCTCAATCTGATCTTCGAGCCTTTAATTTAAATTGCTCCCACAATAATATTACCGGAACATAGTCAAAGATACCTACTATGGCAACGTATTTATCTGGGGGCTAGTGAAACTGCCCTTATTTTTAGTTTTCATGTCTAAACAAAGGCCAGTAACAAAAAAAAGCAATTAAGTTTAGGTATCCTTCTGTAAAAACGAAGAAAATTATTTAGTATACCTATATTCCTGAAAGAAATCTTCAACAAATACTTGAAAACCTAATATATTCATACATCGACAAGAAATCTTGGCATTTAGACTCCAAGCTCACTCTGGGTACTTTAGACCCATTAGGGTCCTTGCACGTTCTAGGGTTAGGCACAGGGCACTAAACAAGTTAACCGAGTCGTTAACCTGTCTACATTGTGGGGGGTTGGGGGGCACTAAAGGCCATAGGTGTGATCTTAGCAGGTTTTCGAATTGACGACATTTTCATTAGGTGGTTGAATAAAGGTATTTATTGTGCGCACATGGCTTAGTTTGTGTGGTATTAGACTTTATTACAGAAACTGGTCCTACTCAGTAATCGAACCTGTCAATCTGCGCGTCTATCTTATTAAGGAAAAATAAATTAACATTAATAAGATATATCTTTTGGTAATATTTCCACGAAGCCATACATATAACCCTAAACTAAGCATGGCTTGAACTACGGGTGGCATGCTACGGATAAACATTAATTACATACCTACTTGTTTTTGTAAATACATAGAAACAACAAACTGATACAAACAGACTTGTTAAATCGAACCCGCGACCTCTGCAGGTCTAACCACTCTTCAACCATTACACAAATCGGTCGTCATTCACACACATTTAAAATTAAAATAAGCAAGAAATTACAATCAAAACTATAGCCATTTTGAATAACATTAATTACCTACATAGCATTAATAGCTGAGCCTTGAGTTCATTAAATATCATTGGTGATACTTCTAAAATGTAACAGGACAGTTGCTCATTTAACCACGAGCAGCGTTTTGTAATTAATAATGAGTTTTCGTTGTCCAATTCTCAGAATCAATAGCTTATTGAGTCCTGGACCGGAGAAACTTTAAGTTACACTACAAAAGATGCTATACTCGTAGGTACAAAGCGTTTTTATTATGTCACTTCAGGAAGACAAACACGCAGTCCACCAGAGAGTTAACGTCCGCTACGGTCTATTTCATTAAGGAACTTCAGCAGGATAGGTCTCTAAAAGTGCTGCCATCTTAAAAGCTTATCTCATTTTGGAGCCATTGATTTCAATTGTATTTTTAGCTCCTAACATCAATATTGCCGGAGCACAGCCAGAGCTTCGCTCTCTCATAATATTAATTTATGTATATTATTATAAAATTTATAACAAAACGATATATTAATAGGAATAATTCGCAATTGGCAAGCGTGGTGATTAAACCACTAATACACCAATAATCACAATTGTAACGATAACTTGATTCTAAAGAAGGAGGTGCTCTTCAGTGGAACATTAATTAATAGGCTGTTATTTTACGAATAACAATCACGAAAACAGTTCATAAACTATATGGCATTCTTTTGCGGCAAAAAGTTCATTTAGTATAGATTTCAGCGTGGTTGTTACCGGGCATAAAATTGGACACGCGCTCTGATGAGCCATTTACCGCGCGCTCCGGCTCGCGGTGTGTAACTAACTTTATCTAGACACGCGGCAGCGTGTCAAGCCAAGTTCAAGCAAAAAGGAAAGGAACGGGCTAGCCAGCGCCAAGTGTATATTTACACGAACCATTTGGTGGCACTTTTGACCCTTCTATAACTTAATACCTTTTTAACGTAAACACATGAAACTACGTGAGTTTAATAAGGTCCATAAGGACACCTAGAAGCCCAAATTTCATGAAGCTAACTCAAACGGTTATAAAGATATGAAGGTCAAAAAGTCGTAAATTAGTATTGACTCACTGACTTATAGTAGCAAAACCTAACGTACTTCCAGATGACCTAGAAAGATGAAATTTGGAATCCAGCTTGGTAATTGTGTGTAACCGTAGGAAAAAATCTGAAAATAGAAAAAAGTTAAAAATTAGGGGGGGAACCCCCCCCCCCCCCTCCCCCTATTTTTTAACTTTTTTCCATTTTCTGATTTTTTCCTACGGTTACACACAATTATCGATCTGGATTCCAAATTTCATCCTTCTAGGTCATCTGGAAGTGGGTTAGGTTTTGCTACTGGTTAGGGTAACAAAACCTAACGTACTTCCAGATGACCTAGAAGGATGAAATTTGGAATCCAGCTTGGTAATTGTGTGTAACCGTAGGAAAAAATCTGAAAATAGAAAAAAGTTAAAAATTATATGGGGAACACCCCCCCCCTCCCCCTATTTTTTAACTTTTTTCCATTTTCCGATTTTTTCCTACGGTCACACACAATTATCGATCTGGATTCCAAATTTCATCCTTCTAGGTCATCTGAAAGTAGGTTAGGTTTTGCTACTATAAGTCAGTCAGTCCTAAACGCGCGCTAAACAACCGGCCAACGCGGCGGTGTGTCTTCGGCGGCGCGCGGCACCACATTAAATCTCAATACCTGCCTAGTTTTCTTTACAAAAAGTAATGATATCCCACCAAAAACATAAATGTGAAAAAGGAGAGCTAAGTTCAATACAAAAATTATGTTCGGCTGTGGGCTTCGCCGCAAAAAGAATGGAGATCTAATTGAGTGCCAAGTTGTATGATCTTAAAGTAGGTAAGATTTGACTTGGCCAGTTTTTATCAGATTTAAAATACATAAAATTATATAATATGTTGAATAACTTTATAAAATGACTGATGTAATAAAAACTGGCCAAGTCAAATCTTACCTACTTTAAGATCATAGAACTTGGCACTCAATTAGATCTCCATTCTTTTTGCGGCGAAGCCCACAGCCGAACATAATTTTTGTATTGAACTTGGCTCTCCTTTTTCACATTTATTAATTGTAAGCCCTGGATCACATCCGCGACATGATATCAGAAGTAGGTAAAAAAGTGTGATTTCTTTTATAACGTCAATTAAAGCTACTTATTGAACCTGTAGCGGCTATCGGAATGCGCTACATAAGACTGACGGCAACAAAGCAAGATTGCAAGTCAGCGAAAAGTGCACGTGTTAACATTGGCTTCGAGAATCGTCACTCGCACGTCACTGAGACAGCCAATCAGAGCGTAGCGCTAGCAGATTTATTCTCTCGGCTAGCTAGCATATGTATATACAGCACAACAAGACGGTACGATGGGCCGAGGTACCCGAGCACAGACACCTAGCTCGGAGGAAGATCTTCCCTTTTCGTTGACGTGACCTTCATAGTTGACAAAGCTTTACCATTAAAAAAAAACTATCTTTTTTCCAAACACTTTGTCACGATATAGTCGGAGTAGTTTTGCACCATGATCCTTGGATCCACGATATGGTTAGGCCTTTTATTACATTGGTTCGACTGTTCTGTTTTTTTTTTCGATCTGAACTCCATTACTTTTAAAAATTAAATTAAATTAAATTCGTTTATTATCATATGATAATTATGTCATAGATCATTTTTAAGGTAGGTAATAATGCGTACTTAATAACTAGATTAGTAGTGAAATGTCAGTAGAAAAATTAAATTGAAGTGCATGATTCTAAGATTAACATTGTAAATAAAATTAATTTAAATTAAAATTAAATGTTAATCAGAAACTGGGTATATTAGATTAAAATCAATTGAATTGATAAAATGATGATCTATCGGGTAGATCAATAAGATTATGCATCTCACATTTAACAAGGATGCAATTGGTATTGGATCATAGCTACACTGCCATTCGACTATGCCGTTTTCTTTTCCTCAAATTTAATGTTTTCTATGATTTTCGAGCCCTTTTAAGTTTACTGGCTTCCACATTAACAATTCCGGAGCACAGCTAAAGTTATCGCGGCAGATTGTACCTTTTCCCTACTCATAGCTAGCCAGTCAGACACTGAAACGTGTATAACCATTTACTAGACCCAACATGGAACCCATGACATTCCGGTTGACATAGAGGCAGTCAAAATCGCAGTTTGGAAAGCATTGTTGCCATCGAAGTTGTCAGATGATAACTCAGCTCTCATATACCTGGCCTTATATTAACCATCATGTTTGAATGTATTAAGTCATCATCGCGGTTCCTCGCGTAATTACACGATGTCATAGACACGGCCTTAATGCATCCGCCCGAGACCGTAATAGCTCTATACTCTATGGCAATTTATAATTTATTACGACCATCATGTTTATTCATAAATATGCTTTTCGTGTCATAAGTAGATTTTTAAGTTGAATGAAGACTCTCAAAACTATCAGTAGTAGTAATATTAGCTTTCATAGATTTCGAATAAACAAACATGTTTAAAATACATACATTCAAAATCTTTTGGATAACCCTAACATGTCAATTTTAAATTGCTTTAAAACAATTTGACATAACTTAACAAGACATACCGGTATAAATAACAAGTCATACTCAGATAAATTATAACAATTACATTATTTTCATACGTTTTTTGTAAATATGGTTAAACTTTGTTGGAGGTAGAAATTTTTCTGCTTTTCGCACCACAACCTAAGTTTAGGAAACACCCAGAAATAAAACAATTTCACCATGACTAAGCTCTTGTAAATGTGTAATGTCTAAACACGGATCAATTTGTCTGTTTGTCTACTGCCAGTCAAAGTAGCTTCCCATAGAAATTCTCACAACCTAAACGATTTGCTAACACAATTTGCACGTCTCTCGGCCAATAGGAAGCGGGTATTGAACTACGGCCCTTCCGCCTATGTTAGTTTTCCCATAGGAACTGTCGGACAAGTTTGTAATGTTAATGTTATTAGTTGCTGGCCAATAGGTACACGTGAACATAATTGTAGGTTGTGGTAATTGTGCTAAATTATGGATTGATATAGTCTTTTTTTCTTCTTTTTTTTTCGAAGAAGCATGCGTATATGCACCTTATGGTGCATATACTGCGTGTTTTTTTAGTCGTTGTTTTTCCGCAGCACCTTCAGTAGTACTATCGATTTATGCAAGTAATTTTTTTTTAATTTTTTTTATGTTTTTTTTTTTTACTTTTTTTTTAATTTTTTTTTTTTAAAGTTTGATGGGAAAATTGATACCAAGTGTGAGTAAATAGTAAATAATCATTTTTTTGATAAACGCGAAGGGCAATGACCCCGGCCGGTGACCGACCGTGACGCGGCTAGTACTATTGGTTCGAGTTTCGTCTATCATAATCGTAAAAAAATTTGATTTGACTAAAAAAAGAACTTTATTAATTTATTTACTACTTAGATAGAAACATTTTACTGCGGGAAAACAACGACTAAAATTCCACGCTGTATACGCATAGTGGCCGCAAGCTAGCTAGACCTGCGGCCGTGTGTGGGACTCGAGACTAAAGCGTTCCACTACCCACTAAAATCCCCCGGATTCCCTCACACCCTATTAGGACGAGCCGGAGCCAGCCTTTTGGCAATTGACCAGCCCATCCCAGGGATGTGAAGGGGAAACCGGGGGTTTAGTGGGTAGTGGACGCTTTAGTCTCGAGACCCACACACGGCCGCAGGTCTAACTAGCCTGCGGTTATGGTGCATAAACGCATTCTCCTTAGAAAAAAAAAAAGATGCACTTCACATTCTTTTTCTCTTACCCCGCCAGAACACCAATCTGGTACTGCCAGAGAAAGATTCTTTGATTCAATAATGGTGCCTATAGGTACTATACAAAACATTATTAAGCTGTTACTTAAAGACACCAGTTCGTCTCAGTATTCTTGAGCGTTCATTGTTCGCAGACAAAGGGCGGGTTTGCATTAATTATTGCTAAAGTATCGCTAATTGAAGCTGCTCGCTAAAGCCTGCTTAGCAAGGAGGCAAAGATTATAAACTTACAGATAAGACGGTCGCTGAATTTGTCTTGGAGCGGACGGTTGATCCGTATCCGTATCCCACCAAATCTACCATAATATGATAAAACAGGATGTTACTACCTATGTATTTTAGTTCATACCTGTATTTTCGTTTATTCTAGTGATCTATCCATAATTGCTCAAGACTTGACATAAGAACAGAACTTATTATAAAAATATTGGCCCTAATATTTACATAACGTGTAGGTAACAGTCCAGTTTTTACATTAGTAGAATTATGGTTACTTTATGAGGTACTAATTTTATGGTACTAATCCTATGAGCGAAAACATTACATTAAAAGATGTATGTGCAATAAACAACACGTAACCACTGTCTCAAAGTCTCAATTGAAATGTACGCAATGGATAGTAAGCAGAAAATTGGTTAGTTATGTATCTAAAAGAAAGTAATAAAATTATCAAGGCAGTCTGTCAGTCCGATTACTAAGAGAATTTCTAGACTCGTAACTTCAATGTTTGTGACCTTTCTGTATCTACAGATTTATTGTTCTTTGCCAGTCCGTAAGAGCCGCTAAAGACAATCGGTCGTGTCATGATGGTTCGCAAACAGGCGTGCAAACAACACTGCAAATGCAGAACTCACACAAGGATCTCGAGAGGTCTGCAAACATGTCATCTGCAGGATAATTTGTCGACTTATATATTAATTCGCTGGGGTACAAAACCCGGAGGTTGTGGGTTCGATTCCCGCCTTGGGTCTGGTTGGTGGTAGGACTTTTGCAGAGCCTGACTGGCTAGCTACCACAGATGAAATCTGCCGCCATTCCGGCAGTATTAATGTGGAAGCCACTACTCTTGAAATCAAAGGCTCGAAGATCAGATGAGCCGACAGTCTGGCAGCACATCCTCCTGACCACATTGAGCGACGCGTCCTGGTGAAGTGTCCCGCAATGGAATAGGCCGCAGTGGCCGCTTACCAGGTGGGCTGCGTGTCTGTCTGCCAACTGACTTAGTACCTATAAAAAAGGGTAACAAAGAAATAAGTTGACAACCTAGCTTTACGATTGATCTACATCCACAACGATAAACCGGGTTAGTAGCACATCGCTTTGTCAATTTTAAAATTTGTGACCTTACCTTTCATCACTTTTTTTTATATTAGATAACATCAATTACTCAATGTTGTTCAACATTATTATGACATAAGATTACGCTGAAAAACATTTAGACACAAAAAAAATGTTTGCTAAAATAATTAGTAACCATCCGACCAGTTTTTTTCCCGTAACCTTTACCAAGGGCTTCGGGCACCAAACATAGTTCAATTATCAATCGCATTGTTTGCAATTCAATTAATTCTATACGAAAATAAATAAAACAAAAGGTTACGCATCTGTAATTGAGGTTATAATTAGTATGAGACATAAAAGTAAACATGAGTTTCCTAGAATTTAACATAACAAATTGTTCAAAATTTTACTCTATGTTCATTGACTTAAGGTTTAGTTCAGAGTGTGTTTTCACGTGAGAATTAAACATTGATGATCGAATATGTAAGTAATTAGCAATAAGTGTTTAAGCAGTGATCTAACAGGAAAATGGCCAGTCATGGAAGATCATCATGGTCTATTAATGTGACGAGATTTGTGGTTTTAATGCTATTGATATTATTTAAACGATTTTCGCTTTTAATTAAAGGAGTAATGAACAAATGAACCAAATGGACACAAAAATCATCAATATCAATTGCACAGTGACTCTACACAAACACTGCATTCGGAAAATTGCTATCTGTCTATACTAATATTTACAGTTTGTTTGTTTCTATTGAAAAGGCTTCGAAACTACTGAACCGATTTGAAAAAGTATTTCACTGTTGGAAAGCTACACTATCCCCTAGTGCAATAGGGCACTTTTTTATCCCGGAAATGTGGGGGGAAGGAAGGGATATTTTAATAAGAAATGCACGGGTGAAACCGCGCGGAAGGCTAGTAGATAGATATGACCCGCCACAAATTACCACCACCACCAAAATTGGTCACATAAAATCATACAGCCGATTGAGAACCTCATCCTTTTTTATTAAGAGAGTAAAATAAATGATTAACCGAGTAGTATACTCGTACATTTATATTAATTCCTGATTTCAAAAGTGACATGGAGTAAGCTTACTCAATTAGCGAGTCTTTGTACGAAGTACGAACGTTGAGCGATGTGAACGAAGCTCAAACAATCCTCTTTGGCCAGTATTTGCCGACTGGTCAACAGCTGTCAGCACGCTTGTAAGAATTTTAACGGAATCTTTTAAATGCATAAAAATATTGATTTAGGTTCTGCACACGACGAAACAAGTTCAATTTATTAATGTGCTGTATTTAAATCGAAAAACTCAATGAAGGTACATATGTTCATATTTTAATAATTATGTTAATGAAATTTAAGAGAATTTGTCTAATAAGAGGAAGGTTTGCTGATGGTGGCACTCACAATTTGATTAACATGCTTAATTTAATTTGATATGAATTAAATTAAAACACTTTAAAAAACCAAAGTTAAAATTAAACCCCTTAAAATTAAAATTAAACCATTGTATTCCTATTTTTTAAAGTTGTATTTCACGTTGTAAAGAAAGACTATTTTTATATTTGGTAAAAAACAAAAAAACAAATGAACGCGGTAGTTCCTTTTTAAAGTTTACGACGACCCCCAACGTTCATTAAATACAGCCGGTCGACAAAGCGCGCTAATGCCCGGCACACGTCCACAGACGGCAGCTAAAAAGAAAATTATTCTTAATTCAAAATTCAAAATAAATATCCCGCCATTCGGATTCGAAAAAGGAACCGTCACAAAAGAGATCGGCTCGAAGAGGCCAGTCAAGAAGTCATTTAAAATATATTGAGTCGGGCGACAAAGCATCGATTGTCCAGTTGAGTATAAACGTAGGGTTTTTCTACGCTGAATTAGTGGATATTACTTTCGAATAGGGCCTAATAAATCTTTGCTATGGGCACTTGAGCGTCCATTGATTTCTCAAGAGTAGGCGTGATTGTCGATGGTAATCTTCATAAATTTTATGTGAGGAATCGATAAGTCAAGAGTAAAAGAAAGATCATATTGCGCGTCCATTTCGCTAACAATCAGTCATTGAAGTGGATGGTTGTATCAATTTTGAGTTATGTTCTCCTCGTAATAGATATTATTGTTCGTCCTTTAGTGCGGGATTCTTTATGAGGGCAGTCTAATCAAAGGTCCATTGGGAAATGAATGGATCGTTTGTAAGTCTCGAGTTATTTCAAGAATGTTTTGCGTGGTGGCAATAGGTTCTATTAACTTCAGAATACAAGTTTTCTCACCACTAGTAGCAGTAATTAACTCTCTGTAAAGATGAAAAAGAGTTATTAATACAAGACATTGCTTTATGGGTTTTATAGCTTGCAGAATTATTTTCTTATTATAAATATAAACCCTTTCGAATCACACCCAGAGAAACATTCGTGTGACTAATATCTGTGTTCGTTTTTTTGGTTGTCAATAAATGTAAAAGTAAAATTATTTTATGATTCGCGGTACTTTTCATATACCTATTAACTATGATACAAAACATACGCTTATTAACTTTCATTAAAAAAAAACTTTAATCAAAGAATGAAGGTAGGGAATTAATTAGGGAAATATTTTTAAGTGTATATCCAAAAAAGGCTGAAACGTGCTCCAAAATAAACCAAAGGCACACCAAAGGTTAGGTCCTGACCAAAAAAGTATGGACGTACACCAAAAAAGGCTGAAACGTGCACCAAAAAAATTTAATTGCTAACGGTTACTTACTTTTTTGGTTACGATTAGGTACAGACAAGCCAAAATAATTAGTTCAGCATGTGGCTTTCAGTTTTACTTTACGTTCGTCGGCTTGAAAGATAACACTGTAATGTATTTACCGCCCAACTAAGGAAGTACGTTTTAGTAAGTCAGTTGAAACTAAACATCGCTGAATAGTTTTAAATTTCATTAAGACCGCACGGAGTCGTATTTGGCGGGCAGCGTATTAGCATAAAGTTGTCGGGCGCAGACACCAACAAATGCTCTTATCGCGCCGAGATTGAAAACACGCGCCTTAATTGGTCATCAATATACGACCTAATAAGCACCTAGGGCGGAAGGAGACTACCGGTGATTACCGGTATTTTATCGTCGAAATTAGAACCATTACTGTGAGTATCCCTAAATGGAATAGGCTGTAGTGGCCGCTTAGCTCCAGTGAGGATGCGTGCCTGTCTGTCAACTGATTTAAAGAAAAAAAAATGAGAAATGAGTCTAAAGACCGAAGAAATCACTGATTCTAACTAAGTTTTGACTACGATAATAGTGTACAGTGAGTTCGCAAGAATCTCTATATTTCTCTATTCTTATATTAATAGCTCAATGGGACGGCAATTTGACACAATAACTTTACGTATGTTTGGAAGAACTAAGGTGTATTTAATTGCACTACCAACTTCATACTCCATTGATGAGTATTTTCCAATCTTCAAATAGAAGAAAATTTTAAGAAAGCGTATTTAAAATTTTAAACTAATTAGCTAAAGAATAATTCGTTTTTATTGTTTCCTAAAGTTTATACAAAATAGAGTTGCTATCATAAATCGGTTAGGATAATTCGGCCCAACCCAGCTGCTAGATACGATACCCAATACCGATAAGACAGTTCGATAACTAGTCACGAGATCAACGAAACACCTCAATACCGATACTTACCGGTGCCGCGAGCCTGCACCAGGCCTTATACCGGTCGCTTAATTAAGATGTAGGCAGAGCGTGGCGCATGTTCGCTAACGAGTCGCCAACACATCGCCCGGGGAACCCGCGGCGGACGGTTTAAAGTAAGACGACGTTGGGCTGTGTGCACACTGGAAATACCGGTTAATGTATTTCCAGTGTCTTTCACAAAAATCGGAAAACTTTTAACTATCAAAATAATTTAACAAACATGCTGTTAATGTAAGCAAATAAATTCTTCGACTACAAGAATAGTTCTCTGCCACATGTCTGCCACATACATTTTTAACCGACTTCAAAAAGGAACAAGGAAGTTTTTATCTCAATTCTGGTGGCGTTTTTTTAAGGATACCTATTTAAACACATATAATGTGTTCTTTCAGAGACATTCATTTGCAGACGCCGTCCAGGTGATTACGATGGTAAATATTTTCTTTATGGAACAGTCGTAGAGCTAAAACTGCCAAATGTTTTGTTCTCACCTGAAATGTTAAGTTTTCAGCACAAAATAATACCTATTTCTAATCATAAAGTGAAAGTCCAACATTGTACACAAACCCTTACTCGGAGGAAGCAAATGTTAATGAAGATTGTGGCCAGGATTGCTTAATTAAACTTTATCTTAAATGATTACCTACTAGTTAAGTTAACCAACGGACTTTTTGTATAACTCAACCAATTACAGTATTGGAGATATTCCGGCGCAGCTTGCAGGCGCAATTTAACCCTTATTGCCGATTGCTACAGGTATAAATAGTTCCCACTATAATTTGAACCTTATGTGCTTGTATTACCGGCGAAAACTAATGAAAAATTTCAACTATCAATGGCCGAGTGAGATAGCTGTAGTGCTTTCCAACTGGTAATTTGGTGTATTGAGCTTTAATTAACATAGATATGGGTAAATTGTTGATTCAAATGTCCAAAAAGATTGTGTGCCAAATGTTACAGAGTAACTCTACCAGCTTCGGAATGTTGTTATCTATGAAGAAGAATCGAAAAGAGACTCGATCGATATTTACTCTTTTCTTTTACATATGAATACAAAGTGATACTATTTTCTGTCTTAGGCTGCGTCCCCAGTAGGCAAACTGTTAGCGGCAGACTGAGTTTGCGGCCTATCGATTTAGTACGCCTTTCCATATATTAGAAATGGAGTGTCTACAGTTTGCTAGTTTTGCGCTCACTGTACGCAGTTTGCAGCGTTACGCGCAAACTGTGGACACTCCATTTCGAATATATGGAAAGGCGTACTAAATCGATAGGCCGCAAACTCAGTCTGCCGCTAACAGTTTGCCTACTGGAGGTAAAACTTTAGATAAATTTATTTTCTATACAATGTTTGTTTGCTTCTTTGTGGTGCAGCTTATTAGCCACCTATTTTCCGCACTAGTGGGTTTGTCTGAAAACTGAAATACCCAATCCCGGCACAGACGGGATTGGGTATTTCAGTTCTGAAAATACTTATGATCCAGGGTCTGCAAATTGGCGGTGTAAGACCGATACAAACAGAGAGTTCATCCACACAAAAGTTAGTGCCGAGCGGGGATCGAAATCGCGACCTATTGTATTATTCAAGACTTCTCAACAATTACATCAAATTAAACTTGTTTCGGAGTTCGGACGTCAGTTATTAAAAAATGTTTGACTTCGATCTAAATTGGGCTAATTATTAGCTCTATTTACGGTGCCTTCTTTAACTCATAGTTGGGCAACAACATCAATGTAATCAAAAGCACCCTGTTAAAATATCTAAGCAGACACCCACAGCGTTGAAAAGGGACATTACAAGCATTTCTCGAGTTACTGTAACATACAATCGACTCATCAAAACGCCGACTCGATTATAAATCAATCGATTGTGTCGACGATCGGTAAATCGATCGAATCGAGCGAGTGTGGTCTGAGTAATCGTTAGTTAGTTATTGAAGAGACAGTTTGTGTTTTGTTTTTTATTTAACGTAGCTCTCGACTTTCACAGCGTGCGAGGAAATAAATGACATCATAATGACCTATGTAGTTATTGCGGATAGCAATCGGGTGATAATATACAATTACACTTTTTCCTAGCCCATTTTCAGTTACACAAGCAATTTCAAAAGATTTTGTCGGCTAGAAAAACATTATTATTAGAATTACCGATAAGTATAAATGACACACGCTATAGTTTATTCTACAAACGGTTTTTAGTGTTTTAGGGTTTCCCAAGGTAAAAATAAATTAGCAACGATTCAGAGAAACCAGGAGAAACCCAATATTTTATAGGCATACATATTTGCGTGTCGCGGATAATTATTGTGCGTTTCCATAAATAGTCATCAGAATAATTATGATTTTAACATCGCGCAGGACATAGTGTAAGTAGGTACGATTAGTGATGTGCCGCTGAGAACTTTCTCGTTCCCGGCAATATTGCCAGTGAGAATATTCTCGAGAAGCTAGAACGCTCCCGGGAATATTCTCAACGTTCTCAATAAAATTTTAATTTATAATTTGATATTTTTGTATATTTATAGCTGATATAATTATGTACAGTGTTTCCACGTTTTATTATTGGCTAAGTTTACACAAAGAAAAGACAATGCATTAAATCAGTTCATTTTGCGGCCACTATTTTGGACCCAGGTAACCAAGGTACAACTTTACCTGCTAATGCGAATCTCGAAGGATGCCAGGCAATAATGAATATTGCACAGTGTGGATACGAGACAAAAGGACCAAGAAACCTTGAAGATTAAGCAAATTATAAAGGACAAACTGGCATTTATGATAAAACTTTTCTTTATGAATCAGCGTGTTACACGATTCAACCTTGGTCTTGGTGGAATTTATTTTTTCCAAACTCAGATTTGGGGAGACCTGCTCTGAAAATTTTATCCATACCATCAACTTCGGCAACTGTGGAAAGGAGTTTTCGACAGTTTCTAATATACATAGCCAGAAAAGAAACAAACTAAAGACTGATAGAGCTGGAAAACTATGTAACGTGGCTCATAATTGGAAGCTTATGAATAAAACTCCTAATGGCTAATTCCTCAAATAAGACCCAAACACAGATTCATCAATCATCGTCTTCTACAATTCAATCGTCAGCCACCTCAGCAAACCACGAAAGTGACTCTGAACATGAAGAATCTATGCTTGAATCCCTGGAAACTTTTGATTTTGATGAGTTTCAGGATATTCAAGAAGAACCATTACATCATGAAGATCCTCTTATTATAGACTAAAACAGATCTCAGTGTTTATTTTTATATAGAGTGGGCATTATATTTTATGGTCGTTAAATATTGTTAATTTTAATATTGTTGTTGATTTTTAGATGTTAAGGGCTCTTTCAAATTGGACGTTTTGTGTCGGACGGCTGCCGTGCGGTACGGTAGCCACGCGATTGCCGTACCGCGTACGGACGGTCGTTATTTTTCATACTGTTGCGGGTACGGGGTACGTTAATTCAATTAAATGCCGGTTACGAAAAGACAATTATTTATTTTAAACCACTAAGCTGAAATACACAACTTTAACACAACTTAACACTTTACAATCCACGTAGACAATTCTAAACAAACACTCGTAAACGCTGTTCACTTCAAACGTCGCAGGATAGTTCGCACTGATCGCTTTCCGAAGAATTAATACTTGAGGCAGCGTCGCTCACTCTCTATTTATACCCGGCGCGGCCGCTCTATTAATTTCTTGGATCATTCGCAAAACCGCGCGATCGCACGCGATCGAACAGGATAATTCTTCGGATCTAAACAAGCGCGCGCGGATGTAAACAAGCAGATGAGCGCGCGCGAGAATGAACCTTATTGCGTAGAGGAAGTAGGTCCGTTTTCGCGTGCATGCTCCGTTGCCGGGTATCGTCGTAACAATACATAGCACGCGGTGCGGCAACAGTACGGTTGACGTATTGCTGTCGAGCGTTCCCGGTACGTCTAATTTGAAAGAGCCCTTAGTTCTAAGTTGATATTTTCCAATCAGTCGGTTAATTTTATCTTTGGATAGTTGTTGATTTATTTTTAGTTATTAACCAGTAGTTAATAAGACTGAATTATCTTTTTAATTTTTTAAAATCTGATTTCAGAGCGTTCACTCAGTCGTTCTTAGTCAATATTGCAGTCCTGAAGTTGATGTTATCTTGTCAAATTACTTAAACAGAGTTGATAGCTAAAATTTGTTTCATTATGACCATTCTACTATACAAAATTTATTATATTTCATGTCAGTAAACGAACAATTTAACTGTTTATTATCTAATTACGTATAAAAAGAAAATGCTGTCATAGTCCATTATCAATAAAATAATATTTCACAAAAAAATATTATAGGTGCAGTAATGCTGAGAATATTGCCGAGAAAGTTCCCGAGAATATTCTCGAGAACACTGGGAATATAGTATTTTACTGCAAATAGACTGTATTGTATTATACACAATGATCTGTCGACCTTATTTGATACTATTTAAATTAAGAAAGGTCGGTTCTTTCCATTTTATAAAAATGATTCTCAACCATTCTCACTTCGGAGAACGTTGCCGGGAGCGTTCCCGGCAATATTCTCAGGTGGGAGAACGTTCTCGAGAACGGCACAACACTAGGTACGATACGTACCTATAACGAACCTAATATTCATTACTAGTTTCCAGTAATAAATAATTTTTTAAAGCCAAACAATTTTGTAAATAATAACCTAATACATTTTCTTTGCGTATGTACCAAACTTGCATTTTACAATTTTTATTATTTTTCAAATTTCGAACCGATCCATTTCTACACCAATAATTTACCGCGCAAAATTCCGCCAGCCACAAAAGTCAAATAGATTTATTTTTTTAATTCGCACCAAAAAGATCGCATTGCAAATGGAACGCCGTTCATAATTCAAATTGGGAGCCTAATGGGGTAACGAAGCGTGTCGCTGGCAGGTAGCCGCCTCGGGTGGCAAAGGCACCGCTCAGTGTGTACTGAAATTATTGGGACCGAGTTGCTTATAAATTGGACTGTACGGACGTTTGGAGAATGGCCGACGAACGTAGTGTAGGACTTACTTGTCACAACACTTTGATATTAAAATATTACTTAGTCCAGCAGAAATGGAGAAGGGCTAATGATGTTGATTATTATTTGTTTTTTTTTTATATTTCTAATTCTAGAAAATATCAAATACATTAATCTCATCCTAAAACAAGTAGCTAAGGCTAAGGCCCATGTCCAGCAGTGGACGCCTTTTGGCTAAAATGATGATGATGAGTAGCTAAAACACAAATGACATTGGGCTACACTACAGAAGCACAACTAAATGTCCAGACAGAACAAATACAAATTATTAACTTGCATTTCCTAAACGTGATTAAGCCAGTATCCAATCATAGAGTCGATTATTCCGACTTTGGGCTTTTCCATAGACAATACGCAAAGGTAGAGTCACTTTTTTTATTCTTGTGGAAATGCCGCCTTTACCAGTTGTTTCTGGTGTAGACGCGTACCGGCCTCACCGCGAGTTGCACGGTACCCTAAAGCACACCTTCCGACGGGGGTTCGGAAGGTAGTGTTGGGCTCTCCCCCAGCATTCGAACCTGGCGGGCCAACCAACTAAAACCACAGCGGCTCTCCCACCCGCATTAGTGGAGAGAAATCCCGGAATCTACCTAGTTATGTCCCGGAAGAGTCACTTTAACCTGTAGCTTGACCAACACCACTGTGCACCGCTGTTCACAAACCTAAGGCGCGGTTGGTACTGCAGTGTTGGTCATGCTATAGAAGCTAGCAACAAATAATAAAAAGAGATGCGTAATCAGGTATATCGATGTTACTTTAAAGTCGTACATTCATAATTCGAGCACGAGCGTGAGTTTGCGCGTCTGACAACTGTAACAAATTGCGCGTTGCAATCTCGACTTTATGCGTACGGAATAATGACAGCTTACGGAATGCGCCGCTGGGCGGATATTATTCATCCATTCATGATTTGAACTGGTGCAGTCCCTGTTGGGAACATTCTTATTTGAAGCCGTAGTAATTCTTCTTTTCTAAGAAAAGTTTGTATCTAGTCAGTGTAACAATGGGTCGAGCGGTCTGGTTTTCCTGTAAAAAGGAACGAAAAAGTTTTTGCCTAATCCTATACCTACTTCATCTATATATATATAAAAGAAAGTCGTGTTTGTTACAACACTTATAACTCGAGAACGGCTGGACCGATTGCCATAGTTTTTGATTTGTTGGATTTGTTTCCGTCCCGAATAGCAGAATACATCTTAAAAAAGAAAGGATTTTTATCAATTCCCACGGGAACGGAAACCACGCGGGTAAAACCGCGGGCGGCCGCTAGTTTATTATAAAATATATTAAAACTTCTAGTTTTTGTTATTCCACTGGAACTGATCATTATCCCGGGATAAAAGTTTATCCTTTCCAAAGGTCTAGTCTATGTCTGTAATAATTTACCTAATTGTAATAGATAGACAGAGTTACTTTATTATCAGGTGGGCTAGGTGCTTGTCTGTCGACTAAAGTAAATAAAAAACATTTTTCCGTGTGATAGTTGTACTAGGAAATTAAATCTGAACCTCTGAATAAATAAACATTAGTATAAATAGTAGTATTATCATAGCTGACAAACTCACAGACGCACCAAACGGAACTAACCCAGAAAGTAAGTGGCTTATTCTCGTCGCCAAATATTGTACAATATTTAACGCGCTCAAAGTTATTTACGAGTGCGATATTTAATTTCGCCACAAAAGGCTCGCCGCTAACGACCAGTCCTTTTTGTACGCGTTTTTAATTTCAAAGGACCTAATCCAGGGGTCACTAAACGGTGGACCGCGGCCCGCATTCGGACAGCTGACGTAGCTAACGCAGACTTTTAAATTAGTTCTATGTTACAATAATTACTATGTATATCTTACGTTATTATTATTTATTAAATTGTTTTATTAATTTTATACACATGTCCAAATTACAATTAACACAAATCCTAAAAACAATAATACACATTTTGATCTGAATTGCAATTCAAAAATATGTGTATTAGAGAAGTTGAATAACAAAATTTTACAACAGGGGCAACAATACCCCAAAGTATTATTAATTACAGTTTCTTTTATTGATATAACACTAACATATTTTTCAAATTCAAATCTTTCATCTACCTACCTATATTATATTTTTATCACTTACCTTAATAGTCATCATCTTCATCATCATCATGAGCCTGTCACAGTCCACTGCTGGACTAATGCTCGCCACTTCGCTCGATTCTTGGCTACTCTCATCTAGCTCCAGCCATCCTTGATCTATTATTTAATTATATATCAATATTTAATAGTAAGATACGTATATTTACGTTTTTATACAAAGTACATACTTATTTTGTTAGTTATAAAAGTGCTTTGCCTGTGTTAAAAACGTATGTGAATCTAAGTGAAGTGGGCAGAGGGGACTGGTAAGAATAATACTTTATTTAGACTTTTTTAATATTTCAAACGAGGCAGGCATGACACTTAATTTCATAAAACGGGCCCTAAGTGAACCTAATTGGTAACCCCTGGCCTAATCCAGGAATCTGAGCCAGTTAAGTGATTCTGTTAGATTAATGGCGAGGTAATGATGTGGGGTCTTTAATAACAGTTTATTTGTTACTAATCAGATGTTTTTATTCATTTTTATTATTAAATAAATGTTTTCGATCGATTGCTGGTATCCAATTGGTAAGACTCATTTCGATCTGATCATCTGTATTCTTTTTCACTTCAAATTGACTTGTTTTTATGTTTATTCTATTATGTTTCGTGATGTAAATAATAACAAAACATTTTTGATATATGTTTTTACGCCCTGCTTAGTTAATTGTTATTTTTGTTTAAATAATGTATAATATTTATTTTCACGAAATTTTAAACAAAATCAATAAAATTATTGTGTGACTTAATAACTTTATTAATAACATACCACACAATCAAAAACTGTAGACGGAAGCTCGTAATAATCCCAATAATATACACTCTACGCAATTTCTTAAGAAATACAATAAAAACTTTGATTATAACAATGTCAAAGATTATCAATACTGAACCGCAAGACCGTCAAAATCCGGAATTAGCGTGAAGCGAAAAAAAAAATCTAATTATTCGCCGCCATAATTTATTCGTCATGTCAAAGATTATCGGGGCAGACGGTGCAAAAAGCTGGCGCCAGTTACAGGTCAATGGGCGTCTTTGCGACTAATCGCACCGCCGACTAATCAGGCGTGGTGGTATCCTGTTTATGATTGTTTTTGTCGCAGCGACCTTAGGGTCACGGGTTTGTGACTTATGTATTCACACGTTTTCTTGTGTTTTGGAGATAAGGTTGTTTCGGGGAACTTGATTAGTCTTAAGGAAGTAGGGCCGTAAGGTCGTCTCTGCAATGATTGTTAATGTTAAAAAACTCTTGGTGTTACCTTTGTTCATTCTGATACCTATAACACAAGTACTGACGCTACTTACATTGGAGTCAGTTTATTGAACGTGATGTATTTTTATTTTTCTTCAGTTGGCACACAGGAACGAAGCCTATTTGATGGTAAGCGGCCTTTGTGACCTATTCATTGAGTTAGCGTCCCTGCCACACTGTAGGCTCCATTTTTTTTTAACTTACAGGCTAGCTAGACTTGCGGCCGTGTGTGGGACTCCAGACTAAAGCGTCCACTACCTACCAATCTCCCCCGGTTTCCTCTTCGCAACCGATTGGGACGAGCCAGTGCCAGCCTTGTGGCTATTGACCAGCCTATCCCCGGGTACCCCGACTTGAGAGGCATCAAGTCGAGGTGGCGCCTAGGGAGGGCCACCCGAAAAACTAGGTAACCCTCAGACTTGGCTTGGGCGACTTGTGCAGTGCGGGCGTTGGGGAGCTATTCCCGCCCGCAGGTCGTACTGTAGGCTCTTCCAATCTCCAAGTGCAATTTCAAGTGCAATATGCAAGCTCCTACTATTTCTAGAATACAATCGAGGCCTCTGTGTTTTTACCCGATCCACTTAGCCACTGGTCCTCATAAAAACTTTATTCTCATTATAATCAACATAATTATATTTGGAGTTTTTGACAAATATTTACAAGTGGGTTGACATTACCTACGTACTTAAGTAAAAAAGTTTTTAATAAAAAACCTTATACTCTCACGTCATTCAACACTTGGCACATTTTTACCGAAATATTTTCTGGTGTCAGATAAACTAATGGATAATTAGCATCCAGACACATTTCCATAATTAGGCTCAAAATGCTGAATTCCTCAAAATCAAAACAAAAATGACAACCCAATATGAAACGTATGTTCATTGTTCTAAGCTTAGAAATCGCGAAACTGTTTTATGACACCATGAATTTGTGTACTAAGGTGCACTGTGAGTTATTAAAGCAAAGAAAATGGGACTTTACGTCACGGGGATATGGTTTGTTATCGTTTGTAGCAAATGTGAATAGGCCGTGCATTCATAAAGTTTTTGTAGTTCCGTATTTTTTCAGAGCTGTCATATTTGTTATTTATTGCTGGTCGATTATCGGCATTTGTATGAAATGCGAGCCCGCTTTCCAAATGTAATGAACCAAAATATTTAAAAGTTTTTGTGCCTTCTGTAAGGAACGCCTATTCTCTGTCTCAATTATACTACGGAGACAGTTTCACTATAATAAGTTGAAAAAAGATTGTTTTTTGTAAATTGGACAAAAGAAATGTTAAATTCTAATCATTTTAACAAACTTTTCATTATTTAAACCTAAATATACATGAAATATATCAGTTTATTATTATTCCTCACACAACAGGATATATACCTTTCATTGTAATTAAATCATAACTACGAATTGGTTATTCCCGCCCGATAGATAGCAACATTCGGAATCCTGTGGTAAAGTTACTTTTTAATGATAATTATTGACGATTCAAAGTGCTTCTTTGAACTTATGAGAAGAAAGAATATTTTGGTTTTAAAATTGACCGACTTTTTAACCAATCGGTCGTCGTGGAGGCCTTTTTATAACCAAGGGTAAACATATTTGAACTAATCTACCACAACAAACACAAACGGAAGTGACACAATGACAATAAAAATTTAAATAAATCCCAAAAATCCCATTAAAAATTACCCAATATATTAAATACTTTTTGAATGCTTCAATGATGTTTAACTTGAATGAGGGTCATTAAAATCAAATCCTGTAACAAATGTTATTACTATTAGCCACACATTGCGTTAAAAATATACAAGAGAATATAAAACTTAACACATTGGAATAAAGTTCACCATTTATAATATTTTTTTTACATTGAAGTTACATAAGAGAGAGTTATTTGTAATAAATTATGGAATAATTCGGTAGGAGCAACAAATAAATCCTTAATAAGGTGTCGTTAAACTTTATTATTTAGTAACTGACTCCACTTACGGCTATTGTTGATTTTTTTATCAGCCGCTCCCTGCACTAACATCTGTTGTGTCGCCGGTATATGCCCGAATAACAGATAAATCAGAAAAGTATCGAAAATAAAATATCTGATAGGCATAGCGTGGGGACCCTTAACTTTAAAGAGGCTTGTTTTACTTATTGTTACTTATATAATTTGTGAATTGTTTATATATTTTAATAGGCGGCTATTGTTTACGGCAAAATAAAATGTAACAGAATAGTAATTTAAAAAATTGCAGTATAGTACGTCGACTTAAAGGTCTGATAATATTAGTCGCAACTGCGCATATTGTCTATCTCAAAACTGCTTTTGTTTTGTTAAAAGTATGTATTTTCTAAAAAGCATAAGTTTTTATTTAAACAAAGAAATTTTTTACTCCACTATCAAAAGGTTTTAAATACTTCAATATTTTCGATAGTTTCAATACCATCAGAAAGTAGAGTTTCTTCATAATTTCAATGACAATTTTTTATCTGTTAACTCTACGTATACTGGAGCGCGCGACAATATTTCACAGTTTATAGGACAAGAGCTATTATGCTACCGTTGAATGCTCGCTGTTTGATACCGTTCACTACCGAGCCAGGATGCTTCAGAACACCCAGACACCATGTTTTTTTAAGAGAAGTAATCTTTTATGAGCAATGTTAAAAGAAGCAAAATATTGTGAAATAAATTCGTGCATTTCAGAGACTTGAAACTGACTCATAAGTCTGTGTGTGTGGATAGCGGTTACTACAACTACGGACTGGTTGAGTCGTGGGTTCAATTTCCGCCTTGATTTTGGTTAGTGGAAAGACTTTAAAAGTCTTGGTGCAATAACGTCAGAAATGCAGATTGGTGAATTAAGATTTTGCTCAAAAATGATGTCAAGTTACTTTGAAGAACAACAAATCAAACTATAGTTAATGAACTACAGATTATAGAAATAGATTTGTGGCCGATATATTATAGGGCTTAATACATTCCATGTTATTAAACTAACACAACTAATTACCTTTAAATAATTCATCTCCTGAAAAAAAAGGTCAAATGTTAGATAGACGTTAGTGCACCAGATGTGTGTTTTAAAGAGTCCGGCTGGCTAGCTCACTTTATATCCCAATATTAATGCGTGAGACAACAATATACTTAAAATAAAATATTTGAAATCAGAGGAGCCTACAGTCTATTGGGCCGCAGTCACCGCTTATTACCAGATGGGCTACGTACCGTCTGCTTATCACCAGATGGGTTACGTACCGTCTGCCCTAAAAAATATTTGTACTGAACCCTCGGAAAGCGAATTTCTCTCACGCATCAAAATCGCATTTTTATGATATTATCTACTGTACTTACTTTAAAGTACCTCAGTAAGATAAGAACCATAAATATACTAAGATAGCTTCTGTTGGATTAACAGCATGATTCGTTTGGTTTTGATATAGATGGTGATCTTACAAATTATTGTTTACTTTACTGAACGTTAGATGTCGCTTTAATAAATTATTAGTAACGTTTATGTAGCTACTTAGTAAAGGAATAAAAATATTTATTGGTTTTAAGAGTTGAGCTGGATTTTAATGTTATTTTGTTATATTATCATGGTACCTTATGGGTATAATTTAGACCAATAACATTATACGATTATGTTTTTATTAGGTTTAAAGATTTTTGTTCATAGACATACACATTTTCACGAATGTCTTGTTATTGATCCTAAAATATATTTTAAACATTTTTAATATGGATTGTTTCGATAAAATAATATTACTTCTAAATAATCAATTAACACTTTACCGTTACTCATAATATTTACAGTTTATTAACAATAGCAGTAACGATAATTATTTTATCACGAAGTAATTTTGTTACAACCTTATTTACCTTGTTGTTATGTTTTCCGGTGGAAAAGACCAAACCGTTAATTTAAAAATACTCAATTATTGATTCTCCTGTACTGTATAGTTTTAGATACATTTATTTATTATCGAGGAAAACTTAAACAAATCCCAGTATTAAAAAAAAGTCACTGCATGTTAGTGAGATTTATTCTTTATACGGCCGCGTCTCGGTAAACGTAGTAAACGTAGTGTAAGATGCCCTCAGGCCAGGTGGAGTGACGATTTGCGCAAGATGGCTGGCAGCAGCTGCACGCGAGTAACCGAAGGTCAAAAAAAGTGGCGAGGATTTGGAGAGGCCCATGTCCAGCAGTGGACTGTGTGTGATGATGATGATGACTCCTCATTTACCCTAGCTTACTCGTAGAACCACGTTGTTCACATATTTATGCATCTTCCTCCCACACTACCTTTAGGTACTAGTGTTCAATTGAACAATGTACAAAAAGAGTTAATTACGTTCAAAAATAAAAGAAACACATTCCAACCATTCCAAACAACGTGGGCATGCTTAGAATCTATTTATTTATAAACTACGGCTAATAGTCCACTCTAAATCTATTATCGTACAATCTCGAAATCATTAATAACTAAATATGAATGACTCCTTAAAATTGTAAAGGATCTAAACATCTGACATCGTGCCGGTTGGAAGAGCTAAACATATGCTCGGCAGCAATCTTTTCAACAAAGTCATTTATCATTAATTCCAATTCAATCATTAATCATCGAAATGAGACTTAAAGAGAGAGAAAATGAAGTGATGCTAGTTGTACGAGTAAATACGACGGTCTAATGATACAATTAAAGATTAATTGTATTTCAAATTTCACAGTTTGTGAATGAATAGGTTAGTTTGATGAAATATTTGATCGATTTTACATTCTAATTTGATAGATTTAGAGATGAAATTTGGGTGTTGGGATATTGGCGTCGGCAAGTCTAAGTGATCAGTGTGAAATTCCCCGCCTTTTGTCGTTGATTTTTGGGTATCTTTCTTTCGAGTAAAGAATAATGATATTTCGTATTTCATTGAACATTTAAAGGGTTGACTTTACAAGTTCCCTGGAGATTTTGCATGAATCATTTTGACATAAAATCGATTGTCATTGATCCATATTGTGCGCCATTCACAATTTCACACTATTTTACGATACTTCGTACATACTATTGAGTGATCTTGAATGGCATTTAAATTCTGTTTAAATCTTACTTAAAATCTATTTTGTGCGTTTCATTACTCAACTACAATGAAATAAATATAATAATATCTCTGTAGCGTTATTATAGTCACACAGACATGTCCTTTTTCGGTTTCATGGTATTTTACAAATCCTTTTTTTATATTGGTGTGTAGTGTAGCTTCATCGATTAATATTTGTATGCAACCGACACGTCAGAGCTTACCTAATCGACAATGGCCACTAAGGTAGGTAATATGGTATATTCTGAGTTTGTTGGCAGATTTCATCTGTGCGAAAAAAGTCAGTAAGGTCCTGGAAAAGTTAAAAAATTAGATATGCGAACTAGTAACAAGATTTTTTTTAATACATTATCAAACACTTTTATCAATAAAAATAAAACATACAGAAATCGCACAAGCATACGTTATTACCCGAGTCGTAATGTGTCAGTTGACATATTTTAATATCCGTCTCGGCGCGGATTCGAATCCCGGGGAGGCCAAAATGCGTTTAGTCGGCATTAAATGCGATATTTTTCCATATCATTGTTTGGGGATGCAGTTAGGGGAGATTTGGATCACATTATGCAAAATGGAAAATAATGAATTATTAATGATTTAAGAGGACCTATTGTACAACTTTTAATTTCTTGGTCTTAAGTTGTTAAAGGTCAGTAGTTAATAGAAAGATCGCGAAAATATTTGTTTCACTGAGGGACACTTCGTCAGAAAGCGTCGCTTAATACAGTGCCTACTATGTATAAAAGATAATAATAATTATGTACGTTCATCAGAACCCTTCTGTCATCGACATTTTGGCTAGGCTTTTTTTTAACAAAGAAAACGTATAATAAATAATATTATTTCATCTTTTCATTTATCGCTTGTGGTTTTTTATTGGTTATTATTTCCTTTTCATGTTTTCTGTCTTGTTTCCCTTATAGTTTTGGTTAGCGCAATACTATTTTCTTTTATTTACCTAAATTATATTTACTTATTCCCTTATATTTGGTTTCCCTACAGTCACCGTTTCTCAATAAGTTTTCATATTGCAAGCTTATCTGAGCTTTAACGTTTCTTGTCTCTCTCTGGTACAAAGCCATCCAACATTACATCCAGCCAAACCGCCGACTTAGCCGGTTTAACGGGGTTAACTGATCCCTGGGGGATACGGATTCATTAATGCATTTGTCATAAACTCATATCGTATTTGAGAGGGGGAGATTTTTTTAATTTCCTCTTCGTGTAACAAAGGTTCATCTGATAGTTAAAATTAAATTTATTCAGCCTCTTGTTACTTCTACATATTGCTTTAGTGGTTTTAGTTACAGGGTGTTGAGTTCAATTTCCGGGTCAGGAAAAAATTGTGTCTAATAAAATATAATAAATATCTCTGGACATCTGGGTGCTAGACAACGGATAAACATTACTTATATACTTTTTTTTTGTAAATACATACATATTATACATAGAAACACCCAGACCGATACAAACAGACATGGTCATGCACACAAATGTTTGTACCGTGCGGGGATCGAACCCGCGACCTCTGGTGTAATAGCCGACTTATTTATTTATTTATTTATTTAAGCTTCATTGCACAAATCAAGTACAAAGGCGGACTTAATGCCTCATGGCATTCTCTCCCAGTCAACCTTTAGGCCAAGCAGAAAGAAACAGTGGGCAGTGCCAATAAATAAAAACTTGAAAACAAAAACAACAGAAATAAACGAAATAATATATCATAAATAAATACACAATATAAATTACATAAATATACATACATATTACATAATATAAATATATAAAATATATACGACTTCTCGACCATTACACCAAAAATGACACCTGATTTTTTAACACGTTTGAGTTTGTGATCTAGCGTGGTGATTAGGCCATCTTGATTTCAATGATGGATGTCTTTACCCCACTGTGCAGTGGGTTTTGATACTTTCTTGTTATATCAACTTTCTACCACCCAAAAGCGCTACCCATTTACTACGCAAGACGATTTTTGCCAAAAACTATTAGAACTCTCCCTCTCTCCAGTTTAAAATATAAACCATGGTGGAAATATTTCGTAACAAACGGATGGCGTCAGTGAAGATTTGAATGCTATTGTTTTTAGTTAGCGGTGTAAAAAACATCCTTTTAAAGTAAGATATAGTGTAAGTAAATAAAATTTATCTTCCCAAAAAAAATAAGAAATAATAAACTGATCCACAAAAAAATAGTAGTAATAGTAAAATACTAAGTTAGCATCTAACTTAATAGTTTAGGTGCTAACTTAGCATTTTTGTTAGTTAGGTTAGATTGGTGATCGGTATTCATCTAATTTATAATAAGCACAACTATATTGTACTGTTTATTTTTAATGGGTTTGTATTTCTCTTGTGCAGTAAACATATTATTATTTGTTATTTTCGATTCATTACAACCCAAAAAAATCACATCAAACAAAATCAAACCATGCGAATCGAACGCACATTACGCTCACTAACCCTAAACTACGCAACGAAACATACGCTCAAAAACAAACTTAATTGGGATCGCTCTCCCCACGTTCTAAACGCATTAAGGCTATTATAGGCCACTTTATGCCCTTATAGTAACCCTCCATCGCCCGCACTGATTCGAATAAATAACGAGAAGGACAAATGTAAAGTGAATGATTCGACAATTACCGACGCCTGTGGATTTATTGAATCGGTTTGTTGGGGTCTTTCATTTGGTAGTTAGTGACGGTGTTGACTTTAACTAGAGTGCTATGTATTTGGTCCCTTTCAATGCGTTTGTTGCAACACAATATTTATTAGATAATGATTTCTAGCCAAGTAAAGCTGGCTGGTCAATCGCCACAAGGCTGGCACACCGGCTCAATCGGGTGTGAAGGGGGAAGCCAGGGGAGTTTAGTTGGTAGTGGACGCTCTAGTCTCGAGTCCCACACACGGCCGTAGGTCTAGCTAGCCTGTGGTTATGGCGCATAAATGCATTCTCCTACGACAAAAAAAAAAGCCAAGTAAAGCTATTTTAACTTAAAAGCACGTTGAGCAATTCTGATGAAGTACCCCTCAATAAGTAAAATAAAATATATTTCGGGACACTAATCACACAGCGCCATCTAGCCCTAAACTAAGCAAAGCTTGTACTACGGCGGCTTGATATAGGATAAACATTATTTATATACTTTTTTTTATAAATATAATAAGCCACAGATGCCGCTCATCATCAGGTAGCCTTGCCTCGCTGCAGAGGTATTTCCAGACCACTATGACTTAGGAACCTGTAAGTCCAGAGTTAATAGGCTATATTTGGGTAAGCATGTACCACCCTAGGCCGCATCACACTTACCATCAGGTGAGATTGTGGCCAAAAGTTTACCCTTTTGACATAAAAAATGGTAGGTTGAATGTCCACTGAAGTGACATAAAAAAACTGGTGACCACAGTAATGGTAATGACATCAAAGATCAAAATATTATTTATTAAGTTAAGCTTCAAAGATGCACTTATGCACCGTCAATTAGTGACTCTACCATTGACATCGGGATGTTATTATCTATCGAGAAGCACCAGAACCTAGCCCCCATTGTCATAAAACAGCAAAATGTTTGCTATAATTTTACTTATTTCACACTTTAATAGGTTAATATTATACTCGTATATGTCATCGGCACTATTCGGCACCCCATAAAAAGCTCTGATTAACAATCATAATGTTTGATTTTATCAAATTAGCACCATTTTTTAGAAAGGACATTTATGATTGGATGCATTTAGTGTTTTTATGCACTTGTTTAACTGATTTTATAGTCTTGATTAACAGTTAATACCTAATTAGCGCACAGCCGAGCAGGAAACCGTATAAACACATTGATAAAGAAATAATTGGTCCAGGAAAAATGGCCGCCCAACAGCCATATTAATTAGTAATCGACATTATTAAATATTCGTAATTAGAACTTTTGTCCTGTTTGTGCACGGGAATTTTTAAGGGTTCAGGGTAGAATCGATAATCCCTTATATTGTAAAAAATGCTACAAAGCACTAATTGGACCTATAGAGGTAAGGGTATGAGCTGGTTAATGGCGATTAACCAGCTCATACCCTGCAGCTTTGTGGCGACAAAGCGGGCACTGAGTCTTCCCCCTATAGTGTGATAAGGGGTAACCGGGGAAGTTTAGTTGGTAGTGGCCCTTTAGTCTCTAGTCCTGACACACAGACCGCAGGTCTTGCTATCCTATGGTTACCGTGACTAAAATCGTTCTCCTCTGCGTAATAAAGCTGGCTAAGAGCGTTTGTCCACCGCCGCCGTCACCGAGATCGAGATGACGGCGCCGAGGTAGCAGTACATGCATTTACTAGAGCCGTTTGTCCACTGCACGTCCGAGCGCCGTCATCTTGAAATTGGTCAGAAATAAAGTCGGTTCCCGGTGACGGCGGCGGTGGACAAACGCTCTTAGGGTTGAATCCCATATTACATTATCCGAATATTAGTGGTAGAGCCTTACAAACACTAGCGTATAATAATAGTGACTTCTATTTCCACTTAAAATGCCGGCAACGCATCAACGATTCTTCTGGTGTTGCAGATGTTAATGGGCGGCGGTGATTGCTTACCATCAGGCGACCCGCTGGCTTGATTACCGCCTCTGACATAAAAAAGCCGTAGTGCGACAGTACCTGTCTTTGGTTTGGTTAGGGTGTCGGAGCCTCAGAGGTCTCATCCCCTTCCAATCCCTCATCCCCATCCAATCCCCAAAGGCCTTTCATCTTTTCCCTTCCTCCATAATATTTTATCAAATAGGTACCCTAGCCCAAGGTCGTATGAAATCACTTACCATCAGGTGTATTATGTAACTTAGTTCTTTGCTTCTCTCTTTCATAAAAAAAAAAACAATATTCTGTGTATAGAACCCTCGTGAGTTTGAATTGACGCGCACTTAGTACTTTTTAAACCTATTCGGTACGTGTAATAGCGATTTAATTACTCGTTAACAAGCCCGGATAATAATGGCTAAGTTCGAAAACAGGAAAAAGGTAAAATAACGAAGATTGCGATAACAGCCCGGGAAACCTGGTATGTACTGATTTTCCCGAAATATTGGGTTTTTAGTATAAAATTGGCGCGTAACTTTAGAATACATAACCGCACTTTGATATTTAATAATATTATTTTTTGTATAGGCCTTTTCCTTCAATTTCATTCTCTTCTTTTTAACCATAGAGATGTTTTTAACTTACCGGAAATTACCATAAGTAAGCAAACCTTAACAAATTTCTTTTTTGTCAAACTCAATGTCAAACTATTAAATTATTATCACAACGAAAAAAAAAAGATTCGCACCGTTTCTAATTTGAAAAAGGAACACATTCACACATTGCCGTTCAGAAACCATATCGCAGATCGCAGCGAGCGCGCGCTGTGATTCGAATGATTGTTTAATGTACCAGAAGTGAGCAAATTCGTTTTTAAACGGCTATCAGCCGGTCATTAAAACAGGGAATGATGCGCATTCTGAACGCACTCTATGAGATGTCATTTTATTTGTAGGGTGACTACGTTTAAATTTTATAAAACATTTTAGTTTTGGTGATGTTTATAGACTTTATTTTAACTAGAATGATTTTCGAACGAGCACACTTAAATTTTTATGATTGAATAGCTTGATCGTGCATTTGGTAATTACCCTTCCATATTACTCCAAGGATCGTGGCATAGAAGAAATAGTAATCTCTCTACTATAGTTGTGGGTTCAATTCCCACACAAGAAAGTAAAGTTAAGTAATACCTACCTTCGTAATAATAGTAACCCATCATATTTATAAAACATAATAGTCCGATCAATTGTAGGCATGTGATGTTGTCGGAAAGTGTCATCATTGGTAATAATTAATTTATCAATATTAACATTTAAACAAATATTTACTCACATCACCATACATACATACAACATATTATTATTTTTCTATGAAATCAATTCTCCTCTCCGACTACTTGATGCAGAATCGTTTGCCAATTTTGTCCGAAATCGGCCGAAAATGTATTCACCGTCGCACTATTATGTGCTATTAGTATATTAAGTACTCTGAATAACATTCTCGTAACAAAAGCACAACGTTTGTCACGAAACACAATAGGCAGAAGATCCACGATTGTGTTTGGACATCTGGGGTTTCCGATACCCACGCTAAATAGGGACACCCTATTTTTAACTTTTTAAATTTTGCAATGTCACCTCCATGGAATGCGGTCAAAGGAATATTTATCATACCACCTTTGTATAATAGAAGTCTATTAAAATGTAAGTTATTTAAAAGTAGCTGGATCGGTGAATGAAAGTAGCGTCTTGTTGAATCATTGTGTAGGTATGAAGAGTTTCATTCAGTACTTTAAATTGGATGATGAGGGTTATTTTACTAGGGGAAAATGTTTTTAACATTAACCTCGTTTTGAGAAATAAGGTTTATTATTAGTTATGAATAAATATTACTTTTTTTTTTAATTCATAAAGAATTTTTGTAGACTAATATTTCAAAAAATACCTACTGAATTTCCGTGGCACGGGTCAGTTATATTTAGATAACTGAGATTTATCACTACAAATGCCAATTAACTGCCATACTCGTACTAGCTAACATGCTTCATTTTCTTTTATACTATATCTTACAAAAATAACACCCTATTCTGACTTTCATTTAAATTAAACCAGTCATCACTAAATGGTACCTTACATAACTACTTAATGACTGACCCCCTCTATCAATTGAGACCCATGGTCAATGTAGCATCAACTGATTCGAATGGCGGCCATTGTTGGCTAATCCTATCACGGAGCCAATTCACAAACTTGTTGAACGCAACTGAACAACAACCGGCATTAAATCTGAACAGCCGTGAACACTTTAAACTCCCCGCAGTGTGTCGGAACCACGTAACTTGAGCTCTGCCGTCCCCTGTTTAGATTAATACCGCTCTCAATTAGGTGATGTTTGGACCAAAATTTAAGTTCTTTATATACGTTTTAACTGGCCCTGCCGTATTATTTTTCATCGGGCTGGAAACCCTCACAGGAAAATGGTTTAGGTGTTTTCTATGATGTTACTTTAACCACTCAACGCCGAACCGGCACTCGGGTGCCGCATAACAATAGATTTTCTATTGTGTCTAGTAATCCGGGGCTAGAAGGATTAAAAAGTATTTGTGCGCCAGGGGTCGTGAACATCCAGGACAAGTACTGTACATACATTTTTATGAAAGTAATGTACTTACATTTTTTTGGTCCTGTGTATAGATGTTAATTTGTATTTAAGTATTAAGTACTCGCACATATTTGTGGTGCCTAGGTGCCTAAGTTGTTTTTGATAACACAAGTAGGTCCCTAAGTTACTTACTTTGGAGACAAAACAATGTATGTGATGTTACCCAATACTTATTTATAATCATGGCCAATATTTATATTTCTTTATATTTTCTTTAGTTTGTTTAGTTTTTTGGCTGAGCCAGTGAAGATACAGTGAAGATAGTATTCTTGTAGTGAGTTAAAGTAAACAAGTCATGGTTGAGAAGTCGGCGTTCTAGGTTCAGAGCGGGGTCGTTCGTCCTTTCACTGTACAAACACTAAAGAGGGAAAATGCGTTGCTTAGATAATAAACTTGTAAAACATTTAGTAGAAATATCAAAATAGTTTATGGACAAAAGAGGATAAAATCAAACACTTTCTATATTTTTAAACAAACAGAAAGGAAAAGATTAAAAAAGGTCCATGCGAAATGCTCTTACTTCAAAACCACATTTTCGGCCTAAATTTTATATTTAACGCCGAAACCGATCTCTCGCCACTTATTACTTCGGAGGTCAAGCTAAACTGGAAAGGGCGAGACTCCCTGTCGGGTGCCTATTAAGTGATGGGTAATTTAGGAATACATAAAGTACATAATAGGGCCCTTAACTCGGACTTAATGAGGTGAAAACGGGAGCGCTTACCCTGTACCCCGCGGGCAGTAGGGAGCTGCGTAACTCAATAATGTTACGCACATATAGATAGAATTCGTATGGATTGGAAATTAAGCGGGAACTTTTAGCACAGTGTCTTCTGATATTTGCACCGTAATAATTTTTGTACTACTTTTATTTAACCCATTACAGAGCAAACGCCGTCATCATTGAAATCAAGTCATCGTCAAAATTCAAAATTGTTAAAAAAAAGTAGATTTTATTAAACAGCGCTCTTTTGTTTTTTTATTTTGTTGTAAAAACATTGCCTTGGAGTTTTAGTAGAAATAATATCCGTATCCGTTCATGAACGGGTGCAAATTAACAATGAAAACACTGAGAAGTAATTTTTGCACCAATATCTAAACAAAAACCATACGCATGTTATGAGACACACGTAACGAAAAAATTGCTCAAAAATAACATGGCCCTTTTTTTAAAAGTTTAGACAGAGATACATATTGTTTCTTTAAAAATATATTTTGGTTCATAAGAACACTGAACTGAACATAGCTACGTATAACTGAGATGTCCTTTTAAACACACCTAACCATCAAAGATAAAGGCTGATTCTGAACATCGAATAGGTACAAAGTTCTTTATTAGATTATTTCAAAAGGTTAACAGAACTGATTTTGACATCAAACAACGCCGAACGAATTAAAACACATTCATGCTTGTCAGAAACCAAACTCCAGCAAAAAGCTTGCAAAGAGTTAACCATTTTTTCATATATTTTTTTACCATCACAAGCAGATGTCCGTTGTGATTTTATTACGATTTAATACCATAAATAATTTGATTAGTCGCGTATTTATCAACATAAAACCATCGGATGGAAAAATGTCACCTATTCACATCCTCTTCATTCAATTTGAATGGGCCTTTGATCCCGCACAAGTATTTAGAAGCCACTAATGTTATCTTGATGTCCTAAGAAAGACATCATTTTTGGACAGCGCAACTTTATTATTTCCATTCAAAAATGCTTCTAAAATCAAAACTGAACTTTAAGTGCTGTACCACAAAGATTAGTGTTATTCGATTGAATATAAAACGAAATCGAAACGGTTATAATTTTATTGTTGTTTATTATATTTTTTTCGCGAAGTTTTTGTGTGATTTCTAAAGGTGTCTGCGCACAATACTAGTTTTTGCTTGCTAGAGCACGCGTTGGGAATCTTAACGTGTTAAAAACTGACTTGGATTATCATGTTGTCTATTGTGCAAAATATTTATGGAATATTCTTTTTGCTGTAGGAAAAAATATAAATGGTTATTTCAATTTATCTCTTAGATCCTAATAAATATTATCAAAAAGCTATAAAATGACGATGCTAATTTTATTACATTTTTTATTATGTTTTACGATTTCAACCTACTATTTATATAAATATATATTCGACGACTGAGTAAAAGTAACAAATGATAGAAAGTCGTCTAGTACCTACACCTGAGTCCAGAGGTCACGGGATCAGTTCAAACAATTTGGGTGTTTCCGGCCTATTGCTTCTACTTCAAAAAAGTATTTAACTGTGTTTATCAATTTGTTTGGCACCAATAGCTTTGTTGGGCGTAAGAAGCGCAACGTGGAGTAATGTCCTAGATAACCTCGGGGTCCTAGGTTGTGTTCTCGAATCAGATAAATTAATATTTTTGTACTTAGCTGAGGTTTGTGATCATTAATAATTCCCATTTGTAATTTTATTTTTCAAGTGTCGATTAAAGGTGATCTTAAAAATGGGGGTTTATCCCATGAGTTTGCGAATCCCACTCGCACTTGACCGGATTTTCATTAAATTATTTATATAAAAATGTGTTTTACTTTATAGTGTTATTTCAATTAACCTTTTATAGCAAATAATTTAAGCACGTTACATTTTAATAGCCCGCTAATCTATATATTGCCAGCCCATTAAAAACTAACAACCATTTGCACAGTTTCTAGTTAATTATCGCCCTAATAACGGAAAACACGCATTCGACACAAGACCACACACGTAGCGCTCCGAAGTACAACACTAAAAGGCGCTAATGCGAAAAGATCACACTATTCCATTTTTGAAAGTTAAACAAACGAATGGCGCTTAAAACGCCATAATCTCCGGCTAGGTGGCGCCCCCGCTATTTGAATTTCGATCTGTTCTCTATTCAAAATTGTTACACGTTCTTTGTTCGGATAATATTTGCTCAGCGTTTAATACGACCAGTTTAACAAGAGCGGTGTTAGGAGTTTTTGAGTTTTTCTTTGCGCTCGTTTGGTCAAAGCACTTAATGGTTTCGTCTGTTTTGACTACAAAACGAAACGCATTCATGTGAGTTGCTTTCCTGAGTTAAGTTTCGGAAACTTTAATAAACGAAAGACACTACAAAACCAAACTGTTGGTACTAAAAAGTGCTGAATTTATTTGGCCGACGAACATCAATAAAAGTTTGCTGTTTAGGTTTGACACCCACCTTGGCAGAGGAACTTAAAGCTCATCTCAAACTAGTTGCGTTACTTGCGTTATGAAATGCGATGTACGATCGAGGTCTCCCGCGCGTGATCACTTTTGGAAAAATATACCGTGCACGCACATCGTGACTTCTTAGGAGCGGCGCTTGTAAACGTGAAAATACTGCACAGGATTTTAGCCTTAAGGGTGATCACGCGTGGGTGACCTCGATAGTACATAATGGGAGCCAAATTTTTTCTCTGTATTGACAATAGACTTTAGCTATTGTCACTAATTAAACTGTTCACTAAAATACAGTTCTTCATAAAATAATACGTAAATGCAACTGTTATACGGCTAAATAATTGTAAAGCGCTTTACCCCATCCTTAGCGGGATAACTTCAAGGCTCAGCTAAAACTGGCTGCGTTATGTGATGTGCTTAAGTGGGAGCCTGATGTTTGCTTGTTTTAGGATGTTTGTTTTCGACCGACACGACTCCTTTTAACAAAGTGGCTGTTTTTTTTTGTTCGCGACTGTCCGTTGTTTCGTATGTAATTAAGTGGGCAGCGGGTGAACTGAGTTTAAACATTATTCTTAATAGGATTTTTGTTTGGTGAGATTAATAATTGTCATGTGTACAAACAGTGTATCTTTGTAGCATATTAACTTGTACGAGTGTGTGTGTTACTTATTTATAAAATCGATATTCCTTGGACATTATTTACACAACGCCACTAGCTCCGAACTAAGATAGCTTGGACTGTGGGTACCATACAACGGCACGTTCCTGTTTTTTATAGTTTATACTTGGTCAATAAAATTGGCAGACAGGCACGCAGCCCACCTGAAGGTAAGCGGCCACTGCGGCCTATTCCATTGAGGGACGCTTCACCTAGAAGCGTCCGTCAATGTTCTGCCAGACTGTAGACTCATTTGATCTTCGAGTCTCTGATTTCAAGTGTACTGGCTCCCACATTAATATTGCCTGAAAACAGCCAGGGCTGTTATGGCGGCAGATTTCACCTGCGGGGGTGGTTGAACAGCCAGTCGGACTCTGCCCTACCACCAACCAGACCCAAGACGGGAATCGAACCCACGACCTCCGTGTTTTTTATACCTGAGCGGCGCGGCTTAGCCACTGTGGAGGCGGTTAAAACCCTGTGAAAGGGAAACCGAGGAAGTTTAGTGGGTTTAGGAATGATCATATTTAGTCCAGGGTCCCACAAACTGCTAAAAGTTTCGGTAGCTTGCGGTTATGCTAAAAGTATTCCCCTCGATAAAAAAGAAAACTTATTCTCACGATTAACAAATACATAATTTAGCTAAAGTGATTGCACAAACACAGGTGCACTCTCAATTCCCCTACTCTCACATCAGCTTTGTATCATGGTTATCCGATACGACCAGAAAGAAATTTGGTTATGGTTTTATGTCTTTCCCGGGATTCAGAAATCTGGTAGGTATGGGAGCGGGATCGTGGTCTCAAAAATCACAGTCAAAATTAATAATTATTTTCGATACTGTATTTGGGACCGGTCCGTTGTAATTTTAAACGCCATTTTGGAAGTTGGAACATATCTTTGGACATTGTATACTCGGCGCCCTCAAACCACAAACTAAGCATAGATTGTATTATGAGTTGAGTAGGTACCTACACATAATACGAGATAAACATTACTAGAAGTAGAATTCCAATTTTAGTAAGTATATACAAAAGTAGTTACCGACATAGCTCGCCGGATTAGCCAGCTGAAGTGGCAGTTGGCTGGCCATATCAGCCGTAGAACAGATAACCGTTGGGGTAAACGGGTTCTAGAGTGGAGACTGCGTCTCGGTAAACGTAGTGTAGGAGGCCCTCAGGCAAGGTGGAGCGATGATCTGCGCAAGACGGCTGGCAGGAGCTGGCTGCGAGTGGCCGAGGATCGATCAGCGTGGCGAGCATTTGGAGAGGCCTATGTCCAGCAGTGGACTATCGCAGGCTGATGATGATACAAAAGTGAGCTCGCTCTAACCAAGGACCTCGTGAAGCCAGCACTTAAGTGCAAGCTATACCTACAGAGACAGTCTGTATACCTTACAACACTATTATAAAACAGTATAATGACCATTAAGCGGCGGTATTCAACGTAATCACTCGAAAACTCATATCTGCTAATGAACAGAAATAAAAACGTAATGAATCATTACCGCTCGTTTTTATTCGCTAATTCAAGGAAAAAATTAAAATGAAGCTGTGGAGATGATAAATTGGAAAAATAAAACGCTCCCGGCGAAATTAAAGTCGTCGCCACCCCGCGGGAATGGCATAATTTGGGAATGGTACCCCCCCCCCCCCCACTCTTGCGGTTAGGGGTGGCACCGAGAATTAAATTATTCAATTGAATACCGATTAAATTTGATTGGATACCGCTGCTTGCTAATAATTTAGCCAGAACTTATTCTTAACTGAAAGAAACTAGACGTTACATAGTTAATACCTACCCAATATAACAAAAGTTGAATGAATCCTACGTTCAATTAGTTAAAAGAAAACAAGAAGGTTTTTTATACTAGGTCAGTTGGCAGACAGGCACGCAGCCCACCTGATGGTTAGCGGCCACTGCGGCCTATTCCATTGAGGGACGCTTCACCTGGAAGCGTCGCTCAATGTGATGCCAGACTGTAGGCTCATCTGATCTTCGAACCTCTGATTTCAAGTGTGGCTCCCACATTACCTAATATTGCCGGAACACAACCAGGGCTGATAAGGCAGATTTCACCTGTGGGGGTGGTAGCTAGCCAGTTGGACTCTGAAAAAGCCCTACCAAGTTAATTTACGTTATTACATCAGCACTTATAATCTTTTATTGTAGCATTCAACTATTAAAAACGGTCGTTGTTGTTTGTCACTTTTGCAATTGAAACATTTTACGTGTTTTTGCAATATTGTAAAAATACATTGCTTTAACTATTTTATTATTTATTTAAAGCGGAGGTTCTTTCTTAATGAAAAGACACTGGAAAATGTAGCAGCTTGGGTTCTTCGATTGTGCGGCTTGTATAGCTTGGGTGGTTCGTGCCAAGCGAAGTGTCGTTGAAGTCTTTTACAATAAAAATAATAAAAGAATTATATGTGCGCGCAAAACTTCAAAAGGCATTCTGAACTGTCTCGAATTAGATAGTTTTTTTTGCATTTATATTGTCAAGATAATGTTTATGACAGCTAGTATAACAATAAATTTTTCAACAATCGCCAGCCCTAGCCCGTTAGGAGGTTATTTCGCTCTCGTCACCAATTTTCCCGCGCAAACGGCTCGCGTTATTGTAATTCTCCGACGACGACCCCTTGGCATTGCGCGTCAGGGAAAACCTACATTGGCCCAATCATACCCAATCGGTTTATCAGTCTTTAGAACGTTTTTTATCGACGCATAAGACGCATTCTGATTTACGCAGTCAAGGTAGTACGGTAAGAGTACATAGATTTCAAAGTATCCTCTTTCATATCGATGAAAAATGTTCTTTCTCTCTCTGAAATCTCTGGATAAGCTTGCGTGAAGGCCTACATCCCTAAAGATTGAAAATGGGGATTGTACAATCATAATACATTTTCATATTAACTTTCCCTTAACAATATACTCGTACGTATCTAATAGAAGGTCGTCGAAGAGAATTTATTTGGGGTTGTATTATGCTAAAGTAGTAAAAGTGTCGTACCTAACTACATATGTAGGTAGCTCATACCAATCGCAAAAACCGAATGTTCAATATAAATCCTTTAAAGATAAAATTGCCAAGTTACTTTAAAATATGACTACCTACTTTTTCTAAATTACGATGGCAATTAGACGTGCTTAAGTTTTACGATTTCAAAAAACACAATTATGCGACAACTGACAGTTACATTTCTCCTAATGGTCCCAGTTTTCGAACGTGCCTTTAAAATGTTCTCATTCTAAAACAAGCAAAGGAATAAAACTCATACAGCCAGTCGAAAACGCGACATTCACATTAGCTGGAACAACTGCATCGGGCACGGGGACGACGTATCCGAACGCGGGAAAAAGAGGAAAATTCCCGCCAACTGAAAACTCATTTCGCGGGGAGTAATGGCCGCTCGCGTCCACCCCCACTCACTATCGTCGCCGCTTTTTAATAAAAAATAAAATTGGTTAAGGGTGAGCTGGCTTGACATTTGTAATGTTCAGTTTACTACGGTTTTATCACACGTAGAATAATTATGGTTATATTAATATCAAATTGTAGTTTTAATGAAAAGTGTTTTTTGCCACAAGAATTTCCGTAAGCTTAGTTTATTCATAAGTACGAGTATTTCGTTTTAAATACAATATTGATTTATATCTGTCATCTCGTCATCTCCTTGCCTTAATCATAGTTTAGGTAGGTACTCTTGTCTTGTTCTTTCGTTCGTCTCCAGCCAAAGCTCCTAGCCCGGATGGACTGGTGTTGGCAGCGCGAACAACCATTTTTTAGATGCCGACGTTATGTTCTCCCTTCAAATTACAAAGTCAGTGACGCGCGAGTTATGCCACCGGTGTTAAGCGCCGGTAACTCGTAGTATAAAAAAAAATATCCTAGACATTATTCACACAGCGCCATCTAGCCCAAAACTAAGAATTAGCTTGTGCTATGGGTGCCAGACAACTGATATACATTACTTATATACTTTTTTTGTAAAAACATACATATCATACATAGAACATCCAGACCGATACAAACAAACATGTTTATGCACACAAATGTTTGTACCATGCGGGGATAGAACCCGCGATCTCCGGTGTAATAGCCGACTTCTCGACCATTACACCAAACGGCTCGTCAAAAAAACCTCGATAACTTCAACCGTCAAATGCACAAACGACCCCTAAAACCGTTTCATCTGTGCTAAATTGTCGGCGCCACTCGAGAATATGAAAGTCGTTATTTAAAAAGATTGCCCTTTCGCGTATTATTTCTGTATAAATTCAACTTAAGCCCGCCCCGGCCCTGCAGAGTTTTCCCGAAATGTCGTATCACACCGCTTATTGCTTCTAAGGATTTGAGGATCTTCCATTCTGATATATTTTATGCAGATAAAGTCGCGGTGCGTTTAATTAAAAAAACGTCGGAGGTTATTAAGACAATTTGAGGTTTTATGCGTTTGTGTAAAGGCGGCTGTGACAGAGGTTATACGTATACGTAGGTGTTTAGAATGATATAAATGGATGCGATAAGATAAACTTTAACGAGAATAACACCGATATTTGGACTCCTAAGACAGCCTCCGAAAGCACGTGCAAAGCCTTTTTGGTTCCGCGTCTGGTGAGAAACAGAAGATTACATTGTGTGGTTGCATCTATTTTTCTAGTTCTGACTTCTACTACCATAAATAGCTACATAATAAAAAGCCGTCTTTTTCACCCTGATTTTCAACTTGTTCAAAATTAAAATCGCAGATTTTCTATCTAACAATCAATTTGCCCTATTTGTCAAAATAATTAAATTATAAAATAAGAAAAATTAAGCCTAGTCGGTTTCACGTTCGTTATAAAATATCTATTAGATAACTTAGATACTCTCTGTTGTCCATATTATTCAAAAAAATTAAACCGACTTCAAAAAAAAAAGAAACAAAAAAAAACTACCTAAAAAACTGAAAAGCAAAAAATAATTTTAATAAGACATTCATCATTGTCTAAGCCTATTAATTTAATTGTATTTTACGTGCTAGGTAGGTACCTACTAATCTGTTTGAAGTCGGTGCCAAGCCAAATAGTAGGTACCCAGATTACGTATCTACGTCCGCGGATTAATAAGTAACCCTTTATAATACATAATAATATTATATATAATTTTTTATTACCTTTGGCTTCGCACCGACTTCAAACAGATTAGTAGGTACCTACCTAGCACGTAAAATACAATTAAATTAATAGGCTTAGACAATGATGAATGTCTTATTAAAATTATTTTTTGCTTTTCAGTTTTTTAGGTAGTTTTTTTTTGTTTCTTTTTTTTTTGAAGTCGGTTTAATTTTTTTTTAAAAAAGTTTGTTTATTTTTCTATTTTTAGTGTGAATAACACGTAGGTAGTGAGTCTCTTTCATAATAATGATAGCGAAAATACGAGTAGAATTGTATTATTTGATAATAATATTAGGTATTCATTAAGTGTTCAGCACCATGGGTAGGAGGAGAATGCGTTTATGCACCATAACCCCAGGCTAGCTAGACCCGCGGCCGTGTGTGGGACTCGAGACCGAAGCGTCCGCTACCCACTACACTCCCCCGTTTTCTCCTTCACACCCGATTAGGACGAGCCGGTGCTAACCTTATTGGCTAGTGACCAGCCCATCCCCGGGTAATCATCAGCTTAGCTGCAAAAGTAAATGAAATACAACTAACGTTCCACATATTCCTACAACACTGAAAGAATTATCCCCTAACTCCTAACCGTTAAGGAGTTGTACTTTCCATCATCACCTTAGCTGCAAAAGTACATGAAATACAACTAACGGTCCACATATTCCTACAATACTGAAAGAATTATCCCCTAACTCCTAACCGTTAAGGAGTTGTACCTTCCATCATCAGCTCATCAACATAAAATGATGTCTATCGGACGCAAAAACTTGAATGGCTTCAGAAAAAACAAGTAACGCGTAGGCGCAGCCTATAAAATTTGAGGTTTTCCCTTGATTTTTCCGGGATCCCATCATCAGATCCTGACATGGTGACAATGGGACCACCTCGGAACTATGCACTTTCAAATAAAAAAAGAATTATTTAAATCGGTCCACAATTGACGGAGAAATCGACGGACATACATAAAAAAAAAAAAAAAAAAAAAATACATACAGTCGAACATATAACCTCCTCCTTTTTTGAAGTCGGTTAAAAAATAAAGATAGCCGTATTCTTATTGTTATCTGCCAAATAAATTATCACGAACTCATATGTGACAGAAGTGAAATAAACCCTTATTCTACAAAGTAAAATACCAGCCTTTAGAAAAACAGAAACGGTCCACGTCCAATCAAACATAACGTTCATAACAAAACTTTGTTTCAATATCATCTAGCCAAACATTTATAAACGTTTCTCACCAAAATAAACTTCGCCATTGTTACTAAAATCTCGGCCCATAAGCCCTGGCACACAACATCGTCATTACACTCTTTCAATTAAGCCTCAGTAATCCCACTGTGCGATTAAATTACATTAATTGGCTAGGGGACGTGCATACCGCCCTTATAAAAATACTCAATGCATCTTATTACTATTGCAGTAAGGTTCCGTATCGCTCGGTCAAATTTTGGGGTACGGATCGTCCTTTGTTAATATTTGCGAATTGACATCAATTTTGCGACGGCTCCCTTTCCGCGGGCAATTCTGACCTTTGTTCCGATTGAGTTAGAGGATAGTTTTGTGTGATTGAGTGTCGATAGGGAAGCGTCCCGATGATGCACAAAGAGATGGCAGATATGAAGTTAATGCGATTAACTGGATGCCAAGTGACGTGACGCTAATGACGCTGACTGTACCGTCCTGGTAGTGTTGCCCAAATGCAAGAACAAGACGAGACTTAGCCAGTCTTGGTCTTGGTCTTGCGCCAATACACCTGGTCTTGGTCTTGGTCTTGGTCTTGCGCTCCCAGTCTTGGTCTTGGTCTTGCAGCAAGAGTCTTGCAAGTCTTGCAATTACCTATTAGTCTATTACTATTTATTAAAGTTTACTTTAAATCTTAGAAAAACGTATTAGAATTGGAACATTGTGAGCTTGAATTAACATAGCCATAGTAAAGATCAAGCAGATTAATAAATAACTGAAGATTTGATAAGAAATTCGAAAAATCAACTGACCTATATGTCGTTTTCCATGGAAGTAACTGTTTCTTAATAAACACGTGCGCGTGTATCATAACCATGTACTTCCGAAAAGCGGCAAATTTCTTTGAGAAGTAAGTACAAAACCTTTGATGCCGCATTATCAAAGTGACGATGGTTAAAACATAACTATGCATGCACTCAGTTTGATTTTAATAGATATTTTTTTATTCGCTATGTTTAAGGTATTAGTCGTAATGCGCATAGGTCCAGTTTTTCATATTCTTTGATACAGTTTTTTGCGTCTCATAGAATTCCTAAGCGTACCTACCTATACACCGAACTGTTACACCTAACTACTCAGTGAAATAGCGCTAAGTCCTAGCTGCAAGACGCAAGAGTCTTGCAGGCTATGTCTTGTTCTTGCTCAAGTCTTGCACGGTCAGTCTTGGTCTTGGTCTTGCTAAAAATACGCGGTCTTGTTCTTGGTCTTGGTCTTGCAAAAACGCAAGAACAAGACCAAGACTGCAAGACCAAGACTGAATTTGGGCAACACTACGTCCTGGTAAGTAGGTACATCTGATTTTAATAGGCATTCGAAAAACGCTTTGTCCGTAGAGTTTAAACGATTGATCTTTTGTTTTAAATATAGTTAATTATTATATTTAACTGACGACGAAAAGGAGAGGTCATCAATCTGACCGTGTATTGTATGTGCATGTGATCTCATAACTTTTTAATTAGGTGTACCGAATACCGATCTTGTTTTATTCGTAAGCTGGTCTATGTGGGCCTATTTAAATTAGAACGAGATAGGAACGTCATCACTATAAAAAAAGAAGTAATATATTTATGGTTTAAAATAGCATGGTCAGGACACACACCAGGACGGTTTTATAATTTATAGAAATAGGTTATTTGTCCAGTTACTATAATTTTTCAGTTGTAGCGAGCATATTATTTATTGCTTGTATGCACTAGTTAAGCCATGATCCAATTGGTCTGGATCCCCTATTAAGGGTATCGGAGGTCAGATGGCAGTCTATCTCCAATGTAATAATAACTGCCAAATATGAGAAAGAATATGTGGTTATAAACTGTGTTACTGATTAGGCATAATAACTACACGGTACAGGGCACCTTTTATGTTATACATATACGAGTATATTTTATGTATGTAGGTATCAAGTATATAACTCGTACATCTTTCATATGGATAGAGATCTTTTAACGATCGCTGAGCAAGATAAACATCGGATCAAAGCATAAGTCCTTGTTAAAAACGGATTTGCTTGTTAGCAGACGAGCCATCGGATTTATACTCGTTTCATTTCGTAAACGTGCTTGTTATTTATTTCTTTTGTAACAGTTTTATTTCTGTTTTCATTGTTAGCAATTTCTCGTAATTAATTCAGCCCAATAACAGATAACAGAATAGGTATCTATTAACTTGTTGAACAGATCGAAAAGCTAATTTTAGTAATAATATTCAATCAGAGAGAAGAATAATTAAAAAACGTGCATCTGAAAGTTAATTAAAACGTCTATAAAATTCAATATTTTTTGCCAAGGGGGAATTTATTTTATTTACGTTATACTTAATTGTAACTAAGATTCTGTTTGGGATTCACTGGAGGGTAGGCGATGGGTCCACACGTCTTTTAGTTTTAAATCTTTTTATTTGTGATTTAGTGCAGTTTGGTGTTGGAAAGTGGTGTGATTTTCATTCAGTAAAGTGTAACGAAGTGTCATAAATAAGAAAATTGAAACAAATTGACTGAATGGACGGGTATTGCGTGTAGTGTGTCTCATCGGTAGATGAGACGCTCTTACCGCAATGGCGTCCATTCCCCCGTGACCTTGAGAGTATCCTCCAGTGTTTCCATGAAGCGTTAAAACATCTTAACACCAATGTTTTAACGCAAGAAGAAACTCCCTCATTAACTTGACATTGGCAGAATCACCGCGCCGCAAACAGGCGCGGGATAGAGTCCATTATAAAAAAAAAGATTACGTTTTGAAATTAATTTCTCCGAGTATACGCTTGCACCATGAAAAAGGATTTGCCAAGTCCAGTTATTACATTGGAGCGACTACCATCGGATCTCCATAACTCTTGACAGGGGAACCAGACCAATCCGATTATGGCTACAACACAGCCATTCGACTGCGCAGGTTTCCCATTCCCTACTCACAGTCCTCCCAACTTCTATTTCATATAAACAAGCTTCCACATTCAGTCAGAAAATTTGACACTAAAGCGTCCTACAACCCTCTAAACTCCCTCTTTACACACAAAAAGGACGAGCCGTAATTTAGCGATTGACCGACCCATCTCCTAGCCTTTTTGGTTTCATTTTTATTTCTTATGTTTTTCAATAGAAAATCCATTTACAAACGGCTTAAATTCTTTGTGCCATATTTTATTTATATTTAACGATTTAAATTTTTTCTTTGATTTTGTTTTTAATTTTAAACAAATGCACGTCTGATGAAATTGTTGTTAAATACCAAAGCCTTTCTTTGCCGTCGCCTAATAACCTAATAATGAGGAGTTATAAAGAACAAAAAGATCGCAATTAAAATAAAATTATACGGCTCACATAATGGATCTGACCGAAGACTAATGTTCAGTTTCTCAACAAACAGATAAGTTACTGATAAATTATAGGGGAGCTAGGAGACGGATTGACACTTTTTTACATAGATGGTAATAAAACTGTTATTTTTTTATCATAATCAAAATTTTATTTCAAATATGTCTGCACACATAATATAATATATATTTGGCAGTAATTGCTAAGAAAAGTTTTGGAATTTTTAGTCCAAAAGTAACAAGAAATGGACATGTCACATGACGTGTCCAAAGTGCCCAAATCTCCCGGTGGTCGGGAGGTTTGGATACATTTTATATATCTGATAGGTAGATAAATTATCAGAAAGGCAGTCGTGAAATTGAACCTAAACAGTTTTTAATCCAAACATTTTCGTAACATCACAAGTAAGGAAAATTTTGTGAATTCCTGGACTTTGATTTGACCCCAAAGTGCCTAAGTAGCTCATAGCTAGTAGATCAAAATGAAAATATTCTTTATTTTCGTAGGCTTTAGAATACGAGAGAGAGTAGAATGACTCTACCACCGGCTTCAGAATATTGTTATATCAAAAAGAACCGACTAGAAACTTGATAGTTACTGTTTTAAATCGACAAAGTTTTACAATAATAATCGATAAAATCTCCATTTTTCTATCTCTACCTAGTCATACAGTTTTATTATTTTAAGGTAACCTATATTAATAGGTAGGCCTACCTATACAGGACAAGCACAAAAATGTTTATCACATAAAGTGTTTGTCCTAGATGAAATTCGAACCCACGACCCTAGCGCATATTTAGAGCAGGAATTTTACCAAAAACACCTTCGGGCTTGTCAATGTTCATCACTTATTATTTGTCTTATGCGGGCGATTTTAAATCAAACCCTGTTTTAATGTGGCAAAGTCCAACCATACAAAAAGTGCCAGAAGAAAAGAGCCAGTAGAATTTTCTACTTGCTCGATAAAACTCTGCTAGTTTAATCAATAGGTAGGTACTCTTTGATAAAAAAGGTACCTAGGTATTCAGAAGGTCTCTACAAATTATCTCTACAGGCCTTTAAACATTATAGGTAGGTGAAGGTTCTCTGTCATTATTATTTAAAAATAAATAGGTAATAAATAAACATTCGAAACTTGGTATTTCGAATTTTTTTAACTTAAAAAGCTTTAAAAAATGCTCAACTTTTTTTCAGGAACGTTTCGTAACATTTTATAAGAAATTGCAAAACGATTTAGGTATTCATTTATTGTCATCTTATCATCATATTCAGTTTTTAAGTATTCTTATTCAGTATTTGTTAACAACTCTTAGCGACGTTCAATCATATTCTTAAAAGTACCGAATGTCATCAAATCTGAATAGGCCACGTCAAAATCAAATTCAAATAGCCAACAACCCAAACCCAATATTCAAACAAACAACAATCTGAACATGTTCAACTAACTATCAACGCGCAACTCGAACGCGCCCAACAATATTAATTCATTGAACCAACGCAATCCTACTTCCCGAACTGTCAAACTACGACACGTTCAGAAACCTCCGTCATAAACACCTCAAACATGGCCGGCACGCCCGAGATGTATTAATGAGACAATGAGACATTAGCTCGCTACAAAATGCCTCCGCGTTCGCGAATAATTAAATCGTAAAGTCCCTTCTACGCCCGCCTACAGCACCAGTCTATTTACTCCTTTTTCATTCAACACAATAGCCACTGCAATCTGACAATCTTAGCTCCGATACGTCATTTTATCACTTACCCACTCACCACATTTTCAACTCTGTTACAAATTATTTAAGATTCAAAATTCAAGTCGATGAAGACACGGTATAAGGCGTATTCCACAGAGACTATTAATTTGAGCGCGACGGACCCCGCCTACTCAATATCGCGTTTACACACATGTCGGATTGTATCGCCGTCTCGCTCTCGCCGCGCCGGTTATTAAAATTCCTCGGTCGGTAGCTGCGTCTCTCTCAGAGAGGAGAGGCGGGACGAGTCGCGGTCGCCCCAATACTGGCGCGATTTTCACGCGAAACTCACGCGGGCACGTTTTCGAACGCATTCGCGGACCGCGCGAAACCATTTTGAATTTGGAAGCGTAGAAAACTGTGTTGCGAATTGTGCTAATCTGTGACTGTAGTGTATTGACTCGGACGCGAGTGTAATTCTAATTTGATTATCGGCCGCAAATTAACTTAACATCTCAAATAGCGCTAATACAGCAGTTGCAAGGCATCGTAGCGCCGTTATTTCTGAAAATGTATGTGGAAAAATTAACACCTGTGTACTTAATCTAGACTTTAAAATCAGATGTGCAGTTATTTAAAACTTTCCTGTAAAAAACTAAAATAAAAAAAAACATGGCATTATAAGATAAGATCTGTTCCGAGTTCAACAATTAAAAAAATGCTGTCATAAAAGGAATCGGACTGGCAAATTAGAACGCGTATTTAAAATTTTGAAATGCAGAGCAGATGAAATGAAGACGTCGCTCGAATGCGAGCGGGCCGAAACCGCCGAAAACGGCGGGAAGGGCCGAATCTCATTTAGCGTCGATTCTTTACTCGGGAGTAAGAATGACGCTCCCGCTAAGGACACGACGGAGACCAATAGTAATGACGCAGAGAGTACTGACGCAGCGCCTGATTCAGACGACAGCGACGTCGATATTGAGGATGTTGAATCGAATGCCGACGATAGAGATGAGAGGGATGTGTCGAATGAGAATGAAGAGATTGAGAGCAGGAGTGGAGTTGTGGTTCCTCAGCCTCTGCTGCCGAGGCTGTACCAAGGACCTGCACCGCCGCCCGCGTGGCCGTTCGGAGCTTTCCCCTGGATGGCGCCCAACCCGATGTTTAGAGCTGGATCTCCTAATAGTAAGTGACGACTTTTTTCCGAGTTGCATCGCAAGTCCTATAAGGCTGGCTTTCGAACTGCCACGCCTACCGCTTTTTCGTACAATGTAACGCTTAGGAAAAAAATCAAGAATGTTAATTTTAAAAATCTGTTTAGGAATTATGTAAATTGTTTTTTGACATAATCTCTACATGTTTGTCAGCAAGATTTAACTTGCGGATAAAATAAACTATGGAACTAAACTTTACCTCTTGTTAAGTTGGTCACTCTAGACAGAAAGAACGTGGTCGATGAATGGTCATTTAAATGTGCTCGCAGTACCTAGTTGATCCATTACAAACTACCTCTACCGGTCTGGTCTCTGTTGGCAAAAGAAACATTTCATTTTTAAACTCCTTGCTCTATCTACGAGAAAAATATTTATCTTCTTTATACGATTCAGTTTTGACTAAGACACAATTTTTATTTTTCTCAAAAATATAAACAAGCAAAGACGCCGAATGTTTAGAATTAATAATTTAATGCATGTACCTACAAATTGTACTTGAATTAAGAATGTGTTACGGTGCGGAACTGAAGTATTTTTTAGTCTCATAATCGGTACAAAATTACAAATTGTGTGATTTCACAATTCGCTTATTCAGCGCATTGCTTTAAAAAGTTTGATTATTTCACGTGCGGAAACAGACTTTTTCTAATTGAACATTGGTATAGGCGTAATCACTGACTCTTCTTCGTCTTTACCAGTCTTTATCCTTTTGGAGTACAACAAAACCGTTTTCAAGTTAAGAAAAAATAACCTTCATAGTTATTAATTATGTAGTTGCTAGTTTTATTCTATATGGTTCATCAGAAAATAAGTTGAGAACCAATAAAATCAAAATTTGAAAAAACCGCAGTTTCGGTAGCTAAAATCGTAAAAAAGGTAAGAAAATCAAATCCCAAAAAAAATCCTATGGGGTTTTGTAGGATTTTAAAGGATCTGAACAAATGCCCTTCATTTTTTAAATTAAGCCAAGCTTATTTAATAAGGTCAATTTAATAATTAGAAATCACAATCTTAGTTATCAGAACACACTAACCAATCAAAACCTTTATTATTTTTGTTGTTAACAAATAAAATGTTAAGTATATTATCCTGATTTAAATGTAGTGTTTTTTAAACTACTTTTTCTCCTAATCAGACATTCTAATAAGAATCCTATAAGACTGGCCATTAATAGTAAAGAAGGTGTCGGTTTGTATAATATTGACGAAAAAGCGAATTTTTTTTCTGCGGGGGAGAATGCGTTAATGCACCTTACCTGCAGGCTAGCCAGACCACCGGCCAGTGTGTGGGATTTGAGACTGTCTCATCCCACTACCTGCTAAAACACCCCCGGCTTCCCCTTTTCACTCGATTGAGACGAGCTAGAGGCTGATATTTACTATTTAAGTAGATATTAGTCGTCAAGCTTAGTCAGAGGCGATTTGGCGGCTTGCTAACATCTGACATTAAGTTTGGTCACTTGCCTTACGCACCCCTCCACCAACATGCACTAGGCCAGCGTGTAGAGTATGGCCCACACTATCTCACAATTGAGAACCCCAACCCCAGTCCCTGTGTCCCAGCAGTGGGAACGTATATAGGCTGATGGTGGATGGTGGTGGGACGAGGTAGTACCTACCAGTCTTGAGGCTATTGACCAGCACATTCCCAAGTAAAGATATATATTTCTTAATATTTCCGCTTATAATCAAGAATACTATGAAGTAATAAATCAAAACTTCTTTCCTTGTGTATAAAGTTTTTAACTTTTTCTTAATAAGAAGTTACGAAACAAAATCAGGCACTTTTAAAGTTATGTGATATGCTTATTTTTCAAATTTTTGCAAGCCGAAATAATATTATTGGTTATCATTATTATCAGATGCATATCCCTTTCAGACCTGCACCGAAACTACGTAGAAATTGTCCGAAAAAAAAAGCATTCCCTACATAAAATGACCTTCTAATTACAAATCTGAGGTCGTTTTTCCATTTTCCGGCCGCCATCTTGGAAAATTATAGCCCACACATTTGTATGAATCAGGGCCAAAGACAGCGAAGACACAATCGTGAGACCACACAATTGTATCAAGACGGGCCTAAGCCTGTAATTTTTTTTAAAGGAAACATTTTTATTTTAATAATAAAATGTTTATAAGCATTAATTTAACAATATTTTAAACTCGTACATGCAAAATCAACAAAAAGTTATAGAATATTAGGTAACAATCTCCTATTATTAGTATAAATCAGTCTTAATTAGTGCTGATTCAGTCTTCCTATAGTTGTAAATGAGATCAATCAAGTTATCAATTAACCTTAGTTATGAAAAAAAATAAATTTCAGTCAAAGCCGATACCAATGGTACCAGTTCCAGAGCTACATGCAGTATTAACTCCAGCACAATAGGTACTGAACGTTTAAAACGTGTAAGTTTACCCTAATGAGAAAAAATCTATCTCTTGACATGGCACTAGCAATGGGGTCAAATTTGTATCGCTGGTTCCAAAATAATTTAATTTTGGGAAAGCTAAAACAACCCATCAAACCGTGGATACCAAAAAACTTTTTGATTTCCCCAGAAGTACAAACAGGCTTCGATTGATGACCAGTAATAGTCATGAAATATTGATTTGTAGCTAGCGCAAACTGCTCCATTAATTCCGGCTTAAAATACCGTTCGAAGTATTGTGCTGGAGGTAATACTGCGTGTAGCTCAGGAACTGGTACCATTGGTATCGGCTTTGACTGAAATTTCTTCTTTTTCCATCTCAAATTTGTCTGTGGGACGTCTTCATCACTTGATGACTCAGAGGAAGAAGAGAAGGAAATGGAATGTCTATATGATGGTCGTCATCACTTCCGTAATCCTCAGACCCATTTAAAAAGTTATTAGTTTGATCTTCATTTAAAAATAGCTCCTTCTTTGAAAAATCAGTGAAATTAAAAAAGTCCTAAGTCCGCTATGAGATAGCCTTCGGCCCTTCTTCATACAATTGTGTCGGAAAAGTTTAGTAACTTGCTACTGTAGGCGTTACTATCGAAATTAGTATAAAAAACACAAAGTAACATCGCAAAAACATTAAACTTATCTTTCGTGCAATAAACCATACAAATAACTAATAAATACTCAAGTAATTCTACTAACATTTGTCAAAACCGGGACCGAAAAATACTGCTGTACTCGACAGGTCGCTGCCTGTTGGTCGACTGACTGACACCCGAAATTCAATCTTACGGTCAAAGGGCGGCTCACGCGCAATCGTGTGGAGTCGAGCCCGTTCATTTAAAAGAAATAGTTTTTGTACAAAATTGAATCTAGTAAACCACACAATCGTGTAAGGCCAGTTCTGAAAGGGATATTATTTGAAGCGCACATGAACAAAAAATAAAAAATATTAATTTGAAGCATTTAATTCTACCACGCTTGTAAAAATTAAACTCCGAGAGTTTTTTTCCCGACCTGGGAATAGAACTCAGAAATCAGATTCAGGTACTTAAACCACTAAAGGTAAGTGGGATAAGGTAAAATATAAACCTATTTTTAAAACTAAAAAAGTATAATTTATCGTGTCCATTTAGCAGATTTGTTAAACATGTTTTTCATACCATTACATCACATTAACATGCATCTGAATAATGTACATACGCTTGTGAATATATTTAATGATGCACTTTTGTAAAATCGATATTTGACAAGCCTTTTGGTATTAGGTCGACCATTAGGTCGAGAAGTCGGCTATTACCAGAGGTCGCGAGTTCGATCCCCGCACGGTCCAAACATTTTGTGTGACTGTTGGTATCGGTCTGGGTGTTTAAAATGTATTATGTATGTATATAAAAGAAAAGTTTAAAGTAATTTTTATCCCTTCTCTGGCACCCATAGCACAAGCTAATGCTTAGTTTGGGGCTAGATGCTGTGTAAATGTTCAGGGATATATTTTTTTTATCTTACAGATAAATTACGAGCAGCTTATCTGACAGTGGTGAAACTCCATGTTAACTTAATGATCAGTCAGTTGGTAAACAGGCACACTACCCATCTGAATATTTCATCTAATAGTTCATCATTATATATAAAAAAAAAAACAACTTATACATAGACCAAACTCTTATCATAATAAACTTCCAAATCTCCAAATCCTAACGTCTTCAATGTCGATTTGTATCAATTGGCAAACGGCAACATACTTTCAGTCTTAACTTATTATCATTATAAAACATAATGCAAATGAATACAAATTTCTCTATCAGTATTTCTGGATTCAAATGGCCAGTTCAATAAAAAAAAAAATACCCATTTGATTTTTAGCAGTTACTGCGGCCTTATTCTATTGGAGGACACTTAACCGAAGCAATGTGCTGCCAAAATGTAAGCTCCTCTGATCATAGAGCTTTTTAATTCCAGTAGTTTTTTTTATACCACATCAGTTGGCAGACAGACACGCAGCTCACCTGATGGTAAGCAGCCACTGCGTCCTATTCCATTGAGGGACACCTCACCAGAGGAAGAATCGCTCAATGTGCTATCAAAATGTAGGCTCCTCTGATCAACGAGCTTTTCAATTCCAGTGTACTGGCAGCTACGTTAATAATTGCCGGGACACTAATTATTATTGCAGATTTCACATGTAGAGGTAGAACAAACTTGCTTTGTGGGGGATAGTAACAACTAAAAAGCGTCCTATATCTATACTAATATTATAAAGAGGAAAGATTTGTTTGGTTGTTTGTATTGAATAGGCTCCGAAACTACTAAACCGATTTCAAAATTCTTTCACTGTTGGAAAGCTACACTATCCCCGCGTGACATAATATGTAGGGTACCTACTTTTGATCCCGAATATGTGGGAGGAAGGGAAAATAATTAACCAAAGAAATTGAAACCGAAACCGCGGAGGCGACCCGCTAGTCATCCATAAACGCGGCGTAACCTGACGAATATTAGCCATTTTTATTAATGTTTCTAAGCGCCTGTTGCTTGGAAAAAATTAAAAAACAATTACTCCAATCCAATTAATATTTATTATAACTTACACGAGTAACAGATTTAGACAATCACAATTAATGTACATCGTCAATTAGTTTAATTATAGAATTTCACGGTCAGGCGTTCTTTGCACCGAAAATTGACCCCGATTTAATTCAAGTCAAATGAAACCGTTAGAGTTGCAGAATTACTGAACAAAATATTCCTGCTACATTAAGTTTTCATTTATCAAATTACAAAACGACGATATTTAAATAAAAAAAATAAATTACATAACATACAATCATTTCTGTTAAAACTTACACATTTTTGAAAGCAATTTTATTTTATTTTGAAACAAAGCAGCTTTTCTTCTTCTTATTTTATAACTGGCAATCCACTCCTTTTAAAGCAGCTCCACAAATTATTGGAACTTTTCGAACAAAGAAAAATAGATATTATTACAGTATTTATTTAACTGTCAAGCAACTAACGCAGCCAGTATTTTGAATTAAAATTAGTTCAATAAAATTAAATAATAAATAATAAAAAATATAAAACCGAAACGTACATACAAGAATGTTCCTTGAGTCCCAATATAACGTCAGGGCTAAAGTGCTAAATGTGGTTGCAACTTTGTAGTGAAGTTTTTTTAGAATCGTAAAGTGTTGCTTGGACAAGTACTGATACAGATACAGGTACCTGTATCTTCAGACATACAAAATCGTTAACAAATTAGGTACTGTACTAATTTGTATCGTTAAGACAAAGCAATATTTGTAGAGAATATCAAACTTTTAAAGTGTTATTTGGATAGGAGGTCATTCGCTCGTATCGCCAGTCGCAATTCTGTGGCCTCAGTCCTTTTTCTGCTTTTCCAGTCGCGTCGCATCCTAAGTCGCAACACTGTTGCATCGTATATACGAAATATAGTATAATTACCTATTTAAACCTTGCAAAAACAATAACAAGTCATTGCACACTAACGCGATGTTAAAAAAAAACCTTTAAACCTATGCACGTGTCACTTGGATAAGAACTATTAGTCTCTAGTCGCAAGTCGAAATACTGTAGCGGCTGAAATGTAACCCTACAGCAAAGTCCTTCTAGAGACCATCTATAGCCGTAAAGAATGACTTAGATAAGTATCATTAATCGTAAGTCGCCGCCCTGTGGCGTCTGCTATACAAAATGTAAGCTAATTACTCTACTCATTTGTACCTAGCAATGGCAATAAAAACACCTAATTGCTATGCACCTACATTAACCGATGTCATAGGTTAAAGCCGTCTTTGTATGCAAAATAGTTTTTTCGTCTCCGCCGGTTTCGCTCGCTAGACTAAATTTAATACTGTAGACTTGAAATTCATTGTTATGATTGTAGGAAACGAGTGGATTTAGTACGATGGACTTGGTAGATATTAAAGTGCATTAATTCCCACGAAACGGTTTCTATTTAAATTGCGCGTGGGTTTTTATATATTTTATAGATACGATCTGAAATAGATTTTTTTGCATTATTCATAATAAAGAAATAAAATAAATACACAACATCACATACAATGATCTGATACCAAAGTTTTTTGTTTTTTCATTGGTTCTGGTGAGTATTTTCTTTCGGCGGTAATTGCTTACCTCTACGTATATTTGCTCTAGTCACTGTTGTGTTCTTTCAGCGCACTAATTAACTCTTTGCACAGAACTGCTAAAGGATTGTAGAGCAGTGAAGTATATACTAAGTACAGATCAAAATCCAGGCACAGGACAAACACAAATGTTTGTCCTAAGCTGGATTCGAACCAGCTATGCCAGGTGCAGGTCAGGGTCTCTACCATATGCGCCATGCCCATTGGGCCAGTCAAACTCGAATCTAATATGATTTATTTTCCCTTCAGGAAACATATAATATTTATAATTATTATATTATTGTTGGTTTTCGTAAACCGCGATTACGTTTGTCGCTTGTTTTTTTTTTTACATTTGTTAATTTATTTTTTATTTTAAAACCAAACGTCATTTGTATTTGTTTTTATTCAACTACCCACACTTCGTTAAAGGTAGGACTTAATTATTGTTTTGATAAACGACACGTCGCCACCTAGAGGATTGATTAATGATCACAAGTTATCGAGGTTTTAACGATCATTAGAATCCGTTCTTCTAAAACAGATGTCATCATTAGATGATTTCTAACTATAGAGCCATTTTCCACCATCTCCTATCATTAGTATGAAGCGTGGAATTTCTCTGAAGTAGCAAAAATATTTGAAGAAATTTTAATGTAAGTTGTCAAACATGTGTGAACTTGGTGACATGTTACTATTCATTTATTAGCTGGAAAGTTATGTAACACTAGTCCCATATTCGCACGTGTGAATCAACCTTGTCCTGATAATAACAAACACACCAAAAAAAATTATTACCTCAGTCGGTACAGTCTTACCAAATAGCAGAGGATCGAGCAAACTATCATTGGGAGAGGCCCATGTCCAGCAGTGGACTGCCGACAGGCTAATGATGATGATATAAAAAAATTTTACGCACGCACATTCACATAAATAAAAATATGAAAAATATGTAATATAAATAAACTATAAGCCTTCGCCCGCGGTTTCACCCGCGCATAATTTCTTTTTTTTTCAAATATCCCCCTCTTCCCCCAACATTTCCGGGATCAAAAGTACCCTATGTCACCCAAGGATAGTGTAACTTTCCAACAGTGAAAGAATTATTCAACTCGGTTCAGTAGTTTCGGAGCCTATTCAACTAATTCAACACAAAGAAACAAACAAACAAACAATCAAATCTTTACTCTTTATAATATTAGTAAAGATAAATAAATATCTCTGGACATTTTCCACACAGCGCAACCTAGCCCCAAACTAAGCATTAGATTGTGCTATGGGTGCCAGATGGCCACTTTGCAGGCAACTAAAAGGGCCAGTAGAACCACTTAAGATGAGTTTCTGATAATTTATCTGTTAGTTATATAGTTAATTTGAAAAAAAAAAAAGAAAACAGCATCATTTTTATCTGACAGATACCATAATGTCTCAAACTTGTATCGAAATCGATGGCCAATAGTTACAACAAGGAGTTCTAAATTGAAATTGTAAAAAATTATAATTAGAAAACAATATTTCTACCACATTCATACGGCCAGTTTGAAATTAAATTAAATACTACTGAGGCGTGAATTGAATTTATTTATTCTTAACAATAAAAAGAGTCGACATCGAATCGATTTGGTGACGCGCGTCGATCATAATAATCGATAAAAGGATCGAATCAAACCGTGACGAGTGTGTTTGTGGTAATTATTTGATTGGTTGAACGGGCACAGAGTAGAATTAAATTGTTGGAGTGTTATGGCATTGCGCATACTATTTAAAATATTATAAACGTTGACGAAACGGACATTGTTAACTTATTATTGAAACATTTATGTAACTCCTTGATTTTATTTGGTTTTTGACTGATTCGATAGCACGTCGTTTGGAAGTGATTCGGAAAAATTTGTTCTTGTGCTATTGGGTTTTAGTCTATTACTTATTTACTTTTTATATTAATCGGCCACGATGCAATATTCTTCTTAGCTGTTTTTGCTATAATCTGACGTCATTTTTCTGCCACTTCAGTTGGTAAACAGACACGCAGCCCACCTGAAGGTAAACGGCCAATGCAGCCTATTCCATTTAGGGACACTTAACAATGCATTGCTCAATGTGCACCCACACTAGGCTGTAGGCTTATCTGATCTTCGAGCCTTTGATTTTAGTGTTTTTAGGTTGATTTTTGTCAAATGTTCAGATTATATTTTTGGTGATTTTGAATGCTCAGATAATTTTGACGCGGACTGTACCATCTTGGGTGTAATAATCGACTTCTCAACCATAACGCCAAATTGGTTGTCAACAATATTACTTTACTTAAAATATTAATGGTTATGGAATACAAGTGGTAAACTATTGCGCAGTATGGCACACCGTGGCGGAGCCGACACGGGCGATAGCACTCCGCTGTTTCATTGGTTGCCTTCAATCAAATAATTGGCACAAATCTGTGGAGCGCACGGTATGTTCTGCCATTCGTTCCGCCATGATTGTTCGGTAATATAATGAAAAAATTGCGCGTATGTACGAGTTTTATGCCGGGTGTATTTTGTCATTTATTAGGTTTACGTGCACATGGGCTGGTCAATAGCCACAAGGCTGGCACAGCTCGTCCCAATCGGATGTGAAGGAGAGTTTAGTGGGTAGTGACGCTATAGCTAGCCTGCGGTTATGGTGCAAAAAAATATAAATGCTTACGTGCACACACATCATGTGCACCCGGTAGAGCCATGCTGCAAACAGATCTTATCTGTAAGTAGAAACAGTACAACACGTATTTTTGAAAAAGTATACACGTAATGTTTATCCGTTGTTCGCACTAGATGGTGCTGTGTGAATAGTGTCTAGGGATCAATTCTGTGTAATTGTTGAGAGTTGATTATAACACCAGAGGTCGTGGGTTCAATATGGGATTTCATAATTATTCTCATTTCTTTTAGGTACTTTTATGTCACTTTTTGATCACACGTACAAGGTACCTAAATTCAAAAGGTTCAATGTTTACAAATACTCATTACATAATTGTTTGTCCTGGATGAGATTCGAAGCCATAGAACAGTCACTACCAAATTCGCCATCGGGTTAGTCATAGTGATGGATAACTTTGATCCTTAATAGGTATCCAATATTCGTACAATATAAAACCAACTCTACAACTCTTGAAACTACTAATACCCCCACTTCCCCATCCTTTCTACCATAAACAACAAACTAACAAACAAAGCCCCCTTAAGAACTTACAACAGCCCTACTCGCACACTACGATACTGGTAAGTCTCCATATAAATGTATGTGAGATACTTCGCGGCGACTAGTCTCCGAGACTAGAGTCGCGCGGGCGTATCGTAATGGGAGAAGGGCCTTACTCACAATGGCCAGTCCGTAATGAATAATCAACAAAAACAATTGCGTTCACAAAAAGCGAAACGTTACCACCATAAATTTTAATGTCGACACGCCATTTCTAATTACAGTTTTTCACATTTCAACAGCCTATCTAATCAATTAAGTGCTAAACAGGCCTTAGAGAATAGTAATGGGTCTTCTTTATAATAATTAAAAGACTTCTCTAAAAAAGTATTATTTATTAATGCCACTGCAGGACAAAGGCCTTCGTTATTGAAATTAAGTCATTGTTATAATTACTCTTCTAGTTATATGAAAATAGCTTGATTAGCAGTCCTACAGTTTAAACCAACTGTGGGAGGGACATGAGAACCTCACCAAGGGGCCAAGCCAATACCCATATACCAATACCCATGACCTCCCCACATAGTAAGGCGACGAGAGACTGCCGTGGAGTTTAGTGGGTAAAACCCTAGGCCACTTCCAGCTTTGGTCCAGGAGCAAATGCTCTTATTAGGGCGTCGGGAGTCCAACGCACGCGTCGTCATTCAACCCGGTTTTTACCCATTTTGGGAAAATATCGGGTTAAATGCCCATCTACATATTATTATCTATATCCGATATTTTCCCAAAATAGGAAAAAATCATCTCTACACATACAGCTCTGTCCTTCCACCAGGGCGGAGTTAAGGTGGGTTACATACTCATCGCGAAAAAAGCTTGAACACCATCACCATTGCATTGGCGTAGCGATGGGGGGGCGAATTTAGCGGGTAGTGAGACGAAGGAATTTCAACACACAGGCAAGCAAGCGTTGATTGGTAGCTTGTGGCTACAGAGCGTAAATTTTTTTCCTTCCGCAAAAAAAATTTAGATGGTAAAATGGACTCAAATCCTATACATAGATTGCGTTTTTAAAAGCAGGAACAAACCCCACAACCTCGAATACCATAACCACCATTCCACATAGGCGAACCCATGATGAAAATTCCTCACATAAAATACTTGAGGTACCGCATTCCCGTAACAAGCTGTGTGCTAATCAATACGAGCTCGCTAATTCAATTTTCTATACATTTTTTACCTCGGGTATAAAATATCCAATCAAAAGTCGTGTTACTCGTTAAGATGACATTTCGCCATGATGTATCGACACGTGAGTATTGACAGCTGGTGACAAGGTCCGTACTTAGGATTCTAGGAAGGCTACAATGTTGCGTTTGAGATTTATGTGTGTGTCAACAGCTTTGGAAATATATTTTTTATTAAAAAGCTTTTACGCTCTGGAGCGTCAGGCCAGCGACCCCTGCGTGCGTGGGGCTCGGGACAAAAGACTACCCACTAAACTCCCCCGGTTTTCCCTTTACAAATGAAAGGGAGGAGCCCTTCCTTATGGCAATTATCTGGCCCATGATGAACACTGGTCAATAGTCACAAGGCTGGCACTGGCTCGTCCCAATCGAGTGTAAAGGGAAACCGGGGGAGATTAGTGGGTAGTGGACGCTTTAGTCTCGACTTACACACACGGCCGGAGGTCTACGAGTAGCATGCGGTTATAGCGCATAAACGCATTCTCCTTCAAAATAAAATGGCCCATGATGAATTCTATCTATGGTATGCAGCTTCCCCTACTAGATAGAAAAAGATCTCTCGTTACCTACAACTATTTAACTAACGGTACTTATAATTGATTCACTGATTAATGAAAGTTCTTGTTTCTAGGCAGTGATGTATTGTCAATGGTAGTTCCATTCATGCCGTTTTTACACAGACAGGATGGGAGCGATTTGTGATTCAAAGATCTGAGAAAAATCCCTGACTTTTATGCCAAGCTGACCCCTAAGAGTAGGATTGGAATGGGAGGAAATAACTTTCAAAAGGTGCTTGACCTTAAACGTAATATGAGACGGTATCAGATAAAAGTACCCAAATAAGAAGTAGTGTGTATTAAGTTTATAGAACAGACACTTAGAGATTGAGAGGTATTATACTGACCTTTTTATAATTCATACTTTATTAAGGCTTTCGCACAACTATATTTGACTAGCTATAGGTAATGCGTTAAGTGCAAAAACAAAGTAGCCTATATCTAGAACTAAACAAACCAACTGTCCTCTTTAAACCATAAGTAAATGTGAACTTGTAGGCTGCCTTTCTAATCCCAGACTAAGCAATTAACCAGTTATCCGTACCTTGATTTATTGCATAGCAAGCTCTTTACATCACTTGAATATTTGCAATCAAGCGACTTAATAATGTGTTAAACGCTAAATTGGACGTAAAATGGCAAATAGCTCCGTTCCTTGGAACATAATTATTTTAACGATATTGAAAAACGGTTTTAGTTATTTGACATAAAAGTTAAAGGGAGCACACTTAAAGTGCTTGAAGACTAGAGAAGCCTACAGTATGGTTAACACGTCGAGCGACGCTTACTGGTAAAGGGTGGACTGCATCACGATTTGGACACTAATAAAAATAGCTGCTTTACATCTACATTAATTTAAAAAAAATACAATGTATTGTATGCTAGTAAAAAACATTAACTAAATTCTACTGGGCTCGGGGTGAAAACGAGTTCATGCCAGCCTAAGGAAAGTACACAATACACATGAAATTAAAAGGCTCGAGGATCAGATGAGCCTACAATCTGGCAGCTCATTGAGCGACGCTTCCTGGTAAAGAATCTCAATGCCCTCAAGCCGCTTACCATCAGGTGGGCTGCCTGTCTGCCAACTGATGAAGTATAAATATGAAACAACGTTGGCAACAGCAAATAAAATAAGTATCCTTCCGTTAGCAATACCATGCCCTCCTAATTGAATCTCGACACTCACCGAAAGCAACATAGTTCAGAACTTATGAAGTGCTGCTTCACTGTGGTCTTTTGTCAGGTGGAGCTCCTTGCCCAGACGAGCACTCATTAGAGTAGATAATCTACTATGCTCTTCCCCACTTATTTGGTAAACGTAATTTGTTATACAAATGAATAATGACTTGTTGAATTCATTAAAAGAAATAAACATTACTTAGAATACGCAACAAGATGGTTGAGTTCTTCGTTCTTTGATTGATGAGCCTCGCTTATTTAAATAGGTATTCTAAGAAACCTTATTTCATTTATTAAAGACTTGAACTGAATTTGAAATATAATTTATTTTAATTTATTTCAGATACTTGTTATGAACCATAGACAGCTACGTTAAAGTATTCCACTTGATGGTAAATAATCGTGTGTCTAGTGACAGATACTAGCCACCAGTGAAAATTAAATCAGCTCTCCCAACGCAGACATAGAGACTTTGTGTCCACTAACTACTACACTACTGTTTGTGTACCAGTACGCTTGAAATCACCGTGCGCCCGCGCCGGCCCACTGCGGAGAAGAGGCGCTCGTGGCGCAGCTGTGACAGTGGTTCGTTAGCGATAACGAAAGTCAAGCTACCTACGCCGCGGTCGGTTAATGGATGGGTGACCATTCTGACCATATTTAGTGACATTAATTTCGAGCGTCTCCGTGCTTCGGAAGGCACGTTAAGCTGTTGGTCCCGGCTGATATTTACTATAATGTAAATAGTAGTCGTCAAGCCTAGTCAGAGGCCATTTGGCGGCTTGATAACATCTGACATTAAGGTTGGTCACTTGCCTTACGCACCCCTCCACCAACCCGCACTAGGCCAGCGTGGTGGAGTATGGCCCACACTATCTCACAATTGAGATAAGGCCTGTGTCCCAGCAGTGGGAACGTATATAGGCTGATGATGATGATGATGATGACACTTGAAATCAGAGGCTTGATGATCAGATGAGTCTATACAGTCTGGCAGCACATTGAGGGCAGCTTCCAGGTTAAGCGTCCCTCAATGGAATAGGCCGCAGTAACCGCTTTCCATCAGGTGGGCTGCGTGCCTGTCTGCCAACTGACCTAGTAAAAAATAAACTAACTTAAATACAATGTAACAAAAAGTGTCTTCGTCTGCACAACGCCTTAGGCCTACTTCACACGAGCCCTATTGTGGGAGGTGTAAGCACCGTATTGCCTATAATTATCTTTGGACATTATTCATTGACCGCTCGTTGGTCTAATGGTTATTCCTCTTTATAATATTAGTACTTATAGATTACAGAATAAAATCAATTACATAAAGCAACTCCCATTACTCACTCAAACCGATTTCAATCTCTCGTGGAAATTACAAAATATGCCAACGCGACCTAATATTTTTTCCGCGCTACGATAAACTGCATAAATACATAACCATTTCGTGCGGAAAATGGCCAGTCATATTCCCATGCGACCAAACCCAGTTCCCACGAATTTCTCAAATATCTTTACTAAGTACTAGGACTAATAACTGCCGATCTAGATTCCTTCACCAGGATCGGTTACTGAGGCATCTGTAATTGGAATACCAAGTATTTTTTATGCCGAACCAACGGTTATGGTAATAAAAAGTTACAATCTGGTCCGTGTAAAAAGTTAGAAACTCACGTAATTGAGTACCAAGAATTTGGGGGCAATTATTGGGAATTTCATTTCGATCTAGATCTGACTTGATTTGTTAGCAAATCAACGTCAACTTCTGGTAGAAACATTATATGATATCATATATTTTTTAAATCTAGTCTTAATGAACTTTACTCCAACGAAATAACTAAACCTCAAACCTGCATTCTTTGAACAGCCTAAGTACAACAAGATATTTGATTTGTCTTAAACCCTGTCTTAATCATCATTAGCCTATATACGTTTCCACTGCTGGGTCACAGGCTGGGGGCTACCGCGTGTGAATTATCCGCTAGATGTGCTAGTGTAGCGTGAGGTCTGTAATGTCATTTGACTCTGTGTTAGTCCGCTACGCTGATTTATTTGTGACTTAAACAGTGTTGATTATTTTTTTACAATACCCTAATGTAATTTAAAGCAAATATATATATACTCCCTGGCCGATATATTTAAGTTTCTGGACCTCATGCGACGGTGGCGCCAACTGGTGAGCACTAAAACGATAGCCCCCAAAGTGTGAGCCATCTCCACCACGCGAGCCTAGTGCGGGTTAAGCCCTGTCTTATCTTAGGAATATTATAACAGATAAATTTATGGAAGTTTTTTTTATCGTGGTTTTTCTGTTTTCCTGCAAAAAAACAAATATCTATAACTTCTAAATACCAAAAATGCCAAATGCGCAATCAAGCCAATGATAATGGAATAAATACCGAACGTACCTTAAGCGAAGTTGTACTCCAATTACACCCTCCCTCCTTAAGACCCTCCTTGCTAAAATACCCTACAGTTTTTTGTGTATTAATATGAGCAATGGAGGCTGTGTTTGTACACGATGTTGCAGGTCTAGGTCTCAACTAAATGGCAGGTAGGAATCTGAGAGGAGCGCGCGAAAACATCGCGAAAACCATAGATTCGTTTATGGATTTCAACTCTAATGGTAATTAACAGCAAGATGTGCTTTATCAAATGCGCCAACAAGTCAGTAATAATGCCATATTAACTTGATCTGATCCCTATTATATCTCCATAAATATAATAGGTCAGACACGATTGCAATTTATACTATATGTGATTGTATAATATCGTATTGCAAAAGAATGCAGGTCTTATATAGAGATATGCGATCTGCCTTCTATTGCATATCTTTACATATCTCTATATTAGATCTGCATTCTAATGCAATACGAAATTATACAATTACATATAGTATTGCATATTTCATAGAAAGAAACATATTAACATGTCTCATCTGTAAAATATGTGCAAGCCAGACATGTCCATATTAGTGCGCCGTAAAATAACTGAAAAGTACGTCAATTTATTTTTATTGTACCTATTTTTTTGGAATTCGGACAGGCCAATCGAACGTCTGAAATAACCGTATACGCCACACCTTCGCACTAAAAAGAGAATTATTATTATCTTATTCGTATTTATTATACTTTTAACAAGGGCTTGGTCACCACCGGCGGTGTCATTCGGAAAAACGGTCAAGTGCGAGCGATTGTAACATGTGTGGTTCCATTTTGACGTTTTTGGTCTAATTTTAAAGTCTATAACACTAGACTCTAGAGGTCTCTGATTTCCGATCCTATTCTACTTTTTTTTCTTTACTTAAAATAATTTACCACATTTCAATTTCACGGGGACCTTATTATTATCCACGCGATATTTAATTTCATTACAGTTTTCTTACGATTCATTAGTAGTTATTTTGTCGTTTTATTTGGTAGGACTTTAGGTGATAAACGGTACGGGGATGGGCTGGTCAATAGCAAGGCTGGCACCGGCTCGTCCCAATCGGGTGTGAAGGGGAAACCGGGGGAGTTTAGTGGGTAGTGGACGCTTTAGTCTCGAGTCCCACACACGGCCGCGGGTCTAGCTAGCCTGCGGTTATGGTGCATAAACGCATTTTCCTCCGAAAAAAAGGTGATAAACGGTAAATTACTCGAATTGCTCAACACTTCCACGTACGCCAACCAAACAAAATGCCTTTTAAGATCCCTTTGTTAACTTAACAAGTAATTATGGGTTCCATCCTCGTTTCGCAGAGAATCCTAAAAACATTAAAAACGGTATGTGAATTGTGCCCAAAGCAAGCAGGCGCGGGGTATATTAAATAAATAATTACACATTTGTCAGATGGTCCTAAAAAGCGAAATGTCCGCGGCGCATGCGCCATATTTGGACCGGCATGTCGGGGGCCGGTGCGCTGTTGACCAATTACCGGGGCTTGCAAAAAGAGCGCAGGACAAATTGTGAAATTGTAAGCTTGCGCCCTCTAGTGGCCTCTTGTAGGCTCTCGTGGCATCTCGTGGCTTGACCTATGCCGTGTTTAGCTGTTTACATTTTGTCCATGCACCATGGACGTCCCGAGCGGAGCTGTCCTATTCTTCTTTCTCCGAGGGTTTTGCACCGTGATCATTTTCTTTCTTCGGATGAGAATACGTTTATGCACCATAACCGCAGGCTAGCTAGACCTGCGGCCGTGTATGGGACTCGAGACTAAAGCGTCCACTACACACTAAACTCCCCCGGTTTCTCCTTCACATCCGATTGGGACGAGCCGGTGCCAGCCTTATGGCTATTGACCAGCCCATCCCCGGGTACCCCGACTTGAGAGGCCTCAAGTCACCCGAGAAACTAGGTGACCCTCAGACTTGGCTCGGGCGACCTGTGCAATGCAGACGTTGGGGAGCTACCCCCGCCCGTTGGCGAGTCCATTTCTTTCATGAGATATGCCTGCTATCTGAACTCCATACTTGACGTGTAACCTTGTCAGGGGAACAAGACCCAGTGAATCATGGCTAGACAGCCTTTTGACAGTGCGGTTTCCACACTGTTTTATGTTGTACTACAATGCTAAAAGGTTTCTGCAGGAGGGTAACACTTCCCCACTCGCCATTTTAAATGGCAGATAAGAACCGTCTGCAGCATGTCTCTACCATACATAAAAAATATAGAAGCATTTAATAGCACAAAATAATTTAATGGAAATTGTTAAAAAATGTATTAAGACGTTACTCCTGAATAGCACCAGTAACCCAGGCTCATTTAAAGGTTTACGATCGTCTGGTGACAGGGGTTAGCCAAATTAACCACACCTCGAAAGCCAATAAACCATGCAATCTTCCCCTCAGCTACACCGCTCTATATTTCCAAGAACACATTTTATGTCTTAATTATCTTTCGACTATAAAAGTTTGCTACTACCGAGTCGGACCGAACCAGTGATTAACAAACAATAATACAGTAATAAATTACAATTAATATTTTCTGAATAAACAATTTCATCCGGCGTGGTCACTTTATAGCCGCGTTCGGATATTTTATGGTTGTATTTTGAAATAATTAGCGGGTGAACGCTTCGGTTATCTGCGGTTAGTGTTGTGCTTAGTCGGCAATCGAAAGATTTGATTAATGATTAAATATGAAACATAAATTCACTGATTATCGTGGTTTGTGTTATTGTATCTAAATTTTTGAGTTAAAACTCCAGTCAAGTCAAGATTTTTTTCGTGAAGTAACTTTTTACAAGAGGACATACATCCTTTATTTTGTTTTCCATACTGGAGTTTGTTCATCTTATAAGATAGCTCAAGTCATTTTCATTTATGAATTATAATTTATAGGTATTGTGCGACTAAACTTATAAATCACATAGATAAGCCTTATCAAAAGGTCAAATGGCCCTAAAATTTACACAGCTCCACCCAGCTTAAAACTAAACAAGTTGTTCTATGGAAACGAACCCATTATAAGTACGCCTTTGTACTTGATTTGTGCAATGAAGCTTAAATAAATAAATAAATAGTCATACTTTTAAATATTAAAGATTATTTTGCATCCATGGTAATGTACAAATTATTATTTTGTAAACCTCGTGCGAAACTAAAGTTTTATTCTAAAGTTTTCTTCTTCTCCGTTTATTACCTCTAGTTTTGGAATAATTCTCCAATGTGACTTGAGTAGTGACGTACAACACTACATTCCACAAATATTCAATTAACAATTAAACCCTGTATCTATTCCCTTTTTATAGACATCAACTCGTTGGCTGATCAATGCAACGAAAAAAAAATGCGAACAATTTTTAATTAAAACTGTGCCATTTAATTGGTGACATATTCTAAAGCGAACAATAAGTATAACTGCAAAGTTCTTTTACGCTTATTAATGTAGTTTTTCTCTGTATAAAATGCTGTCTTGTAATCGACTAATCATAATTCATAATTGTCATTTAGCATTGAATGGGTTGTTGTATCGAATGCTATTATTTTTATGGCACCTTCTGAATCGATTGTTATTCGATTAAATTTACAATTTTAAGGATAATTGGGTGGCTTGGGATATCTATTCAATGTAATGGTTATTTTCGTTCTGCGAGCTTGCTTGGATGTCACTAAAATTCTCAGTCGGTGAAAATCCCGAATGAGTCACGAAATTAAAACTGTACCTAGACTGTATTTTTTTATAGAGTGTAACGTTTACGTTAGCAAATTATTTAAAATCTGACCATAAGGGTCAGTCAATTTTGAAAAACAAAGAGGAAAGATAAATTGCGTATACCTAATAGTACCTACATATCTGTTACCTCGTTTTAAAACTACGAAATGTTGATGTTCTTTTAAAAATTGAAATAATATTATTGACTTTACGTACGACTTTACTCTGTACGAGATGAGTAATTGTAGTTACCCAGGATTACATATAGTAAACTGTAATAATTTTGGTTTTGTAGGTACTATTTAACCAAGTAACGGTATGTACTATTTTAACTTTAATGATGGTCTTTTTTTTTATTTCACTTCAGTTGGCAGACAAGCACGCAGCTCTGTTTGTTAGAGGCCACTGCGGCCTTTTACACTGAGGGATATTTGACTACGAAGGTGCTACCACATTGTAGGCTCCTCTAATCTTCGAGCTTTACATTAGACGTGTGCTGGCTTCCACATTAATATTGCCAGAACATATCTTCAGCTGTTATGGCGACAAATTTCATCAGTGGGGGTAGCAGCTAGTCGATCGGACTGGAAAAGTCCTATTATCATTAAAACTGAAAGCAGGCGGTAATCTGATGTAATAGTGAAAGTATATTTGTGGTCCTTCGTTGTTTCTGATACTCATGTCATGCCACAAGTGCTTAAGCTACTTACTTTGGGGTTAGATCAATGTATGTGATATTGTCCAATATTTTTATTTATTTATTTATTTCTCGATCTCAACTAAATCTGTCGTCAACACATTGAAATTGACCCTTGATAAGTCCTTTTCCGAAGCCTGCCTGAAAAGAGAATGTTTTGATGTCCTAACATGTTTTATAAGTGAAGTTTAGTCATCGTGCCGAAATTTAGCTAGGAGGATATTATTATTATTAAAATGGTCCAACATCATAATTGCCACAAACACACCATAACGCCTTATTTGCATTACAATTTGCACAAAAGTCTAAGCTTACAATTAATTCGTTAGCAGCATCGAAGCTACTGGTATTCTCGCTTATCCCACTACGCGATCTACCATAGACAATCGAAAAAGGAAACTCCCACAAATGTCTAGCTTTAGCTCTGGTGGCCAAAAATAACATAATATTGTCCCGAAAAGTCCATAAAATATTGCCAACTTTTAACTTTTAAATGGGCGCATTTGTTGTGATTTTCATGAAAAAACAGTTAAGTAGCCGTTTATTTTTATTCTATTAAAAATAACTGTCAGATCCAAGCGTAATAAACTATGAGGAACATATTTATATATGTATTTGTTAATAGCATAAGGAAGATGCACTAACAATAAACATACCTTTTTAATTTTATAAATACAAACAATGAGTACACAGGTAACAACTGCAGTAAGAAGTATAAAAACAGGCAATAGTATTTTACCAATAATGCCCCCAACTTAATATTGCTTGACTGCTCAATAACGTAGCCATACAAAATCGGTCTTGAAATCCTATCCCACCTGATTTTCAATGAAAATTTGGTTTATGAGATTCAAAGTTTTCGTCAAAGAAACTTTAGGGTGAAATTATGAATCAGTTGAGTCGCACTACTCTATTGTTTCAATTTAGGCGACACATTAAGCGAACAGGTTTCTGAACCCTGGGACTATCCCGCGGAATGCAATGCGCAAGCACACCGCGCGGGGCCCCGTGATAAAATACAACAATTTCAATGGCCCCCACCTGCCGACGTATCAATGCTCGCTACCGCACGCTAATGAAGATATAATATCCATCTCCAAACGTATTTATTTTCCCGCCGACGCCATTTTGTGATGACAGACCATAGAGCATTTTGTGTAATGGCCGCCAATTAAGCTCGCTTGGATTACTTAATAGGATTTAGTTGTCAATGTCCCAAGTTAATTGGGACGTTGTAATCTTGCAGTTATTAATGTAAATTACGCGATGTTTTAAGTATTTTTTTTATTCTATTTATATGTTTAGCTGCCGCACTGGTTACTTTGTAATTGATGGTTGTTACTTGTTAATGACTTGTTAACACGCCTATTATGTCTTGTAAAATCAATTTATTGGATTGATTGCTAAGTCATCATCATTCTTTGTTATAGTTAGGTACTCGTGGTTATAAGTAACTTTACTGTTATAATGATTGCAATTTTTCTTTGTGCTGTTCTCATCAATTTGATTATTTGTTTCTATTTTAGAAAACATAGCACTATAAAACTAAATATTATCCTCGAATAAGCTAACAAAAATAATACATATATAAAAAAACTAAACTAAACTCAAAAATATGACTGTTATTATGTATATTGATAGAATAGAATAGGTGGCAATGGCTGCTTACCCAGTGGGCTGCATATGCCTGTCTGCCGACCGACAGTGAAATGTTGGCCATAATTATTTAAATTGTGTGACAGTTGTTGCTACAGACGAAGAGATCAGAGAACCTAAGGTACGAGTATATTGAGTACAGCTTCGATAGTTTCTGGCGCTGTGGTGTTTTTTTGTTTGTTTCTGGTACGTAAGAGAGCTCCATAATATATAATTCAGGGGGTTTAATAAGGGTAAAATATTAAATATGTATATAATTGAGTACTTAGATTGCGTTGCCTTTCGCAGAAGACATTATGTTAACGTGTCTAATCGTAATTACTGTTTAGTATATGTTCGGTTTGCATGCTTTTAAAAAAGTCCTAGTGAGTTCCTTATTAGGAAGCTATTATATTATCGTTAGGAAGTAATTGAAGTTATCCACCACACTACGTGGCTATCCCGCATAATAAGATTTCCTCATAAGATATTCGTGTCCCAATCCAATTAACGATACTTGGATTACCGGTAAGTGAGCTATTATTATCGAGAAAATGCAATGTCCGCCATTTTCCGGCAAATAACTACGGCGGACTGGCAGACGCGAGAGTTTTTAAATCGATTTCTATGAAAATCGATTAGCTCGAGATAAGTGAAATAAATTTCATCATGAGAGACTCGCGGAGAATTTTAATTGAATCGTGTGGTTATATGAAAGAGGATATACTTTAATTGCATTAGTGGCGTGGCATTTCATTAAGAGTTGTTTATTTGATTGGCACGTACTTACCTACTGTATATATTATTTCATTTTATCGCGTAAAAGAAACTTAATTATAAATTGTACGTTTTATAATAAATTAAACAAAGTTTGAGGTAAATAAATCAATACGCTTGGTCATATTTCACACAGCGCTATCAAACGAAAACATAGAAAAGATGATTATTTTACTCTAAATTAAAAACAGAACAGATTACCTACTTAGAAATACTAACTTATTTCCTTCTTGCCGAGTTTTGGCTACATCGGTCAACCCTTACAATCCAACAGCTACGCAGTGACAATTTACCGACCGCTAAAGTCGAACCTATGGGATTTCAGGCTGAAGTAACATACCTACCTGTTACAGAGACATTGCATGGTCATTATGCAACTGAATGCACGCATTCAATGTGCAGGCGCAACGGTATCACTCGATGATTAATACGGATGAAAGGGTAATCAGCGTGATTGTTTTCAAATATCCTGCATTTATTTGAATACAATGACATTTATTTGATCGGTCGTTGGACACTGGTTGAACGTGAAAGCTGAGCAATTTCCTTGTTGTTCAATAGTTGGATAAGGTGATTCCACAAAACGCCAGATGGTGATCACGCTTATGCCTTATTAAGACGCCGAACAGTTTTTTAAGCTTTAAATTAAAACCAATGGTACCTAGCTTATTTTTCAATTTCACATTTCCATACTATCTGACAGAATACGATAGCCAGGGCTCTTACTACACCGGACCCCACCCGGATACTAGAGAAATATAGCATAACAGATGTGATCTTCTGTAAAGGTGGATTTATATTTGTCTGACGTGTCGTGTCGTGACGCGTCAGAACGGTATCGGTTTCATACATTTAGTATGGTAACGTTCATACTAGTAATGCGTAATGTGTTGTGATGGCTCGGGTTTTGTCGCATTCTTTACCATACTAAATGTATGAAACCGAAAACTTTCCGACACAACACGTCAGACAAATATAAATCTACCTTAAGATAGCCCAGACGAGCGATAAATTGGAGTGGAATATTCACTATGCTCTACGTTTCTTAAACTTGTCGGCTAATACGGCCAACCTGTACGCAGATAATATTTAAGAGTATAAGTGATAGCGCAAATTACAGATGATCACGCTTAACCCTCACTCCCATCACACAATGGGATCGGTATCCATCCAGCTGAACTCCTTTTTTTTTCGGAGGAGAATGCGTTTATGCACCATAAACGCAGGCTAGCTGGCTAGCTAGACCTGCGGCCGTGTGCGGGACTCGAGACTAAAGCGTCTACTACCCACTAAACTCCCCCGGTTTCCCTTCACACCCGATTGGGACGAGCCGGTGCCAGCCTTGTGGCTATTGACCAACCCATCCCCGGGTACCCCGACTTGAGAGGCCTCAAGTCAGGGTGGCGCCTAAGGAGAGCCACCCTAGAAACTAGGTGACCCTCAGACTTGGCTCGGGCGAATCCAGCCAAACCCCTAGCTTATAATAATAACTACTTAAGTTTTGGTGTGTTGTTACAACTTTTTTGCTCCTGAAATGGATTTTCTACACAGTTGTAACGGCCACCGTGAAATGACCCATTTCACCTCCTCACTGAATGGTGGATTTCACGCCACGTGACAGAAATAGCGCACTTGAAATAGGTTGTTATACAATTGCCGCTCCAAGACTAGTAAAGAATAAACTGTTGTGAAAACAGTGCCATAATGCACATTTTGAAATATCCATACTGAAATGATATGATGCGAAAATAACTCTGTCTGTTTGTTACGCTTTCACTACAGATTACGATACGATTTTGGTACGGGAATACATAGTTAAAAATATAAATAAAATAAAAAATAAAGTGTATGTGGTTTGTAGATCTGAGGAATCTACCCAGGGAATGGCTGGTCATACTATGGCTCAATAGCCACAAGGCTGGCACCGGCTCGTACCATTCGGGTGTGAAGGGGAAATCGGGGGAGTTTAGTGGGTAGTGGACGCTTTAGTCTCGAGTACCACACACGGCCGCAGGTCTAGCTAGCCTGCGGTTATGGTGCATAAACGCATTCTCCTCTGATCTGAGGAATCTACAGTATGGCAGCAGAATGAGCGACCCTTGCTGATTAAGTGTCCCTCATTGGATTAGGCCGCATATTAATGGCCGCTTACCCGTGCTTCGGAAGGCACGTTAAGCCGTTGGTCCTGACTATCTTCCCAGTAGGTCTGGTTTCCCTAGTAAGGGCTACGGAGGTCAGATGGCAATCGCTCCATTGTAATAACCAGACTTGTCAAATCTATAGGATCATAGTCGAAGCGGACCCTGAGCTCCTTACTGGATGCAATCGGGAATACACTGAGATGATGATGATGATTAATGTCCGCTTACCATCAGGTGAGCTGTGTGCTTTCTTTTAACTGGTCGATCATAAAAATGATTATTCATTGTCTGGAACCCACAATAATGCTTGCTATACTTAGTTAAGGGCTAGATGATGCAAATATATTATCATTTGATTACATACAAGTATGATGTAAACAAAACCAATGCAGCATTTGTTTAAAATTACATTGAGTGTGCCAAATAAACAACTAAACAGCTTTGTAATAATCCCTATTGTTCCATTAGTAATAAAATCGATCAGCATGCTAATATTTCAATTTCCTTGCGCATGTTTTAGGTGGAGCGTGGACTGACCCCCATTACCATAGATTAGCATAACAAAGAACATAAATGGGCGGATATTGTTCGGAATTTGCCTAATTATTGAACTTTGGTGTCTTATTCAAAGGGTTAAATTATATTGGGAAAAAATTAGATCGAATTGTCCTGTTTCCGAAACAAGTTGCAATATAATATTATGAATTTGTTATATGGATATCAGAACCAGAAAGGTTAAATGAATATACAGTTATATGAAACTTTACTATAGGCCAATCAAATGGGGCGTAAGGTAGGTAGGTACAAGGGGTCTTGAGTTTAGTGGGTGGTGTGACGATCATATTTGGTGGCGAGTCCCACACATGTTTCGCTAGCCAGCGTCCTACTATACATTTGCATCAACACTGAGCAATATAATATCCATCAACAAAACTAACAGCTGACGTAAATAGAAAGTAATAAAATTCACGCAGATCGTCAAAGATTGCACAACATTAGCTGCAACAACTGACTCGGTGCCGATCGTAAGTGCATTCGCGTCGGCTAATAGGGCATTCGGAGAACGTGCCATTTTCCACTCGTTGCTGAAATTGCCGCGAAAATTTGTGGGTGGCCGTTGCTGTTTCGGCATGGCGGGCAACGCATCTTACTACCTACGACCCTTGTCACACTACCTTGTGACACTACCTCCATCATTCCTCATCCAAAATAGCTTGCTTCCCCCTCCCTCATCTGTATCCTCAACGCATCAAAAGATCTTGGTCATAAGTGTACATGGGCACTTGGGAAGTGATCATTTAACATCAGGCGTCAGAAGCTTCCCTGTCCCTAAAGCTACATTTTTCACCTCCCTCCCTAAAGCTACATTTGTCAGCTTCCTCCCTAAAGCTACGTTTATCAGCTCCCTCTCTAACGCTACATTTGTCCACAGCGGGAACCCCCAGCGGCCCCCCCGTGGTCCGGTGCCAGCTGCGGAAGCACAAGCCCAACAGAAAGCCGCGGACGCCGTTCACAACGCAGCAACTGCTCGCTCTGGAGAAAAAGTTCCGAGATAAGCAGTACCTGAGCATCGCTGAGCGGGCCGAGTTCTCGTCCTCGCTTCGGCTTACTGAGACACAGGTAACATAAACATAGTTAGAGAAGTCCTGGCAGAAAATATCTAGGGTATTCTGGCAGAAGTCGGTAAAGAATAAGTGGAGTGCCAAAAATTCTATAGTAATTTGGTAGTTTTGTATAGAAAAAAAGAAATAACTACCATTTTATTGCACTAATTCAATAAGTCAGAAAACGAAATCGGATGTGAAGGGAACCGGAGGGGTTTAGTGGGTAGCGGGAAGCAGTTCAGAGTCTCACAAAAATGTCTCGCTAGTGTGTGGCTATAATGCTGAAACTAATTCTCCTCCGAAAAAAGGCAATATCTGGTATAGCAGATGAATATCTCTTCTACGTTGTGGAACAAGAATAAATATCAAGAAAAGCATAACGTTAGGTTTAAAGATTCTTTTTTCTCAATAAAAACATAAATTGTCACTTACTTGAGAACAGAACGTACAATTTGTTTTATTTATGTTACAGTCGTTCGCACCGATCAATTTTATAAAAAGCATTAGCTCAAAATGTTGTCCGTTTGACAAAGAAGGGTATGTAATACGTAAACATGTACATAATAATGAATATCATTTAAGTAAAAAAAAAGAGATGTTAAGTTTGCAATAGTGTTTACGTAAATATTAATTAGGTCTAATTATTAAGTAGCTTAATCATATTAGTGCGGCTCATTCAGCGACTTCCACAATATATTGTGCAAGTTTCTTTTTAAATGCGTTAAGCGAGTCAATGCTTTTCATAGATGACGGTAGTTTGTTAAACATCTGTGCTCCCTCATAGTTAACCATTCGCTTGCCGTAATTCGTACGGATCGTGGGTAGAACCAAGTAGCTAGCTCGACGGCGCGTGCGACGTACCTGGTGAGACTGAGTTGATGGTTTATGTATGAGCAAGCAAGTGTAATAATAAAATAATTGTTTTATGTTCATAATGCGAGTCTCTTTGTATAACTCATAACGTTAATATTGTACGATCGAGGTCTCCCGCGCGTGATCACTTTTGGAAAAATATACCGTGCACGCGCATCGCGACTTCTTAGGAGCGGCGCTTGTAAACGTGAAAATACTGCACAGGATTTTAGCCCTAAGGGTGATCACGCGCGGGTGACCTCGATAGTACATATAAGTAGGAATGTTTCTGAAATTATTGATAAAAAATGATCATCAAATCTATGTAGGTTGTAATCCCAAAAATCCTGATAAACAGGGTCTACTATCATGTTCCATCGATTATGAACTAATTATTTGTGATTATACGTCATCTAAAGCAATCTCTTTCTATTCCAGGTTAAAATATGGTTTCAAAACCGACGTGCGAAAGCGAAACGGCTTCAAGAAGCTGAAATAGAAAAACTAAGGCTTTCGGCGCGACCACTCCTGCCTCCGTCCTTCGCGCTATTCGGAGGGGGCGGTGCTCCCCCCCTCTTCGCAGCCATGGCTGCGGCCACCAGGCCACAACTCAGCTTCCTAGGAGGCCCCCCCTCCCACCAACATGCCATCAACATGAACATCCTCAACTCCTTACAACCGCATTGACGGTTGGAGAACACGGGTTCGCGGGAAACGAATGAGCAGCCGCCATCTTCCTAATGGCGGCCATTTTGTGAACTGTCAAGTGAAAGGATTTGAAAATGGAATTTTGCGCGCAAAATGTGATAGTGACAGATAGTTAAAGTGTTCGTATTATTATTAAGGAGTTACATTTTATACCTTGTAAAATCCAGCATGAGTCCTGCGACAGCTGTCATCGATTTGACAGGAGTAAAGTTTCACAATTTTTGACTGTCAAATGTATGTAGAGAAATAACGTTCATGATTGGCTGGCCCCGCACACTTAGAGATGTCCATTACTGAAATCTTTTGCTTACACGTAGGTAAATATCTATTGTAAAGGTGTAACATATTGATAATATTGTTTCGTTTATCATCACAGAGATGAATCCGTGTTTATCACTTTAAACGTAAAACCCTATAGTCAAAAATCAATCAATTTGATTAAAAGTACCTAAGTCGTCGAGGATTAGAAAATCTGAATATGAATGCGATTCGAAAATAAGAATAATTGTAAATCGATAGAAGATTTAAAATACGACGAAGTCACAAAAAATGTCACTTTGACACCTGTCGCAAGACTCATACTGGATTTTACAAGGTATAGGACTGCGATTCCTTAGTGAAAATGTATAAATTTAAAAAATAAGTTCCGTATACTAAAATTTCAGTTATGTAGTACATACATTTACAATTATATCAAACAATAAGTGCAATTTCTCAATTTAAATGCTACTTTAATAGAATGTAAGTAAACTAATGTTGAATTAATTTGTATGAGCTGGTCTAAATCTGATTTTAACTATTTATTTATGTTATTTTATGGGTAAGAAAATCTCAGTTTAAGTATTGGTTTCTCATAGTTTTGATTGTTCCTAATTTTTAATTTTGATTAAAATGAGATCTCAAGAATTAAACTACCACCTTACTATTAATTATTATACTTTTAATGATTCTTCATACTTACAACTTATTAACTACCTGCAATTACATTTGCTCATTCTTATAAGTTTTCTTTTTTGAATAACTCTACAAAGATGCATTGAAAACAAAAACTTCATGACTTATTTATTATTAAGAATAGGTTACATCCTCTTAGATTCAAAAGAGAATCAACGTTCAATCTATATAATATATAAAACTCAAAGGTGACTGACTGACTGACTGACATAAGTATCTATCAACGCACAGCCCAAACCACTGGACGGACCGGGCTGGAATTTGGCATGCAGGTAGATGTTATGACGTAGGCGTCCGCTAAGAAAGGATTTTGATTAATTCCCACGGGAACGGGAACCACGTGGGTGAAACCGCGGGCGGCCGCTAGTAGATCCATAATATAATTACCTACTAATGATAATTTTGGGATTTTATGTCTGAAATTAATATTTAACTTGACTTATAACACGATTTTTTTAAGCTCGACTATTGTGGAGATATTGTGGAGTTAAAATAAATAAAAAAGAGCGTTTGTTTACGAGGCGGTGATTCCATTTCGAGATATTCGCTACCAAACATATAAGTCGTAATAATGTCCTCTTAGCTGAATTTTCGGCTACGGTGGCCAAACTTTTACGATCAGCCAACTACGCAGGATATACATACTATAGTGCACAAGTGAGTGCGCAAGCACAGATGCACTCCCTATTCCCTCACTCTCATAACACGGTGGGACAGCGGTCTGACACGACCAAAGAGAGATCAGGCGCAAGACCAACGGCTTAACGTGCCTTCCGAAGCACGGAACAATTATTCTTTTTCAAGCCTGTAATGTCCTAACCAAACTGGAAACATTCACACAAAGTGATGAAAGTGATGCTCCCCGCGGGATTCAAACCCTTGACCTCCGGGTATTAGATTGCTTTGTGAGCCCAACGATCTAAGCACTGTACCACGGAGGCAGCTTTAAGTTATAACGTATGAATTAGATAACAGTGATACTGTCTCTTTACTGAAAATAAAAAATAGAGACAGCATGTAACCTATCTGTCAGTAGTAAAAGTGACCCCCAGATTCTGACATAATTTTCTTTTGGAATACTATTTATTATTTGTCTCCCCTTAACCTTTTGAACACCTACCATGCTCCAGGCGATGTCCATTGGTATTATTTCATGGCAAACATGTGACGACGCATGTTCTTCAAGCATTTTTTACACATACGCCCTTTAATTAGTTTAGTATGCACAACCTCTTAAAATATCATAACGCTTAATTTTACGGCTGCCTCACTTCCAAACATCTTTAATGTTTCAAATAATCACCCATTATTTGCTATATCGACTCCTAAACGACCCATGATGCTATCTTTTTATGTCATTTGTTCCTATAATTTAGTCTTTTTAATTTTAATTTTTCCCCTGTTAAGCAAAGTTTTATTTGCAAACGATAAAAATGGACCTAATTAGCAACAAATGACAGTTTTAAACAGGTGTATTTTAATGTATGGAATGTTTATGTGTTTGTATGACTTTAATGTCAAAATGGGCAAATTATTGAAGAAATGTCATACAAAAGAGTTACAAAAAATTGTGTAACGTTGCTCTTATTACCGCATTTTGAACGTTTTCCGAAACTTATTCACTTGAAAACAAATAAAAAATTTCAATAAGTTTTTTAAGTCAACTGAGCGGCTATTATAGACTATTACAGTACTACAAATTAAATAATGGCCATCGTTTAACTTCCAATTCGCAAACTAAGATCAGTTGAAAGACACACGCGTAGCCCTTCTGATGGTAAGTGGCCACTGCGGCCTATTCCATTGAGAGTCCACCAAAAAGCGTCTTACAATGTGTAGCCTCACTGAAGACTCATCAGAGGCCCCAGACAAGCGGCACTTATGACGTTTGCTGTCACTCAATTTATGATAGTGAATGTCAAAACCAGTACTTTCAATATCGATTGACCACGTGACTTTGCTAAGCCACCTGGTCCTGTCAAATCCATACAATTTGAAGTTGGCAAATTTCGCTATCGCTGTCAAAATGTTACTTTGTCTAGGCCCCCTGAGCCTTTGATTTAAAGTGTACCTGGCAATACCGGTGTATATTTTCCTTAAATAAATTGTTTCCTTGTACGATATAAATATTATGGAATCTTTTGTTTTCAATGAAATTATAATCTTGATGTAAAAATTTATCTGTAAATAGTGTTACTTAAATAAATTATTGTATACGTATGTACGAGTAAGTTTTAAGAGTCGATCTTCTATAAACTATTAGATTTTATAAAACGCAAATAATTACTGTGAAAATAGTTAAGTAGGTATTTAAAAGTCAAATAACACTAAGTTAATTTTTCCATAATTTTGTCTTCGAATGTAAATCTTTTCCTATGATTGCAGTTTTGAGAAAAAGGTTTGAAGGATTACGGAGAGTGCATTTTAAAAACTCATAAAGACTCTTGTCATGCATTATTTTAATAACGGAGAATTTAAACTTATAAATAATGATAGATTTTTTATCATAGCTCATGTTTATGATTGAAAATCCGCTGATTAGGCCAGTACCCGTTATTGTAAAAAATACTTGTTTAACTTGACTTGCCCTCCTCCTTAGCACTGTAGTGGGACATTAAAAGGCTGATAACTTTACATTTATAAAATTCACAGGTTTAATAAAACTTGTTTGTAAGTATACTGATTACTTACTTCGTTAACTAAAAATAATCGATGTTTCAAACGATCAGTTAGCTATTGACAATGCAAATTATAAAGTCCAAATTCTTTTAAACAAAAATGTTTACAAAGTGCACTTTCCTTAAAACCACTGGTATCTGAAACTCCGAAAGTAAGCAGTGTTTTGAAATATTTTGTAATAGAAACAATTACTCAATATTTAAATCTAAGGGCAACTTGAAGAAGCATTTGTAAATTATTGATTAAATTATAAATTCGTTATTAGTACAATTTGTTCGTTTTAATTTAGTCTTATCTATATAACATAATTATTATGTTGACACACCGTTTCGATTTAATACGGATTTTAGAAAACCCAAAAAACAGATGATGAGATATTCCATTTGCGTATGGGGCGCTCAAGTCTACAGCCCGCTTGATGGTAAGCATTTACCGTCGTCTATGGACGTTTTAACACCAGAGGCGTCACGCCGTTTCCAACCCTATCATATTTTGAAGAGAAACCAATGTTGGCAGGAAAAAAGGTTCTTACCGCAGGCAAAACGCTGCCCTTTGAATTGAGCTCTGGAGAACTTACAGATAATAACACAATTAGGACAAAGTTATAAAAATATATGACGCTTCTGTAAATGTATATTTTCCCAGACGAGCGGCTAATTCGAGAGTGGAAGTCAATAATAATGACCTTGGATAAATATTATTATGCTCATAGCAGTCAACGGTTTTTTTATGTTGTACATAGTTGGCAGAATAACCACCGCAGCCTTTTCCATTGAGAGATAATTAACCAGGTACTATTTATTTATTTATTTATTGTTTATTGGTCTACCAACAACTTATGCACTAATACATTTCAAGATTTATCTGATATATAAAAACGTTCTAAGTACAAAGTCACTTAAAGGCAAACACCACATGCATTTATACAGACAAAACTAAATTTTAGGTACTTAATAGCTAACAAACAGTTAACAATGCTTTAATGCAAAAATGTATGAATTATTAAAAAAAACCTTAAAATTTATTTATATATTTATTTAAGCACTTCAAAAACAATCCTACGGAACTTACCTAAAGAAACATGGTTAATGTCGATGTGATCGCTAATTCGGTTGTAAAGTTTGGACATCCTACAAATTGGGGAATGTGATCCTAAAACAGTGCGTCGCAATGGAAGACAGAGTGGTGTAATAGGCTTTCTAGGCGGCCTAAAGGGAACTTTAAAGTAAACTCTTCCCAAAAGTTCTGAGCAGTCCATATTATTGTGTAATAATTTAAATAAAAATAATAAGTCTGATACCTCTCTTCTTTTTGATAAACTGGTCATGTTAAAACGTCTTAAACGGATGTCATAGCTTACATGCCTACCACGCAATCCGACAGAGTATGCCAAATGCCGCAGAAAACGCTTCTGCACCCGTTCTATTCGTAAAGAGTGGGTAGCGTAATGTGGTCGCCAGACAACACTACCGTATTCCAATATACTTCTAACTAAACTATTATAAAGAATTTTTTTAGTTTTAATTTCTCGAAATTCCTTGCTATTTCTTATGACAAATCCCACCATTCTTGACGCCCTACCAATTATGTGTTCCATATGAGGTATAAAAGTAAGTTTCGAATCGAAAAGAATGCCTAAGTCCCGCACAATGTTCAGTACTATCAATTTAATGCAAATTCTCTTTATGCTCCTGAGTCTTGTAATGTCTCTGGTGTTACAAGCATCTACAGACAGTAACCTTTTTTTTTTTTTTCGGAGGAGAATGCGTTTATGCACCATAACCGCAGGCTAGCTAGACCCACGGCCGTGTGTGGGACTCGAGACTAAAAAAAAAGCGTCCACTACCCACTAAACTCTCCCGGTTTCCCCTTCACACCCGATTGGGACGAGCCGGTGCCAGCTTTGCTATTGACCGGCCCATGCGACAGTAACCTTACTATCAGGTGGGCGGTAGTCTTGAGGGCCAACCCGGCCAACCTCATGACATAAAAAATACCCTCATGTTTACACATTTCCTTAAAGGCTTTAACAAATTACGTAACAAGTGTAGCTATGTAACTATACATAGCCATAAGGGAGTGGTCCCTTCATCACTTATTCAAGTAATATCTCAAATACGCAACGCAGTTATTGTAAACAACTATTATTTACTTCAAATTAATAGTTTGACAGTCGCTTATGCGCGAGGCAATTTGTTGAAGCAAGAACGACACGTACTCGTAATATAAATAAAGATATATCAATGATACTCATTCGCATCAGATAACTAGACTTTATTGGCACATCAAGAAGTTAAACTCACAGAGTAAAATACTTAGTAGAGTTGCCTTTCAATAGAGAGCTTTTAGTTTGGTTCAATGAAACTTAAAGAACTATTATTGGCAGACCACGCAGATCTTGACGGTAAGGAGCTCTTCACTAGAAAACGCTAATTTTCTTTCTTTGCGGAAAATAATTCGTTAAGTGTACTATGTCGTAACCACAGGCTAGCGAGACCTTTGGCTGTGTGTGGGACTCAAGAATAATGTTTTTCCCACAACCCATTCTTCTTCACTATCCATGAAACTTCCCTGGCCCTCGAAAAAAACAAACCGGTACGGGTGGCCGCTTTATGGCAATAGACCGGCCCATTGCTTAATGTACTACCATACTATGGCCTATTCTGATCTTTCAAGCATACCTACTAGCTCCCATATAATAATGTCGGGGCTAAGCTAAATCTACTATCATGGCGGCTTTATGTATTTCTCCTATTTAGGTAAGTTAGACTTAAAGCTATTAATACTTCACAACTAACATTATGTGACTAGCCAATTGCACAGTGCCCTTAATACAGAATTTGCAAAAGAAACTCTAGATGCCTGGAGCAATTTGATCTACCTAGGGTACAGTCGTACAAGCAATTAATCTATCAATCGTAACTCATCCACAGGTGAAAACTTAAGAAGGTTTCGATATAATATAGCAAAGGATATTACTAGTTATGTCTACGGAAGAAGGTTCATTATTGAATAGCAACGATAACCCATGGCTGTGCGAAGGTGTCGCACAAAAACGGGCATACGTCAAGCGGGTTTGCAAAAGGGCTACCAACTTACGAGGTTTCTTTGGATAGTCCTGTGAAATGTGTATTTTTGATATCCGGGAACTTTATTACAAAAAAGGGTATTATATCCGTGGTCTTTTACTTATAGAGCAACCTTTAGTTTGTTAAGTAGTATCAAAGTATGTAAAGCATAGAGTTATGTTTGATTATTATGTTCTCAGATCAAATCGGATAAACGGATTTAGGTGAACTTGTTGCGATTGCTTTAGACTCTAAAATAACCCGGCCTGTGTGTAGCGGAAGATAGAGAGTCTCACCCTACTGCCAAGCAGTTGCATGAAGCATAAGAATTGTAATTGTGTTAGTAACATAAACTTTGTCCCAAAACATAAGCTCCTACTCACAAACATCTCAATTCGCGAAAGGACCTAATTGATTCCACGGTGGATGAACATTTATTATTATCTGCGAATTTTTCTGGGTCATTTATATTTTGTGCAAGATATCTTTGCAGGCAGCTAGTAATAAAAAATTCCCCTATCCGCCCATAGCATGGCCACAGCAGCATTGACCACGCGTAGCGTCAGCAGCGGCCGCTTCCTGCCATACTCGCACTAATTGGTACCGTCACCACAAAAACCCACCACGACCCACCATAACCGATGTTAATAGTTTTTAATGCACAGATTCGTATTCCGCCAGTAGCGACCGCGCGCACGTCTCAACATTAATTACTCATTTATTTATTTACTCACCAAAATGGCGGTTTTATTTTCTATACGTGGCCAGTAATTTATTGTAATTGGTCAGTTTATTCGTAATGACCACTGGCTGAATAACTCACGCCACCATTATATCCTGAGCCTTAGTACCACTGTTTTTTATGACGAAACTCCTTTTTATCGACTTAACCCTATCAAGTCTAGGGTCTAAGTTAATTTGCCGCGTTTTGTAAGGCAATTGGCGAATACGCCGGTGTTCTGATCTGTTTATGGGCCGGTCTGCGGGTTTCTTTTTCTGTTAACGACTTTACATGTTACTTTGTAAGTGAAGATAATAAAACCTTGGTAATAAGACTCTCTTATTTTGGTGGCTTTTTCTGGCTCTTGGTTTTATGTTTAACGTGTATATTTGGTAGTTAATGAATGTATTAAAATTTATTGTTTTGCAAAATTTTTAGAGTTGTATGTAGTCAAACTGAATATCTTAAAAGACTTAATCACCTTTAAGGAAATATTGTATCCATTTGTACCTTCATCCTTTGTTAGGTACCTTTGCCTTAGGCTTTAGCCTTTCATATTCTCTTTAATTTATTTATACATCATTTATTTTATAAATACAGTAACGTAATTCATTTACTAGGCCGGTTTGATTTTTTAGGAATCTATCTTTTAAACCTTTTTTTGTGAATCGATTCACGTTACGATTCTAATCAATCTTTTTCGGAAAGAATCGCCATCCCTAATTATCACCTTTGTTACCTCCATTCATCCATTCAATATGAATGATATCAACTGGAAGTATGTACCAGCATCTCGAAGTCAATGGTATGTTAAGTAACTCAACAGCGCTGCAAGAAACTCAACGGTCTGTATCATTTTGAAAAACTTTTATAGTACCATAATAAAAATTTGATGTCTATAGAATGATAACAATACAGACAAAAGTGCTACTAGAAATAATATGAATAGAGAAAGAATATACGCGGGCCATGTTTTAAAATAAAACCTTCTATTTAAATACTCATTTAAATATTCATAAAAATAACAGGGAAAAAATATCGCACAACATAAAAATGTTCGCACAATACAAATAAAAAATATTATGTCAAAACATAATTTGTCATAATTAATTGCTACTGGGCGCGTAAGTTGAATAAGAGCGCTCATTAGAACTAAGTTAATTGCTCAAAAACATGAATTATACATAACTCACATTTATCTGATTAGAGTAGATAACCCTTTTGGTATAATTTAAATTTTCGGCATTCTTGGCCGCGGCCGGGCCAACAGCGTGAGTGGTCCGATTGTAATCTAGCCGAGTGTTGAGGGTTAACGAATTATTTTTCGAAACATATCTGTTTCGAAAATTAATTTGTATGTTTGTTTGTTTGTATTGAACTACTGAACCGATTTGAAAAATTCTTTCACTGTTGGAAAGATACACTATCCCCGAGTGACAAAGGATACTTTTTATCCCGGAAATGTGGGGGGAAGAGGGGGGGAATATTTGTAAAAACAAACTTGGGTGAAACCGCGGAGGCGGCCGCTAGTAGTCTATATTTTGGAAATTTATCTATTCCTCATACATATTTATTTGACCGCCAAAATGTATAATATGTTACAGCCAAAACCCTTAACCAGTCGATATCCTTATTGACCGTCAGATGTACGTTCTATTTTCAAATTTACTATGACACTTTTTTTTTGAACGTGCAAGTTCCAAAGAGAAGAAAATTAGTTTTTAAATTTCGTAGGTATGGTCTTTTTTTGTTTTTAATCCAGACGTGCCAATTCGTTCTAACCACATATTCAAGAAGATACCAGATAATTTAATTGCGACGAACCCTGTACCTCCCACTCATGCGCGTTGAAAACAAACAAGAGCCGAGCAACGCTTCGAAATCGCCGTCGCGAAATTAAATCCTAAATCATCCTTTGACTTAGTCGATTAATTTCAAATGAAACTTGTAAAGTTGGCTCCTACCAATGTTGTGCAAATGTTGTCGCGTATATTTTTTGTTTATATTAAAATACAGGTAAGCAATCATAGCACTTTTGGCAAGGCAAAGTTTCAGTCTCACGACGGAAAAGAAAATAGGGTTTCCTAAATTATAAGCGACAATTTATTAGAATTTAAATCTTAAGTCAAACCTCAGCCTGTGTTTCGACAATATCAATGTGGAAGCCAGTATACTTGACCTCCAAGGCTCCAAGATCAGAGGAACCTACAATGTGGCAACACATTGAGCAATCTTTCCTTTTTTTTTTTGTTTCCTCTGATAGATATCTGATGATCTTGAGACTTTTTATGCTTGTTATTTTATTTGCCAGGAGAATGCTTTCTTGTCAGGTGTTCCTTAGTGAAATAGGCCGCAGAGTCCTCTAACCATCAGGTGGACTTTTTTCTGGAGGACCACCTAAGAAACTAGGGGACTACCCTAACTTGACTTGGATGGCCTGTGCACTGTGCAGTGCTACCTTACCAACGCAAGTTCCCAGCAGACTACAGAAGATCACGTGCACACGCATTCTCCGGACTGTCTGTCATTTATTTTGTTTATACAAAGCGTGTATGCCACTTAGTAGTAACCCAATCCAGTTAGTAACCCAATAGTTAAATTTCTCTGAATAAACCAGCTCGATTCGAGTTGTATTCGAGAATCCCTAGTACATTTGTCGAGCAGTCAATTTAAATTCAGTTGTGAGTGGGCGCGGCGGCGTAATGGCGAGTGCCACCTATAACTAATCCACGCACGCCCCGCGCCCCGGCTAATCGATGGCCGAGCCTCCATAATTGAGATACTGTTCCCAGGGTGAATATACTCTCGTTGATGGCGGTTCTGATGTATCGGACATAATTCTTCAATTATTCGACCACTGAAGTTTGATTCACGGAAAAATCGCCTTCTTGTATCGATAAATCGATGTTATCCGACACTAGTGTAGGGGTTAGCGGCCTCAAGGGAAACCAGTTGGCTGAGCTGGTCAAAGTCGGAGCTAGTCAATAACGCACGCACAATGAATTGCTATTAGTCAAGTACCTTTACACTACATGCCAACTAAAATAAAGTAAAATATCGGCCTATATAATTTCACACTGCAAACTAAGCTACTAATTTGCCTAGGACTACAGGACAGGTTAAGGATCTTTGCACAAATACTTCTACAGTGCAACTGCCCGTGGTCAGTGCAGCCAATACAGCAGCCGGCGGCGGACAGCTGAGACAAATATGAGAGACGAGCGGTCGCGACACGCGCCTGATGGGTTAATTAGCCGCGGGCGCAGGCACTTAGGCCGGGCCGATTGGATCCTCCTCGCGTAGGGCTGGCTAACTAAGATAAAAGTATGCTAAAGAATTTCAGAACCCCGAAATATTTATTAAGTAAGGCTCCAAAGTCGGAATCTAATTATTATTTCGTCAACGCAAATTAAGGAACTTTTTAAGTCTCCTCTTTAAACAGTAGGTAAATATCTAGTTTACTATCCCTTAATGGCCGCAGTGGCCGTTTACTATAAGGTCACTATTTAATAATCTGTGACTGAAGTGACATAAAGATTACAAGCCGATCGAATTTTTTGTAGTGGTAGAGTCATGCTGTTTTACAGTACGAATGGGCCAGCTCGTTCGGGGAAGTACCACCCTCTCACATAACAGCAGTGTGAAATAATAGGGACTACTATTGTAAGCAATCACCGCCGCCCATGGACATCTGCAACACCAGAGGGATCGCTGATGCGTTGCCGGCCTATGGGTACTATGGGGGTGTGGGCCTCCGGCACTCTCACAAACCAGACGATACACTAGTAGTCACTATTATTTCACGTTGGTGTTATGTGAGAGGGTGGTACTTCCCCGGGCGAGCCGAGCCATTCGTACTGTAAAACAGCATGGCTCTACCACTACAAAATCTTGTGCTAACCCTGCAACAAGCTTGGTTAGTTACTGTTAAGGGCCATGAAAATTGTTTTACGCCTTTCCAGTGTCGGCGAATCTCTTCATTTGCCTTGCTAAATTGAAACCTAAGCACGTCTGTTCGCGCTCGGAGTTATTTATAACAAGGGTATTGGTACCATTTATAATATTATCCTTTAAATTAGTCCATCAAGAGTTATTTAATGTACATATTTATCCTTCAATGAAAGGCGACTATAAATGCACTGCACAGTAAGCTTTTAAACCACTTCCTTCGAAAAGTTGTGTAATGAAATTCATAATTAGGTATACAGACTGTATGCCATATACACATCGATACAAAAATATTACCTACACTTACACATTTTAAGGTTATCAAAATCCTGAAAAAATAAATACATATCGAACTTTAGGACAAGGTATTATTGCGCGATCTACAATCGACCCATTAATTAGTTGTTGAGTGCTCCTGGGCTTTCGCTTATTAGCTCTGAAGATTTCATCTTCAATATCAGATTTTTTGGTTTAAACTATTTGAATCTTTTGAAATAGAAGAAAAAGAAATCGCAATGTTGACCCAGTAGCCGAAACATATAACAACTTCTTGGAACTTTATCCGCAACATCAGAAGTCCAATCACATCAAAACGCAACAGATTCATTGATAACCAACTAATTGCGAGCGAGCAAAAATCACTATCCGATTCTCGTATCGATAATCGAATAACTAACTCATTCGATGCCGAGTGAGTTATCAACGCGATGGTTTACGCTCGAAGCAATTATCCAGGCTCACTTATTATTTCTGCCGATTAATCGATTCGAGTGGAGCCTGATTCGATACGATCACTGTCCGATGAGTTATGCTTATTTGTTTTTGGTGCTCGATAATCGCTTTCGGCGATTCGAGCTTCCTTGTGGGCGAAATTTTGGGACATGATTCGATTTCATATTTCGTATTTCATTTATCAGGTACAACTTTTTATACAATTTGATTTGCAAACAAGTAACATGGTGTACTGGTGGTAAGGAATAAGGCCAATTTAGTCGCCACACCATGACGAGATATTGCTCACATTGATATACTCCTGTTACTTTACTTAATTGTATAATGTTGGTCCTTATTTGTAATTCAATTTCAGCTGTTATCATTATGGATTAACCAGGACTTATTATGGTTAGTAGCCGACTGAAAAGTCGACCATTTTATCAGATTGGTCGTCGGGTACAATAATAATATAATTGCACAACATCCTATAATCCACCACCATTTGGCAAAGTTATTGTGGTTCTTTTACAAGTATTTTCACAAGTGCAACGAAAAACGTACGTATATTACCATACCTTATATGTATAACTACTTCGGTTATTAGCCAGACACTTGAGTCACTTGATGATAAACAGCCACTGCCTCCTATGAAAAGCGAGATACACTCAACACCTCACCTTTTCAAAAGTACGATCATATGCATCTTTTACCTACTTCGCCAACGAACCAGTTGTACCTAAATCACTCGTTCAAAGCTCAACATATAAATTCTCTTTTACAATAATGAGCAAAGCATCGAACCACGTGAATGGAGGTCCGGAGTAAAAACAGTTAAATGCCAGTGATGTAAGGGTGAGGGAATAATGGCTGCCGTCGAAGGAGTTTTTACTGGCCTACTTTCCCGACAGCTGTTCATACCACTGCTTGACGAGTACTTTATGTCGCGGTGAGGGTAAGAAAACTGACTTTATTGCAAAACTAGCGACCGCCTCCGCGGTTTCACCCGCGCGTCATTTCTTTTTTCAACTATGCCCCCTTTCCCCCCACATTGCCGGAATAAAAAGTACCCTTTGTCACTTGCCTTTGCCTTTTGTAGATATGTTCAGTAGTTTCGGAGCCTATTCAAAACAAACAAAACAAACAATCAAATCTTTACTCTTTATAATATTAGTATAGATTATAGTGGGAAGCAGCTTCTATGGCCATCTATTGAGAAACATTTTTTTTAATTCAATGGTTTTCTTTTTTGTTTACCCAAAGGCATCCCGTAGGTCTTCTGTAATAGGTTGGTTCTATCCCTGTGTGCAGCATGGCTCTGCTAAACTTTTTTATTAAATTATTTTTAACATCATAGACATCATTCGTTATTGCTGAAAATCAGATGACGGTCTAATATTTGAAGATTGGAATCGAATTGAACTATAATTTATTATATTTAGGACTCTAGGTTTTTTGTATTGTATATTATGTTTCCAAAATTATTTTTCACCTCAGAGACAATATCTGAAAATTAGCAAGTGACGGAAGAATATTTGAAGATTTGTATAATGAATCTAGGTATTTTATAAAAAGTCAATATTCAAACTTCAACGGTACTTCAACTGCGATGACAATGTTGCAAGCCGTATTAATTACGTGATTTTAAAAGCAATAAAAACCGCTCATTGTTGTATATATCCGAGCCTAATATGTACATTACGGAAGTGGTATTACCGATACTTGTATGTAATACTTAGATAATTTAATTAATTGGCTTTAAAGCGGTAAATCAACTGGTAAAGTAAACGGATTCATTTGTGAATCTTTTTTTATGTCAAAGTGAGGCAAACGAGCAAGAGGGCCACCTGACGCTAAACGATCACCGATAAATAAAGAAAGAAAGAAAGAAAAACGATGAATCGACTCTTTGTGCAATTTGAACTACAATTTATTTCGTTTCCAGTTTTTCTATAAAATATATTTATTTGTACACGATTTTTACAAAATTACGTACTTATAGCAAACAAAAAATTCTAACCTATGGCATACAAAACAAAATATTTTTTTTTGTTTTTAAAATGATAGGAGTCATACGATCAAACAGAAAGTGATCACTGTGTCGCATAATAATATGGAAATTGTGTGGTTTCATAAAGGAAATAATGCTCTTTTCTGCAAGGCTGCATATATTTATAATATTTATACACGTGCCAAATTACAGTGTTTATTGTATGAAAAATATTATATTCAATAGCTTTTTTTGAACCGCGCCATATGATGAACATTAAATAATCATGCTCCAAATACTTTCATACATTTTAAATTTTCCTCCTCCCTATGCATACATGGTAAGAGTTCTGTGACAGGTTTGGTATACACTGTGACAAAGTGACAAAAAGTACCGGTCGGGCGCATCACTATGCGCGAGTCTGGCGCCCTGCAGAGCGAATGTGTCGCACCCATTACTACGTACTGTAGGCAAAACAATTCATTTAAGTAAATATATTTTTTTTATGTCAGAGGCGGCAAACGAGCCATTGGGTCGTCTGATGGTTAGAAATCACCGCTGGCCATGGACATCTGCTGGCCTGGGGATATGGGGGGTGTGAACCTCCGGCACTCTCACAAACCAGACGATACACAAAATAGTAGTCACTATTATTTCACGCTGGTGATGTAAGAGGTTGGTACTTCCGCGGACGAGCCGGAATGGAGCCGGAGCTAGGTGTTGTGTTCAATTCCTGGGTCGGGAAAAAGTGTCAGGTTTTTCAAACACAGCTCAGGTTTATGATTACCAATCCACATTTGACGAGTGTGGCGATTAAGTATCAGTACGATGACTTGATTTCAACGATACAGGCCTTTGCCCTTTTTTTCGGAGGAGTATGCGTTTATGCACCATAACCGCAGGCTTGCTACACCTATGTATGGCGCGCCAATTTGGGATGACTCCCTCAAAAAGAGGGAGAATCTAGCCCAGCTCCGCAGACCCCAGCGGGCGATAGCCCAGAGAGTGAGCCGGTCATATAGGACCGTAGCGGGAGCGGCGGCATGTGCCATTGCCGGAACTCCCCCCTGGGAGTTAGAGGCGCATCTCCTGGCCGCTGTCTACGAGTGGACAGCGGAACAGAGAGCACTAGATGTGCGATTGGCGCCCGTAGAAAGAGCCGACTTCAGGAGTAGCGCCCGCGAGGTCATGTTCCTCCAATGGAAGGAGGATATGACCCTCGCCCGATATGGGCGTCGTACCCTGGACGCTATAGGTCCAGTTGTGGATGATTGGGCCGAACGACTGCACGGATTCCTCACTTACCGCTTGGTGCAGCTTTTGACCGGGCATGGATGCTTCGGTTCATACCTGTACCGCATTGGTAGAGAGGAATCCCCGGCGTGCCATCACTGTGGCGCGGCGGAGGACACGGCGCAGCACACTCTAGAGGTGTGTCCTAGTTGGGACGCCCAGCGCCGAGTCCTGCGTGCGTTCGTTGGCCAGAACCTCTCACTTCCAGAGGTAGTCACCTCCATGCTCGGAAGTGAGAGGTCCTGGAAGGCGGTCGCCTATTTCTGTGAGGACGTGATGACACAGAAAGAGGCGGCGGAGCGGGAGCGAGAGAACAGCCCTCACGCTCCCTTGCTCCGAAGAAGTCGGAGGGGGAGGAGAAGACGGGTTTATAACCAATCGTCTCTTCTCCCTAGCAATGGCCTGCGGGATGGAGGTGTGGGGATACCTCCTCCTGCATTGCACAGGCCACGGCTCCCGACGGGTAGCAATGACCAGGCGCTCTCGGCCGTTGTTGCCCAGCCTCCTCCCTCCGCCGGGGGGAGGCAAGTGGGGCCCGCCCTGTAAGAGGCGGGCAGGTCGCCCTGCGGTGTCTCTGGTTGTCAGGGTCTGTCCCAGCCCAGAGATGCCGCCGAAGGCGATGCAGGAGCGCGGGGGGGTTTAGTGGAGTATTCTTCGTGCACCAGTCTTTATAAAGACTGGGGCATGAAATTGCACGAGTCCCACACACGGCTCGCCTTCCCCAGGCGAGTTATGGTGCCTAATAGCATTCCCCTCCACAAAAAAAAAAAAAAAAAAAAGGCTTGCTACACCTGCGGTCGTGTGTGGGACTCGATACTAAAGTACGCAGTACTCATTATTATACTATGACTAAAGTGTCCACTACTCATTATTATACTATGACTAAAGTGTCCCCGGATTCTCCTTCACACCCGATTGGGACGAGCCGGTGCCAGCCTTGTGGCTATTAACTAGCCCATCCCCGGGTACCCCGACATGAGAGGCCAAAAGTCACCGTGACAGGCCTTGCCTTGTGGGACATGAAAAAGGCTGATAGTGATAGGTACTTATTTACTTTGCTGCTCACCGTACCCACTTACAAATGTTGTGAACTAACTGTGCAGTCGCATTCGCTAATTAGTCAGTTCGATTCCCGGTACAGCCTGCCAGGTTTTTACTCAATATAATTTTTAGCCAATAAAGATAGTTATCATGCAATTAAAGTGTTTTCTTTACAATTACGCATGCCTTTTATATGGAGCTCGTCGATCGTGTGGTTTCATCGCCTTATACAGCGTGTAGCCGAGTTTCCCTTTTCATTTATAGGGGGAAACACGAAATAAAAATAGGTATGGGCAGCTCTCGAGAGAGATCGGCGTAAGGCTTCGTTGGAATGGTGCCAGCGTTTAACAGGTAATTAATCATGTCTACACTTGCTTGTTTAGTGGTTTGACTTTAGTTTTATGGCTTTAGCGATTTATAATTTTTTTTTTATATAGGACTATTTTACTTAAATGTTTTCTTCTTTTTTCTTTGTTGGAGCGTTAACGCCCGTTTTGTTCCTATTAAAGATTATTATTATTAATGACTAGCTCACCCGGTGAACTTCGTATCACTTACTTTAGTATTTTCCTCGCAATTTTTTCATATTTTCTTACCGTTTAAACTTTCCCTGAACTTCCACGAATATTTTAAGGCTAAAATTAGTCAAATCGGTTCAGCCAGTTAGTTCAGTGTAGTTTTAGCGAGACTAACGAACAGCAATTCATTTTCATTTATATAGATAATGCATTATTATAAACATCATTTATAATTTACATAATTGTACGTATATTTAACCATTTATAAATCACACCTAAAAAGCCTTTATTGAAACCATAACACAGATATTAGTGCCCACCTTACAAATTGACGGCTTAAAATATTTGTAATTTATACAATACAATGTATAAAAAAGCCTGACTGTTTGTTTTCACGGGCCATAGACGTTGAAGTGCTGGTAGAAAAAAATAATTGACTTGCAAAATAATTTAAAAAATACTTTTGCCAAAATTATTAATTTCATTATCTGGAAGGAAAGTTCAAATTCCGAGAAAAAATATAAGTACCTACCTATTTAAGCAATTATTTGTGGTACGATCGAGGTCTCCCGCGCGTGATCACTTTTGGAAAAATATACCGTGCACGCGCATCGTGACTTCTTAGGAGCGGCGCTTGTATACGTGAAAATACTGCACAGGATTTTAGCCTTTAGGGTGATCACGCGCGGGTGACCTCGATAGTACACCTTCATACCCATAACAAAAGTGCTTAAGCTACTAAGCTACTTTGGATTAGATCAATGTATGTGATGTTGTGATTTTTTTATATCTTATATTGAGATACTTTCTTACCCTTAAATAAGAAAAAAAGAAGTTACACGACGTGCCTCCAGTCACATTTTCCCCGCTGTCCCACTGTTTAAACAAATTAATGCCTAATTAAAAATAAATTTATTTGTCCGGATTCCTACTTTAGCAGCAAGGGACAGAATTCACGAATTTTAATTTTGGCACACAATTTTAAGTGATACTTTTTCACGATACGCCGAAATATTTGTTGTAGTTAGCGTTAAGGGTCAAGATCTTTTGCAAAATGGCCAAGATTTTAAAATTAAAATAATGCCTTTTGCGGTTTTTTAACTGTTAAAATTAGATTATCTCGATAACACATTCGATTATTACGAATTTTACCCAAACGGACATTGGTGTGATGGAGTTTTTATTTGTATTTTAATTAATGTGTCTGGATGTTTATTATACATAATAATTTATTATTATTATGTGACATTTTTATGAGTACTAAGTGTCCGCCCTGACTTCGCGAGGGTGAATAATAAAATATATTTAAAAAAAGAAAAATATTACAGCAGAATAACGTCAAGTGAAGACGCGAGAGACAGGTAGTGTCATTCAAACATGTATTCTAAAGCACCATATATATAATGAATAGTATAATGAATTAAATAATAACGTCTCGCCTAACATTCTTTAAAGAAGGCTAATGACTCCTAAAGATTTCGAATCTTGAAATCATTAGACTACCGAAAAATAATAATACATTCTATTCAGTCGTATGACCGAATTCCGTCCCGCCCACAGCATTGGCCGAAACACGACCAACTTCCTCTTTTTGTCCGGACCGGTACGGGGAGAACCTTTTCACATCCACATCTTCCCATCTCTACATACAATTAATAAGTCTGAACATCCCACTTTAATTTAAACAAGGTTCCACCTAGCGATCAGTGGTGATTATAAACTCCAGTAGCTAAAAGTAATTTGTGAAATTACTTTCTTAGAATTGGAGTCAATTAAGGGTTTGTGAGAAGGTATCGCGCTGGGCCGGTAGTATTTTAAACATGGTTGTCACTATGGTTTGTTTATTAATCAGCCAGTAAAGTTTTTGACGAGGAAAATGTTGGGACTTAGCAAACGACGAAACTTTTCATTTTATATATTGTGTATCTATGTTTCTGATCATTTAAATTCTGATATCAGTTATGGTTCCTTTATGAAAACTTAACATTTGCTCAGTGTATGTTTTGATCGAAAAAAATAGAGCCCTCTTTTATGGATCTTTATATGTTATTTTTTAACAAGACTTTCTTTTTGCCTTCAATTATATCATAATATAAACTTCTGTCACACTCTAGCCTCAATACTAAAACTTTTACCCGTCCTTTTGATAAAACTGAAAAACTTGACAGAGAAAAAATGGAGAAAAATATAATATTTTACCAACCAAAGACGAGATGCAATGTCAATAATTGTGTAAATAATTTAATTAAACTAATCTTCTTCAACATTTTCAATACCCATTTAACGATTTTTCTCCATCATCAGCTATTAATATGAAAATGTGTCATTAAAAGTTGCTGTTGAAAAAGCTCGAATATTAAACGATTCAGCGTATTTTGTAGCAATCAGATTGAAAGAAAGTAATTTTGCTACCCTTTTTTATTTTAAGAGTGGTAGCTACAATTAAATGTATTTATTTGGCTTTTGAGGTGGGGTCACAGTGCAAGAAACTTGCTATTAGGTATTTTATATATTACCCAACCAGCAATTTTAGTATTATTTTTCTCGGTGCACATATTCAATTTTATACCTGTCTGTAACGTTTATAGGTGTTGTATTGTAATTGGTAGCCTTTCTTTATCTTCTTTAATTCTTCTTTTAAGCAAATTCTTAAATTAAAAATCACAGCAGCTCAATTAACTATTCTTGTGTGCTTCCTGTCTCTATTTCATTTTGTTTTCCAAGTGAACGATCATCCAAAAATTGCCTTTCTTCTACACTCATAATGCCACTGATACGTGAGTTTTCTTTTACTTCCATGGCGCACTAGTCTCTATAGCTCATAGCTCGCTGTCACTGGCCACCTTTCAGTGTGGGATGGGAGCCGTTTTAGCTAATCGGGCAATCTCCGCACCGTTTAGTTTCCGAAACCAAAATCACAGCAGCAAGATTGCTATATTTTCTTGTTCTTGTTGCCTTTATTTTTTATACCTCCTAGCTTCCGATCATCTAAAAAGGGACTTGTCTTTTACGACTGTGACGTAACTTATGAGTTTACCTTTACATCCATAGCGCCACTAAAATAGTCTATCTCGTAGTCGTAGCCCGCTCTCACTGCCCCACTGGTCTCTATAGTTCGTAGCCCGCTGTCACAGACGCCACGCAGTGTTGGAGCCGTTTCAGCTAATCGGGCCATCTCCACACAGTGGCCTCGCCAGTGTTTTGTTTCTCGCGTCCGGTTTTCGGAAATCCGATGGCTGCACACTGCTACTCGAAATGCGACCTTTTTGTGCATTGTCGTCAACACTTTTACTGTTTTTGTTGTAAGTGTTTTGAGTGTACGCACTAGGCTGCCTACTTTTGTTCTTTCCTCATTACCTCTCATCACTTCGCGCTTTGTTAACATCTAGGATGAATGGCATGTATGTACATATTAATCTGATTCCAAATTTAGAAGCTAAAGCTATAATAAGGTTTAAGATCTTTATTCATTTCTCAAACAGAATTAATACATAATTCACTTTCTGAGAAACACAGATTAGAATATAAAATAAAATAAAATTAAGAGCGTACAGAAAATACAGAAACAAATTACAAGCACAACAAAATAATGGGTCTTTGCATCAACAAAGTTAACTGCCCTATATACGCAGGAGTCGTGGGCTCGGATCCCATCCAGAACAAACCTTTATATGCTCTGTGTATAGTTATAGTCTAGTCTGTAATAGTCCGGATGTTTATTGGTATTTAAATTTAAGTTTCATGATTACTTCTTCCCGCTGGGATAAACAACTTACTGTGGTCATTGATAGTGTATTTAAAAAAGAGGTAGATACGGCACTAGCGCTCGAAAAATGCTCCGCTCATATTGTGTTAATTGACACAAATCATTTTAGACGCATAATGTCAACGGTTGGTGAAGCACATAGATTTAGTATATCTCGAATTCTCGACGGATCAAATTCTAATCGCCATGCGTCAAAGGATGGCATATCTACCTCTTTTTTAAATACACTATCAATGACTGTGGTTATATCAGGTACCAATTTTTTTTTTCGGAGGAGAATGCGTTTATGTGTAGTAGTAAGTATGTGTGTGGAACTCGAGACTAAAGCGTTCACTACTTAAACTCCCCCGGTTTCCCCCTTCACATCCAAATTGAGACGAGCCGATGTCGGCCTTGTGGCTATTGACACGGGGTACCTTATGACTAAAACTCAAGCGCAGGCTAGGAGGGCAAGCCGCACTATGTAGAGATTCACACAATAATTATTGCCCCCACCAGCTGCGTTCTGCCACTTGGGTTCAGCGCGCTTCGGGGTAGATCGGAACTTGAAGCAACATGACTTCATCCTTTATGCCCCATTAACCAAACAGAATAGCACTTCGTTAAAATTTACATGTTATATTTGGAACTTAGCAATGTGATAACAACTTGTATGAGAAATACGAGGTACCTAGTATAGTCATTATTTAAAATAACTTATAAATGTTATTTTAAAGTATTATTATTTTAAAGGTAATTAAAGAATGAAAACGCTTCGATGGTTGGGTGGTTATAAGGTTCATTCCCAGGTAAAACAAAATTGGTGTCAGATTTTTCAAACACAACCAATGCACGCGTCTAAAATTTACAATACCTATCACTTACATACATAGCAGCACAATAAATTTTTTGCTCTGTCACATAAAATAGTCACTAAACAGTAACATTTTAATTGGATTTAAAACATCTTTATTGGCTTTTACCCTTAATTGATAGAGCCGATTTTTCATTTGCGATTTCATTTACGAATAATGATATATTTTCAATTGGCGACGTTAGTTTACGGTTAAATGGCTCTTAATTAAATATTATTTATTCGTACTGTCGTTGGTTATAATACTAATAACTCGTGTGCTTACTGCTACCGAGTTAAGAATCAGATAAAAATAAATATATTCTTTAGTTGAAATTGTAGCATCAATCCGACTATCATGATTTACCTACATAAAAGTCAGATTCATTTGAAAATAAACTCTTTACATCTTAATGTTAGTGGCAGTAAAAACACCTATTACACGACCGCCAAAACGGACAGATTATCTACAAACGAAATAAATAATGAAACTAATTTCAAACTCACCGTGGTTAGCGATAAATTAATTATAATCACCTTATCTAGTATTCCAGTTACAAAATCAACAGAGCGGCGGTTGCCTAATTAATCACGTAATGAACTTTGTAAGCGCCCGCCGTGTGTCCGATATCAGAATATTTTCGTCCAATTAACTTGTTACATTCTCGCTTCCGAAAAAATCTACGGTAGTTGTGAAAAAAAAGCCCAAGACGTTCCACGAAATTCGACCATTATCGACCGTTACCTCCCAAATAGAGCGCGATCGAAACTCAAGATAAACCCCTTCACGTGGGCCCTACTAATTGGCGCAATAAATTTGAGACAACGCGACAACTCTGAATACCCATTACTTGCCAGACCCTATTAGGCCCTGTGCCCCATCTCCCGTCATAGAAGAGTCACGAAACGACGACTGGCATCTGTCAAAATCGCCGCCAACAAACGACTCTCATCTTTATCGACACCAATTAATGAACTAACGCGGTCAAAATCGCTCCGACAACCGACAAACGCGGCAAAGAAATGTCATCTTGTTTAAATTCCATTTTCGAAATTTAAAAAAGTGTACTATCACGGGACAGTCGACCTTAAAGCGAGTATTTAAAAATAAAATCTGTAATGAGGGACGTTCGGAAACGTGACGTGCCTGTGACAAAATGTTGGACGGATAAATGCCGGCGGGGCGTCAAATTAAATCTTAATGCTTTGCAATAAAGCATGAATTGTTGTGGGGAATTTAGTGAAATCCGTATCGTTAATATAGAGTCGTCTGGAGCGCGCAACGTTTGTACCCGCGTCATGCGGACGGACGCTTTTTGTCGTTTTTAATTATATTTATTGTTCTCGTTATTTATTTATTGTTTTGCGTTTTGTACCGTTCTCGCTACCGTGCGTGCATTTTAACGATTTCGGCGGAGATAGCGGGCGCATCCAAATTAGGCCGATTGTGGTTTCGAGGGATGCAAATGTGCTCCTTTGCATACGCGCTCGGACAAAAAACGAAGAATGATATTCAGAAGGTCCCAAATGAAAACATCATTAATGTTATGCAGATAGGCATGGGAACACGACTTGCAGCCACCGATCCACATAATAATTTGTATAGTGAAATCAAAATATACAATATATATTTTTATTAACATTTGGTACCTAATAAGCTACTAGAGATAGGTACAATTTCGAACGTCGCTTTTCCAACCGTTATTCAACATTTGGATAGCGAGGGACAACTTGGTGAGAAAATATGCGTATAATATTTTTATTGCATAGGTACACTGTTTGTGTCCTAATCGGTCTAATTCTCATGTCTAGGGTTACGGAGGGTTTAGGGACTCTGAGGGCAATGGTAATTAAATGGTAGGAGGTAAGGTTTTACAATAAAAATCTTCACCCAATAAAGTTTCTACCTTAAGCCATGCTAATGACATGTCCAGATTTTCCAGAATGTCACCGATAATTGTTCAAAGAGTTTTATCTGATTAGGATACAGTAAAAATTGTAGAATAGTCGTTATTTACCATTAATTGACCGAAGCCCGCTGATGTATACAGCACATTTGCACACAAAGGCGCGTCAATTTTGTACCCAATAAAATCGATGAGATGCCGCGTCACTTGAGGGACAATGAGAAGAAATTCGAATGCCAAATATCGATTGTTCGTTTTTTAATCGACGCTTTGTGATTGGTCGCGCGGCCGGACGATTTGGCGCCTTTTTAATCGATTCCAAAATGGTGGATGGTTTTGATAGTCCGGTGGCGTATGACCAAAAGGGTGAAGCTGAAAGTGCCTCACGAACTTTTACTGCATTTTGGTGCAAAATATTTCTTGAATGGTATAAAATGGTTTCTTTGTGAAAAATTAATTTAGCCACTCGGGTCGTTGTACCGGAAGTCAAGTGTCAAACTTAATTTATAATGTAGAAGTCAATGTAATTAGTTGTAAAACAATTGTTAAACAAAGTATTATTAAACCTTGATTTATACCATGATCAATTATTATAATATTCACAATTTTAGATATCATTCAAGAAATCCATACTTAGCTGGTAATGAAAATAATCACATTTATGAACATACCCTTAGTCGCCAAGCGTTTAAAAGTTCATAGGAAAATTCCAAACTGTAATACAGCTAGCGAAAACACAGATGAGTTCTAAAATACAACATTTACGACAAAACACCAACAACATCGCGGTCGCGAAAGTAATATTTGTATTACGCGTGAAGACCCTCCATTTCATAGCCTACACCGTCGCTCTATTAAATAGTAACCGTCTTCACGCTAGAAAAAGACAGTGATATAACACCCCGAAACACATTCCCCGCAATAAATGTGCGGGAAAGAAAGAGACGTAGTAATAGCCGGAAATTAGCACTCGTCTATCTTTCATTTTACACCCCAAATTTTCTTATTCCAATTTCCTCTCGCTACGAGCGCTTTCATTTTACGGGCCGTAACTGTGCCTGTTTATTCCGAAGGAATTTGAGCTTTGTTTGTTAAGGCATACGTTTGGAAATTGATTGTGTAAGTGGTGTTTAGTTATGGCGTTGTATTTATGAAGGCAGTTTAGAACACTCTGTCATTTGAAATGAGTCATTTTCTGATAAGAATGCCCTATTGGTTGAGACGTGTGCGCCGCAGCTCGTACGGACGATAATGCTATTTCCGAACACAGATACCGTATAACTTGGTGTCGGTTTTTGCACTAGAGTTTTAATAAAAGGGGGGAGAGGCCGAGATATGGAAATGAGCATGTGGCGGAGAGGAAATTTGAATTTATACACCAGCTAGTTTTATTCATGAGGGTGTGGAGATTATAGAAGAGATTTTGGGGCGTCGTGATGTAATTTATTTTTACGGGTCACAATTGGATTTAATAGCGCGTGAATGTATCGGACTTTTTGGTCAGGTGATCGTAAAATGATTTTTTGCACTAAACGATCTTACACGGAACATTTGGATGACTTTTTTTTCTGAGTGCGTGGGAATCTTTATTATTCGAGAACGGTGTTGATCCGATTATTCCGCGCCATTTGACTTTGCTAGTGAAGTATGTTTTGCGGTCACTACATACTTTAATACTTTGTTGAGGATAGGGTTACCATATCTCAGGATTTGTCCTGAGATTTCAGGATTATTCGACTCTTCTCAGGATTCCGGCCGGATTTTGCAAATCTAGTGATAACTTAGGATTTTTAATAAAAAACAGGTTACATTTTAAAGATCTCTCTTATTAAACTACTAAAAAAAATCTTCTTTTGGTAACAATTGCAGTTAAAATCAATACTTATGTATTAATTTAAAACAAACTTAAAATAATCTTCTTTTGGTAACAATTGCAGTTAAAATCAATACTTATGTATTAATTTAAAATAAACTTAAAAGATCAAGCAAACAATCAAAATCAAACAAACTTAAAAGATGCGCAAGATCCGCAGTGTGTACTTTCAGTCACGCCCAATGGTTGACTGGTAGAGAATGCCTTATGGCGTTAAGTCCGCCATTTTGTACTATTTTTGTGCAATAAGGTTTAAATAAATAAAAAATAAATAAAATATATGTTACAGTTAAAACTAGTTATTAGATAGAACGCGTTTTTCCTAGTTAGAACTAGTTTTTACTTAATGCCTTTGTTAACACTAGAATTGACTGATTTCTGAATCGAATATCAGTTAAAACGCGTTTTCCCGAAGCGAGTCAGTAAAAACTGTTTTATACGCACACTCTTGGAATAATATAGTGAAAATAAAAAAAAGGTTTTCAGGGTTTAAATAAAAATCACTACATAGTGAAAATAAAAAAAGGTTTTCAGGGTTTAAAAAAAAAATAACCACGAAGGCTAAAGGCGGGAGCTCGCTTCGCTTCGCTCCCGCCTTAGCCTTCTAACCTATATCCATCCGAGCCGATTTCCCCCTACCAGTTTATCCAAGAGTGTGCGTATAAAACAGTTTTTACTGACTCGCTTCGGGAAAACGCGTTTTAACTGATATTCGATTCAGAAATTAGTCAATTCTAGTGTTAACAAAGGCATTAAGTAAAAACTAGTTCTAACTAGGAAAAACGCGTTCTAACGAAAAATGGGTTTTAACTGTAACATATACAACGATAATAATACGTTTTTGTGAGAAAATTCTCATCTGTAGAAAATCTCAGGACTTTTCCATGGAAATCAGGCCTTCTCTCCGGACTTTTGATTTTTTCATCTGGTAACCCTAGTTGAGGAGGCATAATGTGGCCGTGGGAAAACACTTTGGATATCAGCGACTGTTAAGTTTAGGATGATGTCATTAAAAAAAAATGTTACTGGTATAATTCATATGAATATTATAATTTTGCAAAAACTCTGTGCATAATAGTGTGTAGACGTCGTCGCCTATGTACACTTGGAACACCAGAGCGAAGGCATCACACGCGCATCACCGATCCTTCAATTTAAAGGGAAAACATAACGCTGGCAGCATAAACAGAGATTTTTCCTCTGCCACCATTCTCCTTCCCTCCCCAGTTGAGCCACAGATTACTAAATAGTTACTAAGTTGAGCTGTGGAGACCTTGCTCACCGACTGAAATGTAGCACAACAGTTATGCTACCTACTTCACTGTGATCTTGTATCAGGTGGAGGTACCCAGACGAGCGACTAATTTCGGGGATGGGCTGGTCAATACCCACAAGGCTGGCACCGGCTCGTCCCAACCGGGTGTGAAGCAGAAACCGGGGGAGTTTAGTGGGTAGTGGACGCTTAGTCTCGAGCCCCACACACGAGCGCAGGTCTAGCTAGCCTACGTTATGGTGCATAAACACATTCTCCTCGAAAAAAAAGACAAGCGACTAATTTGAGTAAATGCTTCATTTGGGGTTAAAAAACGATGTCTAAACAATGTCCAAGGATATTTATTGATTTATTTAGTTCCTTAAATCACCGAACAATATTTGCTGCGAATAGTATAACCAATAAGCCACTGCATACAGAGGGGTGACAAAATAAGGGTAGCGGGCATACATTGTAATAGATGATTATTGTTTGGTGAAATTAATGTCTTTTATGATAACGAGTATTAATTTAACCAAATGTAATTCAATTAACTTTAAGGTGCGACTGCAAATGGGTTATTTAATTTGAAAATTTCTGTATTTGGTATTGTCCTCAAGTTCTCTAGAGATATTTTTTCTATGAAAAATCCTCAGAATGTTTTTTTTTACAAGCAAGCGCACCGAAACGATCACTGTGGCCTATTAGATTAAGGGATAGTAGGTAGGTACGATCGAGGTCCCCGCGCGTGATCACTTTTGGAAAAATATACCGTGCACGCGCATCGTGACTTCTTAGGAGCGGCGCTTGTAAACGTGAAAATACTGCACAGGATTTTAGCCTTAAGGGTGATCACGCGCGGGTGACCTCGATAGTACAATAGGAAGCTTTGCTTAATGTAGTAGTGCTAAGTTCTGATACACTGTAGGCTTCTCCAATCTTCGAGCTTTTGGTTTCACGTACTGGCTTCAACATTAGCATTGCTAAACACAACGTTTTCATTGACTTGTTTTTAAACCAATATCAAGGCGCCAATAAATGTACAATTTACAACTCCGATAATATCGCAAGAGATGTTTTGGCGTCAGATCAATTTAAATACATATTATGTTATTTAAAGTACTCCTGATTATCTAACCTAATACACAATGTCAATGTTATGCTTTTAATTCGATTGAAAGCGTTATTATGAACACAAAAACATAAGAATGCAGACTAAAAAACGATATCACAACTATATCGTTAACTCCATTCACCCAAGGAATTCAATATTTTAATCCATTCATAAAATTTTTCATATCTATTAACCGAGTTCACAAGTTTTTTCCAAGAACACGAAAAGGTATGAACAAAAAAACTTTATGGACAGCCATAAATAATAAACACGCGCGACAATACAAATTTTAATAACCTTATCTGTGGCACAGGTGGCTCCGAAAATAGTTCATTCATAAAAAGACCATTCATTCGAGGTGCAAAAAATGCCACCGCCCGAATCAATGACCGAGTGGATCTATTACGACTTCATTTTAGTGCCCCGTGGGATCTCTGATGATGAATATTGAGGAATTATGAGAAAGCGTGCAGCCTTTGTCGTAGTATTGTAGTTTTTCTGCGAGTTTTTAACCTGCACACTTGAATGGTGACAAAATTATACGAGTTAATGGCCCGTAATCCTGAGAACCTTGGCTAATCATTCTTTATAAACCCATAGTAGCATTGGACGTATTTAAAAAACTGGGCGATAAATACTTGACCACAAATATTTCGTTACAATTTAAGAAATAAGTTGTTTCTAATCTAATTTAAGAGCATCGCTCGTCGGTAGAGCGATTACCATTGTTGAAAGTTGTTTGCATAATACAATAATAAAAAGTAAAAAAAAACGTTTGAAAAGCGGATTTAGTCGAGAAGACAAAACTTTACAATCGCCAGTTTTACAAAGTGTTCTAACGACGATTTATTTCTGGTCTTAATACACTTACCAATTTGTACAACGTTCATTTCAAATAAAGAGATGGAATGCATGAATGGAATTGTCCCATCAAGCTTTTAAAGTGCAGGAATAGGATTTGCACCTGTATTTATGTTCTTATAATAACTAATTTAACCTGCGTAAAATTAAAATCGCCGAAGCCGAAACAAGGTCATTATTTAAATGAAAAACGAAGATACATGTGATAGTTCTAACTTCTAACGACCCAAAAGAGCTTGTCACATAAAAAAATATTTTAAAACTAGCCTTTCGCCTGCGGTTTCACCCGTGCGTATCTTTTTTCAAATATCCCCCCTTCCCCCCATATTTCCGGGATCAAAAGTTTATGTTAACCGGGGATAGTGTAGCTTTTCAACAGTAAAATAATTTTTCAAAACAGTTCAGGAGGCCTACCATGAACTTTTAGTTAGCGATTCATTTCCGATGCAATTCATTTTAGGAACCCAAACTGAATCGCTTAAATTCGTACCATGAAGTGCCTATAACTGACTCGCATTTGCATCGCTCACGGAGGAATGAACGAACGAAATTTGTCTGTGGTCCGCGTTGTGAGAAAGAGATAACGCTATACATAAATTGCATAAGTTAGTCTCTTTTACTCATCTCGATTGCGAAGCGTTCCGAAACCTAGTTGATACGATTTTAGCGGTACCTAACTAACGGTTTTTTTGTTTAGAAATTACAACACATACACTTTATAATTTGCGCTTTTTGGCGTAAAATTGTGTACCATTAATGCTTTTTTAATACTTATTTAATAATAGTAATACATAATTAGTTCTTAAAAATAAAAATATCAAAGGTTTTCTAAGTTGTCATTAAAATTTTAATATGACGAGCTTAGAACGTACCTCCTTACGCTGTCAGCTAGCTGTCAAATCAAACATGACATGAGTCAATCATGATTTGACAAATAGCTGACAGTTTGTTGTTTTTTTTTTATGTTTTAAAATAGTTCGAATTACTTGAAAATTGCTAAGAGAAAATTACGTGTTTTTATTATTAGAATTTTAAAGTCGTAGAAATTGCTTTTTTGCAGTAAAAACTAAGAAACCCTAAATACTTAACTGAAATACTTAAATTACGTATATTTTGACTATTTACTTTAAGTAAATAACAAAACGATTCAGTTTACGCTAAGAAATAGCAACTTTTTTTGAAACGCTTACTTTGACAGTTAAACGATTCAGTTTAGGTTGAAATGTCACGTCATGGTACGAAATATGAATGAATGAAAACAGTTTGCGATCCAATTGCCGACTTGATTTGGCGTCGCCCAAACTGAATCGCTTTAAGGACGTCGTGGTATGAAATTGCGAGGCAGTTAATTTTAGGTCGTCAATTGAATCGCAATAAGAGTTCATGGTAGGCCCCCAGTAGTTTCGGAGCCTATTCAATACAAACAATCAAATCTTTCCTCTTTATAATATTAGTGTAGATTATAACTGATGGGAACATAGTTTCAATCCTTTCACTACAAGAATGATAATGCGATGTGCAGAGATAGGTACTCGCCTAGTCAATGAGCGTTGGATAATTGCTTATGATTATGGCATTCTAAGGTTTTACATACATTTTTACCCGAGATCTCTTGTTAATTAGGGAGAAATCTCATTCAATTGTACACTAATAGAAAATAGCGCTCAAATTAGTTAACAACGTGAGACGTTAGATTGTGTTCAACTAATTTAGCTTTCTTCCTCAATCATTTCTGCTTCTCAAACAATTTTAATAGCATATAACAATTTTAATAGGATAGCATGGGAACAGGGCTATTTTATATTAAAAGTGGTATCAATCAATCATAACTAATCGCTAACGAAAAGCAATCTAAAGATGCACTTATGAATCGTCAATATCTATGTTGCAAAGTGACTCTACCACCGTATTTCGTTGATAAAAAAAGACTGGCAAGAAACTCGACAGTTATTCTTTTTAATCGCCGATTTTATTTTACATATTTTATCAATACTCTGTTTCTAAGTCATAGGTAGGTACTTCAGTTTTCTGAGTTGAAGCAGAATATAAAAATATATGATTTCTAAGAATAGATGTATGACATATATGTCAGCTATCATTTCACTAATCGAATAAATGGAAAGATGGTGTTTAATAAGAACACAAGACAGTAGGTATAGTTCTAAAATACGGACAACGGAATAACAACTCTCTGCCAACTGAAAAAATTACAATAGTTTATAGCAATATAAATGTTTGGATCAACTCACAAAGCAAATACATTGTGTTCAAACAAATTTGTCGATTTACATTTCGATGCCTCCAATGAACACTACGCTAACTCAAATTTTGCCATTTTTCGTTTTTTATAGAAATCGACCCACTTTTTTACAAATATTATGCCCCCAAATTTTCATGACAATACCTTTAAAAACAAAAAAGTTTTGAGATTTACATAACGCCAAGTAAAGGTACTTTCTTCAATTACGGGGTGGACAAGCCGCTGTCTTAACATAGCGGTGTGTATTCGGCTAGCGCGACTGCCGGCACGCGGGAGATACGCCACCAACTAGGAGTTGGCAGGGTGTTGCGCGGAAAAGTATTTGTTCATATGACAGTTAGCGGTGTGTGTCGCCCGTTGAATGCACTTTTAAAGAAATAATTATAAAACGTAGTGTAAATCAGTGTTAAACATTACTAAGTTTAATAATTTTTACTAACTTGTAGTAAATTAAAATCGAAAATAGCTGCATGAAATGCTACAATTATAATACTACGGTTTTTTTATAGTATAAAACGAAACGCTAAGCCCTTTGTCCATATTGGTAACTAAGCTTATGTATCTAGTTACAAAAGAAGATTTTTTTGCTGTTTGGTAACTATCTAGTTAAGAAGAAGAATAATTTTTCCATTTTTGTAACTTTTTGCTATCTGTTATGAACGTTAAATGTTTGTGACTGGTCACTTCTATCGGAAAATAATTATTAGTATAATGATTTACAGTCATTTATAATTATTGTTTATTTATTATACTATGTGTTGGGTGTCAAGGGAACCAAATATATAATAATTGTGAATTTTATTAGTTATGGAGAAAACGATTGTTTTTCAGATTTTTACTGGCTGATTAAATAGATGACGTTAGAATTTTGACGACAAAGTTGTTACTTGCACTTTTTTTTTACTATACCATTCACAGATTGTTATTACTCAAAAATAGTACCATTGTTTTTTGCCATCCTCCAAGACCAAGACAAGAAAAAGAAATCATAAAATCCTTTATAAATAATCAATACTAAATTTCCTCTCTGGAAACCACGTAAAATGCTTGTTGCTTTTGAAGATTTGCTTTTAATGGCATTCAGAAACCATATCCTCAAACAGATGTAAAAAAGATTGTTTTAACCACATTAGACAAAGTCTTTTTAAAAAATCAGAACATCTAAGTATCAAGTCAGCTCAGAGGCGGCATGTTGCAAGATGTGCAGGATTGGCCGAATTGCTTATAAAATATATTAGCTGATCTAATAGCACAATTAAATTTTTACTTCGATCGTAACTGGCTACAAGATTCATTAAAATCGGGTGTTGTGAAGAGGAACAGTTAACCACTCAACGCCGAACCGGCACTCGGGTGCCGCATAACAATAGATTTTCTATTGTGTCTAGTAATCCGGGGCTAGAAGGATTAAGCAGTATTAACCATTGGGAAGGTTGGCATTCTAGAATTAATCGTTTTGTGGAAAATAATAACCGAGGTAAGATTATTTTTCACCAGCAACTAATTACAGTTGTACCAATGTAATGCAAAAAGATTTTTACAAATATCTCTAACACGGGTCTTTAAAACGATACGGGTACTTTTAGGACAGAATGTATGTATATCACAACAATCCCACATCATATCGGGATTTTTTGCACAATGTCTCAGGTTACTATAATGGAAATAATTTAATCTACGCAGTGGAAAAATAATTCTTCCCTCACAATTACTTAAAACACCAACAAAAAAATAATATTTTTTGGAACTGGTTACATACGCTTAGTTATCAATATGGACGAAAGGCCGCTAAGTTATGACACAGTTAAGATACTCTACGCTATTTATTTGTTAGCGGCTTGTATAACGGCTCAACGATTTTCGGCTTATCCTACTACAAAACGCTAACTTTTCTTATTCATAAATTACTATCTTATTATAATAAAAACATTGTTCAAAATACTCTAAATTGGTAATGAAGTCGATTTTAAATGTAATTATTAATTTTATTTTATGTAGTATACATTTAATTTATTATTTTGTAGTCTGTAATATTCCCGAATATATTCCGCTAACTTAGTATTGGCGGAGTGTATCCCGATCTTAAATTAGAGCTTTCTGCGTTACATCCCGCTAAGTGAGGCTAATTAAAAAACCCATAAGTTTTTTTAAATGTTACTATGCGGATCTTAAGCATCAGTAAATTAGTTACTCACACAAAAAATATCAAGAAAATAACTACAAAAATAAAGATTTTATAAACTTTTTTCGTTTAAGAGCTCCTCCTGTAAACCTGCACTTTTGAAGTTAGCGTAGTGTTCATTGGAGGCATCGATTTTTGTTATGCAAATTACACAACACAAAATGATTTTACGTCGTGTTTTGTTGAGAATATAAAATATACTTATACCTACAACAAAAACCATTGCGTGCTATCTAATTACGAAATACTTGCTAACTCTCTGCTGTGAGAAATAATTTATCATCCATTGTGCTCTATATCGTCCAATGATACCGCTTTCAAATTGTTTCTTCATAATGGGAAACTAATTTCTTGTACACGGGATGTGTTGTCTTCGTAATTATAATTAATTTCTGCTCTACGATCTATTGTCATAGAAAGAATATTCTTGGAAAAATACTTAAAGTGAATAGATTGCTATTTGAGTTTCAATTGTGTTCCTAAAGTTTTTTCGTGGGGTGCTGGAGTCTTGTTTTTTTTGCTCTTAATTATTTAATCCTTAATGGACAACACTAAAATACATACAAAAGGTGGACTTAATCCTTCCAGCCCCGGATCACCAGACACAATAGAAAATCTATTGTTACGCGGCACCCGAGTGCCGGTTCGGGATTGAGTGGTTAATGCGTTCTAAACAAGTCAACCTCTTACTTTATTATGCAAATGGAAAAGAGGAAATTTCTTTTTCTCTACGTTTCTATTACCTAAATTAATTAGCCAATCCAAATAAGGTACATATGCACTGCATGCATGATGAAACTTATTATTTGACAGAAGAATATTTTAATTTTTTTTATTCCTAAAGCACAAATGAATACATTGATGATTAAAATAATATAAATATTGCATTTATTTTTAGAAGTTATTACTTATCTATGAGCAGGTATAAAAGATATGCTACGAATGTTATACACAATTGTAAAACAGTATTTGTAGTCCGAGCATTGAAGAAAAACTGCATAAATAAAATGCATGTTAAATATTCTGCTTTTTGTTACATTGATTTTCCGCTACATAGTTTAGTAATGCAAATAGGTTACTTTCGTTTTATATTTTGCAATTCATAAGGTAAAAAAGAAGCATAAAATCTCCCAGAACATCGTAAAAATATAGATTTGAGAAAGAGTTAATGATTTTCATTATTCTTATTAAGACCCAAGAGTTCAAACTTGGTTAGTCTATTACGAGTGTAAGTACAAACTGAATCTCATTTTGACTTAAGTTATCAATAGAGATGACATCTGTGGTATGTGTAAAATATTACGCATCTTTGAATGACTAGAATCAGTAACATTGAGTGGGCAACTTTATTATTATGGTATCACGCTGATCTATTCTTCGTTCTTCACCATTCATTCAGACCATTCAGAAATAAGGAGTTAGGTAAGTAGTATACGCCACTTGAAGAATCTCGATACTGTCGCATTCGGTAGGTATTCATTTATATCCATTCAAATTTTGTGTATATCCAACCAACTTGACTAAGCTGGAAAATTAGCTAGCCTACATAAATAAATCTTAGTGCTAAAGAAAATTTTCTTTCTTTTACCTCGTTCGAACTCAAGATTTAAAAAAAAAAGAAACAAAAAAAACTACCTAAAAAACTGAAAAGCAAAAAATATGTAATTTTAATAAGACATTCATCAAATGCGCTTATTGTCTAAGCCTATTAATTAAATTGTATTTTACGTGCTAGGTAGGTACCTACTAATCTGTTTGAAGTCGGTGCCAAGCCAAATAGTAGGTACCCAGATTACGTACCTACGTCCGCGGATTAATAAGTAACCCTTTATAATACATAATATTATTATATATCATTTTTTATTACCTTTGGCTTGGCACCGACTTCAAACAGATTAGTAGGTACCTACCTAGCACGTAAAATACAATTTAATTAATAGGCTTAGACAATAAGCGCATTTGATGAATGTCTTATTAAAATTATGTTTTGCTTTTCAGTTTTTTAGGTAGTTTTTTTTGTTTCTTTTTTTTTTGAAGTCGGTTAAATTTTTTTTTTAAAAAGTTTGTTTATTTTTCTATTTTTAGTGTGAATAACACGTAGGTAGTGAGTAAAACTCTTTCATAATAATGATAGCGAACATACGAGTAGAATTGTATTATTTGATAATAATATTAGATATTCATTAAGTGTTCAGCACCATGGGTAGGAGGAGAATGCGTTTATGCACCATAACCGCAGGCTAGCTAGACCCGCGGCCGTGTGTGGGACTCGAGACCGAAGCGTCCGCTACCCACTACACTCCCCCGGTTTCTCCTTCACACCCGATTAGGACGAGCCGGTGCTAACCTTATTGGCTAGTGACCAGCCCATCCCCGGGTAATCATCAGCTTAGCTGCAAAAGTACATGAAATACAACTAACGTTTCAAATATTCCTACAATACTGAAAGAATTATCCCCTAACTCCTAACCGTTAAGGAGTTGTACTTTCCATCATCACCTTAGCTGCAAAAGTACATGAAATACAACTAACGGTCCACATATTCCTACAATACTGAAAGAATTATCCCCTAACTCCTAACCGTTAAGGAGTTGTACCTTCCATCATCAGCTCATCAATATAAAATGATGTCTATCGGACGCAAAAACTTGAATGGCTTCAGAAAAAACAAGTAACGCGTAGGCGCAGCCTATAAAATTTGAGGTTTTTCCTTGATTTTTCCGGGATCCCATCATCAGATCCTGACATGGTGACAATGGGACCACCTCGGAACTATGCACTTTCAAATAAAAAAAGAGTTATTTAAATCGGTCCACAACTGACGGAGAAATCGACGGACATACATAAAAAAAAAAATACATACAGTCGAACATATAACCTCCTCCTTTTTTGAAGTCGGTTAAAAATCGGTTTTCTATCCTAATTATTCTGACATTTGGTTATTATTACCTATCCCAAAACTTAGAATGCGATGTATTTAAAAATACTTTGTTGTCAGTATCGGGAAAATTACTAACTGTGCTTACGTACTCTTTTCCATTTAAACTTAATTCAATTAATAGCTCCTGCGTTTTAAGCCGAGATAAAATTTTGCTAAAAACCGTAATCTGTAAATACCCATTGCGAAAGTATCAAACAAGTAAGTCGGCATAGGCAAATATTTGCGACATTATTTGCCAAATCGTAATACATTTGGGTTCTCAGAATAAGACATGGTGGCGTACGCCCAAACCCCGATGTTTTGACGAAGACTGCCCACAGAGAGCGAAACATGTGATTTATTACTTGCAATTATTTAGCTGTAATGTCTAAATAGACCCTTTATGAATCAAATAATTGGCACAAGAATAACAAATTCATTGCAAAAAGTTTAACTTCGTACTTAAAAATAATATTATAATGGAAATGTAAGAATTGATAGCTTAAAATTCACACGTTGTAGAAATATTGGAAAGGTTATTATTATAATTATTATGTTGTATGGGGCTTTCAAAGAATACCATGTTTTGTATTCCATAACTTTTTTTCAACAAATCATTCATCAACCGTTTCTTTAAAGAATTAATACAATTTGACAAAAGTATAAATACTGTCCTAATACTTATTTTGCTTGTCGATAATTAGCTGTATGTGGCAAGCCTTTCAATTCTATGGCATTAAACAAACTGAAGATACTGTTTTTCCTTATTTCAGAAAAGCTACATTTTATATTCGCGAATTTGTGCGTCATACAAACAACCATTCAGATATCTTTATGGCAGCTGCCAAGAGGATAAACAAAGAGTTTGTTAAAATGAACATAACCGTCAGACGTCCAACCATTAAAAATTTCACTCTCTTCAAACTCCACCAATCAGACTTAAATAAATATAAATACAAACTCCTCAATGAAAAAGGAAAACATTCAAAAACTTTTCCCATTAAAATTAAAGTGAAAGAACAGGTGACGCATAGTAGAAGAAGCAGCTGCAAATTACAAAACAAATGAATTTAATCGTCCAAAAACAATTCCTATCAAATTAAAGTTCCTAAACGATAAAAAGCCAGACGCAATTAATTCAAATCGATTTCCACTTGCAAACCCCGCCGAACAATCAGAATTTCAAATTCGACTTCCAGAGAACGCAACCAGAATGGTGTAAAGGTTCTTTTTTGATTCCAATATGCCAGCTAAAGGACGCTAAAGAAATAGTAGCAGTCGAGTTAGGTTGCCCAGCCTGATGCTATCTTGGCAGTTGGCACATCTGACGACGCTAATTGGACAATAAATCAATTCTTCCCGCTTCTTATTGGCGGATCGGGGCATTCCAATATTGAAAATTTGGCCGCGCGATATTGACAACATGATAAAAAACAATGGGGACCTATCTTTTTCTTTTGTGTCCATCTCGGATCCCGGTTCTTATTAAGGCTGAATCGTTTTGTGTTTTGTTTGTGTCGGACCAATGTCTTATCGGTTAGACAATTTGTTTTTGGGAGCTCGTTATTGAATTATTAATATTGATATTTTGTGTACGAGATACGAGTGAGTGACATTTGAAACGACCGTTTCGTAGTAACTATTATTGCCTTGGTGTTCTTTTTTTATCGTAATTTTAAGTCACGTTTGAACTACATACATATTTTAATAATAATATTAAAAAGAAGTACCATTTATGTACACGTGCTTTTTTTTATTTTCCGTATACGGAATATTTTGTATTCATTTGTTCATTATTATATTATTTTGGTAATAGGTACCTATTAGTTACCAATCCAGGTTGGTTCTTTCCAGAATTTTGATAATAATTTCCCAGTCTAAAACATGCTTGCCTAAACTACGACACTTCATATTACTCTAGCGAGAAATCTCAGCACCATTTTATTTTTATTTCCATACGAGTCCACGTTGCAAATCGCGCATACCTTTCACGCCTCTTCGCCCCACCAATCTACCTAATTAAAACGAAAACCCCACCCCCATTCGAGCGATTCGGCGAAAATAATTAACAGTCGGTAAAGTTTAACAGTTTATTAAGTGAAGTCCGGTAATTGAATAAGATTTTACGAGGACATTGTTTACAAGAGTGCGTGCGCGGGAGCAGCGACGGTGCGTTAGTGAAAAACCGAACGGAAAAAAGCAAGGAACGAAATAATTATACACGTTCCGAGGAGTAGGTTTGAGCAGAGAGGTGATTTTCGTTCAACATTAAAATACCCATTTTATAAAAAATAACAAGAAGTTGTCCCCTAGGTCCAGTGCAAATACCTAGGCTGGCTAGCCTACACGTCTTGTTACATTTTTCTTTCTTTGCAAACACACTTTTTAAAAAGTTTCTCTTGTTAAACCAGTTTAATATAGCCATAGAAAAATGTAAGCCTTCGTATGACATTCTTTTAGATTTATTCATTCAATTATAATTATTTATTAAAAAGTAAGAATAATAAGAACCCATTGAGAAAAATGGGTTAGAAAGTAGAGTCGAAGAATTTTTTTATGCACGTTAAAACATCAATGACCACCAAACTTTTATTGTTATTAACTTTAATGATAATTTCGTAAAAGGATACAATTTTTTTTTTAACAATCTAATTTAAATACGTACGTATAAGTAATGTTTCTAGAATTGATTATTTATCGATTCATCCTCGCACTAAGTCTACTCTACTACTCTATGACCCGTTTCGTAATGGACGTCGCTACCATTTCGCCTTAATAGCTCGCTTGTTCTCGGGATTTAATTACGCTGGCTGGAGCCAGGATTAGCCGCGCGTTCCGTTTTGTTAATAACTCTAATAATGGATGACGCACAATGCCCGAATGCTGGCCGAAAGGAAAACCTTTGCCTATGGAAGAAAAAAAGGAAAATTCCTGCGCGCGAAATTTTTGACATTTTCTTTTTTTATTTTATTACTGTAGTGTCTTATACTACTATGTACATATGTAATTTAATATGTATTCATAATTTAGTTTAAAAAGTGTCTGTGCGTATTTACCTCTATCAGAATTATAGAGAGACGAACAGAACTTTTTACGCTGGGAACAGGACTAGCCAAGTGATATACTTATATTTATCTGTTTTGGATATTTATGAAATGATACGAATCTTAATGTGAAAATTTACTACTAGGATCTCGTTTCTTAGAGAGGAGAGAACAAATAACACGAAGGCCACTATTGTCTCCGGGGTTTTTTTTTCAATGGGAGTATTGGTAAGTAGCGGATTGAGTTAGAAAGTACTAGTAGTACTACCTTCATTTATCTGTAATTATGTACATACGTGTTTTCGGTGTCCTGAAGTTCAGAAATTAATAGACTGATAGGTACTTTCCGTAACGCCAGCTAGAAATGAATTATTATGGCTAAAATGAAATGTAGTTATTGTCGATCAAAAAACACTCTTCAAGTACCGTTCCCCCTTAATTTACTGCACACTTTTTCCGTAGACAATTGATCGTCTTTTGTTTAGACTCCTCAATCCAAACATTTTCATGTGGCAGCAAAAACTTCTACACTTTTCCGGCGGACCACCGGCGCATTCAAATGAGCCATATCATTAGCCGCGCATAAACAATGTCGTAAAATGACAGGTAGCACTGTCACATAGCGGGGACAATCTTCGGCCGAACTTCCAGAGACAAGCGAGACGATATGTTAGATATGCGTCGTAGCCTTAGAGAAGTAAACCAAAATCTTAGCGGTCTTAGTACCTATCGCTCACGATTTTTCTACTATCTCGGCTCTGAGACATAAACAAATTTATTAGCTCCAAGGAAGAGTTTAGTTTGTAGTGGGATAGGTACTTTAGTCCCAAGCTCCACACACGGCCGAAGGGCTCGCTATCTTGCTCGCTAAATTATAGTGTGCACTCTTCTCCGAAAAAATAGGCGTACTACTCAAAGAGATCCTTTTTATTTCCGCTGTTTTATACAAATGTCCAAGACAGCTAGACGCAGATCGGCTCTCTAAGTAGAAATATTGTGCCTTATAATTTGTATTGGACTTGTGGTTAAGCCATCTTACAATAACAGCTAATACTTGGCGCTTTCAAAGCAACAATTTTGATCTCAAATATTGATTTTTGATCTGCAGTTTATCTATAGCGTGATCTCGCCTCGCGTGCACTGGACGTAGCACCACTTGTTATCTCGCCCCACCATCTCCATACGCACTGTTAACATATATTTTGACAGATGACATAAGTTTGGCCGCGTATCGCGCCCGTCATCTTGCTCTGATGAAACACAATTCGGATGCAATAATAAGCTACCGTCTTACGTCTGATAAACGGCACGAGTAAATCAATGTAATGGGACCGTTTTGACGTCGTTATTTTGTTAGATTGTTTGAATACGTGATGAAGACAGGGTTACAGTGATTTTGGGTACCTTAGATACATTGAATAGGTGAGTTTCTATTATCTAATAGTACTACCAGTACATACTGGAACAAAAGGCTCGAGAAATGAGCCTAGCGTGACAACATATTGAGCGAAGGTTAAGTTGCCTCTCAATGGCCGCATCATGTCATTAGGTGGGTTGTTCGAATCTCTCAATAACAATCGTGTATCGATATTTTGATATTTTGTCTATACCATTTGTATTTTTCTATGAAAAATGGAGACTTCTCTCTATTTGTATCCCTGGGAAACAAAGATGGCGTCATGTAAGTTAGAAGGGTTAAACAACCGTAAAAGTAAATTGTTAATTGTAAAACCATTTATAAAATATACAGTCCATTTTATTTCTTATATGTCACCATCAAAAAACATGGCCTTCCGATGGCTGTCTGCCAACTGAAATAAATTTAACTGGTTGGTTGGATCGCCTTCGTAGAACAGGGGTTAAAATAACTATTTAGTAATCTATGGTTAAAGCATGTCTGATTAAAGTCTGAAAACACTAAATAGTTTGTATGGTAATAATATTTTTCCAAAGTGGTGGCTACTTAAAACGTGCTACCTACAAGCCTATTCATGTACAAAAACATTTGGTACTCGTATGTACATCCACTGATGCCTGGCCTGACTATAAAAAATTAAGCCTTTCAAAGCCTACCAAATACAAACTGACAGTAGATAACAAAACTTGTGCTATTCTAAAAAGAAACAACCAGGAGGGCGCGGCGTATTCGAATTATGATGAATTGCCCAGCAGTCCAGAATTCAAGGTATGCGCGCCTGACAAATACGTATCGGTGACATCAACTGTCCCGTGCCGCTTTCTAAACAATTAATTTGAGGACTCACAAACCTTATAACTGCTGCCCACTGTCAAATTATTATACTAGCCTTTCTTCAGCAAGTTAATATGATAAAAAGGCATAGGAGCCTACATTGTGACTCTCCAGCTCAAAAACAATCCGCATATTCGCATGCTCCTAAAATCATGTTGATCCAAAGCAACGTCGCGACGTGAAAGGAGGACAAAAAGAATATTCTATTTTTTTCCCATTGGAAAGTAGCCTTATCTTGAGAATAGTCTATGTTTATACTAAGTAAATTTTATCAAAATCGTTTCTGTGGTTTTGGCGAGAAAGAGCAACAGACCAGCAGAGTTACAGAGACAAACAAGAGACAAGAGTCTTTCGCATTAATGATATTAGTATAGATTAAGAAGAAGGGAGCACTTAAAAAGGACGCCCTGAATCTCTCGTCGGGTCAAAATTGGTAAATGTTGGTACCGTCAATCCCCCACTTTGAGACTACAGTTTTACCTAGTACATTGTCGTATGATAATTTTTGACTAATCATTATGGTAACATTTACATAGTGCTGGAGCAGAGAAGTTGCTGTCAACATCACGGAAGAGATAAAGTTTAATATTTTTCGATGTCCTAAGTAATACTGTAGTTTCAAGTATCCCCTATTGACGGTAACAATTTTTATCAGCTTAACTGGTGTTCCTTATTGCACAGTTTGGAAACCAATGGCCATAGATTAATATGTGACGATATGACATGCGCCAGGGCGCCAGGGAATGTCACTACACTACTTCATAAGTCAATTTCGTTATATTATTTTGGTAATAGGTACCTATTAGTTACCAATCCAGGTTGGTTCTTTCCAGAATTTTGATAATAATTTCCCAGTCTAAAACATGCTTGCCTAAACTACGACACTTCATATTACTCTAGCGAGAAATCTCAGCACCATTTTATTTTTATTTCCATACGAGTCCACGTTGCAAATCGCGCATACCTTTCACGCCTCTTCGCCCCACCAATCTACCTAATTAAAACGAAAACCCCACCCCCATTCGAGCGATTCGGCGAAAATAATTAACAGTCGGTAAAGTTTAACAGTTTATTAAGTGAAGTCCGGTAATTGAATAAGATTTTACGAGGACATTGTTTACAAGAGTGCGTGCGCGGGAGCAGCGACGGTGCGTTAGTGAAAAACCGAACGGAAAAAAGCAAGGAACGAAATAATTATACACGTTCCGAGGAGTAGGTTTGAGCAGAGAGGTGATTTTCGTTCAACATTAAAATACCCATTTTATAAAAAATAACAAGAAGTTGTCCCCTAGGTCCAGTGCAAATACCTAGGCTGGCTAGCCTACACGTCTTGTTACACTTTTCTTTCTTTGCAAACACACTTTTTAAAAAGTTTCTCTTGTTAAACCAGTTTAATATAGCCATAGAAAAATGTAAGCCTTCGTATGACATTCTTTTAGATTTATTCATTCAATTATAATTATTTATTAAAAAGTAAGAATAATAAGAACCCATTGAGAAAAATGGGTTAGAAAGTAGAGTCGAAGAATTTTTTTATGCACGTTAAAACATCAATGACCACCAAACTTTTATTGTTATTAACTTTAATGATAATTTCGTAAAAGGATACAATTTTTTTTTTAACAATCTAATTTAAATACGTACGTATAAGTAATGTTTCTAGAATTGATTATTTATCGATTCATCCTCGCACTAAGTCTACTCTACTACTCTATGACCCGTTTCGTAATGGACGTCGCTACCGTTTCGCCTTAATAGCTCGCTTGTTCTCGGGATTTAATTACGCTGGCTGGAGCCAGGATTAGCCGCGCGTTCCGTTTTGTTAATAACTCTAATAATGGATGACGCACAATGCCCGAATGCTGGCCGAAAGGAAAACCTTTGCCTATGGAAGAAAAAAAGGAAAATTCCTGCGCGCGAAATTTTTGACATTTTCTTTTTTTATTTTATTACTGTAGTGTCTTATACTACTATGTACATATGTAATTTAATATGTATTCATAATTTAGTTTAAAAAGTGTCTGTGCGTATTTACCTCTATCAGAATTATAGAGAGACGAACAGAACTTTTTACGCTGGAAACAGGACTAGCCAAGTGATATACTTATATTTATCTGTTTTGGATATTTATGAAATGATACGAATCTTAATGTGAAAATTTACTACTAGGATCTCGTTTCTTAGAGAGGAGAGAACAAATAACACGAAGGCCACTATTGTCTCCGGGGTTTTTTTTTCAAGGGGAGTATTGGTAAGTAGCGGATTGAGTTAGAAAGTACTAGTAGTACTACCTTCATTTATCTGTAATTATGTACATACGTGTTTTCGGTGTCCTGAAGTTCAGAAATTAATAGACTGATAGGTACTTTCCGTAACGCCAGCTAGAAATGAATTATTATGGCTAAAATGAAATGTAGTTATTGTCGATCAAAAAACACTCTTCAAGTACCGTTCCCCCTTAATTTACTGCACACTTTTTCCGTAGACAATTGATCGTCTTTTGTTTAGACTCCTCAATCCAAACATTTTCATGTGGCAGCAAAAACTTCTACACTTTTCCGGCGGACCACCGGCGCATTCAAATGAGCCATATCATTAGCCGCGCATAAACAATGTCGTAAAATGACAGGTAGCACTGTCACATAGCGGGGACAATCTTCGGCCGAACTTCCAGAGACAAGCGAGACGATATGTTAGATATGCGTCGTAGCCTTAGAGAAGTAAACCAAAATCTTAGCGGTCTTAGTACCTATCGCTCACGATTTTTCTACTATCTCGGCTCTGAGACATAAACAAATTTATTAGCTCCAAGGAAGAGTTTAGTTTGTAGTGGGATAGGTACTTTAGTCCCAAGCTCCACACACGGCCGAAGGGCTCGCTATCTTGCTCGCTAAATTATAGTGTGCACTCTTCTCCGAAAAAATAGGCGTACTACTCAAAGAGATCCTTTTTATTTCCGCTGTTTTATACAAATGTCCAAGACAGCTAGACGCAGATCGGCTCTCTAAGTAGAAATATTGTGCCTTATAATTTGTATTGGACTTGTGGTTAAGCCATCTTACAATAACAGCTAATACTTGGCGCTTTCAAAGCAACAATTTTGATCTCAAATATTGATTTTTGATCTGCAGTTTATCTATAGCGTGATCTCGCCTCGCGTGCACTGGACGTAGCACCACTTGTTATCTCGCCCCACCATCTCCATACGCACTGTTAACATATATTTTGACAGATGACATAAGTTTGGCCGCGTATCGCGCCCGTCATCTTGCTCTGATGAAACACAATTCGGATGCAATAATAAGCTACCGTCTTACGTCTGATAAACGGCACGAGTAAATCAATGTAATGGGACCGTTTTGACGTCGTTATTTTGTTAGATTGTTTGAATACGTGATGAAGACAGGGTTACAGTGATTTTGGGTACCTTAGATACATTGAATAGGTGAGTTTCTATTATCTAATAGTACTACCAGTACATACTGGAACAAAAGGCTCGAGAAATGAGCCTAGCGTGACAACATATTGAGCGAAGGTTAAGTTGCCTCTCAATGGCCGCATCATGTCATTAGGTGGGTTGTTCGAATCTCTCAATAACAATCGTGTATCGATATTTTGATATTTTGTCTATACCATTTGTATTTTTCTATGAAAAATGGAGACTTCTCTCTATTTGTATCCCTGGGAAACAAAGATGGCGTCATGTAAGTTAGAAGGGTTAAACAACCGTAAAAGTAAATTGTTAATTGTAAAACCATTTATAAAATATACAGTCCATTTTATTTCTTATATGTCACCATCAAAAAACATGGCCTTCCGATGGCTGTCTGCCAACTGAAATAAATTTAACTGGTTGGTTGGATCGCCTTCGTAGAACAGGGGTTAAAATAACTATTTAGTAATCTATGGTTAAAGCATGTCTGATTAAAGTCTGAAAACACTAAATAGTTTGTATGGTAATAATATTTTTCCAAAGTGGTGGCTACTTAAAACGTGCTACCTACAAGCCTATTCATGTACAAAAACATTTGGTACTCGTATGTACATCCACTGATGCCTGGCCTGACTATAAAAAATTAAGCCTTTCAAAGCCTACCAAATACAAACTGACAGTAGATAACAAAACTTGTGCTATTCTAAAAAGAAACAACCAGGAGGGCGCGGCGTATTCGAATTATGATGAATTGCCCAGCAGTCCAGAATTCAAGGTATGCGCGCCTGACAAATACGTATCGGTGACATCAACTGTCCCGTGCCGCTTTCTAAACAATTAATTTGAGGACTCACAAACCTTATAACTGCTGCCCACTGTCAAATTATTATACTAGCCTTTCTTCAGCAAGTTAATATGATAAAAAGGCATAGGAGCCTACATTGTGACTCTCCAGCTCAAAAACAATCCGCATATTCGCATGCTCCTAAAATCATGTTGATCCAAAGCAACGTCGCGACGTGAAAGGAGGACAAAAAGAATATTCTATTTTTTTCCCATTGGAAAGTAGCCTTATCTTGAGAATAGTCTATGTTTATACTAAGTAAATTTTATCAAAATCGTTTCTGTGGTTTTGGCGAGAAAGAGCAACAGACCAGCAGAGTTACAGAGACAAACAAGAGACAAGAGTCTTTCGCATTAATGATATTAGTATAGATTAAGAAGAAGGGAGCACTTAAAAAGGACGCCCTGAATCTCTCGTCGGGTCAAAATTGGTAAATGTTGGTACCGTCAATCCCCCACTTTGAGACTACAGTTTTACCTAGTACATTGTCGTATGATAATTTTTGACTAATCATTATGGTAACATTTACATAGTGCTGGAGCAGAGAAGTTGCTGTCAACATCACGGAAGAGATAAAGTTTAATATTTTTCGATGTCCTAAGTAATACTGTAGTTTCAAGTATCCCCTATTGACGGTAACAATTTTTATCAGCTTAACTGGTGTTCCTTATTGCACAGTTTGGAAACCAATGGCCATAGATTAATATGTGACGATATGACATGCGCCAGGGCGCCAGGGAATGTCACTACACTACTTCATAAGTCAATTTCGTTTGGACAAGTTAATGTACTCCATATTCCCTATTTGTGATCTGGCTTCTATCATTCAGTTAATAATAAAAAAAAAATTGTTATTTATGTTTGACTAGCTTTCAGCCCGTTGCTAGATATAGTTACATTATTTATATACTTAAATACATTTTTGGCACCTTTAATTTTTTCTAATTCCCATAACACAGCTTAGCCTAGCATACATATTTTGGTGTCAAATCAATGTAGAAAACACCAACACGGTCTTCAAAAAATAAGTCAAAGTAAGTAGGTTATAAAATAAAAACAAGTTGATGCGTTTCGCTATTTAATTCGTCAAGATTTACGCCTGTTCCTCATCGAAGTCGATGGGTTCGAGGTCGTCAGCGAGAGGCTGCGGGTCAGTGACCTCGGAGAAGGTGCCGTCCTCGTTGCTCACGTAGGCCACGGTGCTGGCGCGGTTTAAAGCCTCGGCGCTCCAGGCCCCGGGGCAGTTGTAGTGGCGGGCTAGGCGCCAGATGTCGTGGCCGGTGATGCGCACTGTCTGGCCTAGTACTCCGTTGTAGTGCTGTCAATGATGAATTAACTAGTGTGATTAATCTAAGAGAGGTACAACTAATATTTTCAGAGTCAATTTCTCCTGTCAGATAAGTTCTTGCTAATTTATCAATGGTGCTGTATTTTTTATTTACTGAAGTACTTCCATATTTCACTGCTACAGTAAGTTAGCACTTCATCTGTTGTGCTATGTTCCTTTTAGTGAGTAAAGTCTCCAGAACTGAATTGGGGAGAACATCGAGAGCGCTGCAGCGTGAAAAACCTTTTTTTTGTTACCAACGTTTGGTTTTCCCTTCAAATAAGACAATGATTGGAAATTATGAAGTTGAAACGAACAATGATTATATTATTCAAGATATTGTAACGTACCCTAGTGGTAGAAATAGTAGGACGGCCGTTGTTACTGAAGGCGTGGGTTCCGTAGTGCATGCAGCTGCCATATTCATACGGAAGGCGCAGATTAGACACGACACTGGCGTCAACTCTATCGAAGTTGTGCCCCATTCCTGTAAATGTTTATTTATTAGACTTATTATTATCACTAACTGACACGATTCGGCGCAGCTGATAGCGCTCCTGTCCTACGAAATATCAACGTTCATTCATATGAACATTTATGTTTGTCGTAATTGGGTTCCATGTTCTGCCTGGCTCCATAGAACAGTGGTTATCGCTTAGGCCTAAAAGCACGGAGGTAGTAAGTTCGATTCCCGCCTCGGTCTGGTTGGTACCACCTAGTAAGACTTTTTCAGAGTCCGACCTACCACCTACCACCCTACCACCAAAACACAAAAAAGCAATCATATTAAAATATTTTATTATGGTGGTAGATTACAGCTCTGGAGTTGTAACAGTCACACCCTGACTTACCATTCTGAATATTCTCCCAATGAATCCTGACATAGTCGTATCTGTTATAAGTGGCCTGCATGTGGAAGAAGCCGAGGATGTGGTACCACTCGTGAATGATGATGACTGAATTCAGGCAGCCAGTACCAGGGTTTGCGCGGGCCACGTTGAACGTGCTGATCTGCCGGTTGGCATAAAAGCCGATGGCGGCGTAACAGCCCGTTGGTCTTCCCTTAAAACAATAAGTGATAAACATTAGAGTGGTGATAGATTCCGTAAGTCGTAAGAAGTTCTGGCACAAGCAACCCTACGATCGCATTGATGACATGACTTCTTCAGAGTCTGGCTAACTAGTTGCCACCCTTAAAGGGAAATCAGCTACCATAGCAGCTAAGGCTGTGTTACTAGCTGTGTGCACTTGAATTCAATGGTTCGAAACTCAGAGGAGCGTATATTTGGCAGCACATAAAGCGATGTACTTTCGTAAAATATTCGTCAATGAAATAGGCCGCTTTCCTTCACCTAAGTTGCGTGGCTGTCTGCTAACTGAAGTAGCATAAAAAGTATTAATCAAGCAAGATTTGGCGACCATTTTGTATAATGATTGAAAAGTTGACACTGCAAAAGATTGAAACTTTGCATGAATATGATGCCTGTTTAAGTTAGGTTCAACTGAGTATTTTTCGCAAATTATCTTTTTTGCCAATGAAGTGAACTTACAGTAATTCTGACCCAGTGACGATCGTTGTTGTTTCTTGGACGGAACCTGATGCAGGTGTTTCGCTCCAGCAAAACCATGGCGTTCAAGATATGCCTCTGTTGGTTGAGATCTGCAAGATAATAACGAACGAATACAACTATGAAAGTTGCGGCTACAACGACCCATTTTTAAGAGAGATTTTACAGTTCATAAATTAAGCAGAAGAGCACCTTCTATTTCCTCACTCTCACTACTCATTAGGACAGCAATCCGACACCACTCACAAGAAAGAAGACGCTCGACAAACGGATTTACGTGCTTTCCGAGACACGGAATAACACACCCCAAACGTGTACCCAACTCCATAAGAAAAGAGAAACCCCAATTCTTCAAAATTTCCGAATTGGGAATAATCACCATCACCACAGCTATCACTCTACGAAAGAAATTCGGCGATTATAATATTTTTGTTATCTGATTCTATTATTCAAATGCCAATGTGTTATATTTATCGTCGTATTTTTTTTAATTATGTAGCAGCCAAAAGTGCTTGCCACCTAAACACATTAGCAACATCAGAGGAATTACATGTACGGTGAGCGACGGATCAACATACCTAAATCTGACAAAAAGTCTTAAGTACTTGAAATAGAATGATTGCAGATTGGGGTGGGTACATCTGTGGCTTGCTGTACTCACTGAACTCATTATTTCCGAACTCGTAGACAACGACGCCCCCAGGCCAGCGCCTGTTAGGCCTGGTGTAGGCCATCCTGCCGGAAGCATACGTGGAAACCATGTCTTCAACAAGCTCCTCATCGAGCAAGATGTCGCCCTGGAACTTGCCGCTGTTCTCCCACTCGTTGCTTTGAGGGTTCTGGGCCATGCGGTCCTCGAGGGTAAGGCCATCATCTAGAAATAAGAACAAAGATCAATATTGTTTTTTCTTTTTGTAACAAAGTAGGATGTGCTGCGTTAGTTGACGGACAAACTGATTTGGATCCTTAGTAGATGGCAAGGCAATAGTAAAAAAATCTAGAGTACGATTTTTAGTCCCAGTTGGTCCCAGTCATAGAGAAATAACAAGTCCCAGTAGATATTCAGCAACGCAAAATGACAGACTTAAGCTCTTCTTGCACACAAGTACAGATGTTAGAATTGTTTCTGAAGGTTTAAGGGTGGCCATAACAACACACTTTAGGTAGGTACTATTACGAAGTTTGGGTTACGTTAAATACTTTCGACTTATTTGTTCCGATACCGCTTTGATCTTGATAGAGCCTCCGGGAAACTAGTCTTAAAAATATCAAATGTTTACCTTCCATAGACTTTTCCAAAAAGCCTTTGTACTCCTCGATTTCCTGCCTGGTCTTGAGAACCGGTGGGCCGGCGGCCGCTACCGCCAGTAGGCAAAATAACACCACCTTAACACCGTTCATTTTGCCCTCTACTGAATCACTGCAATTCAATCTAACGTATTTATACTCTAGATTAGACATGTTTAAATCGGATTATGATTATCATTTTGTGTGCAATTTTAATTAGCGTGTTAATTAATCAATAATCTGACAAGAATTCCTTAAAATTTTGATTGTTATCATAAATCAATATAATTTTATCTTACTACATACATTTGCATATTTACTCGTAGACGGCTTGATCAATGATGGACGACTTTAGCCTGCACTGGGATGTCAATAAGCTGATATGTATTTAGTAAATTAATATTAGAAATAATCTTAAAGTGCTTAGAATAAGTATGAAATAATCAAATAAGTTTCAGCGCTTTTGAACCTAGTGTCGCTGGTTAGCACCTGTACTGAATTGCTGATAGCACGTGTGTTTTGATATGTTTGTGCTAAGACAACATAGATTATGATCTCACGTCTTTATCATATTTATGTAGTTATGTATTATTTCTCATTAGTTTATATCTGTTAGTAAACCCCGGCCCTATTGTACAATCCAAAGGTTTTGGTAATTGTCACCGGACTACTGCGATACAAGCAATTGTTTGCTTAGTGCAGAAGTCGCCACCTTAAGAAGTATTTTGTACTGTTTCCGGAAATAAATATTTTTATTATTATTAATGAAGCTAGTTTCTAGTAATTTTGGTTTAAACACTAATAGGTTTTTTCGTAGGCACGGTCTATTTGGTTACCTATACGGAGCACAGACTAGATAGAAGATAAATATACGGAGCATCCATCTGACGGATGGACATTATAATATTATAATTGTACCTTCAAAATAATACTTTTATTTCAGAAAAAAAAACTCCATACACAGTTTACATCCTTATTTTGTTAGTAAAAGTGTTAGTAACAATTTAACTTAGGGGCTACATTAGTATTATTAGTAAGAATATATACCTTGAACTGGTTCAACTAAGTTTTTTTCGATTTCATCAAACCCGTTGAGATCGAAATCGAGTGCCTCTGAAAGGGGCAGTCTGGCCTGGCGCCTTCAGGATGGTGTTGTATCTGTTGCGCGCGAATTTTTAATATTTTTGATTTTACTATAAGTACTTAGTTACATCTTCTAATTCACGTTTTGTTGCGTAGTCCCGGTGAATAACTTGTATAGATTTTTCCAGGAGCACTAACTATATTCTTAAGCAACGCCGTCACATCTACATGGTCGAATTCGTGACGATATGACATGCGCCAGGGCGCCAGGGAATTTCACTAAACTACTTCATAAGTCAATTTCGTTTTACTCCATATTCCCTACTTGTGCTTATCTGGCTTCTACCATTCAGTGAATAATAAAAGAAATTAATTTGTTATTTATGTTTGACTAGCCTTCAACCCGTGGCTGGCAATAGGTATACCTACTTACATTTTTTATTTAAATTTACCTACATTTTTGTCACCTTCATTTTTTCTAATTCCCATAACACAACTTAACACAAGTGATTAAGCTTAGCTTACCTACTTTGGTGTCAAATCAAAGTAAACACCAAAGTAAAAAAACAGCAAGAAGGTCTTCAAAAAATAAGTCAAAGTAAGTAGGTTATAAAATAAAAACAAGTTGATTCGTTTCGCTATTTAATTCGTCAAGATTTACGCCTGTTCCTCATCGAAGTCGATGGGTTCGAGGTCGTCAGCGAGAGGCTGCGGGTCAGTGACCTCGGAGAAGGTGCCGTCCTCGTTGCTCACGTAGGCCACGGTGCTGGCGCGGTCTAAGGCCTCGGCGCTCCAGGCCCCGGGGCAGTTGTAGTGGCGGGCTAGACGCCAGATGTCGTGGCCGGTGATGCGCACTGTCTGGCCCAGTACTCCGTTGTAGTGCTGTGAATGTTGAATTATTATTTTCATTTTATTTTTTATACTTAGCCCGGCAAATGACCCCACTCCACCTGATGTTAAGTGGAAGTGAAGTCCAGACGCGAGGACAACTGGTGCAACGTAAGGGACACAAAGTGCCTCTTCACGCCTCGTTGGAAGGACATTACCAATCTAGTATGCTTAATCTAAGAGAGGTACAACTAACAATCAATAGTGCTGTATTTTTTATTTTCTGACAAAAAAGACATCATTAGTGTTGATTGAAGTACCTCTATATTTCACTGCTACAGTAAGTAAGCACTTCATCTGTTGTGCTATGTTCCTTTTAGTGAGTAAAGTCTCCAGAACTGAATTGGGGAGAACATTGAGAGCGCTGCAGCGCGAAAAACCTTTTTTGTTACCAACGTTTGGTTTTCCCTTCAAATTATAGGGTTTTTTTGTTACCAACGTTTGGTTTTCCCTTTAAATTACAGGGCTGGCGAGGCGCGAGATATGCGTCTCATAGACGACGGTAACCGCGTACCATCAGGCGGGACTTAGGCTTGAGCGCAACCCTAATTGTATTAATAAATACTAGATTAATTGATAAGATAGTGATTGGGAACTTATGAAGTTGAAACGAACAATGATTATTCAAGATATTGTATACAATCGTACCCTAGTGGTAGAAATAGTAGGACGACCGTTGCTACTGAAGAAGTGAGTGCCGTAGTGCATGCAGCTGCCATATTCATACGGAAGGCGCAGATTAGACACGACACTGGCGTCAACTCTATCGAAGTTGTGCCCCATTCCTGTAAATGTTTATTTATTACTCTTATTATTATCACAAACTGACACGATTCGGCGCAGCTGATAGCGCTCCTGTCCTACGAAATATCAACTTTTATGTTTGTCGTAATTGGGTTCCATGTTCTGCCTGGCTCCATAGAACAGTGGTTATCGCTTAGGCCTAAAAGCACGGAGGTAGTAAGTTCGATTTCCGCCTCGGTCTGGTTGGTACCACCTAGTAAGACTTTTTCAGAGTCCGACCTACCACCCTACCACCAAAACTCAAAAAAGCACTCATATTAAAATAATTATCGTGCCAGTGGATGGGCGACGCGACAACTGCGAGGCAGGCCCAGAAATCGGTGGCCGGATGATTTAGACCGCCACTATAGGGATTGGCAAAGCGTAGCCATGCAGAGGAAAAATTGGAGGAAGTTGGGGGAGGCCTTTGCTCAGCAGTGGGTATTACGATCTGACAAAAAAAAATTGTATTATGGTGATAGATTACAGCTCTGGAGTTGTAACAGTCATACCCTGACTTACCATTCTGAATATTCTCCCAATGAATCCTGACGTAGTCGTATCTGTTATAAGTGGCCTGCATGTGGAAGAAGCCGAGGTTGTGGTATAACTCGTGGACGATGATGACTGAGTTCATGCAGCCAGAACCAGGGTTTGCGCGGGCCAAGTTGAGCGTGCTGATCTGCCGGTTGGCATAAAAGCCGACGCTGGCGTAACAGCCCGTTGGTCTTCCCTTAAAACAATAAGTGAAAAACATTAGAGTGGTCATAGATTCCGTAAGTCGTAAGAAGTTCTGGCACAACTCGGCACAAGCAAACCTACGATCGCATTGATGACACGACTTTTTCAGAGTCCGGCTAATTAAAAAATAGTTGCCACCCTCATAGGGATAGCTGCCATAGCAGCTAAGGCTGTTTCACTAACTGTGTGCACTTAAATTCAAAGGTTCGATGGAGCGTATGTTTGGCAGCACATAAAGTGATGCACTTTCGTAAAATATGGAATAGGCCGCTTTCCTTCAGCTAAGTTGCGTGGCTAACTGAAGTAGCATAAAAAGTATAACGTCAAACAAGATTTGGCGACCATTTTGTATAATGATGAAGATTAAAACTTTGCATGAATAATAATGCCTGTTTAAGTTAGGTATAGGAACTTGAACGTTCCGAGCTACAACTAAGTAGTTTTCGCAAGTTATCTATTATCCCAATGAGGAGAACTTACAGTAATTCTGACCCAGTGACGATCGTTGTTGTTTCTTGGACGGAACCTGACGCAGGTGTTTCGCTCAATCAAAGTCATGGTGTTCAAGATATGCCTCTGTTGGTTGAGATCTGCAAGATAATAACGAATAATGATACAACTAGGAAAGTTCCGGCTACAACGACCCATTTTTAAGAAATATTTTACAGTTTACAATTAAGCAGAAGTGCACCTTCTATTTCCTCACTCTCATTAGGACAGCAATTTGACACGACTCATAAGAAAGAAGACGCACGACAAACGGATTTACTTGCTTTCCGAGACACGGAATAACACACCCCAAACGTGTACCCAACTCCGTACTTCGATTAAGTATTCCTAGAAAAGAGAAACCCCAATTCCTCAAAATTTCCGAATTGGGGATGAGAAGCCGGAACTGACCAGGAGGTCAGTCTACTCCGGTTCAGTCCAGTTATCATCACAGTTATCAATCTACGAAAAAAATTCGCCGATTATAATAATTAAGTAATCTGATTCTATTATTCAAATGCGAATGTGTAATATTTATCATCGTATTTTTTTTAAATTATGTAGCAGGCAGAAATGCTTGCAGCACACCTGATGGTAAGTGACTACCTACCTACCGCCATCTACATACATTAGCAACATTAGAGGAATTACACGTACGGTGAGCCACGGATCAACATACCCAAATCTGACAAAAAGTATTAGGTACTTGAAATAGAACTCTTATGATAAAATGGACATTAATCTAAAATGATTGCAGGAATTTGACAGATTAGGGTAGGTAGATCTGTGGCTTGCTGTACTCACTGAACTCATTATTTCCGAACTCGTAGACAAGGACGGCCCCAGGCCAGCGCCTGTTAGGCCTGGTGTAGGCCATTCTGCCGGAAGCATACGTGGAAACCATGTCTTCAACGAGCTCCTCATCGAGCAAGATGTCGCCCTGGAACTTGCCGCTGTTCTCCCACTCGTTGCTTTGAGGGTTCTGGGCCATGCGGTCCTCGAGGGTAAGGCCATCATCTAGAAATAACAACAAAGTTCATTAATTTTTTACTTTTTGTAACAAAGAAGGATCTGCTGCGTTAGTTGACGGACAAACCAATTTGGATCCTTAGTAGATGTCAAGGCAATAGTTAAATCTGGTGTACGATTTTTAGTCCCGTAATTCAGCAACGCAAAGTGGCAGACTTAAGCTCTTCTTGCACACAAGTACAGATGTTAGAGTAGTTTCTGAAGGTTTGGGTGGCCATAACAAGTAACAACAGACTTTAGGTACTATTACGAAGTTTGGGTTACGGTGAAGCCTTTCAACTTATTTGTTCCGATCCTTCTTCGATCTTGATAGAGCTTCCGAATAACTAGTCTTAAAAATACCAAATGTTTACCTTCCATAGACTTTTCCAAAAAGCCTTTGTACTCCTCGATTTCCTGCCTGGTCTTGAGAACCGGTGGGCCGGCGGCCGCTACCGCCAGTAGGCAAAATAACACCACCTTAATACCGTTCATTTTGCCCTCCACTGAATCTTTGCAATTTAATCTACTGTATTTATACTCTAGATTAAACATGTATAAATCGGATTATGATTATCACTTTGTGTGCAATTTTAATTAGCTGATATTACGAAGCTTGTTTGTACTCAAGTAAATTAATTAATCAATAATCTGACAAGAATTCCAAAAAAATTTGATTGTCATCATAAATAAAATATAGTTATAACTTACTACATAGGTACATACTCGTATTTAATATATCATTATAATGACGGCTTGATCAATGATGGACGACTTTAGACTGCACTGGGATGTCAATAAGCTGATAATATTATTATGTAGTAAATTAATATTAGCAATAATCTTTATGTGCTTAGAATAAGTATGAGTAGTGTCGCTAGCTAGCACCTGTGCCAGTGGATGGCGTAGCGATGGGGGGGCAAAAAAAAGGGCGGCAGAATTTGTCTTCCGCCCCGGGCGGCTGACGACACCCGCGCTACGCGGCGCTACGCCATGCCACTAACCCAGAGGCGGATTATCCTAAAGGCAAAGTAGGCATGTGCCTAGGGGCGCGACGGTACGAAGGGGCGGCAGAATTGTAAAATAAAGAAAAAAAATAATAATATTGCATAAAATTAATTGCGCCAGTAAGTAAACCACCTACTTAGACAATGAAAACTATTATTTTTGCTTACAAAAAGATGAATTTCACGATTGGGACTGGCTAAAACTTATGCCTACAAACAACCTCGTCGATGGTGCATGATCTATGATTGAAGTTGGAAAGATACGACTGCAATGTTCGTCGCGTCGCGGCGTCGACGGTGAGTATCGGACGTTCCTGCTTCTAAAATTGCGGGGACGAGAGTGTGGTGCGGGGGCGGAAGCTTAGCGGTCAGGCGCGAACGAATGCGCCAAAAAATTTTAATTCACGACGACGTTCGTTTCCCAAATTTGCCCGACCGAGAAATAAATCCGGGATCTTTTGCACTTACGGCAGACACTTAGACCACTATCAATACTATCGAGGTCTAATTAAGTCATCATCATCATTTCAGCCAAACGACGTCCACAGCTGGACATAGGCCTCCCCAAGGATCTCCAAACCGATCGGTCCTGCGCCACCCGCATCCAGTGGATTCCGGCGATCTTTATGGATTAATCGGTTCACCTTGTGGGAGGCCTACCACAGCTGCGTTTCCCGGTACGTGGCCACTCGAGGACCTTTCCGCCCCAACGGCCGTCAGACCTCCTTGCAATGTGTCCCTGCCACTTAAAGCTTGCAATTCTACCGGCAAAGTCGGTGACCTTGGTCTTTCTGCGGATCTCATCATTTCTGATGCGATCACGCAGGGAGACTCCAAGCATAGCCCTCTCCATTGCCCTTTGCGCGATTTTAAGCCTTTTTATGCGGCACATTGTAAGTAGCCACGTTTACGTTCCGTAAGTCATCACTGGCAACACACACGTATCAAAGACTTTCGTCTTGAGGCACTGCGGTAGTCGGGCCGAGAAAACGCTGCGTAGCTTCCCAAACGCTGCACAGCCGAGATGGATTCGTCGATCGACCTCTTTCTGGAAGTTGGACTTACAAAGTTGGACTTTTTGTCCCAGTAGTAGTACTTATCTACAACTTCCAGTGTTGAGTCCCCAACTTTTATAGGAGTGGGTACGACATGGGAGTTCGACATGATTTTCGTCTTTTCCATGTTCATTTTAAGACCCACTTGTTGAGACACTCTACTGACTTGAGATCGTTGAGCATTGTGCCTAGGTACTTCCAAGGACTCAGCCATGACTACAATATCATCCGCAAAGCGAAGGTGCGTCATGTACTCGCCGTTTATGTTGCTGCCAAGTTCTCTCCAGTCCAGAAGCTTAAACACGTCCTCCAACAGAGTATGTAGTGAACAGTTTCGGCGATAAAACATCGCCCTGTCTCACACCCCGCTGGAACCGAATGGGTTTTGTCTTCTGGTCCTGGAGGCGGACTGACATAGTGGTGTTTTCGTACAGCGACTGCAACACTTGTATGTATCGGTAGTCTATTTGGCACCTTTGGAGTGACCGAAGCACGGCCCATGTCTGGACATAATCAAAGGCTTTTCATAGTTCACAAACGCTAAGCATAATGGGAGATTATTTCTTCAGACTTTTGTATAATCTGCCGCAGCGTGTCCATGTGGTTAATAGTACTAAAGCCTTTGCGGAATCCGGCTTGTACGTACGAGATGATTCGTTAGAACTCTAGAAAACAGCTTGTAAACATGACTCAGTAGCGTGATGGGTCTGTAGTTCTTCAGCTGCGTCCTATTGCCCTTTTTGAAGAACAGCTTCACCACGCCCCTGTGCCATGCTGTTGGCGTTTTGCCCTCGAGAACGGAGTCGAACAACCTCTGGAGAGCTTTCAGGACCGGTCAACCTCCTGCCTTTAGAAGCTCTGCTGTAACTCCGGCTGTTTTAGAGCTTTACTGATTTCGTAAAGGCTGACGTCTTGATTATACATATTCAGTGTAGTGTCGGGTCAATTTGGCTCTACGATCTGTGGCCTGAGTGACAGGTGTTCGTGTCGTCGAGTAAAGCTGCCCATAAAAGTTTTCAATCTTGGCCATAAGCTCATGGCGTGACGTGACTACTTTATTGTCCTATGTCTTCAACTTCGTCAGCAAGCTCTCCAAGAGACAGGTCTCTGGCAAACACTTTAGAGCCTTTGTTTCGCTCAAGTAATCGCTCAAATTAATCAACTATAATATATTAAAGATTAAAAGTTAGTTAATTATATAAATGATATATTTGATACACTGATTTAATTAATTTTTTATCCTGTTCATAATTTTCGGGTTTGCCAGTCGTACCTTAAAGCTTTAAAATATTGTAAATCGAATTCTTAAAATCTGTCCGACAATATCGATCTCATGTAAACTCATGCTCTTTTTTCCTTGGCCTCCATCTCACCGCGTTTTCTTAAGGTAGGTACATCGGTTCCGGTCAAACTATAGTAGGTACGAGTTATTTTTAATATAGGGGCGCCGATGAGATGTTTGCCTATGGCGCTCACAACATTTAATCCGCCTCTGCACTAACCTGTGTGTGCTGCATTGCTGATGATAGCACGTGTGGGTTGATGTTTGTGCTAAGATCACTTAAACATGATTTCACGTCTTTATTTTATTTATGTATGTATTAATAAAGCTAGTTTCTAGTAATTTTGGTTTAGATCCTTACTAATGTTACTACACCACGACTGCAAGTTTAAATTTTTTTGAAGGCACATATACGTAGCATGCATCAACGGATGGACATTTAATAATAATAAACTGCCTAACTCATCGTTCAGGCATTAAAATCATTCAGTAATGATGGGAGTTCATATCATGGCCAAATTTTGGCCCAAAAACAAGGAAAGTAACATTAATTTACAACTAGGAAAGTAGGAAAAGTAAAAAAAGCATAAGGGTTTAACATTACTTATATTATATCGATACCAGAAATATGAATTAACGTAAGGGACATTTTGGCGAAAATGAGTTATATATATCATTGGATTCAGAATTTTCTGCTCTATCGATTGGTGTTATTGAAAAAGTTCTATCGTTAAAAAAATGTCCCTTACAGTAAGATTTTTTGGCCTGCGTAAAACGATTTTTGCCAAAAAAAAATGATGTAACAGACGTTTACATTTTTTTTTCTCTGAAAAATAAAGTAAGTCACAGTGTTAAATAATTTACACCCTTACCTTGTCCCTTACTTTAATTCGTGATTAGAGTTTTTTAAGAATTTAATTTAACCCCAGTTAAAGATACCCTAAATGACACTGACGAACGGTGAAGATGGTGATGACAGCTGATAATGATAACTAGATAAAATACTAAATAGAAAAGTTACATATTCTTACCACTTCAATTTCACCATTAAAAAAGTTTAATTTGCCCATAGTTATATTATCATCATAATCTGTCTGCCCATTCCTTATTATTTAATCGTGTAATCTATGTATATAAAAGAATGTGGTTACACTATTTATAACTCAAGAACGGATGAACCGATTTGGCTGAAAATTGGTGAAGAGGTAGCTTCGAACCAGGATACGGACATAGGATCCTTTGATGGGGGAAAAGGGGGGATAATTAAAAAAAAATACTCGCGGGTGAAACCGCGAAGGCGACCCTAGTAATATATATTTTTAATATTAATATGAATATCATTTATATTTTCTTATTCATTCATCTTTCAGACAAATAATATTTTTTCATCTGTCTTTCGTTTTCGGTGCATTCATTCAGTTACTTAATAAAAAGACTGTTTGATTAAGTCTGAGATTCTTTTTTTAATTTAATTTCTGATTTTAAAGCCAATGATACGTTATTATTAAAAGTACAGAGTTTGTTATAGGACTCTTAATTAATCCTTCTAGCCCCGGATTACTAGACACAATAGAAAATCTATTGTTATGCGGCACCCGAGTGCCGGTTCGGCGTTGAGTGGTTAAAAGAGATCATAAAGTCAAATTATTATTTTTAATTCATAAGTAAAAGGTGTCTAAGACTGCTAATAAATTTTATTTAAACATTGTTACTTTTATAACATTTATTTAAACTCAACAAAAAGTTTAATAGACTGATAAGTGTGTTGAATTTATAATAATTACGCAGACATAAAAGTCGAACATAAAAAAAACATTAATAATAAATCGTTTTATTTTTGTCTCCCTAAATTTCATTTAAATCTGCGATAGCTAGGCTGAAATTAACATTTAATCATGCAAATAACCTATTTGCATAGTATTAAAATACTCTAAATTTAGTATATTATATCTATAGTTATATCAAATTACAACACTGTAATAGTAGATTGTTAACCAAGGGCTGTATGACATCAATTGCATACGAGGTTTTTGGCGCCCGAGCGCAGCGAGGCACAGTGGTTCCATTTTTAAAAAAGGTGGACATAGCATCGAAGTTTCGAATTTCACCTAACAAAAAATTGCAATCGATAGTAAATTGAATGCTGATTAATACTTGTCATGTACATTTTTTCATAAAAATGAGTCCTTCATACTTAAAAAAAATATTAAAGGAAAAATTGTATGGGAGAAAATCTATTTTATTTTTTTTCTTCGTTGGGTATTAAAACGTAGCAGCCAAACTCATATGGCGGTAAGAGCCTATGGTCCTTGACCCTCCCACATAAAAATTTTGTGCGTATCCCTGCGGCCTTGGGCACCGCAAGGCTTTTAATTTTTTAAATTTTATACTTGTTTTTTAGCCACATTTTGACACATTTTGTATGGAAAATAATTTTTAATAGCATTTCTAAGCAAAACTAAAATTAATATGTTCATAATCTGACAATTTTTTTTATTTTGATAAGTAAACAAAAAAAACATATCTTAGAAAAAATGTGATTGAAGTCGCTGCAGTTCCGTTAAATGGCTGTAACTTTACTCCCATTTGATAGTAATGAACTTTAACACTCCCTCACCCTCCCCTATGTATAAAAATCCTTGTTCATTAAAATGTAATAAACTGAACTTTAAGAAAGCACGAATTTTCAGGCGTTTCTTCTTCAAGGGTTGAGATATGAATGCCTGCAAGTTTGCTTACATAGAATAGACAAGCATGTATGCGCCCGCAACTAGTGACTACCGCAGCGAGCTCTTAAAAATCATCAAACGCGCAAAAACTTGAAGGTATGCGACACGGTTACCTGCAAGTTTTCTTACTTGTATCAAGTACATGCAGCAGGTTTGCGCTCGCAACTATTGACTAGCGTATCTCATACGAGTCATCTAGTGACTAGCGCATCTCATATGAGTCATCTAGTGACTAGCGCATCTCATATAAATCATCTAGTGACTAGCGCATCTCAAATGAGTCATCAAACAATTCGTGTCATCAGTGTCAGGGGTTGCGAAACGAATACCTGCAAGTTTGTTTACTTGTAGTAGGTATGCGCTCGCAACAAGTGACTAGCGCATCTCATATGAGTCATCAAACGATTCCGCAACCATTCTCCTACGGCTGATTCGTCATTGGACTGTTCGCCGACAGGACGATTCATTTTTGTCCGTTCCTCCAACAGCGTTTTTCACCTATGACCGTTTTGCCGACAGGATCTTTCATCGACGTCTCTTTTGACGACATGCCGACATGCCGGCACTCGCCGGCCGCTGCCGCGGCACGCTCGCTCCGCTCGCTCGGCTCGTGCGTTTGATGGTCGCAGTTCTAACCTAACCTAACCCGAAGCTCTAGCTCGCTTGCGGGTGACTTAGTCTTAACCAAGTATATTATATTGATTGATAAGATTTGTGTTAGGTTAGGTTAGAACTGCGACCACCAAATGTACGAGCCGAGCGAGCGGAGCGAGCGTGCCGCGGCAGCGGCCGGCAAGTGCCGGCATGTCGGCATGTCGTCAAAAGAGACGTCGATGAAAGATCCTGTCGGCAAAACGGTCATAGGTGAAAAGCGCTGTTGGTGGAACGGACAAAAATGAATTGTCCTGTCGGCGAACAGTCCAATGACGAATCGGTCGTAGGAGAATGGTAACCAAACCCTCATATGAGATGCGCTAGTCACTAGATGATTTATATGAGATGCGCTAGTCACTAGATGACTCGTATGAGATGCGCTAGTCACTAGTTGCGAGCGCAAACCTGCTGCATGTACTTGATACAAGTAAGCAAACTTGCAGGTAACCGTTTCGCAATCCTTGACACTGATGACACGAATTGTTTGATGACTCATATGAGATGCGCTAGTCACTAGATGACTTATATGAGATGCGCTAGTCACTAGATGACTCGTATGATATGCGCTAGTCACTAGTTGCGAGCGCAAACCTGCCGCATTTACTTGATACAAGTAAGCAAACTTGCAGGTATCCGTGTCGCATACCTTCAAGTTATCGCGCGTTTGATGATTTTTAAGAGCTCGCTGCGCTAGTCACTATTTGCGAGCGCATACCTGCTTGTCTATTCTATGTAAGCAAACTTGCAGGCATTCGTATCTCAACCCTTGAAAAAGAAACGCTTGAAAATTCGTGCTCCTTGAAGTTCAGTTTATTACATTTGTAATAAACAAGGAATTTTTATAGATAGGGGGAGGGTGAGGGAGTGTTAAAGTTCATTACTATCAAATGGGAGAAAAGTTACAGCCATTTAACGGAACTGCAGCGACTTCAATCACATTTTTTCTAAGATATGTTTTTTTTTGTTTACCTATCAAAATGAAAAAAAAATGTCAGATTATGAACATATTAATTTTAGTTTTGCTTAGAAATGCTATTAAAAATTATTTTCCATACAAAATGTGTCAAAATATGGCTAAAAAACAAGTATAAAATTTTAAAAATTAAAAGTCTTGCGGTGCCCAAGGCCGCAGGGATACGCACAAAATTTTTATGTGGGAGGGTTAAGGACCATAGGCCCTTACCGCCATATGAGTTTGGCTGCTACGTTTTAATACCCAACGAAGAAAAAAAATAAAATAGATTTTCTCCCATACAATTTTTTCTTTAATATTTTTTTTAAGTATGAAGGACTCATTTTTATGAAAAAATGAACATGACAAGTATTAATCAGCATTCAATTTACTATCGATTGCAATTTTTTGTTAGGTGAAATTCGAAACTTCGATGCTATGTCCACCTTTTTTAAAAATGGAACCACTGTGCGAGGGCGCTAATTAGCCCGAGTATGCAATTGATGCATACACCCGAGGTAAACACTCTGCTTTACATATCGATTGTGAGGTAAGTAAAAAAACTCAACTTTTAAGAAAGAACTCCAAAACACGAAAAAAATTTACTTTCGCGCCTAGTTAGTCGACTGCCTTTTTTACTCTTCACGATTTTATGGCACGCAAGCGCGTCAAATCGTGCTGGCCAGTTTGATTTTTAATAACATACAATGTGACTGCGAAACAAATCGTTCGATATTTAAAATAAAATCTTCATTAATTCTAATATAACCAATTGTCTTGATTCCGATTCGAGAGAAAAAAAAAATTACCTAACTTTTTAAAAATATTCTTCTTGCAGTATGAGTATGACAGTTCTTTTTTCAAATTCAAAAACCTATGCTGTAATGATATCCATACACCCCGGCATTCAGGGAAGTAAGTGACTACTTACAGAGCAAGAGATATGTAAAAGTCCTTTACAATAGAATTTCGTATAGTTTTCTATTTCTCTTGCTGCTTACGTTATGCTTGACGGTTTACAAATAAAATATTGGCAACGTAAGGTACAACAAAACGTATTTTTTTAATGTAAGGGACATGCTATTTCTTAATCCACTGGGTATTTCTAAATTATTCGTTCACAGCATGAAAGAAGACAAAATTCTAAGAAACTTTGCTCTAGACACAATTAAAATTGAAGCAGACAGTAAAAAGTTATAGAGAGATTTAATTTTTTTTTATCGTTTTTTGGCTCTCCTGAAAAACAGTGTTTTGTCCCTTACGTTAATTCATATTTCTGGTATCGATATATGTACTTTGATTCAAGATTTGGTCATGTATAGGCTTGCTAGCCCACGTCCTTTTTCTATCCGGATTGCCTTGGACGTTTCTAAACGCCTATTGAAATGTAGAAGGCAATAGCTTTTAAAAACTTATAAATTGATTTGAATAGGCGTAATCCTTTTTGGTGGTAGGTAATGTATAAACTTTCGCATATTTTATTCACATTGTTATTCCTAGTAAGTCTAGGAGGAAATAAAATAATGGGGATTATTATACATACTATTATTTAAATAGTGGCTATTCCTTTTTTGTTTTTCTATAATAATTTCGTTTGATTCGGACTTCGGACAACGCTGTCATTTAAAATTTTGACAGTGACATTGCCCGAGTCAATTTGACAGTTGACTGACACAACAAAGTTGTTGAATTTTCGGAGGAAAATAAATGATAATTTCTAAATAAATGAAATAGCAGAATCGGTTTTTGTTACATCTTATTCCATAAAATTGGATGATATAATGGCTGACGACGAAGGTAAGTGTTAACGGACCGCTTTTTAAAATGCTATGTTTACCTTTGGTCTGAGCATGTCTGATACATGCTCAGACCAAATTGTATCAGGTTTACACAATAAAATACACTTTTAAATAGCTTCATACATGTTTTAATGAGAAATAACAAGTATTGTGCCTAGCCAAACAGTTCTTCATAACCTCACTTTTTACCAAAGAAAAAGTGTAAACACCCTCGGCCTAGTGCTTTGTTTTGTGTCTTTTTACTTGTTTATTTATGTTATATAGTTTTTTAGCAATATTACCCCAATGTTAGGTATTTTTACTATTAAAATAAAAAAAATCACTTTTCATTATTTTTCTTGGTGCATAACAATAGCTTTATTGTTGTAGTTATTGTGGATTACTAAATTAATATCTGTTTATGCATAGTTACTTTTTCTTTAGATTAATTATTTTTTGTTAATATTTCCAGTACCGTCCGACAGCAGTTTGCTGGTTATCATAGTGGATACAAACCCAAATCAACGCTACATCACCGAAGACCCTAAGGTCCTCACAGGATGCCTTGATGCAGTCATTGCCTTCGCTAACTCACACTTGATGCAGAAATCTCAGAACCAACTCGCTGTCATTGGTTGCCATTTTCATAAAAGGTTTTAAACATAATTTATTTCCGGTGTTTTTTTTTTGTTTACATGTTACGAGTTTAATCTATTGAATTTGATGTATGAGGAGGAAAGGAGGAAAAATAATATAATAAGATAATTATTTAAAGTTGTGTTTGTCAGAGTAAAAGTTGCATCAATTTTTTACATCACAAAATGTTCAGTTCAGACGATGATTCAGTTCACAAAATGTCACAATAAGCAATGCTTGTTTTGCAGATACCTGTCTATGGTAATCCTATTCAATTTATTTGATAGATGTTTATCTATTCAATTTTTCCTGACACAAAATTAATAATAATCTATTTGAATATCCATGAATTATCTCTTGTACTCTGTAGCTAGTACTAACAGACCAACTTTCTTTTTTCAGTGAATACCTGTATCCTTCACCAGGAAAGCCTTTAGATGTAAGACAGATTGATGGACAGTATGAATTATTTACATTAGTTGAGAAGACAATCAAAATGAGGTAATTGTTTTATCATCCTATTCTTTGTTTTCCATGTTTTAATTCATCCCTATTGTTAGACGAATAATTGGTTGAGTTGAATTACACAATACTATGGTCGTCACCACGTTGGGTGCCCCGCACTAGCCGGGGAGGTGACAGATAGATTTTACCAAGCTTGCAATGTATAACGCCGACTACTATATTGCCTATATAAGTATATTAAATTGTAGTTATCAAGAGAAAGGTATTTATTTCATACACTATTTACTTTTCACAACAAATGTTTTTTAATTTATTTTATTTTAATTTTCAGATTAGTTAATTTGGTGAAAAGTCAGCCACAAGAAGGGAAACCAGGTGAATCTTTGATAGCTGGTGCTCTAGCAATGGCACTCTGCTTCATAGCAAGGGTATGTTAGATTCTCAGATTTAATTTATTAAACCATTAAGTACTTAATATACCATAAGGACTTATTATTAGATTCTGAAAATGAAAGGCAATCGCTCCATTGTAATAACCAGGCTTGTCAAATCTAGGATCATAGTAAAGCGGACCCTGAGCTCCATACTGGATGCAATCAGGAATACGCTGGGATGATGATGATGACAAACATGTCATTAAAAAAAATTCTGTCAATCATAGCATAGGTTAACATACTTTGGCTGCCTCTGTAGAACAATGGCTAAGCTGCGTGCATATAAATCTAGCTCAAATGAAACTTACTTGTACATTAATCTTTTATGAAAGGCTACCTTCCCTGGCTGAGCCATTTCGACTGCGCCATCAGACCTGTTATCTATCTATATAAATAAAAATGAATAACTGTTCGTTAGTCTCGCTAAAACTCCAAAACGGCTGAACCGATTTGACTAATTTCACTGTTGAAATATTCGTGGAAGTCCAGAGAAGGTTTAAACGATGAGAAAATATGGAAAAATTATGAGGAAAATACTAAAAACTACATTTTTATTTTCCTGTACAAACTGTTCTTACCTGTCAAACGAAGTGATACGAAGTTCACCGGGTCAGCTAGTTTAATTATAATAATAATTGTTTTATCGACTTGTCTGACAGATGCGGCGGCAGGCTCCGCCCGGGCTTCGCATGAGCAGTCGCGCGTTAGTAGTGACGGGCAGCAGCGACACCGCCGCGCAGTACATCAACTATATGAACGTATTCTTCACTGCACAGGTAGAGAATGTCGACTTTTTATATTAATTTACTGGTCAAAGAAAACATTTCTGTATTCATATGCCTGTATGTGAGCAGGGCTGATCATTATGGAGTTACTTAGGGAGGTCAATGCACAGAAGTGGGCATTGTATAGCTAATTAAAAGATGATGACAGGCTATAAAAGAATATCTTTAGAAACGGGTCCGCTGAAGGTCTCGGTAGCATAGTTGGTAGTGCACTCGCCCGGAAAGCGAAGGACGTGGGTTTGAGTCCCGCCTGATACCTGGACAAATTGTTTTTTTTTTCTAATATATTTATATTAATATCGCCATTAAGCACGCAAAATGCTTTAAAAATTATAAAAATAATCTTTAGGAATCAATAATAATATGATTCTACCGCCAGTTTCGTAATGCTGTTTCTTTCAAGAAGAATCTAGCAAGTCACTTCACTAGCTAGTTATTCTTTTTAATCTTAGCGATTGATAATCAATAATTCAGTAAAAAAAAGATTGAATAGACCTAACTAACTTTCTTACTTTTACTCCAACCATTGTAACTATGACTTACTTTAAATTATATGTAGAGGCTTGGTAGAGGCATTTCCCCTGCAATGCAAATAAATAAGCTGGGGGCTTAGACAAGATGACATCGCTTCATAGCTGGCGAAATTCGCTAACTTTAAATTGTATGGATTTGACAGATGCCATAGAAAAGTCGCGTGGTGAAAGTATGAGTTTTGACATTTGCTATCGCAAATTGAGCTATAACGAACGTCATTAATGCCGCTTGTCTAGGGGGGCAGATAAGATACTGATTATGGCAAATTGCGATTACGTACCATACCACATGGGGTGAGCGACAGTGTTATGTGCGACAACAAAATATGTAGGCCCAACTCATTAACCCCCGGCCTTCTAGCACCTGCAATGCCCTTTGTGAGCTTCTGAGAAGAGGCTTTCGCAAGCACCGCAGGATCTTGGCATCGGCCTTCAGAAGTACACTACGTTGCCTCCTCCACTAGGGGACCATGAATGCGTTTATGAGCCCCCTGACCAGATTTGGGCATTATTTGAATAACTTAATATCTGGATAATTATTCGAATAAAATTTTATTCGCAATATAATTATTCGCGATTAATTCATTCACGAATAAATTTTTCGTAAATAAATTTCCTACGAATAAATTATTTGTGATTTTATTCGTGAATAGCGAAATAGCATTGATTCATTCGTTATTCGTCATTCGAATAAATTTTGCCCAACTGCCCCTTACCAATCACCGCTTATTTTCCCGAAACCTCCAAGTGACCTTCTGTAAGAGATGTTAATTCATGTTGTACATGTTTCAGAAACAGCAAGTGTTGATAGACGTGTGCTCGCTGGACAAGCACCTCAGTCTGCTGCAACAGGGCTGCGATATAACTGGAGGGCTGTATTTAAAGGTGCCGTCTCTTGAGGGTCTTCTTCAGTATTTACTGGTGAGGAGGATTTTATTTTATCAAAATGTAACACCCTTCATACAACTATGTCTGATAAAAAAAAAACCAATAAAACAGAATGAAAGTAATAATTATTTTTATTTGTGTCCTTGTCAAAGTTCGTTCGAATATATTACATCTAATCACTTATTTTGTTACAAATAAATTAAAAACTAAATCTTTCTAGACAACCATTTCACACTGTTTGTTAACTGCGAAGATTTTTAAGCCTAATAAAAATTTAGGACTACCATTTGTAACCTCGTTTTATGGAGCTGGCCACTCAGCCTCTGAAAAATGTCACGAAGGTAGCATTAATGTTATGTATCTCGGGTTTTATCATCACCAACTCTTATTTAATATCAAAGATACTTACCTACGATGATTATTATTACAAATCAACCTAAATTTGGTCCATAGTGGGTGTTCCTACCAGACGCATCGGAGCGAAACAAACTAGTACTACCAGGGAGAGGCCGCGTGGACTACCGCGCTGCTTGCTTCTGCCATCGCGAGCTGCTCACTATAGGCTATGTCTGCTCGGTCTGTCTTAGTGGTGAGTTAACCATAGTACTATTGTAATAGAGGTTGTTTTTGTATAGTAGAGGTCCGGAAAGTATGTAAATAGAAAATGATAAAAATCACCCATATACACCTGCGAATATGGTTTCAAATGCGTTGTATCCTAGAGACACTAAGACGAGCCATTTGGTGTAATGGTCGAGAAGTCGCCTATTACACCAGAGGTCGCGGGTTCGATTCCCGCACGGTACAAACATTTGTGTGCATGAACATGTCTGTTTGTATCGGTCTGGGTGTTTCTATGTATATTATGTATGTATTTACAAAAAAAAGTATATAAGTAATATTTATCCGTTGTCTAGCACCCATAGCACAAGCTAATGCTTAGTTTGGGGCTAGATGGCGCTGTGTGAATAATGTCCAGAGATATTTATTTATTATATTTATTTATTTATTTATCCTCCATGCACTATTCTTTGCAAACACTGAAGCATAAAATTACATTTTGTTATCTTTTACAATTAATTTTGGGGTCAGATCGATGTATGTAGTGTGATGTCCAACTTTTATTAATATCGTAGACCATGATAAAAAACATAGCAAGCCATATCAAAAGTCAGTATGTAAAAAAAACGAATTACCAGACCAGTCTTATTGGTGTTAGTTTCGTTCGTACCATCGTTAATTTAATATCAATAATAACATAATAAAACTGATAAAAAGCTATTAAAAGTCGATATCTCATCTATTGTACCTATTTTCTAGGAAAGATTAGATATAATATATGCATAGATAAAAAATATACACAAATCAATCTACGTGACATAAAACCAGATGAGATATAAATGTATTATCCGTATTTATTATTCGATGCTAACACGGTTTTTTAAATGTATTGGATCACAAGATCTTATGATATTTTATGATATTTTGGTAATATTCGGTAGAATAAGTAGTAACATTTACACATTTTTTACAAGTATAATCTTTTTTAGCATAGGGCTACCAAATAAAGTTAATAACGACAGTTTTTTTTTATACTATCACGCTTCTTGTATTAGCAACGTGAGAAGAATCTAATATATATTTTATTATCTTTTCAGTGTTCTGCAAATTCAGTCCTATCTGCACAACGTGCCAGTAAGTAGCTATTCATAATTTATTCACAAAAGTGCACAAACACAGGGTATGGGCAGGGCAGCATATTCCCTCAATGTGATGGCACGGTGGGACAGCAGTCTGACACAACCGAAGAGAGATCTTGCATAACTTGCATTATAGTTTTGGTTTGAAGGTTAAAAATAACCAATAACATATTATGTTATGCTAGATTTTTTTAAATGTGTATTTGAAATTTTTTGTTTTCCAAAGAAAATAAAATAAATAAAAAAATATTATCAAATAAGACAAAACTGAGAAAATTGCAACAATACCACGAAAAACCCCCGATTAATTTTATCATTGCTTCCCTATCAAACTTGATTACGATTATGTTAACAGATTACATAGCCGCTCCTTAATTATATCTTCAATCCAAGGGCGTCGCCAGCTTATGATTAAGGGGGGGGGGCAATATCATTTAGGAGAAAAAATATGAACGCCGAGAGCATGAAGCGTTGCTTCAATCTGATGCAAAATCGAACAATAAAATTAAAGACATAAAATTGTCTTAGTGCCTATTTTATTTTATTTTTATTTCAATATTTCTTTATTAAAAACTTACAAGTTATATTTACAATGTTTGGGGGTCTCCATTTAAGTATAGTATCTACTTGTGTTAGGAGACAATAAAAGCGTTAGCCTATTAAAATAACACTGCAGACCAAAGACAATTGAACAATAATACAGTTATTTTTTTATTTACAGTACGGTGTTCAAGATTGGTGGACCGTTGCCGATGATCAAACCAAAGAAAAAGAAAATGAAGGTTTAGTTCTTGTTGGAGACACTCATCTATGCAACTGGAGTTTTGTAAATAATATAGAAGTAAGTTTATAACAAAGTCTTTCATTTTATAACTTCTCTGAAAAGATGCATGCATGTCGAAAACTTACACGGCTAGTCCACAAGTTTAAAGTCGCTCAGCGGGCTAAGGAAAGAGCTATATTCGGCGTTTCTCTGCGGGATCGCATCCGAAATGATGTGATTCGGCAGAGAACCAAAGTCACCGACATAGCTCGCCGGATTAGCCAGCTGAAGTGGCAGTGGGCTGGTCATATTATCAGCCGTAGAACCGATACCGTTGGGGTAAACGGGTTCTAGAGTGGAGACCGCGTCTCGGTAAGGGTTCTAACAGACGAACGACCCATCGATCGCGACCGTCCGCGACCCTCGACGACTGTGGTGAGCGGCTGTCGTTCGGGGCCGCCGCAGCGACAGTCTGCGACAGTCGCCAGCAGTCGCCGAACGTACTATCGGTGGGTCGTCGACTGTCGCTGCGGCCCCGAACGACAGCCGCTCACCGGAGTCGTCGAGGGTCGCGAACGATGGGTCGCTCGTCTGTTAGTTCCCTAAACGTACAGTAGGACGACGAAGAAGATATCACCTACTTACTTAACTTAGTTACTTAGTACATATTAACTGCTATTTTCAAGAATAAATAGACTAAAGTTTGGTAGCGATAATAATCTCCAAAATTATGTTTAGACTACGAACGCTATCAATAAGAAAAAGGTATTAAGATATCAGACAAAGGGAGGAAAGACGACTGCCGACGTCTATATTAATAATATCAGATTAGCGATAGGTATCGATAAAATTATTATTTGCGATACTGGGTGCATATTAATTACTAGCTGTGCCCGCGACTTCGTCCGCGTGGAATAGTGACTTTTCGGGCAGCATATTTTAAATAACAAATACCGTCCTTTGGGTAGCTAAAAATTTGAGTTTTTACCCGTGGTCCCGTTGGGTCGACCCATTAACGGGTCCACGGGTAATTTTCATTCCCCGTGGTCCCATTGCATCAGGGATTGCTTTCCGGTCTTATGATTTTATCGATAGAAAAAAAAACAGTTAAACACAAAGTTTCAAATAAAAAAAAATCATTCTTAGGAATATTTATTTCTATAACCATGAATTACTTTACAGTATGCTTCTCTGTAGGTATACGATATGTGACGTATGGCCATCGGGAATGAAAGCATACAGGCTCCTAGGATTGCTAACACGTGTCAGAGCCACATACAACTGACCGTGCGAGAAACAGCTGATACTTAGATCTACACCCACAACTTTCATCGTCTGACCTTGGGCTTTATTAATTGTCATCGCAAAACTGACTGACTGACTGAGCTGACTGCAAAAAGTGTTAAGATGTGTAAACTAAACGTAAAAAGTTTATGAAACAAAAGAATTGCTAGAAAAATTAATTAATAACCTAAGCTTATAAACTTGTACTTAAATAAAGAAAATCAAGAAAAGAATTGCCTAACCTATACCAAATACTTATAAATTATTCATATATACAAACCCTAAATAAAAAATTAAGATAAGTATACCAAAAATCAAGGAAAGAAATGCCTAACCTATAACAAATGCTTACAATATTTATTTACAAATTTTTAAAGAAAATTAAGAAAGACAACCTAACCTACAAACCCTTAAATATAAATAAATGAAATATCCAAACTGTCAGTATTCAAGTAAATCGCAATAATCGAATGCAACTACCTATTCGCCATACTCTCAGCGCGCTTTATATACGGACGCGCAGCTCAGGCGCGAGGCGTGTACCTTTATATTGACATAACTTTTTTATTTATGAACCGATTGACATGAAATAAACACTAAATGTTAAGTGAAGCTTACCACAATATATTAGTGAAAACCGCATCTCAATCGAATAAGCCGTTTCTGATATTAGCGTACACAAACACACAGACAAACAGACAAACCGAAAAACAGACAAACAGACAAAAAAATTTTAAATTATAATTTCGGGTTCGGTATCGATATAATAACAACCCCTGCTACTTTTTTTTAATATATTTCCATTGTACAGACACCACTTTTCTACAAATTTATTATATGTATAGATAATTTAGTAAATGCATTGTTTGTAGCTCGTGTATAGGCTTCTTGTGATGATTCTAGGCAGGTACCTACATCGTAATTTTCAAACTAATCGATATTGATTTTTATTTATTGACGGCTAACTATTAACTTCTTTTTAAGGCTAGAAAAAAAATTAACTATAGTTATGAAGTTAGTAGACCAGAGGTCGCGGTTTGCATTGATATCGGTGTTGTGTATTTATGTCGGTAGGTACATAAGTATCTAAAAAAAGGCATTAGTTAAGAGTCCCACTCCCACCATCGATTGTACGCATATCATTTAAAGAATAAATAACTTTCTCTTCGCAATGTTTCATATAAATTTTCTATTTTAGTCAAACCTTTTTTACATACAAACAAAACACCTATTTTTTATTGTACTGTAAGGATATTGAAATGAAATATCTTTTCCATATTCAGTCTTATATTTATTTATTATAGGCATAATATTATACAAAAATATATCTCACACACAGTCAGATAGTAAAACACATTAATATATTTATAAAGTATGTCAAAGAGATATTGTCACAATAAAATCATTAATTTTACATAATTTTCAAACAACACTAGGGTAGGTATTCAAAAATAATATTTCTAAAATTAACTTGCATACTACTTACATTTACTCTTAACCCTTTCCCCGCCACGCTTTTTTCCGAAAATGGTGCCCCACACGCCACGACCATTAAAAAAAAGATTCCAAAAAATTATTAGGTTATACTCAACTCATTCAGGCAAGTAAAAATACAACGTTTCTTGATCCTGTTTTTTTGTCTGATATATCAGACATTGGCGTGGTGGGCACGAAAATGGTTTGTCTGATATATCAGACATTGGCGTTGAAAGGGTTAAAATAATGTGCATTAGATTAAAACACTAATAAAATAATAAAGTAAATAATAAATAAAACAAATGTTCGGTAAGCAGCACATTAACTTAACCCTATCTCTTAAATTCCCACAACCAATTTGCCAGCATAATGTCCATTGAATAGATTTCTATTGAGATTTTTAGACAGTTTAGGGTAATTTGTTGTGCTGAATTAATTTCAATTATTGCTTATTTAATTTCAATATCGGAGATAATATTAAAGTTAAACATCTATACATTTACTGAGACTGAATGGTAAATGGATAATATTTTATCTACTTACTAAACAAGAAATAATTTTTAGTTAAGTTCTTACTATTGTTACTGTTAGTTAAGTCTCCACTAAAAAGACTCTCTTTTTACACAGCCAGGCAGGTTTTGGTATTATATTTTGACTAAATATTAAAAAGATATATTTTATCTGATGGTATTTATATGAGTAAAACTGAGATGAGCTATAAAATCAGATAATAGAATATCGCACTGTATCAGCCAATATTATCATCTCTATCTCTATCATTCAGTATCTCTGAATCGAAATTGCTCTGTACACAGATTAGATTCAGAGATATTTAAGAATATAAGAATTTTATTAACTTTCTCCAAAAGTTTAACCTTGATATGGGGCAAGTTAAGGCTGCCCGCCCACGTCAGACTTTTTGTAGGACCGATAATAATCGGCGACTGATTATATTTCTATGGTAATTCTGACCGACTTTTGGTAGGACGTGCGTTGCTCCATTGCTATCAGTACGTTCTCTTTGTCACATACAAAAAGTCGGTCACCGATTATTATCAGACGTCGGCGGGCAGCCTTAACCTTTTTTTAGAATACGATACTTAATAAGAAACTTTTCTTATAGATAGCGCTGATATACATTTAATTTTACACACTCTTGTGTGTCACGTTTTCACAATTACGTATATACACACATCACTTGATCTTCCACTCTTAACAATGATAAAGATCGAAACGATCTAATCGGCGACATAGAGATATACGATAATATCTATGATTTCAAGAGGATCTGTAGCGATATTTTTGGGAAGCAAGTTCATTAGTTCCCTTGCCCTTATTACCCTTCCTTCGTTCTCTGTACTCATTGTGATGTTATTACTCATCTAAGTATACTAGTTTAGTCTAATAAGATTATGCCATGAACTCACTGGTCTAGTACCCCTGTTAAAGGTAACGGTGGCCATCTAGCATTCGCTTTAATGTAATAACTTGACTTCAACTGCTAAATTCAGGAACATGTTGCCCTGACGTACCCTGACTAGGTCAGGAGGAACGCTCGGAGGAAGAACAAGTTTAGACTTATATACGTATATCAATTTTACGTAAGAGAACTTTTCACCTTGCACTCGTAAGTTCCACTATCGTATACTAGAGAATCGATGTGAATCACTGCTAATTTAAACAAAAGTATGGCGTTGCTTATTTGCAATATCATACCATTCTTTCTTCCATACTTACAAATCTATACATTACAACACAACTTAAAACATTTAATAGTAATTACGCGACAACGTTATGCCTTCTAGAAAATTCTGCTTTCTTATTAAATCGAAGTAAAGATAATTTTAATGCTTGTAAAATAATATCTAATCGTTCTTTCAAAATCGCAATGAGTTTGGAAATAATCAGATTTATTTAATTCGCCTATGCGAAGTACCTACAAGTTTTGTTAACTTATGACAAGGTTTATCCTTTTCAAAGTCAATCTAGTATTCAGTGCATTATTAAAGTAAGTACCTACAGTACTTACTGCATTGACTTGTCAGTCTTAAATGACCTTTTCGGTCTTATAAGAATTGGAAGTGCCCATTTTGTTGCAATGTAACTTATTTTGTAATATAATTTTTAAGTTACTTTTACCTCTTTCTTAAGATTTTATTTGTCTTTGTGATTTGGGGTACTATGGCGATTTGATACTCTTCACCAATTCCCAATAATACCTTTTTTACTTTAATATAGTTGTTAAATCGACTTGTTGGCGCATTTACTAGTAGGTAATTGGCAGTGAATCTGCATTTTTCCATCCAGGACAAACAATCATGTAATGAACATTTGTGTTTTATCTTATTTTGTGTATACCTTGGTTCTAATACCCATAACAAAAGTGCTTAAGCTACTTACTTTGGGATAAGATCACTGTATATGATGTTTCCACATTTATGTTCCATACACACCTTATTAATTTCTTCAAAGCATCACATCGGTACGACACCTCAGCATCTTTGTGTTTGGGGTACTATTCGGTACCTCTTCCAAAACTAAAGCGTCCACACAACACCTTCTTTAAGTCAATCTATTAGCTATAAAGTCTTGTCAATCACTTCAAAGGCACTGTCTATTTCTTCGTCTGGTATGGCAACTTCATCAGTACCCTTCTTTGTGACTTTGGGTACTGCGGTGATCTGGGTCCCCTGTTCCTTGAGTACTATCTTTGCGCTGTCTGTGGAGCTCATTGAGTCCCCACTACGTCTTCTTTGCTTTGGCATGGCGAGGGGGTTTTCTCGTGGTTGTGTTTTTTGACTGACATGGTATTCTACTACCGCTTTTGGCTTATCTGGTTGGAGGTTGGTCTGTAAGAAATAAGATGAGTATTAGTTACATAGAATGTCCCAAAAATGACACCTCACAGTGACACTGGAGGTAGGCCAGCACAAGGGCATCGAACAAGCCTAACATGACCTCAGTAAAAGTTGCTCGGTTTTCAAGATATTGCCAATTTAAAAACTTTTTCTAAATTTTCACGTTTTTTTTTGTTATCGACAAATAACACTTTTATTATCATAATCAACTATTCGCAACAAGAGTACAAAAAAAAATCCAATGAGGGAGGGCTATAGATCTAACTTAATGCTAGCACTGAACAAGTTAAAGAACGTAAAAATTTAGAAAAAGTTTAAATTGGTAATATCTTGAAAACCGAGCAACTTTTACTGAGGTCATGTAAGGCTTGTTCGATGCCTCTTGTGCTGGCCTACCCCCAGTGTCACTGTGACGTGTCATTTTTGGGACACCTATACTGCATGTAACGCCTCGATTGTCTAGTGGAGTGGATATCATGAGATCCTGGTTTTTATTTCGATTTACAAGAAATGTGTAGGTCGTTTTGAACCTGTGTTTTGAACACAGGTTGGGTTGAGAGATTGTGTACCCCTTATTGTGACGATGACTTGATTTCAATGATACATTCTGAATTTCTGACATATATGTAGTATGTGCATTTGAACATCTTTTCAAATGTAATCAACACTGCGAAAAGGAAGTCTTTAGAATATCATTGTTATCATATCAGTGTAACTATAAGTGCCACTACCACTAACATCCAAATGGTCATATAGAGAGGGACAATATATATAATTTTACAGGAAGGAAATTGTGCTCTTGATAATCCATAAATCTATATTAATTTATAAAGAGGAAAGATTTGATTGTTTGTTTGTATTGAATAGGCTCCGAAGCTACTGAACCGATTTAAATATGTAATTCTTTCACTGTTGGAAAGCTACACTATCCCCGGGTGACATAGGGTACTTTTGATCCCGGGAATGTGGGAGAAGGGAGGGATATTTGAAAAAATTAATATAGCGCTGGTGAAACCGCGGGCCCTATATTATAATATTCCTGCGGGATAGTGTCGTAAAGTCCACTTTGACAATACCGGGGAGAAACTATATTCATAATTACTTCGTGCTTCCTGATAATTACGCGATTACTTATTCTTTAAATAAAACAACTTAAACGGATTGCATTCATTGTTCAATACTACATTTCTTAAATTATTAAATTAGAAATTATTGCTATTCGTTCATGTCCACTTGTAAGTCTAGCTTGAACTAGACGGAAAAGTGTACCTGCCTACCTAACATTCAAAGAAACGAGGTAATCAGCAATTGCTTTTATCGATACGTTAAGCTATCTATTTATATCGCGAAAGTATAAAAGTTTAGCAATAGTAATAATAAGAATGCAACGTTTTTATGATACTGTGTTATTGACTGGATTTAACCGATTAATATTGCCCCAATAAAGTAACAATAATGTCCTCCTAGCCGAGTTTTTGTTACGGCGGCCAATCTGTCCGATCAACTTACTACGCCGGATTTATAATAGTGCACAAAGAGTGCGTACGCACTGAAACACTACCGATTCCCGAAGCAAGGTGAGATAGCAATCTGACAACCAACGCTTTTACAGCCTAGTCCTTTTGAAGCACGGGATAGCGTTTAATATCGCCGATTTCTAGATTCCGGATAGGAACTAAATATTTTCCGAACAGGAAATCCCCTTTAGCGATAGGGAATAATAAGTTACGTACTCGTAGTAGTTAAAGCACTTGCGTTGTGGATATCAAAAATAACGAAGATAGCACAAATAATAAAATGTGATCATCTAGATTAAAATGTTCATCACATGGATGTTTGTCCCGGGTGGGATTAGAACCCACGACTCCTAAGCTCCTGACGCATAGAGTAGAGTCACAACCTAACGCGTCATTCGGGCCACTCTCTATTGTATAAGGTAGGTACATCAGTTTACAATCAGGACATGATTACAAAAAACATTAAAAATAGACAAAAACTCTAACCTCTCCTCCATAAATGTCCATGCACAACGAAAGCCTTTTCTTCTGGGCTTGCCTCATCCTTCCAGACCTTGATATTGACAGTTTCCTCCTAACATCCGTCGTTGGTGACACGTCAGTACTCCTGTGGTCTTCTTCAGAGCCAGTTCCATCGTAGCTGATCGCTCTTCGCGTGTCAGATTGGAAAATCGACTTTAAAAACTTCGCCATTGCACTCAAATTCGACTGCAAACTTTATCTGGACATCATCGGTATTACTTCTGAAAATGATAAATTTTATTGAGTTTGAGAAAATTCGCGAAATACAGATAAGTAAGCACGGCAATTAAAATTGACGAGATGTATTGTTTATGCACTTGGAGTTTGAACTATGTTGGTATGTACCTACTACTATACGTCATGTTTTGCTTACGTCATAAGTACATCTCAAGTTATTGTTTAGTTTCTACACAATCCTCTGACTGACTATTAATTTGGAAATTGTTTGAAAACTTAGCATGTTCTTAGTAAGTAGGTAGGAAAACAAATATTTACATAGTGCAGTTACGACGCCCTGAAAACTCAGGTCCAGAGACCCAACAGAGATCTTTACCTACTCCATTCCCAGGTTTTGCTAAGTTTAAAAAACATTAAATAAATATTTTTTATTGCACATAAAAACTACAGTTTCTAACATATACTTATTAAGTATAATCAATTAAAGTCGACAGGGAATCGTAATAGAAAAATTGTACCTTACTGCATAGTCATTTCTATCTTAAAATCACATTAAGATGCGAAAGTCGTACCGGTCAAATGCATAAATTCAAAATCATGACCCAAACCTAGTATTATATTATCTGTGCCCAAACTAAGAATGCTATTAAATGACAAAATGTTTAGGTATCGTGTTGTAAATGAATATTTATTTTACTCGTGTGTTTATGACTAGGTCTCCCGCAGATTTGTCCTGCTAGCGGATCTCTATAGAAAACTCTTAGATTAGGAATTTGCCAAATTGGAGTATGTTGATGAGTTATTGAATTGAATATACCTTAATAGGTATTCTGACTCTTATAACTCGGGTGCTTAAGCTACTTTATTTTGTCATAAAACGAACTTTAGCGGATTTTTATAAAAAATATTTCCATTATTTTGTATGGATATATTTATTTTAATACATGAAACTTCTTATACTGTGTTTTATCAGTATGAAAAATGGATTAATATGTAGGGGCTTAATTTTGCTGATAGTCGAATTAAATATACAGGGTGGAATTTTGTAATGCCACCTGAAAGGGAAGTACTCTTAATACTGTAGATAGAAAATTTTACTTAAAGAAAACATTCCTTTATTTTTTAAAAGAAAGAAAACTGTATTCAAAGTTTTTTAAAAATTCGCTTGCTGCACCCGGTAATCGAACCGACTAAAATCTGTAAAAGTTGCACCCTGTACTTTTATTGCATCGATCGTTAGGGTCAATAATAAGGATGAAATCTCTCTAACAAACTTCATAAATTAAATGAAAGGAAAACAATGAAATCCTAAATTATTGATTCAATGGGTCAAGTTAAAGCACTTTTTTCATTGTTTTCCTTTCATTTAATTTATGAACTTTGTTGGAGAGATTTTTTCCTTATAATTGTCCCTAACGATCGATGCAATAAAAGTACAAGGTGCAACTTTTACAGATTTTAGTCGGTTAGATTAACGGGAGCGGCAAGCGAATTTTTAAAAAAATTTGAAAATCTTTCTTTTCAAAAACAAATGAATGTTTTCTTTGAGTAAAATTTTCTATCTACAGTATTAAGAGTACTTCCCCTTCAGGTGGTATTACAAAGTTGCGGCAAGCAAATTTTTAAAAATCTTTGAATGCAGGTTTTTTTCTTTTCAAAAATAAAGGAATGTTTTCTTTGAGTAAAACTTTCTATCTTCAGTATTAAGAGTACTTCCCCTTCAGGTGGCATTACAAAATTCCACCCTGTATAATATTTTGCAAGTATAGGTACATATTAAGTACTAGCTGTGCCCGCGACTTCGTCCGCGTGGAATAGTGACTTTTCGGGCAGCATAATTTAAATAACAAATACCGTCCTTTGGGTAGCTAAAAATTTTACTTTACAGTATGCTTCTTAGGTATACGATATGTGACGTATGGCCATCGGGAATGAAAGCATACAGGCTCCTAGGATTGCTTACCCGTGTCAGAGCCACATACAACTGACCGTGCGAGAAACAGCTGATACTTAGATCTACACCCACAACTTTCATCGTCTGACCTTGGGCTTTATTAATTGTCATCGCAAAACATAGGCTAACTGCCAAAAGTGTTAAGATGTGTAAACTAAACGTACAAATTTTATGAAACAAAATAAAAATTAATTGATAACCTGAGCTTATAAACTTGCACTTAAATAAAGAAAATCAAGAAAAGAATTGCCTAACCTATACCAAATACTTATAAATTATTCATATATACAAACCCTTAATAAAAAATTAAGATAAGTATACCAAAAATCAAGGAAAGAAATGCCTAACCTATATAACAAATGCTTACAATATTTATTTCCAAAATTAAGAAAGACAACCTAACCTAAAAACCCTTAAATATAAATAAATGAAATATCCAAACTGTCAGTATTCAAGTAAATCGCAATAATCGAATGCAACTACCTATTCGCCATACTCTCAGCGCGCTTTATAAACGGACGCGCAGCTCAGGCGTGTACCTTTATATTGACATAACTTTTTTATTTATGAACCGATTGACATGAAATAAACACTAAATGTTAAGTGAAGCTTACCACAATATATTAGTGAAAACCGCATCTCAATCGAATAAGCCGTTTCTGATATTAGCGTGCACAAACACACAGACAAACAGACAAAAATTTTTTAATTACAATTTCGGGTTCGGTATCGATATAATAACAACCCCTGCTACTTTTTTTTAATATATTTCCATTGTACAGACACCACTTTTCTACAAATTTATTATATGTATAGATAGGTACCTATATGTGTACATATTTTTCATAACAAAGAACATGAATAATATTATAACATAATTAACGGCTCGATGGTGGTGTGGTGTGGTGTATTCCATATGTGTATTTATTAGACGAGTGTGGAGTCAAATATATATATTTGACTCCACACTCGTCTAATAAATACATATAATTAGTAGGATAGGATATATCCTATCCTACTAATATAATAAACGCGAAAGTTTGTAAGGATGTATGGATGGATTATATAAATATTTTTCTTTTTGTTCTCTGTATCTTGCACTGCCCTTTATTCTGTTTAAACTATTTTTCATACTTTCCTTATTCCTAAGGTTGACTGGGAAAGATCGCTGTTAGTGGTAAGTCCGCCTATATTGTACAGCATTTATGTGTTACATGTTTGTCTTAAAGTATTTTGTGCAATAAAAAGGATCGATCTATCTATCTATCTATTCCTGGGTCGGGAAAAAGTTGCGTCAGCTTTTTCAAACACAAAGGGTTTATCATCCCCGATCTGCAGACAGTGCCTGTCTATTTTCTATGATGGAGACCTTGGAACATTGAATAGGCTGATACTTTTTTACTTTACATGAATCCTTATGTAATAAAAAAAGGGCATACGTTTGTGAACTATTGATTAAAATTGATTTTCTTTCAGAGCAAATCCAAAATGATATCAAGGTCACCTTTCATCTAACTTGTTTTAATTTCGCCTAATACAAGTAACCACACCACTTCTATCACGATCCTCACTACACAAGTTTAGTACTCACCACTAAACAGCAGGCTTAATGACTTCTATTCTTTGATAAGGTTCAACGAAACTTTTTGCCCCCGATAACACGACTACGCAAAACAAACACTGACTGCATTGTAATTCGCTTACCATAATTTCATCTGCTGATAAGATAGTCTGTATCAAGTTTATGATAATGTGAATTATTTATCGTTATCAAGTTATTATATTTATTAGCTTTTGATTTTGTAGTTTTTAATTCGGTGATTGAAAAGTGTGGAGTAGGTAAGATAAGGTTCCGTACAATATTGGAACAAAACCAATAAAATTAATCCAATATAGGTACGTGCCGGCAAACTTCTTGATCATCGGTCGACGGAGCGGAGGAAAGTTCGCGCATGGCCAATAGCGCGCGCGAATCTCCAGACGCCCGCGCGCGCTATTGGTCAGAGGCACAGAATATATACTAAAGTATCAGAGGTATGCTTCTGACCAATAGCGCGCAGGCATGTCAAAGTGCGTGCTCTGCGCAATCCCCAAGTTTGCCGCGGTCTGTACTAATATTATAAATTCGAAAGTAACTCTATCTTACTCTTTTCTTGCCTAAACCACCTAAACTGCCGAACCAAAGGTGCAAACGTAAAAGAAGCACATAGGCAACTTTTTACCCCGGGGTAATGTTTTTCCATGGGATGAAAAATAGAAGTGATTTGGTTTCTTCTTCTTGAACGTTGGAGCAACGGATTAACGTGATTTTGGTATTTTGCTAATCACCACGCTTGCCGAATTCGGATTGGTGATCACAAACCCGAGCTGTGTACGAACACAAAAACTAATTTCGCTTGATCGGGGAAGTAAACCCGGGACTTCAAGATCACATCCAAGTGTAAACAAGTAAGATGTTTTATTTCATTTAAATCATTAAAAGCAATTACGATGAAGTTATAGCCTTTGATTGATGACTTGATTATAAGCATAGTCATTTAATAACTAACGGATGAAATATATTTATACGTTTTCCAGTTTATCTATGGAACCCTAAAAAAAGTAGTCCATCTTTTTGTCAACGCTAAACATAACAGCGTCAACCTATTTATCGTTCACTTGCGAATTACCTTTATCACGGAAGAAGGTTTACCTAATGCACGTGGCAACACTATACCTAAAAGTAATAAGTATCCATCCATAATTGCATAACAGTATTATTATAAATGCGTACAAATACTCTGTCTGACTGTCTGTACTATTTCACGCATTTTGTTTAAACCGATTTTGAAAAAAGAGGCATGCTTAAGAACAACCACTTTAAATTAGTTTTTTGTCTTTACTATTATCAAGAAAAAGTTTTGTAGACAATTTTTTCACCTATCTGAAGCTGAGATGGGCAGCTAAAAATAAAACCAAATGGATTTAATAAAAAATATTTATATTCATTTTAAATTGTACATAATAGACAAAAGTTAAAAGTAAGCGTGTATTTATACAAACTCCTTTCAAGTCTAGCTAGATTTACAAAAGACTAGCAAAACTACGGCCCGTGACCACTTGACCAAGTAAACATGGAGACGTTCCACTTGATGACCACAACGATTCGTTTCATCTTTTTTCTAATAAAATTTACTATTGAGTTTATAATTTAGGATTGGCAACTGTCTCAGAGCGAAATGGAGTTTAAACATTGCAGTGATACATTAACCGCTCACTATATAAATTATTTCCTCTGTGCTGAGTGCACACCATTTTCTAATAGAAAAGTCGACAATTTTTAATTTAAAAGTCATTGGGATCATTTAGTGGAACGCAGGTTTAATGTCACTATGTCACGCCATATTCAAAAACTATAGTATCAATATTAATAGCCGAATGGCACCTAATTTTTAAATGTTTGTGTCAAGATTAGACGCATTTTGTACCCCAGAAAATATAGATTTACATGACAATTATTGAAGCGCAAAATATCTTCTTTGTATGTAATGAAACTACTACTACCCCCATCCATAAATAATTAACGTTTATGAAAGCTTAATTAAACGTTCACTTAAAATTGCAACAATCGGTTTGATGACACAAAATGTTTAACCATTTTTTACTTTAATAGTAAAATCGGAAAGTAAATAGTACAAAGAGTAAATAAAAAGATAACATTTTTTTACGTTTCAAAAATAAGTTCTAGCTAGTCTAGTCTAGTTCTTCATTTAAAGCTGCCAAAAACAATTGTTTGAGAGTCACAAATATTAAAAATAGATATTGTGAGTTATTTGTGAGTATAACCATAGCAACCAAGTGTTGCTATAACCATAGCAACCAAGTGTTGCTATAACCATAGCTAATGTGGCGCCTCCAGAATAGGTCTTTTGGACTTGGTCGGGCTATAATTTAATTTACAGATGCGATAAAATTATCGAAAAAAAAAACATTTACGTTTATCACGTAAACATTAGAGATGGCGCCACGAGTTATGTTTTAATAAACAAAATTAATTCGTTAATTAAAAAAATACTATGGTTCACTCAAGTAGCCACGAGTTGAATTATAAATAACCCAAAATTATAACTAGATCATTTTTACAGCCAACTAATGTGTCGTAGTGCAAAATATATTTTAGTCTATGCACAAACTTATAACCATAGTCTAAAGACACAGCACGGATTCATTATTCCTATTAATTTATTTAATTACAGATTGTGAACACAATTATACTTGGTACACTGATCTCTATGACACTGGATGGGCTATTGTCACCAAATGTTTGATCCGATTTGAAAATCGCCATGTTGGCGCTGAGAGCAGTAGTTAGTGTACTTAGAACTAATAATAGTGCTGACTTTCGCAGATAAACTTCGATAATGCTGTCATTGTCAATGTCAATGGCTGTCCATTTGACTCATGTTCTGAGCCATTTGAATAATAATAATAAATAATAATAAATCATTTATTTGCAAGAATATGGTACATAAAAAGTTCTTAAATATTTTAGAGTCCAGCATATCCTATCGACATGTCGATGTGCAAATATTTCACATTTATTTAATTTAATTTAAGACAAGTATTATTAATGTTACAAAATATTAAATAGTCTGAATTCAATTTTAAACAATGTCATAATAATAGTATTGTTTTAGCAAAATGTCAATTTCATTAGATTAGTTTACATAATTTCATTCTTAGATCAGGTAAGGTATTGTTAGTAAAATGTCAAGTTTGGTGGGTTAGTTTACATTATTGTCATTTAAGTATCCAAAAATTCATTTACAGTATAGTACAATTTATCCATTAAGAAATTATACAATTTTGATCGGAATTCAACAAATGTCAATTTTTTAAAGTTGTCAGGTAACTTATTATATATTCTTATGGCCATGCAGTAGCTGTTTCTGGAGTATAATGTTAACCTTTGTGGTGGGTTATATAGCTTCTCTCCTATTCTGCCCCTGTGTCGATAACAGTCTTTGTGTTTCTTAAATAGATGAATATATTTATGTACAAAATTTCCAATCTCAAATAGGTATAAGCAAGGGAGAGGTAATATATTTAATTTTCTGAATAAGGGTTTACAGCTATCCAAATAATGAGCTCCGCAAATTGACCTAATGCATTTTTTTTGCAAAACGAACACTCTTTGGATATCTACCTGAAGTCATTTTAGTTCCCAGTACACTAATGGGGGGCGCTTCAAATCGACATAAAAATAGCTGTCATTTCAATGTCTATAGCCACTCCAGCGTAATACGCCGCGCGTATTATAATGGACCTCAGTGACTTGGTAGCAAAGAAACACAGATTAAAAATATACATACATACAAGTTAGTCACAAAAATATAATATAAAAGATATTGGATTGCCAGTTCTTAAAATTTTGTTGACAATTTTAATATTAATATGAAATAACATTGGCAAGACATTTTAAGTGTTATTATAACATTATTTTTACATTTAAAATAGGGTAACGCTACTTTGCTATCAAAGGAACATTTTCTCTACGTCAAGTACATTTTCTCTATAGACCGACAAACTTATCTGTTCCGATGGCCAAAATTGGAACTACCTAAAATGCAATGCAAAAACGATATCTAATGACAGTTCTAAATCGACAGTAGCGACGCCGCCACCGGAACAGATAAGTTTGTCGGTCTATAATCCATTCTCTTGAAAAAAATCGGTCACTGTGCAACACCATAGGCACATATTGCCTTCGTACCTTTTATTTCAAATATTCTGGCTATATTATCCAACCACATGAAGGTATCAGAATACAGCCAGTTTTTATGGCAGCAGATTAAAAATTTTAAGGTAACCCTATACAGATATTTTATTATTAAAAAGCACAAAACTCTTCTGGTTTAGTTAACTACTCTGTAACTTGCGTATGGAAATGATTTCAAGGCAGTGTAGGCAGTAAAAAAACATACGATTTTGAACCTTAACTCGTTGACTTAAAGATCATGGAACATATTAATTTGCATAAATATGTATGTCGGCAATCTATACTATTCAACATGTTAAATATATAAAAATCTACCTAGATCTAATTCTAAGGCTATTTTTGAACTTTAATCTGTTATCGTCTTAGCACCAAGTGAATGATTAGAGATATAATGGTACATCCCTAGTGTTACCAGTCAAAACTGGTCTTGACTAGTTTATGTCAGTTTAAATTAGTATTCTGTGTTTGTATGTTAGTTGACTGTAGAATTATTTACTAATTCGGAACCACTGTCTATCATTAATGATGGCGAGTAGGTACTTGTTTAAGTTGAGATAAATAAATAATAAATATCTCTGGACATTATTCACACAGCGCCATCTTACCCCAAACTAAACATTAGCTTGTGCCAATGGGTGGCAGACAACGGATAAACATTACTTATATCCTTTTTTTGTAAATATACATATACATAGAAACACCCAGACCGATCGAACCCGCGACCTCTGGTGTAATAGCAGACTTCTCAACCATTACACCAAATGGCTCGTCAAGGTAATTATAGGCAATCACAATAATGAAGATGTTGTTTAATAATTTGTGAGTTAGTTACCTTAAAAATAGAAAGCAACTTCACATAAACTAGACATGATTTCAACCAGTAACACAAACATACACAAGTCTCGAAAGGTCTTCGTACAATTTTGCAAAATAACATTCTTGGTAACACTACAATATTACATCTATTAGTTTTAATATATTTATATGGAATTACATTAGTAACAGGGAATATTTTTATTGGTAATTTTTAATACAATGCTATTAAATATATTTACATAATTTAGAGCCAAAGAGTATAAATTTTCAATAAAATTGCGTTGACAATTTGAATTTAGTATTAATTAGATCGATTTAAGTTTTAGGATAAACTATACTACTAAGTAAAATATTCACATCTAAAGAGACTTAAGTTCCAGTTCACCCTTAAGGGCTTTCAATTTAGACGTTTCGTGTCGGACGGCTGCGGTACGGTAGCCGCGCGTTTGCCGCGTCGCGCACGGACGGTCGTTAGTTTTCATACAAAACACGCGGTGCGGCAACAGTACGGTTACACGTATATAGACCGACAAACTTATCTGTTCCGGTGGCCAAAATTGGAACTAAGTAAAATGCAATGCAAAAACGATATTTAATGACAGTTCTAAATAGACAGTAGCGACGCCGCCACCGGAACAGATAAGTTTGTCGGTTTATACAGTACGTCTTGCTGTCGAGCGTTCGCGGTACGGACGCCGTACTGTACCGCAACCGTCCGGCACGAAACGTCTAAATTGAAAGCGCCCTAACAGATAAAATTGTGGTAATTTAACTTCAAGATATTTTTTTTTTATTGGAAGAACCGCCAACATCGTAGTACCTATCTAATGGATAAATTATCACGAAATTATGTTTATGTCAGTGCTGAAACTGGCTCTAATAATATAAAAGCAAGATCGTATTTCTATGCTATTACTAAATTATAATATCATTTATACATCAAACCAAGGCACTCCAGTCGATTTTATCTAAGTCCAGTGACACTTGTGTACGTACAATTTACATTTCTTTTTCCATTTTTATTAGTTACATCAACAATGACATTTATATATAATGCAAAATTAATTTAATATGAACCTTATTGCATTATATTGTTATACCAGAAAATATCAATCATAGCAAGCGAATAATAATTAACATAAAAATTACTATTTTCGTGAACATTTTGACCTTGAAATCAGGATAAAACTTAGAATTCGGACGTTATTATATTTTCCAACTCAACAGCAAGTTTTCAGAATAAATTATTCTATATCGTTCCTTTCCTAATGACCTAGCTACATTTCGTTCAAGTCTAAACATCGCAATTTGGCACGCATCTAAATTCCATTCAAACTTAATTTGTAAACGATAATTATTTGACTTGAAGGAAAGAGGGGGTATAAGAGCTATTTTGAATTCAAGTTCCTATTTTGTGTTTTGCTGTTTTTATGTTGAATAGGTAAACTTTGACCATTGTTTCGGTAGAAAGTTATTTCTCGCTCTAATATACACTATGCTTTCGTAATATTGTTTGGAATCACTGATCTCCATAGACAACTGGATAGGCGATTGGTACCAAATATTTTATCCGATTTGGAAATCGCCATATTGGCGCTGAGAGCAGTAGTTAGTGTACTTGGAACTAATAATAGTGCTGACTTTCGCAGATAAACTTCGATAATGCTGTCATTGTCAATGTCAATGGCTATCCATTTGAAGTCATTTTAGTTCCCAGTACACTATTGGGGGCGCTTCAAATCGTCAGAAAAATAGCTGTCATTTCAATGTCTATAGCCACTCCAGCGTAATACGCCGTATTATAATGGACCTCAGTGTTTGGAATATATAAAATCTACTTAATGGTACCTATTCTATGTCTTAGTGGAACTACTACAACGAACCTTTTTAATTTGTCAAACTATCAATGTCAAATTCCCATCTAAAATGTGACTTCGTAAGTTATGCGTCTAATCTTTCGTTTGTAAGCTGGACGTCACAAAATAAATTAATAATAAAATAATTTTCAATAGATACATTACGTATCTGAAATATCGTCGTAAAATAAAATTACTGTTGAGATGCGAAGCCTTGTCAAGGTTACGCCTCAAGAAGAAAATCAGAGCACACCAATTTGATCGCTATTTTAACCAAATAAGCATGAAATTGGCATGCAGTTTACGTTTACAGACTTTTTGAAATTCGGGCCTTGGACACGTACTGACAGCAACAAAATCAGCTGCATATTTTAACTATTATGGTCAGTTACCATGACGGCTAGTTTGAAATGCTTAGCTATTAATGTTTTCAACTGTACTTGGTATACTATGAATCCTATTTCATTGGAAATTTCTTTACATTCAGATCTCTGCTACTATTTTAAAAGTTGTAGTTTCGGTTCTCGCACAAAAGAAACATTTATGTACTTTAAATACTTGTGTATAAAAATATAAAATATGTTGTCTGATGTCTCATCTGGTTCCAACAATAAAAAGTTTGCTTATTTTGACACCAGGTGGCGCTGTACAAATTATCCATATATATAATATACAAAACTTCCAATGAAACAGAATCCACAACAATCCCCATACTCGTCTTCAAAGTTTATACAACCTGTAATTTTCATTAAAAAATTGGCGTACCATCATCGATTGTCAACTGGGCTTGACCCATACAAAACACGTCCTATCATTTATACCATACAACGTACATACATACTAAACGACTTGTTCGGAATCGTCTCTCGTGCTCGACATGGCATCGGCTGTGGTGGTACTTCTGTATAGCTTCAGGTTAGATTCTGTGTAATCTAGGATCTTTCTACTGGAATGTCTGATGTATAGCATTTGTTTGTGGTAGATTTTGAGGGCTCCTTTTATGGTTATGTAGGTGAGGCCGCCGAGGATTGTCCTGTAAAGAATACGCAATGTATAAATATTTTTGAACGATCATGCTAGGTACGGCACAGCACATCACGGTAAACACTTGCAGTTCGATAATAGCACTTATGCCCCCGACATAAGAGCGGTACAAAGTCCAAAGTGTTACGTCTGACGTGCTTTTGACTGTACTTAAACCACTAGAGACTAGACCAACGAGGTGTTACACATGCATAATTTAAATTACAATATTATAGCAGATAGTAGATAGTATAGTATCAATTGGCCCTTGACACTGGGTCGCAGCTAAAAGTCAGTGGTTTACAAATGATTTTTGTTTTACTAGATGTAGCTAACGTATTGCTGAACTTGCCTTTTTGAAAAACTGCAACACAGTTTTTAAAGCCATTATTGTTCATTTTCTTTTCCTTTTTTATATATTTTGTGTTTTATTCACTGTCATATATATGATCACACAGAAAAAAATGCATATCTGTCTCTTATTTTACATTCAAGAGACACTAAAAATATTTATTTCTTTACAAAATTATTAAATAACCTAAAACTCATTTACCTGTGGAGATTGTTCTGGATAGATCGGAAGAAGATCTTGCCAATGATGGTGGAAATCGTCGGCAGCAGAAGTGCGGAGCAGAATATCCTTGTCGGCGAGAGGTGCGAGTTTGAATTCGGGTTCTGGCTGTTGCTTTGGCCTGTTACTATGGCTCCTCTGTCGCCTTCCACACTGGAAGAAGAGAATGTAAAATTTTTGTAGACACATTTATTTTAGAATAAAAATGGATGATAAAATATGTGGTATGCCAACCGTTAAGGATGAAGAAGAATGCGCTCTTTTGTTGGAGGATCTTATCGCAAATACTGTTAAAGGAAACTCATGCCAAAGTTTGGTATTGAGTCACAAAAAATGTGGCGAGAAATGTGCAGTTATAGACAAGTTAGAGAACTAAATATTTAGTACAATGGTGACATTCAGCAGCAGGAATTACTCCGATTGACTCTACAGGTTTATATTTTTTGCTGTCACATTATTAAAAAATGACTTCATTCAATACCTACATGTATTTCGATGAATTATTATTTTTCCGTAGCTTCGAACAAGCTTTTTGAGGGCCATCAGGCGGCATCACTATCCCATGCCACAAGAACTTGGGTCTCCACATTTTTCATTAAGAAAATAGACTCCATACAAAAATACTTACTTGCCAAAAGGCAGTATGTAAGCCAACGCCGGCACTTTCGCGCAGTACTTCCTCAGGAAGAGCAGTACTGAGTCCTCCCAGTTGTACATCTTGGCGCTTATCAGCGTCACTGGGATGGTGGGTAGTAGTACCAACAGTACTAGAGGATCAGCTGACTCCATCATTTCCAAGCCTTCCCTGTGGCCTACCACCTGGAACAATTAGATGCTCCTGTTAGTCACAAACTCATAGATTGGTAGACAGACGTAATAGTGGTTAAACTCCAGATTTCGAGCACTCTTGTAAAACGGAACGCTACTTCTACTCATCCATCGGTCTTCAGTTAGAGAGTTTTTTTTTTTCGGTAGATCATGGCTCTGCCACACAATAACATGAACGCAAAAGAATCAAACCTCTTCGTAGATTGCAGCGAAGAACTTTCGCATCAATACTGACAAAGGGAAACGACTTTAGAACATTCAAAGATTCCTAAGATGATTGTAGCATCTGTTATCATTCTAATCAATTCCCTAGAAAAACTATCTCAATTTTCCTGGTTCATCTTTTTCCAAATCCATTAGCGAAAACAAGACTTTCATAAGCTTATGTTATAGAGCTACAGTCTTTCACAACCTTATTCTATTAGCAAAATTTAAGTAAAAAAGTATGTGTCGCTTTAAATTCTATTAAATAAAAACGTGCAAAAACCGATGCTTTAAAACCGGGTTAGTTAACCCGAGCGCGATATGATCGCTCCGTAGAAAGTGTGAAAGCGGCGGACACGCCTCGCGTGGTATTACGCAAACCGCATCTGCCGATCACATAATCAACCTTTGACACATTAGTTGCTATCAGTTTTTTTTTAGAGGTGAATCCGTTGAAGTGCCATAACTGTAACAGGTGATAGGTTCCTGTACTGGGCCGTCTAGATGGGTACCACCGCAGTGCCAGAACTGCCAGATATTTTCCCGTGAAATAGAAGTGTGTCAAGCACTTCTGTGTTTCGGGACAAGGGCACTGAAGCTAGTGAAATTACTTGGTATACCTGTGAGACATAATAACTGCCGTCTCGGTGTAGCAAGCGCAGGGCGGTACCAGACAGTAACTGCTTAGTTACTGTTTGGCACTGAACTGTCCAAGGGCAGACGTGGCGCTTACCATCAGGTGTACGATCGGCTCGTCTTGTTACACATTGCAATAAAAAAAACTAGTCGGGACCAAAAGACTTCAATAGTAAACTTCAACATTTTCCCTACATAAGATGAAAGGAAAAGCCGGTGCTCTCGTGGCGATTTAACGAAAATGGTGTATTTTCAAGTTACAGGTATCCTATGCTTAAGTAATGTACCACTCCTAAAACCGTTTATACTTTATACTATTTATTGGAATATGATAAAAGAAAACCTAACATCAGATATTGTCTATTAGGTGACCGAATATTACACGCCTATTGTTCAAAATTTTAAACACTATTGTTCATCCGCGATAGGTATTGAAAATAGTAAACAAACTGGCGTATTACTAAACTATTACTCTCTATTGCTTACAATAATTGCATCATACAATTTTTACAAAGGCCTTCTTCTCAGTCTTCTTCATCTTTCCTGTCAGTTACTTTTCGTTTCATTTTGACAATCAATTTAGTGTAATAGTTGGGAAGTCTACTTCACTTCGGTGTTAATACAGTTCATTGCTGAAAACTGGACCAGAATAGGTGTGGCTCAGGATAGGCCTATGTGGATCTCATTATCGGAAGCTACGAATCACTTTGGGTCGCTGCGCCATCCTAGTTAGTCAGTTATTAACAATGAAAAAGTAGTTTAGAGGTTGGTAGATGAAATGTTTATGTCCCAGGCAGGATATACTCTTTTCTATCTATTACATGCTTCTTCAAATTGGATAGTTGTAAGATAGTGACTTGATAATCCTCAGTCTTTTTTAAGTAAAGATCAATAACCTCTACTATATACGACACGCTAATAACTAGACAGTTACAACTCGTATTTGACCTACAAACCGTCGAATCATTGTCCACCGTACACGATAACAAATTAACTATTCCGTTATTTTCACACTTATTTCAACTCGAACCACTTAGAGCCTACGTCATCACCTACTAATAACAGACTAAAAAAATATACTCAAGTTATTATACTAAAAAAAATATATAGCGAGGTATAGCTTGATAACCGTGGTAGAGGATTAAAAAAAAATTAAACCGACTTCAAAAAAAAAACAAAAAAAAATTACCTAAAAACACTGAAAAGCAAACAATAATTTTAATAAGACATTCATCAAATGCGCTTATTGTCTAAGCCTATTAATAACATTAAATTGTATTTACGTGCTAGGTAGGTAGTAGGTACCTACTAATCTGTTTGAAGTCGGTGCCAAGCCAAATAGTAGGTACCCAGACTACGTACCTACGTCCGCGGATTATTTGTAACCCTGTATAATACATAAATTATTAGGTATGTATCATTTTTCAATACCTTTGGCTTGGCACCGACTTCAAACAGATTAGTAGGTACCTACCTAGCACGTAAATACAATTTAATGTTATTAATAGGCTTAGACAATAAGCGCATTTGATGAATGTCTTATTAAAATTATTGTTTGCTTTTCAGTGTTTTTAGGTAGTTTTTTTTTTGTTTTTTTTTTTGAAGTCGGTTTAATTTTTTTTTTAAAAAGTTTGTTTATTTTTCTATTTTTAGTGTGAATAATACGTAGGAGTGAGTAAAACTCTCTCATAATATTGATAACGAAAATACGAGTAAAATAGTACAATTGTATTATTTGACAATATTAGGTACTGTAATAACATGACTTAGCGCCATCTATAAAAATTTCAATGTATTAAATTATTAATGTATTAGCGCCCTCTTTCGTAATTGTAATGTATTAACTAAGCAATAAGAAATGTTATAGATTATAGTACCATGAATCCTTATCGGCTAAAGCAAGCCAAACATTGTGTCATTTGTAATAGTTCCTAAAAAAGATCATAGATGGAGTTAGAAAATTCATATTATTGTATTAGTGTATTCCGCGGTGATGAGATTTTTTTCCGTACAATGACCCTCGGGCCATAACTTTGTATTTTTGAGCAAGACTCCAAGAGCAAACAAGAGGCCAACAGCAAGATAAGCTTGCATCCGCCCTCAGCGTCCTTCCGGGGAACTGTTGCGTGGGACTTGCTATCTTATTATATTATTTGTAATAACGCTCCATATTGCAAATAAAGACATTTTGTGGAGATCTGCGTTTGTTTGAAGACGACCTATCGCTCCTCTACGTGTCGATGATACTCCACTACTTTGACGACGCATCGTGTCATCCCAGCTTCTCATCTTTATTATTGACGCACCTAAACGTCATTCTACTATATTGGCGCCCAACTCGCGGCCTTCGGAAGTACCGGAAGTACCTATTTTGAAGACCGGAAATGTCAGACTGCGACTTCACCAACTACAAAGAAAGACCGTCGTCGTCTGGACCGTCCTTCAAGATCAACAAACCCAGGAAACTGAAGAAACCCAACAACCCTACTACAGAACACAACACAACTACATAGAGCAATTCAGTATTCACTAGTTGCATCTGTGCATTACTTCCTTCAGGGGAATAGTGCTACAGGACTTCTAGTTGAATATACATATAGATGCGCATGCATCCACCCTCAGCGTCCTTACGGGGAACTGTTGTGTGGGACCTGCTATCTAAAGAAGTCTCTGTTGAAGATATAAGACTGAAATTTCAAGAATAAAGAAAATACAGGAAACTAAAGAAACCCAAACTACCCTCAACCATATCGACAAATCTAGCAGTTCAAAGCATGGAGGCTATGTGTGCCGAGCAGTTCACGCAGCTTTTGTTATTCATCGGTCACCGAAGAGGTACATTTACTACATGCTCCGCGTCCTATGGAGGAACAAAGGAGGCAGAAGTGGTGAAATATCTCTTGGCAGCGGTAAGCGTATTGGAACGCTTAGTGAGGATCTTCGAGGAAGACGCCTTTGTAAGCCTGCCTGTTTTTTTGAAAGATGAAACACAAGAGAATGTTGACTTGGCATTAAGACGATGTCAGAGCACAACAATAATCCTGCGACAGGCGGATTGTGAACTCCCGTACATACTCAACACTGATGCAAGAGAATTTGCTTTAGATGCAGCTCGTGTGCAGGGGGAGGGAGGTGATGAACACCTCGTAGAACACACAGCTATTAGTCCCAGAGCATGAATGGGCAAATGTATTGTCAGTGTATCATGAATATGATTATCCCTTAGCTGGAAATTACAGAGCTGACAAAACCTATAAAGAGACAATAAGACAAAATCGATCTTCATCATTCGAAGTATCACCACAACCCATTGGCGTTTACTATTCCTCAAACTTGACTCCATTATGCTGGGAGTGTAGAGATACCCACACCCTTGTCAGTCAAGCCTTGCGGAAGAGAGGACGGCCTAGAAATGTTGATAGAACACTGATTGATATAATCTTAAGAAACACTATCCAGATCTTATCGTCGGGACGACTTCTAGATCTGAGGGGGAGAATGTAATAACATGACTTAGCGCCATCTATAAAAATTTCAATGTATTAAATTATTAATGTATTAGCGCCCTCTTTCGTAATTGTAATGTATTAACTAAGCAATAAGAAATGTTATAGATTATAGTACCATGAATCCTTATCGGCTAAAGCAAGCCTAACATTGTGTCATTTGTAATAGTTCCTAAAAAAGATCATAGATGGAGTTAGAAAATTCATATTATTGTATTAGTGTATTCCGCGGTGATGAGATTTTTTTCCGTACAATGACCCTCGGGCCATAACTTTGTATTTTTGAGCAAGACTCCAAGAGCAAACAAGAGGCCAACAGCAAGATAAGCTTGCATCCGCCCTCAGCGTCCTTCCGGGGAACTGTTGCGTGGGACTTGCTATCTTATTATATTATTTGTAATAACGCTCCATATTGCAAATAAAGACATTTTGTGGAGATCTGCGTTTGTTTGAAGACGACCTATCGCTCCTCTACGTGTCGATGATACTCCACTACTTTGACGACGCATCGTGTCATCCCAGCTTCTCATCTTTATTATTGACGCACCTAAACGTCATTCTACTATAGTACTCATTAAGTGTTCAGCACCATTCAGTAGACCAACTAAAGATGCAGCCCGCAAGAGGGACATAAGAATTAAGAAGTCGTACCCTTTAGCTTCCATCATCATAGTTGTACCTTCCATCATCAGCTTAGCTGCAAAAGTACATGAAATACAACTAACGGTCCACATATTCCTACAACACTGAAATAATTATCCCCTAACTCCTAACCGTTAAGGAGTTGTACCTTCCATCATCAGCTTAGCTGCAAAAGTACATGAAATACAAATAACGGTCCACATATTCTTACAATACTGAAAGAATTATCCCCTAACTCCTAACCGTTAAGGAGTTGTACCTTCCATCATCAGCTCATCAACATAAAGTGATGTCTATAGGACGCAAAAACTTAAATGGCTTCAGAAAAAACAAGTAACGCGTAGTGTGCGCCTATAAAATTTGAGGTTTGCTTGATTTTCCCGGGATCCCATCATCAGATCCTGACATGGTGACAATGGGACCACCTCGGAACTATGCACTTTCAAATAAAAAAAGAATTATTTAAATCGGTCCACAATTGACGGAGAAATAGACGGACATACATAAAAAAAAAAAAAACATACAGTCGAACATAGAACCTCCTCCTTTTTTGAAGTCGGTTAAAAATGCGTTTAATTGTCATAACCGCAGGCCAGCGAAATTAGCAAACAAATGTGGGACTCTTTCGTCTCACTACACACTAAACTCCTCTGGTGTCCTCTTCGCACTCGAAATGGACGAGTCGGTGCCAATACTTTATAGCAATTAATCCAGCCAATTGGTGGTCCTGTGTACTTATACTGTTACTTATCATCCCATTAAACAATAGTTTGTAAGGAGATTAAAGCCTTCGGCATTCTCTATCGTAAATACGCTGACGTAAAGCTACTACTCGACTAATGTCCGGCATCTGTGAAAATGTGATGTGAATTGTGAATACAGGCAAAAAATATTGTATGTAAACAAACAAAAACGTATTCATACGACCATAACACAAGGACAAATCTGTAAATGCATGTCACGCAAGCATAATTGTGTGTAAAGATAATAATTAACATAATCTCTGTAGGAAAATCCATAATGAAAATGGAAAAATTGACGTTAGATGTCTAACGCTTGGCTGCTAAAATTCAATGTCATAGTCGGAGCGCTAAATATAACAATAACATCTAAATATTGCGACGTCTGTGTTATTAATGGCGGTATGAATGTAAGAAAAATTAATTAGAAAGATTCAGACTAATTATAATTAGAAAAGATTGATAATTATCTTTTCTTGGTACAGAAGTCGGTTAAAAACTGAAACAATCCATACGCTGTCACGCTAAAATAACTGCACCGATTTTGATGTAATTTAAGTACACACATAGAATATACCTTAGGAAGGGAAATAGATTACTTTTCATCCAGGGATTATCCCATCAATGTAGCCTATATTCTTCCCTTTAGCCCAAGTTCAATTCGCATAAGATCACAGAAAAAGTTGTGTTCTTGTTTTTAATATATTTCATGTCACAACGGATATCGGACGAACAGGTTTTCCTATTTTTTTATTAAAATACAATTTCAAAGAACAAACCGCTCAATAACTCATTTTTTCTCTTGATATTTGAAAAAAGAGATTACGCGCGGGTGAAACCGCGGGCGGAAGGCTAGTTTATAATATTAACAAGAATAGTGCGATATATTATGCAATTAGAAAAAGAAAATTCTTAAAAATTACTTATTACTTGTCTGAGAGAAGTCTATAACCTTTAAAAATTTAGATACAGGGTTTTTTTTTCTAAATCCAAGCAGACTACAGATAGCCAGTGGGCCAGTGGCTAGTACAAAGTTATGTTTCTGTCGCAGTATCATAGTTAGAGCCGAATTATAGTTATATGCCAAGGGTTATAATTATATAACGTATGATGGTTATAAGGAAGCGATTTATAACTATCGTACGGCCACAATCTAGTAATATGGTTATCTGACTAAACTAATCTAGTTACATATGTAGCTATAAATCTACTAAACAATTAAATAAAACGATTTAATGGTCTTTATTTTTGTTATAATCAACTTTTTGTAACCTACAATTAGTTACATTACAATACTTTATAATAATAAAACGTGTCAGTCCGAATACGTAATTTTAAAAACCATTTCTTTCATTAATTTAGGGAATAGGTGTTAAAAAAAAATAACCACGAAGGCTAAGGCGGGAGCTCCGCTACTTTCCGCTCCCGCCTTAGCCTTCTAACCTATGTCCATCCGAGTCGATTTCCGCCTCCGGCCGTTTATACAATGTTTATTACCTCACTAATAATATTAGGGGTTAGTAGTCGATTCGCACGAAAATAATTCGCACGACAGTGCGAATCGACAACTTTCAAAAATAACATTATTTTTAGTAGTCGATTCGCCCGAACGAATTTTAATCGCGTGCGAGTCGACCCCTTTAAGAATTGATAGTAGGCGATTCGCACTTTTGCAATATTATGTGCATAAAAAAAAAAACAAAGTACAGTCGTGTACAGGAAATCTTTATAATATTTACAATATTATTAACATATTCCTTGTCTATATATCTTACAGCATTCAGCATCAATTAAATTTCAAATGTTATATTTTTTTCGGACAGGAAACATGTTAAATTATAAACTTATATCATTAAGCGTTAAATATTATTTGATAACTTTAATATTAAAATGACACCAAAAATTAGAAACGAATATGTATTGCTTGTCTGTTTTTTTACAATTTATACGAATACTTTGATAATTTTATCATAACATTTTATTTATCACGTACAATTTCTTTTTTTAATATTCTTGCCAGCGAGTGAGATAATTACTTTTAGTTTGTAAGAGAGGTACATTGTTTTGATCAGAGCTCTCGCCCCGGACATACTTATTTGATGAGTCATAGAAACCAAAGGATACCGATAGGCAATTTACACACTAAGTATAATATAAGAAATACAAATACAGTGGATTTCGGGTATAACGACGATGAAGGGACCACTGTTATTTCGTCGTTACATCTGGATGTCGTTACAGGTAAAGGCAAAAAGATACAGACAGCTGCTATTTTGAATATCAATTTGTAACTAAACCATTTTAACTTGAAAACGTACACGCTTATCTGCCTAATTACCTTGCTAATATCTATAAACAAAAAGTAAAGGTTGCTGATAATCTGTGTGATGTGAGAGCTCCAATAAAAACAATGTATAGGTAACGGCAGACTTGTTGAACATCGGTCGACGAAGAAGGGGAAAGTTCGCGAATGTGCACTTGAGCGTGCAATAGCGCGCGCAAATCTCCCGTCATTAGTCAGAGGTATACTTCTGACCAATAGCGCGCAAGTGTATCAAAATTCATGTTCTGTGCAATCCCCACCCGATATTCAATAAGTTTGCCGGTACCTGTACCTCTCTTACAAACTAACATGGTAATTGGATATAAAGTTCACTCGCTGGCGCAAATATTAAAAAGAATTGTAAGTGAATTATTAGAAACGTATTACGTAAAGCGTATAATAAATAGCGCTCTCATACTTATTATACTGCAGGGTGCGGGGTGCAACGACATACCCTGCTCCCCACCCTCCTAGCTGTTAGCTAGAAGCACGGCGGCAATAAGCCGACCAAAGCTCAAGTCGGTATCCTTTGGTTTCTATGACTCATCAAATAAGTATGTCCGGGGCGAGAGCTCTGATCAAAACAATGTACCGCTCTTACAAACTAAAAGTAATTATCTCACTCGCTGGCGCGAATATTAAAAAAAGAAATTGTACATGAATAAATAAAATGTTATGATAAAATTATCAAAGTATTCGTATAAGTTGTAAAAAAAACAGACAAACAATACATATTCGTTTCTAATTTTTGGTGTCATTTTAATATTTAAGTTATCAAATAAAATTTAACGCTTAATGATATTAGTTTATAATTTAACATGTTTCCTGTCCGAAAAAAATATAACATTTGAAATTAAATAGCTTGCCCTTATTCAAAGCTTAATAATAATGAGATAGGCTTCCGTTTTTCGTGCTATTTCCTACCTATTCTTCCCCATAGTTTTGTCCCTTTTTCACAGCTACTAGCGCCATCTGGCGCCGGTGGCGCCCCCACCAGGCAGTGTTCGCGACTTGAACTATGGACTTTAATTTTGTCGCGGACTTCTAGCCCCATTGGCGCTTTGTTTTTCGTCGAGAACGGTCGGTCTGACTTAGTACGTACTAACCGCTATCAGACCGCCATTTTGTTCCTACCTACACGATGGATAATTCTAACATGGTGCAAGAGTCGAGAAACGAGGAAACAGTCGATCAGCCGGGCCCGTCCAGGCGTCGGTCGCGATCAACTTCGAGCAGCTCGTCGAGCAGCTCGTCCAGTACGGATTCTTCAAGTTCAGACTCCTCAAAGGGTATGTCTAAGCGCAAGCGCAAACGTCGACACCGACATCATAAGCGTAGCAAACGGACTCGACGGTCCGATTCTAAGTTTGAAAAATTGTTTAAAGAAGTGAGTGATTTACGTTACCAGTTAGAAAATAGAGAACCTCTACTTGATTTAGACTGTATATCATTGGAACACGATTCATTAGATCAGTTTTTGCCAAATGACCAGCCTTTAGAAAATATTGCGGCTACCTCCAAAACTAGTAATGAATTTTCGTTCGATATTGAAACCAAACTTAAGGAGCCCACAGTTCCGAAGTCCTCTGATGTTTATTTGAATATCCTTAATAATGTACAACATTTTAATACAAGTGAGTGGTGTGAAGTGCGTTATGCAGACACGCAAAAGAATTATTGTAGATTCCCGGGTTTTGTCGAGCTCGACGCAAATGATGAAATTAAAGCATTCGATTTATTACGCAATTTACCTCATACTGAAAAAGCATATGCTGCCATGTCTTTGTGTCTTATTAAACAGAGAGAATGTTTCCAAAATACAGTTAAAGACTTGTTAAATTGGTTAAAAATCCAAGAAAACTTAAATTACGATTCAATTCAGGATAAAGTTGTAGATTTATTTCAAAAAGGCGAGTTTACGAAAATATCATCCGATCTTTTACAGTTGATTTGTGGTCATAGGGCAGAAATTATTCAAATGCGTAGGGATGGTATCACTAATCATATTAGGGATCCTTTGGTGAAGTCAGTAGTAAGAAAAATCCCACCATCGAACGAGCATCTTTTTAATGCAGGTCAATTAACTACTATCTTAGAAAAGGCTGGCGGTGTGAAAAAAGCATTTATGCCACTTCATCGGTCCAACACCTCTGCCTCGCAGGCAACAGCGTCAAATAACAGGACCGTTTCCCATCCCTCGCAGGGAGTGGTTGACCGATTTATACCCTCGCAGGGTAATTTTACTGGTGGATCTAGTTATGTTCAATTTCAACCACCTTACTATGGACCCTCGCAGGGTGAACAAATGCGTCCTCCGCAAGGGCATGCTTATAACAATCGTAGAGGGGCAAGCACCTCTAGGGGTTCATTTCGTTACCGTCAAGGGCGACAATACAGAACTAGTGACCAATTCCGGACAAACCGAAAGTTTGCAGCCTCAAGCTCAAACTCTAAGTCCGATACTACAAATAAAAAGAAAAAGTTTTGACTCGTCACAGCAAGTCGAGGGTTTCAGAGCAGGGCAACTAACAAAATTCTTTGCGCAATGGGAAGCGATGGGGGCTCCCACCTATATTCTTCAAATCATAAAAGGCTATCGAATCCCTTTTGCTCTGAAGCCACCTCTTGCTGTGCCGAATCGAAACAGTGCCTTGAACATGCTGCCCTCGCATGCCATGTCACAAGAAATAGATCGGATGTTGAAAGAGGGAGTTCTAAATGCGGTCGAACACCCAACTCCAAGTTTTCTTTCAACAATATTCCTGGTTCAGAAGGACGCTCATTCCTATCGTCCCATATTCAACCTAAAGACCCTGAATTTGTATGTAATGACAGAGCGATTCAAGCTCATAAACATGTGTCGAGTGCCGGACTTCCTACAACCGCACGACTGGCTTTGCAAAATCGATATTTCACAGGCTTATTTTCACGTGGCCATAACCAAAGCCCAAAGACGCTTCCTACGGTTAATGTACGACGGGAAGCTCATGGAAATGACGTGCCTTCCATTCGGCTTAAGCACAGCTCCGAAAATTTTTGCATCCATAACGAATTGGATTGCCCAAATTCTAAGAGAGCAGGGAATACGCATAATCGTGTTCTTAGACGATTTTCTTTTAGCCCACCAGGATGCTGCGACACTAACGAGTCAAGTATCCAGAGTAGTAGAAATGCTCAAATACCTGGGGTGGGTAATAAATTCCAAAAAGTGCCAGCTAGTACCTCAGAAACAGATTATTTATCTGGGCATTCAATGGGACCCGTGGCAAAACCGCAAATGCCTTCCACAGGAGAAACATCAAGGATGCCAAAACAAAATTGTTCAGGTGCTGCAAAAAGGCACAGTTACCTTGAAAGAGCTTCAAAGCCTCGTGGGCCTATTAAATTTCGTGAGCTTTGTGGTTCCGAATGGCAGACTAAATTATCGTCATCTACTCAGGTTTCTAAACTCTATTCCGAAAACCTCCACGCAAGAGGTGTATGTCTTGACCGAGAATTGTCTAATAAATCTAAGGTGGTGGCTTCGAAATTACAAAATTGCGTCTCCAATACACTATCCCACACCAAGTCACTATTTAACAACAGACGCATCGGACGTAGCGTGGGGTGCCAGACTGAACAATTGCTCTCTCTCAGGAACCTGGAGCGATCAGGAGCAGAGACTACACAGCAATCAAAAAGAATTGCTAGCTGTGCTAAAAGTCCTACAAACCAATTGTCAGACGCTAACAAAAGCGACAATACTACTCCAATGCGACAACAAGACCACGGTCTCTTACCTCCGCAATCAAGGGGGAACCAAATCTTTCTACTTGATGGACTTGACGTACAAGGTGTACGAGATTCTAGAGCAGTTCCAAATACATTTAGTTCCTCATTACCTGCCAGGCAGGTTCAATGTACACGCCGATTCTCTTTCCCGCCATCGGCAGACTGTAGAGTGGCATCTTCTACCTCATTGTACAGACAAGATCTTCAATCGATTCGGCATTCCGGTGATAGATTTGTTTGCCTCAAGAACGGCACATGTTGTTGCCAATTATGTATCACTCGACCTGAGCGACACTCGGGCAATATTTCACGACGCATTTTCAGAGATATGGGAATATCCACTTGCATGGATTTTCCCCCCTCCATATCTAATACCGCGGATTCTCACCCACTTAAACAAAGCGAAGGGATGCTACATTCTAGTAGTCCCACGATGGGAACGGGTATTCTGGCGGGCAGATCTCAAACAGAGAGCGATTGCGCCCCCGTTCACAATCAGGAACCTGGCGAACTGTCTGGTGGACACTGCAACGCAACTACCTCCTCCCAAAGTAGACGAGATGACATTAGAAGCGTGGAAATGTGGGGCTGGGGTAAATATTTAGAAAACTGGAAACCAGAGCAGGTCGAGCTTCTCCAGTCAGCGTGGCGTTCGTCAACACAGAAAACCTATAAAGCTCCCTGGCAACGCTGGTTAAAATGGGCAGATTCTCAAGGTATTGACCCATTGGCCCCTGAGGCGTCTAATGTGGCAAAGTTCCTAGCCGATCTATTTTTAGTTGAGAACTTGTCTTACAATACTATATTATTGCATAAATCTGTGATATCAACCCTATGCAATGCTAACGATTCTGGTAGCATTAGTAATCACCCCATGGTTAAACATATATTAAAATCAATTGCTCTCAAACAACCGGTAGCAAGAAAATCTCATGTTTGGAATATCGATGATCTTTTATTATATTTAGCTAATAGTACAATTGATTGTAATAATATGTTTGAAACTTCCAGACATACTGCTATATTACTATTGCTCTGTTCAGGTAGAAGAATACACGACCTAACGCTTTTAAATGTTGATTCAAACCATATGATCCAATCAAGCAATAGTATTATCTTATGGCCAAGTTTTGGCTCAAAGACTGATTCGGCTACTTACCAACAGTCAGGCTGGAAAATTTTGCATAATTCTGTAAATAAAAATCTAGATCCAGTTTTTTGGTTGATTCGTACAAAAGAGTTATTAAATGATAGACGGAATGAAGCGAATTGTAATAATTTGTTTATTAGTCTTAGAGGTTCCCCTAAGCCAGCTTCACGAACACTTATAGCAGGATGGGTTAAGTCTATTCTTGAGAAAGCTGGTATAATAGCATCTCCGGGTAGTTGCAGATCCGCTGTGGCCTCAAAAAGCTGGGCAAATAACCTACCAATTGACGATATCCTTGCAAAAGGTAATTGGAGATCTGAAAATACGTTTAAAAAGTTTTACAAGAGAGAAAGTATACCAGTTGCTTCAAGCAGTAAAAGCATTATGAGTTTGTTTGAGCCGGTCACCTAACATTATTGTTATGTTTTAATATAACTGCCTTCTAAATGAAAATACAGATGTCTTTTGTGTATCTAAGTGTAATAATCGTACCCTTATTTTTCTCATATCGTAGTGTGATACTCGAATACTCGAATGAGTTGAGTGTGTATTGATATTTTTATTTTTTATATTTTTTACAACGGTTTCTGTTGATTGACTGATGTAACTAATTGATAAGACAAATAAACTGATAATTTTCCATATATTCTGTTTTATTCATTTAATAATGAATTGATAGCTTAAATTTTAGAGATACTCTTGATTTCTTTAACAAACTGTGTTATAATACCTACATCACTTTATACTTTATCGTTGTTTATCAATCTGTCACATTGGCGCTAATGGCACTACTTTCACCACCAGGCGATAACAAACACCTCTCATTATTATTAAGCTTTGAATAAGGGCAAGCTATTTAATAGAAGCGTTTTACCTTACAATAAAACGCATATTAAATACTTACCTTATTCAAAGCTTAACTTTTAATCCTGCCTGGTTAATATTAACGCAATGGGGCTAGAAGTCCGCGACAAAATTAAAGTCCATAGTTCAAGTCGCGAACACTGCCTGGTGGGGGCGCCACCGGCGCTAGTAGCTGTGAAAAAGGGACAAAACTATGGGGAAGAATAGGTAGGAAATAGCACGAAAAACGGAAGCCTATCTCATTATTATTAAGCTTTGAATAAGGTAAGTATTTAATATGCGTTTTATTGTAAGGTAAAACGCTTCTATTTAATTGATTCTGTATGCTGTAAGATGACAAGGAATAGTATGTTAATAATATTATAAATATTATAAAGATTTTCTGTACACGACTGTACTTTGATTGTTTTTTATGCACATAATGCAAAAGTGCGAATCGCCTACTATCAATTCTTAAAGGGGTCGACTCGCACGCGATTAAAATTCGTTCGTGCGAATCGACTACTAAAAATAATATTATTTTTGAAAGTTGTCGATTCGCACTTTAGTGCGAATTATTTTCGTGCGAATCGACTACTAACCCAATATTAGTCGCCAAGTTATATTTATTACACCTCATCTATAATTCCATACTATAAAATATTTAGACGCCCGTTAATTTCTTAGTCGCCCCAGTCGATTTATAACTATAGAACTAGATTAGTTTGGTCAGATACCCATATTACTAGATTGTGACCGTACGATAGTTATAAAATGCTCCTTATAACTATCGTACGTTACATAGTTATAACCCTGGCATATAACTATATTACAGCTTTATCTATCTTACTGCGACATATCTACTGTGATCTAGGCATGACGAAGGGGAGCTAATTGGATAATAGCAACTCAATATGTAGAATCCCATCTCATGAGAAGAGAAGTTCGCAAGGTAAGTAGCGTCAGTAGTCTTTTTGCAATATCGAATCAGCAATTAAATGTTTATAAAATGGAAGAACATCATCATACTCATTCTCTGTCTCTTACACCTTTTTGGCATCACAAAGACAATTTAAAACCAGACGAAACCAGTTAACTTAATTGGAGTCGAAACAGAAGGTCACCAATTGGTCCAGGTAGACCACCGGGGTTTCCCACCCCTGGTCCACTTTAGAAACTAAGGCTCTATAGGTATTTCTTCTGTGATTTGTGGGTTTAAAAGCAATAGTAGCAAAGTCTCTTGTTATAATTTATAAAACAGATCGTCTTGACCGATAAGAAAATAACATGGTACTGATTCCAATCGTCTTGTAACTAAACAATTATATGTGTTAAGGACAGCGGAGACAACAAGTTAATTTACGCTTTAATTGGTTTAAAATGTATATAGTTACGTAGGATTTATCGTGAATATGTAAAATAAATATAAATCTTATTAGTAACTTAAAAAAATGTAATAGGAATTAAGCGTAGAATATGTAAGACTTGTAGTTTGGTAAGGATTTTTTACGTAGATTTTAGAATTCCAATAAGAATAATGGTTAAAATATGTAAATAAGTTATGTTTCTAGTTGGAATTAACGTAAACTTTAAGACTATGTATGAAACATGTAATTTCTAATTAGATAAGTAATAAAAATTAGCGAAAAATGTGAGCCTACAAAGTAAAAATGAGATCGAAATTATGTTACTTTTAAGCGGCTCTCTTTAAGGTATTGCCCCGAGGTTCTTAAGTGATGTGGGTTGGCCAAGGGGGCATTCCTTAGTGTACGACCATAAATATAGGATCAAGAGGAGAAATAAAGAAGCTTCCTGAACAACCTGTGTTTCCCTCAGTCCCCAACAACGCCTGGTCCTTCGAGCCGGATGAGGAAAACCGCGAACCCAGGAAGAATGGTCGTCACTAGGAGTCAAGCCGGGAACGACGAGGGATACCCCCAACGGCGAGTCTTCGTCGATGCACCGCGCTCGCCGTCCACGTCCGGCCCCCCCGCACCCCCGATCGGGGGGGGGCCCCGCCGAACTCGACGTGTACGACCGAGCGGAACCTGCGGCATCGACGGAGAGGAGAAACGTGTCCTCGCCGGGTGTCTCTCGCCCCGCGCCCCGGGCCGAGAGCAGGAACGCACCCTCGCCGGTGGCCTCTCGCCCCGCCCCCCGGATCGAGAGGGGGACCCCTGCCGTCGCCGGCGCCCCGCACGCCGCCGCCGCCGGCGCTCCGCACGTCGCCGCCAGCGCTCCGCACGTCACCGCCAGCGCTCCGCACGCCGCCGCCAGCGCTTCGCACGCCGCCGCCGACTCGCACGCCGCCGCCAGCGCTTCGCACGCCGGCACCCCGTACGCCGCCGCCGCCCGGCACGCCGCTGACGTCACCGCGCCGCTAGGCCGAAGCAGCTCGCCGATCGAAGGAGAAGATGAACCCACCCGCTGCGCGCCGCGAAGAAAAGCAAACTCGCGCAGATCTACTGCGAGCGCCATCGCCCGCATACAATATGAAGCCGAGAAGGAGCTCGCCTTCATCCGCCAGCAAGAACTGCAGATTCAAGCGGAACTAGTAAAGAAGAGGCTGGTTGCAGACATGGCGGCTCTGGAAGATAGTAACGAGGAAGAGGATGAAGAGCCACCCGAACAGCTGACTCAACGCGTCGCATCGTGGCTACAAAACAACACCGTCGGCACAGAGGTTCTCCAGGCGGGGAACACCGAATTCCCATCGGCCCCTCCGCCTACTGCTGCTACATCGGGACTCGAACGAGTCGAAGCTCGCCAAGCAAGGGCTGCGTGGGAAGAGCCGCGGAAGGAGCGCCCACCAGCATCGGCAAGAACGCATGGCCGAGGAGCTGAGCAGCTAGCAGAAGTCCTGCAGAAGATGATGACCAGACGTCCACCACCACGTCAAGCAGCAGACCTGCCGATATATTCTGGATCGCCGACTGAGTGGCTTCAATTTAAGGCAGCGATGGAAGAAACGACAGCCATCTTCGACTTCACACCAATTGAGAACTTAGCAAGGTTGAGGAACTGTCTACGAGGGGAAGCCAGAGAAGCCGTGGCTCCTCTACTTGCCGCAACAACATCGCCGAGCCAAATTATGAAGACGTTGGAGCAATGTTTTGGTCGACCGGAATTAATCGTCGACCGAGCCCTGGAAGAACTGAAGAGGCTTCCCAAACTGGGGGGAGCAACAAATGAACTAAATACGTTCGCCGTGAAAGTCCAGAACTCAGTTGCTGTGCTTAAGAGGATCAAACAGGGGTACCTCCACAACCCTCTGCTGATCAGAGAGATCCTCGAGAAGCTCAGCCCGCACCAGCGATCGAGGTGGTACGACTTCGCCGAGACTGCAATGGGAGCCAGCGAGGAACCAGAGATCGTCCTCCTGTCTCAATTTCTGATGAGGGAAGCTGATCGGGCTTTACGCCATGGATTTTGCGCAAGCTTGAACCTCAAGAAAGAACCACCGCGACCGCAAGGAAGATCAGTTGACTTCAAGAACCGGAAAGCAGTTTTCGCTGTGTCTGAAGAAAAGAATGAAGCCGACGCGCCGAAGACACAGAACTTCAGATGTCCTTCATGCGAGCAGGAGCATCCACTTACGAAATGCTCTCAATTCTTTGCGAAGAAGATCCAAGAACGGTGGGCCATCGCAAAAGACGCAAGAATATGCTTCAAGTGCCTGACTAGCAGACACCGAAGAATAAATTGTCGGGCGAAACCCTGTGGTGTCAACGGGTGCAGAAGACCGCATCACCGACTGCTCCACGATGAATCGATAACATCAGCCGCAGTGGCCTCTACGGAACCAGAAGAGACAGTGGTCACCACCTTAGCCACCACCAACCGAGAGGTGAAGCTGAAGATCTGTCCGGTCACACTCTCCGGACCCAAAGGGGAAGTCAAGACCTACGCGCTCTTCGATGAAGGGTCGACGGTCACTTTACTCGACAACAGTGTGGCTGAGGAGATTGGAGCAGAAGGTCCCTACAGAACTTTGAATATGCACGGGATCAACTCCGAGCGACGTGACACCAACAGCCGCCTGGTCAAAATTAACATCCGAGGTCAACAAGGACGTCATCACGTCATAGCTGCACGAACCATCGGCAACATGAACTTACCGACGCAGTCTATAGCCGAGCAACTACTGCAGCTGGATCACCTCAAAGATCTGAAGAAAGAAGAGCTTTGCTACGATCAAAAACAACCGCGAATTTTGATTGGCAGCGATAACTGGCAACTGATCGTGTCCAGAGAGCTACGTTTGGGGAAGAAGAATCAACCCGTCGCCTCACGAACTCAATTGGGCTGGGTTATACATGGCAGCATCCCCAAGAAGATCATCAAACAAGATGATGAGAACGTCCTCTACGTTTGTACAATCAAGCAACACGAGGAAGACCTGCAAGAGATGGTCAAGAAGCACTTCGACATCGACGCTCTGGGAATAGCGCAGAAGTCCAAGATCAGCGAACGTGATCAACGAGCCATTGATATCTTCGAGAAGACTGCAAAAAGAAGAGAAGATGGTCACTATGAAGTGGGACTCCCTTGGCGGGCAGATGATGTCAAGCTGCCTTTAAGCTACACAATCACGGCGAAGATCGAACTACAAAAGTTATGGCGACAGAAGATCGACTGGGATGATCAAATTCCCTCACCCAGCGCTGAAGTTTTCGCTCAATGGCTGAGAGACCTGGAACACATCAGCCACATCGAACTACCGCGAAGCTACAACGGGGGGAGGCCAGTCATGAACCGCCAACTGCACGTCTTCTGTGATGCAAGTGAAGACGCCTACTGTGCAGCCGCTTATTGGAGGCTGGAACAAGAAGATGGAGCAGTGGAGACTACCTTGGCCGCAGCCAAAGCCAGGGTTACGCCGCTCAAGACGCAAACGATCCCACGACTGGAACTACAAGCGGCGCTGGTTGGAGCTAGACTAGCGGACAGCGTCGTGAAGGAACATCGATGGAACGCCGATGCAGTCATCTATTGGACAGATGCTCAAGTGGTTCTCCATTGGATTCACAACAACAGCCGGCGCTATTCACCATATGTAGCACATCGGCTGGGAGAGATTGCTGAATTAAGTTCCGTCCATCAATGGAGATGGGTGCCAACGCACCAGAACGTGGCAGATCTAGCCACCCGATCGGGATACGTCCCTAAGAACGCGGAAGACACATGGTATACCGGCCCAGAATTTTTGAAGAAACCCATGAACGAGTGGCCGCAGAACCTGATGAACTATGAAGATCAAGAGCAGGAGCAAATCGTCCTACACGCTTCAGATTCTGACGTCAAACTCAGCAGTTTGCCAGACATCACTCGCTTCTCGAACTACGAGCGTCTGATAAGAACTACTGCACTGGTTCTACTCTTCATCGAGAAACTCAAGAACAAGAGGGCGAAGCTGGACGTTGAACATCTGCGAAAGGCCGAGAAACTGTGGCAGCAACAGTCGCAGCTAGAAACGTTTCCGGCTGAGATTGAGTTACTGAAGAAAGGAAGAACGATTCCCAGATCAAGTCCACTCTACAAACTTGATCCTATCTACGAAGATGACCTGCTCAAAATCAGAGGAAGAATTGGAGCTGCACACGTCCCAGCGGAGACCAAGAAGCCGATCATACTGAGTGGAAGACACCCGTTCATGAGACTTCTGGTAATGCGAGAACATAAGAAAGCGGGACATGGCGGCCGAGAGAGAGTCGTGAATGATCTGAAACAGAGATACTGGATATTGAAGTTACGACCTACCGTGCGATCCATCACCAGGGATTGTCCCTTCTGTCGACTGAGAAGAGCACACCCTCGGATGCCACCCATGGGAGATCTACCTCAAGAACGGTTAGGAGCATTCCAGCGTCCATTTTCCTACTGCGGCTTGGATTATTTCGGACCTATGACCGTCACCGTCGGACGACGACACGAGAAGAGATGGGGAGCTCTATTTACGTGCCTGACTACACGGGCTGTTCACATCGAAATAGTAGCTTCTCTCTCAACGGATTCAGCTCTGATGGCGATCAGAAGGATGGCAGCACGAAGAGGATGGCCGACCATCATATACTCCGACAACGGCACGAACTTCAGAGGAGCAGACGTAGAACTTCAGCGAGCTATAAAAGAGTGGGCTCCGGAACTTAAACAGTTGGGACTGCAACACCGAATGAAGTGGAGGTACATACCTCCTGGCGCTCCAAATCAGGGAGGCGCTTGGGAAAGAATGGTCAAGTCGGTGAAGATCGCTCTTCAAGCCACACTGAACGAGAAGTCTCCGAAAGAAGAGGTTCTACAGACTCTACTGGCTGAGGCTGAATATTCAATCAACGCAAGACCACTTACACATGTCTCAGTCGAGCAAGATGATCCTGAGGCATTGACCCCGAACCACTTTCTGATTGGGTCATCGACCGGCCTGCCTACCACTGGAACCTGCGAACATGCGGATCGTCGAACCTGGCGCGCTGCCCAAGCATTGGCTGACGAATTCTGGCGGCGCTGGATACACGAGTACCTGCCTACACTGGTGCCACGTCGCGAATCCCCACGAGATCAACGAACTCTTGCAGTGGGAGACATCGTCATAGTGGTGGACTCCTCATTGCCACGCAACACATGGCCTCGTGGCGTCGTGGAACGCGTCTACCCAGGCCCGGATGGACACGTACGCAGTGCCGACGTGCGAACTACGAGTGGAGTATTTCGACGACCGACATCCAGACTAGCTGTATTGGAGGTGGCTGGAGTGAAGAATGCTGATCCAGAGAACGAGAGACTGCCGCTGTCACCCTGAGAGGCTGCATCGAGATTACGCCGGGGGGAGAATGTTAAGGACAGCGGAGACAACAAGTTAATTTACGCTTTAATTGGTTTAAAATGTATATAGTTACGTAGGATTTATCGTGAATATGTAAAATAAATATAAATCTTATTAGTAACTTAAAAAAATGTAATAGGAATTAAGCGTAGAATATGTAAGACTTGTAGTTTGGTAAGGATTTTTTACGTAGATTTTAGAATTCCAATAAGAATAATGGTTAAAATATGTAAATAAGTTATGTTTCTAGTTGGAATTAACGTAAACTTTAAGACTATGTATAAAACATGTAATTTCTAATTAGATAAGTAATAAAAATTAGCGAAAAATGTGGGCCTACAAAGTAAAAATGAGATCGAAATTATGTTACTTTTAAGCGGCTCTCTTTAAGGTATTGCCCCGAGGTTCTTAAGTGATGTGGGTTGGCCAAGGGGGCATTCCTTAGTGTACGACCATAAATATAGGATCAAGAGGAGAAATAAAGAAGCTTCCTGAACAACCTGTGTTTCCCTCAGTCCCCAACAATATGCAAGCGAAATATCAGATGTTTCCGGCTGTATTAAAGTAATAAAACAATGAACATAACAATGGGGCAAAGTACAATACATACAAGGATTGTTGAATTAAACCACTACACGAGTTAACAGAGAGTAGTGAATTAAAAATGATTTTCATTTATGATCCATTCAAACGAAATGGCCATATCTTGGAAATCTTTTTACCACCTTCGTGTAACTGCAACATTAATACAGGAGTCAGTAGACTTGAAATAAAAGGCTCGAAGATCGGAGAAGCCTCCTGGGTAAATATCCATCAAACCAACAGGCCGCCAATATTAATAGTCTAAGATCCCACTGCTCGATTCTGCAGGTATCTGTTTTTTTGACACAACTAATTTTAAATGAATGTTAAGGAAGTATGCAATGAAATAGGGAATGGTTGCCTAAAAAATATTAGCCGCAATTACCTGTAATTAATTTTGGTATAATTCATTCGCGACACTAAATTGCAACTATATGTTTTTTTAATGAATTTTACGACATTTGAAAGATAATAATGTCACAAATTGAAAAAACAATGGTTGCCAGCTCTCAGTCGGCCGCATCATTAGGGTTGCCAGCTGTAAACATGTATGTCAGTGTTCATTTTTTGCAGTCATCTGTTTTTTTTTTAATTTTAATTCTAAATTAAAGTTTTATGTATACTAATTCCAAAAATCCATGGTTGCCAGTTGGGAAATGGCCGCAAACAGAGGTTGCCATGATTTCAAATTTCCATGAACGATTCTCGCTCCAGGTAAGTGGACGCACAAGAGAGAAGATGTACTCATTTCTATGTGCTGTAAACAAGATTATAATGTAGTGTCAATGTAGTTCTAGTATTTTTTTTACTTTTTTTTTATTAAAACATAAATATTAGAGCATGATGACTAGTTTTTTTGCGTGAGATAAAAACCTATATTCATTTCTGTCTTTTTGTTTTAAAACAGTGAACTTTTTGTAACATGTTAGATGATAACCATGTGCTTCCATCATGCTACTATTGAAGATTATGTCATTGTATTTAATTTTTTTCTTTTTACGAAACTTTGATATAAGTTCACACTTTTTAAAAGATTCACTATTAAAATCAGTCAATTTTCCACCCTCGTGGCACAAAAAACACGTTTTCATTTTCAAAAATCAAATTTTGCACAAAAAATACTTTAAGATAATGTAAGATACTTAATGTATTCCCAAAATAGTTCAATACACGTCATAAATAAAATCTTTTTAAAAATCAAACAGTTAACGCGTCGATAACAGACTAAACTGACGTTTTAATGATGAAAAAAAAATCTGTTGTCCAGAAATTTACCGCACTTATTTATTTATGGCGTAAAAATGCAATAGTGTTAATAGAATGGCGTGGAGTAATTATCACAAATTCAATATAATAATATTAATAAAATTTATAATTTTAAAAAAGTTGATTTTAATCCAATAAAAACAAAAATATTACTATCCATGGACATTAAATGAATAAATGAAAAAAGTTTGATTTCGTTTAGGATGTTTCGTTACAGAATGTAGACAACTTTCAAGTAAAATTACAAGTGAAAGAAAATATAGGTTCCTCCCCCCACATTTATGAGATTAAGAGTACCCTATATTCACCGGGGATAGTGTAGCTTTCCAACAGTGAAAGAATTATTAAAATCGGTTCAGAAGTTTCAGAATTGTTATTCCCCGGGAATAAAACGTTTTCCGTAGGAATTTTATAGCCTATGTTAGGACATAGGCTATAAAATCTGGGTTATAAACTATACGTGTGCCAAATTCCATGTAAATTTCTGCCGTTTAGGCGTGATTGAGTAACGAACAAACATCCAAACATCCAAACTTTCGAATTTATAATTTAGTAGGATAAAAAAAAGTAAAAAATACTAGAACTACATCGACACTACATTATTATCTTGTTTGCAGCACATAACAATGCGTACATCTTTTCTCTTGCGCGTCCACTTACCTGGAGCAAGAATCGTACATGGAAATTTTAAATCATGGCAACCTCTGTTTGCGGCCATTTCCCAACAGGCAACCATGGATTTTTGGAATTAGTATACATAAAACTTTAATTTAGAATTAAAATTTTTAAAAAAACAGGTGACTGCAAAAAATGAACACTGACATACCTGTTTACAGCTGGCAACCCTAATGATGTCATGCGGCCGACTGAGAGCTGGCAACCATTGTTTTTTCAATTTGTGACATTATTATCTTTCAAATGTCGTAAAATTCATTAAAAAACATATAGTTGCAATTTAGTGTCGCGAATGAATTATACCAAAATTAATTACAGGTAATTGCGGCTAATATTTTTTAGGCAACCATTCCCTATTTCATTGCATACTTCCTTAACATTCATTTAAAATTAGTTGTATCAAAAAAACAGATACCTGCAGAATCGAGCAGTGGGATCTCGTACTATAAGTAAGGATTGACATACATTTGTATACATGCGGGTATGAAACATCACTCGGAAGTAGGTAGTGTAATTTTTTCAGTTTAACCATGTTAAATGTAAGCGTTCAATATCCGGTGCATCACACCAGTTGTTTGTTAATTCGTATTGTTTACCGCCCAGAAGCATGGTCAACGTTGCTATTTTTCAAGCAAGATCAGTTGGCAGGCATGCACGATGCCCACCTGATAGGTAGACGGCCTCTGCAGCATATTCGATTGAGGGACACTTCACCAGCAAGTGTCGCTCAATGTGGCAGCATTATGACATTGAATCATCATCATCCCAGCGTATTCCCGATTGCATCCAGTATGGAGCTCAGGGTCAGCTTCGACTATGATCCTAGATTTGACAAGCCTGGTTATTACAATGGAGCGATTGCCATCTGACCTCCGTAACCCCACAAGGGAAACTAGACCTACTAGGAATATAGTCGGGACCAACTGCTTAACGTGCCTTCCGAAGCACGGAATCATCATTCTTTTCAGACATTCAAGTGATTCATGCCTTGCAGGCCTAAACAAACTGGAAACATTCACACAAAGTGATGTTCCCCGCGGGATTCGAGCCCACGACCTCCGGGTGTTTTAGAGTCCATTGTACCACGGAGGCAGTTAGATTTTGACATTGAATAATTAAGATAAAGAACACTGACCTGCATAACAGTGACAGCACCGTATGTGATCGCGATCCAGTATATCGAGCCCAGCAGAACTCCTCCGGCGATGAACGGGCAGATCTTGTGGGTGATGTCTTCCATAGCATCGAGGAGCGCCACGAAAGCCCCCATCGAGGGGAAGACTACTATGTACTCCGCTTTGCACTGCGGGCAGAGCACCTTGCGCGTGATGTTGCCTCGCTGCTTCTCGTCCACCCACCGCTGGAGGCAGCTCTGGTGGACCTGGAAAGATAGACTTCATATAATATACGAGGTATATAGGGTTGCCAACTTTTTTTTACAAGAAATAAAGTATATTCAGGTCTATGAAGAATATTAAACAGTATTTAAGAAAAATGAACAGTATTTTATTTATTTATTGTTTTAAATACATATTTTTTAGAACTTTTCGCACAACTTACTAATTTACAATCTTTTTTTAAAAAACTTCATACGCCTCATCACCATCATAACTAAAATTAAAATAAATGAGGAGCTCATTTTTTATTAAATTAATAGATGCTCTACTTCTATCCTCCCGCCACTTAGCATTCATTACTGAAAAAACTCGAATATTTGACAATGACAGATTCGTTCAGAAAGTCAAAGTGATTTGTTTGTGGCTGCGCTACACTGAGCAGTGAGCGCCTTCTGACTAAATAAAAACTTATGTGATCTAATAACACATAATGTGTTAGCATTTTGATACTGAAAACAGTATTTTGTATACTTTATTTTTGTTCAACAGTAAAAAGTATAATTTAGTGAAAAACAGTATTATACTGTTTAAAACAGTATGGTTGGCAACCCTAGAGGTATATGACCTATGGTATCGGTATGGGACTTATCGTTAATATTTACCGCGGAGGACACAGCCAGCCAGAGCGGTTGCGGAAGCTTTATGTATGACAGTGGATGCGAGCCGTTTGGCTCTAAAGAACTTTTACAACCATTGTCTTACCACCAACACCTTACTATTAATCAGCCATAAGTGGCTTGGGGAGTCGGTCAAAAATATGGTCCAAGTGTATCACAAATGAATGGGCCAAGTAACTGGCTCTGATATTATTTCTGGATTCTTTATTTATACAACTCAGATGAACAGATTTACTTATAATTAATTCCATAGAAAGATATTTCAGCAGTACGTTCCTTTATCTGGTATTCATTCAGTCACTTTAGCTGTCCTTTTTAGAGTTGCTTACCCTCGGATTAAGCCTGAAGAATAAAATCAGGGATCGATCTTCTAAGTAAACGGTGAATATAAGAATGAACTGATTATAAGTTTAGTAAAATAAACTATTTGGTAAACGATATGCGTCAACGGTTTATAGTGTCATACACCTAAATCAATTGATGGCCTGATTTGAGTTCACTGACCCTGACTATTTATTGTGTTATACCGAAGGTTGTAGGTATAACGGTTCATTTAAGCAGTTCAGCAGATTAGAATACCTCTTCTCTATGCTAATCTGTAAGCACGTGTTCATGAGCATATCTTCTAAATGACAATGTTTATTAATGCCGTAATTAAAGTTGACCTCTACAAGTGATAGGTTTAAGATTGTGCGATAATGTAAGTAGTTAATAAACGTTATTCGTTCACGTTTATTTATTATTAAGTTTTTTTTATATATTTTAATGATTGGACAAATCTTTACCAAAAAATGACTTTAAAAAGTTATTAATTGGTGTCTTTTTGAGTTCTTAAACACAGTGATGACACAATATCTTTAAATAATAAAATTTGTTCTAATATTTTTTTTACAATGGCTTCGGTAATAGAGCAGCAATTTTTAAAACTTACTAATATAGGTTAATAGGGACATTACTGCCTCTTTGTGTTTCTAATACTCCTATAGAGGTTATTGTCCTACCCGCACAGACTTGCTAATGAACACCATTTACAAAATATTTTAACTGTAAATGGTTAGTTAAACGTCACGTAAAGAACAAATTTATCGAAAACAAACATTTAGATATGTCTATCAAATACGTACGGTAAATATTCTTGCAGGTTCCCACTGCACTTCTATAACCTTCCGTGATATATACCTAATGTCTATAACCGCAGTCTAGGCGGGACTTGCGACCGTATCCCGATTCCCGTGTGTCGAACTCACGGTTATCTGTGGTCAAACTCGAGACTAAAGATGTTTGTTTCAATACCCACTAAACACCACCCGTTTCCCATTCACAACCAAGAACTGATACACATTACATACAATACATACATGCATATTTTATGACAATAAAATGCTCGGCAAACATCTTGAAATCGGGTGGAGATTGCGCAGATCGCGAATTTTTAAATGCGCGCGCGCTATTGGTCAGAGGTACGCGGGCGAGAGGAGATGAGCGCGCTATTGGTCATGCGCAAGTAAACATTTATGCGAACATTCCCCCACTTCGTCAAACGGGCGTCAAAATATTTGCCGGACTCTGTACCATCAATCAATTAATTTAAATAATAAAAATGGCAGATGGCGAGGCGTTTTGATTTGCCTGATAGTTTTGAGCTCATAATAAAACATTCGTGAAACAAAATGAAATTGTGGTCCTTGTGAAGAGGGGTGGACAATTTTCAAATGAGAAGATAAGGTATAATACGTATTATAACAATACAAACCTACCAACCCAATGCACTACTAACCAGGTCTTTATTTATAGGTGAAACGTAATTTAATTAGGTACTGATTACTTGATATTTTATCACTCGCACAATCCATACCAAACCAATTTAAAAACAAAAAAATAAGTATATCATCGACAATAAATTTATTTACACACTGTATTATTGCGCGGTTTCCATGATAAAGATTAAAATTCGCAGAAAGTTTTTATCGTTACCAAGATAAGTTGCAAGTGTAGCGTTGCAAAATAATTTGACCTGTCGTTACATATGTTAACAGGCGAATTACGTACCCTGCGTAGGAATCATAAACAAATTAAATTAAACTGAAAAAGTCTTGATACTTTAATATCTTTTTTTTTCGTCAAACACGAGGTAAAGTACCTAGGATTTCCCTGATATTGAAAAGCTAACGATCCCAAAAGATTTTAGTAATTGCAAAGTAATTAGTGCTACAACTACTTTCAATACTAGATCAGTTGGCAGACAGGCACGCAGCCCACTCGAGCCTCAGATTTCAATCAAGTGTACTGGCTCCCACATTAATATTGCCGGAACACAGACAGAGCTGTTATGGCGGCAGATTTCACCTGTGGGGGTGGTAGCTAGCCAGTCGGAATCTGAAAAAGCCCTACCACCAACCAGACCTAAAGCGGGAATCGAACCCACGACCTCCGGGTTTTATACCCGAGCGGCTTAGCCACTGTTCCATAGAAGTGTAATCTGCACGTGAATATTCCCGCACGTCAAAAAACTCAAGGAAAATAGGTAAGTACGCAAAATAGAAACTCAACTCTGGTGCCTAAAGCCTAGAAAGTAGATTTCAAGTTAAACCCTAAATAAGTCGATCGTTTTCTAAGCCGAACTTGCAGGTCAACTCATCCCATGGGATGTTTGAGAGTGGGATGAGTTGACTATACAGTAGGATCAGTTAAGTTAAGGGCAAGTGAAAATCTCATAAATGTTGGGCAATAGTTTTGTTTCTTGGGAAGAGTGGTATTTCACCATTTGTTTTGAATTTGCGCATCTTAAATTAAAATCGATTATCGTGTTAAAACATATCGAACTAAGATTAGATAACCTACCTACTGCCTACTAACTGTTTTAAAATAATAATAACATTACTATATATAATTAAGACCTTGTTGTTCTAGATGGTGACCTAGATTTACTTTTTAATTCCATAATTATATTTAATACCTAATTCAGGTTTTTGGTCAGACATATTTGGTGGGTGTGGTGATAAATCTGTTTATTCATTTATTATATTACACTAACAAGGTATATCAAATATGGCGTGCCACAAGGTAGCGTACTGGGACCATTGTTATTTCTAATTTATATTAACGACTTACCCTTAGTAACGAAACATGACATAACATTATTTGCAGATGACAGTACTATTCTTTTGACTAATAATAATTTAAGACAGTTGGAGAATGACATCAACGAAACTTTGACATGTATTATTGAATGGCTAAATAATAATAATCTTAAAATTAATTTAGATAAAACTGTGCTAATGAATTTTAGACAAACGAAGATTGACGCAAATGATCTCAATGTTAGATATTGTGGTAAACAACTCAGTGTAACTAAATCAACAAAATTCCTAGGCCTATATATTGACAATAATTTAAAATGGCAGAGTCACATTGCCCACATTAGAAAGAAATTAAGCCAGTTTTCATATGCATTGTGCAAACTTAGAAAAATTTCAAATGAGTCAGCTCTGCTAACAGCGTACAATGGTTATGTCATGTCCACACTTCGTTATGGCATTCTGTTCTGGGGTAACTCCACCGACAAAGATATTGCGTTTAAATCTCAAAAAAGATGCATCAGAGCTATGTACAACATGAAGCAAACAGAGTCCTGTAGGCCAATATTTTTAAAATTAAAATTATTGACTGTCCCGTGTTTGTATGTGTACGAGGTTGCAGTTTTTGTAAAGACGAATGAAAATTTATTCAAGTTTTGGACTCGAGAGCGGCACAGAAACAAATTGTATATGGAAACTAGTAAGACAGCGCTAATGAACAAGAGCGTTTTCTGTATTGCTCCTCGTATATTTAACAAACTTCCAGATCGTATACGAAATGTCGACAATCTCATTGAGTTTAAAAAGAAATTACAAGAATACCTTGTTCAAAAATGTTATTACTCGGTCCAAGAATTTCTGTCTGACAATGTTAATATTAAATAATAAATTCTTATATTATAATAATTGTAATATTGTATAATTCGAAATATTCGTAGTTTAATGTTAGATCTATTTATTTGTAAATTCACCAATTTGTATTGTATGCCTTAAAGGCGGAACACAGAGAAACTTGTAACACCAATTTCCACAATATGCCACCTGTGATTCACAATAAAGTTTATTATGATTATGATTATGATTATGATTAAAAAAACAAAAGATTTCAATGAAGGAGGCTTTTGCTAGTAATGCCTAATGTTTCAATGCTTATGCATATGATTGCAAATTCAATAGGTAATTGATCAAATAAAATTCGGAGTCAATAAAATATACTACAACGCAGTTTCGCAAATTAATGATGATTGAATCATTGATTTGCGTAACTGCGTATTTTTTTATCTTGTAGGTAAGTATACTATAACTTTGTTCCAGTATAATTATGGTATAATGTATTAAATTATTGGAACACTGCTATTAAATTCAAAACATCCAGAACTGACAGATTAAACGAGTGACTAACTTGGACCTCTGGTAGTGGGGTTTAAACTCAAAACATTTGTTCTGCAAATTGACTTCATTCAACCGATTTAATGAAATGATAAGTTTAACGCTTAGAGAATAAGTAACAGTTAGCGGGCCCTAGTGATGAACATACATTTGTGGTATTATTACGTGGTGGTATTCTCACATGGGATTACCACTACCCCCCTTGAAAAGGGCACCAGTATTTATTTTGCCTTAAAGACGATAGCCATTAAACCTAACCGGTCTATGGTCAAAAACTTTATTATTACACTTCGCGCGCCGAAGGCGGGGCAGGTCAGCTTGTGGGACTCCCTGAAAAGGGCGTAGCTTCGCCCCGGGGAAAAAGGGGCGGGGAAACTGTCAAAACCTTGCCTTTACATATTTTGTCTGCCTATTCATAGTATTTATACTTCCAAAAAAAAAAAACAATTCCCTGCAACTTATATTGCATTCATAAAAAAAACAAAAACCTCTATTAAATCCTTATCTTCATGAACACAACAAATCACTAATAAGTCGGTCATTTAAAATACAGCTGATATTGTTGAACACCTGCCAAATTGATGTCGATCTGACAAGATAATTTGCAGCAATATTTTTAGCAAATGAATCATAATATTTAAACTAAATATTGATGCACATACACAATATGTGAATTTCCTTGACAAAGACCAGTACAGGTAGTTAACCTTAACAGTGTAAACAAATAATGTTAAGAAAGGTATATTTATTATAAAAAAGCTTTTTATCTCATCTTCAGATAAACGTGATAGATGTGCAGGTCAATGATTGCAAAGCTAACAACATCTGTCCTCCAGTGTCACTTATAAATAAAGAATCCCTATTAATATTTTAAATGCAAACCTAGTTAGTCTGTTACTATTGGCGGTAGCCGGTAGCTAGTAAAAAATAAAAATATGTTTCCAGTGTCACATGTCTTTGCCAATTGGTTTGGATTTGATGGTCTAAAAGTGAATACCCAAAAGAATTTTATGAATTACACAATGTCATATTGTTAAAATAAAGAACTAACTTTCATTAAGAAATCTGTTATTGTGCAATACATGTATACATAATGCATAAAAAAACCATTATACTAGATAGATATCATTTTTAAACAGCATCTAGACACGCGGCAGCGTGTCAAGCCAAGTTCAAGCAAAAAGGAAAGGAACGGGCTGGCCAGCGCCAAGTGTATATTTACACGAACCATTTGGTGGCACTTTTGACCCTTCTATAACATAATACCTATTTAACGTAAACACATGAAACTACGTATAAGAAATCAGGTGGCCAAAGAAAAAGAAAAATCAACACCGATCCGACTTGTTGAGCGTTCTCCATCGAAAATGCCCCGTTGCCACCGCGAACAGCGCTTTATAAAGCCCCTCTCCCTACCCAAGTTCCGTCACAGCAGGTAGAAGGGTCGTTCTACCTGCGCGCAGGTGGCTCACAAATAGGGTGGCAAGTCGTTTAAAATATTTATAGAATTTATAAAAAATAATTCTTTACATTGACTCTTACATTCGGCCTTTCCTGACATAGGTTTGTCCTCAAACCATACAGAAAACAAGTAATTATCAAAAGAAATATATAAATTATATTGAGATCTTTCGTTATATCGACACCATTTGCCCTATAAGGTGGATCTATCGACACCAGTGGCCCTATAAGGTGGATCTATCGACACCAGTTGCCATATAAGGTGGATCTATCGACACCAAAGGCCCTAATATAAGGTGGACCTATCGACACCAGTTGCCCTATTAGGTGGATCTATCGACACCAGTAGCCATATAAGGTGGATCTATCGACACCAATGGCCCTAATATAAGGTGGATCTATCGACACCAGTTGCCCTATTAGGTGGATCTATCGACACCAGTAACCATATAAGGTGGATCTATCGACACCAATGGTCCTAATATAAGGTGGATCTATCGACACCAGTTGCCCTATTAGGTGGATCTATCGACACCAGTAGCCATATAAGGTGGATCTATCGACACCAATGGCCCTAATATAAGGTGGATCTATCGACACCAGTTGCCATATAAGGTGGATCTATCGACACCAAAGGCCCTAATATAAGGTGGATCTATCGACACCAGTTGCCATATAAGGTGGATCTATCGACACCAAAGGCCCAAATATAAGGTGGATCTATCGACACCAGTTGCCATATAAGGTGGATCTATCGACACCAAAGGCCCTAATATATTATGGTGGATCTATCGACACCAGTAGCCCTTGCGCCAGGGCACCATTCTCCACGCCAGGCGCCACTCTCCGCGCCAGGCGCCACTCTCCACGCCCGGCGCCACTCTCCACGCCAGGCGCCACTCTCCACGCCCGGCGCCACTCTCCACGCCAGGCGCCACTCTCCACGCCCGGCGCCACTCTCCACGCCAGGCGCCACTCTCCACGCCAGGGCACCACTGCAGCATATGACACCTTGCCATACGAGCCGGCCGTGAGGCAGGACACAAACCCCTCGGTAGGGCCCGAAGATTGATGCCGACCTTCGGCATTACTTTGTAATTACTTGTTCATCCCGCTTCTGATATAAGAAATCAGGTGGCCAAAGAAAAAGCAAAATCAACACCGATCCGACTTGTTGAGCGTTCTCCATCGAAAATGCCCCGTTGCCACCGCGAACAGCGCTTTATAAAGCCCCTCTCCCTACCCAAGTTCCGTCACAGCAGGTAGAAGGGTCGTTCTACCTGCGCGCAGGTGGCTCACAAATAGGGTGGCAAGTCGTTTAAAATATTTATAGAATTTATAAAAAATAATTCTTTACATTGACTCTTACATACGTGAGTTTAATAAGGTCCATAAGGACACCTAGAAGCCCAAATTTCATGAAGCTAACTCAAACGGTTATAAAGATATGAAGGTCAAAAAGTCGTAAAAATTAGTATTGACTCACTGACTTATAGTAGCAAAACCTAACGTACTTCCAGATGACCTAGAAAGATGAAATTTGGAATCCAGCTTGGTAATTGTGTGTAACCGTAGGAAAAAATCTGAAAATAGAAAAAAGTTAAAAATTAGGGGGGGAAACGCCCCCCCCCCCATCCCCCTATTTTTTAACTTTTTTCCATTTTCCGATTTTTTCCTACGGTTACACACAATTATCGATCTGGATTCCAAATTTCATCCTTCTAGGTAATCTGGAAGTGGGTTAGGTTTTGCTACTGGTTAGGGTAACAAAACCTAACGTACTTCCAGATGACCTAGAAGGATGAAATTTGGAATCCAGCTTGGTAATTGTGTGTAACCGTAGGAAAAAATCTGAAAATAGAAAAAAGTTAAAATTTAGGGGGGAACCCCCCCCCCCCTCCCCCTATTTTTTAACTTTTTTCCATTTTCCGATTTTTTCCTACGGTTACACACAATTATCGATCTGGATTCCAAATTTCATCCTTCTAGGTCATCTGGAAGTGGGTTAGGTTTTGCTACTGGTTAGGGTAACAAAACCTAACGTACTTCCAGATGACCTAGAAGGATGAAATTTGGAATCCAGCTTGGTAATTGTGTGTAACCGTAGGAAAAAATCTGAAAATAGAAAAAAGTTAAAAATTAGGGGGGGAAACCCCCCCCCTCCCCCTATATTTTAACTTTTTTCCATTTTCCGAATTTTTCTTACAGTCACACACAATTATCGATCTGGATTCCAAATTTCATCCTTCTAGGTCATCTGGAAGTAGGTTAGGTTTTGCTACTATAAGTCAGTCAGTCCTAAACACGCGCTAAACAACCGGCCAACGCGACGGTGTGTCTTCGGCGGCGCGCGGCACCACATTAAATCTCAATACCTGCCTAGTTTTCTTTACAAAAAGTAATGATATCCCACCAAAAACATAAATGTGAAAAAGGAGAGCCAAGTTCAATACAAAAATTATGTTTGGCTGTGTGGGCTTCGCCGCAAAAAGAATGGAGATCTAATTGAGTGCCAAGTTCTATGATCTTAAAGTAGGTAAGATTTGACTTGGCCAGTTTTTATCAGATTTAAAATACATAAATGTATATATAATGTTGAATAACTTTATAAAATGACTGATGTAATAAAAACTGGCCAAGTCAAATCTTACCTACTTTAAGATCATAGAACTTGGCACTCAATTAGATCTCCATTCTTTTTGCGGCGAAGCCCACACAGCCAAACATAATTTTTGTATTGAACTTGGCTCTCCTTTTTCACATTTATGTTTTTGGTGGGATAATATAATAAGCAAATAAATTGGTGGGAATTCATTGTAAGTCTACTAAGTACTGTCAGAGTTTGAGCGACAACTTTATAGGGTCAACCTAAAGCAAATATATTTGTAATTAACATTAACATTTATTGTTCTTTGTTTAGTTAATAATATTTCCTTTGGTCTTTAATTTACTTTGATACCCTAAAATACCCTGTTAGAAAAACAGTCCTGCCGGTTATCACATATGAATTCAATTTACTTACTTAAATTTATTCGTGTAATTAAGATAATAACTTGAAAATAAAATTGTGCTGTTCAATTAGGGGTAGTCGCGTCTGATCCCGGTATCCGTCCTGAGTCGCAACGGATACCGATCGATAGTCGCTTCGAATACCGGGATCGGTTGCAACCCAAAAAATAATTGAAATTTTGTGCAACGGATACCGGGATCAGACGCGACTACAAAAATAAATATATTTAAGTTCTATCTGATCCCACAGGGTGTTTGCATTTGGGACCTTGTTAATTATGAATGAATATTTTGACGTTTCTTTCTTCTAGATGTATCTGGGGGCACGGCAGTGCCCCCGCCAAGTCGAGCGCGAAGCAAACACTGCCGTACCATCCTTTACTGGAACCATTTCGCCGCATTTTCAGGCCCAACCAAACTATTAGAGATCGACATATACCGCCTTTACAAAAAATACTCAACTTAGTGAGCCGCTTCATTTGGTGGTGGTGGGGGGATGGGAGGGAAAGGGGGATGGTAGGGGTAGGGGGAGGGGGGAAGGGGAGGGTGAAGGGAGATGGAAGGGGGGACGGGAGGGGTAGCTGGGGGGGGTGGGGATAGTATATGGGAGGGGGAGTAGGGGGGATGGGAGGGGGAAGGGGGATGGGAGGGGCGATGGGAGGGGGAAAAGAGATGGGAGGGGGGAAAGGAGATGAAAGGGGGTTGGGAGGGGGATGGGGATATTAATGGGAGGGGGAGGTGGGGGGATGGGATAGTACATTATCAATCCAATCCACATGAAATTTGGCACAGGTATAGTTTATAACGTGGAACAGGACATAGGCTAAAAAAATCTCACGGGAAACGTCTCATTCCAAATAGATACATAATAAATCAATATGCCCACGTTCCTACAAAAAGAAGTGAAATCCCACCAAAAACATTCTGTAAAAAAACTAGCCAAGTCTCGATGGAGCTGCTTGTTTATCTCTAAAAAGTAATGAAATCTAGACATAGTCGTGCCAAGTCTAAGGTTCCTTACTGCGATTTCTTTATTATTATAGTTAATGTTGTGTGACCTCCCATCTCTCTTCCCCCTCCCATCCCCCTTCCCCCTCCCATCCCCCCTACTCCCCCTCCCATATACTATCCCCACCCCCCCAGTTACCCCTCCCGTCCCCCCTTCCATCTCCCTTCACCCTCCCCTTCCCCCCTCCCCCTACCCCTACCATCCCCCTTTCCCTCCCATCCCCCCACCACCACCAAATGAAGCGGCTCACTAAGTTGAGTATTTTTTGTAAAGGCGGTATATGTCGATCTCTAATAGTTTGGTTGGGCCTGAAAATGCGGCGAAATGGTTCCAGTAAAGGATGGTACGGCAGTGTTTGCTTCGCGCTCGACTTGGCGGGGGCACTGCCGTGCCCCCAGATACATCTAGAAGTAAGAAACGTCAAAATATTCATTCATAATTAACAAGGTCCCAAATGCAAACACCCTGTGGGATCAGATAGAACTTAAATATATTTATTTTTGTAGTCGCGTCTGATCCCGGTATCGGTTGCACAAAATTTTAATTATTTTTTGGGGTGCAACCGATCCCGGTATTCGAAGCGACTATCGATCGGTATCCGTTGCGACTAAGGACGGATACCGGGATCAGACGCGACTACCCCTTCAATTACTGTTGATTTAATTAAATATTGTTTTTAATTACACAGTCAGTCAACCAAGAATCTTCAGTATAACATTCAACTTCAGTGTAACAAAACAAAAATTGATTCTAGGCAGAATAACCCTTATTTTACTACATACCATCAGTATGTCATATTGCACAATGTCCTTAACATATTAGATAAATATCACATTCATATAAAATCTTCATTTAACTTATATTGGTTTTTTTTCATGCGCAAAAGTTATAAACCTCCATTAATTCTTATAAACATTTACATACAAACTATTAGTAACAGTAAGATTAAGCCAACACTATTAATGTTATTGTTTACATCACTGAATTTATACCTATTAAGGCTCAGAAAAATATTATCTCAAAATTATTTGTTTTTTATAGGACAATCATGCCCATTTTTTCAAAAACCAAGGGGATTAGTAAAATAATTCTTTGTTACCAATTAAATAGGTAACCAATATTGGGTTAATGTAGGTCAGTGCCAAATAACTATTTTGAGTTATTATAAAAATAACTTGAAAGATCCTGAAGATAAAATGCCTGGAGTTGACTAATACTATTAGTAAATTCAATAGGGAATAGATTTCACTAAGTTTAATATTTACAACATAAATTCCATAAATAAGCTGAATTTTAATTGGAGCTAGTGAAAACCGACAAAAAATTACATTGTATCGCGTGCATCCCCAACGAAACACCGGAAAATGTTTTTGCAACACAATCACAGAACTGGACTTACCCATTTAGTGGTTCCAATACATTTGCACGGCTGCACCCAAGCCGCGAGTCTGTCGTCGGCCTCCGTCGCGAAGCACACCCAGCAGGTCTTCGCGTTGTCATCGTCCGCTGGCTGTAAGGCCTGGGAACTTCCCACACTCGTCCCAAACGTATCAGCCTTCTCGCTAGACATTATCCACCTATTGCGTATTCACCAAAACAAAAACACTCCGAACTCCAAATGCACTACCCCACAATGGGTTAAATAAAAATTAAATGCCAAAACGAGATACGGTACATAAATTGAAAACAAATATATTTTTTTATCCAAATGATAAAAATATTTTGTAAATCTACTCCAATACAGCTGTTTCCGTGTCCGTGACAAGTAAATGACATGACAGCAAATGACAGAACAAGAAAATGAATGGAATGGAATAGTGATGCTACAGAAAACTAACGGCAAATTTATAATCGATTATTATCTATTAAGCTTTAATTTAACTGTAGTATAGCCTGACTACCAAGAAAATAAAAAAACCTGCTCTGGAGGGGCCACATTTGCTATGGTTATAGCAACAGCCAACACTTGGTTGCTTTGGTTAAACTCACAAATAAATCAAAATATCCATTAATAACATTAACAAGGCACTGCACTGTTGACAATTGGCATGACCAGACAGGCTGCAGGCAGCAATAATTAATGACATCTTAATCATAACAGATAACATCACACTATAACAGAATAATAATGAATGATCGAGCCAAGTCTGAGGGCCACCTAGTTTCTCAGGTGGCCCTCCCTAGGCGACACCCTGACTTGAGGCCTCTCAAGTCGGGGTACCCGGGGATGGGCCGGTCAATAGCAAAGCTGGCACCGGCTCGTCCCAATCGGGTGTGAAGGGGAAACCGGAAGAGGTTTTTTATTTTATTGGTCGGGCGGGCTATACGTGACGTCAACATCTGCTGTTTTAAATTTTGCTTTATATTTTTCGAGAGATATGAGATAATAATAATAAAAAAATAAAAAAACAAGAATAAATTCTTTAAAAAAAAATGCCTATTTTAATGATTTAAGAATTATAATCGATTTCATATTATCGATTCAACTGGTCTGCATCATGTGCGCATCACTATGAATGTTGACATTTTTACTTTTTAATTTTACACAGCTTACAAAGAGTATAATAATAATACAGCTTATGAACAAAACTTGCAATTCGTTCCGTAAGTCGTATGTACTCGTAATACAAATAAAGTAAATACAAATAATAGCTATAATATGTTTATTAAATTAAATTAGATAAATTATTAGGGTTGGTTGGTTGGATTACTTGGATTGGAATACATGGAATTCGGCAGTGTTGGGCAAAATGTAATTAATTACTAATTACAAATTACAATTACAAAATGTAATTGAAAACTTCAATTACAAATTACTGGTAATTGTTAAAAGTAATTCAATTAACAATTACAAATTTGTAATTGTAATTGGTAATTGCAATTACTCAATTACTTTTTCGGTACTTTTTAAGTTTAGGTAGTATAGTACCTATATAAATAAAATAATTAGGTAATGATTCATCAAAAGTATATTTACGGAAAACAGATCAAAAAAGAGATGTATTTAGAATTGTAAAGGCATAAAATAACGTGCAAAATACATTATCCAATAGGTACCTACATAATAGGGAAGATGCATATATAATAATTATGAAAATTTTATGACTAAAATGTTAAAATAATATAAAAGAAAGGTCACTGCAACATTTTTATTTTACATAATGTTGTTTTTTAACTGTAATTACGAATTAAAAATAACTGAAACGAAACGTATTTTAAAACAGCAATCAACTTATTTGACGTTAGACATACAAACTTATTTGTTCTGATGGCGGCGTCGCTATTGTCAGTATAGAACTGTCAATAAATATCGCTTTTGCATTGCATTTCACGTAGTTCCAATTTTGGCCACCGGAACACATAAGTTTGTCGGTCTATATGGTTGAAAAAGTAAATATTATTTTATCGGAATATTAATTGCGTTTTTGTAATAAATATGGAAGTTGGGTTCATCAAAGCAGACTCCAGGAATTTACCAAGAGTTAGTGTTGACATGGTTCTAACTTTATTTGTCGAAAGTGCAGAGTTTTCAAGGGTAGAAATGAAAGGGACTAAATTACTACGGTATGTATAAATCATAGTTGTTAAACTTTGTATTTTCGCAGCTTGAAACCACTTTTTTCTCAGTTTTGGGTCAGAAGGTCCTGTCAAAAACAATTAATTTGGAAACTTTGTTGAAATAGATGTGTGTTGACCGTGTTGACTCGTGTTTTATGCCAATGTCCACATTGGCATAAAACACGGTTTTTTTCGGAATATTAGTGGTATTGTTATGATCACCTGATGTTGATAGATAGTCCATTTTAAATTTTTTACAAAAAAATATTTCAAAACTCGAAAAAATATGCAAAAGTATGAAAGCCAGCGACGAACAAGTACAGTGAAGTACGACCACTCGACTAATAAGGCAGTGACAAGACTTGAGTGACGTCATTCATGTCATCGGAACCATAGGTCCGTTTTCGCGCGAAAATTAAAACGGTCAATTTAAAACCGCATTTTTTCCGATAAATTACAATGTATTAATTTTTTAATTTAACTGTGGTTTATTCTACATGGAATTCTTTAAAATGAAAACAAAAATAAAAATAGTGCATGTTCCCTATTATGTGTCGGGTGGTTACATTCCCTCTAATATGGTTGAGTGAAATTATGGCTGGCACATACGTCATACTTGTGCTGCAGGTGCCACCTTTGGGCACTGGTCTTCCAGGGCTCACGGATTTTTCTCGATTATAGTCTCATTCTTATACTTTATACTGTATGGCTTGGTATTCTAAAACTAATCAGTAATTGTAACAAACAAATTGTAAACAAACATGGCGATGAAAAAGAGTAACTGTCGAGTTTCTTGCCGGTTCTTCTCGGCAGATGACTGCATTTCGATACCGGTGGTAGAGTCACTCTGTAATTGACGATTCATAAATACTTGATACAAGTTTACATGAATAAAGAATATTTTGATTTTGATTTTGATTTTGATAATAGGTAATAGGTGATTTTATATCGTCAACAGCGTGATTATTGGGTAGTAGCCTTAGGAGGTGTTCAGGGTACCAACAAAGGGGGTGTTTCTTGGATATTTATCAGGGGATGTTTTCCGGGTAGTATTACCAGGGGGTGTTTTCAGGGTATTAACATAATGGGTGTTCTTCGGGAAGAATCATCAAAGGGGTGTCCACCAGGTAGTTGCATCGGGGGTTGTTTTCAGGGTAGTCACATCAGGGGTGTTCTCCGGGTAGTATTACCAGGGGGTGTTTTCAGGGTATTAACATCATAGGTGTTCTCTAGGAAATATCATCAAAGGGTGTTCACCGGGTTGTTGCATCGGGGTTTGTTTTCAGGGTAGTCACATCAGAGGGTGTTCTACGGGTAGTATTACCAGGGGGTGTTTTAAGGGATCATCACGGGGATGTTCACCGGGTTGTTGCATCGGGGGTTGTTTTCAGGGTAATCACATCAGGGGGTTTTCTCCAGGAAGTATCATCAAAGGGTCTTCCCAATCTTACGTGCCGGGCAGAAACACTTTGCCCATCTCTAAATATCGGTAATAGTATCATAGTAAAAAATCTGACAAACATGAAAATACCCAGTTTGGTACTCCGTTGCATGGCGAATTCGATAATCTAATGCATTCTGAGTTCATATTAAAAAAAACACTGTTTCTAACCATAAAAACCGTAAAACACCGTTTTAAACGGTTTTAAACCAAAATTTTGGTTTTATACGGCATGGTTTGATTCGTTTTAAACCGACCTTACAACCATAGTTGGGAAGTAACATTTATTTTGGTCGGGTTATAGAGGTTACCCGGTCAAAAAAGAAAAAGATTTGTTAAAGTAATTGAGTAATTACAATTACAAATTAATGTAATTATAATTACCAATTACTTATATGTAATTCAATTACAGTAATTACAATTACATGTAATTGCAATTAAAGTAATTTAATTACTTTTGGTTCAATTATTAATTAAATTACAAAAGTAATTAATTACGCCCAACACTGGAATTCGGAAAACTTACATATTTTAATATTTATAATTTTCTTGACCTATTAATTTGTCTTTAAAAAGTTGTAGTATATTTTTAATCTGTGGACGTAAGTGTCATGTGTCAAGTTAACTGTCAAGTGTCAATGTGAAATTTCGTCAATTTACGTCACGCAAGAGAAGAGAGGAGCGGTGTCGATTTTTCCATTAACGTGAGGGCGGAAGAGAGATTTTAAGTTAAAAGTGAAGCAGAAGTGAGTTAAAGTTGGAGAAATATAAAATAACCTATGATTAAAATAGTTTCCTTAAGTTTGAACGCTCACTGAAGTTTAAAATTTGCTGCCCAGAAGGAGTTTTTGGGTAAGTTTTTGATACACCTAGCTCTTAATACTTACTAATAGGTAGAAATAAGGATTGAATATTCTCTTGTAATTTTTCACGTAATAACAAATAAAATCTTCGTCAATCATAAATGACCTAAAAGCGAAATATTCCAATTAGTTATTCAAAAGATAATGCTCCGAAAACCTCGTGATCACCATGACCTCTCAGCTAAGTTTACATAACTGTTTTAGTTCCGAGTTGCTTGTAACTGTTGCACATGAATAATTCCTTAGGAAGTAAACAGACGAGATATGCAAATAATAAAGAGTTCCTCAAAAATTTTAAAGCCAAAACACTTTCATGTGTAAATTCTACCTTTGTGTTAATTTATGTTTAACATTAACATAACTAGGTTCCTTCTTGAATAGAAACTTTGAAAGTAACTTTATATCATTTCATATCAAATCCATTTCAAGTATTTTTTTGCTATGGCTTCTGATTTAGTAAGTGTGTCTGATATAATACTGCAGGCTCAGTCATTTTAAATGTGTCTTTTGTTATTTTATTAGGTATTATTATAGTTAGTAAGGAAAATCCACTTTTCATATAAATTATCTATTTACTATCCTACTTTGTCATATGAATACTTATTAGTGGGTACAGTATTATTAATTCAATATTTACCTACACTAAAACATGATGGGCTCTTTTCATAGAGGTATAAAAATAGTGTAAAGATATATTTTCTAATGTCTAGGAGCTCTCTGTGTTTGAACATTTTCTGATTTTTAGCATTATTTTAATATAGGACACTTTGTAAATATGTTGTAAGTTATAGGTATTAACTTATCAAAATATAAGAACTTATTTTAGATACTAGAACTAATTACTATAAAAAAGTTTTAATTTACATTTAAACACTATCAAATTAGGCTTGAACTTAGATTACAAAGTAATTTTTATTATAATATTATTACATGTACTAAATGTTATCAATGTTAAATGTCATCAAGTTGTTTTAGCAAATAAGTTATCAATGCCACTACAAACTGTCGAGATAACCATTGAAGAGTTAAACACCTAAGTGAAGAGAAAATGATAGTGCACACAATTATTTGTATGAAATATTATGAGAATTACATTTGTTTTAATTTTTTTCCATCTTCTACTTACTTTTATGACCAACATTACTATATTTAACATTATGTCTTGGTAGACATAATGTTAAATATAGTAATGTTAAGCTAAATGTAATGTAAAGCTGGTGCTTTATTTATCTTTCAGTCATCACCCCTGAGTTTTCCAGTTGGTACTCATTTTAATATAAAATATTGTCTAGCTTAATGTCTAGTTTGGTTGTAAACATTAATGTATCTAATCTACATATAATTATATAAATAAAAATGAATTGCTGTTCGCTAGTCTCGCTAAAACTCGAGAATGGCTGAACCGATTGGACTAATTTTAGTCTTGAAATATTCGTGAAAGTCCAGGGAAGGTTTAAACAATGAGAAAATATGGAAAAATTGCAAGGAAAATACTAAAGTAAGAGATATGAAGTTCACCGGGTTTCTGGGTTTTCATAGTCTTCAGATACATTATGAGAAAGCAAATGAAAAGCAGCAGCTTAAGGTTTTGGTTTCAACTAAACCAAATCGATGCCTCCAATGAACACTACGCTGACTTCAAAATAGCATGTTTGAAGTTAGCGTAGTGTTCATTGGAGGCATAAATTATTATCCAATAAAATCTAATTTATTAGTTAGGAATTTAGATTTAAATCTTTTATGCAAGCCATTCTAATTTATTGCATTTTTCACAGAACTACGAAACTTAAAAACAAGTTGTTTATTTAAGCTTGCAGCATCATAATGCAATTTCACCTTTGACAAATTTTCAGAGCCATATCTTGTTAATGTATAACTGGTTAAATAATGTTATAAATCTCAGCACCATGGCACAATTTATTCGGTGCCGTGCTTTCAATCACGCAGGTCGATTCAACTAGACAGCCTTGAAGAACGGCGAGAGGGGACCCATGGTCGTAATCAAGACCACAGTGTGTAGAATAGCAGTAATCTATCGCGATGTGTAAAACCCGTTCACGTTAATGCCGCTGGCAATATGACGTTGTCAACGTTACTGAAAGGGGAATTCCGGGGTGCGCCAGGGGAATTCCGGGGTGCGCCAGGGGAATTCCGGGGTGCGGGAGGCGGCACAGATCGGCTAACTTAGCGCGAATGGGTAGTAAGTCTCGTCTTATTCCCTGTAGTGATGATATGGGCGGGACTGTAGCATGTCATTGAGAGATTTAATAAAACGATTACATTTTTAGTTAGTTTTGTAAGATAACTTTTTCTTATTACCATAAAATAAATCTAGCTTAGATCTAGCTACCATTTTCCTTTAAGTAAAACGCCGAATTGCCGTAAATTGTTTCCATTGTCCTTATTCATCTTGTAGCAGACGCGAATTGTACAATCTAAGTCTATTTTTTATAAATATTTTTGGAAATTACATCTAATCGTGTATTAAAGTTAGATTTAGATGTTGTGATTTTCATAATCATAAAATATGTGCAGTAATATAACACTAAACAGTAGCTATCTACTGTCTGATATCGTTATAATGACTTCGAAAGAATGTAATAAAAGACGATAAACAGTATTCATATCGTTATATTTGTTACACAAAGTGATTAAAGCACACAATGAAAAAAAAACGGCTTGGACCTAATCTATTCTAAAATTACATAAAACATTCCAAATCCGCTGGTAGAGTCACTTATTAGCCTACCTGCCTAAGAAAGAAGCCTACATGATGATAAATAATAGTTATTTATGTGACTGCTACATAATGAGGGTCATTAAAATACGAATGTGGTTTTATGAAACGAACGAAGTGAGTTTCATAAAAGAATCACATGAGTATTTTAATGACTAATTATGTACAGTCACATACATAACTTTATCTTCATTCATACGATAATATGTCTATTTTATAGTCAGGATTGATGAGCAAACGCCCTAGTTACCAACTTAATCTGTATGTAAAAGTTAGTACTGACATAATGACTGACGTTTGTAGTTTTTAAAATCCATAAACAATCTAGACTCGAGTTGATTTCGATTCTCAAATCGATTGTTATAATTTCAGCATCGAATTAAATGTATAGGAATGGAACATAAAATTACTAATCGACTAATTCGATAATCGAAAAAACCTATTAATTTTTACTTTTAAAGAAGACGTTCGAAATTTGAACGAAATTAAGTATCGGTTACCGACACTAAAATGTAAACATTTCAATGCAGCCACAGATACTTATATCTAAATAAATAATATAATAATAATAAATAAATATAATAAATATCTCTGGACATTATTCACACAGCGCCATCTAGCCCCAAACTAAGCATGAGCTTGTACTATGGGTGCTAGACAACGGATAAATTACTTATATACTTTTTTTTGTAAATACATACATATTATACATATAAATACATACATATTATACATATAAATACATACATATTATAAATGTAGGACGTTTGCTCATCGCTCCTGAATATAAAATAGACATATTATGGTATGGGTAGATAAAGAATATTTTGATGTTAAATAAATGAAGATTATCGATCTTGCCGAGCAGAACCAAAAAAGATGGATAAACCCATCTTATTGAAGTATTGTATCATATTATAAGTTGATGAAGCACCTATTTAAGGTTTTCTATAATCTTAAGTAAGAGGGATTTTTATGGATAAACTAGTGAACCGACATGTTTAACAAACACCTTTCGTTTCTGATGACGAAGAAGACAAATAAAAATAGGACAAATATCATTTTTGTCCAAAAAAAAGTGCATTGTTTTGCAATAATGCCGGTCTGTGATTTATCTGTTATCAAATATATATTTCTAAGATTAAGTATGTGTCTTCCTTAAGCACTTACATATCGTTAAAATCTAATTAACATCATCAAGTATAGCATATTTTTGTTTAAATAAATCTGACCACATTGATGCGACCGATTAATTTGCTTGAACATTTGTCGCTGTTATGGGTAAAATTAACACAGTTTTTTTATTGATATCTAGAACGAGATTTATATGTGTGAACTTCATATAAAACTAAAACAGATTTTTTTATAAAATTTCAATACGCATGTAAGATAAGACAGAGCGTTCTTTATCTTCGATAACATCAGATATAAGGTTGCGTGGATCTTAACGAGTTGTTACAGTTTTAATCGTAAGTATTTTGTGGGTTTTACCTACTTCGTTGTTTTTCCTACCTTTCGAATAGAGTAGATATTAGTCACAGGAGCTTGTTTTTTACGAGATGAGGTCTTTCTAGACTATAAACTTCAATTGAGGGGGAATTCTCAATTGCAGGTCATAGTTCGTGGTGTAGATATTTTCACTTATTTGTTAGTGCAATCCGGTATTGAGTAGCCCCCTAAGCCTGTTCCCTGACCCCCGTCATCCTGATCCACTATCACACTGATGCATTCGTCAGTCCTTTATAACAAAAATCATTTGCCCAAGCCTAATTGCGATACTTCAGAACGACACCTACTAAATTAAAAAAAAATATGCTGTGTTTGTTATGTATTATCAGGAGATGATTACACCCGCGCGAAGCCGCAACATTAATATTTGACTCTACCACTGGATTCGGAAAGATATCCTGCTGTCATCATGTCTACTGTGGCGGATCGTAAGCCAGTCATTGAGTACAAACGGTTGCAATACTCGAGTCTCGACGTCACCTCAGTCCGCAGTCCTTATTCGTTCACTGAGTAGTGTACGCGTTCCCACGTATAATCCCATGAGTTTAGTGCTGTTACTTTCACTTTGACTTCTCAGTGTAATCCAGTGTTGCGTCACTTATCGAGATATTAGGTGAGCCGGTATCTTGTGTGGCTTGAATCACGTGCGTATTCGTTTGTGTGTTTAGTACTACGGTTTTATTAACTTTACTCATGAGATAAGTTTGTCATGTCTACTGTTTAGAAGTTAGTAGCGGTGTTGTGGACTCTACTATTGGAAAGTTTAGTTTTTTTCTGGTGGGTAACTTCACCGCGTACTTTAGTATGTGGTCAAGTTAGTACTAATAATATTATGAACTCTCTTTCTAAGTACAGTCATAGTGTTTAAAACATTTTCATTGGCCAAAAAGATCTTTTTTGCAGATAAAGACGATTATAAACCACTTTGATCTAACAGATAAATTATTACGAAATGATTCTGATGTTGTCTTCTTTTCTGAAAATTGTCTTGTTTAAGTTATTTGATAAATGAATTATCAGATATTATAATTATCTTTATTGATACTGTCCTTTAAACACTTTCTTGAACTAAACTTAACTTTTCATTTGATAGAATTTTGGTGTGAAGCTTAATAAACAGAGATGTTAATTACCTATCACAGTAACAACTACTATACAATAAATTAATTATGATGCTTGCATATAACATATATAATTTAGTATTAAATCTAACTCAGTAAAGGTTTATTATGTGACCATAATAAGCACAAAGGTCAAATAGTACGTCACAAACGCAAGTCCGGTTTGGCTCTTGCAAATAACCCTAAAGCTCAATGACGAAGTTTTTAACCGACTTCCCGAAGGTTGTTAATTCGACTGTATGTTTTTTTTATTTGTGTTATTTCAAAACTTTTTAAATAACTGGGTGTATCGACAATGAATTTATTTGAACTGGTCCATTATGATGTGGTCCCACTTAACAAAGTGCATGGTTTAACCAACATTTTTTGAATTGGTCTTATCACAAGGCACTAAGTAGGTACGAGATGTGATTGTTAACTTTTAGCAACAACACCAAAGATTCAGGGCTATCTTAATCGAAAATTAAGTTAAGAAGCTTTTGAACAATAATAATTCATTTCGATTTTATTGACTTTTACGTTGATGATATCTTGAATTGGAGTCGGAATAAGTTTTTCTTTTTTACCTAACAATAAGAATAACTTGTCATTTCGTTATTATAACGTAACCACGTTTTTAAGGCATAAACATTTTTAACATAGTGTTAAATTGCAAGGATAAATAATTAGTTATGTTAGACAGTTAAGATTGTTTAACTGTTCATTGTTTCGTAAAATTTTGCATGTGTATGCAAATGCGCTAGTTTGGTCGAATTTTAAGAAATGAGTATAAAATTCTTTCTAAAAGTCACTGTACCTATAATTAAATTATACAATATTATAAAACGTAGTAAAATTCATAAATGACAAATTAGTAACGATTAATATAACCAGGCAGACACCAAAACAAACAAATGGACATAGAATGAATAATAGCATGTAATAGTCTTGAATGGGAACCGAACCCACACGACCTCCGGTGCAAATGGCAAGGTCATCATGCACCATCGGACAAGTCATTATAACTAACACGAAGGATGTAAATACGATAAATTACTAAGTACAAAACGAGTCGGGTTGCGTGTTGCAAGCCTTGAAAATGTCATTATGACATCGCAATGTAGTATACGTCTTGTTGTCTACATCCACACTTAATTGAAATACCTACCAGGTTATCCGTCTTGATATAACCGTGTCTATAATCAACATTACCTACATAAAAAAAATGAGGTGTCCTTTTGTACTTTTTGGTGACAGGGTTGTCAGAAATATGTCCCTGTACGCTTGTTATAATAATTATATTGAAACCAAATTCATAATAAAGTAGACAGAGTTGTTAAATTAAAACCACGTTAATATTATTTTAAAGTACAATATTTTTAAAACTAAAAAAAGCTAATCACTATGGCATTTTTCATCTCCGCTCTATGTACCTAGGTAGAGTCTTCTTTTTTCCCGTCTGCGCCGTACTACTCGAATTATGTTTGTACATAATATACATTTTAATGGCACCTTGCATCTGCTCTATGTAGAGAGTTTCCTTTATTCCCATCTGACCCTACTAATTATGCTACCACTGTAGTGGGTCTTCTTAGTGCCGTCTACTCCTTGTGGAAGAAGCAACTAAGAGTCTGCTAGTGATACACACGAACATTATGTTAAGCACTCCTTTATGGGTAAAGTTAGCCCCAGAAGGACGGCGAAGAAAGTGTGTAACGCATTCAAAGGGTCAATTAAATATCAAAATGGTATATTTTTTCAAAATCAAATGACAGTCGTACATGACAGTTGAATGTTCCATAATTTAACGAAAATTGTTCATTTTGAACACTATTCTTCGCAAACACAAAACCCTAACGTATGATCCTAACTTACTAGCACAGAAACGAAGAAAAGATAAAGTGTGTCCTACGGTAGGTTGTAGACTTGTATTGGCAAAACACCATTATGATTATTTAGCTTCGCTACTTTATAATAGACTAAATAAAGAATTAAACATATATCTGGTCCCCTTATACAAATGTAAAATAATTTTAACCGAATGGCTCCTCTGCCTTGATTACGATAGAGTAGAATCCTTAATTAAGTAGACTTTTTACTTTCACAACACACACGCGCAAAGAAGCGCACACACACACTCACACACACACACACATACATACATACATACACTCACTCACACGCACACAAAATTACACACACACTCATTTTCAATGTTTCTGTGTATTTATTTTTGTATCAATTTTAAATAGTTTAAAAGATAAAAACTGTATTTGTATGAAACGCCCGTCTTGTGAGGTGGGCGCTAATATCTGCGACACAGTCCCTGACTACTGCAGGTGTTAACGCTAACTATAATTTGATATAAGTGTTTTTGGTTTCAATAAAGATTTATTATTATTATTATAATGGATACGTTCAGCTGGTCGGTGGTATCCCTATTTGAGTAGGATATCCTGCCCCCACGCTCGGCAGTCAGTCACCTATACAGGGATCAGTTTGAAAGCATGTAGAATGTATAATTGCTCTATTAACCCGCTTTTATAAAATAAATCTTTAGCTGGTAAGAACTTTTTACGTAACAAAAAGAATGGTTGAAACAAGGTTGAAAGTTAAATTGGAACAAGTAGAAATGTTATCATCAAAAACTGTCCTTTGTTTAAATTTTTGAATCCCTAACCTACATGACTTTGAGTCTGTTCTGGTAAATGACGGAAATCGACTCACTTCGTGTTCGCGAAGTTGACCATGATTTCCTACGAAATTACATTGATATTTATTTGTTTGCGATAAAGTAGAAATTGGAAATGTATTTAAAAATTCTTTATAAGCAATGCTCGATCGTTTCCAATGAACATTATTCATCTTGAATTACAGTATGAAGAGAGTCTCGACGGTCTGTCTAGTGGTTTAAGTACCGGGCTGTGATCTCGATGGTGCAATTCCCGGGTCGAGCAGATTTTGTGTCGGTTTTGTCCTAAGAAACAGCTCACATTTGCAAAGTGTGGTGTTTAAGCCAGTATCTTTTTTTTATTGCAATGTGTAACAAGACGAGCAGATCGTACACCTGATGGTAAGCGCCACGTCTGCCCTTAGACAGTTCAGTGCCAAACAGTAACTAAGCATTTACTGTCTGGCACCGCCCTGCGCCCGCTACACCGAGACGACAGTCTCATATAGCCAGTAATTACACTAACTTCAGTGCCCTTTCCCCGAAACACAGAAGTGCTTGACACACTTTTATTTCACGGGAAAATATCTGGCACTGCGGTGGTACCCACCTAGTCGGCCCAGTACAGGAACCTACCACCTGGTAAACCTGTACCTGTCATTATAGCGATGACTTGATTTCAATGATGGAGGCCTGTGCCCAGTAGTGAAAGTGAGTTTTTTCTGTATGAAATATGGAATGCTAAACTGCTGCGATTTTGGCAGATTTTTCGCTGATTAAAATATGATGCGCAATAGATATCCGCAATTCGAGTTTTCCAGAATATGAAATAAATAAACAAGTTGACGTCAGGCACATGTTTATTTATTTATATGGTCACTTAAATCAAATAAAAAAATATCTTGTTTTCACGTGTGTTTTTGATACTTGTGTTTGCCATAACGTATTATGAAGCAATAGTCGTACGAGACCTGTTTGTAAAGGAACGCCGCGAATAAATTATATTTGGAGTACGCTTGGTCTTAAAGTTTGCGTCACATTTTACGCAATCCAAAATCAACTTAAATATGTCGTGACAATCAAATTTTAGCTAGTTTGAACTCCAGCCACTTAGCCTGAATCGCCCACACTTTGAAATCTCTAGTGCTGGAAATAATTGATGTTTCTTTTAATTGAGTTTACAGTTACTATTCTGGAGTCCCAAGTCCGAGAATTTGGGATTTAGCAAAATATACTACATTTATGTTTTTAAATTAAAACACCTTCAATGTTGATAGTGCTTGTATGTTTGCAAAGTTAATTCAAACCAGTTTCACATGATATTTTTAAATGGTTTGTTTGAATCTCATATTGACTATCGCGATGGCGCATTTGGTAGTTTGAATGCCACCGGGACAAGAGCAAACATTCATGTAATAAATGTAGTCTGAATTTTTTCTTAAAATTCTCAAGGTCTCAGATCAGGCATTCTTATATTTATTAAACTACAATCGAAGAATATCTTTGTGAATGCAACTTTTACCGTCTTCGAGTGTGTCGTAATAATGTTCTAATGGATCTTAACCAGGTCAAATAAGATATTGATCTCGTTGATCGTGTTAGAGAGGTCGTTGTGAACATTAATCATGTAGTACCTATGTATTTATGTGTAATTCATTAACCGAGTGTGCTTAGTGCTTCGAATAAAATATTATAGGTACCAATGTAGTCAGTCTTTTTCCTGCAGTAGAGGAAACGTGCGTTATGCATAACCTGGAGGTAGCTAAAGATGTGATGGCATTTGGTTAGGGTTCCTATACTTCCTATGCCACCCAGGAAAAACATTCGCGTGAAGAATATTTGTTAATATGCGGTATGTATCTAGATGTTTAATGTATTTAAGTATAGTATATCCCACCAAAAACATAAATGTGAAAAAGGAGAGCCAAGTTCAATTCAAAAATTATGTTTGGCTGTGGGCTTCGCCGCAAAAAGAATGGAGATCTAATTGAGTGCCAAGTTTTATGATCTTAAAGTAGGTAAGATTTGACTTGGCCAGTTTTTATTACATCAGTCATTTTATAAAGTAATTCAACATATTATATAATTTTATGTATTTTAAATCTGATAAAAACTGGCTGGGGTTCCCCCCCCCCCCCCCTAATTTTTAACTTTTTTCTATTTTCAGATTTTTTCCTACGGTTACACACAATTACTAAGCTGGATTCCAAATTTCATCCTTCTAGGTCATCTGGAAGTGGGTTAGGTTTTGCTACTGGTTAGGGTAACAAAACCTAACGTACTTCCAGATGACCTAGAAGGATGAAATTTGGAATCCAGATCTATAATTGTGTGTAACCGTAGGAAAAAATCGGAAAATGGAAAAAAGTTAAAAAATAGGGGGAGGGGGGGGGTTCCCCCCCCTAATTTTTAACTTTTTTCTATTTTCAGATTTTTTCCTACGGTTACACACAATTATCGATCTGGATTCCAAATTTCATCCTTCTAGGTCATCTGGAAGTACGTTAGGTTTTGCTACTATAAGTCAGTGAGTCAATACTAATTTTTACGACTTTTTGACCTTCATATCTTTATAAACGTTTGAGTTAGCTTCATGAAATTTGGGCTTCTAGGTGTCCTTATGGACCTTATTAAACTCACGTAGTTTCATGTGTTTACGTTAAATAGGTATTAAGTTATAGAAGGGTCAAAAGTGCCACCAAATGGTTCGTGTAAATATACACTTGGCGCTCTGGCTAGCCCGTTCCTTTCCTTTTTGCTTGAACTTGGCTTGACACGCTGCCGCGTGTCTAGATTTGTGGTGCCTCATAGCGTCTTTTATTCTGACATCCAATAACACAAATGCTACAAGCAAGCGTCAGATAAATGTATGTGGTCAATTAATTTATTTATTTGAGATCTTTTGAAAGATACACCTCTTACAACAAACGGTGGAATGGAAATGCTCATTAATTCCTTTAGATACTTAACGTCACCAATTAAACTGGATAGAGAGACACAAATACGAGTTGAGACACCTTCAAGGATACCAGTTTACCCCAGTTTTTCGATTTTATGATATTTTGTTTATAAAAAAACCAAACATTACTTGTTTCTTCAGGTGTTGGCAGATATTCTGGACCTTGCTTTAGGCACAGATAATATAATACTAGTACAGATGCCCCATCCCATACAAAGAAATGTGACCTTCCTAACTCGCGTTATTCTTCGGGTTATTCGGGTTATACTAGTACCTCTAGTATCTACAAGATGTCATTTTCGTTTACTCACATTGCAATCTAGCATAAATAGCAAGCGTCTGTGGTTTTAGATAAACTGTCAATAGATGGCGCTAGTGTATAACGCGCGGTGAAAATGCATGAAGTAGGTACCTACCGGTGCGTTGCCCGACACTATGTTGTGCCTTCGCGCCAATGTGTGTGATAGTGAATTCCTTCGCAACGTCACAGATAAATGATAATATATGTACTAGTGTAAAGAAAAATTACACGACATAACCCCATGGAGTTTTTGTTTGTTTAATTATTAATCTTGACGTGTACTTTGGCGCTTGACGTTCCACAGGGTCTGATAATAGGGGTGGAAGGTGGCTATGGGAACTCAGTAATTAATTAAACAACAAAACCCCATCGAGTTTGGTCTCATTTTATTCGTCTTGACAAGTGCTTTGGTGCAAAATGGTTACCAGTGTCTGATGATGGAGCTGGAAGGTGGTCATAGGAACTTAGTAATTAAACAACGTAACCCCATCGAGTTTGGGCTTGTTTGGTTTGTTTTTATGATTTCTTTGGTGCTAGATGGAAGCCAGGGCCTGATGATGGAGCTGGAAGGTGGTCGTAGGAACTTAGTAATTAAACAACGTAACCATTTCGAATTTGGGCTTGTTTGATTTGTTTTGCAAGTTCTTTGGTGCTAAATGGAAGCCAGGGCCTAATGATGAAACTGGAAGGTGGCCATAGGAACTCTGTAATTAAACAACATAGCCCCATCGTGTTTGGGCTTGTTTGATTTGCCTAGACTAGTTCTTTAGTGCTAGATGGTAGCCAGGGTCTGATGATGAAACTGGAAGGTGGCCATAGGAACTCTGTAATTAAACAACATAGCCCCATCGTGTTTGGGCTTGTTTGATTTGCCTAGACTAGTTCTTTAGTGCTAGATGGTAGCCAGGGTCTGATGATGAAACTGGAAGGTGGCCATAGGAACTCTGTAATTAAACAACATAGCCCCATCGTGTTTGGGCTTGTTTGATTTGCCTAGACTAGTTCTTTAGTGCTAGATGGTAGCCAGGGTCTGATGATGAAACTGGAAGGTGGCCATAGGAACTCTGTAATTAAACAACATAGCCCCATCGTGTTTGGGCTTGTTTGATTTGCCTAGACTAGTTCTTTAGTGCTAGATGGTAGCCAGGGTCTGATGATGAAACTGGAAGGTGGCCATAGGAACTCTGTAATTAAACAACATAGCCCCATCGTGTTTGGGCTTGTTTGATTTGCCTAGACTAGTTCTTTAGTGCTAGATGGTAGCCAGGGTCTGATGATGAAACTGGAAGGTGGCCATAGGAACTCTGTAATTAAACAACATAGCCCCATCGTGTTTGGGCTTGTTTGATTTGCCTAAAATAGTTCTTTAGTGCTAGATGGTAGCCAGGGTCTGATGATGAAACTGGAATGTGGCCATAGGAACTCTGTAATTAAACAACATAGCCCCATCGTGTTTGGGCTTGTTTGATTTGCCTAGACTAGTTCTTTAGTGCTAGATGGTAGCCAGGGTCTGATGATGAAACTGGAAGGTGGCCATAGGAACTCTGTAATTAAACAACATAGCCCCATCGTGTTTGGGCTTGATTGATTTGCCTAGACTAGTTCTTTTGTGCTAGATGGTAGCCCGGGTCTGATGATGAAACTGGAAGGTGGCCATAGGAACTCTGTAATTAAACAACATAGCCCCATCGTGTTTGGGCTTGTTTGATTTGCCTAGACTAGTTCTTTAGTGCTAGATGGTAGCTAGGGTCTGAATATGAAACTGGAAGGTGGCCATAGGAACTCTGTAATTAAACAACATAGCCCCATCGTGTTTGGGCTTGTTTGATTTGCCTAGACTAGTTCTTTAGTGCTAGATGGTAGCCAGCTTCTGATGATGAAACTGGAAGGTGGCCATAGGAACTCTGTAATTAAACAACATAGCCCCATCGTGTTTGGGCTTGTTTGATTTGCCTAGACTAGTTCTTTAGTGCTAGATGGTAGCCAGGGTCTGATGATGAAACTGGAAGGTGGCCATAGGAACTCTGTAATTAAACAACAAAACCTAATCTAGTTTGGACTCATTTTATTCGTTTTGCACGTTTTTTCGTACTTTGGTGCAAAATGGTTATCAGTGTCTGATGATGGAGCTGGAAGGTGGTCATATGAACTTAGTAATTAAACAACGTAACCTCATCGAGTTTGGGTTTGTTTGATTTGTTTTTATGAGTTATTTGGTGCTTGATGGAAGCCAGGGCCTGATGATGGAGCTGGAAGGTGGTCATAGGAACTCTGTAATTAAACAACATAGCCCCAACGTGTTTGGCTTGTTTGATTTGTTTCTATGAGTTCCTTGGTGCTAGATGGAAGCCAGGGCCTGATGATGGAGCTAGAAGGTGGTCATAGGAACTCTGTAATTAAACAACATAGCCCATCGTGTTTGGGCTTGTTTGATTTGTTTTTATGAGTTCTTTGGTGCTAGATGGAAGCCAGGGCCTGATGATGAAGCTGAAAGGAGGTCATAGGAACTTATTATTTAACAACGTAACTAAATCGAATTTGGGCTTGTATGATTTGTTTTGCAAGTTCTTTGGTGCTAAGAATCAAGAAGAACTCAGTAATGAAATAGGTAGCGCAACCCTGTTGAGTTTGGGCTCGTTTGATTTGTCTTGACGAGTTCTTTGATGCTAGATGGTCTGATGATGGAGCTGGAAGATGGTCATAGGTACTTAGTAATGGAACACCTTTTTTTTTTTTTTTTTTTTTTCGGAGGAGAATGCGTTGATGCACCATAACCGCAGGCTAGCTAGACCCGCGGCCGTGTGTGGGACTCGAGACTTAAGCGTCCACTACCCACTAAACTCCCCCGGTTTCCCCTTCACCCCCGATTGGGACGAGCCGGTGCCAGCCTTGTGGCTATTGACCAGCCCATCCCTGGGTACCCTGACTTGAGAGGCCTCAAGTCAGGGTGGCGCCTAGGGAGGGCCACCCGAGAAACTAGGTGACCCTCAGACATGGCTCGAGCGACCTGTGCAATGCGGGCGTTGGGGGGCTACCCCCGCCCGCAGGTCAACCCTCAGGCCGGAGAAGGCGTGCTAAGTGAGCTCGCCTTCTCCGGCCTGGCCGTCTACGCCGGAGGGGAGCAGCAAGGGGGTCCTCCTCGCGCTCTCGCTCCGCTGCCTCCTTCTGCGACATTACTTGTTCGCAGAAGGAGGCGGCCGCCTCCCACGCACTCCTGTTGGCGACCATGGCACGAACCATGGTCGCCAACGAGAGGCGTCCTCCGCCTAGCGCCGCGATTAGATCGCGGCGCTCGTGTCGCCAGGCCGAGCACTCAAGGAGAGTGTGCTCGGCCGTGTCGTCAGGAGCGTCGCAGTGATGACACCGCGGCGACACCTCCCGACGAGGGACACGGTACAGGTAGTGTCCGAAACATCCATGTGCGGACAAAACCTGCGACAGGCGGTAGGTGAGGCAGCCGTGCCGGCGCTCCACCCACTCCCTCAACACCGGACGAATGGCCTCAATCGTCCAGTGGCCGGCACTTGGGGCTTGGAGAGCCTCCGTCCATTTGGTCAGGGCCTCTTCCCTGGCCTGGACACGAACCAGCGCCACCTCCTCCAAGCTGGGTCGCTCCCCCCGCATCCTTGCCGCGACACGGATTCGATGCACCTGGGCCAGAACCAGGGCATCGAATTCCCACGGGGTTGTGCCTGCTAAGACGCAGGCAGCCCCATGGGAAACTGTGCGGTAAGCCCGCACAGCCCGAGTCGCGATGACCCTCTGCGGTCTCCGCAAAAGGGCCTTTAGCGAGGGGGAGAGGCTCTCCGCTCAAACAGGGGCTCCGTAGAGTGCCATCGACCTTATTACCCCATGATAAAGCCGACGGCACCCAGGTCCCGGACCCCCCACGTTGGGGAGGACCCGCCCGAGAGCTGCGGCGGCGGCACACAGCCGTGGAGTGAGGAGCTTAAAATGCTCCTCGAAACTCCAACAAGGGTCTAGGGTCAGGCCGAGGTACTTGAAATGCACCTCGACCGGGACCCGGACCCCCGCTATCCGGACTTGGAGCCCCCGTGGGGTCCTGCGTCGTGGGGCGTGGAACGGCATGGCCCTCGTTTTCTCGAGGGCCACCCTCAGCCCCAAGGAGCGGATGCGCCGGACGACAAGGGAAGCGCCGACCGACGCAAGGTGGACCGCCTCCTCCCAATCGCTCGCTCTCGCCACGACGAGGGTGTCATCTGCAAAGCAGATGACATCCATCCGCGGCAAGAGCGAGCCCCGCAGGACCCAGTTGTATGCCAGGTTCCATAAAAGAGGCCCGAGTACGGACCCCTGAGGCACACCCGCCGCCATCGTCCAGGTCTGGACGCGTCCCTCCGCGTCCACGTAGAGGACTGTCCTGTCGCGCAGGTAGTCCATCACCAGGGCGCGGAGGTAGAGGGGCACTTGATGGTATTTCAGTGCCGCCTCTATGCACTCATGGGGGAGGCTGTTAAATGCATTTGCGATGTCTAATGACACCGCAATAACAGCCTCTCCTCGTGCTGTGGCTGCCTCAGTCCACCTCTTGAGGCGAGCCAGCGCGTCCATTGTGGACCGCCCCGTGCGAAAGCCATATTGGCACTCGGATAAATCCGGGCCATGGCCTTCTAGGTGCTCCAGGATCCGGGAAGCGAGAATCTTCTCGAAAAACTTCCCGGACTCATCGAGGAGCACCACCGGCCGATAGCCCGACGGGGAATCAGGTGGGCGGCTATTTTTTCTTAAAAGGACAAGCCGCCCGACCTTCCACCTTTTGGGGAAGCGGGCCGCTGCGATACAAGTATTAAGTACCGCGCGAAACCGCTCCTCCAGTGGTCCCGTGGCCAGGGCCACTACCTTCGATGGCACCCCATCCGGCCCCGGAGCCTTGTTTCTGGCCCGCAGCCGCAACCTGCCAGTCTCGAATTCATCGTTCGAGACCGGGGGCCCATCCGACCACACCTCGTCCCCGCCCGGCATCACGGGAGGCGTAAAGGGTCCCGGATTCGGAAATAGTGTTTCCAGGACCCTTTTGAGGAGGCCAGGCTCCATAGAGAAGGTGGGGGCTGCTCCATCAGCGAATTTCCCCCGCACCATTCTGTATGGCCTCCCCCAAGGGTCGCGATCGAGGATGCTCAGAAATTCCTCCTCCGCGACCCCTTTAGCCCTGCTGATTTCAGTCCGCAGGGCCCTTTGTGCCTCCCGAAACACACGGCGGAGCTCGTCCTCCTCCCCGGGTGCTCGAAGCGTGCGCCTACGGCAACGCTGGTACGCTTTTCGGGCGGCAAGGGTGGCATCACGCAGGCGGGAAATATCCTGCGTCCACCAATATACTGCCCTTTGGCGAGAGAAGCCTCTGGTCCTAGGCATGGCGGCGTTGCAGACAACTTCGAGGTCATCCGCAAAGAGGTCCGCCATGCCGTCTGCATCACCCTCCAACTCAGCGGGTGGCTGCGCCCACGATCGAAAAATTGCTGCCTCCTTTGCTACCTCTGGGCGGAGCTTGCCAAGCGTAGTAATGGAACACCTACCGGGTTCAATTGTATTTTCCAATCATCCAGGATATCATTAAAATAATCATACACTTCAATTCAACCCAAACGGTTCAGCTGTTTAAAAGTTAATGTGAAAAAGATAAGTACGAAATCGAAAGTATCCTATCTACCTACCCCTTGTTCTAATATCCGCTTTCCCGTAGTATTCAAGCATTTTACTGCGGTAAAAAGTAGCCATGGTCATCAGGGATAATGTCGGGACTCGGGTTCTTATGGCAAAAGATTTTCTCCAAACGGTCCCTTAGTTTCGGAGCCTATTTATTTAATAGAAACAAACAATCAACACTTTATTATTTTTGTGTAGATAACTTATTAAAGTAGTTATTGTTTAAATTATAAAGAAGTAATATAAATACAGAAGTATAAAAAACAAAAAAAAAAGTACTGGTTGGTCAGATTTGGACGTACATAATTATGACCGGTTTGTTCGTGTTCCACGCACTCAGGCAGCGTTGAACTCGGAGCCACTCAGCTGTTATTGATATTGGACGAAATAATGCACTTCTAAATAGTGTCGAGTCTGTTCGGGTTATTTATAAAATAAGAATTTATCGCACAACACTGGAACTGTTCTCTCAGCTCACTGTTGATAGACTGTCACTTTCACAACATTTGTCTTGTTGCAATCTGATTGCAATCACTTTCAGCCTTTAAACGATTAATTTATTAACCTTGAAAGAATTCTGCATCACAATAATTCCTTATTTATTTAGCCCTAAAACTTTACACCTTGTTCTGTAATCTTTGCGTTGTCATCATAATCATAAAAATCCATTTTTTAATGAAACCGGTAATCGAACCTAGAATGTTAATGTTAGTAACCCGTCACTTAAACTACTAGACCATACTGACGTAGCTAAACTGATGGAGCTGAAATGCCAATAAATCACACATGTATACAAAAAGGAGAGGTAGACAGCTACCAACCATTCTAATTTCTGTACGAAATACTTGTGAGGTTAGTACAGTACTTTTGAGTAAAATTAATCAAAATTATTATAATAGGTAGGTAATTCATTTCACTCACAGACCATACAAATGTAAATGCAATAAAGAAATAAAAAAAATACAATTTTATGAGTTTTTAATTTGGCACTCGTTTTGATATTCGAATTGTGAAAAATGTGTTTAAACCCTCAATAACCTTAAGACCTCAATGACCTTGCGTCCGTTTATCCGTTTTAATACAGACAGCACTTTGGAACAAGCGCGATCTCTTTTTAATATACCTTGAAACGCAAGTGAACAAAACGAGACAGCAACAACGTCGCAAACCCGCAACGCGTTATCCACTTGCATGGAAGCAGGAAGTGTTTACGTACGACACTAAAGCCGCTCGTCTCGTGGGTTCGATTCCCGCCTTGGGTCCGGTAAGCGGTGTCCTTTTTATTCGTTAAATAATATTAAATAGTTAAAAGAAGTACACGATATTTTATTACTACAAAATATAAATTAGTATAAGCGATCGAAGTGTCTGCAAAATATTTTTGTTTAAGTAATATGTTTAAATAACAGATCAAACTGCATGAATATGGTTGGTATCGCCAGCCAGCAAAATATATATAAATAATTTTATGAAAACACTTTTTTCAGTTCATTTTGATGGGCCCGATTGTGATTTCGAATCCCACCCACAAAATGTGATTATTTATAATGCAATCAACATCAATTTATTATTGATTGCATTATAATTAAGTACATAATTATATTTGTGTTGAGTACCTTCGTTGTTCCATCAACGTATTTTTTGTCCAATTGTTAAAATTACTAATTTTTCCACATTCATTACCCAACACAACCAAAAACGTTTGGTAGAATTTGCAAAAAATAATTACTATAAAATGGATTTTCATAAAAAGCGCCATCTAGCGCCTTGAGGACGCGAGAGCAATAAGTGTGTCAGCGCACCCTAGTGCTTGCTTTCGAAATAATTCTTCACATCAAACTTTTCATTTTTGTAAATTAGGAAATCTTTCTATAATATAATTTAAAATACATTTGTTAGTTTTCTGGAGACTATATTTGTATTTTAGAACACTAATAGTCAATAAATATATCATATTTTAAAAAGTTGAAAACATCAATTGTAAAATCGATACAGGTCGCGCCATCTATTGATATATTTTTGAACTAAATTTCTTTTCTTCCTGATGGGACCCCATGCTTTAGGTACATACTTATTTTTTAATACCTTTTATGAATAAAGATGTAGATTACCTGTCTAAGTTGAATATTTCTTTACCACATCTAGAAATTTAGAAGAAGCGTCAAACAAGTTTTGAGCGAGTTCAACAAACTTTTATGTCGATCGAAAAAAAGCCAACAGAATTTCGTTCGAATCGCAAAAAGTGACAACTGCGTCTAAAACATAATGGTCGGATCTAAACAACCTTGATACTTTGCTTTTTGCCGAGTATTCAACTAAAAATTAACAATAAACTAGCATTCTATGCCTGTTGTTATATTAATAAGAGTTGAGGATGTGGCTTGCGAAGTTTTTGTGTTTTATGTGGAATTATTGCAAAAGTTGAGCAACATTCAACACGATCAGTAAACATGGGTGATCAAAATCAGAAAAAAAGGATTTTGTTCCAGGCTTCGAAAGCAGTACGGCAGAACACTGAGCAATGCTTTTGGAAGTTTTGGATAAACGTCTCTCGATAGAAAAGTTTACGATAGCCGCTTAGGTACAGTCATAAGCACGTCAGACTATGCACTTCGGACTTTGTACCACTCTTATGTCGGGGGCATAAGTGCTATTATCGAACTGCAAGTGTTTACCGTGATGTGCTGTTGACCGTACTATCAGGTAATTTATCAGGTAATAAATTGTTTAATTTGTCCTCACTGCTCAAAATGGCTATTGGCTAGAAATATTTCCTCAATGCGATAGAAATGGTTATCGTACGTATTTCCCTGAAACACTTTATTTAATTGTTTACTATATGAAGTCATTTTCCTTGTTTAATTAAGTGCATTGCAAATTACGTACACTTGGTGACAACAAAACCGAACTTAATTCACCAGATGACACTTTATTGAAACTTTGTTATAATTTACTGCATTGTAACAAAGTTTTAAAACAACAAAAATTTAATTTCAAAGAAACTGAATGATACGTGTTATTTAAAATAACTGTCATCAAATAACGTCTTCCGAGGGGTCAGAATTTATTAACAGGTCAAAAATACCAAAACAACGACAAAAACTGGCGTCGTGATATTTAGCTATCAGATTCACGTACAGACCGATTAACTTATCTGTTCCGGTGGCCAAAATTGGAACTACGTGAAATGCAATGCAAAAACGATATTTAGTGACAGTTTTAAATAGACAGTAGCGACGCCGCCACCGGAACAGATTAGTTTGTCGGTCTATATAATTATGCTGTTTCTTTAGTCAATTTTCATGAGAAAACTGCATTATTGAAACCTTATCTGACAGTGATTAAATTGGCTCTTAATCGCTCTAAAACGACATAGTAATAACATTCATCAGAATAGGAACGTCAAAATAAAGAAGCCTAAGCAAGATTTCCCTGGCCCTAAGTGTAGTAACTACGCACCGTTTTAATCAATACAAGGTCTAGATTAGCTGTTTGCCTACAATAATAGTATGTTACATAGTATTTTACCGTGTTACACTTCCTTTCCCTGTTAAAACGAAGTGTTTTATAACACTATATTCGATCATTTAATAATAAAAAAAATTATACGTGGCCCCGTTGTAAGTAAGATATTATTGCTAATTCTATATGCCTATTAGGAGTACTTAACTAATACAATTACAGTTTCGTCAAAGTCTCATTACCAAATCTTCATGGCTCATCCATCATTGACCAATATACCACGCTTTTGTAACACCTTATCGATGAAACTTTTTCACGGCACTTATAATACTGCTCAACTTCTGAAGCAAGATCAAACATAATTAATTCTGATTATTAATTTAACTTGTTGCAGTCATTATTGACAAATACTTGCACCAATCTTTAGTATACTGTGACTAAAGATTCATTGAAAAAGCATGGTCCCAAGTACCAAATTCAGAAATTGAAAGCATGGTATTCCAAATCAAATAAGTAGTTACATATAAATAAAGTCACTGACTGGATAAGACTCAACTGAAGAATATTAAAGGTTTAATGAAATTGTAACAGACTGAAAAAAAAAATTCTTTTTAGAGACGGGTGTTTTTTTACATTTTTCTATCCTAGACGAGTTTTGACTGCAAACTTATGGATTTAATCAGCTTCAATCAATATCAACACATAAAAAGAAAAAAATATATTATATCAAAAGTTAATACCTAATAATAGTCCTAATCGATTTATATCAACAAACCTTCCAGGAAATCTAAACATGAAAGCATTGTTTAAATTGTTAGTTACCATCCACTACACAATGGGGGACGTAACGCAATCTACTGGATTAAGTGGCTATTGTATTGTAACCGATATCTGTGGTATGGCTTCTGTAGGAATAGGTGGCATTGCTTTATTGAACGATTCAATTAAATTGTTTTACATTTTGTTGTAATACGGCTTCCAACTTTACAGATAGCTGGTTAGCATTTAGTTGATCAAAATGTTTATAATTAAAAAATGGCTCCTTTTGTATTCCATATTTGAGAGCTGTGCTAACTCGTGATTTCAAACGTCGCTTCATGCAGTCGTTGGTTAGAATTTTGGCGAGCACCTACGGATTTTTACTTGGCCACCATCTTTGTGGTTAAGTAAAACATTGTAAGGGAACCTAGCCTGTGAAATGGCCGTGTAGCCATGATCAATTGGTCTAGTTTCCCTGTCAAGTCAAATGGCTCTCGCTCCAATTTAATAGATGGACTTGCCAAATCCTGGATCCATGAATACTTCGGGACAAAACGATCGGAAAAAGAAAATTTGGCATTTCACATAATAGGCATAATACTGAACGGTTTGCCTTAGATTTAAATAAATTTTAATTCCATCTGTCTCCAACATCACCTAGTTACAAGTTAGACCTATTTAGGTAGAAGATTTTACCTATGTAGATGATGGCCAGGCTTGAGTTGCTAATTCAGCAGGAATTGTCACCACCAGCGTTTTTTATTTTCCAACAGGAAACAGTAACAGAATTATGAACACTAGGCGTTTCTATGTCATCAGTAAAATGAAAATTAGTTCGTAAATATAATTTGTATCCGTTTATAAGTCGATTGACTTCCTAATGTAAACAATAATTGATTGGATTGCTCAGCAAACTATAATTATTACTCGCACTACTGAAAACTAGCGGGTTTGGCAAAATATACTTTGTTAGATTGCTAAGTAAACTACATTTATTTCTGAAAACTGGCGTGTTATTTGCCGTAGTTTCCGTGTTACATTATTTATGTTGGTTTGATAAATTTGGATAAATTGAATAAATGAGAAGTATTACGAATATATAATAATATGAACTAAACTCCCGTGTTGTTCTTCTACGATCAAAGATTTGCATTATTGTGATTGGCGTTAAAATGAGTGAAGGACGTATATTAATAGTGGTTACCGGATGTAACAAAAAAAATATGAAAGGTATTTTAATTAAAATTATTAATTCTAAAAATGTAATCAAAACATTTTCACGACTAAAACTAAATCATTTGATACCAAGTCGGCCACATTGATTCAGAATCTCAATTAAATTCGAATGCGATTTTAAACAAGTTTTTTTTTTTATGAAAGAAACTGGACTCTGGATCCGGCGATTGAATAATATTTTATTTTACTTCCACTATTATTACAAACTCGGCGATGACGGAAAATTCCGTGAGAAAATCTGCTCAGACGAATGGTTGTGTAGTGCATTTATGTAAGTGTGTAACTGCATCTCTGAGCCCTACATGAAATAAGAAGATTTTGATTTTTCATTATATGAAAACAACGAAGAGCGATCCTATTTTGTTTAAAGTAGTAATAGACTTCAAATGTATTACTTACTTACCACATATTTTTAGGTTGCCAACAAATAACTAAGAAGGGGTAGCACTCGTAGGTACGTAGGTAAAATTGAAAGAAACATGCAGGTAATCTATTACTTTAGGAATATAAATTTTAAGATTATTATCATGCTAATTCTTTGTTTTATCGTCTACGTGAGAATTTATTTTGATTATTTTAATTTATCTCTCAAGGTAGGTTGAAAGTTTTATACAGTGTAGTGTAGCGTCATAATATATGTATATCCGCAATATCGTCGAGGCTTTATGCCATACTTGAATCATTAGAACAAGTTAAGTTTTATTAATTTATGTTGTTAAACTTTACTTAAATTGATTCAGCAACATTGAATATTTGTTATTTCTTAAATATACCAGAATGCAAAGCAAAAATTTTTTAAGTTTTATGTAACAGATCAATTCGTAAAATATTGCATCAAAAATCCTTATTTATCGAAAGAAGCACATTATTTCACATAATTATCGAAAAACTTAAAGTACCTAGTAATATAAGTGGTTTCTTACTGCACCGTCCGGCCTTGGTGAACCAATCCAAAAATAATATCTTCGTCTCCGGTTTTAACTCTACGTATTGTTTTTGGTGCTTTCCGTTCATATTTTATAAGAGCGCAGCAGTTCCAATTTTATCAATCTAAATAACCATGTTATTTTCTGATGCCATGAGGTCGGGCATCGACTACCTTCATGCTCGCAAAGATAGAGAAAGGTTTTTTTTTTAATAAATTACTTCAATATAATGTTTTGTAATGTTTTGCGATTTTTTCCGAAGTTCTTGATGAATGCTAATGAAGGTATCGCCACAGTGGCGTAGCGTGGGTGTCAGCCGCCCGGGGCGTAAGACAATTCTGCCGCCCTTTTTTTTTGCTCCTCCAGTTGGCAAAGCAGCCCACGGGGCGGAAGACGATTCTGCCGCCCTTTTTTACAATTCTGCCGCCCCTTTTTGTCTTTTCCTCCAGTAAATTTTGCCGCCCCCTAAAAAGTGCCGCCCGGGGCGGACCGCCCCCCCATCGCTACGCTACTGTATCGCCATTATTTATCCTGAAGTACTGTACATAATTCACTGTTTATCGTTTCGCCATGTAAGTAAGTGGCCTATTTAATGTCCCAATGCAGGGCAAAAGTCTCCATCATTGAAAACAACAACTTCATTAACGCCCTGTATATCCGTTTTAATATTGTTTAGTTAGATTAACTGTCGTTTTAAACCGATTCAGGTAGATTTATCGATTATTAAGTCAGCGAATTAGCACCACCAAGTTTAATGAAGCTGTAAACAGTTAACAGATAAAAAAATATTAAGTATAAAAGTAAAATAATTAAAAGTAGTACTTATGCATTGCCATAGTGTGGAAAAATCCATAGTTTCATTATGCGGTTATAAACTTCCGGTGATATAAATTTTTTTATACATGTGTAAGAGCAAGTATCAACCAGATTTCTATAAAAATAAGTTGTTTATGAAAGAGGCGACTCCGTATTGGATGAATAAAACATATCGGGCGATATGACGGAAAATTATTCAGTTCAGGTAAAAGTCAGACAAGGTGAACGGAGCAAGAGTCCCGTTTCAAGTCGATCGGTTCAACACAAGTTTTCGATTTAAAATTATAATTGAACCCTCGATATCCCAGATAGAATCTTTTGTTTTTTACATCACATCAGTTGGCAAACACGCAGCCCACTTGATGGTGGAATATTCTAGGAATACCTAACCAGGAAGCATTCACATCAAAATATTCTTTATTCATGTAGGCCTCAGAGATACACTATATATCGTCAATTTATTAATTAAAGCAACACATGGACCGTAAATATATTCTTCAATTTGACGGTCCCCCTACGTACGAGAATCTCGAAAATCACGTACCTAAAAGCGTTGGTCTCGAGCGTAATCACTTTTAAGTCGTGTAAAATAATTGTCATACCATCCTTTTATGGGAGATGTCGTTAATACCAAAATGAAACTTAACTTATTCTTCATTAAAATTAAAAAAGATTTTCATTGTCTCGAAATTAAAGCAATACCAGTTTTAATCAGTTTCGTTATCTACACGTGAGGAATATCCTGTACTGAAAATCATTCGCCAATAGGATGCTAAGCAATTGATAAAATAATAAATTAAAATAAAGTCAACCAGAATGATAAATTAATTAGTAAGAAGAACAGATATTTCGTGAACAGAGTTCGTGATAAATTATCTATCAAATAACAATTAGCGACGTTAGAACCATAGTGATCCAAGTCACATTTTCAACTTTTTGAGAAAACGAGGAAAACGCGTTTGGCTTTGTTCCTGAAATTGTCCTATTCCAAAGTGACCGATATGAGTTTCCTTATGAAAATTGCTATAATAAGCAGTTGGATCAGTGTGGCATGAAAAATATGTCTTTTTTTTGGGATGTTAATAACAAAATATCGGTTTTGACAAAAATGTCACTTAGATCACTATGGTTCTAACGTCGTCAATTATGCTGTCTTCAAAATTGTCTTCAAAAGAGTTAGTATTAGGTCCTTACATATGAAATTGGCGTTTGGTATGGGAGCAACAAAAAGTCAAATATTTTTTATTATAAAATATTTATTTATTTAAAGTATGAACCATTGTAATCTATGCACTTTGGTCATCTTATGGGTCGTTAATTGATCCTTTTACAAAAAAAAAAACCATTCGGACGAGAGTCAATGAAATCTTTGAAGGCGGTTTTGACGGCCCATTGGAGTTGAATTTTTTCACTTACAAAAAGTTATCCAAAATTAGAAAAAAGGTGGTAATCTATTGGAGGAAGATCCCGGGAGTACGGTGGATGTCTTAGACATTCCAATTGAAGCTTTCCTAATTTGGTAGCCGTAATGTAACGCAGCAGTCGACGCGCATTTGCCGGTTTGCTTAACACAATTCGTGAGGTACCCACCTTTCAAGCTTTTTAAGCTTCCCTATTTGCTTCAAGTGGATTAAAACAGTTTTATCACTAACACCGCAGCCTGCAGCTAACATACAAGTGGTTTTCGATAGATCCGCTTCCACAATAGCCTTCAATTCTTCATTATTAGCTTGGGTCTCCGGCCGTCCACGGAGCTTGTTCTACAAGTCAAAATTTCCAGAACGAAAACGTTGGAACCAAAAATGCACCCTGTTTTCTTTTGCGACACCCCCGCCTTACCCTTAATAACCCCTTCGAGCCATATCGGCAGCACTGGTGCCACGGTGGAACTCGTTCTCGTAAATAACGCGATATTTCAAGTTTCCCATTTTGTAAACAAAGTGATGCAAACAGAAAAAATAAAAATAAAAAAACAAATGAATGTCGGTTATCGAAACACAAATACATGTGTGAATAGCTGTATAAATTTGAATTGGTAATTCCTAACCAAAGAGGAGATATTTGGGATTAAAGTTGTCAGTACGGTAAACGCCAATTTCATAGGTAAGGACCTAATATTTAAGTTTTCTGACAGAAAAACCGACCACTAAGTAGGTAATGATTTTACTTTTTTTGCGGCCACTGCGGCGGTCTGCTTCATTGATTTGATAGTCACTTCACCAGGAAGCGTCGCTCAATGTGCTGCCACATTGTAGGCTCATCTGATCTTCGAGCCTTTGATTTCAAGCGTACTGGCTCCATTATGTTTATTACTTGGGTTGGGGCACAGAATATATACTAAAGGGTAGTGAGGGGAAATGAATAGGTAGGTAGCCAGTCCGACGAAAGTCCTGCCAGCAACCAATAATCGGCTCATACTCGTACTTTCTAAATCAATTATCCACATTTGTCGTCCTACACCTACAAGTATTATCTTTAATTACGGTATTAATTTAATCGCGTACCTGTTGTATTAAGAGCGAATGTTCTATTTGGACCGCTGTAATTTTTATCGAAATTATCTCTACGTGACCAGGTCCACGATACAATTATTATAAACTAAATGTAAACATGTATAAATGTTTATATTACGTCATATTTTATCAATGGGAATGACCAAAGCAGAGGCTTGATTTGCGAAGAACGTTTTAATTCACCTTTTTTTGTTGTTTAGTATTTTTAGTTATGCATGGGCACTGCTTTATGGGCTTTTCAATCACAATTTTCTTTAGAAAGAGCCAAATAGGTAGTTGATATATCCCGGTTAATTAATAAGCGATCTTGGAAGAGATAAGTTCATACTCAACTTTCTAATAAATATCAAAGGTTTTAAATTTTATATGCCAGCATGTTTGACACCTGATAAAAATATGCGATAATATGGTCTAGATTCCAGAATATAGCATGCTTACCTTAGGCCGTCGGAAATAGACATTTAATTCGAAAAGTGTGATGTAGTTCTGCATTTTTGATATGTTGTATGGGTCTATTAGGGTAGTGTGAATTCCAATTTGCAACTTCGGAAAACCTGTGGAAACCGAGAAAATCGAGAAAATCTTCGAAATTTTGGGACTTTTTTTACTATTTGCTCGCCAGGGCCAAAACTATGCTTTTATTGCGAATGATGTTTTCTACACTTATAAACTGTATTAAATTACTTGCAATTTAAGCCTAATAGCAACGCTATTGACTCCATAGCAGCCAAGCTGTGGCACTTTTAAGATGACCAATATTTGTCGAAATAAGAAATTTTCAGGATACTCCCACTTATTTCGTGAAATATTGGCAAAACCACTTGGCCTTTGAAGAAAGGTCACTGAAAATATTTTGTAGTACATTTATTTAACTTTTATTAAAGCACAAAACGAAGTCTGTGGGACTAGCTGTTCCCTCACAATCTCAAAAAAACGAAAAGAAGGTAAATGGGTTATAGAAACAAAAGACTATTATATTGGGTAATTGGAAATTAGACAGGAATTTTATACATAGTAGTGGGTGGGGGTCATTTGCGATCTGACTGCATGCCCCTCTACATTCCTTTATGCATTTGCAGGGTTTCATTTTTAGAGAGTCGCAGTTTTTTCGGTTAATCATCATTGATTTTATGTTTTTCCTAGAAATTAGATTCCAAATCAAACTTCAAGCGAGCCTAAACGATCGCAAATGACCTCCATCCATTACTATTTATAACATTCCTGTCTAATTTCCAATTACCCAATATAATAGTCTTTTGTTTCTATAACCCATTTTACCTTCTTTTCGTTTTTTTGAGATTGTGAGGGAACAGCTAGTCTCACAGACTTCATTTTGTGCTCTAATAAAAGTTAAATAAATGTACTACAAAATATTTTCAGTGACCTTTCTTCATAGGCCAAGTAGGTTTGCCAATATTTCACGAAATAAGTGGGAGTATCTTGAAAATTTCTTATTTCGACAAATATTGGTCATCTTCAAAGTGCCATAGCTTGGCTCCTATGAAGTCAATAGCGGTGCTTTTAGGCTCAAATAAAAGTTAAATAAATGTACTACAAAATATTTTCAGTGACCTTTCTTCATAGGCCAAGTGGTTTTGCCAATATTTCACGAAATAAGTGGGAGTATCCTGAAAATTTCTTATTTCGACAAATATTGGTCATCTTCAAAGTGCCATAGCTTGGCTCCTAAAGAGACAATAGCGCTGTTATTATGCTCAATTTACAAGTAATTAGATACAGTTTATAAGTGTAAAAACATCATTCGCAATAAAAGCATAGTTTTGGCCCTGGAGAGCAAATAGTAAAAAAAGTCCCGAAATTTCGAAGATTTTCTCGATTTTCTCAGTTTCCACAGGTTTTCCGAAGTTGCAAATTGGAATTCATACTACCCTACTGGACCCTTACAACATACCAAAAATGCAGAACTACATCACGCTTTGCGAATTTAATGTCTTTATACGACGGCCTATTTTGTCTCTAACCCATTTTACCTTCTATTAGATTTTTTGAGTGAACTACTAGTCTCACAGATTTCGTTTTGGGCGTTAATAAAAGTTAAATAAATGTACTACAAAATATTTTCAGTGACCTTTCTTCGTGAAGCTAGTGTTTTTGCCAATTATTCGAGAAATAAGTAAGTAAAACCTGAAATTTTCTATTTTCGAGAAATATTGGTCATCTTTGAAGTGCCATAGCTTGACTCCTTTGAAGCCAATAGAGCTGTGATTGGCCTCCAGTTGTAGGTACTTTAATACAGTTTATGAGTGTAGAGAACATTGTTCACAAAAAATGCATAGTTTTGGCCCTGGAGAGCAAATAGATAAAAAAGTCCCAAAATTTCGAAGATTTTCTCGATTTTCTCAGTTTCCACAAGTTTTTCGAAGTTGCAAATTTGAAATCACATTACTCTTACGGACCCATACAACATACCAAAAATGCAGAACTACATCACGCTTTTCGAATTTAGCCCCTTATTTTGTCTATTTCCGACGGCCTACCTATAAGGCACACCTTTTCACTCTCGTCTTGGAAACCCAGTTTGTATAAAATGTTCAGGAAACAGCAGCCGGGACAGAGTTTTATCCTTCACTGTGCGCATAAATAAATAAAATAAATAAATATCGTTAGAAAATATTTACACTATACTGTCTAGCCTCAAACTAACATGGTTTGTAGTAGTGGTATCGCCAAGACATGAAAACATAGAATCACTTTAATGGAGGAAAACTTTTCAGGCTTTCTATGCCGGAACAAGATTAAGACTTTCAATATTAGGGAGGACTTGCTCCCACTATCCGATTGCTATGCCCAAGCACGCACAAGAAGTTAACAGTCTGTGATTACCTGATAAGACAACACTAATCAACACCTATACATCTATTAAACTGATTATTCATATTAATTATTAAATCACTATGATAAGCGTTATATGGATTAATACGATGTATACAAGTTTCTTAGTGTGATATTCACGGTCTGAGAACATTTTCTTTAGTTCATAATCAACTTCGGGCTCGAAAACACGTGTTATGTGAGTTTAATTATTTTGTTCGTTTCAAGACCTTCGTAAGTGAGTTTCGATTTAAGTGATACAAAATTGCCTTTATTAATTTTAATTGTAAGCAACGCCTTGGTTGGATTTTATCCTGTTATTAAAACCGAATACAATGAAAATATCTGTTTCCTACATTTTCTAGTGTTCTAGTTGATTTGTAGTGTCCGGTTTAAAGAGTTTAGAAGGATTGGTTTAAAGTATCGGCTGATTATTGCCTTAATTGTTATGTAAAGAAAATAATTGAAATCAATTCCAAAATGTGCATTACCTGGGAATTTAATTTAAAACTTTGAAGTAAACGTAGGAAACGTGACAATTTAATATTTTTTGTAATATATTGTGGCATTTTTGTGTGTGTGTGTGTGATATATTTGCTTGCCAAATGAGAGGATCGGAGATCAAATTAAAAGACTTCCTAATGAATTAGTATCCTTCAATGGAAAAGACCAAAGTGGATTTCATGCGCGAGCGAGCTGTACTTAGCTGCTGCTGTACTCCTGTTTAACGACAAAAATAATTATAAACATGTAAATGTCTAAATTTTTCTTTGTTCTTGTGATCTATGCATATAAATTGATAGTATTAAAACATGAAGTAACGGTATTTTATCAAAAAATCTTAAATAATCTAGTAAGATTTGTATTAATCAGCGTTTTTAAAGTTTACATTAAAATACGAGTGTTATTTTAAGATTTTTTAAGAAAAGATACTTTTTAAGATATTTGGTTTTTAGTCCGTTTTTGAATTTTTTATCCAACGATATTATTACCTTATAATTGACGCGTACACAAACTCATTTAAATATGAATCTTATCATATTCGTTTAAGAACTCACGTGTAAACAATTAAGTACGTGACGTGTAGATAATATTTAAATAGATAAATATACGCAAAAGTTGTTTTAAAAACATTTTTTTTAATAATGCAGTTTTATACAGGCTGGCACTCAACCCATGCAGTGCGGCGTAAACTAATGAAAGGCATTTACTGGAAAGCTTCGCCTAATATGCTGCGATGTATGTAAGACTGTTGGCTTTTCTGGTTTTCTTACCATGATATTAAGTGGTCAAAAAAAAAGCGTCTGCCAATTTGATCAATTCATAAGATTTAACCTATAAAAGAACCTTAATTCAATAGTCAATAGTTGCATTTAAAAAAATGTGTAAAATAAAATGGTGTAGATTATATTATCATCGGATGTAATCTTAATTTTCAATGAATTTTACACTAAGCTTTAAATATTTTTGTGGTACTCTTTGGTTTCCGGGAAATCGTACGATGTATTGTATAAGAAAAGGATGTGATTGCGGTATTTTAAGATTCTAGTAAAAAGCCTTTAGCCTGTCTTTGAAGACCCGTTAATGTTATCTTATTGTATGACTTGATAGATAATCGATAGGCTTTCGAACGTACTGTTAGAGTTTAATTAAGCATGGTTTTTTTTTCAAAAACACTTATAATTGAATTTTTTGTTCCAGACTCGTAACCCAAGGCGAAGATGTGTCCAATATGGCCGCTGCATCTCATAATACTGTACCTGTTGGCGCTCTGCCCGCTCTGGGTGCTGTGCCAGCAGGTCCCCAACATCACGGCGATGTTCTTCTACGATCAGGATAGACACCAGCAAAACTTTACTGTGCATATGGATGACTTCGAGTATGCTAATGTTACTATTACTGGTAAGTTAATAGTTAAAGGGAAATATTTAAGTGTATATCCAAAAAGTGCTGAATCGTGCACCAAAATAAACCAAAGGCACACCAAAGGTTAGGTTAGGTTAGCTATTAAATTTTTTTGGTGCACGTTTCAGCCTTTTTTTTGGTGAACGTTCAGCCTTTTTTGGTGTACGGTTAAATACAAGCCATAATTAAATTACATTTTTTGTATTTTTATCTGTGTATGTGTCTATGTGACAGACCCCAAGGGGCCAAAACCTACTTTGTAAGTTATCAGTCGCTCTAATGTTATAATAAGACTTGAAGCGTAACCTTTTCAGTTCTGGCCAAAGCGATTATTTATTAAAATACTAAATAATATATTATAGGATATGTACTACATTGGCCCTTCGGACGTGTAGACTAAAGGAGGTTATCCAGCAAGAATATCATCATACTTCTTCTTCTTCATCCTAGCGTATTCCCGATTGCATCCAGTATGGAGCTCAGGGTCCGCTTCGACTATGATCCTAGATTTGACAAGCCTGGTTATTACAATGGAGCGATTGCCATCTGACCTCCGTAACCCTACAAGGGAAACCAGACCTACTTGGAACATAGTCGGGACCAACGGCTTAACGTGCCTTCCGAAGCACGGAATCATCATTCTTTTCAGACATTCAGGTGATTCAAGCCTGCAATGTCCTAACCAAACTGGAAACATTCACACAAAGTGATGCTCCCCGCGGGATTCGAACCCACGACCTCCGGGTATTAGAGCCCAACGCTCTTACCACTGTACCACGGAGGCAGTTAATATCATCATACTTATCGTGGATAAATAGTAGCCTCTAACACTTTTCAGCTCCTATACTATACCCATAACAAAAACCGCCCTGCAAAATTGCCAATTTTTTCCGCCCTAAGCAGAAATCGCACCTACGACTTTCACACGTGGCCAAACAAGTGTAATTTGACAACCATGTAGACTGATGAATTTATTTTATAAAAAATTGTATTTTAAATTTCTTTTACTATTTTAACTTGGTTAAATAGTTAAAAGTAACTTAAAAGAAATACCTACAGTCTGTTTCAAACACGATGATATGGGTGACACCTCATCTTTGACAATTAAAGAGACGTGACCTCATGTGTCAACCTGCATAACCAATCGATTATCGATTATATCTTAGTGCTTATGACAATCGATTCAAAGTATAGATTTATAATGTATGATAAATTTTAATTTTTTTTACTTTGATATTAGCTAGTGTAGAGGTTAATATCAGATAACACAGTTACAAAGAGAAATATTTATTGTACATAAATAATAACTGGAAAATATTTGTAAGAGTGTAAAGACAATAAAACAAATATTTTCCAGTTATCATTTATGTACAAACGCCTCAATGGTCTAGTGGTTTAGGTACCGGGCCGAGATCTCGGGGTCCTGGGTTCAATTCCCGGGTCGAGCTAACTTTGTGTCGGTTTTTTCGGACACAGCTCGGGTTGGTGATCACCAATCCGCATTTGGCAAGCGTGGTGATTAAGCCAATACCCATCATTGTAGCGATAACTTGATTTCAAGGATGGAGGCCTTTGCCCTGCATTGGGATATTAATAGGCTGATATATTTTTTTTCTTATTTATGTACAATAAATATTTCTCTTTAAAACTGTGTTATCTGATATTTACCCCTACAAAGGTTATGGGCCCAGGACCAGCGAAAATAAAGAGTGAGTAGGTACATGTAACTAAGAAAGGAGTCATCGAAAATTATTTAAAAAGGGTACGACCGAATCATGTCTGCGAATGTATGTAAAGGTGGGTCTATGCTTACGAGCCGAGCACGAGCCGCGCACGAACGGAGCACAAGCCGATCCAAAATTCGTGTACTGTGGACCGATTTCGAGCCTCGAACGAGCGCGCTTCGAGCATTCGGCTCGTGTTCGACTGTGCTCCGCGATTGTCGGGTTTTTGACGAACACAAAGAGATTTGCATCGCGCTCGCAGTGCAGGCTCGTTGTGTGTCCACACTTGTCACGCGAGCAGAGCGTCTCGGCTCGTGCTCCGCTCGTGCGCGGCTCGTGCTCGGCTCGTAAGCATAGACCCACCTTAAGTATTGAATTATTAACAAAAGATAACTATGACAGTTGGAAGGTACAGATAGAGGCATTACTTGTACGAAGCGACTACTGGGAGTATTTAAGTGGAGAAAGGCCAAGACCAAATGATGCCGATACGCACATAGCAGCCTGGAAGGCAGCGGACAGGAAAGCTAAATCTGAATTAATATTAACCGTACAGTTAGTTTCCCCAGACCCAGAGAATTAAAATACAATTATTTATTTTCTTACAAAAACGTGAATATTACAAAAACTACTAAACCGATGGTCAACAAACTTAAAAATTCTATTAACTATTCCTACATTTTCGTCTAAATCAGAACGCCAAGTGTACCTTTTTAACTATAAATCGACAAACGCTACTACAGCGTTAATCGACCTAACTCCACTTAATTCGTATCGTTTAAACTTGTGAGTGTAGGTTTCAACGTACTACTCGAAAAAAGTTTACGTTTATTCACTTGTTCGAAAGTTAAGTTTTTTTCTGTAAGTTACCTGCATGTTTCCGTTCTTGAGAGTCGAAGAAATATATACGACCAAATTAAATACGTTACTTCCCTGTACCCAAGTCTCTATTACAAAAGTAATATTTATAATAGGCGGGTAATAAGTTCTTATCAGCGAGCATATTGCCATTTCATGTTTGGCTACACGAGTAAAAAGGGCAGACATCTTCGGTGTCAAATTGCGTTGGGATCGTATGGGTTGACGCGTTTTTGGTAAACAAACTTCGTGACAGAAAGAATACACTCATTTGTATTTCTCGTCGCGAATAGAACTAGAAGCAATTCTCTTTAAATATTCTCTCTGAACCAAGAACAATGAAAACTAGTAGGTACTACACAATTCGAAGTGATAGTGAATTTCATGGAAGTGTAAGTATTTTGTGCTAAAGACAAAAGAAACGGTATAGTTTACAGTGATTTATTATTCAATTATGTGCGTACACGCGGTGATCCCACGGGAGAAAGTAAACCAACAGATTAGTGAAAAGAGGTCAGTAAAACTGTTTGCTCCTAGGTAGTTGTTTATAAGAACCCTACGCATAAATTGTGCATCCAGCAATCGCTAAGACCCATGGTTAAGACTAATAAAATAATACTAAAAAAAGAATTTCCCGGTGTCATCTCTATCCATAGTTCTCTTTTGAATTTTACGTGTATTTATTTCATTGATTTATTAATATAAAAGATTTAATAAAATCTATCAAAATAGAATTAACTAGTTTCACTAACTATTGCATTAAAATTAATCCGAAACAAAGCTCTTTGTCGCCGAAGACGAATAGGTTCATCTTGAGCTTTTCAGCAGCCACTAACATGTTCCAGGCAAAGAAATGACGTGCTGACATAGTTAAATTGTTTTAAACTATCCAAATCACAAAACAAACTCGGTTTGATATAAAGAATCTTATTGATTTTGCGCTCTCACCGACTCAATCCTAAGTGACTACTCAAACTACAAAGTTTACGTATCAATACTTTCGAATCTGTCAAAACTTCAAGTTACACTCGCAGAAACGTCCAAAATCAGCTTAACGCGCTCGATGCGTTTGAATACGCATCGACAATAGTAAACGTTAAAAACCCACACTCGCTGTTTTTAGTTTCACGGTTCGCCACCAGAGGCGCTGTATTTTCTTCATACAAATTGTAGTTCAAACGCAAACGCAATGGTGACGTTTTTTTTACGTGAAAACTTACACTAGGCATTCTGATCATCCGTTCGAGAATTTTCGCGGAACAAACATACATACCTTTATATGTACATACAAAAATAATTTGTACCCCTCGCTCGCTTCGGTCACTCGGTCAATAAATAGTAACGTGTTAGTTTTGTACATTGTGAACATCGATTTTAAATTGACGGTATTATTTTACATAATACAATATTTTTTTACGAATATTCCACTATTCTATCCCTTAAATTATAGTTTCGATTATTCACGATTTTTATCGATTAATAATAAAACCTAAGTCACATCTCTGGTTTAAAAGACCATAGAACGTAACCTAGTACGTCTCATATAATTTTTATATTTTATAGAAAAATGTACATAAAACTTCTCTAAACCGAAAAAAAACACCATGACTCTTATTAAATCGTTATTAATGTACAGTATTTAGTGTTGATCTATTTCTTTATTATTCAAATTTGTATTTATATCGAAGTCAACATTTTCCTAAACGCAAACATTTACGTTCTATGGATGTGTCAGGCATATCATCGTGTTTGAAACAGACTGTAATATATGTTTTTTCGCCATAAGGCGGAAATCGAATATACGACTTTCACACGTGGCCAAACAAGTGTAATTTAACAACCATGTAGACTGACGAATTTTATTTTATACAAATTAGTATTTTAAATTCCTTTTACTATTTTCACTTGGGTAAATAGTAAAAGTAACGTAAAGAAATACCTATACGTATAAGACATTTAGCTGTTTTGAATAATAATATCAATTGTCTGCAAAAAAGATAAATATTTTTATGTCATTAATTATCTTGTTACTTGTATGTCGTTTTTATCTAGCTAGACAAGTTATTTTTTAAAGACTCTTATTTTTTAATTATTCAAGGCAGTATTAGCACAGAACATATGTATTAGTATCCATAATAAGTTTTAAAAAATGATTATTTTTTTGTATGTGTTGGTTTTTCGCGGACTATTGACTGATAGAGTGGTTTAAATGTAAAATATTTGTATAGGTACAATACAGTCAACAATTAAGTATTTATGATAGAGTGGAAAATAAAAAGTAAAATGACATTGCATTTTATTTGCAGCAGAAAACGCAATAACCTTTGAAATGACAAATGCTATTATAATGTAAACGAATGCTTATGACTTTTAATCTCTATTGTTTATACGTTTGTATGGCAAAACATGGAATGCCATTTGTTTCTACAAAACAGAGGCATCCGGCGACATTCAAACACAAGAGAAAGGGCCAGATTCAAAAGTATGAAATAGTCTCTCAAATATGAAGTCTATAACACAAACTTTCTCCAAACCTTTTTTAACGCTGCGTCATGTACCGTAGCTCCATCCTGCGAAAGGACAGTGCATTGTGTGGGACTTTTCGACGCTCTAAGAAGGGCGCTACTACTTGTCTTTAAATATCTCTGGACATTATTTGCTTGTGGGTGCCATACAACGGATCAACGTACGCACCTTAAGCCCGTCCTGGGAAAAGGATAGGGCAATGTTTCGGGCTCTCGACGCCTTAATAACAGCGGTACTCCTGGGTCATAATGGAGGGGACCCAGAAGTACCGCTGGTTATCCACTAAACCAACTTGCGAGAACCCGTTCAAGTATTTGATGCAGACCTGTTATACAGGGTGTCCCAGAACTCAACGTCAAGCCGAAAAGGGGTGACAGGACTGATTGTAACCATCATGAGAAAAATAAGAAAAAAAAACTATCCCATGCAGTTAGGAAATTATGGGCATTTAAGAAAAACCTAGAAATTTGGTCAAAATGTAACCATTTTTCGGTTATTGTGGTTAATTTTTATTATTTTTGTTCATTTAAACTTTAGAACCGTAACCTTAAATAACATTTCTAGAACCACAGTCAAAAATAATGCCACAACTGCCCCAAGTTTTCTAGAATTAAGACTATTTGTTAAACTATGAATTTAAAATTTTCAAAATTTGCCGACTTTTAAAAGGCTCTCCTTTAAAAAAAATGTACTAAAGTGTCTTGGCAAGTGCCATCAAAAGTTCGCGCATTTAATCAGGATTGCAAAAAGGTACAATACTTGCTAGTTTTATACTAAAAAAGCACTAGTAAAAAAATAAAAACGTCGTTTTGGTCATCGTTCTCAAAGAAAAAGTTTATACAAAGCCTATTGACAGCGTAGCCGAGCTGCGTGAACGAATTTCTCAAGCCGCTAAGGACATCAACTCTCGATGATATGCCCGACTAATAACTAGATCTTTTTTAATAAGATGTAGGGCGTGTATTGAGGCTGATGGTAAACAATTTGAACATTTATTGTAATAAAAAATGTTATTTCCCTATCTGACGTTTATTCAAATAAACCTAAACTAAACTAGGTCAAAATTTTTCATTATTTTATTAATTTTATTTACTTTTGTTGACTTTGGTAAAAGTGGCGTTACTATCTGTCTCGTTCGCTCATGGCAAACATGTCCACTATCCATCTCTCTCATCATTTTGCCGTAAAATTAAGAAACTACCAAGAGCTTGTGCGAATAAAAACATTTGAACTGAGTAAAATGGGTTAGCAAAAATCGGGTTACTCGACGTTTTTATTTTTTTACTAGTGCTTTTTTAGTATAAAACTAGCAAGTATTGTACCTTTTTGCAATCCTGATTAAATGCGCGAACTTTTGATGGCACTTGCCAAGACACTTTAGTACATTTTTTTTAAAGGAGAGCCTTTTAAAAGTCGGCAAATTTTGAAAATTTTAAATTCATAGTTTAACAAATAGTCTTAATTCTAGAAAACTTGGGGCAGTTGTGGCATTATTTTTGACGGTGGTTCTAGAAATGTTATTTAGGGTTACGGTTACAAAGTTTAAATGAACAAAAAAAATAAAAATTAACCACAATAACCGAAAAATGGTTACAGTTTGACCAAATTTCTAGGTATTTCTTAAATGCCCATAATTTCCTAACTGCATGGGATAGATTTTTTTTCTTATTTTTCTCATGATGGTTACAATCAGCCCTGTCACCCCGTTTCGGCTTGACGTTGAGTTCTGGGACACCCTGTATGTATTTATATACCAGAAATAAAGGTTTGTTTTTTTCTTTGCAGGTACAGGACTAAATATAGGTGATCAAATATCAGTGATATCAGGCAACGAAGAAGTGGCAACAACAGAATTAAATTCTACGCAGTACATAACAGAAGAAGAGGCCAGTAACGGCACTTGGAAAGGGAGAGTCAGGGTTTATGGAAACTTCCTAGGTAAGAATGATAACTAAGTAGTGGCTCGTAATCTATAGTAGATATAATGACGAACTATTAGGGGATATCCAATGACGTTCAATATAAAACTAGACACCCAATCTCTAAGAAAAATTCCTCAAAAAACGTCCGAGTGGCTTTGACACTGATGACATTAACACATTCGTTCAAATTAACACTTTAGCTCGTGGCATTTAGTGTTTAATGTCAATTGTATACAACTAAACGAAAACTCTGCCCAATAGTCGGGTGGGCAGACTTTTGCTTCGGACAATATTTGAGCGTGATTGTGAGTCTAGTTTTTTAATTGAACGTCATTGGGGATATCCTTTAAATTAGATGTAATTTGTTAGGGGATTATGATCCAATATTACATACTAACTTAGCTATAATGCTAAAGGTCACAAATACTCGGGAGTCGCAAGATTCTATCCTATTTTTTTAAGAATTTTAATTTTTTTTTAAGATCAAAAAGAAATCCTTCACTTTTTTATGTGCTACAATAGGTATGATATAAAAAAAAACCTGGACACTATTAACTACGGAAAGAAAAAAAACATTAATAAAAAGTATCGCCTTTATTTCCACAATTTATTTTACAGGAACGACAGAAATCAAAATGGCGGCGGGGCGGTCCGGTAACACTTCACTTGCCAACGGCGCGCTGCCCGTCGTAGTGATGAGGCCGGAGCGTATCATAGACACCATATTCACTACCAGCATTATTGTCTTTGTGAGTATCAGAGAGAAGACAGTACAACCATTTTTCTCGATCTGTCTCCTTTAGGGAACAAACGGTGGACAGATCGGAACAAGAAGCTTATAACCTACTTGGAGGCAGCAAAGGCTGCACAGATTATAAGCTTCTTCGACCGGAATTACCGGAATAATGCATGCAATTTGATACTTCAGGCATTAACATTCCCTTGATTTTAATTTTTCGTTACAAACAGGTGATAAACCAGCCCAGTTTTACACCCCCTAGCCTTTCTATTAAGTTGAATGGCACAGAGCAAGCTTGATTATTTATTAATATAATTTCTGTTGATAGGTGTCCCTCATCTTCATTAACTTTGGATGCGCCGCGCACTGGCCCACAGTGAAGGAGGTGATGAAAAGACCCGTTGGACCAGCTATCGGGATGACGGGACAGTTCCTCTTCATGCCACTGGTAAGTGTACCACACATTTATAGTATGGTTTCATAATTATACAACTTTACATCCCTTGTATAGACCGACAAAGTTATCTGTTCCGGTGGCTAAAATTGGAACTACGTGAAATGTCAATTTTAAAACTGCTACAGGATAATTAGTGTTGTCAGTTGTTGCTGTTACAAATAAGCCATTAATTTTATTCGGTTGATCCAAAATGAATTTTTAATATTGAAAAATGAAATGAAATAATAAAAAAGGTGTTTTAATTATTATTTTACGTTTGTGTCAACAGCAACAATTTTATTAAAATATCAAATTAACATTATGATCGCTTTTTGCTCACTAGTCTAGGACAGTAAAATTATTTTAATTTCCAAAAGTGCAACAATGATATTTAATGGCAATACGAAAACGACAATAGCGTCACCGCCACCGGAACAGATAACTTTGTCGGACCATAATGAATAGCTAATGCAGAACTTCATATACATATCGACCTGACCCCAAATTATGTTAATAATTAGGTTTATTCTTATCTAAGTTACTGTAACTGTATTTTTTTGTTGTTTTCCTTTTTCTTTGTAATTGTTGATATTTTGAATTGTTTATTTTATTTATATTTAAAGAAATATGTTTGTTTACAGATGACATTCGGTCTAGGCTACCTAATCTTCCCGGACCGTCCAGAACTGCACCTGGGCATGTTTGTTACGGGCGTGGCGCCCGGCGGTGGGGCGTCTAATATCTGGACTTTCATCCTAGGCGGAAACCTAGACCTGTCTCTCGCTATGACTACTATATCCACTATTAGCTCTTTTGGTAAGTGTTATTACTATTACAGCCACATTACTATGTTTGTCTGTTACACTTTTACGCCTAACCACTGATTTAAGTGAAATTTGGTAGCCGTAACTTCGGAGAACGTATCTTCTAGCCTTTAGGGCTTACTTACCAATATAACCGAAGGTATCGTGGCGGAAAATTTCACCTGGGAGGTGTTAGCTTGCATAGTGATGATAATAGTAATAATGGTGTTGATAACGATAGTGATGATGACATTTTTATTGATAGTGATGATATTGTTGTTGATGATGACGTTTGACGATCGATTAAGGGGGTTCGATGCCCATATGGTACAAACATTTGTGCACATAAACATGTGTGTATTATAAATTATAATTTATAATAAACAATTACAAAAATGTTTATCTGTTTAACATACATACCTATAGAACAAACTATGCTAAGTTTGGCGCTAGGTAACGCTGCTGTGTGAATAATGTAAAAAGATTTTTCAATCAATTCAGCAAATTGTTGTCCACTGCTGAACGTACACCTCCCCCAAAGAGCACCAATCATCCCGGTCCTCTATTTATTAGTTAACAATTATGATGAAAGGGATAATTATGATGGATAGAAGTTAAAATAGTAATGCTTAATGTATTTGTCAACAGGTTTCATGCCGCTCTGGCTATTCTCCCTCGGCCAAGTGGTGTTCCGCAACGCGAACATGAGCGTGCCGTACGCGCGCATCGCGATGTTCGTGTTCGGCTTGCTCGTGCCGCTCGGCATCGGACTCAGTATGCAGCGCTTCACGCCGCGCGTCGCCGCCTTCATGGTGCGCATCCTGAAAGGCTTCTCCACCATGCTGCTCGTCTTCATCATCGTGTTCGCCGTCGCTACTAATGTGTATATATTCCAGCTGTTCTCCTGGCCGGTGAGTTTACTTCTGCTTTTTAGGTTACTTTCTATTGCATCTCAGAGGAGAATCCCAAGTCCCAACTCCCAACATATATCTAGAGCCCCCTGCGCCCCATCCGATGAATTTGCCACGAGCCTCGAACGGTATAGTTACGCCACTGCTTGGAAGACACTAAATACGGTCGGTCCTGGACGCTGTGACAAGATTAAATGTCACAGCATCCAGTATCTACCATAGCATTTAAGTGTCTTATAGATGAAGGCTTGGAAGACACTTGATGCGGTTGATACTGGACGCTGTGACAAGGTTTAATGTCCCTCAAACAGTTGAAGATCTTCCTCTGTCGGATCGACGTGCTAGAAGACTGGTCCAATGATATCATTTAGGTGTCTTGAAGATGTGAAGTTTCTTCTGGGGCTTGAAAGACACTTGATGCTAAACGCTGTGGCAAGGTTAATGTCACACTAACAGCTGTAGATCTCCCAGACCTGTCGGAGGAAGCCCCGCTATTGCAAAGTTTAATGCGATACTAACGCACCGCCGCCGCCTTCATGGTGCGCATCCTGAAAGGCTTCTCCACCATGCTGCTCGTCTTCATCATCGTGTTTGCTGTGGCTACTAACGTGTATATATTCCAGCTGTTCTCTTGGCCGGTGAGTTAGTTTTGCTGAAGCTTTTTATAGGCGATTCTGCCGCTAAAAAGACACTTGATGCGGTTGATCTTGGACGCTGTGGTAAGGCTATTGTCACACGAACGGCTATAGTCGGCTATAGTCAGAGAAAGAGGACTCAATTGCAAGGTTTAATGCCACTCTTACATAAAGGTCTTCATCCAACATCCGGTTTTCAACAAAAAAGGAGGATGTTATCAATTTTTTTATGTGAGTTACCTTGTAATGTGTTTTATTTGGTGATTTTATTTTGATGATTCTTTTTCTATTTGAAAGGTTGGCCTTACCCACTTAATTTGAACATTTTTCGGATAACTTTAAAACTACTTATTCGAAAATGTTGAAATTAAATGGGTAGTATACCTATTTCATATTATGTTTATTTGTGTTGATCACTTGATTTTTTTTCTGTTATTTGAACAATAATTCCCTGTTGCCGTTATACTCGTACAAGAATTTTACTGTCTACGATGCCAACTTATTTTATTCTTATCCCTACATTATTATCTATTTACAGATAGTATTCGCGGGCATGGGCATCCCCTGGCTGGGCTACATGTTCGGGTACGGGTTCGCGTGGGTGTGCCGGCAGCCGCACCGCGACTCGCTCGCCATATCCATCGAGACCGGCATCCAGAACACTGGCATCGCCATCTTCCTGCTGCGCAGCTGTCTGGGACAGCCTGAGGCGGATATGACCACAGGTTAGTTCGTCATCATCATCATCATCGTCAACATCAGTATCGTCATCGTCATCATCACCATAGTCATTAACAGCCTATCGTAGGCCTCTCTAAACGCTCGCCACACTGATCGATCCTTGGCCACACGCATCCAGTTCCTGCCAGCCATATTGTGAAGAGGCATGCTATAGTCAGAGTCGGATATTACGCGGGTATGGCTAGGGTACATGTTCGGGTACGGGTTCGCGCGGCTGAGCCGGCAGCCGCACCGCGACTCGCTCGCCATATCCATCGAGACTGGCATCCAGAACACTGGCATCGCCATCTTCCTGCTGCGCAGCTGTCTGGGACAGCCTGAGGCGGATATGACCACTGGTAAGTACTTCATCATCGTTAGCCTGTCGCACTCAACTGCTGGACATGACCGCATACGTGGAACAGTGGCTACGCCGCTCGGGTATAAAACCCTGAGGGCGTGGGTTCGATTCCCGTCTTGATTCTGGTTGTAGGAATGTTTTCAAAGTTCGACTGACAAGCCACCACTTCCACTAGTTACATCTATTGCCATAATTGAAATTTGAAATTTGGCATGCAGGTAGATGTTATGACGTAGGCATCCGCTAAGAAAGGATTTTGATCAATTCCCACGGGAACGGGAACCACGCGGGTGAAACCGCGGGCGGCCGCTAGGGGCCGTCCATATATTACGTCATTCTAAATTAGGGGGGGGGGGGTTGGTCTGCGGATGACGGCAAATGATAGATGGGGGGGGGGGGGGGGGTTTCAAAATTGACGTCATTCTTATTTATTTATTTATAGTTTATTGTTCACGTACAAAAAGATTATTTATTTTCTAAAAAGAAATTTCTTCCAGCACACCTAGTAAGTGAGTCTGCAAATGTGAGAGGCGGCTAAGGCGCGTACAATACTAAAATAACTGATAATAAACATACATAATGCAACATAGATGTACACAAATACAGTAATAAGTACAGATAAAATACTCTAACAATAATATTACATATAATACTAGCTGCCCGCCCCTGCTTCGCCCGTGGTACTTACATGTATTATACATATAAACCTTCCTTAAGAATCACTCTATCTATTAAAAAAAACCGCATCAAAATCCGTTGCGTAGTTTTAAAGATCTAAGCATACATAGGGACAGACAGCAAAAGCGACTTAATTTGTTTTATACTATGTATTGATAATAAACACAATACTTAAATAATAACTAATTTTGTCAAACTGGTAATGACGTCAATTTTGGGAGAAGGGGGGGGGGGGTCATTAAGAAATGACGATAGGATGATTGTAGGGGGGGGGGGGTCTAAAATCTGAAAAAATCGATGACGTAATTTATGGACGGCCCCCTAGTCAATAGATAAATTAATACTGGACCTTGCATTTCCAGTAATACCAGTGTCAGCAGCCATCATGACGCCTATTCCCATGACGGCGATCTACATCTACCAGAAGATAAAAGCGTGGTACGTATTCACATGTTTGTGCTTCTGTTGTCCGTTTGGGTATAGGTACGTCGTTTGATGTGTTGGACAGAGGTGCGAAAAGGTTGGTCAGCCCTGGTTGATTTTCGAGGTTAGGCATTTAAAAGTGGTTGATACCATGGAAATGATAATGTTGCGCCAATCCTACTTTGTGTGGGATAAGAGCAAGAAAATTACGATTGTAGTAATGAACATGATAGAATACCTACCAGTTATCATTGTTCTCGATAGACTTGACTGTAATAATACAGCTGGTGGAAATGCAAGTGAATATTTTTTCCAATAATCCAAGTAATTAAAACACTTATTCATTTGCACAGACTACTAAAACAATCGGTGAATTACATGTCTTGTAATTGTAAGTTGATTAATATAAGCCCTTTCAAATCGAATTCAAAACATTTGAATTGTGATGGGCTGTTCTTAAAGATACAATGTAGATATTTTTTTAATAAAATTGAAATTAAAAATTATAAATTCTTTATTTTAGATTTTTGGTCCATACCTGATTGTTTAAATAGAAACCGATACTGACCTTTTCGTTCCTTCGCTGTACAATATGAAACAACTTATATAGGTGACATTTACATGCTATATACTGTTAGACGCTAAATGCTATTTCGAATCGAAATGGGTCGAATTTACTTCTAGCCGATAATGGCGTGAAAAACAGCAAATACTTCGCCATTTAAGAGTGATTACTATTGTTCAACAATGGCAGACGACTATGTTACTTACAATTTATGAGTTGTTTCATACTGCACTGTTGGGTAAACATAATGCAAATACTAAATGCATGGATGTTACCCCAAATAACAGTCCCTGCGTATTAATTTTTAATGTATTTTTTTAAATATGATTTTGAACTAGTGCTGTTTTTTGACGCAATAAAAGTGTGATGTCCTTTTGGGTAATTGTACTTACATTACATTTATGCTCGAGTTTAAAGAAGCTGATTAATTTTTTTTTTTTTTTTTAGTATCTTAGGATATTATTTACATAATGCCATCTGGCCCCAAACTCAGCTTACAATGGGTGCCAGTTATCGGTTAAATCTTACGTTTAATTTTTTTCTTGTGAATTCATATGAGACACCCAGACTATATAACCTGACATGTATAAATATGTTTATATTATGCTGGAATCGAACCCGCGATCTCTGATGGTCGTCAAATAAATAGATTTTTATTTTTTTGTATTCGTAACACTATTCAGGAAAAAGTTATTAACTTGCTCATAATAGAGCGAGCAATGCATTTCAAAATTATTATTATTATTTAGTTGAGTATTTTTTTATTTTCATATTAAAAATTGCGCCAACAACATCATTCACATACGATTGTCGTCTTAGTAAGGGAGGTATGTTCAAACAGTTTGAATTTGTGGGTTATGGTGCCGGGAAAGGGGCTTTGCTATCGGGAAACAAGTGGGATGTGTTGTGTTCATATTTCTATTATAATTCATTGTATGTACCTACGTACATATTGATATATTTCGAATTTCATTCATTAATTTGATAAAACATATTTAAGTCTCAAAATGTTGTTCATGATGATGATCATTATGATGATTATCATCAACATCATGCAAGTAAAGTCTATGCGATAATATGGCTTTAGACTTTAGTAATGAGCAATTGTATACATGTCGTGGCCATATCGTTGAATTGCTCATTTCATGAAATGCTCGACCAGTTCGTGAAATGGTCGCATTTCATGATGTGGCCAACTCAATTTGACCAGATCGTTAAATCGTCTACGTTTCACGATTTTGTCATCCACGTTTGGCCGGATCGTGAAAAAACAAGTTGTCGCAAATATTTCAGAATGAAAAAAACCTATCGGAGGCGGAAATCGACTCGGATGGATATAGGTTAGAAGGCTCATTATCATGATCTAAACACTAGAAATAAACATAAGCTAGCCGTTCCGAAAACAAGACTTCATAAAATAGGTAATTCGTTTGTTGGATTAAGTGTTACGTTATTTAACAAATTACCTCAAGATGTTGTTGATTTACCAATACACAAGTTTAAGTCACACATCAAATGCCAACTCATCAAGAAGAGTTATTATAAAGTGGAAGACTATCTAAATGATAAAAGTCTGTAGAAGTGAGTAGTATTGTTGCCGCTCCTCTGCCTGCGCCTTTGTTATAATTGACATGATCTTTTGTATTGACATTAATATTTTCAGTGACATAAATTTATTTTGTATTGTATTAATAAGCATATCTCAACGACAAGGAAGCTTGGCCTCGCGCCTTTGCATTGTATAGAAACCCGATAGTATCAACAATGTTAACTTTGCTATACAGTAACACATTAAATGTTATAATTCAATAAAATTAAATTTATTTTTCATTCAAAGAATCCTGAAGAGTTTGTAACCTTGGCGGTCATGCTCGCTAAAATGTGCTTGGGGTGGTGGCGTTATGTGTCGGGTGGTTACATTCCCTATAATATGGTTGAGTGAAATTATGGCTGGCACATACGTCATACTTGTGCTGCAGGTGCCACCTTTGGGCACTGGTCTTCCAGGGCTCACGGATTTTTCTCGATTATAGTCTCATTCTTATACTTTATACTGTATGGCTTGGTATTCTAAAACAAACAACTAACAAACTAAAAAAAAACTAATCAGTAATTGTAACAAACAAATTGTAAACAAACATGGCGATGAAAAAGAGTAACTGTCGAGTTTCTTGCCGGTTCTTCTCGGCAGATGACTGCATTCCGATACCGGTGGTAGAGTCACTCTGTAATTGACGATTCATAAATACTTGATACAAGTTTACATGAATAAAGAATATTTTGATTTTGATTTTGGCTAAGGCCTTAGCCTTCGTGGTTATTTTTTTTATAAACCCGAAAGAAATTTTTAATTTGACTCAAAAATCGATGATGTCCAAATTTACAGTGAAAACATTCTAAATAAAAAGCTGTCATTCAGCCACTGTGTCCGAATATAACGTGTCCAAATCTTCAATCAAACATGTGAAATAACACATTTCCGTCCGCGGCACAGAACATATGGTCCGCGGCCGCCATCTTTTACACATAAACAAAGCGCTTGCAGCGCCTCTACCGGCACTTCATGTAACTATTTTACGAAATGATCAAAATAATCTTGACCACATCATGAAGTAGTCGCCCGTATAGCTGCCCAAATCGAGAAACGATTTTTAATCATCGATCTGACCAAACCACATCATGATGTGGCCAATAGACAGTTGACCATTTCACGAAATGCAACCATTTCACGAAATGATCGAGCATTTCATGAAATTATCAATTCTGCGATATGGCCACGACATACACATGTCATGATCAAAGGACAATTACATAAAGTCATTCTAATTATTCTTAGTAAAGTGTCCCTAAATGGAATAATGAATTTAATGTGTACCATTTCTATTTTCTCATTATATAATACTTTTTTTACGTTCGGTGGTATAGTTGGTTTTGGTTTCAAATTTCTTTGCAAAAAATTCTTTATATTATGGTCTTTTATACTATTGTCAGCGCATAAGTTCTTCTCCGAAACTAATTTATATCCCTCAGTTATTTTACTATTTTATGTTTTCACTAACTCTATTATACTGTACTATTTATTACTAACTTTCCTATTTATCATTTAACAATGCATGCATTTCTTATCTATGATTTTTCACTTGGATCTAACCAATTTTATACTTGTTCTTTATCAATCAACTGTCGGATATTTACTAGTGATACTTTTGAGATGATCCAAAAGTAACCCTTTTTAAGTTATGTTTTTGCGTGGAATCTATTTTTTTACTCGTATCTTCTACATTTCTATTTTTTTAACGTTTTAGTAGAGGTTGGTAATGTTGGTATACGTTAAAATTGTGACGTTTGCTAGCATACTATGTGACAATGTCGTCACATAGTATGAATAAGAAATTGTTGTAAAGACATTTTAGCACTGGCCCATAGAATTGTAGAATTTAAAAAAAAAACAATTCTTTGCTGTGCGATTAAGATACTGCTATTACGTCTAGACTGTTTATTTTATCAAATAGAAAAACGTTTACACATAATATACTCTATCCTGAAAAAATAATTGTATTATAAATCTTTATTCTTTACTAATTTCACTTCTATTCTAAGCATGCTGATGGCAATGTACTAAATTACTAGAACATTGCTATCTACACTTGTCTCACTTGTTTCTATGAATTGTGACGCACTGTTTGAGTCTTCAGTCTTCTTAATACGTCCACATACAAAACAAAATATTATTCTTTATTCTCGTTACCTTAAAAAAAGCACTTATGTCACAATAAAGTCAACACCAAGAGACTGCCATTTTAACAGTTAAATTCGAAACTATACCAATTAATAGTTCTTGCAAAAAAACATTTGACCAATCATAATTATAGACATTTTATTATATTACGTGAGTTGTAGTATCTTTCTCTCTACTCATCAGTTAAAGATTTCACTAGAATTATGTCAGTTCTAAGTCCGGCACAGATTTCAATACAAATTAATTTGCACGTAATTTTTTTATTAATGTCTGTTTATAAATATAATTTCCACAGCCGCGCTTTAACTGAATTTTGTTTAATTCCAGCATCATTGAAAGAAGGAACAGACACAAAAAGTTCCTGGAAGACCCCGCCACGCCAGTATACGAAACATCCGAGCCCCACGGCCTCGCAACCATTGATGGCGCAGGCAAATAGCGGAAGCGCCGCTTAGAAAACCCAGCACTTATTTTAAGATAATTGTAACACAGATTGGATGTCGTTGAGAAGATTTAGGTAACTTTAACACTGAATATGCGATGGTTTTGTAGAAAAAAATGTACGGAAACATGTAGCGCCACTGCGACGAGTAGCGGAACTAATAAACTTCCGGAAACTTTAAATGGATTTCCAAACGGCCCGATGGTCTAATGGTTTGAGTACCAGGCCGAGGTCTCAGGGTCCTGGTTTGAATTCCCGGGTCGAGCTAAAGATGTGTCAGTTTTTTCGGACGCGGCTCGGGTTTGTGATCCGCATTTGGCAATCGTGGAGAAAGAAAATTAAAGTGGCTTTATACTTTAATTTTCTTTCAAACTAATGGAATTCCGGAAACTTTAAATGGGTTTTCCAAACCTAGCTGGAGATTTTGATGTTATGTTATTTTAATTTGGTCTATTTTTTTCTTATACTTTAATTAATATCTATATTTTTAAAAATAAAAAAATCATTTTTTTTTTTAAGAAGAAACTTAAACAAATGAATTTATTATATTTTACAGGCTTTGCCACATATTTGTGGCCAGGAGAAATAAATAACTAGTTATTACGATTTCAAATAATATTATTTATGTTTATAACTGCTATGTGAAACGGTATACCTACATATTATGTTATGCTAGCGTGATTCAGTGTTAAAGTCACCAAATTGTTTTCTATAACTAAATTAAAATGTCTACAGTGAGGATAACTCAATCTGATGAACAATATATTATGTATTTAAAAATTGTATGTAATTTTGAGTGATGTAGTGTTGGGTAACTCTTAGACATCTTATCGATTGTACACGTGTCGTTGTCAATTTTGAAAGATTATACTTACTTATTTTTTGAAGGATGCTCAAGTGTCATATCCTACTTAAATTTTGGAAGAATATACCTATGAATATATTTGTGAATTGGTATTAGTTTATTGCCGAGAAGGCAGGCCTTCATATGTTTTGGCGCCATTTGCCTCTCGGTGGAAATTCAAGTGACATTCCTATTTGTCATTATTTAATTGTTCACCTATAAAATGTCAGATGCAACAATAAATTTTGTTCAAAAAATACTTCTGCAATTTTAGTTTAAATGATTCAGTTTAAAAATAAAAAAGGGCACGTAAAATTGTAATTTTAATGTTAGAGGATTTATATGTCTATTGCTTATTTTTTAATTTTATTTTTTTTCGCTTTTATTGTTAAGTTGTTACGTTGTAAATTGAGCTCAGCAGAATCTCGACGAAAAAAATTACAATGGATTTCATATTAAAAAATATTGAAACAGGTCAGCAAGTACTGTTTATATTAATTTACATAAAAGCGTAACAATATAGAGCTTTGTTTACAACATAATAACTTTACCATGCGAATATAAACCACAGAAAAGTATTTAATATTGCATAACTTGGGTGGGCCCTATACAATTTCAGTTAGTTTCTTTTGCCAATCATCAAAAAAAGACAGCTTAATTTTATCTGACAGATAAGATAATAAGAACTTTTCTGTCAGCGAAGAAACGGCCTGACACTCTTGTCAATTTAAAAAAAAAAGATGGCAAATAAACATTGAGCTATTATAATACATAATATTTCTATGCAAATAATTGTTAAATTATTCTGTCAATGGTGAAATTGGCCCATAAACTCAAATCTTAATTATGTATACCGAATCATAGTTACTAAAAAAATTGTATGTATATTGTACACTGTGGTTTATGATTTTTGTGGTGTTAAGTAAGTTAAATTCCACGTTACTATTTTGTAGAGCACTTTATTTTTGTTTGCTACGTCCATAGAGATCTTATGATGTTGTTCAGTCGTTCACATGACTGGTTTTATAGGTGAAACAGATGTGAAACAAGGCTGCTGTAACGTTTGTCAGATCAGTATTCTGTTATGAATTTATAGAAGAACAATGTTGTGTTAAGATTTAATACAAATGTTTTTTGGAAATGCTCTCGTTTTATTTTGTACCTACCATAGATTTAGTATATTTTTTGGTACCTACCCTCTTTACCAACTAAGGATTTGACATGTTGTGACGTGAGATATTATTAGGTTATGAAAATAAGGTTAAACAACCATCTTACCCAAATATCACAGTCCACTTCTGGCCATAGGCCTCACCATATTTTTGCACTTCAATTTTTTTTTTAACCTACCAGCACTTGTGAAGCGAATGGCCTGCCGTGAAGTGTCGGCCCGTAACAAGCCAGTTTAATATTTCAATTACATTTACAATATCAAACCTCAAAACATGTGAACTATTTTACAAGCAAAAAGTTTTCGCATCATCAAATCAACGTCAAAAAAAAATTAACACTTCGAAATTCAGACGTCTGTCATCATTAGCCGTCAAATTCAGAAGCCGTCGAGAGCGCTCCAAGCAAAATGGACACACCGCAGACCTAAACAACAAACAATGACTCCGTAACATGTAACCATACAATCCATCCACCACCGTATAACTCTCTGAATAGCTAGCAGGATGGGGAAACCAAAGTTTGACCCGCCTACCACCACCTTCCCATATAAGGTAGGTACCTGACATCTTGTTTTTATCCCAAGGCCCCAAAGGTGATAAAAACTCCCCGTGATCAGCCGCCCTCAGGCTGTATAAGAATTGGGGAAGTTATCCCGTATATGTCTCTAAACCCCAACTTTATCATGTGCTCTTAGAATGTTATTATTCTAAGCATGTGCTAAAAATTGACAGTCAACTTGATGTCACTCATTAAACAGCCACAAAAAATGAAATTGAGAGGCTCACTAAGTGTGGCAACTGATGGTAAATAATCAAGATGAAGGGATTGGGAAATAGGAAGAGGAAAGGGGCCTCCGGCAATATCACTCAGTAAGTGACTGAGGGGGTGGTGCTTTTGCAGTTGAGACGGCCCATACGAACTGACAAACTGGAAGTGTCTTACTTTACTACCCTAATAAATAATTTAAATACAACAGGTCCAATACATCGTGGGTTTGAAATTTTGAATCCCACCCAGGACAAACACAAATGTTAGGTATGAACATTTGTATTAGTTCTGTGTATAATGCAAATGCATTTCATAATTAAAATATTTGTGGTACGTAGCATCGTTGTTTCTGATACCCAAAAGACAAATGCTTAAACTACTTACTTAGGTATTTTGGGATCAGTTGTCCAATATATGATGTATGAACAATTATCGCCTACTACGCACAGGCACAACCTGTTTGTCGTGGCTCGATGTCGCACCGTGGCGCGAGCTTATTCCCCGACTCCTCGCGTACCTACTCGCTGCACTCAACGCACTCCTAGACGTCACCAGTGTGATCTGTTTGCGGATGCATGGATGAAGGTAGTTGCTGAGTGTTTGCGATTTTGTGAGAGGGACGTATGAGAGTGTCTATGCTATGTTAGTTGTTTTAATTTGTATAAATTTAATTGTGTTTTACCTAATTTAATTCAATTAATGTAATTGGCGCCTGCCGTTTTATGTGAATTCAAATAAATGAATAAATATTGCTTATATTTACGACAAGATCCCGCGGCGGCTGAACATCCTGAGCGTGCCGCGAGCCTACATCATCGACACGGGCGAAGGCATGCCTGCGCTGACGCCGCGCGGGATTCGCAAGTCTGCCATCAACTCGCAGATCTCAGACAGAGTCAACGATGCCGCCTGGCCATATATACGGTGAGGATTGATATTTTTCCCAATTGAGGGTAGGTTAGGTTAGTCTTATCTCTACGATTTAAAACAAATCTAAAACTAGCCACTAGCATATTCCAAATAGCAAAGATTTTTAAAGAATAACGAGACGTTGTTTTAAGGCTTAAATGTTACCCTCATTTGATAAAATAATCATACAACAGATCAAGGGCGTCGCCAAGGGGGGGCAGCTGCCCCCCCCCCCCCTAGAGATCAAATGTAGCTAGCCGCAAAGCGGTATAACGCTCGGCGTTCATATTTTTTCTCCTAAATAATATTGCCCCATTGCCCCCCCCCCCCCTTAATCATTAAGCTGGCGACGCCCTTGCAACAGATATCTAAAAGGATCCTTCGTCGCGTTCGTTTTGTTAAACAACATTATATCTAAATATGTATTAAATAAAACAATGAAACATTTTTTTTGTCTTTAATTAATACGCTTCAGGCCATATTTCCATCGAGCTGATAGGATACCGACTACCTATGATTCTGAACTCTATGACAAGCTTAGATGACAAGTTTATTTCGCACTCCGTCTCCATAAAAAGCCGGCCTAACAAAGCAGTAGCTTCTAGTCCAGTTACATCCCTCACATACTTACTGCCATCTTTATTCCAGCCGTTTCCTTATCCTCAAGAAGATGTACAAGAACCGCTTCAGTGCCGAGCGCATGGAACGCATCGACCGCATGATCGAAGCCGCCAACGTGACGTGCTACTCCAAGCTGGCCAATTGCGTGCTCGACCTCAAGAAGCAGGACACGAAGGAAGTGAAGAAGAAGAGGGGATGGACGGAAAGCGAGTGGAAGAAGCATATGGATTATATAAGCCAGATTGCTGGGCCTAAGAAGGACTTTAGGCCACCGCCGCTAAAGGTAACGATAAGTTTTTGTTCTTCCCACTAATATTATAAAGAGGAAAGATTTGATTGTTTGTTTGTTTGTAATGGATAGGCTCCGAAACTAACTGAATTTATTTGAATACCTAATTCTATCACTGTTGGAAAGCTACACTATCTCCGGGAAATGTGGGGGGCCCCCCCATTTAGGGATATTAGAAAAAATAAATTAAGCGCGGGTGAAACCGCGGGTGGACGGCTAGTATGAAATAAAATATTTTATTCGCAAATAGATTTAAGAACAAATCTAGTGGCGTTCCGCCACTGTCGAAGCGTGGATTACGACGTGATTCTTCAGGCATGTGATTATTTTCCGGAATAAAGAGGAATGTCTCTCTCTAGCTGAAAAACTATCTCCATACCAAAATTTACATCGACCTGTCGTCGCTCCGTTGGCAAAGGGGAAACCGGGGGAGTTTAGTGGGTAGTGGGACGAACGGCTTTAGTCCCGGGTAAGTATCCATGAACACCCTGGGGGATCCAAACGGGGGGCTTAACCTCAAGTGGAATTTACGCACACACGGCCGCAGGCGTCGCTAGCCTGCGGCTACGGCGCGTAAATGCGTTCGGATTTGAAAAAAAAAGAAGATGAAAAGACAGATCATATTACTTTCGCATGCACGAGTATAATTAATCTACCTAGTATAAATTAATTGTTTTTTATCCAAATCTGTCGGCGATGGAGATAATCTTTTTAAAATAATAATCTTGACCACAATAATAAAACATCCAAATGCAATACAACAACAATTATTTGGTTTTTAACGTACCTTCGGGGGGATGTACCCTGGGATGGGCTGGTCATGTCAATAGCCTCAAGGTTGGCACCGGCTCGTCCCAATTGGGTGTGTAGAGGAAACCGGGGGAGTTTAGTGGGTAGTGGGACTTAGTCTCAAGCCCCACACACGATCGCAGGCGTCGCTAGCCTGCGGTTATGATGCGTATTAAATGCGTTTTCTTTCGCAAAAAAAAAAATGGTTTTAACGTAGGTTAGGTACCTACCTGAATTACAAGATTTTCAAGCTCGTTGAGAAAAAGGGTTTTGAAACATGAATGTTGTTTGCAGAGAGGCAACATGAAGCCACTTGAGCAGTTACTGCCGAGGATCAACCAGATCTGCTACTTGCCGCAGTTCAAGGTCTACAAGCGGCTGTCGCAGGAGGCGTTCTACAGGGATCCGATCAAGGTCAGTTTTCGTACAGAGTAAATAATAAGGCTGCGTCCCCAGTAGGCAAACTGTTAGCGGCCGACTGAGTGAGCCGCAAAGTGGCGAACTGAAAGGACAATGCAAAATACTGGGCCCAAAAAAAATGTTGTGCAGATTTGGGACATAGACTACAAAGTAGATCCAATAAACACCTTTAACTTTTGTTATGGCGTCGACAAAATTGGCCCTAGTGAAAAAAGATATGTCAATTAATTATGTTTATTTAAAAATAATAAATAATTATGGACGATAACTTTTTCCCATGTCATAATAAAAGTTGATAGTGTGTTGAACCGGTTTTTCTGGGAGTCGGCCGCTCACTGAGATAGTCGGCGCGCGTAACGCTGCAAACTTCGTATAGTGAGCGCAAAACTAGCAAACTGTGGACACTCCGCTACTAGCTTTTACAGTTAATACATTTTAGGAATAGAAATGACGTTGACCACATAGAAGAAACGTAGACAACATTGCATACGCCCAGTCTACTTAGTATTTCAGTATACTAACCTAACCTACTTACCTAAACTGGCGTCCGACCTTTTCCCGATGGTAATATTATAATACAATACAGCGCAATATGTACGTTTTGGGTCTTCGGCATTTTTCCATAATTGTGGGCTTTTTATCTTAGGCCCGCCCACGTCCGATAATCGGTGACCGACCTTTTGTAGGTGACAAATAGAACCTACTGATAGCAATGGAGCAACGCACACGTCCTACAACAAGTCGGTCAGAAATACCATAGAAATAAAGTCGGTCACCGATTGTCGGTCATACAAAAAGTCTGACGTGGGCCACACTTAGGCTGACAAAAATCTCTCGCCACACCTTTAAAATACAATATTCTTTTCAGGTCCCTCGTGGCGCCTTGAAGTACGTGATATCGGACAGAGTGAAGAAGCTAGCCGTTGCGAGAGTTATACCACAGCCAGGCGCTTTCGACTGAACACAAACCACTACCAACAGTTCTACACATGTAACCATGTAGTTCGTGTTGGTGAAAATCACTTGACATATCCCCCAATGTAGTTTGTCTCGCGAACCTGCATATAGACAAATAACCAATAAGCCATTTTACAAGTAAAATTATTGACATTATCAACGATATATCAAATTAATTTCATTAGAAGTTCAGTGGTAAAAAAATTACATTACCTTGGACCCTTCAGGAAAATAAAAGATTAATTTTTAGTGAACTATTTCCCACTAGTTCAATTGCTTGTACTAGTGGGAAAGGGTAAAAGGACACGTTTTTGTATTCAGTTATAATAAATTCCAACTGCTAAAAGCATACCAGCTCGACGTTAAAGGAACTTTTAAATCAAGAAACATATTTTGGGGTCCAAGGAACAATGGTCACCAACATTATTTTGAATCTGGTATCAAGTTTTAAAACTTAATGCTCACCTTCAGTCGGAATAGGTTACAGAATAAAATTTTTTTTAGACGGTAATTCGAGACAAACTACAGTAAAAATAGGTAAGTAATTATGTTTTAACTTTAGTACATGAGTAAGAAAGAGTGTGTGAGTGTTTAGCAAGTTCGAAAGCGATTTTCGCCAAAACGAATTTAGTTTAAAAGGCAAAAGACTCAAATAAAACAACAGTAAGTAACGTTTCTATTTGTTTTATTATTTACAAATGGTAACATTTTCTACTTAAAAAATACTGTAGGTATAATTGGATTGGTTGTTATTTCGGATGACAGATCATTTACTAAAATAAATAAATTGATATTGTAAAATAAATAATACTTATATCTACTTAGGTAGATTTGTAGTTCTTAACCTGAGGGATATTATGGGGAACTTTTTATTAAATTCTAAAATGGCCGACGATAGTGCAAGCGCTATTGACCACATAACGTTTGTTTTGTACATTTTAGGAAACATCTAAATCGTCACAGCAATATATTTGAGGCCTCTCCCGCTTCAAAATTGTGCGACATATTGTAGTATTTACAATGGCAATCGATTCACGTGTTCATCATGTAACACAAATTTAACATACCCTACAGTTTGACTTGGCAAAATTACTTACTATTTCCCACTAGTTCAATCGCTTGTACTAAATGAGAAAGGTTAAGTCGTCCACCATTTCCTACTAGTTCAATCACTTGTACTAGTGGGAAATAGTAGGTAATTTTTACTCCGTTGTTAAAGGTTTTGTTAAGAACTACTTGTCAGATGTCGTTGGAGCTTAGGCCAGGCAGTGGATGACTGCGTAAGTGAAGTCTTTGGTGGTAGACTGACCTCCCAGGTCTTTTGTCCTCACCTTCCCGTCTTCAAGAACCCTGGAAAGTTATTACATATACTCTTTAATAAATATGTTAGAGCTCATTCATACTGATCCGTCAATGACAATTCGTGTTTTTTGACGAATCGTCTTTTTCATGAAATCGTGAAAAATGGGGGTCGTCGTTGCCTTTGCTGTAAAGACAGGGGATCTCTGGTGTACTGAAAGCGGGTCTTAAGCGTATAGAGAGGGGGTCTTTGATGTATAGAGAGAGTGTCTATGGTGTATATAGAGGGGTCTTCAGTGTATATAGAAAGGGGAGTGGGAGTCTTTGATGTATAGTATAGATAGGGGATTTTCCTTATATACATAGAGAGAGGGTCTTCGGTATATAGAGAAAGTAGTCTTCAGTGTATAGAGAGGGGTCTTTGGTGTATAGAGACAGGGTCTCTGGTAAGTCCATGATACATCGAAGATCTTTGATGTATAAAGTGGGGGTCTCTGGTGTCTAGAGTGGGGGATTTTGTTGTATAGAAAGGGGTGTTTAGCGTATAAAAAGCGGGTCTTCAGTGTATAAGGAGTCTCTAGTATACTATAAGGGGGTTTAGGGGTTATGGTACTTACTTGTTGACCGCGTTCTTGATGATGCGCGAGTACGAGTGCAGGTTGGCGTGCGCCAGCATGTTGGCGGAGCAGAGCAGCATGGCCGTCGGGTTCGCGATGTTCTTGCCCACGGCGCCGGAGAAGATGTGACGAGCGCCCTGAACGGATACACACATGGTAATTTTAATATATATCATACTAGCTTCTCGCCCTCGGTTTCACCCGCGCGTGATTTCTTTTTTCAAATATCCCGCGGGAATAAGACGTTTCCCCGTAGGAATTTTATAGTTTCACCCGCGCGTGATTTCTTTTTTCAAATATCCCGCGGGAATAAAACGTTTCCCGTAGGAATTTTATAGCCTATGTCCTGATCCAGGTTATAAACTAAACGTGTGCCAAATTTCATCTAAATCCGTTCAGCCGTTTAGGCATAATTGAGTAACAAACAAACATCCACTTTCGTATTTATGATATTAGTAGGTTAAACGTGTGCCAAATTTCATCTAAATCCGTTCAGCCGTTTAGGCATAATTGAGTAACAAACAAACATCCACTTTCGTATTTATGATATTAGTAGGTTTCATTCCCGTTTGTCCCACCAGTGCACTGGTGGGACAAACTTGGTAGGACGAACGCATATAAACATCTAGCCGTATTTGTGCTGTGTGACACAATTGCTTAAGCTGCTTACTTTGAGGTTACTTCAATGTGTTTATTATTTTTTTATTAGCAAGCAACTGTTAGGAATTTTCAAGTCATGGAATTTCTTATCGTGCCACTGGTGGAACAAGTTGGTGGCACGACGAGGATAAAGGGGAACTATCGAGAATGTTTTCCAAACGACAACACAAGACAAATTTACCACGCTTTTATTAAGGTCATATCCTACCAAGGTGTGATGGCAAGGTGGGATAAGCGGAATAGGGGACCCTACCTGCTCAAACACCGCACACTGCGCGCTGTAGGACGCGCCGGCCACCACGCCCGCGCCGCCGACCAATCCACTGGCGAGGTTGTCCACGATGTTGCCGTACAGGTTGGGCGTCAACATCACGTCGAACTGGTTCGGGTTGGCCACCATCTGCATCGTGCAGTTGTCCACTATCATCTTCTCGAACTGGATGCGGGGGTAGAGTTTTGCCATCTGAAAAATAAAAGTTTATATTAGCATATTGATTGGCACACTGGAAAGCCCTCCATCATTGAAATCAAGTCATCGGCACAATGATGGGTCCTGACATAATCAATACACTTACCCGATGCGGATCGGTAATCAAAAATCCGAGGTATGTTCGAAAAATCAGACTCAAATTTTATCCGACTCGAAAGTCGAACCCAGGACCCGGTTTGAACTGATACTTAAAACACTGCACTATCGACGTTAAAAGAAAATGGATATAATTTTCGGTTTGTTCTCACTAGTTCGATTCATTAGTTCGATCGACGAACTAGTGAGAATTATTTTTCTCATTTGTTCTACTGTCGAACTAGTGAGAAATTGAGAATATTTTTGTTCTCACTTGTTCGGTTTCTTAGTTCGATCCGTTAACTTATTATTCTTAATCGAGATACTAAAACAATAAATATGTGTGATATTAAAGATCACAAATACATGTGTGCAAATTCTGGAAAACAAAATGAAGAATAACTAGTTCGACTGTCGAACAAATGAAAAAATTATTTTTACTTGTTCGACGATTGAACTAATGAATCAAACTAGTGAGAATAAAGGTGATTTTCTTGTAATAGGATCATGCTGCAGACAGTTCCTGCCTATCAGTCCAAATGGTCTGGCTCGACCAGGGAAGTACCACTCTCTCACACAAGGATGTCTGTAGTAATTACCACTAATTTTTCTTTCTTTAACTAATCATTTTATTACTACGGCAGCCTCATATAGATGATTTGTACTTTTGGATCCTTGATCATGTTGCAAGTGTGTCGGTCGGTCGAAGAAAATCGGGAGAAGACATAAGATAGAAAGAGAGAGAAGACTATATCTTACCTCCTCGCAGCTGCGCAGAAACAGGCCGTCGCCGAGCTTCATGATGTTGGCCTTGTGCACGGCGGTGACCTTCTTGCGGCCCATCTTCACCGCGTAGTCGAACGCGAACTTGGCGATGCGCTCCGACTTCGCCGCTGTGATGATCTTCAGGCACTCCACCACTCCTGAGGATTAAGTTGGTTATTTTTTAGCTTGTGTGTAACTAGATGTCATCATGAAGACGGCCACGTATACAATGACATTATTAAATGAACCTTATCACATTGGCATAAGACTATATCTATATAGCTGCCGGCAAACTTCTTGACGTTCGGTCGACGGAGTGGGGGAAACTTCACGCATGTGCCTGTGTGAATGTGCATGTGGGCATGACCAAAAGCACGCGCGAATCTCCCGTCGCCCGCGCGCGCTATTAGAGTCCGACTGGCTAGCTACCACCCCCAACGGTGAAATCTGCCGCCATAACAGCTCCGGCTGTGTTCCGGCAATATTAATGTGGGAGCCAGTACACTTGAAATCTAAGGCTCGAAGATCAGAGGAGACTACAGTCTGGCAGCACATTAAGCGACGCTTCCTGAATGAAGTGTCCCTCAATGGAATAGGCCGCAATGACCGCTTACCATCAGGTGGGCTGCGTGTCTGTCTGCCAACAAATGTGGTACAAAAAATCGGTTGTCCGTAAAGTCGGTTTACTGACGATAGTTGAACGAGTCAACGTCATATAAACATGTAAATGTATTATTGTATAGCAGCTGTCCACGCGGACGCATCGCTCACTCAAGTAGGAGAGAGACAGATGTCGAACGCTGCCGAACGCGGAGGCCGATTGTGCCTCTTTGTCGCTCGTTCCGCTCTCTCGCTTGCACTGGAACGCCGTATGACGTCATGTTTTTTCGTGCGTGCAGCCGGCTCCATCGAATTATAAAACGTTGTCACGTCAAAAATAAAACTTACCAGGCACAGCCTCGTGCTCCATGGCCGAGTACTCGCCCTCGGTCTGCTCCCTGATGATAATGCAGTCGACGTTGCTGTGCCGGCTCTTGACGTTCGGCAGAGATTTGACGTGTACCACGTTGGCGTATAGGTCGAGAGCGTTGCGAAGCTTCATGTTCAAGGTTTGTAGCTCGCCGGTGTGCGAGAAGTCAGGAGTGGCTAAGATACCCTGAGGAAATCATAATGAAAGCTTGATGGATTGGTGGAAAATACTGGTACAAAATTAACGGCAACCTTCTAATCTGATCAGCAAACATGAAGAACCCGCTTGCCATGAACAGTTCTACAAAATTGATGAAATAAGGCGCTGTCCTAGATATACATTTAGTCAAGCCTTTTTTTTCCGGCAGGGGTAGGCACTAGGCACGTTCCATATCCTTCAATTTGCTACGATCCTGGATCACAACTTTTGCTTTTCCACGTTCGTAAGTCTATTCATACATGCCCGTCGTTACCTATATATCATGAAAAGTCCTACGATTATATGAATTAGTATGGAGCATCGTGCAAAATTACACCAAATCGGTCGTCAAATTGGTTTATTCTCACCTGCACACATTTTATGTAATATAATATAATAGTGGTGGACATCGGGAATAAACACGGAATAAACGTCCGTTATCTAGCACCACTTTAGCAACTATAACACCAGCTCCGCAAATAAGCTTAATTTGGGGCTAAATGGCGCTGTGTGTCTAAGGGTCTTTTTCTTTTGTTCTTAAATAAAATGTAGTAGAACTATTGAGAAATAACTTTCTCGCTAGTTCCACTATTTGATAGTACATTTATAAGTAGAACTAGGGGGGAAAAAGTCCCATTAGTCCTACGGTAGAACTGTTCAGTAGAACAGGTGGGATTAACCGTCAAATATTTGTATACTAGGGAAAGGTAAGTAAAAAATCTCTATCATTAAAATAGAGTCATCATTACGGTTGAATCGGTCTTAAAATATTGCTAACAAACCTTGATACAGATCTTGTTCCTAGCGATGGAACTGACGACATCCTCGAGCGGCGCGCTGAGCGTCGGGTTCACCTCGGAGAAGAAGAACGACTCGAAGTCCACGGGGATGCCACCCGCCTGGAACCAACGTTTGAAAGGGTCAAAACAAATCACTAAGAAGCGGTATGGCTACCCCCGCCAATTTACAGAAAAAAAATCTACTTTTATTTTATTTTTTTAATACTACCTCAGTTGGCAGACAGACACGCAGCCCACCTGATGGTAAGCGGCTACTGCGGCCTATTCCACTGAAGGACACTTCGCCTGGAAGCGTCGCTCAATGTGCTGCCATACTGTAGGCTCATCTGATCTTCGAGCCTCTGATTAAAGTGTATTGGCTCCCACATTAATATTGCCGGAACACAGCCAGAGCTGTTATGGTGGCAGATTTCACCTGTGGGGGTGGTGGCAAGCCCTACCAGGCTACCACCAACCAGACCCAAGGCGGGAATCGAACCCACGACCTCCGTGTTTTATACCCGAACGGCTTAGCCACTGTTCCACGGAGGCGTTCAAAATGTTTTATGGATAGATGTGTTTTTAGCCAGCTGAGGAGCAAAAAAGGACTTTTGCCACGCTTGAGCAAAAAATGCTCAAGGACCAATATTACGAAGAACGTTTTATACAAATTCATACAAATACTTTTCTTAAAACCTTTGAAATCTGCTAAAATCTTCCACTTTTCTAAATCGTCCGTATCGTATGCCATGACTACGTTTCGGCAAATTACGCTACTTATTTTAATTAAGTTGCGTAATTTGCCGAAACGTAGTCAATTAGTCATGCAGATAAGCTGATTAACTCAAAGCTCTTGTTTGTGCCCAAGATGGCGCAGATTTTTAGCGGGAAGTCTCTTTGTGTCCCGATATTTTTGAATGCGTCAACTTACTACCAACCAATGTTACGTGTTGTAAAGTGCAGCGTTTTAAGAACACTTGTGTTGTGTTGTAGAAAACATAAAAATTGCAATTGGAATCCTTATAAAAAGAATGTGTTGCCAGCTACAAATTAGTGTTGCTAGCTACAAAAAAAGTGTTGCTAGCTACAAATAAAGTGTTGCCAACTGCAATACAAAAAAAAGATGCACAAACCTTGAAGACCTCCTGCACAGCATAAACCAGCTCAGGGCCAACACCATCTCCGGGGATCAGCGTACACTTGATGCGTCCTTCCTTATTCGCGTTCGATTGCTATATCAGAACAATATCGATTAGTATAACATTGCGACTTTACATTTTAGTAACTTCACTTTGAAGCTACGTTTAGGCAGATATCCACCAAGTTGTTGACTTCTAATGTCTTAGGAATAATAAACAATTTAGATATAGATTTCTTTTGAGTAACAATCAATATAGCAATTCACAGAACTAATATGTAGGTATACTTAATTTTTGTAATTGACAATAATTATGGCCAATAAATATTACAATTCTGAATATTAAAACATTTGAAGTTATTTTTTTTACAGTGGTTCAGGGATAAAACAATAGAATCTTCAATTAACCATAACTATGATGTTCCAAGAGAAATCTGGTAATTTATTATAATTGATGTACGTGAAAGGAAGTACTTATTAAATTTTACTAGCCTAGTAATTATCTGGGTGAGCCTATCTAGGTATGCCCAGCCCATTTACCAATAGAATATTAGGCCTATTTACCAATATCAGGCCACGATCGGTAGGCTAATTTAGGTATATCTAAATTCTAAAGCTGCACAACTGGTTACGAGTTAGACACCGCGATTGGACAACACAAAGGTTGCAAGCCTGCCCAACAACAGTCCTACAGATAATTTGCATTATTCGCAGTGTGGTACAGAGCCAATTTGTGTCACTAATTTAGAATTTCATACATAATTTTATAAATTTCTTAATCATCCTCGATGTTAGGTACTATTGTTCCAAATACTTACTTTGATTTATTTCTAATTTTTACTGGATTTATACCCATGCAAAAAATGATTTTACGGAACACATTCTGCCAATTGGTTTTGATAATTTAAACACAAGGACGTAATTGGAACAAAGTATACATTTTTGTGAAGGGATATACAAAAAATAGCCACGATAATATAATTTTTTTATATTAACGTTCAAATACTTTTTGTTTTCACAACTTTTAAATCTGTTTAAATAGGTAGCTTAATAAAATATTATGCTTTAATGAAATAAAGAATCTCAAAACTTTACGGGTACCTATTTAAAAACAAAATTGCTATAGCCCGCTGAAAAATTTTGTCTACGTTCTGTTAAAAACATTGCGTAAATATCACAAATTTTCTCCATTATACCTAATAATACCTAAATATTTTCTCTACAATTCTTTTTATTTCTTTAACAAACAAAATTAATGCACGTCGTAACTATTTTAATTTTTCCCTTCTCCATGAATACCCAATGACTGTTATCAACCAGGTGATGGTGTGTAAGTGGGATCCATGCTAGCCATGTATGACAACCATTTCAACTCCATTTTCATTTATAATATTGAAACCGTTTATCCATATGACCACAAATGACTGAAACATGCAGTTATTCAAGTCATCCTATTCATAATTACAATAACAATTGAATTCATAAAGGCAAAAATCCAATGAAAAATGTTTCCAATGTCGTTTCAATTAAAGTGTTTTCCTAAAACATAACACAATTAATAAAATTGCAACTTAAAAAGCAGAAAAAAATAATTGTGTTCAAATAATTTGCTAAACAACAAACAGCATTTATTAAATAAAATAAACGTAAAAACTAAAAGTTTTAATTTGAAATAAGTTACAAGAGATCCAGTCAAGGTAAACTGTTAGTTAATATAATTTGTGTGAAATGCTAAATGTGCAAATTGGTTATTTATTTAATTTTGAAATAAGAGTTCAATATTAATCAATAAATAAATTTAATGCTAAAATATAGCCAAACAATGTTTACTGCATTATGAATAGCAAAAAAATAGTCTTTTATAGAAAGTTATTTATACATTTACTAGTAATTTTGTTATTCTAGGTAATTAAAAATATTTAAGTCAGTTAAATTATTTTTTTTTGACAAAGAATAGAATGACTATTTTCGTTCAATACCTTTGGAACCATAATGATGGGATATACAGTACACACAAACAAAGGTTTATTTATATATGCATGCATCTATACATAAAAGCTTACACTTTTTCAGGAGAAGAATCTGAAAACACTGATATAATCGAAAATGAATAACTTATATTCACAAACATTATTTGCTATATGAAACAAATAAATTGTAAACATTTAAGAAACAAATTCTAAACAACTCAAAAAATTGGAATTTTAGAAAAAATAAAATTTCAGATTTAAGAAACAATATATAAAGAAGGGGCAAAAACTAGGACACAATACATATTTCTTCAGAATAAAAAGCAGCAACGGAGCAAAAATTTAACAAGATTTTTTCTCATAATGAAAAACAAGAGACCTTTTTTAGTTTCTCATTATCTTTTGACCATTAAGTCTAAGTTTTAAGTTTTTATATAGAGAATTATGCCTACTCACTTCCAATATCAATAAGTATGTAAACATCACTTGACCTCTATTATCAAAATTATGTACTCAAAAATACTAGTAGCCGGACTAAATGAAATATCATGTTGTGTATTACTTCATAATGAATACTAGAATATAATCTGTATCTGTGTTAATAATAAAATTAAATACAAAAATGTACACATGAACACATGTATTTTATTTTCAAGTATTAATTCTCATATCGACAAATTAAAAAATTATCCAATAAGTTCCATCTGCTCTATTGCTTACAGGTACTTGCAATTAGTAAGGATTGTTAGTTTTCTCACCAGGGTGCTGATCGATTGTGGTGCATAACATACATTTTTTTTCTGGTTTACTGCACTTGTGTGGACGCCCTTGCCAACATGTTGGGAACCCTGTATCAAATAGACAAACTTATTAAATATATTTTTATTTACATAATAGGATGTGATTAGTTAATGTGCAAAAAATTTTGCATTTCTAGTACAGCATTGGTTGAAGTTTGGATATTTTAAAACAATGAATTACTTTATCAATTTATATAAGATAAGGCGATAAGGAAGGCTTATAGAATGATATGACAATTTATTGAGACGTATTATTATTAGCATGCAGTCTTAAATTACGATCACGTGAGATATTCAATTATAAAACTAGAACTAAGTATACAGAAGTGTTGAATAACTAGCCGTATAGCCTTATGAATATTATTATATCGATTATACCTTATAAACACATTATACACACTCCAATTTTCATAAAAAACAAACTATTTGAATAAAACTGCAGCAGTTACGAAACATTTGGAAGCGAAATCAAATCTCTTTTTTTGAGATAAATAACAATAAGTAAAGACCATTTACCTGCACGAGGGCTCGGAATACATTTCTGCTAATTAAAGACATAATTGCCTAATAATGAAATCCCTAAAATAGGTTATTATAAATTAAAAATGTATTTTCGGATCGCCTCTGATTTTTGCTGGCGAAAGACGTAATTTATGCAAGTTCCATTTTACGCAAGATGACAGTTTTGCAGTAAATTTATTTTAGTAAGTAAATTTCGTATACACTTTAACTGCAGCATTAATTTATTCATTTACTTTTCTTTATTTAAATTTAATAATATTAATCAAACAAGTAACTTACATACGCATTACGCATAAAACAGCAAGTTTAATTGTGCTGTTTAGAATTTAAGTTAGTAGAATGGAACATAAACGAGTTTGTTTTCACCAGTGCTATTATTTTTATTTTCCAAAAAATACTGTGCAGTATTTTGGTCTTTTTTCTTATTTACATACATACTGAGTTCAATTATGTAAGTTTAGTAAAATATTTAAAATTAAATAATATGTATTACAAACTTAATCCAAAAGTGTTTGCCTTAAACCTTAAAAAAAAATTGGCACACTAGCGCCACAGTTTCCTTTTTGTCAGCTGAAATAAATTGATTTTGTTGTCACTTTTCAAGGCGCTGTCACGGCGCAACATTTGAACTTATTACATTTAATAAAAACACAGAAGTGAACAAAAAATGAAACTGACGGGTTCGTGACGAGTTTATTTTTACGAAAACATATTTGTGATAATTCCCGCCACAGCCAAAACTCCAAAAAATATTTTTCTGCCGTAGATAAAAGTAAGTAACATTTTTTATGCCTTTTTAAATATTTTACGCTCTTGGGTCCCCGAATTCAATATTATGTAATCCCTTAATTTGAATAAGTTTATTTTTACCTAAGTGGGCTAGATCATTAGCGTTTAAAATATATGTAACCACATTTTGTTTAATTTATTGATCAATTTCTTATCTTGGCGAACTAAAGAGGAGCGATCATTGTTTCAATGTTTTTTAGATAAGAAGGTGCTGTAAGGTCACGGTTTCTTTGGAAACAATTATAATAATATGAAACACTTTAATTGTATCAATAATTTTAAGATAGTCATTATGTAAGCATCATATTATTATCTAACAGTTAAGACTTTTTTTCGGAGGAGAATGCGTTAATGCACCATAACCGCAGGCTAGCTACACCTGCGGCTGTGTGTGGGACTCAAGACTAAAGCGTCCACTAGGTACCCACTAAACTCCACCGGTTTCTCCTTCACACCCGATTGGGACGAACCGGTATGCCATGCAGCTTTGTGGCTATTGACCAGCCCAGCTGTTACAGTTACCTACAGCTATAATACCTACTGTTAACTTTGTGATTCAAGTTTTATTAACTTTCATTGCTTTTCCTGAATAAAACATGTCTCTCCTAAACTTTACTCCTATTGTTATGACAGTTATTGTGGAATAATGATTTGGCAAATCGAACCCGGTAGTCCATTTCTGTTTCAGGTCTGTTTTACAGTAAAACGATATCTACTTACCATCGAAATAGATTAGTAAGATCAATGACAACTTAATTTATTCAACTGTCTAATGTCCCTTTTTAATTTAATGTTTCTGTAATTAGCTTCAGAATCATTTTAATAACAAAATAGAACAATATACAAACTAGCTAACAACAATATAAGTACTTACACTTGCTTTCAGGCCTTTGTGTTTTAAGGTAAGGCATTAATTTGCCTCCCGAATCCCAGAATAGGTATCCCCCCCTAGCCCCTGGGGGGTTGGTAGACGAATTTGGTTATTGGGAATACATAGAGTTACATCCGATTAAAAAACGTAGCCTTACAACTAAATTACTTAATACCTTCTTATGATTTCGACGAAAACGACTATGAAATGTACTTAGATAAAAACTGAAAGAAGGTCGTTTATTCAATATCACCTTTTGGAAACAAAGTGTAGCAAATATAGCAACAAAAAATAAAACACAAATAAAGTCAATGTTATTCGGGGTAAAGGTACAATAATCGCAAGATAATGTTACGCGCTAATGAATTGTTTTAACAGCTGCTATCAAGGGCGGATTAAGAGATAAGCACGTTTATTAAGAAAATCGAATAAATAAGACACGCCTCTAGATTATTACATCAGCAAAATATACTAACGTAGTTTTAAGATAGGGTCAGTAAACTTGTTGATTGAGCTGATGAGAGTGCCGGAGGCCCACACTCCCTCTTAAAAGGCTGGCAACGCATATCAGCGATCCCTCTGGTGTTAAAGATGTCCATGGGCGGCAGTGATTGCTTACCATCAGGCGACCCGCTGGCTCGTTTGCAGCCTCTGACATAAAAAAAGCTGAAGTTTCCGAGAAATCTCACGAGTCAGTACCCTTTTGCTCTGTGAAAAGTAATGACGATAATTTCAAATATAGCTTCACAGATCATTTGTGTGTGGCAAAACCATCTGAAGAAGTTTATTTCGTTGTGGTTATCGTCACTGCCTTTCACGTATAGCATAGCTCGGAAAGGTTTATTCCTAACCTAACCCGAATTCCTAACCCGAAAATCCTGGGCGGGTTAGGTTGGGAATTTCAATACATAAAAAAAAAACCGATCTTTACCCGCAAGCGAGTTAGAGCTTCAATACAGGTTCGAAATGAACGATTGAATCAATTAAGGAATAAGGTTAAGTTCGGAATATATTTTTTTATTTATTGAAATTCCTAACCTAACCCGCCACCGGGTTAGGAATTCGGGTCAGGTTAGGAATAAACCCTCGGAAATACCTAAGGTACTTACATAAGGTACTTACATACAAAGCGGTACAACGGAAAAGCGCCACCCTTCGACAGAAAATCAACGTAGGAGTCGGTGGTTTGATATTTCGTTTCCTTCGGTAATTAAGTAGATAGATACGTTAATAAAATTATTTAATTCGCAGTGCTACCTCTCTCGCTGGCTTCAAACTCCCAAAGGAATACACGATACGGCAACTCTTAGTATTTTTTCTGTAACCAATAATTATTCTGCAGATACCCCAGCAAGATGCCGATCGACCTGGACAAGCCTCGCTATGACCAGGGCACATACATGGGTCGAGCCCTGCACTTCCTCCAGCTCACGAACCCTCTCAACGCCTTCGCCACGGACAAACAGCTAGATGAGGCCAAGCAGATTGTCACAGAATTTAGGTAAGTTCTGTGAAGTACCTATCTAATAAAAGAGCATCATCCGCTTTTTATACATAAAAATATTATATACTGACGAATTAATAGTTCTATGTTGTGAAGCACGATCGAAAGTATGACTTTGTCGCCCACGCGACATTCCACCACTCTTCTTGACCTTTGTGTTATTAAGTAGCAAGCCAATCGCAAACCATTCTGTTCCACTCGAAGATCATAATCGGTAATATCAGTTAAGATACGACCTCTACAAAATTGCTAAGACTCCCACACACGACCCACCTGTCTAGAGAAATTCAGGAAGCTGTAAACGAACAAATATGAGGAGCTAGAGCAGCTTTTTTTTATTGTCTTGATATTTTAGCTACGCTACGATGTTAAGAGACCTATCACATCTCGACTGTGATTTTTGCATAAAATGGCCAACTTTGGCGTTATCGATCTCAGAAACAAAAATACATTAACAATAATGACTTATTAAATAGTGTAGAGTATCTATTGGAATAGTTTGTAGCGGCCTTGCTTTTTTGAAATTTTGCTTAACTTTTTAATTGAACCCAAAATTGCAGAGAAAGATTTTCATAAAATGCGCGAAGGCACATTTTTAAGCTCGTGGATTGAACTACTGTTCTAAGCAAATTAAATAAAAAAAATAGAATGTTATCTCTTATATAGTCGTATAGTTCTTAGCGGCCTGGGATTTTTAAATATCTTTGGTTTTATATATAAAAAAACATCTAGTCCTAAAGCAAAAATCTTCGAAAATCGCTAAGTTAACTGTGAATTTCTCCTTTCTACGACAACACAATTAGGCAAAATATATACCAAAATAATTGTTACATTATGAGGAATGAAGATTTTATAATTTTAAACCATTCATTTATTATCCTATTTTGATAATAACATTAATATAACTGCAAAATTACTACAAAATGCGATGCGCTGGCCGTCCGAACTCAGTACTGCGCGGAGCGCTCTCGGCGTTGGACCTATGTCGAATTTTTTCGCGCCAGTACGATCGAGCGAGCGTCAGTGTATAGTGCGACGACCAAGTTTTCATCACGTAAGTATAATTATTTTTAGTGTTTGTTTTATATTGAATCTCCTACTCAAAACAAAATAAGGGCCTCCATAAAGTTTTTCTCAAATGTTGATTTATAAACAACTCGTAAGTTGATCACTGACAAAATAAAGTACCCACTATCACTTAGTAGGGATTATTCCGGACTGCCTCTACTAAGTCTGCCACCAGTAGGGGCAGTCGAAACTTTTTAGTTCCGTCTGCCCCTAGTAGGGGCAAAGTTTCGACTGCTCCTACTGGTTATTTAGATAGGTAGGAAGAGCTACCCCAGTAGATCCCTATATTATGTACCGTACGAATGCGGACTTGTTTTTGAGAGTATTTTTTTGCGCGACAAGACGCGACGACGCGACGATTTGAAGAGTAGCTGTCCAATTATATTATCATTATTATTTCAAAAATTTCGGAAAACAAATGCATGTCGGGAAAACATTGTTTATTGATCTGAAGTAAGAAAAACAGGTGCAAGCAATTTTCGACCTTATCGACATTTACCAAAATAATGGATTTTAATGAACCAGCAAAGGTAGTCAACAAGCGGTTGCGAAAAAGCAACAAAATTTTAAATGTCAATAAGGTTGAAAATCGCTTGCATCTGTTTTTCTTGTTTGTCTATTTATTTGAAGTAAAAAAAACAGGTGCAAGCGATTTTCAACCTTATAGACATTTAAAATTTTGTTGCTTTTTCGCATCCGCTTGTTGACTATCTTTGCTGGTTCATTAAAATCTGTTATTTTGGTAAATGACGATAAGGTCGAAAATCGCTTGCACCTGTTTTTTCTTACTTCAGATCAATAAACAATGTTTTCCCGACATTCATTTGTTTTCCGAAATTTTCACTCATTGTATTAAATGGATTGCTCTTTTTTGAAATAATAATAAGAAAGAGTTGATCTCTGAAAATAATAATAATTGGACAGCTACTCTTCAAATCGTCACGTCGCGTCGTCGCGTCTGGTCGCGTCTGTTGTTACCTCAGAACTCTGTAATTATAAACCGTTTTCTTTTTTTTTTCATTTAGAAACATTTAAGTCCATATTGGTCCCGTTGTCATTACAATCCAGTTATGATGACGGGATCCCCGAGGAACTAAGGGAACTTCTCAAACATTATAGGGGCACATACCTACAAAGATTTTAATATTTTTAGCTACAAATCAAGCATTTGCATTCAGAAAGTATCATTTGGTGTGGTAGAACTAAATAAGAAGACCGCAGATGGCCATCCGAACATATTCGGCAATATAGGCAGATATTATTTGATGACTGATTTGGAAAAACAAATACCGCTTTCGGTAATTTTAATAACTATTCAAGCATTTACCAGTTAATATTATTATTGTAGTGGAAGTCCAAAAGTTTTTTTTTGTGCCAGATGTGCAATTTGAGGTCGGTTGTTTTGTCAAAATTATTTTGAGTTTACAAAGCTTTTTATGTTGTTAAATTATTCTTAATATTCATTTCGTTATTTTCAGCATGGGTCGAAAAACACAAAACACAAAAAAAATTCAATTAATATAGACGAACCGCCAATAGCAGAACTTGAGGAGATAAATGCTAGGACGATAGAAACAGAATCTGAGAATGTAAGTATGAATGAACCCAAGAATTTTGAAGCTGTTATTCTATTTTCATATTTTATTAATAAATATAATTGTTTCAGGTGACAGATTACGTAGTTCTGCCTTTTTGCAGTTTGGACTGGTCCGGACTATTAATGAAAGTAGTTAGAGTTCCACGGAACGATAACTTTTGTAACATCGAGATGTTACCCAAATTGACACGCTTTTACTACGAGTGTCTGCTCCCAGAAATAGTCAACTCTCGAAAATCGATGCCATTTAGGCATATAGTATTCTAATCTAAACAAATGTTTGGCCTCGTTTGACTCTGTAATAAAAACACTGTCTTTCTAATGCTTTTTCACACCAAAATACCTAGTTACTTTATGGTGTTTTATACTAACCATGTAAATTGTCATAAGTATTTAACAAATATTATCTGTCTCATTTATGATATCATCTTCATATTATAATCTGTTTCTTCACCTACTAGATCCATGGCACAAATGTGCGGGTATAGCGATAACGATTATTCCATAGAAACAAAACAACAAAACTTGGGAAAAGTATCATAATGGTTTGGTCGTTATTTCAACACAGTATTGTGGTCACGTGACCAATGAGTTGTCAAAACATGTCAAATGCCTATTCTCGCAGAGTGGAAATTTGTTATAGGCCTCTTAAGGATAACTGATTAGTAGGTAGCTAATATTTTCAAAATCAAAATATGCTCTATCAAATTGATTTAACAAAATAAAAACCGGCCAAGTGCGAGTCGGACTCGCCCATGAAGGGTTCCGTAGCAGCAAGTATCATCATTAATATAAAAGTTCTTGTAGTTCTTTGTAAGTTTGATCGACGTTTTTATATTTGAGTTGATTGAATGAGAGGAAAATTGCGGTTTACGATTTATGACGTTTAAAAAAAAACTAATTACTTGATCTTGTTCAAACCAATTTTCAATGGAAGTTTGCATGGTAATGTACATCATATATATTTTTTAGTTTTATCGTTCTCTTATTTTAGAAGTTAGAGGGGGGGTGACCAACATTTTACCACTTTGGAAGTGTCTCTCGCGCAAACTATTCCGTTTAGAAAAAAATGATATAAGAAACCTTATTATCATTTTTAAAGACCTATCTATAGATACCCCACACGTAAGGGTTTGAAGAAAAATTTTCTTTTGAGTTTCAGTTTTAAGTATGGGAAGCCCCAAAAATTTATAAACTAATTACTTGATCTCGTTCAAACCAATTTTCAATGGAAGTTTGCATAATAATGTACATCATATATTTTTTTTAGATTTATCGTTCTCTTATTTTAGAAGTTACAGGGGGGGGGACCAACATTTTACCACTTTGGAAGTGTCTCTCGCGCAAACTATTCAGTTTAGAAAAAAATGATATAAGAAACCTTATTATCATTTTAAAAGACCTATCGATAGATACCCCACACGTAAGGATTGGATGAAAAAAAAAATTTTGAGTTTCAGTTCTAAGTATGGAGAGCCCCCAAAATTTATTATTATTTTTCTATTTTTATATGAAAATCTTAATGCGGTTCACAGAATACATCTACATACTAATTTTCAACAGTATAGCTCTTATAGTTTCGGTAAAAAGTGGCTGTGACATACGGACGGACAGACAGACAGACAGACAGACATGACGAATCCATAAGGGTTCCGTTTTTTGCCATTTGGCTACGGAACCCTAAAAACCGGCCAAGTGCGAGTCGGACTCGCCCATGAAGGGTTCCGTAGCAGCAAGTATCATCATAATATAAAAGTTCTTGTAGTTCTTTGTAAGTTAGATCGACGTTTTTATATTTGAGTTGATTGAATGAGAGGAAAATTGCGGTTTACGATTTATGACGTTTTAAAAAAAAAAACTAATTACTTGATCTCGTTCAAACCAATTTTTAATGGAAGTTTGCATGGTAATGTACATCATATATATTTTTTAGTTTTATCGTTCTCTTATTTTAGAAGTTAGAGGGGGGGTGACCAACATTTTACCACTTTGGAAGTGTCTCTCGCGCAAACTATTCCGTTTAGAAAAAAACGATATAAGAAACCTTATTATCATTTTTAAAGACCTATCTATAGATACCCCACACGTAAGGGTTTGAAGAAAAATTTTTTTTTGAGTTTCAGTTCTAAGTATGGGAAGCCCCAAAAATTTATAAACTAATTACTTGATCTCGTTCAAACCAATTTTCAATGGAAGTTTGCATAATAATGTACATCATATATTTTTTTTAGATTTATCGTTCTCTTATTTTAGAAGTTACAGGGGGGGGGGACCAACATTTTACCACTTTGGAAGTGTCTCTCGCGCAAACTATTCAGTTTAGAAAAAAATGATCTGAGAAACCTTATTATCATTTTAAAAGACCTATCCATAGATACCCCACACGTAAGGATTGGATGAAAAAAATTTTTTTGAGTTTCAGTTCTAAGTATGGAGAGCCCCCAAAATTTATTATTATTTTTCTATTTTTGTATGAAAATCTTAATGCGGTTCACAGAATACATCTACTTACTAATTTTCAACAGTATAGCTCTTATAGTTTCGGTAAAAAGTGGCTGTGACATACGGACGGACAGACAGACAGACAGACAGACAGACAGACAGACAGACATGACGAATCCATAAGGGTTCCGTTTTTTGCCATTTGGCTACGGAACCCTAAAAAGCAAAATAATGGCCTCAAAGATGCACTCATGAATCCTCAGACATTAATGTAATAGAGTGACTCTACCACCGGATTCGAAATGTTGATTTTATCTATCAAGAAGAAACTGGCAAGGAACTCGACAGTTAGATACTCTTTTTAGTAAGGTTTTTATCAAAGTCATAGATAAACAAATATAATTCTAATGTATTATCATGCGTACACACACCAATATTTAAATAGAAGACACTGAAATTATAAGCATCGGTAAACAATTTTTTTCGTTCGATAATAATTTTAAGGTAAAGAATTGTTCTGGTCCTTCTTTCACATCGCATCGTCGGAGAAAAGGACAGGACCAACGTAATTTTTGGTATATGGATAGTGTAGGAGCTGCAAAGAGATATAGGATACATTTCACACAAAAAATATCATATTCCTGCAGGATATCGAAATAGTATCTAGTGGAAGGATAGTAAGTCCTAATATAAGTTAATCGGACTTACGTAAGCGCACGTGCGTAATTCTTTGGTAGACGCGACTGTCACAACTCAAGTAATTATTTACATTCACTACGTACTTATATAACTAAAGTAAATATTTACTACATCAAAACGTAATGAATAGAAAAGCTACGCAAGACAAACATTAGTAACTTATCACGACATTTACATAAGTTAGTAAGTATCATAATATTGTTTAGAAAATAACAAATGCTATATCGTTGGAAAAACAAGATGGATCGATAGACGCGGTTTATCGAAGTTATTTTAGACTGATATTCGTCAAGGACGAAATGTTACCAAGTCGATAAATAGCGATGAAGTAATCTGTACTTTAAACTGTTACCTATATTTTTTCTTCGTCGGTGTGTACGCTGTGTGGATAATGTCCTAATTATTTGTTATTTATTAATTAGTAACATCTGCCTAGTGGTTTAAGTACCTGACATTGATCTCGGAGTCCTGGGTTCAATTCTTGGGTCAGGCAAAATGTATGTCGGTATTGTACCTATGCAGGGATCTAACACGCGACTTCTTAGCGCTTGTTCACGTTGAACGCGCGGGCGCGGTGGCGGGCGCGGTCGCGAAATATCAAACAGTAGTATCGAAGTGTTCACGTACAAACGCGCGGGCTATGTAGCGAGAACCGCGCCCGCACCCGCCACCGCGCCCGCGCGTTCAACGTGAACAAGCACTTAGTGTAATGGCCGACTTTTCAACCATTACACTAAATCGATCGTCAAAAGGCAGATACGTAATCCTTCTGTACAGGAAAACAAAGCGCATGCCACCCGGATACGACGAGGAGAAGCTATGGAAGACGAAGTACCTGTACGACAGTGCGTTCCACCCCGACACGGGCGAGAAGATGGTGGTCATCGGACGTATGGCGGCGCAGGCGCCGATGAACACCATCATCACCGGATGTAAGTACACACGAGCTATGTAAAACTCGATCTCCAGCGCGAGCTTTGCCGTACACAATCGACAAAAGTTCGCAGCACATTTTCGTTTCATCGACAACTCATGCCCGATGGAAAACATTTACATAAAAATAGCCTTACCTGGGTCGACCCATCCTCGAAGAAGGGTACATATTTGACTTGACAAATTCAATGAATCCAATTTTCACACCTGCTGACTTGCCTCCCTCTTTCTTAAAGAAATAGAAAAACAATTATTGTTGATTTTGCGGCGGTGACAGAAAATATCGTGAGGAAAGGTGCGCACAGTCAATTGGTTGTACAGTCATGATGAGTAAGAGTTACGGACGTCAAATGGCAGTCGTTCCCATGATCCAGGGTTTGGCTATTCCAGTTATTGAAACTGGACTAGTCAAACCCTGCATCATGGTGCAACAGATCAAAGTCGTCTGGATCATGGTGCAACTGCAAGCGTAGCCTGACTTATTCTGGACAGAACGTTCAAAGCAAGGAGAGGAGATTTGTTTACATCATCATCATCATCATCATCATAGCGTATTCCCGATTGCATCCAGTATGGAGCTCAGGGTCCGCTTCGACTATGATCCTAGATTTGACAAGCCTGGTTATTACAATGGAGCGATGGCCATCTGACCTCCGTAACCCTTACAAGGGAAACCAGACCTACTTACTTGGAACATAGTCTGGACCAACTGCTTAACGTGCCTTCCGAATCACGGAATCATCATTCTTTTCAGACATTCAGGTGATTCAAGCCTGCAATGTCCTAACCAAACTGGAAACAATCACACAAAGTGATGTTTCCCGTGGGATTCGAACCCACGACCTCCGGGTATTAGAGCCGAACGGTCTTACTACTGTACCACGGAGGCAGTCACGAAGGAGATTTGTTTACATTTTTCTTATTATTCTGACAGGTATGATAACGTTCTACAAGACAACAGCAGCGACAGTGTTCTGGCAGTGGGTGAACCAGACGTTCAACGCGGTCGTCAACTACACCAACCGATCTGGAGACGCTCCGATGCCTACTTCGTGAGTATAGCTTCTATTTGATTAGATGATGATGACGCAATACTTACAAATGGGTATTTTATAAGTTTCGCTGGGGAAAGCTTTCGTAAGCTTTTTTCGCTGACATCACATCCTCACAAATGATGGCGGAAGTTCTCCTCTTTTTCTGCCATAGCCGAATTATGATAGGTTAGGATAATGTACAAGTGGATAACCCTAAGTTCTTAATCTCTGAGTTCAATTCCCTAGCTGAAAAAAGCATGTTCAAAATTAATTCTCTAGCTGAAAAAGCATGTTCAAAATTGTTCTAATAAATCGTGGGTTCGTGGTCGCTAAACCATTTAACGATATTTGGTCATATCTACAAGTAGGTACCTATACTTACTTGATTTCAACCATGAAGCCATTTTATATATTATTATATATAAAAAACCACTCGCCACAATCGAAAAAAAAAACCGAAACTTAATTGAGTAATTAAGGCTGCTACTGTTATAGTTTTTTTCCATTGACATTTTTTAATTCCATTGACAATGGTTTAAACTGTTTGAAAATTATTTGGTATTTAATGATACGAGAAGTACCTAAGTAGATGTGTCTTTTTATGCAGACAGCTCCTGGCGTCGTACTGTGCGGCGTGTGGAGGAGCTTTGGGCACAGCTATCTACCTCAACAGTATAGTCAAGGTAAAACAATACCAACACAATTTTAATTGAAGAATCACATTACTGTTTATAGACAGTGGGCGCATTAGAAGTCTGAAGCTTCATTCAGTGTTGAGGCTTTCAATCGGATGTGAAGGGGAAACCGGGGTATTTAAGTAGTTTAGTTTACTTCCAAACTGACAGCTTTTGCCAATGTAAAATCTTAACTGAGCTTTTTCGATCCGACCCGGGAAAGGAACCCAGTAGCTGTTCCTTCAATAAATATGACTAGCAATTGCGCCATCAAGTCAGCAGACAATACAAATAGCAAAGGTCAGCGACTTGATATGATAATGTTGTAACTTAATACTGATATTGTTATCAGCATAATAGCTGGAGGCCAAACATGTGAATAAGTGCCTATCAACGCAGTTAGCGTAAACCAGATTTATTTAAAAAATAATAAATTATATTGTATAAGTGTAAAAAATACAGTTTAATTAATAATATCCTCTCCTCCTCTTTTTAAAGTCGATTTAAAAAATAGATAAATCAATATCCATGGACGCAGGTGCCGTCCTAGCCCCCAACTACATAATAAGCATAACTAAACTTGTTCTATAGATGCAAAACAACGGATAACCATTACTTGAGTACCACGTATAATATGTCAATTCATACTCTAGAATCGTTAACACAAACAAATGTTTGTACCATGCGGGAATCGAACCCGTGACTTTTGGTGACAACCAATCTGTCGTCACATTATTCGAAACACAGGTTAAAGTTAATGATATTTTTTGTCTTTAAAATACTCATCTTTGTCGCGAACACAATATTTACATAACATTACGTTACGGAAAATGTTATCCTTGAAAATATGCGAGCAAATAAAGCTGTTATCACTCGTTATCTTGCAATCACTGTCTACTTATCGTATACGGTATTTTGAGCTTCGACCTACGTCACGGAGGTGTGTCGGATGTTTGTTCATACGAGCATGGCAAATGATCGAGTGACATGTTTTCAGTAATATTATTAGACGTATACCTACTAACTAATCGTCACGTTTCCGACAACAAAGTTGGTATTTTCGGTTTTGTGTTTGTCAATGGAATAGGCCGATCACACCGCTTACCTGTCTTTGTTCCTATCTACTTAAACTAGCGGCACACTATGATGGCCGTTTTGACAATTACAATACATGGTTTTACATTATAATAAAGCCCAAAACAACGGTTTAAAAAGCAGCTCTAAAATTAAAAAGAGCACAAACTGCTGCACAGTGCACAGCAGATAGTTAATATAAAAAATGCGAAAGCGTTATAAAAACCATGTAGATAATGTAATAGTCAAACGGCCATCATAGCGTGCCGCTCTAGTATAGTCAGGGTAAGCTTGAACCATGGGGCGGTCAATCGCCAAAATTGATCTTTGGATGTGTACAGTACAGCACAAGTGTAGCTAACCGGTCATGGTGCTTTATTACACATTCTGCCCCGCATAATATAACTACTGATGTAGGTTTTATACATATAGCATACAAAACAATCCTACGGTCTAAACAATCGCTGGATAAACTACACAGTTTGTCTGCAAAATCTCAAAATCAAAGAATACATCTTTGAAATAAAAATAAATAAAAATATCTCTGGACATTATTCACACAGCCCCATCTAGCCCCAAACGAAGCATGAGCTTGTACTAATGGGTGCTAGACAACGGATAAATTACTTATATACTTTTTTTTTTGTAAATACATACATATTATACATAGAAACACCCAGACCGATACAAACAGACATGTTCATGCACACAAATGTTTGTACCGTGCGGGGATCGAACCCGCGACCCTTGGTGTAATAGGCGACTTCTCGACCATTACACCAAATGTCTCGTCAAATTGAGTGACAATTCAAAGATCAGTGGATCAAACCCATTTTTCTAAGATGAATTGCAATAATATCCGCGTCTGATATGCAATTGACCCGTATAATGTGTAGACAATTGTGCCAAGTGGCAATCCATCATGTTTGTAAACGTATCGATGGTGTGATTTGAAAACATCGCCACTTGAAGTGCTTTAAACAACTCGCGTTTTCTAAATACCGTCACGAACATAACAGTTTCAGAACCATAATGTTAAGTGTAACGTATCTAAGTAACCATTATAAGTATTTACCTAATGCAGGGTCGTTTCACTAGCCATCCATTCGATATTTATCATATTTGTAATTTTTTGATACGTAAGTAACTAGGTACCACGTGGGCGTGGGAGTGGAACTCTTTGCCAAGTTCCGTCTTACCAAGTCGTCAAACATGAAGCTCTTGAAGTCCAGCGTTAATGGGCTTGGGCAATGGGCATGAGACAAGATCGTGTCATTAACAAACCACAATAGGTTGTGCCTTAACTAAAATAAGTAAATCATCTGTCTTCATGTCATTGTTAACATAACAACTGATGTTTGCCACATCATCTCAGTCACTTTACTTGACGTGCAAATATGGAGGCGTGTCAATTCACACGTAGTAATGAGCCATGAAAAGCTACTTGTCATCTGCACAATAACTAGAAAGCAAATAAGTAATCTATTATAGGAACCTAATCGTCACTGCATGATCTGGAAGTGTTAGAGTAAGTGATTATGTAAAATATGTAAATAAACGTATTATTGTTAACTAAATTTTATAAGGCACATTTGTAAGATGCGAAAATGCCTGTTTAATTTCACCTCTTCCGAGCTAGGAGCCAAAAACCTACACAATCATGAATTTTGTCGTGTTAGACCTGTGGCCATATGTAAGACTCGGGATTAAACCATCCAACCCTAATGGGTTTCCCCATCACATTCGAAGAGAGACGAATCGTTGCATGCATTTGTTGACCGACTGAACCGAATTAATTTGTATCTGGATAGAGCGAATAACAGACATTTTCCAAATATCTTTTCTGTGACGTATCTTTTGTTTAATCAAGTGTGTTAAGTCAAGACACTTCTTGCCGCGTACGTGTATGTACTAACGACCCCATATACTGTGGAACCGATTCCAGCAGCCGTGTTTCCAAACCAATATGACATGAGATCCTTAAAAAAGCGACTGCTTTCTTTCCTCAAAGGTAGACAAAGCAACCGTGATACAGGTGTTCATGGGCAGCGGTGATCACATATCATTAGGTGGCCTACTTGCTCTGTGGCCTCCCTTTAACATTCAAAAAAGGAATTTTACAAACACTAATGCCAAGTTATTGTTTTAGAAAATGAAGTCGCCAATGTACGCGAAATTCGTTCCCTTTGCCGCCGTGTGTGGCGCGAACTTCATCAATATTCCTATGATGAGGAGCAGGTGAGTCAAAGTTTTAGAACAGACTCCGGCCATTTACGAAATACCATTAATTTTCAAATAACTGATGCGATAATAAACGAAGCTCTGGAAAAGGCGACCAAGTATGTTAATGGATCGCCAAAAAGATGATTTCCTCCTAAGCTTTGAGACTTTTTTCAGAATCCGAATGACTAACTTAGCTACCACATCCACAGCTGCCAGCATATATCACATAAAAATGGTAAATTCGCCAGCATAATTTCTTTGGATATGTTCTGCAATGTCTATGGGGAACCTAAGTCTCTTGCAATAGGTCATATAGTGTCCGCTTACCATTATAAAAACCTGGGCGTATATCTACTAACATCACACAATTTCCGGAGCTCAATCTGTCGGCCGATTTCCAAAGAAACTGCCTTTTATGATGCGTATAGTGAAATTCCTTAACCGGATAAATGATTCAATGTTCCCAGTGAGCTGATGAATGGTACACCAGTGTTCACGGACGCCGGCCAACGGGTGGGCGACTCCAAGACGGCTGCCCAGCGCGGCATTGCACTTGTTTGCATCTCTCGTGTTATCATGGCATTGCCTGGAATGAGTGAGTACAACACACCTCATTGGTTTAACAAACAACAACAAATGGTATTTTCCACATGGAAAAAGGCCTCTCCAAACGCTCGCCATACTTTCTTATGTATCTATCCTTTTTTATCACTTCAAGAGCATGCTATGCCATCCAATATTCTTTCTTGCTCTAGTAAATGAAGGTTCTGTCTGAGTGATAGAAACCGACAAGCATATAAAAGTATAATTCGGTGCGACCAGATATGATATGGCTCAACCTGGACACGCCGCCTAAATTATACCACTAAAATTATGTAACGTGTTTTCTATGTCATATTTTGTGCATTATAGAATATCTTCTATCTTTGGACACTGCTAGAGGAACACCTGATGCCCCTCTTAAATTACCAGGGTTTCGTAACTGAAATATGTACAGTTGGAGCCCGGTAGGATCGCCCCCTATCAGTTTCCAAATCTAGTTCAACCCTAATGAATCCACCGTTTGTTCGCAGCGTTAACCCCCATCATCACAGCATACGCGCAACGCCGAGGCCTATTCTGCCACGCGCCTATGGCGGTGATCCCGTTCCAGTTGTTCCTGGTGGGATTATGCGTGACGTTCGCCACGCCGCTCTGCTGCGCGCTGTTCCCGCAGCGCGTCGCCATCGCCGTCGACAGCCTGGAGCCAGATGTCAAGGTACGTACTACTGTGATAGCTGATGATGACGGACAGAGTAGGATGCAAGACCGAGTGACAGCGAGAGAGAGAGTCCGCTGTTCCCACAGCGCGTCGCCATCGCCGTCGACAGCCTGGAGCGTGGACCATGAGCGTAGCGTGGTCACGAGGAGTCAATCGTCACTGGCGCCCAAACGTGGTGTTGGTTGATCTTCAAATTTAACGTTTTAGTTAATTTTGTCGCTTCTTATCTACTCACCTTGAGCATTTAATGAACGAACAGTGGGAATATCCACAAAAATAGTCAAAAGACATCACTGGCGCCCAAACGTGGTGTTGGTTAATCTTCAACTTTAACGTATTCATTAGTTTTGCCGCTACTTATATGTGAATTAACCGTAAGCGATAGATAAGCAACGATAGTAATATCTATAACAATTATTGTCAAAATATAAGACTGGCGCCCAACGTGGTGTTTAATGGTGTGGCTTTGTAACTTTCATAATATCGGAGTTTTTTCCTGAAGAATACCAAACATTTGGTCAATAACAGACATTCTCTGTCTCCAGTGTCCTGTAATACTTATTGCATTAGATACTTGGAAGCGATAAACTATATTGGTCGAAATTGCAGATTTCTTTTTCAATAAGCAGTTCATAATGAATCGATCCTATCCGCTAGAATCTCTCGATCGACCTCACCCCTAAAATTACATTTACATTTAATACAAATATTGTTAATTATTCTTTACAGGCGGCAGCAAAGTACAACTTCCCCAAAGCGAAAGAACTATACTTCAACAAAGGATTGTAAGGAACTCTGTAAACGAGCTTCGTGCCATAGAATAAGACATGCTGAATTGACTCCGCCATTGCAACCTTATAAGCCCTTTATAGGACATGAATTGATTTTTGAACACTATTATCATATTAGATGATCATCTATCGAAACCAAATAGAGCAGAAATGTTGAATTTTTGAGTTCTGATGTGATGTGATGTTGAGAAACAAGATTTAAATATAATGTTATATTTTTAGGGAATTGAGAAGGCAATAAAGTCAACATTTAATAAATAACTTCAATCCGAACTCTATCTAGATAAATCAGCTATATCTACTCTATTGGGTATCTTCTAAGTTCTATGATGTACTTATCTGATTTGATAAGCAACGTCCTACGGTACTACATTTAAGGCTAGTTTTAGAGTCACGCTGACGCGCGCGCGTAGCGTTATACACTGCCGGTTTTCTTTGCAGTTCAAATAGTCGCTATCTTACAAGAACAGCGATACTTGTTGATACGCGCCCTGACCGCTTGCTTGTCAGCGTGACTCTAAAACCAGCCTAAGTGGAGCTAGATTAAAAATAGTTTTAAGGCTTTTATTAGCTGCAATAAAACATAATTTTGCTCTACCTTACAAAACAATTTCACAGTTCATGGGTTTAAGTTTACTGAGAATTTTCCGCACCTAACCTTAAAGGTATTGTGTGCGACAAAAATTACGTCACTCAAGCCATTCGAAATCGATCAAAAGGTCATCGCTGACAATCTTCACTGCTCCAAATGATTTTTAGGCAAACATTGCATTTAGGGTTTATCATTAGGTATTGAGTTGTATATGGCGATGCAATGCGAAATATCAATACACTTCCAGATGTTTCTATCTCTGTCGCACTAAAGGGCCTAAGATGAGGCATAGTGACACAGTGACGCACCACTGTCGTCCTAAGCCTATCCTATAATCGATTTTTGACGCCACGCATGCGTCAGATTGTGGCATTGGCGAGTGTCATTTATTGATGATGTTTAATTACTGAGTACTTTTAAGTGTTTGTTCAAACAACAGTTACCATCGTTTTCTTTAAATTGTTAGTTAATATAATTTTTTACTTCGTTCTAGACTTATAATAAGAGATGCATTCCATTATGAAACAAACTTTCATTCCTAGAAATATACTTTAATATATTTTAACATAATTATGATATTATTTTCTTTTGTAATATTTTAGCTGGTTTAATTTTAAGTTTTGTATTATGGTTGCGTTTCGTATTTGTGATATATTTTATGCTCAATATTTTTGGTTGTGATGCTCATCTTATGATCTGATCAATTCTTCACTGCCTTCACGTTTTGATAAAACCGTTATACAAAATAAATTAATTAATCAATGTGAAGCGTTACCTTTCAAATTAAAAGGATGAATTTAAGCTACTGTATCATATTTCATGTTTTTTTTTTATCTTATATTGGCTAAAGCTGTTTAGAGATAATGTTCTATTGCTATTAACATTCCAAAGATATTGTTTAGTTAGGTTATCAGAGTTTATGTAGTTATTAGATAATTATAATGAATAAATTATATTGATGTTTACACATCTCTAAACTCACTGTCTCACTTAACAAGGCGTTACTGATAGCAAATGTACAGTCAACAGCACATCAACCTGTACACTTTGGACTTTGCACCGCCCTTATGTGAGGGGTGTAAGCGCTAATATCGAAGTGCTGAACATGTACCTCTTAAGCATTTGTTTTGAGGCAAAATTATTACTGTGCGTGTGACGTATTAATTCTTGTAGCGTTACTGTTACGTAGGCAGTGGGCAGGTAATAGTGAAAAATGTAGATAAATAGTCAATTGTTGTACTTTTAACTTTGACAATAACGCACTGCAAGTGTTTGTGTTATTCTATGAGAATGTTTAGAGGACGTGCTGTTATACGTGGAAGAAAAAATGAACAAATAAAATGTATGAGTATTACAATGAGTTTTTTTTCTTGCCTATTCAAGTATGTGACACAGATGTCTAGTATCTATCGTCACGGAAATGGAGGATGAGAAGATATTTTCTACCCCAATATATTATCCTATTATATTATTTATCTGTGATTATATTAAAGCAATATTAATTATTAACTCGTCCATGTTCAGATTGCCCCTTTTTTCTAATGTCTTGTCTGATGTATGTACTACGTTTGATTGCATAATATATCAGAAATCCACATTTTTAGAATAATTTCCACGTAGATAACACCCAAATATTTGCATGTATTCGTAAATCATAAAAAATTGAATTAAAATCTACGTTTTGCTAAATGAAATAACTGACATATACAAATGATTATATTTTATATTCAAAATATTAAAATTAATAATTATACTACATTTATTGCGTTACATTGAAGTCACTTAATATCACTAAGAATATAAATATTTACATTGCAAATAATTTAGTATCTAAAAGTCTTATGGCAACCCACATAGGAACAATGGAAACAATTGTGAAACTTATCCAAAAAAAAAAACAATACAATAAAGTAAAATATATCTATCCCATTCTCATTATAATATTTTGAATGAGATAAAGATAGATATTTGATGAAAAGTTAAATAATTGTTCCCATTTTCTGTTACCTAAATAATCTCAGATTCTATTTCATTTAGTTTTTTTTTTCACAAAAGAAGTATAATATTAGCAGCACATGAAGCTACCCTAATCTGTGGGATTCCTACAAACAATGTTCGCCCTTATTTTTATACCACTAGAGTTCTATTTCAAATGAGACTTTTCGACAGATTAGGGTAGGATGATGTGCTGCCTACTGTAAATAAGGTGTTAATTATAAAACAAACGCACACAATGACAAGAAATAAATGTGGACGGCCATTAAAATAAGATAAATACTGGCGCGTTTTTGGAAAAAATAAAAAAATTTGAAAAGTTTAAAAAAAAATATTACATGACTAACGATCAGCCTTTTAATTATAATGTAATCCCTCAGGTATTTGTAATACATTTTCAAACAGCTTGTAAGAACGATACTCAAATTAACGAAAAGAGTCAGAAACTATATAAAAAAAGAGATAAGTAATAATAATATTCTGGCAACACTTTCGTTTAGATTAAAATAAGTTTTTTTATAAGCCGGCACAATTACACTTTCACGAAAGAGAGCAAAATGCTGAAATAAATTCAAAACCTCAACAAACTCTTCTTGAAATGGATCTTACGAGTCATTCCCTAAAATATAACAAGAATTTTGTCGAGAGCTTTTCAATCGTAAGTTAATCTGCCTGCCCTTTGCTATAACATAAATCGTCCATGTCTATCACACTGAAGTTAAATATTGTTGTATTTATATTATATTTACATTATATCTTTATGCGTGTATGCAGCACCATTAGTACCTACGGGGCATTTAAATAAATCGGTCTAATCGAAAAATTCTGGGGGGGCCCTTTTCGTACACGTACAAACGCACAGTGATTGCAACAAAATCTCATTGCTTGCACCGAGGAACGGGAAACGTACTTTCCACTCTTACTACGATGTTATTATAGTCGAGTCATTTTAATAGGTCACATTTGACAGTTCATTTATGCAAAGAAAAATATAGCTTACGCTAAAGGAATAAAACTCAAGAAAACAACATCAGTTCTTATAAATATTGCCCGACCACAAAATAAATATAAAAAACCTGCTCTGGAGGCGCCACATAAGCTATGGTAATAGCAATACTGGGTTGCTATGGTTCCTCTCACAAATAACTTACAATAACCAATAGTAACAAGGCACCGTTGACACTTGATATCACACTTTGACAGAATAACAAAGAATGACATCTTATTTTTTTTTTTATTATTTGATTGTTGCCACTTGAAGAAATTAGTTCCAATATTTTTCCGCAATATGGCGAGGTTTTTTATATTCCTGGTCAGGCTTTACAATTATTTATTTAGAAAATTAGACTACTCCTGATTTACGTAGCACTTTTCTTTGCATAAATGAACTGTCAAATGTGGCCTATTAAAATGACTATAGTGTGTGGCCCCAGGCGTGTTTCCATACAAATTGAGATTGTCACAATGACATAATCTGAGGCACCGCCATACGCGACAGAGTTTCAGTGTGACAATAGCTTTGTTGATACCGTGTGATGTGTTCTATTCGTCGTTGTATGTGATGTAGGCATTGAGGTAGTCTCCTTGCGCGTCTAACAGTAACCTGTGAGGGTGGTAGGCAGCTGTCGCCGCGCTTACTGTACTCACTGGCGCTGATGTACCTAAGACAAAATAAATAATGTTTTAACATTACATTTTACATTTACCAGACTCGAAGTAGTGGGCACTTGTTTCTTTCTTAAATCAGCGAAGAAACCAACATACCAGGATTGGAACCCACGACCCCTGGCGCAGAGAACAGGGTCATTACTTTTTACATAACGTATACGCCTCCTATTTATTTCACTGCTACAGTAAAATAATTAATTTAACACAGGAGGCTACTTATTGGTTTATATATTTTTAATAACAATGTATTTTATTATTTCTGAGAGGCGCTTTGCTCCAGTTTAGATAGGGCTTATAAATTCTTCGTTTTTATAAATAAAGAATGTTTTTGAATGAAGTAAGAACTGGTAAGAATACTTGGGTAAGAATTATATTCTTACTTTTCAGACGGCTCGTTTATTGTATAAAAACGGTTATTTATGTAATGTCTTAGACTCAAGTAATACTTTGACTCGTCTTGATACGAGTGTTAGCTTTTGCATGTAGGCTTACCTTCAAGTTCCTTCCGTCGTTTCCTATTCTTCTTGTCCCAGGGCGCGTAGGGTATCTTCAGATGCACGGTCTGGATGTGAAGCTTGACCGCACTGCTTTGCGTGAAGCGCCGGTTGCAATGCTGGCATTGGTACCGTTTCTCACCCGTGTGCACCTGTTAAACGTTTTATTTAGTTAATAGCCTGGCTAAGAAAATAAAAAACCTGCTCTGGAGGCGCCACATTAGCTATGGTTATAGCAACACTTGATTGCTACGGTTATACTGACAAATAACTTACAATATCCAATAACAAGGCACGGTTGACAATTGACATCACACTTTGACAGTCAGCAATGCCATCTTATTGTTTTTTTAATTGATCGTTGCCACTTGAAGAAATTAGTTTCAATAGTTTTCCGCAATTTGGCGAGGTTTTTATTTTAATATAGGCTATAGAATATTAGTAAGCTTTTTTTTTAAGGTTGGCCAAAAAATGTTGCTTACGGAACGAGGGCTCTACAGAAAAATAAAATGAGTTGGCTGATATGATAAAATGTGATGATGTCATCGTTTCTGATGCGATCACGCAAAGCGACCCTAAGCATAGCCCTCAACAATTGAGTGACCTGGAGCTTTCTTATGGTGGCCCATTGTAAGCGGCCATGTTTATGAGTGACGATGAGATATCATTAAACACAATTTACATTATTTATAAGTGTGGTAGAGCCATGTTGCAGAGACAGATTATGTCGTTTAGTCAAATAAAGTTTTACGATTGTGCGGGAAAAACAACGACTAAAAAAACACGCGGTATGTTTAACCAACTTCCATATTAGTTATTCTACTCACCACCATATGTCTGTCCCTGTTGCTGGGCATGCTGAAGCGGCGGTCGCATCTCGGACACTCGTAAGGCTTTTCATTCGTGTGTGTGCGCATGTGGACGATCAGGTTCGCATATTGCTGAAATAATTATTGTATCATTGGCATGACGAGGTACGTTGTGGTAAAAAATAATGAGGAATAATAAACTGATCCACAAAAAAATAGTGGGGCTAGCACCTAAAATACTACGTTAGCATCTTACTTAGTAGTTTAGGTGCTAACTTTGTAGTTTAGGTGCTAAATTAGTATTTTAAGTGCTAACTTTGTATTTTAGGTGCTAACTTAGTATTTTAAGTGCTAACTTAGTATTTTAGGTGCTAACTTAGTATTTCAGGTGCTAACTTAGTATTTTAGGTGCTAACTTAGTATTTTTGTGAGTAAGGTTAAATTAGATTGGTGATCGATTAAGTAAAACCCAAAAATAATTAGAAGGAGCTAGAGCATCTTCGACTCAAATGAGACACTGAGTTGCTCATGTGGGGATGTACAGTCAACAGCACATCAACCAATACACTTTGGACTTTGCACCGCTCATTATGTCAGGGGCGTAGGTAAGCGCTAATATCGAACTGCAAGTGTATGGTTGATGTACTGTTGACTGTACCTCCACATTACAGAACACAGTAAAGTAGCTTCATAACTGTTTTGCAATGTTTCTGGCTGTGAAATAATCTAGCTTAATCCCAGAAATGGAACCCAGGACTCCAAGATCATGGCCTTTTTTTAGGAGGAGAATGCGTTTATGTACCATAACCGCAGGCTGGCTAAACCTGTGGCCGTGTGTGGGACTCGAGACTAAAGCGTCCACTAGCCACTAAACTCCCCCGGTTTCCCCTTTACACCCGATTGGGACGAGTTTGTGCCAGCCTTGTGGCTATTGACCAGCTCCTCCCCGGGTAAAGATCATGGCCTAGTACTTACATCACTAGACTAGGGGTCGGTAACCTACGGCTCTTTGGAAGTGAAGCTGCGGAAGGGAAGCTCTTTGCCATAACAAAAACAAAAAAAATATGCAAGTACTATTTATAGTTGGATAGAAAAAAAATTGGTCTTTAAAACTGAAATTTGTAAATTGTAATTTTTAACTTTTTAAACTCAAAAAGTTGCAGACTCCTGCACTAGACAATCGAGGCCGTAAAACGTGAAACATAGGAATTCAAAATAAGTACTATCCGGTTCAGATGCTATTAGGATAATACCTTTTGGAGCTGCGTTACGCGACAGTGATGATTGACACACACATTGACAAAATAATGTGTTGCTAACGTTACGGACAGACGCAGTTGACGTCATTTGTCGCTTAATTCCTTAAGGTATTATCCTAATAGCATTTGAATCTGATAGTTAGTATGTAGTATAATGTAATACCTTAGTAGTGTGTCCGCAAACATCGCACATATACCGCTTGAGGAAGTCCGTTCCGGGATGCTCGCTCTCGTAGTGTTTGCGTGCTTGAACGTCGTTCACCAGGTATTTGCCACACTGGAAACAACAATAATTTACACATTTTGTCAGGCCCACACTTAAGTTTATAATTTAGAAAACAAGTAGTGGTAGAATTTAAATAGTTTTAATGTTGGTGACTAGCGTATAGTGTAGGGCTAGGCCATCCAGGAAGAGTTAGAATGGTAACGGCTATTCTGTGGCATGGTAGATAGTCTAGAATTTGATAGGGCTCTTCAGACGGGGTTCCGCGGGCAATAACAAACATACATGTAAAATAACTATGTTTATAGAAAATCAAACTGCCTATTTTTATATGAAAATAAATATTTAAAATAATAAACATATTTTTTTTCACTAGGACCAATGTTGTCGACGCCATAATAAAAGTTAAAGGTGTTTATTGGATCTACTTCGTAGTCTATGTCCCAAATCTGCACAACATTTTTTTTGGGGCCCAGTCTTTTGCATTGCCCTTTAATGTAAGAATAATTTTACTTGATGTCTCTCACTTAGGTTTTTTGTCTAACATGTGCTTTTAATGCAATTTAACATCCGAAAAAGTAAATATGAATAAATATGTGAGTGGTTGACCAAAAAGGGACCTCAAGGGAAAATAATTGATTTCGAGTAAATCGCGTTTAAAATTTCGCGTTTTATTAGAGGATGTATTACGCCTTGGCTCACAAAAAAAATCATAAAAAAAAAACTATGGTGCCTTAAAATATTCTGGTTGGACCAAAACAAAGCTAAAAGACCACAGATTCAAAAATTCAAAAAAAAAACAGTTTCCAATCCCTCCGGGTCCCTTTTTGGTCTACCACTGACATATACTATAGAGAAAGAATAAGCCAGCAGGTGCGTACCTCGACGCAGCTGGTGGGCGTGGCGGCGCCGTTGTTGACGATGTCGGACGCGCTCTGGTACTTGCGCCGCCGCGTGCCCGCCGGCTCGCGGAAGTGGTTCGCCTTGCCCGAACTGAGGACATGACAACCAATGATATTAAATTAATAAAAGAGGTAGATAGGTTATGTCAGTACTGAAGCGAAGTCAAAAATTGTCCACGGCGTACGATCGAGGTCTCCCGCGCGTGATCACTTTTGGAAAAACATACCGTGCACGCGCATCGTGACTTCTTAGGAGCGGAGCTTGTAAACGTGAAAATACTGCACAGGATTTTAGCCCTAAGGGTGATCACGCGCGGGAGACCTCGATCGTACGTATAGACCGTCAAACTTTTCTGTTCCGGTGGCCAAAATTGGAACTACGTGAAATGTCCGTTTTTGCAATGGAAAAAAGATATTCAATGACAGTACTAAAGCGACAGTAGCGATGCCGCCACCGGTATATAAGTTTGTCGGTCTATACCTATCAAACTGTCAATGCTTTCGCGTGACTGAGCTCGGGTTTGCTATAAAGCTTAGTTTTCGAGTGCCAATTTTTTAGCTCAAGTATCCTATCTACCTATTTTTTATTATAATATTATTGATAACAACTATGTATTACAATACGCTTCAAACAACGGGAGATGGCAACACACCCCATTAGTTACACAAGCGTCAAACAAAGGGAGGATAGCTAGCAAAAATCTCCACCAATTTAAGGTACAGATACACTAGGGTACAAATAGAGCAACATGTTTCGGAACATGTCGCTCGTCAACAACGTTAAGAATCTCGGGGACAAAAATTTCACGTAAATTCTCCTTGAAATATTGAGGGACATGTTGCGGGCCTCAATGCAACGACGCAGCGTCACGTAGATTGAGTGTTGCGCGTCATGTTGCGGTACAAAATGTTCCCTAGTGTATCTGAGCTTTTAAACAAGCTTTGAAAAAAAGTTTGTCGGTCTATATTATTTTGCGTTGCTAACGTTACGGACATTGGACAAGCGCAGTTGACGTAATTTTTCGCTCAATTCCAAAAGGTATTGTCCTAAAAGTATTTGAATCTGATAGTAATTATTATACTCACATATTGCTAAGCGCATGTTTATTGGAGCTGCCTAGATGCACGTTAAATGCATCCTGTCCCACAAACTGGACGCTGCACTCGGCACAATAGAAAGGATTGGTCGGGTCCACCGGGATGCCTGCAACCTCCTCTAGTTCCTGAGAACAGACACGCACCATCGCATTTATAGACGAATCGAAGTATTACTTTAGTCTAAGACATGACTTAAATAACCGTTTTTGTACAATAAACGAACTGACAAGCAAAAGTAAACAAACATTAATACTTATATGATAATTCTAACTTCATTAAAATAAAATAATACATCGTTTATATAACAACGATAACTTAAATCATGTCTTAGACTTAAGTAATACGAGCCATAGCGCTTTTATAAATACAAAATCAAAATGCTGGGAGGACAGACAGCAGTAATACAAGCTGCACATTCTGAGCTACTATACACGATCAATTAGGCTGCCCGGCCACACCAGACTTTTTGTATGACCGACAATCGGTGACCGACTTTATTTCTATGGTATTTCTGACAGACTTTTTGTAGGACGTGTGCGTTGCTCCATTGCTATCAGTACGTTCTATTTGTCACCTACAAAAAGTCGGTCACCGATTATCCGACGTGGGCGGGCAGCCTTAGGGTTTTTAGAATAAAAAATCTGCTAGATGGCGCTACGTAGCTATAAAGTGCAACTAAACGCGATTGGTTCATTTTGCCATTCCTGATAGCGGTTTGAAATCTTTCGTCAAAATAAAACAATTACGTTTTAGTTAGACCTTATGGCTACTGCTAATGTACTGACCTCTCTAGTATGAGCCATCTGCTTGTGGCAGTAGAGACCCGTCTCGCTGACGAAACTGTGCCCGCACAGATTGCATATGTGATTCGAGGGATGTTTCATTCGTATGTGCGTTAATCTCGTCGACAGTTTTCTGTAAATATTAAGAAAAATGTTTTAATACATAATTACGCCTGCTTGTTTGTTTTGAGTCGGTGAAAGCCAAAATACCAACGTAATCAACACAAGACTTCAAAAATAACATTAATTTACAGACTTAGGGTATACGCAATAATCCTAGACTTAATAGATGTGACATGTTATGTAAAATGTAAACTATACAAATTAAAATACTTACGTATACAATTTATCGCAGTGAGGACAAGGATATGTAACATTCTTATGCCATTTATAGTGCGTATGTGCTTGACTCCTGTAAAATAAAAATAAATGATAAAAAGTATAAAGAATACTGTACTTTTGAACTTTATATCAGTCTACTTCATCATCTGATTTTGTTGTAAAGCCTGACCAGGAATATAAAAAACTTCGCCATATTGCGGAAAAATATTGGAACTAATTTCTTCATGTGGCAACAATCAAATAATAGAAAAAATAAGATGTGATTCATTGTTATTCTGCCAAAATGTGATGTCAATTGTCAACGGTGCCTTGTTACTATTGGTTAGTGTGAGTTGTATGTAAGAGTAACCATAGCGACCCAATGTTGCTATAACTAGTGTTGTGCCGTTCTCGAGAACGTTCTCCCACCTGAGAATATTGCCGGGAACGCTCCCGGCAACGTTCTCCGAAGTGAGAATGGTTGAGAATCATTTTTATTAAATGGACACAACCAACCTTTCTTAATTTAAATAGTATTAAATAAGGTCTACAGATCATTGTGTATAATCTATTTGCAGTAAAATACTATATTCCCAGTATTCTCGAGAATATTCTCGGGAACTTTCTCGGAAATATTCTCAGCATTACTGCACCTATAATATTTTTTGTGAAATATTATTTTATTGATAATGGACTATGACAGCATTTTCTTTTTATGCGTAATTTGATAATAAACAGTTAAATTATTCGTTTACTGACATGAAATATAATACATTTTGTATAGTAGAATGGTCATAATGAAACTAATCTTTGCAATCAACTCTGTTTAAGTAATTTGACAAGATAACATCAACTTCAGGACTACAACATTGACTAAGAATGACTGAGTGAACGCTCTGAAATCAGATAATTAAAAAAAATCAAAATAATTCAGTCTTATTAACTACTGGTTAATAACTCAAAATAAATCAACAACTATCCAAAGATAAAATTAACCGACTGATTGGAAAATATCAACTTAGAACTAAGGTCTCTTTCAAATTAGACGTACCGGGAACGCTCGACAGCAATACGTCAACCGTACTGTTACCGCACCGCGTGCTATGTATTGTTACGACGATACCCGGCAACGGAGCATGCACGCGAAAACGGACCTAATTCCTTTGCGCAATAAGGTTCATTCTCGCGCGCACTCGTCTGCTTGTTTACATCCGCGCGCGCTTGTTTAGATCCGAAGAATTATCCTGTTCGATCGCGTGCGATCGCGCGGTTTCGCGAATGATCCAAGAAATTAATAGAGCGGCCGCGCCGGGTATAAATAGAGAGTAAGCGACGCTGCGTCAAGTACATATTAATTCTTCGGAAAGACATCAGTGCGAACTATCCTGCGACGTTTGAAGTGAACAGCGTTTACGAGTGTTTGTTTAGAATTGTCTACGTGGATTCTAAAGTGTTAAGTTGTGTTAAAGTTGTGTATTTCAGTTTAGTGGTTTAAAATAAATAATTGTCTTTTCGTAACCGGCATTTAATTGAATTAACGTACCCCGTACCCGCAACAGTATGAAAAATAACGACCGTCTGTACGCGGTATACGGCAAACGCGTGGCTACCGTACCGCAGCCGTCCGACACAAAACGTCCAATTTGAAAGAGCCCTTAAGAGGGCTATTACAAATTTTCACTCTGCGAGAATAGGCATTTGACATGTTTTGACAACTCATTGGTCACGTGACCACAATACTGTGTTGAAATAACGACCAAACCATTATGATACTTTTCCCAAGTTTTGTTGTTTTGTTTCTATGGAATAATCGTTATCGCTATACCCGCCCATTTGTGCCATGGATCTAGTAGGTGAAGAAACAGATTATAATATGAAGATGATATCATAAATGAGACAGATAATATTTGTTAAAAATTAAATTTATTTTATTACCTTGTCATTTATCTAGCAAAGGACGTATTTCGTTTTAGATAAAAGTTATAGCTTAGATTAGAATAAAACTTATGACAATTTACATGGTTAGTATAAAACACCATAAAGTAACTAGGTATTTTGGTGTGAAAAAGCATTAAAAAGACAGTGTTTTTATTACAGAGTCAAACGAGGCCAAACATTTGTTTAGATTAGAATACTATATGCCTAAATGGCATCGATTTTCGAGAGTTGACTATTTCTGGGAGCAGACACTCTCGTAGTAAAAGCGTGTCAATTTGGGTAACATCTCGATGTTACAAAAGTTATCGTTCCGTGGAACTCTAACTACTTTCATTAATAGTCCGGACCAGTCCAAACTGCAAAAAGGCAGAACTACGTAATCTGTCACCTGAAACAATTATATTTATTAATAAAATATGAAAATAGAATAACAGCTTCAAAATTCTTGGGTTCATTCATACTTACATTCTCAGATCCTGTTTCTATCGTCCTAGCATTTATCTCCTCAAGTTCTGCTATTGGCGGTTCGTCTATATTAATTGATTTTTTTTTGTGTTTTGTGTTTTTCGACCCATGCTGAAAATAACGAAATGAATATTAAGAATAATTTAACAACATAAAAAGCTTTGTAAACTCAAAATAATTTTGACAAAACAACCGACCTCAAATTGCACATCTGGCACAAAAAAAAAACTTTTGGACTTCCACTACAATAATAATATTAACTATAAATTAAGGTAAATGCTTGAATAGTTATTAAAATTACCGAAAGCGGTATTTGTTTTTCCAAATCAGTCATCAAATAATATCTGCCTATATTGCCGAATATGTTCGGATGGCCATCTGCGGTCTTCTTATTTAGTTCTACCACACCAAATGATACTTTCTGAATGCAAATGCTTGATTTGTAGCTAAAAATATTAAAATCTTTGTAGGTATGTGCCCCTATAATGTTTGAGAAGTTCCCTTAGTTCCTCGGGGATCCCGTCATCATAACTGGATTGTAATGACAACGGGACCAATATGGACTTAAATGTTTCTAAATGAAAAAAAAAAAAAGAAAACGGTTTATAATTACAGAGTTCTGAGGTAACAACAGACGCGACCAGACGCGACGACGCGACGTGACGATTTGAAGAGTAGCTGTCCAATTATTATTATTTTCAGAGATCAACTCTTTCTTATTATTATTTCAAAAAAGAGCAATCCATTTAATACAATGTGTGAAAATTTCGAAAAACAAATGAATGTCGGGAAAACGTTGTTTATTGATCTGAAGAAAGAAAAAACAGGTGCAAGCGATTTTCGACCTTATCGTCATTTACCAAAATAACGGATTTTAATGAACCAGCAAAGATAGTCAACAAGCGGTTGCGAAAAAGCTACAAAATTTTAAATGTCAATAAGGTTGAAAATCGCTTGCACCTGTTTTTTTACTTCAAATAAATAGACAAACAAGAAAAACAGATGCAAGCGATTTTCAACCTTATTGACATTTAAAATTTTGTTGCTTTTTCGCAACCGCTTGTTGACTACCTTTGCTGGTTCATTAAAATCCATTATTTTGGTAAATGTCGATAAGGTCGAAAATCGCTTGCACCTGTTTTTCTTACTTCAGATCAATAAACAATGTTTTCCCGACATTCATTTGTTTTCCCGACATGCATTTGTTTTCCGAAATTTTTGAAATAATAATGATAATATAATTGGACAGCTACTCTTCAAATCGTCGCGTCGTCGCGTCTTGTCGCGCAAAAAAATACTCTCAAAAACAAGTCCGCATTCGTACGGTACATAATATAGGCATCTACTGGGGTAGCCCTTCCTACCTATCTAAATAACCAGTAGGGGCAGTCGAAACTTTGCCCCTACTAGGGGCAGACGGAACTAAAAAGTTTCGACTGCCCCTACTGGTGGCAGACTTAGTAGAGGCAGTCCGGAATAATCCCTACTAAGTGATAGTGGGTACTTTATTTTGTCAGTGATCAACTTACGAGTTGTTTATAAATCAACATTTGAGAAAAACTTTATGGAGGCCCTTATTTTGTTTTGAGTAGGAGATTCAATATAAAACAAACACTAAAAATAATTATACTTACGTGATGAAAACTTGGTAGTCGCAGTATACACTGACGCTCGCTCGATCGTACTGGCGCGAAAAAATTCGACATAGGTCCAACGCCGAGAGCGCTCCGCGCAGTACTGAGTTCGGACGGCCAGCGCATCGCATTTTGTAGTAATTTTGCAGTTATATGAATGTTATTATCAAAATAGGATAATAAATGAATGGTTTAAAATCAGTCTTGGGCAAAATGTAATCAGATTAATGATTAAGGATTACGACTACAATATGTAATCTTCAATCACGATTACAGATTACAGAAATCAATCAAAAATGTAATCATATTGGTGATTAATGATTATTAATCTGTAATCGTAATCTTGATTACAAAATTATGATTAATTAATAAAACCAACAGTCGAAATTTAAAAAAATAAAAGAACATAGTGTATATCAATAAATCATCTTTATTTTTACTCTGTGCTTTTTTATATCCTAAATAATTATTTGACGTAAAAAAATACTGTATTGGAACCATCAGAATGTTATTTCCGTACCTGGCGTGAATAAGTTGATATGTCATTTTTGCATACTTTCAGGGCGGCCAATTTAAAGTTGACGATCTATTGGTAAATCGAAATTAATGATGATTACTTTTTTGATAGTTAAATTTAGGTTCTTTAAGGAGCTGTTTTAAGTCTACGTTACAAAATAAATGTAATTTGTATTTGTTAATGCATTTAAAAAGAGACTTATCCAGTTGTTCACCGACGCTTATCAACTTATTCCCTGAAGAAAGATAAAAATTCATTTAAATAAAAAATCAAATGAAGTAATAACAAAGTTTAATTATTATTGCAGAAACAAATTAAAATTCTATATTTTTTTCGAATTTATGAAATTGTACATTTATAAATAACAAGAAAAACAGGCGCAGTTGACGTTATTTGTCGCTCAATTCCAAAAATAATAGCATTTGAATCGGCTAATACAATAACAGCCAACCACTCAATTTCTAGATGCATACAAATTGTGATAATTAATGGCAACTCAATAAAATATAAATTATATTCGTTAATTCATTTAAACTTAGTTAAGAATAATCATGTAATTTAGATTACTGATTACTGTAATCAAGATTAAAGATTACATATTCAATCATGATTAATAGTAATCACGACTACTTTAATCTGATTGAAAGTAATCATGATTACTTTCAATCAGATTATTAATCCGATTAAAAAAGTAGTTGATTACGCCCATCTCTGTTTAAAATTATAAAATCTTCATTCCTCATGATGTAACAATTATTTTGGTATATATTTTGCCTAATTGTGTTGTCGTAGAAAGGAGAAATTCACAGTTAACTTAAAGCGATTTTCGAAGATTTTTGCTTTAGGACTAGATGTTTTTTTATATATAAAACCAAAGATATTTAAAAATCCCAGGCCGCTAAGAACTATACGACTATATAAGAGATAACATTCTATTTTTTTTATTTAATTTGCTCAGAACAGTAGTTCAATCCAGGAGCTTAAAAATGTGCCTTCGCGCATTTTATGAAAATCTTTCTCTGCAATTTTGGGTTCAATTAAAAAGTTAAGCAAAATTTCGAAAAAGCAAGGCCGCTACAAACTATTCCAATAGATACTCTACACTATTTAATAAGTCATTATTGTTAATGTATTTTTGTTTCTGAGATCGATAACGCCAAAGTTGGCCATTTTATGCAAAAATCACAGTCGAGATGTCATATGACTCTTAACATCTAAAAATCAACAACAATATTAAAATTAACAATATTTAACGACCATGAATTTGTGTTTGGGTCTTATTTGAGGAATTAGCCATTAGGAGTTTTATTCATAAGCTTCCAATTATGAACCACGTGACATAGTTTTCCAGCTCTATCAGTCTTTAGTTTGTTTATTTTCTGGCTATGTATATTAGAAAATGTCGAAAACTCCTTTCCACAGTTGCCGAAGTTGATGGTATGGATAAAATTTTCAGAGCAGGTCTCCACAAATCTGAGTTCGGAAAAAATAAATTCCACCAAGACCAAGGTTGAATCGTGTAACACGCTGATTCATAAAGAAAAGTTTTATCATAAATGCCAGTTCGTCCTTTATAATTTGCTAAATCTTCAAGGATTCTTGGTCCTTTTGTCTCGTATCCACACTGTGCAATATTCATTATTGCCTGGCATCCTTCGGGATTCGCATTAGCAGGTAAAGTTGTACCTTGGTTACCAGGGTCCAAAATAGTGGCCGCAAAATGAACTGATTTAATGCATTGTCTTTTCTTTGCCAATAATAAAACATACAAACACTGTACATATTTATATCAGCTATAAATATACAAAAACATCAAATTATAAATTAAAATTTAGTTGAGAACGGTGAGAATATTCCCAGGAGCGTTCTTGTTTCTCGAGAATATTCTCACTGGCAATATTGCCGGGAACGAGAAAGTTCTCAGCGGCACATCACTAGCTATAACCATAGCTTATGTGGCGCCTCCGGAGCAGGTTTTTTATATTCCTGGTCTGGCTTTAAAGAACTTTATATAAAAACCAAATAACTGTAAAGAAAAAAATTGTTTTTTTTTCACTTTGTTTATAGGTACACCAGTTTTTATCCCGGGATTCACGATATTAAATGACATAGAGTGGATCATGTTTTACTAATATTGACTTACATACGTTAGGGGCCTTTGTAACCCGAGGGCCCTATATCATTGATACGGCTGACACGGCGGTAGCTACGCCCCTGTAGGTAATATAATCTAGTACACTTACTTGTTGAAACAGACATACTCGCATTCTCGACAGGAGAACTTGAAGAGATGTGTGATGTTCATGTGTTTGTACATCTTGCGAGCGTCCCTGAAGTACAGCTTGCACATGTCACATTGAAGCTTCCCTGAGAGGGCCTGTGACATAATTATAGACTGATTGTGACGGATTTCCAAAAGTAACATTATAATACTATTATCCTTTACAAAATTTCAATTTTTTTTTATAGACGCTGCTTGGAATGATACTACCATAAATAAAAATAATATAATTGATAAAAAGACGCAAGTTAACATGCAAAGAGCCGCATGTGGCTCGCGAGAAGCTGGTTGGAATCGAACTCACGACCTCCGTCTTTTAGGACCCGAGTGATGTAACCACTCCTCGCTTGTAGGCGGTATTTAATCAAAGCAGACAATTCCTTTCTTACCATTAAATAAATGTTTTTTATACTTACTGGATCATGTTTCCTCATATGCTTATTATATGTGTGGAGCACTCTAAAACCCCTAAAGCATAATTCACACCTATACTTCGCTTCAATATAGTTCTTGGTCATTCTTCTTGCCTTAACCAATAGATACTGCTCCTCTTGTCTAACCGGAGTGTATATAAGGAAGTCGTCTGGCATTTTCTTGCTTGGTTTCTTAGGAGCCTTGGGTACGATGACCGCTTTCTTTCGTTTACCTCCCTTTTTACTGAGCCAAGTCGGTCGATCGTTAGGCCAGTATAGCCCGCGACCTCTGTTCCCTCTTTGGAGGTGGGCCCATATGTAATGCTGTTTTGCTGAGGCACTAGAAAAAGTATTTATGTTTGTTTAATTTCGTTACAACAGAAACTTATGGTATATGTTTAGGGCTGGTCTCCTGGGTTCTTACCCACTCAGATATTACGTTTTTGTAAGGTAAGTAGAAACATAGTTGGAGCATACAATAACATCATAAATATAATCTTGTTAAATACCAAAAATGTCTATTTTTAGTAGAATACACATATCAAAGTTGATTCTGGGATTGTTGAATTATTATAATAAAAAAAAGTCGGTATACGGGCGAAAGTTTTACGTGACAACGACTTTTTATGTCTGTCTCTCTCGCTCTTAGGCGGGACGCGTGCCTCTCACTCGCTCTCATTGTGAGCGCATAACGTGAGCGGAGCGTAACGCAGTTTCTTGAAGTGTCACCCGGCAAACCAATTTATAAGACGTTGTCACGTCAAAAAATAAATCTAATAAATTGCAGTTTCTACCAATCAATCATGATAATTATAAGTATGATTGTATGTATTTTTCTGTATTTTTTATTATACCTAAGTATTATTATGTATTTTGACAACTGTTGTCCCACATTGAATTCTATACTCTGTAACTATTGTAGCATTAAACAATACAATAAATGATTATATTTTATACTCACCGATGAAAATTGACTTCTGGACATTTCTTACAAATATATTTGTACATATGTTTCTCAGTCATGTGCGTTCGTAATAAGAAATCTGTCTTATAGTAGTAATCACATAATTCACAATGAAACGTTCCATTAGTATACTGAAAAAATTAATAACCATCACACAAGTGTTTATCCATTTAATAAAAACAAATGCTGTAATAATGTATACAGGGTGGAAAGTTTCAATGGGGCAGCCAAGGGAGGTACCTTAATCGTTGCAGCTACAAGAAATTGGTCTTAGGAGACTATCCATAATTTTTTTTAAAAATTACATTCCCATTCACAGATTTTTAAAAAAATGTACGGTTGTCAAGAAAATTACCATTTTTCACAAAATCTATCTCATATATATATCTGAGCAAACTCCTTACCTTGTCATGCATTCGTAAATGTGCTTTCAACCTATTCTCATTAAAGAAAGCCTTACTACATATATGGCAGCGATGTTTACCAGTGCCAAGCATTTTATATATTTCAACAACAGCTCGGGCCTCTTTCATAGTAATTGGAAGAATTGTTGCATATTCCTGATCCAACTTACTGCCATCAGCATTATTTTCTTCAACTTTCGTTCTACCCAAATGTGTCTTATCTGATTCATTTTCCATTATGCTTGTATCGTTGTCCAACATGCTAGTGTCATTATCGAAAGCGCTTATATCATTGTCACTGTCAGAGAAATCTTCATTTTTTTCATAAATATTGTCGCATGCATTGAAGCAGCTTGTAGTTGCATGATCTTCTTCTGACCCATCTTTAACTTCGTTTATGGTTATTTCTATTTGACCAATTTCTGGATGAGGTGTGTCTATTTCATTCTCAGTTTTGACAGCATGTTCATCTTTGAATTCAACGTTTTCACTTATAGGGATTGACTCAAACATTTCATCCTTTGTAAGAGTGCCATACGTAACAATTGGTATTTTCTCTCTACAAATGGTTGTGATACGGTTGTTTTTAATCCAATGAAATTTAATTTCTTCATAATGAGCTTTATCTACACTTAAATACGATAAAGATGATTTGTTACCAATGATGGCACGATTCACGGCTTTTAACATTGGTATTTTTATCTGAAAAGTAAACGGTGGTATAAATTATTTGGGTTGTGTACAGATTGTTGGGGTTATGGTAACACAATAGGAACATCTTTGAAACATACATTTCTTATTTGTTTACAAAATTATGAGAGCTACATTTGTAATAGTAATAAAATCTGGGTTTGATAGATCATACCTCTTTATTCTTCTTTAGCAATTCTCTCAATGTAAAGTTAGCTCGCTTACATTTGTCCCTAAACTTTACAAAACGATTCACATGACTAACACACTCATAACATAGAAATTCTGGCATTCCATCGCATTTACTAGTCTGAAAAAAAAAGTTTATATTAGCAATTTAAATTCTGAATTTTCTCTTCCTCTAAATTAATGGAGCAATGAGTATCATATAAGTAGTTCAAGAAAATAAATAATGTACCAATTTATTTGAATATTATGTATTGCTTACAACACAATCAGACCTACCATTATGAGTGTTGTTATAAAGTTATAACTATTTTAAATAGATCAGTATTGTGTAAAAATGTTAAGTATTTCCTATATACTATGAATGCTTTGATATAATTATAATCTAATAGCATTAACGGAGAATCAATGAAAAATAAACAAATTGTACCTTTAGTCCTGCAATGTCGTTGAATTGACGCCGCAGTGCACCACTATCAAGATTGAATAACTTAACTTCTGTATTAAAGCACACGATGCACGCTTTTATATCCCACATTCTTCAATAAACAAATCTTCTCAGAATCATATCAATAATGAAAAATAAATCAAATTCAGCAAAACCCTAGGCACGCAAGAGCTGGCATTCAGTTTTACCAAATTACCAAGTTTTACTTATTACCGTGTCTGACACATGAAAAGCTACATCATCTGACAATTTGACAAGTTCTACGGACCAATGATATTGAAGACCGGTTTTGTTACTTTTACGTTGATTGGTGCGAACTTATTTCGCTTCTTAGCGTACAAAACTCAAAACCTTTTGGTCCAAAACTCTAAATTGTTCATAAAATTTGTTCATAAAATAACTTAGGTGCATATTATAATCATAGTAGGCATATAATTTGCACGGTTCCACTTTATAGTTAAACTGAATTCATGGAGCATAGTCAAATAGATTGCCTATTTCAAAGCTCTATACAATTTATAAAAATAAGATAATAAGATAATTTATAAAAATAAGATATATAATAATTTATATAAGATTTATAAAAATCCCTATAAATCGAAAATACTTACTTACTTACTATGATGGCGCAGCGACCCAAAGAGAGTCTTGGCCTCCGATATTAATTTACGCCACCTCGGCCGGTCCTGGGCCTCCTCCCGCCAGTTCATGACGCCAAGGGTGCATAGATCCTTTTCCACCTCGTCACTCCAACGGTACCTCGGGCGGCCAATAGGACGTCGGCCAACCGGTCGACCCGCGTACGCTCGCTTTACGGCCCGGTCTTCTGGCATTCTTTCGACGTGGCCGATCCAGCGGAGCCTATTCGCTTTATCTTGACCAATAATGTTGGGCTCACCGACCAGCTCCTCTATTTCCTCATTTTTCCTCCTTCTCCATGAGCCATCCTCCAGCCGCACCGGACCCAAGATCTTTCGCATTACTTTTCTTTCCGCGATCAAAAGTTTATTTTCCTCTTTTTGCGTTAGCGTCCAGGCTTCGCATCCATACATCAGTATTGGTCTTATTACAGTGTTGTAAATGCGTATCTTTGTTTTTCTACTAAGAAGCCTGGACACCAGCACTCTGTGTAAGGCAGCATCGAAGCATAAATCGAAAATAAATAAACTTAATAATAAATAACCCTTCGGCCATTTACACAGCGCGTACCTTCCAACCAACCCAACGCGTTGGGTGGGGGTGTGAAGGAAACACAGGTTGGAAGTTCTTGCTACTTTATTCGCTGTTCTATCTTGATGGTCGTTGGTTCGAAGGAATAAGGCTGCGTCCCCAGTAGGCAAACTGTTAGCGGCAGACTGAGTTTGCGGCCTACCGATTTAGTACGCCTTTCCATATATTAGAAATGGAGTGTCCACAGTTTGCTAGTTTTGATTTAACTGTACGCAGTCAGCGTTACGCGCAAACTGTGGACACTCCATGGAAAGGCGTACTAAATCGATAAGCCGCAAACTCAGTCTGCCGCTAACAGTTGGCCTACTGGGGACGCAGCCTAAGATCTTCCAACCTGTGTTTCCTTAAGTCCCCAACAACGCGTGGTCCTTCGAGCCGGATTCCCAGTGTACTTTACTATATGAACCAAACCCAAACTTAGCATAGCTTGTATAAAGTTTGTTAAACGAGTTAGGTACCAGACAACGGATGAAAATTGCTTTTAAACTTTTTTTAATAGAAAAACCCAGACCGGTACAGACATGTTCTGCACACATATTATGTTTGTACAGGTCCCGGCAAACTTCTTGAATAACGGGTGGGTTTTCACGAATTTTGACATGCCTGCGCGCTATTGGTCAGAAGCAAACAAGTGCACATGCGCGAACTTTCCCCCTCTCCGTTGACCGATGTTCAATAAGTTTGCCGGTACCTTTACCGTGCCGTGCGGGCATCAATCCCGTAAGTCTGGTGACCGTTTGGTGTAATAGTAAAATAGCCGACTTACAACACCAAATGGTTTGTCTCGTTCATTGTCACTAATCGTCGTTGTATAATCGGATTTATAAATTGCAGGTGCCTGCCAAGATTCAAACCAAGGAAATATATTTTGTGTGATGCCTGCACGGGTATTAGTAGTAATCATAGAGTATATTGAATATACCAGCCGGTAAAGCCTTTGAAGAGGCTATTCAGTTATTAAGGGTATTTAAAATTTATTCTTGCAAAGTATGAAAGCCAGCTTTATGTTTAAATATTGATTTATTATTTATGTACTCATTCGCCAGTATTATTGCTATTAGCATTAGTACCTACATAAGGTGTACACTTTGAAAATAACACTTAAAAGTAAAAATTAATTACAATAGGTAATCCCTTCCACAATCATTGGAATTTTAAGTTATTTAACAGTGAAAACATGTAGCAAGAATACAAGTATATATTATCCGATTCCCTCCCTTACATCAACAATCTAATAATACTGAACATAGTAGGTACCTACCTACTCATAGAATAAGTAATCATTCTTTGTAGATAGGTACTACCTATATGGCAAAGAGTATAGTAATAGACAGACATATAATATACTATATGTATATTACCTAATTGGACACTTTACTACCTTCTATTTTGAATGCCAACTTGGCCAACACAGGCTTTGGGGCGAATTTGCCAATGTAAAGTATGTATTAAGTAATTTAAGTATATCAATTTAATTAAAAAAGCAGTTTACTAATAAATGAGGTACTAAATAATAAGTTAAAGATATTTTTTTAAATGGCCCATTTTGACCGAAAATAAAAATGAACATGTAGGTATACCTAGTTAAAAAAAATATCAATATTTCAGATATTAAGTATACGTTCAGCATGAATAAATCACAATGATGTTGAATTCAAATGAATTTTACCCAACAGATAAATATAAAATAAACACGTACAAATAGCAGTACCTACCATAGTATGTGTATTGTATACCTACCCAGCTAATGTTACTCATACTGATATCTGCTATACTGAGATCTTAAATGAAAATTATAATAAAATCTCAACTTAATATAAGCTAAAACAATCTGTTACTATTATAAAACAGAAATTTTCAAAGTTACTAATGTGATCCTAGGTGCTGAGGGCACCTAGTATCCATTATCATGAAAGTTTATCTCACATTATTTTAACCTATTATTGTTTTCATATCTTTTTCTCTTTTTTTGGTTCTATTTCTGTGTCTTTATCATCAACAATACGCATTGGGTTGATATTTGGAAACAAGGATTTGTTCCTTCTTTTACCTCTCCCTATATAACCACGTTTACGAACTTCTGGGCCCTCATTTGAGAGTAACATTGGCCACAAAAACAAAACGTTAAAACGTTCCATCAAAAGATACAATTGATCACGAAATATAACATTTCTTGATTTCAACAGATTCACATCAAGTTTTGGAAGGCTTCTTGATGTGATATGAGTTATTAAAGCTCTGCAACCAGTTATTGTTGCAAAGTTTGGAGGTAAAACATATTCTGTAGCTCCTAATGTTATATCTCCCCAGATATTAGGTGGCTTATCCATTCTTATAGTATTCATCACTTCTTTTCTAGAATAAGATTTCACTTTTACTGAACATACATCCTGTTCAGGGTCTGATAGTTCAGGGTACACATCAGAATATGTACTTGTGTTAAATTGATCTTTGTTTAGGCTGGACTTTAGAAAAATGAGCAGTTTTCGCAAATTTATGACACTAAGTTTATTTTCTGGAGGAGCAATTCTTTCATCAGGATTGTACATCATGGAACTGCTGGAAAGGTTGTCTTTACATTCTTCTTCTTTGATTTGTTCTGTTACAAGCAATGCTATAATGGCTTCTTCTATATCTTCCTCCGGAGAATCCTTAGTGATTCTCTTTGGTTTTTTAGTATCAAGTTCTGTTTGCATTCTTGTTTTTAATTTTTCTACTGCCTTGTTTAAGTTAGGCATTGCTTGACCGTGACATAACCGTCGCGCACCACGCCTCGGAGCAAAGGCCACATCAACATTAGGATTCCGTTTCATCCACTTTAATAGTGTCAGATGCCGTGCTCTTATACTAACGCGGTCCTTACCTGGGAAATATTTACATATGCTTGAATAATTTGTGTTGGAATCCTGATTTCCCATTAACTGAATCAATTTTCTGTCTTCTGATACAGTCCAGACAGTGGATAAAGATTTCGTTGACAAAAGCATATATCGCGTTCTTAATTGGATATGAGATCTGCCTGGTAAAAATGTTTGTATCTTCTTAAAGTCAGGTCCAAAATGTGCAATACTGTTAAGAATGACGGCATCTTCTTCAGGGAGAAACCTACCTTTCCTAAGCTCTTGTAGCCTCAGATATTTGTTATATATTTGGATTTTTGTTCGGTTTTCCATTGAAGCTGCAACCCTCCCCCAAGGTATGTAATTGTCTTCTCTATAATATTCAATTAACCTTTTCAGGTATTCCTCTTCTTCCTTGGTCCACTTGGACCCTGTAAACGTATTACTCATGTTTGTTCTGAAGTAAACAAAACATTGGTATCCTGTACGATTAGTGTTTAATTCTGCGGCAATCTTATCCCAATCTTGTAAATTATCACATGCTAATTGCTGCAAAAGGGAATGTTCTGTTTTGCTCCAACTCTCCTTATTTATACTAGGGTGTAAGAAAAGTTTCCAAAGAGCTCTATATTCTAAAGGGCTGTGGCGACGATTTAATTTATTAGCAACAGTGTCCCAATCATATTCCTGATCTACAGGTAATGCAACATCTTTGAGAGGTTTTTTGGCAACACCTGCCAAAGTCTTTTTCCATGTTTCTAAAGCTTTTTCTTTCTTCCCAGCAGTCATGGTAGTACTGCGACGAATTTCAGCCATTTTTGATTCTATTTCTTTGACTCTGATATCCCTTGACATCTTTAGCATTGATGATATGAATTCACTTTTATCTTTGACAGTCCATCCAGGTACTGAGGCGACTGTTGAGAAATCGTACATCTCAGATTTGGCCATAATTATAGTGTCGCTATTATCTGGGGCAGGAAAATTGTCTGCATCCTTAAAATATGGCTTACCACAATTTAAATATCGAAATTTCTCCATCCTTTTCTGACTAACAACATCCCAAGCCTGTATTTCTTGAATTCTCTGTCTACATTGTCGTAAGCGATCGCCGAGAACTTTCTCAAGTCGCTGGAGTTTCAAGTCAGTTAGTTTGTTAAGAGCTAACGCAGTCTCTATTTTAGAGTATTCTTCGATATTTGTGGAGGATCCCGCAGTGTTTTCGGTTTTAGAGCCGGAACATCTTGACCTCGAACCGCTTAGGGATGAGGAGTCTCCATCAGCTTCTAAAACTGCAGTAAGTTGCTCGAGATCTTCAATTTGCTTCTCTGTGTCTTCGTCACTATCGGTATCCATTTTGTAGAGATTAATAAATTAACGCGCTTTCAGCTTATTTTGAATAAATCAACGAAACGTGCAACAACTGCGATAGTCAACAGAAAGAAACACTCTGAAACACCTCTTGTAGTCTTGTCTTGGAAGGAATCTTGCAGGGTCTTTTCACTTCTATACTTTGAAGTTTTGTATGGAGGAGGATTAGCTCTCTTTAGTAGTTTCCTATATCGCTAGATGGCGTTAGCGACAAATTTGTGAGACGTTTTACGCAATTTCTTATTTCATTATTATTCTCAAAACTTAAAAATAATAGATAAACTGAATTTACAGAACACATTGTATCGCATATTTTATTAATAATTGCTACTTTAAATTCTTTTGTTTCCTTTAATACGTAAGAAATTTCAGTAAATTTATTTAAATATGCAGAATCTGGGGGGAACGGAACGTACATAGCGGCAAAATCATGGATGGCTATCTGTCATTCTGTCAATAGTGTCAATGTCAATACCGTTTGTTTACGTCAGGCTGATTTCACTCCGAACAAGTGACGGATTGTATGAATCAAATTGTACTTAAGGACTTTAACGCTAGATGTCACTAATTGACAAAAATTTATAGTTAGTTTTTTTTTGTTGGTATCTTTTCCTCTAACTTCTGTTTGCTGGCATTACTGCTTTTACGGTTCATTCTAAGTAACAACAATAATCGGAGTCAATATAATTTTATGATTATTTTATATATGAACAACCATTAATTCTAAATTATAATATAAATTACTTAAATTTTAAAATAAAAGCTAATAATTGCGTCGGTCTTTATATTTAAATGAATATTTAACCTTTTTGAATTAAAGTAATCTATGGAACGAAACGTAATAAATGTCAGCCGTGTTTCTCTCTTTACTGACAGACGTCAAACATATTGTATTGAATGCGAAAGTGTTTTTATGTTTTCTGCTATGTATATAATATTTATACGACTTGGATTTACACGACGACTTTAGTGTTTCCCTTGGACTCCGATAACCCTGCCCTTTGTGTTGTGATTGACTATTGCTGTTGCTTATTGGACTTGATCTGCCTTACGATTCGGATACCGGCGACAATGGTTATTCTTCTCATAAGTTGCGTTTCTAAGTTATTCTTATTAGAAAGTGCTTGTGTACCAAATAAAATTTTAAAAAGCTTACGACAGGACATGTATAAAAACGATAGTGTTAAAAAAATGTGTCATGATTATTTTAATAAAAGAAATAAATGGCTTTCGCATAATATTTTGATGTTTTTTTTCAGTTTATACTTGAATGCTCAATGCTAATTTATTTAATTTTTCTATATTAATTTATTCATTCATTGAGCATTCAAGTATTTAATTATAACCTAAAATATAAAAATATAAAACTTATATGAGTACCCGTATGTAGGTATGTATGTATAGGTATACGTTGTTGTGCATCTATCTATAGTTATGTTATTAAAAAAAATAGTTTTGGACTTAATCGCTTGGCGCGCTGCAGTCGCAATCCTTGACTGACAGCTCTATTTCTGGTATATTCAATATACTCTATGGTTTACGTTACGTGACACGAATGTGATATTTTGCTTTTTCTTGTGGTTTTTTTCTATTTAACGACCCTGCTTTTTCACCTGGACGCCGATTTATCTATTCCCTCGCTGACCAGTGCATTGAATTTAGGACTCCGATCTCTCCGGCGCCCCATACACTCTGACCAATCGCCTCGTTTTCCGGACTCCGATTTCTTTGCCTATCGACCTTTGCCTTGTGTTTTGAACTTAGATTCTTTGTTTTAAATAAATAAACATTATATTAGTTAGATGTGTTGTTTTATTTATGCCTATTTTAGTTTAAAATATAACAATAAAAATTAAATCATAAAATACGTATACCTATATACAGGCACGTAGGTATAGTGTAGTTATATATATTAGTCAATGGTGTAGCTATAGTTATAGATATTGAAAAATGTAATTTCTTCCGGTTTCACGAGATGGCGCTGAACGGCGATCTAACTGATGGCTCTATTATAAGGTACTCTGTGGAATCTTGACTGACTTGACCACAGAGTACCTTATAATTGACAAACAAAATGTCAAACAAGTCAAACCAACTGTCAAACAACTGTTTTTTTTTAAATTTATATAAGGACTCAAACAACTGTTACAGTCCGACAAACTTATATGTTCCGGTGGCGGCGTCGCTACTGCTGTCCTTTTAGTACTGTCATTAAATCTCAGCATTAAATATCGTTTTTGTATTGCAAAACACGTATAGTCTGTCTCAATCCAATTTAATGAAAAGGTAAACAAACCTTTCTCATTAAAAATTCTCATACTTTCGGCCACTAAATGGATTTAAAAACACATTCATAAGTAATTAGAAGGTTTCAACTTATATCTCACAAATTATTGCAAAGATCGTAGTTTTTTTAACACTTTTAAAATGCAGTTGAAAATTTTAAGATGAAAAGTGAGGTTATTTATCGAAGCAAAAATATTGTCTAATCTGTGGCCGCATAGTGCTTGACGTAAAATGTCTAACAGATAGTTCAATTATTTGTTCAATTATATCGATTGTGAATCGATGTTATGTTATCAAAGATAAAATATCACTGTATTTATTGATAAAAATTATCACTTAATATATGAATAATGTAATCTTATAATAATGATCTTATTTTACTTTTATTCAAAATAATCGATATTTGTCAAAAACGTGAAAACCAACATAACACAGTATTCAATTAATTGAATCGAAGCAATCAATTAATCTATCAATTTATAAATGTCTATTTTTTACCACATCACTAAATAGTCTATGGTCGGAATAATAGCGTCTTTGTTTACATTTTCACTTATAGTAGAACTCTAAGCATTTTCATTAAATTGGATTGAGACAGACTATAGTTCCAATTTTGGCCACCGTAACAGAAAAGTTTGTCGGTCTCATGGAAATAATATTGTCTATGTCTATAAATTGGCATTGGCATTTGACATGCTGAAGTCTCAAGGTGACCATCATCAAAGTGATAAATATGCCACACACACGAGAGCAATATTTTGCTTAATCTGCCAAACTTGATTTTATCACTTAATGAATTGAACGTCATTGATCACACCCACGGCAAAAATAAAAAAAGTGCGAAAGGTCTTCCTGGGAATTTCAATGGTAGGATGACTATATGAAGACAATTATTGTCTTCGTATAGTCATCCCACAATTTTATAATAATTATCAAAAGATACATAATATATCTATCTATCTATATTGGCATAGCTAAAATTTAGAAGTGGAATGTGCTGCAACGGCAGAAATCTGCCACTGCCACACATGGTCAACCTAGCCAGTTTTACCAACTGAAAGATGATAAATATTTATAATTTTACTCTTTCTGGCTCTGCATGGGCTCTGCGCGGTTTGTGTTTGGATTCAAATAGGTGTCAAAAAAAACTTAAACTTTTAAGAGGTCTAGGATAAACAAGGATAATAAACTAAATGAGCTTGTTACCTGTCAATTAAATGATGTAACCATAAACGTAATATTATTTCCATGGATGCAAGTTGTAGGTATGGATGGTGGACTTACTCATAGATTTAGTATATTTTTTAAACTTACTCGAGTGAGAAACCTTGTTTTGAACGGACTTTGATTTTGATTGGCTTGGCTAGGCCTCAGGGCTAGGCAGTCATTGTCAATTGTCAAGTCAATCAAACTGTCAAATAAAAATGTTTTCGGTTCGGTTTCGGTCGGAGCGCGTGTGAAAAAAGTACATGTGCGCGGCGCGGCGCCCGATCGATTTTGAGCCCTTCCATTGTTTTATTTGTATGCTACGCACATAGAAGTTATCAATTATATGTGTGTGTAAAATGTTGACTCCGCGGTTCAAGCTTTCTCAAGACGAGAATCACGTATTTATTGTCGTTCATGCTCCTTACACGAATATTGGTGATACAGAAATTGATGTGGACGGCGAGAATTTTCTGTTTGTTTCTAGTCCTTACTTTTTGAGACTGAGGCTGCCAGGGAGAATAGTTGATAATGATAGCTCCAAAGGGTCTTACACTTGTGATTCCGGCGACTTCAGCCTTACATTCGATAAAGAAACACCGGGCGAATACTTCGAAAACTTGGATATGATCACCAGTCTGTTAGCCCCAAGAGACATCCCTGATATTAATCCTAGCCTGGTTGAAATGCTTGAAGAAGATGGCATATCATTCGACGACGCTCAAGAGGATGATAATGGCAATAAATTCTCCTTTGGCTTTGCCAATAAAATCACATCTGAATTCAACGACATTGGAAGCGAATTTCCTCAGATTTTTGAACTAAAAACTCCTGAAAATGTCCCGATCGGTGAACGTAACAGTCTTAGAATGGAGTATGAGAATGATAAATTTTCATCAGACCATTATTTAGCAGATTTATATGATGAAGAACTTATAGCACCATATTTGTCTCCATCACCGTTTTGGGAAAGTTCTGAAATAAATGAGGACTTCACAGAAGATGATGTGGCAATTTTAAAAGATTTACCAAATAGACATTATTTGCTTACCAAAAATGAAAAGAGACAGATCATGCTGGGTCTCATTGATATATTGTATGGTTACTGTTATGATAAGAGAACAACGCTTAATGAGAGCACCGTAGAATCCAGTTGGACAATAAACAAACTGTCATCTACATTGAGTTGGTTTTGTGTCTTTAATGATATGAAGCAGGTTCTGGTTGCATGTTATAGAAGAGCATTGGTATACCCCATATTTAGAAAATTTGAGCTGTGCGAGAAAGTCAAAAGTGATCTTATGTCTTTGCTTAGGAAAGGCAAGAAGTTTATAATTAAATGTTTTATTGAGATACACAATATGTTCAACACAAGCAATGATGCTAGATATATTTTAAATCAGTTATACATAAAAGATTATTTGGTTTTCTTACAAAAATGTAGAAATGAAGAGATTGATGAGCTGAGCAATAATTTGGCTAATATTGATATAACAAAGAATGATCTTGATTTGGAGTTGGACGAATTGGAAGCTGCGGCAGAGTTAGTACAGCAAGAAGAAACAGAAATTATGGAAAATGAAATGGCACTAAGAATGGCATCAATGTCCTTACTACCTGGCCTGAAGAAGAACAATCTAGTTTATTCTGATGGGAGTGATGAATATGATTCTTCTTCAAGTGATTCTAGTAGCGACTCATCGGATGACTCTTCAGATGATTTGGATTCTGACGATGACCCCTTGTGACAAGACTTGTACGGCACCTAGTTGTCGGCCAAAGGCTTGTAACTTGTTTCCGCTTAAAATGAAGACTGAATAGAATAAGATCTGTTAATGGATCGGAATTTGGTAGCCTGTTACAACTTGGAACAAATTCCATATTTTGTTAATTTTCAGATTTGAAATTATATTATAAATTATAATACTATTCTACATACATTTAAAAATTTACATAAATTCAAAAACTAGTTAATTTTACATACAAAAAAATATTAAATATTCTATTGTGTTACGTTAAAGTTTATATTAGACTCCATATTCCGATCAGTGGTAAAGACTATGGTTTGTTGATATGTCAGTAATAGACCTCTACTACATACCCTGAAAAGATAAAAAAAAATGCAATAGTGAACAGTTTTAGCAGGTATTGTGCGACGCGGAAACAAACAAGCCAGAAACATAGACTTGGATTTTCAGTGGTTAACTTAATGTGCAATTTAAAATATATTAATCATGTACACATAAAATTAGTAGACACTTTGCAATTTCCAGCGGCTATAAATAATATAACACTTATTTTTATGATTCACCTTTGTATTGATTGTATGTAAGATTTTAGAATTGGTATCAAACCAATTACTGTCTAAATATAAGATGTTTTTCTATGTATGAGTCTTATCAACAAGCATAATTTGAAAAGTATGATCAAGTTTTCCTTTTTACTAAGCCATTTATAAAGTACTAATTGTTATGTGATTTTGAATTTATCTTGTATTGTATGGGGCAATTATTTAATCAAGAATCACTCAATGTTAAAACTGGGATAAATTATCTACATAGTCAACATCTCAATGTACTTACTGTATTAGATCTCAGTCAGTGGCACAATTGCATCAGCAATTTGCATGCACCACTATATCACGATTATTGTCAGTTATGTATACCATAAATGTACTAGAAAAATTAAATTACTCTACACTACATTATTCAGATGTTGTTTCTTTTTTGCATATTTTAGCTGGGCAGCTAGGGTTACACATCCGTTGCGCCCAGACCTACTTTTTTGTTATGTGAACCGTGCTTCTCATGTCGACAATTTTTTTCATAAGCGCTTTAAATGTCTCAGAAATAAGATATCTGGTAGGGTTTCCCATCTGTTATTCAGATCTTCAAATAATAAAGCCCATGTTCAGGTCCCGGCAAACATCTTGAATCGGGTAGGGATTGTGCAGCACGAATTTTCAGATACTTAGGTACCTCTTGACCAATAGCGCGCGCGGGCGTCGGGAGACTCGCGAGCGCTATGTTCATGCGCAAGTGCATATGCGCAAACTTTCCCCTACTCCGTCGACCGATGGTCAAGAAGTTTGCCGGCACCTGTACCTATGTGTTGCCAAGAGCTACTATTTACTTGAAAAAACAGTTTTATTATAAGTTTGTATCTCAAATGAAGCAAAACTCCTTACCTTGCCCTACAGGGATCAATGGAAATACACTCACCGGCAATGAAACTTGGCAACTGGGCATTTTTCATATAAACATGGTCACTTTAGCGTCTCATAGATAGAAAACTATTTGCAGCTGTGCAATGATTATTACGTCAATGGAGAGGCCAAACGCCCAATTTTTGAATCACAGTTTCAAAAATAGCCAAAGCCGCTAAATTTTCTCAAAAAGGAAAAACAATAAACCGAACTCAACGTTCCATACTACGATGTATGGAGCGTTGAGTTCGGTATGTATGAAAAAAGCCCAGTTGCCAAGTTTCATTGCCGGTGAGTACACGTAGGTAGCAATCCTTCAACTCCTATTACATGCCATCAGATCCGCAACGTCATTATGGCTCAAAACAAAATGCCGGACAATCCGATTTTTGGCCCAACAATACAGACATGATACTAAAACGACCCCCTAACGCACTAAATTCCTTTTCCCCTTACGCCCCCGAAGAAGGCTGGTGCCCAGCCCTGAGCGGCCTTGTCTCAGTTTACTCAATTAAGTACCATTTAACAAGTATTTATAATGAAGGAAGAACGATTACCTAGCTGTTAGCACGCATGCTGTGCCCTTTATTAAAACGTTTCGTAATATTTCACGCAATGCCGTAGTGGTTTATTGACTGCTAGACTTGGTGCAACTTAATCATTGTTATTATTTGTAAAAAGTTATATTTGATATTCCAGTATTTATCCAGACTAGTGCTGTAATAGTAAATTAGTTAGGGATTTTAAAAATACTAGAGACCTAAGAGCTATCGAGGGTAACAAAAAAAAGCAAATCGGAGTTTTCCCTTAGACCGAATAAAAAAATTTTTTTTATTGGTCTGAGGGTCTTCCTTCTTAAAGATTCCAAAGATTTCTTAACTTATTTACCTAATTATATGAGTCAGTTTCACCAACTGTCAGATAAGTTACTGATAATACTATCGGCGACATATACTTAGTTGTCTTCTTTTTGAAAATTTACAAAAAAGAGGCTCCGTCTAAGAAATCTTAGAGATAAATAATTATCAGTTTTCAGTGTGTCGATTTAGTACTTAGGTACTTACCTACTGTTTAAATTAGTGGTGATATTTTGATCATGATATTACTGATAATCGTGTCTTGTGTGTTACTGTTTGTGTATGCCTGGAGCAGAAGACGCAAGTATCTGCAAGGGAAGTTACCACCAGAAGCAGTTGGAGTGTGGCCTTTGGTCGGACATCTTCATTTATGGATGAGAGGCCGTAAGTTATGTTATGGTCACGTCATCACTTCTGATTTGCTTTCGAAGAGTGATTAGCCAAATAGTATCTCATCATTATAAAGATGGCTTAACACGTAGAAGATTGTAAGATGCCCTTGGGACTTCTTACTAAGGCTGCCCGCCCACGTCCGATAAATAATCGGTGACCGACTTTTTGCAGGTGACGAATAGAGAACGTACTGATAGCAATGGAAGCAACGCACACGTCCTACAAAAAGTCGGTCAGAAATTCCATAGAAATAAAATCGGTCACCGACTATCGGTCCTACAAAAAGTATGACGTGGGCGGGCAGCCTAATTCTTTATAATAGGATATCATTACGGAATTCCTCGATTTTCCAGTGTTTTGGAGACGCCTATTGGAGATACAAAAAGATTCTTTGAAGAAAGGCTGTATCACATACATGTTTTCGGGGACAAACCCGTCATATACTTATTATGGTAAGAAATACGTTTATAATTACAAAATGGGTGTCTAGCGCACGTAATCCTTAAATTATGTAAGGGAGGATGATTCTCTCTCATCTGCTCTTCAAAGGACCAAGGAGTAGGGTTTTCAACCGAGGCCTACCAACCCTACCCTACAAGGTGAAGGCCAGTAGGTCATAGGTGCGGGGACACCCTAACCTGCCATTCACACTCCACTTTTGATGGGCCGGCCGGAGTGCTCTAGTAGGTACTCCGGCACTCCCGCAGTTTTCCCCGTTAGCGGGGAAACAGGAGGTACAGTCAACAGCAAAAGTAGATGATCAAAGTCAGAAGTTTAATTCTAATGAACGTAAGTAGTTCGCGTCAGAACTGTGTGGTGTCAAGATGATTTTAAAGTAAGTGATTGTATATTAAACCAAACATTAAATGCTAAATTATAATTATTATTTGACTTCTTAGTTCTGATGTGAATTTCGTTTACAACATTTTTGTAGTCAAAGTTTGATTCGGCAAAGTTAATGTTTGGTATAATAAAAAATCACTTACGTTAAAATCAACTTGACATCACACATTTTTGAAGCGGACTACGTTCATTAATAATTATCTTTGACTTTCACTTTGATCATCTATTTTTGCTGTTGACTGTACATATATATTATTATGTATTTCCTTTGTGTGCGGGCACATGACGCTGATATTTCTCAAACTGTAACAAGAAAAAGGCAGAAGGAAGACCCTTGAGATTCGCGTACAAATATTTAGTCGCTACATTTTGTTCCAGGCCTAAGTGACCCAGAAGACTGCAATAAAGTAGCCAGTTTAAGTGATCAAAAATGTTTTCTTCTTAACGACTCAATTAAGAGCATATTTGGCGAAGGATTACCCACATCATCCGGTAAATCATCATCATCATCATTTCAAACGACGTCCACTGCTGGACATAGGCCTCCCCCAAGGATCTCCAAACCGTTCGGTCCTGCGCCAACCGCATCCAGTGGATTCCGGCGATCTTTATGAGATCATCGGTCCACCTTGTGGGAGGCCTACCACGGCTGCGTTTCCCGGTACGTGGCCACCACTCAAGGACCTTTCCGCCCCAACGGCCGTCAGTCCTCCTTGCAATGTGTCCTGCCCACTATGCCACTTAAGGCTCGCAATTCTTCGGGCAATGTCGGTGACCTTGGTCCTTCTGCGGATCTCATCATTTCTGATGCGATCGGTAAATCCTACCATACTACTAATATTTATTTATTTATTTATAAAAACTTTATTGACCACACAAGTTAGGTACAAAAGGCGGACTTAACGCTAAAAGCATTCTCTACCAGTCAACCTTTAGGAAAAACGAAATGTTTGAATGCGGCAAAGAGCAAACTAAAGAAAAATAACTTTAAAAGATACGTATATAATCTTACCAAAACATAAGATAATCTGATAATAAACATACACAAATACTAACATATATTATAATACTAGCCTTCCGCCCGCGGCTCTGCCCGCGTGAACTATAGGACGTTATCCCGCGGGAATATCTTGTAAATTGTAGCCTATGTGTTATCCTTATGTATAAGCTATATTATTGTAAAGTTTCACTAAAATCAATTCAGTAGTTTTTACGTGAAAGAATAACAAAAGTTCATCCATTCGCTCCCCGGCCGGTACCGCCGCAACCGCTATGTCCCTGCATTTTAAATCTGTAATATCTTCGAAACTATTCATTTAAATTACATGATGTAAAGGGCCATATTGATCTATATTACATGCACAATTTATTAATGGTACTTTATTGGATAAGGATTAATACTGTATTGCTTAAAATCACTTTTTCGTAAATAAGCCATTATTTTATCGTAATAAGTAAAGGAAAATGGTTATTGTGGGTTATCCCTAAGAGATAGGCATATACCATCGCGGACTTTTTTGTAAAACTTTTTAAGGTGTACAATAGTGTAGTACATTATTTTGATCTATCTCGTAGGGTTCAGCCAGCGTTTGCAATGTAAGCGCAAAAAAATGCGATTATTTACGACCTTAAATTAAAAACCTCTAAAATTATCAGTGTTTCTCTACCATTATATGTATGTATTATACATATAAACCTTCCTCTTGAATCAGTCTATCTAATGAAAAAAACCGCATCAAAATCCGTTGCGTAGTTTCAAAGATTTAAGCATACAAAGGGACATAGGGACAGAAAAAGCGACTTTGTTTTATACTATGTAGTGATATATACGGGCAACGTGATTAACTGGGCATTATTAATAAGGACCGGCCATTATTAATAATGCCCGAGAGCGACGGGCAAAGTGATTAATTTATCACATTGACCGGCCCTTATTAATAATGCCCGACGACCCGCGGTCCATGTAATAAATCAGTGTTTAAGATAACTTGAATTTATCACTTGGACCGGGCAGTATGAATAATTCCCTACTTGTAGCCGGGCAATGTGATAAATTGGACCGCGGCCGTGCCTTACGTGCGGCGGAAAGCGACTCGGATGGATATAGGTTAGTGGTTATTTTTTTTTAACACCTATTCCCCAAATTAACGATTTAACGACTTAACGACGAAACTAGTTTGGCCTAGGCTAAACTAATTTAAGTCAACATAGAATATATTATTATAGTAAAAACAAAAAAGGTTTTCAGGGTTTAAAAAAAAAATAACCACGGAGGCTAAGGCGGGAGCTCCGCTTCGCTTCGCTCCCGCCCTTAGCACTTAGCACGCATGCTGTGCCCTTTATTAAAACGTTTCGTAATATTTCACGCAATGCCGTAGTGATTTATTGACTGCTAGACTTGGTGCAACCTAATCATTGTTATTATTTGTAAAAAGTTATATTTGATATTTCAGTATTAAAATTTATCCACACTAGTGCTTAGGGATTTTTAAAAATACTAGAGACCCATGAGCTAACGAGGGTAACAAAAACCGAATAAAAAAAGTTTTTTTTAATTTGGTCTGAGGGTCTTCCTTCTTAAAGATTCCAAAGATTTCTTAACTTATTTACCTATGATTATATGGGTCAGTTTTACCAACTGTCAGTTAAGTTCCTGATAATACTATCGGCGACATAAATTTAGTTGTCTTCTTTTTTTGAAAGAGGCTCCGTCTAAGAAATCTTAGAGATAAATTATCAGTTGTGTGTCGATTTAGTACTTACCTACTGTTTAAATTAGTGGTGATATTTGATCATGATATTACTGATAATCGTGTCTTGTGTGTTACTGTTTGTGTATGCCTGGAGCAGAAGACGCAAGTATCTGCAAGGGAAGTTACCACCAGAAGCAGTTGGAGTGTGGCCTTTGGTCGGACATCTTCATTTATGGATGAGAGGCCGTAAGTTATGTTATGGTCACGTCATCACTTCTGATTTGCTTTCGAAGAGTGATTAGCCAAATAGTATCTCATCATTATAAAGATGGCTTAACACGTAGAAGATTGTAAGATGCCCTTGGGACTTCTTACTAAGGCTGCCCGCCCACGTCCGATAAATAATCGGTGACCGACTTTTTGCAGGTGACGAATAGAGAACGTACTGATAGCAATGGAAGCAACGCACACGTCCTACAAAAAGTCGGTCAGAAATTCCATAGAAATAAAATCGGTCACCGACTATCGGTCCTACAAAAAGTATGACGTGGGCGGGCAGCCTAATTCTTTATAATAGGATATCATTACGGAATTCCTCGATTTTCCAGTGTTTTGGAGACGCCTATTGGAGATACAAAAAGATTCTTTGAAGAAAGGCTGTATCACATACATGTTTTCGGGGACAAACCCGTCATATACTTATTATGGTAAGAAATACCTACGTTTATATTACAAAATGGGTGTCTAGCGCACGTAATCCTTAAATTATGTAGGGAGGATGATTCTCTCCCACCTGCTCTTCAAAGGAGTAGGGTTTTCAACCGAGTCCTACCAACCCTACAAGGTGAAGGCCAGTAGGTCATAGGTGCGAGGACACCCTAACCTGATATTCACGGCTCCACTATTGATGGGTCGGAGTGCTCCTAGTACTCCGGCACTACCGCAGTTTTCCCCGTTAGCGGGGAAACAGGAGGTACAGTCAACAGCAAAAGTAGATGATCAAAGTCAGAAGTTCAATACTAATGAACGTAGTTCGCGTCAGAACTGTGTGGTGTCAAGATGATTTTAAAGTAAGTGATTGTATATTAAACCAAACATTAAATGCTAAATTATAATTATTATTTGACTTCTTAGTTCTGATGTGAATTTCGTTTACAACATTTGTAGTCAAAATTTTGATCAGGCAAGTTAATGTTTGGTATAATATAAAATCACTTACTTTAAAATCAACTTGACATCACACATTTCTAAAGCGGACTACGTTCATTAATAATTATCTATGGACTTTGATCATCTATTTTTGCTGTTGACTGTACATACTTATTATGTATTTCCTTTGTGTGCAGGCTAATGACGCTGATATTTGTCAAACAGTAACAAGAAAAAGACAGAAGGAAGACCCTTGAGATTCGCGTACAAATATTTAGTCGCTACATTTTGTTCCAGGCCTAAGTGACCCAGAAGACTGCAATAAAGTAGCCAGTTTAAGTGATCAAAAATGTTTTCTTCTTAACGACTCAATTAAGAGCATATTTGGCGAAGGATTACCCACATCATCCGGTAAATCCTACTATACTACTAATATTATAAATGCGAAAGTCTGGATGTTTGGATGTTTGTTACTCAATCACGCCTAAACGTCTGAACGGATTTAGATGAAATTTGGCACACGTGTAGTTTATAACCCGGATTAGGACGTCTCATTCCCGCGGGATAATTAAAAAAAGAAATTACGCGCGGGTGAAACCTCGGGCGGAAAGCTAGTAAAACATAATATTGAAGATACTTCTATCGCCAAATCTGTAGTATACGTTATAATTTGTATAAAGTCTACCAAGATATCAATACCTATTACGTGAATAAGCCTAGGTACCTACTAGCCTTACCTAAGGCTGACCCCACATTTGGCGGGCGCGGTTGTGGAGCGGGCTCCCGACGTGTTCGCCGCGTGCCCGCCGCGTGCACGCTGGCCGCCCGCTGGCCGCCCGCCGCGATCTTTGAGCGGTCGAGGCGGGCGGCAGCGGAGGTGGCGGGTGAGATGGTTGCGATACTTGCGATCGTCGCACGCTGGTTAACCGCCGCGATTAATGTTTCAGTATGGAAAAGCCATCGCCAGTTACTGGAAACTGTATTAGCACAGATAAATTACTTGGAAGTTTGTAATCGTGAAGCGAGGGGTTTAGTGGCCAGGACCAGTGAGACATCGGGAAAAGGGATGTTTGATCAAACGTATTTATTGCAACAAGCAACTCTACGAATTTTGTTTGGTAAGTTTCGTTTAAGTACTCGTACCTATATCTGTTCGTTTTCTAATCTAATCTAATTTAAGAGCATTGCTCTTGTCGGTGGAGCAATTTCCACTTCTCTCTGTTGATTTTATGGGTACTTAATTAGTCTCTGCTGGGTATGACCATAAAACAGCTGATGTTCATTATTTCTCAGAATTAAAAATTAAAAAATATCATTATTGATACAGCACTATCTATTCCCAAACTAAGCAAAGCTACCGATTCGAAGCGAAGCTAAGATTGGTATCTGGATGGATTACTTACTAGGAAAGGGAAAGGTAAATCTAGTACAAATTTTTTTCTTTAAGATTTTTTTTTATGTTGCAGCTACCATATTCGGTGTAAATGAAGAATCAAATTGTGTACCTACCGGTAAAATAGAAACGTATGGAAGTTCTGTACAAAAAATATCAAGCGTTCTTTTTGGAAGATATAAATCGCTTTTCAAGCATTCTAAATTATTTTTCAACTGCTCTAGACTAAAGCGAAAGCAAAATGAACATACTAATATCATCAAAACAATTTCTAATGAGGTGATCTAAGCTTCACATTCACACATTAAACTATTTTTGTGCTTTTTTTCGTACGTTGAAATCAGCTGAAATAGATCTGTTACAGATTATAAACGCGCGAAGGACTGAAAAAAATGGAGAAATTGCTACTGATACTACCATCAAAAATACAGAAGGTTTGTTCATATTCCGCATAGATAGCATTTTCCGTATTGTAACCGTAATATGCCGAAGTATTTGACGGTAAAGCGGTAACGATTTTTCTTTGACCATTGGCTTATTTTTTTGGGTCCGGCCGTTATGCCCCCATTCCGGTTTGCCCCCGGCCGGTGTGCCCCCACGGTTTAACGGCAAACTGGAACAAATTTACTTAAAATTGTGGGGGCATACCGGCCGGGGGCAAACCGGAATGGGGGCATAACGGCCGGACCCATTTTTTTCTTTATCTGTGTGTAAAGGAAAAATTATCGAATTTCATAGTTTTTTATTCTTATTTTTCTCCAGGGACGTCATGCTTATTAGATGGTTTGTTAAAACTGCAATCTCAAGGGCTATACCCTGAGGAGCAGGTGGCAGATGAGGTCAATGCTATGATGTACAGCGGCTTCGAAACCATTGCGAATTCTTTAGCCTTCGTAATGGTTATGCTTGGATCTCATCTAGCTGTCCAGGAAAAAGTGTACCTAGAGTGAGTTTACACATGTGCCATAATTATTAGAAACACTAAAAGCCGCTGTCGGCTCGAAGGACCAATGAATGCGGCCCAAAAACCCCTTTGTCTTTCTTTCACCGTTTTTAGCCCAATCCAGTGGAAGACGAAATAGTCATGACGTACAAGTAGTTCTAGTAGAGAACAATTAAGAAACAGACCATTTCCTGTATTTAATTTGCTATAAGAATTAGTTTTCAAATATGTTTTTCGTCTGTAATTCAATTGAAACTCAAACATAATTGCATTTTTCAGAATTGAAAACGTAATTGACAAGACTGCAGAAGATATTAATGAGAATCAGCTGAGAAGGCTATTGTATCTCGAAGCAGTTATAAAAGAAACTTTACGTTTATATCCCGCAGTGCCAACCGTTTCAAGAACTTTGACGGCACCAACTGAAATTAGTAAGTATGATATACCTTCAGTTTCTGTTATATTAAATATAGCCATTATTATCAGCCAAAAGACGTCCACTTATGGGACACATAGACCTCCCGAAGGATTTTCAAAATTGTTAAGTACTGGGCCACTTGCATCCAATGATTTCTCGCAATTTTCACTATAAAAAGATGATATTATATCTAATATTAAAATAATGGTAGGAAACTATTATTTCGCTGTAAAGATTTAGTCAATAATTCTCTTTTTGTTTGGTTACAGAACTTACAGACGCTGTAAGATCCGCAATCCGGATTCCGTTCTATTATCTCTGCTCTCTTTTACAAATAACTCAAAATATCCTTGATTCTTTCAGAAAATTACACCTTAGACCCTGGATCGCAATGCCTACTCTTTATCTACGCTATGAATCGCCATCCCTCCTGGGGGGAAGACAGGGAGATGTTCAGACCGGAGAGATGGCATGATGGCACTTCACTACCCAATCACGGATTTGCTACATTTGGAATGGGACTGCGCTCTTGTATTGGTATGATGCTATTAAAACATTTTTTAACATTTCTTTGGACTATTAATCGAAAATCAGATGTCATGAGCCTACAGTCTGGCAGCACATTGAGCGACGCTTCTTGTTGAAGTGTCCCTCAATGGATTAGGCCGCAGTGAACGCTTACCATTAGGTGGGCTGCGTGTTTGTCTGAGTGCTAACTGAAGTAGTATAAAAAATCGCTTTCATCTTCACAGTGATGGGTACTGTCTTGATTACCATCATCATCCCGTATTCCCGATTGCACCCAGTATAAATAAATAAATAAAATAAAGCCCCAAAGTAAGTAGCGTAAGCACTTGTGTTATGCTTATGGGTGTCAGAAAAAACGAAGGTACCACAAATATATACTTAAATACAATTAACATCCAGCCAGACACAGAACAAACACAAATGTTCATCACATAAGTGTTTGTCCTGGGTGGGATTCGAACCCACGACCCCTGGCGCATAGGGCAGGGTCACTACGAAATGCGCCGTCGGGCCAGTCAAACTCAGACGGAGCTCAGGGGCCGCTTGGTCCGCTTGGAAACCGTCACTAATTTTGTTCAACCTAGGAATAGAACCTAGGACCCCGAGATCACAAACGGGTATGCAAACCAACGAAACGAGACACTAGAAAAACTTCTGTTCTTTTTTTGTTTTTAGGAAAGAAAATGGCGATGGACTTAATGAAAATTATTTTGGTTTACCTTTTAAAGGAGTTCAGAGTTATTTCCGATTATACTGGAATGGCAGTGGAACATAGGTTGCTACTAACTCCGGTTTCCGGAACAAATATAGCTTTAGAAAGAAGAAAATGTACGGAAGTTAAGGAAAATTGAGTGCTTCTTTTCTGTAAATATTATTTTGTTAAATAAATAATAAAACACTGTATAATGTTCTTTAATTGAATTCTACAAAACCCTAATATACCTACTGGATGTAAGTAACCTTTTAAACTTTATTGATCTTATTCCAAATTAGGTTCAGCGATTGAGGTATCATAAAGTATCAGCCTATTTAAAAGCTGAGTGTGATAATTACCTGCCTGCTTATTAATATGTTCTCTTATAGGAAAAAGAAATGGTTTTTGCATTCACCCCAAGAATCCTAAAACACACGACATTAAAATTATGTACCTCATCTTCCGAAGTATTTTCTCAGTATACTACCAACAATAGCTGGTAACAGGTCGATATGTATTTCATCGTATTATATTCTTTGTTCATTGTCTTGGTGTTCGATTGGATATTTAATAGACTACAGAAGTACAATCTGCCCCCGGCGCTTCCTGGGGCATTGCCTTTGATTGGTCACACGCATCTGCTAATTGGGGATACAGCGCGTAAGTTTTTTTTTTGTATACTACATTTTATACTCATGATACCAGCTGACTGTACCCGCCTTAAGGCAGCAATTCTAAAATAGTTTTTATTTTATTTATATTATATACATGTATGTTAGCCTGTAAGGTGTTTATAATATGGGCCTGCAATTCTGTGATATGAGGTAACAACGATCTGTATTAAAAAATAATAGCTTATGTATACGTACGAGTAATACATCGTGACGAAACATCATCGAGTTTCTCGATGCGAACGAATATTTATTATGTCTATGATAACTAGCAATGCCAAATAATGGTTCATGGGCACAGAATATATACTAAAGTATCATGGGTGCAACTGTGCAAGCCGACCCAAACTGGGTTCACTATTCCATTTCGAAAAAAGGTTTCGTCGAATTACAATTCAACTACATAGGTACTTCATTTTATTTAGCATTTAGGTGATTTAGGTATTTTATTATAGCCTAGGCACCAATTTGTGTCAAGCGAAAATATAATTTTATTAATTTTAAAAATGTCTAATTATTTTATTCACACACTTCCGATTTTAATTAGCCATTATTGTGATCGTTATTTTCAATATTTAAATTATATGTACATCGGGACAAAACGTTTGAAGAAAGACAGACAATTAAAATACAGCTTGGAAATTACTATTTGTGAAGGCACAATTTTTTTTTATTATGGTTGTTTCAGACTTGTGGCGTTTCGTGGAAAACTTGCAAATACATAATATGAATAAAGGTGGATTGACATGTTTAAAAGTAGGAACTAAAAGATTTTATGGTAAGCTATGCATGGTATTATAAATTGTTGTTTGTGATTGACATATTTATTTAAAAGTTTTTGTGTGCGCATGAAACGGAGGTATGTGAATATTTAATGTGCAGTAACATAAACATACATATCTATTATTTTCATTTTAATCGTATATAAAATAACAACTGCGGCATATTTTTACATCTAGTCTCAACCAAACTAAGCATTTCTTGTATTAGAGGTTCCAGACAACGGATCGATACTTAAACATAACTTGTAGATATTATAGTGTAAGTATACTTTTCTTATAAACATATTGTCATAGAAACTTAGACCCATGAGTTACAAGTTAGTAATTGTAGTTCAATTTTTATACCGATATAAGTTCCACGAATGTTTGTACCGTGCGGAGATCGAACGCGCAACCTCTGATGTAATAGCCGAATTCTCAACCATTTCACCAAATTGAATGCAGCGTAATCGGTATCATAAAGGAAACCATCATTTGCCATCTCTTTTATCAACCTACCTATGAAGAAGACAGATCACAAGAATTTGCAGTCGGCCCTTGTATTATAATTTCAGCTATAGGCGACCCAGAGGCGTGCACTAAAGTGGCCAGCGTTTGTTTGGAAAAGAGCTTCTTGTACCGGAACATAATCAGTACCTGGGTGGGAGAGGGTTTGGTCACAGCTTCAGGTAAACGTTCTATTTAAAATTTATTAATTTTTGTACCGGTTAAATCATATTAAAAACCTTGGAGGAAGTTCTCGATTCGTTACACCGATTACGAAAAAACGAATAACAACTTTCTTACGAACCTCATCACATAAAAATAGAAAGTATGCACAGGCGAAAAAAAAACAATCAATAAGAAAGGCAAACATACTCATACTACAATAAGTAGGTATAATACCTACAAATTCACGATGTAGGATTCCATATTAATTTGTTATCGTAGGTCGCCCGCCGCCTTCTGCCACCAGTTAGTATAACTTGAATTTTCCTTTTCGAGTTAGAAGACTAGAAGTCGCCAGATTTTTTTCACTTCGAAATCAAATCACCTAAGGTGAATAGTTCTTCCTTCTAGTGCCAGTATGGAAGCGCCACCGCCGCGTGATTCATCCAGTCTTCAAACAGCAAGTCCTGGAGGGATTTCTGGGGGTTCTAAACTCCCACGCCCGCTTCTTAGTCGACAGTATGGTGTCGAATATTGGAGCTGGTCCAACTGATTTGAGTCCACACTTGGACGAAGCTATTTTGGAAGCTCATTTTCGTAAGTTTTTTTTATATACTAAGTCAGTTGGCAGACAGGCACGCAGCCCACCAGATGGTAAGCGGCCACTGCGGCCTATCTATTGAGGGACACTTCACCAGGAAGCGTCGCTCAATGTGCTGCCAGACTGTAGACTCATCTGATCTTCGAGCCTTTGATTTTAAGTGTACTTTAGTGTAAGTGTACGTTTTTTAAGTAAACGACACTGGGTATGGGCTTTTTTCTTAAAATAGGCAGTCAGACATGCAGCCCACCTGATGGTACCTAAGTGGCCACTTTTTTTTTTTTTTTTTTTTTCGGAGCAGAATGCGTTTATGCACCATAACCGCAGGCTAGCTAGACCCACGGCCGTGTGTGGGACTCGAGACCATAAAAGCGTCCACTACCCACTAAACTCCCCCGGTTTCCCCTTCACACCCGATTGGGACGAGCCGGTGCCAGCCTTGCCATTGACCGGCCCATCCCCGAGTAACCTAAGTGGCCACTGCGGCCTTTTCCATTAAGGAACTTTGAGCCAGGAAGGAAGACTATTTCAGCTGGTATCATTGTGGAAGACTGACATCTTATCTGTTGGTTAACAGACACCATGGAAATAGACACTTCAGCATAAATCACAGCTCAATGTGCCCTCTATAGGCACCTTTCATCTTTGAGCTTGTTATTTTGAAGTGTTGTCTTCCAAATGGCGCTGTGTGAATAATGTCCAGAAAATGTCCAGAAAATGTCCAGAAAAATGTCCAGAAAAATTATTACTGCTTTAAAACAATGTTCTAAAAGCGGAGCTTAAGATAACTTTACCTTAAGGTAGGACTGTCAATAAATAGACGAAAGTGAACGATCTTAAGGCCTTCGGCACAATTGATGGAAATTACTGTAATTTCATATAAATACTGCGACGGAACAACCGATCTTTCGCGTATTCTGCCCGCTATTTGTAATTTAAATGCAATTACATGTAAAAGGCTTAATAGCATAGCGACGTTTTGTTCTTATTCTTAGGCATAGCTTTTGGTGCTGCCAGGAATGACAAAGAAATACAAAAGGATCAGTATTTGAAGGCTTTTAAGGAAGTTACTAACATTCTGCTGCAAAGATTCCAGCATGTTTGGATGCATAGCAAATTCATCTACAGCTTTAGTAAGTTAAAGAAGATAGAAGATGAGGCTGTGAAGACGACCAGTGAAGTTTCTTATGAGGTAACCAAACATCACCATAACCATAAACCATATTTGGCTATTGATTAGTACTTTTTTGTTGCCTTATAAATAAATAAACATATTTTTTTTTAGATCATAAGAAAGAAGAAAGAGGAAAATAAATTATTTCCTGAGAAGAAAAGCATTCCAAATGTGGGTAAGTTTTTTTTGTTTTTTTTTTATATATCATTAATTCTGCTTTTCTCAAATCAAATCTATGTTTTGATCCCAAGCTAATAAGTAGCTTGAGCACCCGTAATATATTAGCGATATAAAAAATAAACAACGAAGTTAATACATTAAAATTAATGTAAATACTTACTTATTACGCACTTAATACCACATAATAACTATATTAATGTAGGTAAGGATACAAAAATTCAATGTTTCTTTATAAGATGTGGCATATAATTCTTCCTGCAAATTAGTTACAATGATGACTTTACCTGTTCACTAACTTCTAGATGGAAGGTTCAAAGGATTCCTCGACCTGATACTGGAGTCATCGGAAGCCGACGGCGAGGGAGGCCTCTCGGAGAGAGAGATCAGGGAGGAGGTGGATACGATGATCTTCGCGGGCTACGACTCGACGGCTACCGTGCTCACTTACGTGCTAACTGTCCTGGGTTCATATCCCGAGGTGCAGGAGAAGGCTTATGCTGAGTGAGTGTTTCAATAGGTACCTACTCTACTCATAGATTACGACAGAATAGTGAAATCATCCATCAAATAAGAGAGCTGCTTTATTCCCCACTGCGGTGCGAATCGACCCATTTCGAAAAGTTATTGGGCGATTCGCACAGCGGTGCGAATGACACCATTCAAAAAGAGCTCTTGGGCGATTCGTACCGCGGGTCGAATAACTTGTGGTGTGAAACGCCCCAAGACCCAAAAGAATTACGAATTGAATTTTTAGAAGGCTGTAATTTAAACGCCATTAAAGTAGCTAGCACAGCACAACTAGAGCACACTTCACTTGTGGGGTTGGTTCGTGATGGTACTAACAACTAAAACAGAAGTGAGAAATGAATTTATGATCGAGTTAATCCGTGGGTGGTATCAAAATTGTATCATGGAGTAGATGAAATAAGATAACGGAATATTGATACAAAATATTACAATCTAAACAATACCATTGTTTCATTGGTTATTTAAGATTGCAAGAAGTCTTCGGGGGAATCGATCGCGACGTGGAGAAGGATGACCTGGCCGAGCTTGTTTACTTGGATGCCGTTGTGAAGGAAACGTTGCGCCTCTACCCTATCGTGCCTCTTATCATAAGGGAACTACAAAATGATATTCAAATAGGTAGGATACCTATGTATTTACTTACGTTAGTAACTATTTATTAATCTGTGTAGGTATTTACTAAGCAAATGTAGGAAGTCTTTTGGTCAGGTTCTGTGTCTCACTTTTGATTATGTAGGTACAGGCAGACATAGGAGCCCGCTCTTCTTTATATTTCAGTTCTTTTTATGTCATTTCAGTTGGCAGGCAACACGCAGCCCAGCTGATGGTAAGCGGCCACTGCGGCCTATTCCAGTGAGGAATACTTGGAGGACATTGCTGCGCTGCCGCAATAGGCTCCTCTGATCTTCGAGCCTTTGTTTTCTTTAATACTCAACTGCCTGCCTTGTGATTACAGAATTAGAAGTTTTTTTTGTTACGTGGTTTATGGTATGGGGATAGTTTAAAAGCTGAAGAGTGAGAAAGGTTACTTTTTGTCCCGGAAAACACATTTGTGCAGGATAACACCGTTTAGTCCACACGAATTCCACATTCACGAATTTGACCGCTTCCGTGGAACAGTGGCTAAGCCGCTCGGGTATAAAAACACGGAGGTCGTGGGTTCGATTCCCGCCCTGGGTCTGGTTGGTGGTAGGGCTTTTTCAGAGTCCGACTGGCTAGCTACCACCCCACAGGTGAAATCTGCCACCATATCAGCTCCGACTGTGTTCCGGCAAAATTAATGTGGGAGCCAGTGCACTGAAATCAGAGGCTTGAAGATCAGATGAGTCTACAGTCTGGCAGCACAATGAGGGACGTTTCCAGGTGAAGCCTCCCTCAATGGAATAGGCCGCTGTGCATGGTCGCTTACTATAATCAAGCAGGGGTCCCCTATTTGAGTGCGAAAGTTGATAGTTCGATTTTCATTATATCGAACACGCTGTGTCGATGGCTGCGTGCCTGTCTGCCAACTGAACAAGTATAAAAAAAAAAGGATAGTAGAATAAATCATAATTTACTGGAATACCGTTTAACATCTTAGGCCATACTCAGGTGACTACAACTTGGAAGCTGGCAGTGACTGCCTGCTTCTCATCTACGCCACCAACCGGTCACCAGCTTGGGGCGAAGATCGCGAGCTCTACAGACCCGAGAGATGGCTCGATCCGTCTAGACTCCCTGAGAACCCTAGCTGCTACGGAACCTTCGGGTTTGGGAGGCGGTCTTGCATAGGTAATACTCGTATAGTGCTTAAATGTTAGCTTCTTAATGTCTCAAGGAAAAAGGTATCCATAATTAAGTAAATTTTGCAAGAACAAAAATGTTTATTGACCATCAACATAAAGTGGAATTTTATTTATTTATTTATTGACAGGCAGGCAGTTAAAACACTGATGATAGCCTGTATCTTATAAGCTCCACTCCACCTAATGGGCTAACTCCTTCCAGTAAAATATTTGTCCAATCTGTTTATGAATATATTGGTGTTCTGTGCGGAAACCACCTCTGCTGGCAGCCTGTTCCAAGCTTCAACCACTCTGTTACTGAAAAAGTGTTTATGTGGATTGTTCAGTGACCGAGACCTTGACAGTTTGAGATGATGCCCTCTTAAGTGAGTGTTTCGGGAGTATTCGAATAATTTTTCTTCCTTAATGACCATGTAGTATTTTGTATGTCTCTATTAGTAATTAGTAATTTTACTAGTATTCAGTGAAAACAGGAAGAAGGGATAGGAAATAAAAGGAATCATCATCATCATCTTCCTGCCGAATGCGACGCAATGTTTTTCGTTTCCATTAATTCCTGTCACTCATTAACAAGGCATCCACTCCTTTTTTTAACACTCCTAAAGCGCTCCGGCTTCCCCTTCCGAACCAATTTTTGCCCAATCCAGTATTAAAATAAACTTAATCATTGATTTTATTTTCACAGGTAAAGTATTGGCCATGATGTCTGTTAAGACTAACTTAGTCCACATTCTTCGGCGTTACAAGGTTAAAGGAGATATCACAAAATTAGAAAGAAAATTGGAGATTATAGCAAAGCCCATCGGTGGCCATGAAGTCAGCTTGGAAAGAAGAAGCTAAAAATAAAGATATCGCATTCTATTTATATAAGTACCTTTTTAAATAATTGAAATGGTTCTTATTTGGCACTTGCAATCGACAAGGTGTCTTCGATAATTTTATAATTGGCATTAAAAAAATGTCGATCAGATCAGATCCTTAAGAATAAATAAATATCTCTGGACAGTCAAGAGATATTTATTTATCCTTAAAAATGATGTATTGTAAATATTGTATTTACCTACCTCCTTACATTTTCTTTCGTGGTAAAACATTGGTCGAAACTCTTAGGATATTACTCATACTTGTAGTAATTTTATTACAAAGTATTTTACAGCAAATGTTATACCTAAGTAACTATTATTAGTGTGCAGTAGATTAATTTTTGCGGTTTTTAAATAAAATAATATACACTTAACTTGGCATTTTTATTTTAAAAAGGAACAATCAGTTTTCCAAACTTTGTAACGTTTTTACTTAGTTGCTTTTCCGATTACGAATAAAATAATGACAACTCAATATTTTATTAGATATTCCAAGCTCAATCTATAAATTATCATAAAAATATGCAGGAATTGCAAGAACTTGCCTGTCATTAATCAACAATGTGAAGCAGAAATAACAAATATGCAAAAACATTTAGCGTTTACAGTTACATATTTAATAATATTTCATAATTTTAAGAATAAATAAATATCTCTGGACAGTCAAGAGATATTTATTTATCCTTAAAAATGATGTATTGTAAATATTGTATTTACCTACCTCCTTACATTTTCTTTCGTGGTAAAACATTGGTCGAAACTCTTAGGATATTACTCATACTTGTAGTAATTTTATTACAAAGTATTTTACAGCAAATGTTATACCTAAGTAACTATTATTAGTGTGCAGTAGTTTAATTTTTGCGGTTTTTAAATAAAATAATATACACTTAACTTGGCATTTTTATTTTAAAAAGGAACAATCAGTTTTCCAAACTTTGTAACGTTTTTACTTAGTTGCTTTTCCGATTACGAATAAAATAATGACAACTCAATATTTTATTAGATATTCCAAGCTCAATCTATAAATTATCATAAAAATATGCAGGAATTGCAAGAACTTGCCTGTCATTAATCAACAATGTGAAGCAGAAATAACAAATATGCAAAAACATTTAGCGTTTACAGTTACATATTTAATAATATTTCATAATTATAATATAATGACGAGCCATTTGGTGTAATGGTCGAGAAGTCGGCTATTACACCAGAGGTCGCGGGTTCGATCCCCGCACGGTACAAACATTTGTGTGCATGGACATGTCTGTTGTATCGGTCTGGGTGTTTCTATGTATAATATGTATGTATTTACAAAAGAAAAGTATATAAGTAATGTTTATCCGTTGTCTGGCATCCATAGCAAATGCTTAGTTTGGGGCTAGATGGCGCTGTGTGCATAATGTCCAAGAAATATTTACAAGAAATATTTATATTTATAATCCAACATGGCGGGCGCCATAGTTTGGGTAGTAACCTACTACAGAAAACCCTTACGTCTGATGTTAGAACAAACAGCGAAGCCAGTCGTCATATCACTCCTCACATAATACTTCGGGCCTGTCCCTCATCCCTTCCCCAAAAGCCAAAAGAGACAATAGTTAAATAGCCCCCTACTTGGAACAGTAGCAGTAAGCCGCTGGGGTAAAAAACCTGAAGGACGTGGGTTCGATTCCCGCCTTGGGACTAGTTGGTGGTAGGACATTTTCAGAGGCTAGCTACCAACCTAACAGCTATATTTTGTCGCCATAACATCTCTGGCTGTGCTGGCAATATTAATGTGGGAGCCAGTACACTTGAAATCAAATGCTCGCGGATGAGAGGAGCCTACAGTCTGGCAGCACATTGAACGATTATTCTTGGCTAAATGTCCCTCAATGGAATTTGCTGTAGTGACCATGCACTTACCACCAGGAGTACTGCTTGCCTGTCTGCCAACTGATCTAGTCCTGGATGTTTGTTACTCAATCACGCCTAAACGGCTGAACGGATTTAGATTAAATTTGGCACACGTATAGTTTATAATCTGGATTAGGACATAGGCTATAAAATTCCTACGGGAAGCGTCTCATTCCCGCGGGTTATTTGAAAAAGAAATGACGCGCGGGTGAAACCGCAGGCGGAAAGCTAGTTTTAAAATAAATAAGAAATTTTTAATTGCTTTATCTTCGGAACCATAATAGGAAAAGACAGTAGTAAAAACAAAATGTTAGTAAACCGTAATAGTCTCTCATTAGTTCTTGTTACCTGCGCAAGAGTCTGTTGTGTATATTAGTTAAAATATTTAGCGATATGTTTATAATTGTGGCCTTGTGTATTTTATTGTGTTTACTTTGGTGGTATGATAATGCCTTTGACAAAAATCTACCTCCAGTTTTTCCTGGGAAATTACCCTTGATTGGTCATGCTCATCTACTGGTAGGAGATGGAAAATGTAAGTAGGTACTTATTAAAAGTACTAATAGCCTTCCGCCCGCGGTTTCACCCGCGCGTAATCTCTTTTTCCAAATATCCCCCCTTCCCCCCACATTTCCAGAATCAAAAGTACCCTATGTTCATCGGGGATAGTGTAGCTTTCCAACAGTGAAAGAATTATTCAAATCGGTTCAGTAGTTTCAAAATTGATATTCCCGCGGTAATGAGACATTTTCCGTAGGAATTTTGTAGCCTATGTCCTATTCCGGGTTATAAACTATACGTGTGCCAAATTTCATCTAAATCCGTTCAGCCGTTTAGGCATGATTGAGGAACAAACATCCAAACATCTAAACATCCAAACATCCAGACTTTCGCATTTATAATATTAGTAGGATTAGTAGGATAAGTAGGATTATTCTTGTTTACTTGGCTGACACTCTGTCCTTTTTTATGTGCGACTACTGCAGTCTTTTTTATTGATTGACACTTAATCAGGTATCACTGTTCAATGTGCTGTCACTGTGTAGGTATTTAAGTTACTCTAATCTTCGAGCCTTGGATTTTAAGTGTATTTGCTCCCACATATTTCCGGACCACAGCCTGCATACTCCTGATAACTCTTATCAGGTGCATGTGGTGGTGTAGAGGCAAGCATATCGTTCATAAAAAGAACTTTTCATAATAAAGTATGTCCTGCCAAACTGTAGGCTGCTTTTAACCAACGAGTTCGCGGTTAACCCTTTCCCCGCCACGCTTTTTTCCGAAAATGGTGACCCACACGCCACGACCATTAAAAAAAAAATTCCAAAAAAATATTAGGTTATACTCGTACTCAACTCATTCAGGCAAGTAAAAATACAACGTTTCTTGATCATGTTTTTTTGTCTGATATATCAGACATTGGCGTGGTGGGCACGAAAATGGTTTGTCTGATATATCAGACATTGGCGTTGAAAAGGTTAAAATCGCGCGGGCCGAAGCTAAGTAAGTAGTTTATTGCATTATGCAATGTTAGGACCTTCGATCTTTGTGACGTCTATTTTAGTTGGAATGATAGATAGGTATCTATAATTATCTGTATAAATGACATGTGTTTAACTAACTGTTGTAGGTTTGAAAAAAAAATATGGACATGACAAGACAATAGAGGCATCTAAATAGATTTCGATATTTCAAATAAGAAATTTTTCATTTATTTCTTGTGACTACTTAAATATCTCAAATTCGTTCTAACGCTTAGAGTTTAGTTAAGAGTTTTCTAATTTATATTCACCGTAGGTACAATTATCGAAAGCTACTGGAATCTATTTATTTATGCACACCACTTGGCAGAGTTTGAACTAAAACTCAGTTGCAACATACTAAAAAAACCACTTGTGAGCGTTCAGAGAGCGTAATAATTATGTATAAACAGGCAAATTAAAATAATGCGATGCAGTGAAAGTTTTGCTCAGCAGTCAGTACTTTTTCTTTAATATTTTTGCTTTGACTTTTCTATTCCTAACAGGAATCTGATACCTACAGCAAACGATCTATAAAACCATTTAGGTATACTAGAGGTAGATAGGTATATTATAATGCAGAATATTTGAAATTGAAAAAATAGAATTTCATGTTACATTTATTTAATAATTTAGATAATATTTTTTCAGATTTGTGGGATTTGATTCGAAATATACAAAAGCATTGTTTAGAAAATGGAGGAGTTACTTATATCAAATTGGGATTTCAGTTTTTTTATGGTAAGAATAAGAAAATAAAGAAAGAAAAATCTTTTATCTGTCTTTAAGCGCCAGTTAATCAAGGCTTTTTAGGCTTATGAAGGGGTTTTTCCGGGCGGGTAAGTCTCTCATATCCATTTGCAACCTGAGAGTATTGCATAATACATCCCCGTTATGATTTGATGTAATGTTTAGTCTGTTAGAAGGAAACCAAGAAATAAGTGGTCCACCTGTAAGTGATCACCGCTGGCCATAGACACCTGCATCAAAATGCGTAGTTCACCGTTAAGAAAAGAATTAGTAAGGTCTGGGTGTCAGTGGCGTAGCGAGCCGCCCGGGGCGGAAGACAATTGGCGCTTTTTTTTGCCTCTCCATTTGGCAAAGTAGCCCACCTGATGGTTATTCCATTAAGGGACACTTCTTTACTGTGAAATTTTGCCGCCCCCTTAAAAGTGCCGCCAGGGGCGGGCTGCCCCACCCCTCCGCCCCCCATCGCTACACCACTGCCGGGTGTATCCAAATGAATACAAAAAAAGTATAGTTTAAGGCCAGCTATCACTGTGAATAATAAACAAAGATATTTATTCAAAGTCAAAGTATTTATTTTGCAATTTGATTTACCAAGAAATTCTTTTGCACGTCATAAACTTTTTTTCCTACCAGCCTATTTGACTCTGATTAAATAACCTGGGCAAAAAAATATATTTCCTCGTATAACTTAGTTCTTTTTCTACTTTAAATTACAGTGATATGTGATGCTGAAGATTACTTTACTGTGATGGAAGCCTGTTTGGAGAAGAACTATTTTTACCGAAAAATATTGAGTTCTTGGGTCGGCGAGGGACTCGTCACAGCATCCGGTAAATGAACATAATACATTTATTTGTCTGGCCCGATAGCATTTGGTAGAGACCCTGCACTCTGCGTCAGGGGTTGTGGGTTCGAATTCCGAACACACATTTATGTAATGAAAATTAAGTTCAAATGTTGTGTTTGGTTATAATGGTAGTACCTATAGTCACAGATTACTAAATAGTTAATAGTTCTTTAATTTTATGAAGTAGTAAATAATCTTGACATTTTTCATTTGTACCTACTTTGTTACTGAGCCAAAATTAGAGCCAAAGAATAAAATATAAACAAAAAAACTATTCTGTTTCTCCTATGTCTGGATGTTTAGTAAACAAATAATAAATAAATAAATATTTCTAGACATTATTCACACAGCGCCATCTAGCCCCAAACTAAGCATAAGCTTGTGCTATGGGTGCTAGACAACGGATAAACATTACTTATATACTTTTTTTTTGTAAATACATACATATTAATTATACATAGAAACACCCAGGCCGATACAAACAGACATGTTCATGCACACAAATGTTTGTACCGTGCGGGGATCGAACCCGCGACCTCTGGTGTAATAGCCGACTTCTCGACCATTACACCAAATGGCTCGTCAAGGTAGAAGTACAGACCTACCTTTGTTGATTTTGATACGCATAACGCAAAGATCCCAAGGTAAGAAACGTTACTTACTTTTAGGATCGTTGTTATCAAAACAAACAAAAAAGATCAATGCAATGTTGTTTTTTTCAAACACAGCTCGGGTTTGTTATTAATTAATAATATTATTAATATTTATTTCATTTCAGTGCCAGTATGGAAACGCCATCAAAAACTGCTATATCCTTCCTTCGGGCAGAAAGTGGTTGATGGCTTCATTGACGTCCACAACAGTCAAGCTAGAAGCCTGGTAAAGACATTAGAAGGCTTCGTGGGGAAAGGACCTTTTGAGCCGTTAGATCATATCGGGCGGTCGGCGTTAGAAGCAAATTTTTGTAAGTGTTATTTGACGACTTTATGTAGATTGGATTTGGTAATCATGTTTGAGAAGTCGATTTTCACGGCTAAGTTAGTGTGGATGCATAATGTTACAAATAAATCTTCACAAACTATTTAAATTGAACTAAGTACATAAATTGTACTAGTTAGGAAATTAAGATCATAAGGCAGGTATTTATGAACCTTAATTAAAATGTATAATTCTGCCACGTATAAATTAAAATGTGCAGCTTTTATGATCACCATTTTTGTGGAGAAGAGTGCAAAAGCCCTGTAACGCAATCTAGCAAAACCTGCGCCCGTATGTGGGCCCAGGGACTTATCCCAATACTTATCAAACTCCACCGGTTTCCCTTCCTAGCCCGAGAAAGACGAGCCAGTGCTTGCCTTATGGCATTTAATTAGACTAAATTTTCCGATTGCCCTTAGTGACGATTCAAGATGATAAAGATTGACAAATGAAGAAGCATGAATATTCACAATATCATGCAAAGAAGTAGAGTTTAAGCAGCTTGTTTATTCCAGTAACAGCGTTCGGTTTAGAGCTAGATGAAAACACAGTGTGCCAAATGGAGACATATATGTCAGCATTTGTGACGATCCGGCGAGTGCTGACCAAGAGGATACAGAACCTCTGGATGCACAACGACTGCTTCTATGGCTTCACAGATTTGAAGAAACGGCAGGACGCCGCATTGAAGATCACCAGGGATTTATCGAATACGGTAGGACGAATATGACGAATATTGGTTTTGGCATTTGTTCTATTTTCTAAATAAAAGAGGGATCGAAGCACATGAGCCACTGTTTATAAATTAAATAAATAAATAAATATTTCTGGACATTATTCACACAGCGCCATCTAGTCCCAAACTAAGCATTAGCTTGTGCTATGGGTGCTAGACAACGGATAAACATTACTTATATACTTTTTTTTTGTAAATACATACATATTATACACAGAAACACCCAGACCGATACAAACAGACATGTTCATGCACACAAATGTTTGTACCGTGCGGGGATCGAACCCGCGACCTCTGGTGTACCTAATAGCCGACTTCTCGACCATTACACCAAATGGCTCGTCAAATTTTTACCAATGTTTGTTGTATTATTGTTTTCCAGATAATCCAGAGAAAACGGAATGCAATAAAAAGCAAGACACATTCAGAAGAGAACGGCCTCCGTAACGGTTAGTTAAAAGCATAGTGTTGGGGTTATTTTCATGATTTATAGAGATAAACGATTTATTCTTATAACATAGTTAGAAACGAAGCGAAGAACAATAAAATTGTAGCTATGCTGTATGCTTAATATATGATTAATGCTTAAGTTAAGCAGCTTAACTTTCCTTAATGTTGGGTGGTTGGTTACTTTACTTGGTAAGGCTGTTCAGTAAAACTATTAGGAACAGGCCGTTTATTTTACGGATAATATGTATGATTAACTAGATTTCGCCGGAATTCTGGCAGATTATTGTGGCAATAAGGTTACTCGTTTAAAATTATTGTTATAATGAGTTTCGAAATGACCAAATCCTTGCTCTCTTCCAAATGCTTCAATCTGAGTGTTTTGGATCTGTTCCAGCAATTGTTTTGTTTGACGAGCCATTTGTGTGCATGAACATGTCTGTTTGTAGCAGTCGGGGTGTTTCCAAGGTGTTTCTATATGTATAAATATGTATGTATTTTTTATAAAAACAGTATATAAGTAATGTTTATCCGTTGTCTAGCACCCATAGCACAAGCTAATTCTTAGTTTGGGCGAGATGGCGCTGTGTGGATAATGTCCAGAGATATTTATTCTATTATTTATTTATTATTCTAACTAACAACAGCTGTCCTTTCAGGTAAACAATTTAAAGGATTTATGGACTTAATCTTAGAGCTGTCTTCTGGGGGCGTCCTCACAGACGAGGAGATCAGATGGGAGGTAGACACCATGATCTTGGCGGGCTACGACACGACTTCCACCACCACCACATACGCCTGTGTGATGCTTGGGTCATACCCGAAGGTCCAGGAGAAGGTTTATCAGGAGTAAGTTGGTTTTCATATTCTAGAAATAATTATTGAGCGATAGACAGGTGAAATAAATGAACGTGGATATTCCAGTCTTTCACCGGAAAAATAAGAGCCAGTGTATCTACAGGTGTACCTAACACCTCTGATAGGTCACTGACAATTTATTTGTCAAATAAGTTAGATCATTCATCTATTGTCATTTTAAAAAAGAAGACAGTATTTCTCTTATTTGGCAGATAAATGATCAGAAACCACTGATCTCCATTACGCCGTATTATAATGGACCTCAGTGTCAGAAACTGATGTCAGTGGTGAAACATTTCGACTAACAGAAAAGAACTCTCAGCATCATAATTTATGGCTTTATCAGACACGCATAATATCAAGATTAACTCATTATACCTTAAAGCACGCGCTTGTTTTCAAAATTATCTTATAGATTGCAGGAGGTGTTCTGTGGTTCGGATCGGGACGTTGAGAAAGGTGATTTATCGAAACTCGTGTACTTGGACGCTGTGATAAAAGAAGTGGGACGACTGTACTCGGCGGCTCCTGTTATTATTAGACATGTGGACAAAGATGTCAAACTTCGTAAGTATAAATATTCTAATTTGTCAGTACTTTTGAAATGTATCCGGCTCGAAGGACTAACGGTTTGGGATTTGGTGGCCAGCAAATTGATTGCTAACTCTTTATTTAACTGTGTCAGATTAAATGACAATGTATTAGTGTACTCGTAAATTCGTGTTGGAAACAGGCTATGCGTATTTACTGGTGCTTATCGGAAGGTACTACTTAGTCCTTCTTCCAAATGTCGGTTTCGAGCGTTAGGAAACCGAAGTCAAATACTCCGCTGTCACTCCCTTAAGGATTACGGAGTTCAAACGACATCAGTCGTTTCACTAATGGACTTGTCACCTAGAACATGGTGCAAGCGTACCCTGACTAGATCAGAATAAAAACCTGGGTGGGAGAAATAAAGAGGATTACATTATGAACATCCTACTAATATATTAGGTATAAATGCGAAAGTCTGGATGTTTGTTAGTCAATCACGCCTAAACGGCTGAACGGATTTAGATGACATTTGGCACACGTATAGTTTATAACCGGGATTAGGACATAGGCTATAAAATTCCTACGGGAAACGTCTCATTCCCGCGGGAATAACAATTTAAAACTACTGGACCGATTTGAATAATTCTTTCACTATTGGAAAGCTACACTATCCCCGGTGAACATAGGGTACTTTTGATCCCGGAAATGTGGGGGAAAGGGGGGGATATTTAAAAAAAGAGGTTACGCGCGCGTGAAACCGCGGGCGGAAGGCTATATATTAGGTATAAATGCGAAAGTCTGGATGTTTGTTACTCAATCACGCCTAAACGGCTGTACGGATTTAGATGACATTTGGCACACGTATAGTTTATAACCAAAATTAGGACATAGCCTATAAAATTTCAACGAGAAACGTCTCATTCCAGCGGGATATTTGAAAAAAGAAATTACGCGCGGGTAAAACCGCGGGTGGAAAGCTAGTTACTACATATAATTGGTTTTTGACGATGGCTACCGCAACAGTCTGACCCGCAGAATATTATGAAACTTCTGATCGTTTTGGATTTTCTACTGTAATAATGAAACTATATAATAAAACCTTAATTTTATCTGAACTCCTCCAGGCAACTATACCATGCCAGCCGGCAGTAACTGCGCAGTGCTCATCAGCGGAATCAATAGACACAAGATTTGGGGAGAAGATCGCGAGGAGTTTCGGCCAGAGCGTTGGTTGGAGAACAACACTCTTCCGGACCATCCTAATGCATACACTGGGTTTAGTACTGGTAGACGAGCTTGTATAGGTAAATAGGAATCGTAAAAAATTACTGGGTATATGAGACCTAATAACTGTCGTATCGGTGTAGCGGGCGCAGGGCAGTGCCAGACAGTAACTGCTTAGTTACTGTTTGGCACTGAAATATCTAAGGGCAGACGTGACGCTTATCATCAGGTGTACGATCTGCTCGTCTTGTTACACATTGCAATAAAAAAAACAGAAAGTAACTTATAAGGTAAACTCGCATTATTTTGTGACTTGTATAATTCTGTGATATCGCGTTTTGGGCCTTCTACCGCTTTAACTAAACATTTTTCAAGTATTTTCCGATTCAAATGCTATTAGGATAATACCTTTTGGAATTGAGTGAAAAATGACGTCAACTGCGCTTGTCCGTAACGTTAGCAACCAATAGCAACGCATTATTTATCTCTGTGTGTATGTCATCATCACAGTCGCGTCACGCAACTCCAAAAGGACGTATTCTAATAGCATTTGAATCAGATAGTATTTAAAGTCAACTTTAATGACCACGTAAACTGAGACATTTTACGGTGGCCCAACAAAAATGTTGATGTGAGGCACTATAAAATCACATAGGCAAAATACCCTATTATCTAGAACCCAGAATGCAATTTAATATTTCTTTCTTCCAGGCAAGCCGTACGCAATGAACTACATGAAGATAACTCTAGCGCACATTCTCCGCCATTACCGAATTATAGCGGATCACACGAACCTAGCGCTGCAGTTGGAAGTGTTCCTCAAGCCTGAATCTAACTGCTGCATTACGTTGGAACCGAGGGGTGTGTCTCAATAAACTGTTATCGAAAGGAATAGCTGTTCATCTATGTACAGTAAGCCACGGATCTACCCAAGGGCGTCGCCAGCTTATGATTAAGGGGGGGGGGGGGGGCAATTATGATTAAGGGGGGGGGGGCAATGGGGCAATATTATTTAGAAAAAATGAACGCCGAGAGCATAAAGCGTTACCGCTTTGCGGCTAGCGACATTTGATCTCAAGGGGGGGGGGGGGGGGGGCGACGCCCTTGGATCTACTACTACTACTAAGATGGCGCAGTGACCCCAAAATGAGTCTTGGCCTCCGACAACAAAAGACGCCACTTCAGTCTGTCTTGCGCCATCTCCCGCCAGTTCTCCACTCGGAGTTCGCGCAGATCCTTCATCACCTCGTCAGCCCAGCGATACCTGGGACGACCGACAGGGCGTTTACCATTCGGCCGTCCAAGGTAGGCTCGCTTCACAGCTCGATCTTCACTCATCCTCTCCACGTGTCCGAGCCAGCGAAGTCTGTGCGCCTTTATTTCGCCAATAATGTTGGGCTCGGCAACCAGTCTCTCTATTTCCCTATTCTTCCTTCTTCTCCATGTGCCATCTTCCGTCATCACTGGCCCCAAGATCTTCCTCCGTACGTCAATATAGGTCTTAGTATGGTTTTGTAAATTTGGATCTTAGTTTCCCTACCAAGTAAACCGGATACCAATATCTTATGTAGAGTGGCACAACATCGGAGAGTGTCTTGGACACGAATTTCAATTTCTCCTTCCCTTGCGTTGGTATCCGTCACTGTGCATCCGAGGTATTTAAAGCTGTCTACACCTTTATAGGTGTAGTCCCCAACTTTAAGGCCATCGCGAGGTAATCTGGTGTTTTGGAATCGCCGCATGTGAATATACTCGGTCTTGTCGTAGTTCACCTTGAGACCAACGGGTTTCGCTGCCTTTTCGAGGGTCTGCACAGCACCGGCTACCTCATATTTGTGGTCCCCTAGTAAAGCCAGGTCATCCGCGTATCCCACCACTGCATGCTTTCCACTTAATTTCACTCCGCCGTCTAATGTCAGGACTTGCCTTACGACGTGTTCGAGTGCCAAATTAAATAGCATGGGCGACAGTGCATCCCCTTGCTTTAGTCCGGTTATGACCTCAAACTCCTCCGTCAGCTGGCCATCCACTCGCACCACCATCCTACTTTTCAATGTGGCCACTTTAACCATCCGGACCAGCTTGTCGGGAATGTTAAACTTTCTAAGGATGCCATAGAGGGAGTCACGGTCTACACTGTCGTAAGCTATGGCAAAATCTACAAACAACGAGTGAATATTCTGTGCATACTCCCATTTCTTCTCCATTAGTTGTTTCAGAAGAAATATTTGATCGACAGTGCTACGATTGCGTCGGAACCCACACTGGTAATCACCTATTATGGCCTCAGCAAAAGGTTCCAACCTCTTGAGCAATACGTAGGACAGGATCTTGTATGCCGTTGGTAGCAGAGCGATTCCCCGATAATTTGCACACCTCTTCCTAGATCCCTTTTTGTGTACCGGACAGATGACTCCTACGTTCCAGTCATTTGGCATCCTTTCCTGATTCCACACACAGACCATCAGATCATACAGTTTAGATTGAATGACTCCTCCCCCATACTTCCATAGTTCACCGGCTATTCGGTCAACTCCCGGCGCCTTATGATTTTTAAGTCTTCCGATAGCGTCTCGCACCTCTTCAAAAGTAATGGGTGGTACTTCTTCCTCATTAACTGTGGTCGGGCCGTCTATTTTGTCTGCTGGTGGTGCACAGTTCAACAGTTGTTTAAAATGCTGTTGCCACATCTCTTTAGTTTTTATCGGGTCGGTGACAAGGTTTCCGTCATCGTCTTCTAAGAGCTGAGAGGATGCCTGGTATCCTTTTTTAAAGGACCTAATTTCCCGGTAGAATTTCCTACTATGACCCAATTTCATATGTCCCTCTATATCACGTATCAAAGATGCCATGTATTTTCTTTTGTCTGCTCTTATCGCTTTCCTAGTTTTCTTTCGGATTTCTTCATATTTTTCCTGCCATTGATCCTCCTGCTCTGCTAGTATCTTATATCGTCTCCTATCCTCTATCATACTCCCTTGGATCTACCTTTACCAATATGTTAAAAAGTCTTAACTCTATGCGAAGGACATTAAGCTGATAATAGGTTGTAGGAATTTGGCAGATTTGGGTAGCTTGATGTGGTGCTGACTGTACATGGGTTAATGGAATTACGTAGACTAAGGTATTATTTCGTAGTACTTAAGTTGAGTTTCAATATACATAAAACAACTTCTCGTCACCGAAATCTGATACAAAGTTAAACTCGTCGACAGATGAAACGCCATCCTCTTAACTGTTAGCGCCCTGCCCCCCATAAGAATGCCATGGCGATGTCGCTACCGTACCAAAATTTGCCAAACCGTTGCCAAGTAAGTTAGCTTAGGTACAAATGTATAATTTCAATAATAACTGCTGGATACGTTGCTAGCGAAGTCTTCATAGCGTCCTAATTTTATTTTTAAGAAATGTTTTCAATTATTTTGGGTCACATTTATCTTATATTTATTATCTTACATTCATATTGAAAGAGTTTATCTTGCTAATAATAAAACCAAAAATATTTATCAAAACTGTATATTAATGTAAAGGAAAACATTCTCCTGGGAAAATAAATCTTATTGAGATTTCTAACTAATAGTTAAAATATCATGTACTTTATACACACTATACCCTTATAATAAATGCCCATTGGCCCAATATTTGCATAATTGGTTAAAAATAGTAGATTCGAGATATTAAAATGGTTAAAAAAAATGGAAATAAAGTGGACATTTCTGATCTTAGTAACAACCAATACTTTTGTCATCTAAATTCCAGACAATCATCAAGAACAATGTCCTTCGAAGGAATTTTGTAGAACTTATTTAGTTGTTATGTTATGTAGTTTGTAGTTTCATCGCACATGTTTTGATCATATTATCACAGAATATGCCATGAACATAAATACATTGATGACCGGTTGCTAATAATAAATAGCTTGACAGACTTCTTTAAAAATCAAGAATTATATAATCCTCTTCATCTAATGCAAAATGTTTGGGCCTAACAGTATTACCACTTTCGTCTTCACGAATGAATGAAATGGTGAATGAATGAACTGAATGGTTCAGTTCGCTTTCTTGAAGTATTCCTTGCTCTCTTTCGGGCTTGGTTTGATCGTGTCTGCGTTCGTGTCGGGATTCCAGTTGGCTGGGCACACTGGAAAAATAAATAAGTAATTATTAGAAAAAGGAACAAATGTGCAAAGTGATCACATGATGGTAAGTAATCACTATCGCCTAATAGACATTTGCAACACCGCAGGCATTGCATATGGGTTGTTGGCCCTAAGGACTGAATTCTTTAAACTGCATCCTATCCCATTAACAGACATTAACACTAAGGGTCCTCTGAACTCCGAGTCCTCCTATGATTTCAAGTGTAATGGCTCACAAAATTAATATTTCCGATGGCGGCAGATTTTACCTGTGGTAGGTGGCCGTTCGCAAATCAGTAAATTCATGACAATCTAGTTCAAATGCTATTAGGATACGAACTTTTGGTGTTGCGTTACGCGACAGTGATGTTTTACACACACACACACACACACACAGCTATTATTATCTGTTGACGGTGCGTGCGGCTAACGGTACGGACAGGCGAAGTTGACGTAATTTTTTACTCAATTTCAAAAGGTATTGTCCTAATAGAATTTAAATCAGATAATACCTAATTTAATTATTTAGCTATTAATATGCTTACCTTCTCCATGTTTGTCAGCGAATTGGAACGCCTTGACGAGCCTCAAAGCCTCATCGACTGACCTGCCGACTGGCAAGTCATTCACAGACATGTGCCTTAGAATGCCCTTGCCGTCAATGATAAACATACCTGCAAAAAATGTTATCTAATAACGCACTGCAGGACCAAGGCATATATCATTAATCTCAAGTATGGGTACTGGCTTTTTAATTTTTTTATAATAATTCATTAACAAAATTATTAAATTAAGTGTCTTACCACGAAGTGCGAATCCTGAGTCTAACAAAACTTCATAGTCCTCTGAAATTGTCTTCTTATAATCTGCTAGGAGTGGAATATCTAATTTTCCTAAGCCACCATCCTGAAAAACCAATTAGAAATTATGAGATGCACATAACGACATGTCTATTGTCTGTTTCAGTTCAGTATTATCTTTGTTAGACAAAACAACATTAATGTTTAATTAGTCATGGCAACACAGATATTCTTCTGTGTAGGTTTCTACATAATGTTTTCCAACACTAAGAAGCTTGTGTAATATTAAAACAAACATAACAAAACGAAAGAAATACTAATGTAGTTTAGTGCACTACATATAATTAAGTTTTATATATAATACACAAAATGTACCTTTCTGGCAGTATTGACCCATGCTAAATGACTGAACTCAGAATCCGTTGAGACTCCAATGACTTGGCAACCAATGTTAGCAAAGTCTTTTGCTTTGTCACTGAATGCTATCAGTTCCGTTGGGCAGACAAATGTGCTGGAAATGTCAACATAATATTATTTATTATAGCATATCAAAATTATTTGAAGACAGGTTGCCTCTTTTGATATCCATTAAATTGAAATCAGTCTCAATTTTCTTTATTTATTTTAATTGTTGCTAATAAAAAAGATAAATGGAGATTTTTAATAAGCTCAAGAGCTTAGCTTATTAGTGAGCTAGGACGCTACGCACCTAGGACAAACATACACATGAGGAATGTTTTAAGTACATATAACGAGTGTAAAAAGAACCTCGACATATCCGGAACCGTAGTGTTCGTAAGATCAATACGAACATTTTTTTACTATAAAACATCCCTGGGAAATCAAGGGTTTCCAAGATATTAAGCCTCAAAGTCGCCCTTGGTTTGTTGAACTTATTGCAATTTCGTGTAATGTATCGTGTTACCGATATTTCGTCCAAAGTAACTTGGTTGTTATTTCAATAAATTATTGAGAAAACAATACTGCAAAAAACGAATTTTCAATGTACACGCTCCAACTCCAAACGCCCGCGCGCGCTCATACAGCTGATCGCAAATCGATCGATATCGTGGCGCGGTCATTGCACTGCGAGTGGTCGGCCGCTTTATGATATTTATCCTGAATTCAAGCTCTCTTCTAATCTAGCCAACATGTACCCATCAAAACTGCAAAGATTAGTGATCGATCACAAATCGGAGCTGTATTAAAAAACCCAACACAAACACTGGTCGACCCGGGAACCGAACTCAGGACGCTAAAATCACATTAAACCATGACGCCTGAGGCTACAAGGAATTTCCTACCTACATCTACAATTTATGATGTCTTTAGTTACAACGTAAAAATTTACTTGAATCCTGAACAAAAAAGATGCGATTAACACTCATTTATCATAAAAAATTCCAAAAAACCATGTTTAGTCTATCACAATTATTTTATTAAAAGTTATACACGATTAACAAAATTCCATCCCGCGCGCACTCTACAGCTGATCGCAATCAATTGATATCGTGGCGAGGTCATTGCACCGCGAGCAATCGGCTGCTTTATGATATTTCTCCTAAATTCAAGCTCTCTTCTAACCTAGCCAACATGTACCTACCCGTCAAAACTGCAAAGATTAGTGATCGATCACAAATCGGAGCTGTATTAAAAAATCCAACACAAACATTGCTCCGAACGGGAACCGAACTCAGGACGCTAAAATAACATTTAACCTGAGACACCACACACAAATTAACATTAGCCGCCTGAGGTTACAAGGAATTTCCTACCTACATCTACAATTTATGATGTCTTTAGTTACAACGTAAAAAATAACTTTAATCCTGAACAAAAAAGATGCGATAATTAACACTCATTCATCATCAAAAATTTCAAAAAACCATTCCAAGAAAGGAATGTTTAATCTAACAAAATTATTTTATTAAAAGTTATTAATTAACAAAATTCCATCCACTCATTCGTGCATTTTCATTGCTCTCAAAACTGCAAACAAATTTATTGATAGCCAAGTAGGTACCTACGCAAAGAATAATACCTAAAAAGTCACATCCCATCAAATCATTACTCTACTTCTACGATAAACAGAATTATCCGGTAATTCGGCAGAACATTATTCATCCCTAAAATAAGTAGTCGTACATACTAATTTTCAATCAAAACTGATAGCTAAGAAGCTCATAAATAACTAAAAAGTCAAAATTCTAATAATGCGCGTGTATTGGTAATATTGGTATTTGGCGGTGCGCCTCTTTTATGTTCAAACGCGCGCCGACACTCCCGCGCATCGCCTTTCGGCGCGTGCCCAGGCGACCGCTTCGCGCTTCTAACAGAGCGCGATAGCGCTAGTGATGACCCAAGTGTCGATACAAAAAATTATGCCGATATTTTGATATGATGAGATCTTTTATGTAGTACAAGCGATTACAAGCGATGTTGTGACAAAGCACTTAAGTGTGCATTAAATGTTTATTAAAATTCAGATTAAATTATTTGTTCAGTTATTAAATTTCGAGTACAGGTACCGGCAAACTTCTTGATTATCGGATCGGGATTGCGCAGAACACGAATTTAGACACGCCTCGCCTGCGCGCTATTGGTCACGCGCAAGTGCACATGCACGTACTTTCCCCATTACCGTCGACCGATGTTCAACAAATTTGCCGGTACCTGTACCTAACAATTCAATGAAATAATTATTAGTGACGCTTCGATGGTCTAGTGGTTTAAGTATCGGGCCGTGATCTCGGGGTCCTGGACTCCATTCCCGGGTCGAGCAAAATTTATGTCGGATTGTTTGGACACAGCTCTGGTCTGTGTATTTCATTTGTTATTCATGATAATTTTACTTCAACAGTTATAACATGAATACTAAGTTTTTAGGAAAATGGTATGGATTAATAAATGGGATTTTATCGTAGGTTTGTTATTTGTAATTTTTGAAATTTATTTTCTTTATTAATAATGGTTTTATAATTTCGCTATCATTTTGTAATAAAGTTTTCACCTAGTAATTGAAGCGTGAAGCGACACAAAAGAAACCAATAAAATTAATTTTATAATGAACAATTTATCGTATTTTTACTTCTTGACTGCACATCTCTAACGTAGGCTAAAATTTTTCGGGAAGCAACCTGCTGAGTGTTTGTTGAATTAGTTCGGTTCAGGAAGCAAATACGTTCGGACGCATTGCTTGCGTCTTTAAATGCATTTGTGTTTTCGGGTTTTTAGCGATTATTAACGGTTTATTACTGTGATTTGTTTTGTTGTTAGGCAGATTTAATTGTGCAGTGTTGTGAAAGTGAAAAATGTTGTTCTGTGAGTGAATAATGTCGGCCTATCTCGACGGGTGTTGGCAGGCCGATTCGTACGGTAGCTGAGGCTTCCTCAGTCAGTGATACTGGCAGTGATGCGGGATAACCCCCGATTGGGAGTGCGGAGTTGCGGACGGCGGCCCGCGTGCTCCGTCGGGGACGGGGCCATCCATCATGCGCGTCATGTCGTGTCTCATACAACAGTGGAGGGTGCTGAAAAGAGATCGACAGCGGTCGTACATGATACGCATGGTCCAGGCTATTGTTCCAGGCAACGCTGCGTGACGTGTTAGTTATTGCCGTTGGATTCTACAGCAGGAGGTTGCATACACTGGCTTCACATCGCGAATCATTTACCAACAAATGGCATGTGGATGTGCGCGCGAAGGAATGCTGGGGCTTGTGCATCGTAACACTTTGCTGCGAGCTCGAACTTGTCTGCACGAAGAAGGGCGACAATTCGAACCGTATCTGCTTCATGTCGAGAGGCCACTTCCTGGTGAGGACGACGAGTAGGTAAGTACTAAGTGCTATTGCCTAATCAATGAAATTTCTATTGATATCACTGATTTCTTGTGTTTTGTTCTTTTTGCGAGTGATAATAATTGGTGAAAAAATGCCGATATCGTACCATTAGCTTAAAAAGTCGTATTTCTAAGGAAAATTGGACAAATAATTGTACACATTATCATTAATAATAATAATTTCTATTACTTTTTTTTCTGTATTTATCAATTTCATCATGTCGTCAGTCGATTTGAAATTTGTGCAATTTCCGATGGCTGAGCAGTCTTTGTTTGATTGTGAGATTTTTTAATAAGTGAGGTCACTCAACCCTTTCGCAGTCGGTCGGCATTCGAGTGTGGCAAACTTATTAGATTATCAATTCAATAACTCTTAAAAAATCTTCACTTTTACGTACGATTTCGATGCTTCGATAGTCATCACATCATACAAAATGTGCTCTGCGGGATTCCGACTTCCGTACGCAAGTCGTGTAGGAGTCGTGCAAATACGATTTGAGTGAGCGAGACGGGTGCGTGGCGCGTGAGGCGAACGAGTGCGCGAAGTTCATTGCGCGTAATAAATTATTGTTTTTTTAAATACCTAAAATAAAAAGAAAATTTCCCCAGAATATTAATGCTGTCAAATAATTTCAATATGTATGTCACACGGATTTTTAGCGGTTATGTCGGGGGTTTTTTTACACCGTGTATAATATCTGTGGTACATTCTGTGTTCACAATTATTTGATAATATTTTGGTAACATAGTAACTACTTTAAATTTAATAAGAATGTTAACAGAATACTTACAAATCTAATGGGTAGAACAACAAGATAACATATTTTCCGGCGAAGTCAGCCAATTTAATATTGTTGAATTCACCATTTACCACAGCAGTGGCAGAGAAGTCAGGTGCAGGCTTCTGCACTTTTGGTGTGAAAACAGCACTGGCTGTAATAGAAAAATACAAAAACATTTACCTATTTCAACAATCCGATTTACGATTACAGGTCATTCAACAAACCGATTTACGATTACAGATTACAGAATTGTTTATTAAAAAAGTACCAATTTATACATCATATTTGTTTGTAAGCTTTATTACTAAGTATAAAATCTGTGTTATTTTCAGAATCACAAAAAATAAATGTAACATTAGGTACACAAAATTGATAGTTTGTGCACTATATTAGTTCAGGCTCATGGTAAAAACACTAAATTGTACATAAAAACACTTTCAACAGTAAAATATGCACACAGAGGTTATAACTTATGTAATTAGATATGCTTTAAACAATGCAATAAATCAGATATGATAACTTACAGGTAGAGAAATTTGCTTGTTTAATCGCTGTGAATGCCGGTGTCAGCACCTGAAGGATAATAAATATGAATATTTTTATAATCAGTTCACAGTCCATCAAAATCGAGTTGTATTTTTGAAGAGTTTTAATACTCACCCTGCGAGTTAAATGCTTGACGAAGAAAGACATTTTGTGTTTTGAATATGTGAGAAGCTTTAAAAATATGTTATTGCAGTAGTAGTGCGTATTTGCTTAATTATTGTTGCCGTAAAAACAACAATCCGGTCACCGCTAAATCAGAATGACATGACTGGACATGACTTTGACATAAGAATGACAGTCAGGAAAAGTGTTGTGACATTTCCTTTTTTAAATATTCTTACGTAACAGGCAGCCAGAGGGACTAATCTAGGCAGCCGAATATTTTGTAAGTTCTTATTATGCATATTATTTCCATGTTAATATGTTCTCTCTTTTTAAATACCAAACATATCAAAATTATTTTTTTGGGTAACGTCAGAACCAAGAGTAAACATCCATTTGTAAAAATAAAAATAACTTGACCCTCACGCGAAACTAAAATGGTATTTTGAATCCTTAAGTAAGCCTTTTTTGAGAATAATAATATGCTAGCTATCGCCCACATAGACGAAATCTGGCTTTATTCTCACCAATTCGATACATTGGTTCGATCGTCGAACTAGTGAGAATTATTTTTCTCATATTTTGTTCGACTGTCGAACTAAAGAGAGTATTTTTCTCACTTGTTTGATTTCTTAGTTATTAATGTCCAGAGATATTTATTTCCGAAGGTCGTACGTAACGTAATACGTTACCCAAAACATGTTCTATTGTTATCTGGTTACTGTATAACCGAGGCTACTGTATAAATGGAGACTGTTGATTAATTAACGTTCCATTGCTGAAACGGTAATTACGTTGGCCCCTCAGAACAAAGGCTCTAAAGTTTTGTGATCAAGAAACACTCAACAAGTTCATATTTTATGAAACACTACTATTAATCAAAATAAAGAAAAGAAATCGGTGTCGAAAAGAAAATTAGACAAAGGAAAGATACTTTACATTATATATTTTTTGTTGACGACCGATAGGTAGATGTAATGGTTGATGTTTATGGAAGAATAAAAGTACCGCTTTTTTGTAGGAGGAGAATGACGTTTTAAAGCACTATTTAATCACAGGCTGGCTGGCCACAGAATAATTTGCGGCCGTGTGTGAGACTAGTGGTAAGACTACTCGGTAGGACTTGGGATATCCCGTAAACTAAACGTCCCACCCGCTTAATTACTCCGGATTCCCACCCAAAAAGGAAGAGTCTGAGCTTGGCTTGCTTAAATTGCCACAATTTACTCACCTAGATGTCCTAGATAGAAGTGCTTTCAACAGGTATGGGTTTCGATTCCTGCACAACAAAAAACATTTGTGTGCAAAAGTCAGCATGAAAATGTCTGTTTGTATTGATCTGGCATACGCTGGCTGACTTATCTTGCGTCGTCCGTCTGTTGTATTCAAGTATTAGCAAATTCCAAAAGCCGCTACAGGATACACTACGAATAAGACAGAGTTGTTCAGAGTTACTGAACTTTTCGTAATATTATCAAGTAAATACCACTAACTAAAGAGGAGGAGAGAACTAATGAGAAACCATTAGTTGATTAACGTTGAATTCGGACCGCAGGAAATGTTGGAGTGGTCAGTGAATGCTTTTTAAATTATTTATGTTCTACGGTTTTTTTTAAATCTACTTCGAGTAGAGAGATTAATATGTAGGTAGAATGATTAATTCTTATATTAGGTACATACTTTGAAGATGATGTTAATAATGTATGCATTATGTTTGTAACAATATTCAACTTTATGACATAACATTTCTATGCCAAAGGAATTACCGATATGGTTCTGATTAGGAATATTCAAATCAAATACAAGTTCTGCCGTAAAATATTCTTATTAAAGGATTTTTTTTAAGCTATTTAACATATTTCGTAATACGTACGTAGTATAGTTTATGGAACGATCGAGCACTCTTGGTCAATACCAACCACAGAAATCTAATTATTTAGATTTCTGTGATACCAACCTACCTGACAGAAGAGCCAAACAACGAAACAGTTGATAAATTAACACATTCCGTCGCTTCAACACGGCAAATGCCAGTAGGTAATTTCGGATGACTTACCTTTCAAATTAAGTAGATAAATAAATATCAGACAATGTTGATCTGACCGCATAAATCAACTAACTAGTTCCATTCCATTGAGGGACACTTCACCAGGAAGCGTCGCTCAATGTGCTGCCAGACTGTAGGCTCATCTGATCTTCGAGCCTTAGATTTCAAGTGTAGTGGTTCCCACATTAATACTTCCGGAACACAGCCAAAGCTGTTATGGCAGCAGATTTCACCTGTGAGGGACCACCCTCACAGGTGAATCATAGCTACCAAGCTAGCCAGTCGAACTGTGAAGAAGCCCCACCACCAACCAGACCCAAGGCGGGAATCGAACCCACGACCCCCGGTTTTTTATACTCGAGCGGCTTAGCCACAGGCGGTCAAAGATAGCTTGCATGGCAAATAGCGCCTGGGTTCTCCTCACTTTTGGACACTTTACTAGTCGGTCTATCGTATCGTACCTTTAAAGTGATAATACAGATGACGCTGCAATTAACAGTAAGCGCGCTTACTCAACTCGTATCCGCAACTCGACACAGCCGGTTGCATCCGTCAGCCACTCCGCTAATTGCAGAGCTGCAGCGATGCAACGTTAATTAACCGACAGTACACGCCGTTTGCGCCTAGGCGCTCGTAATTTGCTCGCAGTTTGTTGGATGTGCTTGTCAGACTTTAGAATTCGAATTAAACGAACAAAGTTAAGAGAAAATGTAGTACGAGAATTTAATCTTATTTTCAGTATAAAAGTTAGATCTATATCGACCAATAAAAATGTTCATAACCGGGGTAGATGTCTCGTACACACTTGGTGAAGTAGAGTGGATAATTTTTATCTGAATATAAACTGTGGACCCAGAGACCCAGAGGCCGCAGCCCGAAGAGATGGTCGGACCAGATTTCTGAACAGCTGGAGATACCAGTCAGCGCCGCCCTTCACCAGGCGACGGACCGTATCGGTTGGAGGCAGACCATGAACCGTCTAAGGAGTCACGATCCTCAGTAATGGGGGAACGATTGAGAAGAGAGAAACTGTGGACGTTTTGATTTCAAGTCCAAGTTCCTAGAGTTTATTGCCAGAACACAGCTAGAGCCACCATGGCACTACATTTCATCAGTGAATGGATTACTTTACCATACAGGTACAACATAGTGGAAACAGCGCTAGAAATCTATCTTGCTCTTAGCTCAACCTATAGCTGTTGGCAGCAGACGCATCTCACAGGAAATTACCAGAGCGGTCCGTTTTAATTGCTTTCCAATAAGTCGGGAGATGTCTATGGAAGAACTCGTTTTCAGTTTGAGACATCTGTTAATACCACACCTTTTTTAACGTGTTTGTAGACATTTTTTCGTAATATTCTACTGTATTAGGTGATGAATAGAACTTTATTTGGGTTACTCTACCATATGAAGTCTAGGGTAATTCTTCACTGGTGAAATCTGCCGCCATAACAGGCTGTGTTTTGACAATAATTATGTGGGAGCCAGTTAACTTCTAATGGGAAAGGATTTAAAATCAGAGGAGCCCGCAGTGTGGTGGTGGTGTGGTATATTGAGCGATGCTTCCTAGTTTTAAGTATCTCTAAATGGAATAGGTAACATTGGCTACTCACTACCAGGTACAAAGCTTATCAAAATCCGAACTGTGTCCGAAAAATACTGACACAATTTTTTCCCAGGAAACAGAACCCGAGATTTTGGCTTGGTACTAAGCCACTAGACCATCAAGGCATTACATCCTTTAATAAAAATAAAATGAAAATAGGTAAGTTATATCTCGAGAAGATTTATAGTCAGAATATCCTACCTACATACTTAAATTCACATTCACAAATGTAACGGTAACATCTCGGAGGAAATTGCCTTGGCAGCACGTTTTAATTTATTCGTGATACGGTGCGACATGTCAACGAGTACGAAATCGGTTTTTAATATACGAGGAGTTTTGTAATTCCGGTGACATTCTCGTAATAGTCATACTTACATGCTTTCGATAGCTTTAGCAATAAAAACTAGATGGTTTATCATAGTTTGTGGGTAAAAAAGAATAAATAAAACTGATAAGACAATGTGGCCTTTAGTGATTGGTCAAGTTCAAAACGATTTCATTTTATTGAGATAAATCCATTGATGCGATTGGCGCCCAACGTGGGGCTATTGGATTTTTGTAAAGATATATATCATACAAGACCGTTAATATTTTCCACTTATAACTTCTTAATCTTATAAAACGAACCTTTAATAAGCCATCGGGCCAGTGTACTTAATGAATGCATTGCAACTTTTTAACTAATGGAGCCAACAAATATACCTATTGAAAAGTAATGTATACGCTTATGCATTTGAAACCTAGTGCATAATCGATACAGCCTAGCTTAGTCTGCACAAGAGCACTATATTCATAGATAGCTAATCGCAGTAGACGACAGTAGCGTCACAGGAAATTATCAAAGGCCGTTTTAATAGCTTTCCAATACGACGCGAGATGCCTATGGAATTGCTCGCTTTCAATATGAGAGGAATCCACTTATTTTTAATATTGCGATCGGAAATATCGATAAGTATTTTCGGGGGAAGATCGGTTTATGTCTCGCGACGAAAACCGTCGCTTTTTCGTTTATTTATTTAAGGGAACTCCTGCTATTTGGATATTAAACATAATCCTTAGTTAAGTCAATGGACCTACTATTTATTTATAAAGGTTTCGAATTCTTAAGCACTTTTATTAACCCCCAAAGCGAATGGCGAACATTCTGGGAAGGCTTCCAGCACGACCCGTGGAAGGATCTGATACCGGACCCCACCACCAAGCCTGCTGGATTTGACAGTAGCCGTGCTGTGTGGACGAGAGTCAATCGGTTCAGAACCGGCCACGGGAAATGTGGCTACCACCTCCACAAATGGGGTCTTCGAGACGGGCCGGATTGTGATTGTGGGGCTCCAGTCCAAACAACGACACATATAGTTGAGGAATGTCCTCTTCGTCGTTTCCCCGGCGGCATGCGTGAGCTTCATAACCTCACTCCGGCTGCAGTGGACTGGTCGCACCAACTTGACATTGACATCTGAGGATTCATGAAGAAGCCATACGCAATGATGATGAGCACTTTTATTTACAAGTTTGCTAATGTACTTTATTGTCTATAGGTAATATGCAAGCTTAAAACTGTAACTTGCCAGTATCTTGATGAAAAGTGTTTTTTTTTTAATTTTTTCATCCTTTTATTAGATAGGTAAGAAAAAAGTATTAACACAGAAGACTAAACTTAATAGTTGGTTAAGGTCAACGGGGTTTTTACTTTAAGAGTACTTTTCTTATTTAAAAGTATCAGTTTCTATTATTGGCCTGATTTTTAATATCCGTGTAAGAAATACCTACCAATAGCATGTTATTATTAAATACTAAGTTCAATGTATAATGAGTTTTGTTTCACGATTGGTCTAATATTGTACATATTTATATTTAACCAACCCCTATTTACTCTGCCACTATGATTACTCACAAGTTAAAAATAAACCAACAAGAACAATTGAAATGCTACCCAGTAGTTTACAGAATACACAAAACAATTCCCATATTGAATGTAGCTTTCAGCATGATTATTAAAAGCAAACAATTGCTGTTGGATTGTACGCAATCAGCTACACTTGATGACTAAACAATATGGAGTTTTGTCGGATTTTCGAGAGAGGAGGTTGGAGCAAAGTTCATAAGTGCTAATGCCATTTTCCTTGGATTGGCTTGGACAGTGTCATCGAAAAAAAACCAAATACCTAAATGATTTTAAAAAGTTGACAGCCGATCACGTACTGGGTACGGGTGGCACATAGACAATATTATTTCCATGGGGTGGCATGAGTCTTGTTTTAAAATGGCCGGCTGTCATAGTGTTAAGACTTTCAAGATGAGAGTCTGGAAGACCTAAGAACAGAACGTTTTAATCTAATACGACGTGTCTCTCATAACACTTGACATTGGCAGAATCACCGTGTTGCTCATAAACACAGGATTGAGTCCATAACAAAAAAAAAAGAGAGTCGTCAATGACATTTTTGCAGTATGATTCTACCACCAGCTCATTTATATTTCTGACAAAAATGAGCCATCAAAACATTAAGAATCATCCAATCGAATGCACATACATTAGTTATAAGGTACTTTTGAAACAGGAAAGGAATGTTCAGATCCCCTAAAAGGTCCAAAGGGCTGATGTAGCTAAATCAGATTACCTAATTGAACGGTCGACACCAGTCTCTAGGGATTGGGGATAAGTGCCTACATACAGACAGCAGAATATCACCAGAGTTTATAGTATAAGTGATGGATTGACTTGCAATGGAAGGTCAACAGTTTTGTAGAGTAATTTTACTCGTTAAATTAAACAATAATATTGAATGACTAATTTGGTGGTCGATACCAGCGCAAAAAAGTGTGCTAGGACTGGTTTTGGTCTGTTTGTATAGGTCTGCGTGATACTAAGAAAAATAGTAGACCTATATTTAGTTCTAAAAGAAGTATGTGAGTAGAATTCATCCGTTGTCTGGTACCCTTAGAATAAATTATGCTTACTTTGGAGTCATCTTTTTCTTCATTTGGTTTTCTACGGACCCAAAAAACCGTCGTCTTTTTTGATAATGTTTTTGTTTTGTTTAGTTAAATGAAACCCTAACTTAGTTTTGAGATATTAGAGTTCCTACGGTGCATCAAGCTAACCTACTTTGAAACTGTGCTACAAAGCACCGTGGAATTTGAAAGCGGCTAACTTTATGAAAGTCTCGCTGGTCTCGCTTGCTGAGGCAAAATTTTGACGCATCATCAAGCCACAATTTTAAAATGCACCTAAATTTTCACAGTAGGTAGTTTAGTAGGTACTTGGAATATTACCAGGAAAGTTTCTTTTTATGTCAGAGGCGGCAAACGAGCCAGCAGCGGGTCGCCTGATGGTAAGCAATCACCGCCGCCCATGGACATCTGCAACACCAGAGGGATCGCTGATGCGTTGCCGACCTTTTAAGGGGAAATGTGGGCCTACGGAACTCTCACAAACCAGACGCAAATAAATACAAAAGTGTTTGTTGGTTTGTTCGTATTTCACGTCAAAATGCAAATGAACAATGTCATATGTGGTATGGTGCATGCTAAATGGACTTCCTCTTTCGTATTGAAAGAAAGAAAGAAAATGTATATTCGTGTTGACTATGATCTAAATCATTTCATATTTCAATTGAATGACAGAAGCTATGCGCCATTAATTTGAATGTCGGCTAGATTCAAATAGGTCACGCTACTTCCGAGTTTTCAGAACGGCTAAAACTGAAGTTACATTGATATGAACCAATTTAATGCGGTTATGTCAGGGGTGGCCCACTGTTACTAAATATAAAACGAACTATTTTCTATTTGTATAAAAAGGTTTATCTTATGTTTCATTGGTATTACTACTTCTGTGGAAGTAGCTAGTACCTAAGTTTTATAAAAATTATTGAACTCAGGACGAGTTCAATATCCAGATCATATCGATTTGTAATAAAGTTTTTTTGTTATATACATTATTCAGTCCCCTTCGTGTTTCGGAATTTACGTAAGACCGTTGTTTTTGTACCTCTTTTTCTTGTCTCTCCCTACTTATGAAGTAATACGAGGTAGAGGTACACCTATGCGTACGCTTTTACACTTTTACTTAAGCCCCCTCCTTTTTCTTCCCTTCTTTTTCTGAGTTCATGAAATTAAACAGTTCTTATGCACGGTGCCCTGAAGGGCGACAAAAACTGAATATTATTGACATGGCCTAAAACATTTTTAAAATCATGCGTAGCTTTTAAATCCTTGAGATAAGGGGAAATAGCCAAATATCGGGAAAGTAAAGAAGTATCGGGGAAGTTCGGTCCGTAAGTGGCCAAGTTATATTGATTGATTAATAATTAACATTTATTATTATTATGGACTGTGTATTCTCGCAGAAAAATACCAAACTTAACTGATTAGCTGCGTTTAGACGGCGTTCTGCGTTCGATTATCGGTCTGATGTAGTCTAAAAAAAAATTAAAAAATATACTGCTTAGTTCGTTGGAGTCAAAATTCGGAAAGGAGCCATCAGTTCGCTGCAATGATCGCTATATTAGAACACATACAGGCTGAGTATTCTTTTAGACCGATTAGCCAGCCCTTGGATACGTGACCAAGTTCAGACGGCGTTCAGTCAGACAGACAGAGGTTATTCCATTAAAGTTGGCGGTCCTTCGCGCCCGCCGACTGCACACGACAGTAATGAGCAGCGAATACCGCGGAACAAGGGAATTATTATAGCTGGTTCGTTACAATTGCGTACAGTCAAGTACACAACTGTAACGAACTAGCTAATGTATGTGTATGATTTTTACCTGGGGTTGTAAGGGAGAATTAAATGACGCTTCCTGGTAAACTGTCCCTATATGGAATAGGCCGCAGTAGCCGCTTACCATCAGGTGGGCTCCATGTCTGTCTGCCAACTGACGTAGTATAAAAAAAGTAATTAGCTAAAATTAGAAAGACATAAGCTGCGTATTTTCGCAAAAAATACCAAATTGATATTAGCCAGCCCTTAGATACGCGGGCAAGTTTAGACGGCGTTCAGACGGTTATTCCATTAAAGTTGGCGGTCCTTCGCGCCCGCCGACTGCACACGACAGTAATGAGTGGCGGGAATGCTTCGCAACTTGGGAATTAGCTGGTTACAATAAAGTGTGTTTTATTATTAACAATACCGTCACCGTAGAAGAACACATTTTTATTACATATTCCGTAAATGAGTGGCTAAACCGCTCGGGTATAAAACCCGGAGGTCATGGGTTCGATCTCCAGATGCGATAGGCTGATGATGATGATGATAATTTTTACCAATCTATACTAATATTATTTATAAATAGGGAAGGATTTGATTGTTTGTTTGTATATTTGTTTGTGTATCCCCGGGTGACATGGGGTATTTTTGATCCCGGTAGTATGGAGGAAGAGGGGATATTTGAAAAAAATTATGCGCGGGTGAAACCGCGGGCGGAAGGCTACTTTTTTAAACAAAAAAAATCACTGAAAATAAATCCTTTCTCGAGCTACCAAAAAATTTTTTAAATCATCTAGTAAAACCCAACGGACATCCCACCCATAGGAACATATCAAACAATAGTGAATAGGACAGTAGCGGATTTATACAATAATTTAAAAAGTGTTGGTAGAATATAACTTCTTAGTAAAGACTCTTTCAAAGATACATAATCATTTCCTGACTGAAAAATAAAACGAACGGCAAAATGTGTTCTTAGTAAAACCTACGTACTAGGTACACGTTAAGAGTTCTCACTCCTCGCCTCTTAGTACTATTTTATATATTCTGTCCTAGGGCTGCCAAATGTTAACAATAACATTTTTTAAAGTTGCCATTTTAGTATAAATAAACAAATGAAAGTGAACTAAGCTCAAAAGTTCCAAAAAGTGTCCTGAATGTTTGTTTGATACTGAAATACGGACTAACCAGAATTATCAAATTACCTAAATTCAGAAATTCCAGTATGTCATTAAAATTGTACCATTTGTACCACATCTAAAAATAATTTTGTATAATTAGAAACTTTGATTAAAGGAAAGGTAAAGAATCGTCACGGTTGGACGCTTGTATAGTCGTAGTATTAAAAATGAATTTAAACTTAAATGTACTAAAAATTGCTAATTATTTTCAGATAAACCAGACGTAATTAAAATGTCTTTTTTAAGCAGACCCTAATCTCGCAGGCACATTTTAATTGTTTACGGGATATATTTCGACCGTGTAATTAGTCTGTCTGTTCGCAGAAACTAGTTATCTGTTTATTCCCTGAAAATTTAACATTCAGATTGTAAATGATAATATAATTTTATAGTTTTATATTGTCACAATGGAAAATGGAATGGAAATGGCTCGCAGTTATTTTGCGATTCTTTTTTATGAAGTGTTCATATTTTTTTTTACTTTGATAGTTTATGAAATACTTTTAATATCACACAGATAACCTCCGTGGAACAGACCAGTTGTTAAGCCAATCGGGTCCATTGACAGAAATCGAATTCTTTCATTGACCTGGGGTCTCGTTAATTTGTAGTAGGAATTTTTCAAAATCAGACCACCAACCTACGTCTTGCACAGGTATTATTTACTTCCATGAAAGTAGTCAATGTGTTTTGGCATTACTAAATGGGAGCCACAAAAATACGTAGTCTATAGCACAGAATATAATACTATTTTATAGAATGGCATCATATTGAGCGACAATTTTTGGTAAGTTGTTTGGTTGTGGACCGTTACCATAAAAAAGACTGCATGTCTGTCTTCCAGCTGAAGTAGCAACAACAATAAGTATATATTAGTAGTTAAGTATTAGTTTTAGCCTATTAATGTTCAACTGGCTAGCTACCACCCCCACAGGTGAAATTTGCCGCCATAACAGCTTTGACTGTGTTCCGGCAATATTAATGTGGAAGCCACTTACAGCCAGTACACTTGAAATTAAAGGCTCGAAAATCAGATGAGCCTATAGTCTGGCAGCACATTGAGCGACGCTTCCTGGCAAAGTGTCCCTCAATGGAATAGGCCGCAGTGGCAGCTTACCATCAGGTGGGCTGCGTGCCTGCCTGCCAACTGAACTAATATAAAAAAAAACTGTAGGGTAAGGGCCTTCATCATTGAAATCACGTCATCGCTATAATGATGAAATATATATTTATTAAGCTCTCTCTGAGGCTAAAATACCAGTCAAAAAAAATTGGTTGCCTGTAAAGTCGGTATACGGGCGAAAGTTTTACGTGACAACGACTTTTTATGTCTGTCTCTCTCGCTCTTAGGCGGGACGCGTGCCTCTCATTGTGAGCGCATAACGTGAGCGGAGCGTAACGCAGTTTCTTGAAGTGTCACCCGGCAAACCAATTTATAAGACGTTGTCACGTCAAAAAAAAAAAGAAAAGAAAATAAACTCTTCTAGCGGCCCTGCAATCTTGGACTATTTCAATATAGCTTTGAGAAGTTCGGAGTTTGGCTGAATTTAGTTGTAAAAGTTAAGTGTCAAAGGTGGGTCGTTATCTTTACATTTTCCATTCGCTTACTTTACTCGGAGAACTTTACGAACAAGATATGGTTACATTTAACTGTGTTTTACCTTCATACTTGTTTGTAAATGTTTCAGTCTACGGAGTTTAACCAAACGAATTCATTGGGTTACCTTCCAACCCTTTTACAAATCTGTTTCTAAACTTTCAGTGGTTTATTCAGTAACTCATGTACTAACTTAATGTTTTAATCAGTCTTTGACTGAATTGAAAATCAATTCTTAAATAAAAGGTTTAATCAACTATGAGGTTGTAACTAGTCACTAAAACAACTATGTATAACGGGTGACAATGGGAGTTTAATACTACATTTGTTAAAAAAGCGCAACATAACGTTGGCAGAAAAAAAAGATTGATTTATTTATTTATAAAAACTTTACCGTCCACAAAATAAGGGTACAAAAGAGAATTCTCTACCAGTCAACCTATAGATTCTTCCTGTCAACCTACCTCTCATTATATCTTTGTTTGGAAGTACCACGAGTATAATAGAGTAGTAGGACTATGGTCGCTAAAAGTGCAACATGTTTACAATATTAAAATCAACAGTGTACGGTTCACAGAGGACTCGCGCTTGTTTTAAATGTCATGTCTTACATTATTGGGTAATGAACAAGGACTGACTTAATTATGACGCCAGGATGTCTACTTTAGCTAAATTATTATACAAGAAGTATTGCCGTAACTTTAATTACTTCAACTTCAAAGCACTCATCTTTCTTGTCTCTTACATGCCAGACATAATTATTCGTGATTGACATCCCATTTTGTTTAGAGAAGTAGCTAGATAATGAACAATGGTTCCAGATGTATAGATTGCTGATAGGCTGTATCGTTAGCTGTCTAAGCGTATGTGAAAAAAATGGCAAGTGTTCTAGAGACCTTCCCACAATGGGCTAGTTAATAACCAAAAGGTTGGAACCAGCTGTTCCTAACACATAGCCTACGGTTATGGTGCATAAAAAAATGGGACCTCTCGCTGGGAATTTAGGTTAAGTCTAATCTATGTCCTTACCAAATGTTATCAAGATAAGTTTAGTTTAGGCCTAAAAGCTTACTGAGTGGCTGAGTTTATTTCGCATTTAGTGTGGAAAAAAATATACTAGGTATAATACCATCGCTGGCACCGGCTCGTCCCAATCGGATGTAAAGGGGAACCGGGGGAGTTTAGTGGGTAGTGGACGCTTTAGTCTCGAGTCCCACACAGGGCCGCAGGTTTAGCTAGCCTGCGGTTATGGTGCATAAACGCATTCTCCTCCGAAAAAAAAAGGTATAATACCTACAATAGTCAGAAACAGTACATTTACAAAACGAGTAAGTCACAATCACAATATACACATCTCGTGTAACAGGACATCCATGTACTCTAATTCATAAACTAAGCATAGGTTCTCAAACTTCTCACCCGGACAGTTGATCCGACCTGCCTTTGTCCCTACCTACGCGAGTGGAATCTAAACACCGTACAAGCTTTGTTCGCGGTTACTTCGATTAATTAGACAAAACTTCTGGCATCCCTAGCCGAAACTTCTGGTGAAACTAAGTTTTCCATTAGTAAAGATAGAGCGGTGTACTTGACGAGATAAACAAGGTGTGTGAATGAAACCAGATGGGAGTCGGATCGTTGAATGGTATGGAGTGATAATGTATCGCGAAGTTAGGATGACTTGGAATGCCTACTTTTGTTCCTTTTTTATTCTGTCGAATACAATTCTCTTCGAACATTGTGATATAGTTCTTCTTCTTCTTCTTGTATTGTAGCTGGCAATACACTCCTGTTTATAAGAATTACTGCTGCCATTTTCGACTCAAGTGTTCTTAAATACCGTTGTAAGTTGACGCATTTGAAAATATCGGGAAATGCACAAAGCATTCCCACCGAAACCGACGCCATCTTGGGCGCTACTATTGTGAGTCATGGAAATAATATTTAATTAGGTACGTCTATGGATATACATAGTTAACAACTGTAGTTCAGAGGCTAACAATCATCTCATCAGTTGATAAGGCGTTCTAAATCTAAACGAACCTCTTGTTATATTTGTCAGTATTGCTGTTAACAAGGGCACCTAATAAGGGGGCTTCGTCGTTTGACCCCGGTCCCGAATACACCGCGGTGTCAAACGCACAAGGACTCTTTTTGAATTGGCCGTTTGACACCGTTAATAATATTGCGGTTCCAAGCGGGAATAACTTTTTTCGACTTCGTCATTTGACACCGCCAATAAAAATCTTATTTTTGATTTTTGTACAGTTGAGTACACAAGTAAGTTGTAGATTTGAAGAATCCTTTAGTGAGTAGGTTATATTTTTTTCTGAAAAGTTACTTGTTTTTAGGAAACATTAACGTGTCGTGTATTGGTTTTTGCATGGAACACGTTTGCGATATCGGAATTGTTAGAAGTTTGTATCTTTTGCAAAAGAAGTAATAAACGAGTAGCTATTACAATAGCCTTATCGCCAAAAGGGTAAGATGGTTCAATTAGTAAGGTCACTTGTTCCTGGAAGCATTGCCTTGTCGGTATTTTTTTAGTTGTAGTTTTAAGTATTTGATGGTTACGTGTAACTGAAAGCTGCAGGTGTCGTGCATTGCTTTGTTTGTAAAAAAAATAGAAAATAACGACATAAGACGCTTATTTTTGGTCTGAATTAAATTTTATGTGTATAATAATATGAACGAATTTAATGTTTCAATAAATGAATTACTTGTCGCTTTGTGTATCAACGAAAATTTAACTATCTATATTATGTATAAATAGCTAATAATACAATATAAAAGCATAAAAATCATTAAGTACTGGTGGTGTGTGCGGCCACACGCGAAGCGGCTGCCTTGATCACACGTTTTGTGTTGGGCCGCACAGTCGTATGGACATTTTTGCGCTCGCGTCAAACGTGTAATGCCGCACTGGAGTTGCAACTTTAAAAACACAGGGGTGTGTCTTTGCCGCAGTCAACGAGTTAACAAGCTGAAATGAAGCTAGATGAAGTGACCATATCCCAAAAAGTGGCTGATAGTGGTTGGAAGTAAAGAGCTGAAATACGAGCGTTCTATTGGTGCGGCCTATGGGACAAAGTTGTCATTACAAAAAACGGATACTTATATTGGGATATTTTTTTCGATGCAATTTTGTCTTTAACTGTACATAAATAATAACAGCGGTGTCAAGTGACGAAGTCGAAAAAAGTTGTTCACCACTTGACACCGCGGTGTCAAACGGCCAATTCAAAAAGCGTCCTTGTGCGTTTGACACCGCGGTGTATTCGGGACCGGGGTCAAACGACGAAGCCCTCCCTAATAACTGAATATAATTGGACATTATTTAGCGCCATTCGCCTCAAATTAAGCCAGCTTGTACTATGGGATGCCAGATAACGAAAACTATAGTAACCCTAATAATCAAATATTATTAAAATTGAATTCAGACGTGAACCACAAAAGAAAACCCTATTTTTAGCCTTAACGGTCTTTCAATCTTCCAGCTCTGATGCTGTCAACAGGAAAAAGAAAAGGTTGAAAATTAAACCGGAATTAATTTCGTCGCTACCTCTAATTCTACCTACTATTATAAAGTCCAAAGGTAAAAATGGCCGAAAAGCGCTAACGACTCTCTACGGGGTTCACAAAGAGGGTTGACGCCTTTTGTATTGGACTATATTTTTAGAGTTCCGTCTAATAAAAGCGTATGAAAAATCCGTTAAGAATGACTAACAACAATGCCTTTTCTTAAAATTATAAAGGTAGTGCTCAAGCCCACGGCATGCCTGATGGGACGCGGTTACCGTTGCCTATTATGGACGTTTGCCACACCAGAGGCATCATTCGCGCTTCACCGACCTTGTAAAATCTAACTAAGGAACTTAATTTCTACTAAACTGGAATGCACTTGCCGAACATTAAATTAAAGACAAGAGTCGTGAGCCCTGTTTTTTTTTTTTTTTGCGGAGGAGAACACTTTTACGTGCCTTAGCCGCAGGCTAGCGAAGCCTGCGGCCGTGTGTGGGGCTCGGGACTAAAGACGTTCGTCCCACTACCCACTAAACTCCTCCGGTTTCCCCTTTTCACCCGATGAGAACGAGCCGGTGCCAACCTTGTGTTTATTGGCCAGCCCGTCCACGGGTACCCCGGCCTGATGCGTAGGCCGGGGTGGCGCCCTAGGGAGGGCCACCCGAGAAACAAGGTGACCCCCAGACTTGGCTCGGGAGACCTGTGCAATGCGGGCGTTAGGGAGCTACCCTCGCCCGCAGGTCAACCCAAGAGTCGTGAGCCCTAGTAACCTTTGAAGGTTTTTAGTTCCTTCTCTTTCTAACTCTGGGCAGTGGGGGATGTTGATGGGTAAAATATAAAGGAAGGTAGTGGGGAGTTCGGGCCTCTATCATATCATACCATATGATAAATTATTTCATTTCATTTATTAATCTCACTCACCAAGCGAAGCGCAATTATAATAAAAAAAGTAAAAAATAGTAATGCTTATCTGTTCTGTATCTGGCACTTACAGAAAAAGCAAATGAATAATTTCCAATGATATTTTTATGGTAAGCAGTCTTACTAAAGGAACTCACGACTGGAAAAGCCAAATCACTGTTCCACAAAAGCGCTACAAAACATATACAGTTATTAATTATTAGATGTGGTATTAATGTATTGAACCCGCAAGAGGTTCACAACCCCCTACCTGCACATAATGCCTCAATGGCTCGTGACTGCGCTAATACGGAATCGTTTTCGGAATAATTTCGGCCCCACAATGGCTCCGAGGCCAACGCCTTTGGTACAGTCTGCAAAAATATCAAGAACATAATAATATATTTTTAAATACTTACAAATAATGTTATGATAAAAAGTGGTTTCTGATATTTACGCAGCAATAAATAAAACAACTTAAACGGACTAAAATCGTGGTAAAAGCTATTTACAAAGCCCGATTTTGGTCCAACAATTGTTGTACAATAATATCTTCATTCTGGAGGCTTTTTGCTCTGCAATTAAAGCTAGATATAATAATAAGTTTATTTTGAGGAATTTTTTGAAAAGATGAGATGAGGAAAGGATTTGTTTAATAAGAGCCCCGTGTTCAAATTAAGAAAGCACTCGGGAATTTTGCAGGAATTTTCTCAATGTTCCTATTTCGAAAGTCAAAAGACACCAAACATTTGACGAATCATTAAAGTCATCAATGTTTTTCTCCTGCTTATATCTTACATACGTCAGTCCAAACAAATGTGGTTTTAGTTAGGTTTAGGACAACAACAAAAAACGTGTATATTTTGGCACAATATGTCATTTTTCTAACGGTCAAAACACGTGGAATTTGTTTGATTGATTTCTATTTCGAATATCACAAAACTGATTTTACGGACACAATATGGAGAATTGAATGGAGATTATTTTAAGCGCAAAACACAAAAATTCAGAAAACGCATATATGGCACGCATAATTCAATTTTTTAAAATATCATCGATGAGCCTTTTCTTGCTGACCATACCAGCTTTCCTTTGCTGTTGAAGGTATGGGGGTTTTGGTTCGATAACGTTTAGCGGATAAAGAAACCGTTACGGTGGCGGGAAATATTACTACATAATATACATGGTCCCTATTCTAGCTACTGAGAAAAGTTTAATATTAGTTTCTTACAAACGTTCTTAAAACAAACTTGTACAAACTTTATTTTTTTATAGCCTTCCGCCCGCGGTTTCACCCGCGCGTAATTTCTTTTTTCAAATATTCCCCCCCTTCCCCCCACATTTCTGGGATCAAAGTACCCTATGTTCATCGGGGATAGCGAAGCTTTCCAACAGTGAAAGAATTATTTAAATCGGTTCAGTAGTTTCGGAGCCTATTCAATACAAACAAACAAGAAAACAATCAAATCTTTCCTCTTTATAATATTATTTTATTATTTATTTATTAGGACCTCTCGATGGAGAAGGAAGATGATGATATTGTGTGTAAAATGTTTTTGAGTTTTAACTGCGACTGGTCCATTTCTAGCCACGTAGCGAAGGCCCAGAGGCCTAGTTATTTGTATTGAATAGGCTCCAAAACTACTGAAACGGTTTTACAATTCTGTCACTGTTGGAAAGCTACACTATCCCCGGGTGACACAGGATACTTTTTATCCCGGAAATGTGTTAAGACTTTCATTAGTCAGTAGTAGTCAGTATTTATCAGTCTTGGGGGAGGCCTATGTCCAGCAGTGGGCGTCGTTTGGCTGAAAAGATGATGATGATTTCATTAGTCATCCCTATCAGATTATAGTTATGAAGAACTCAAAGTTTCTTTAGCGACTGTAGGATATTAAACGTATATTCCAACCATGTTGCTAGAGTAAGTCTGACGGCATCGTAATCTAGTCGTAGTGAAATCCGCCTCATAACCGTACGCTAGCGCTCTCAAAATGTATTCCGATTTAGGGCGCTTTCACAGACATAGGCTGGATAATATTGACATTGATACAGATTACCATATCATTGATCCTCTTTTTTACCCCGTGCCATTAAGTCATGGAATGCCCTTCCGGCTCACGTGTTTCCTTCTTCTTACAATCCTGGGCTTTATAGGCGGGGCGTGAAGCGACATCTCAGCAGGCCTTCAGGGTGAGGGTGACTGGCTCAATGGGTACTTTGTTCTATTGAGCCATTCAATCTTATATTTGGATCTTACATCCGCTCACCATAAGGTGGAGTGAGGTCATCCTGATTGCTTTCATATAAAAAAAACATCATTACTTGTTTCTTTTGTTATCTATAGGAATATACGTTTAAAATATGCAAAAAATGGGGATAATTTCTGGGAAAGAGTATCTGAATGGAACGGACTGTTACCATTAACATCAATACTCTTTCATCAAACGTTTGACTTCGATCTTCACGGTACACTTGCACTAAAATCCAGGATTGGCAAGTCTTTTTACTTAGAGCGACTGCCATCTGACCTCCGTACCCCTTGTCAAGGGATCTAAACTAATTAGTTCATGTTTATAAAGCTTTTTGACTGTGCAAGTTGTTTCACAATGTTTTCCGTCAATGCGGAGCTGTTGGTGAATACGCAATATATAAAGTCCACCTACATACATCAATTAAAAAATATAATTAGATAACGTCTTAGAAGTATGCATGTCCAAAAGTGTTAATATTTTGTTGTTAGCGGTTCGCATTTGTTACACCTCCAATTTTGCAGCATCAGGCAGCATGCTCGTCTGCCCGTTATTTCATAAAAAAAACTTAATTATGTGAATTAAAATATCCACAATCAATTAAAAAAGTCAAAAAGAGTGTTAGAATTATGTCCAAAAGCGTTAATATGATATCTTGTTTTAATGCGAAACTTCATTAATGTGAATTAAAAAATGTAATACAAGTTCCTACCGTGTGCATTTAGCTCATTGCACACTTTCATTCCGCGAGGCCGAGATGCAAATGTGGCCGCTGTCATTCCAAATTGATATTAAAATGAAGTGTTTGCGAGCGCGCGAAGTATCACCTGTTTACTATCTACTCTACTCTGGGAATTATTTTAAACAGACATTAATTTTGATCATTACTTAATGTTACGGAAGCAGTTACAATGACATTCTGTCATTTTTATAAGTCTTCCACAGGCAGAACATTACTTTTGGTTTTAATTCAGGAAAATATAAACAAATTGCCCTTTAAAAGTGATCTTGAATTTCTATCTATGCAGGCAAAGCCGTGGCCACTACTAGTTTAAGAATTAAAAATACTGTCTCCTTAGAAAAAAGCAATAAATTCGTATTTACCACATTTTTCACATAAAACATGACAAATTGGATTCCCAAAGGATCAAATGAATTGATTTGATGAATTATTTATGGGATATTTTTAAGTGTACATCAAAAAAATACTGAAATGTACATCAAAATAACTGATTGCACACCAAAGGTTAGGTTAGCAATTTCAGTATTTTTTGATGCACAATCAGTATTTTTTGATGCACAATCAGTATTTTTTGATGCACAATCAGTATTTTTTTGATGTACAGTTAAATACAATCCATTATTTATTAATAACGGGAAAAAAGAAAAATATATATCTGTTTATATAGATGTCGCATTTTGCCCAATTTATAGTTGGGTTTTTATTTATGCTTCATTCTACCAAGTATTTATAACAATCATTGCCATATTTCTATGATAGCAATTGCTAACATTTTGTCTACTCCTTTAATTTATATTATTTTATTCCTAGAACTAGTATTGCTTACGTACTATGTAATTGTATTCGTGTTTGTTAATTTATCTGTTTTTGTTTAAGTTGTCAGGGCAGCATAATTGCTTTTGTTAATTGACAATAGAGAAATTCTGCATAAGTTAATGATAAGAAAACTACAAACAAACCGAGTTAGACAGGCATGTGTAATTGTGTATGTAAAAGGACAGAACTTGTGAGTATGTTAAAAAAAGGAATGCTTTAGAAGTAGGAAAACAGAATATTGAGGATTGTCTACGATATTGCTACGTCGTAGTCGCTGGAGCAGTTATGCTACGTCGTAGCACTTTTTGACCGTTGCGTCACAAGTTAGCGATCCAGACCTATATATTTATCCAACTATGTATAATTTATTGTAAAAACCGGCCAAGTGCGAGTCGGACTCGCCCATGAAGGGTTCCGTAGCAGCAAGTATCATCATAATATAAAAGTTCTTGTAGTTCTTTGTAAGTTTGATCGACGTTTTTATATTTGAGTTGATTGAATGAGAGGAAAATTGCGGTTTACGATTTCTGACGTTTTAAAAAAAAACTAATTACTTGACCTCGTTCAAACCAATTTTCAATGGAAGTTTGTATGGTAATGTACATCATATACTCTCGCGCAAACTATTCCGTTTAGAAAAAAATGATATAAGAAACCTTATTATCATTTTTAAAGACCTATCTATAGATACCCCACACGTAAGGGTTTGAAGAAAAAAAAATTTTTGAGTTTCAGTTCTAAGTATGGGAAGCCCCAAAAATTTATAAACTAATAACTTGATCTCGTTCAAACCAATTTTCAATGGAAGTTTGCATAATAATGTACATCATATATTTTTTTTAGATTTATCGTTCTCTTATTTTAGAAGTTACAGGGGGGGGACCAACATTTTACCACTTTGGAAGTGTCTCTCGCGCAAACTATTCAGTTTAGAAAAAAAGGATATGAGAAACCTTATTATCATTTTTAAAGACCTATCCATAGATACCCCACACGTAAGGGTTGGATGAAAAAAACATTTTTTGAGTTTCAGTTCTAAGTATGGAGAGCCCCCAAAATTTATTATTATTTTTCTATTTTTGTATAAAAATCTTAATGCGGTTCACAGAATACATCTATTTACTAATTTTCAACAGTATAGCTCTTATAGTTTCGGTAAAAAGTGGCTGTGACATACGGACGGACAGACAGACAGACAGACATGACGAATCCATAAGGGTTCCGTTTTTGCCATTTGGCTACGGAACCCTAAAAAGGTTTATTTTTAAATAAATATATAAATATTCACACAGCGTCGTCCAGTCCCAAACTGACAATAGGTTTGTACCACAGAAATCTAAATTATTTAGATTTCTGTGGTTTGTACTAATCGGTGCAAGTACGAACGTTATTGTATAGCCAATAAATCATCCATCCTACTCCTAATAAAGGTCATGTTAACAGCTTTAATTGATACAGCCAGCCGCGCCGATGACAAAGCGTCATTATACCGCATTAGCGCGTTAAGCGCTGAATGACGGGAATGGACCCATTATCGTCCGTGTCACATCTAATCATAATTATAGGTACATACAATTTGAGTAATAATACTAATTAATAATCTATTCAGCGATGACAGAAAATATTCTTTATTAATGTGGGCTTTAGAGATGCACTTATAAATCATCAATTACATACTACATATTATCAACTAGCGACCCGCCCTGGCTTCGCACGGATGCAATGGTGTTTCTCTACTATATTATGCATGTATTATACATATAAACCTTCATCTTGAATCACTCTATCTATAAAAAAACCGTATTAAAATCCGTTGCGTAGTTTTAAAGATCTAAGCCAGTCGGACTCTGAAAAAGCCCTACCACCAACCAGACCCAAGGTGGGAATCGAATCCACGACCTCCGTGTTTTATACCCGAGCGGCTTAACGGAGGCGGTCAAAATCACTTAGTAGATGGGACGGGATGGGACTTAGTAGAGTGACGCGGACAGTAATGCTATTCACGCCAGTCATCGCTTAACGCGCTAATGCGGGATACAATGCGCTATTTGTATACAGTATGACAGGAAATGCGAGGGACATATTTAAACCCCAAATAGTTCATGCTTTCATATAACAAAATAAGTATAAATCAATAAAAACTCTGGTAAATATCTGTCAATAACCTTGGTCGAAACCTGAAAATCCGCGTAACGTGCGGGCGGGCACTCTTCCCTTCACAGTTCCTATTTCGTGCACTCGTTCAAGTACGACTCAAATTGTACTCGCGTACAATTTGAGTTTTGGGTGTAACCAGCCCCTCAGCACACGCGATTTTTAGGTAGTTCATGCATACATAAATTATTAGGATAATTATGAAAAAAATTAAGGATAAATTTTTATAGCGAATTGGACTCTAAATCGGATTCTGAACACTCTCCTTAATTATGTCCCTCGGGTTACTTAGCACGCTGTATAGTGCTTGGCTCGCCAGAGAGCCTTCGGCTATGAGACTTGGGAGGAACGCTTTGTCAGTGGATATTGTTTATCTACATTTTGTAACAAAATCTCGCGATTTGAATAAAGTATAATTTGGGCAACAAAGTACTAGCCCTATTCCTTCATTCTTATATCATGGTGGGACAGCAGCCTGACACGACCGAATAGATATCAAGCGCAAAATTAACAGATTTACGCAATTTACAAGGCACAAGGTTGTTTAACACCTCTAATTTGCAGGCCTCAGTTTCCGAAAACCAAGATAATAACTAATATAGGTCCGACCTGGGATTTGACTTCTGGATTCCCAATGTGGTGCTACCATGTAGACCCCATCAATCTTTCAAGCGAACTGGGGCGCCTATATTGTTAGATGGTAGTTCTTCTTCTTCTTAGCCATTCTCAACCAGTTTGGTGTAGGCCTCCTTCAGATTGCGCCATCTCATTCGGTCTTGCGCTACCTCTATCCAATTCGTTTCGGCGACTTTCCTGACGTCATCTTTCCACCTCATTTGGGGTCTTCCTCGAGGTCTTTTCTCACCCCACGGCCTCCATTCCAGCACTGTCTTGCCCCACGAGCCATGTTTGCGGGCTATGTGACCTGCCCATTGCCATTTTAGACTTGCCACTCTTTTTATAGGTACTCTTCCCTTGAGATGGTAGTTATCTATTAAAAATACTCCATTGATCTACAAAACTTTACATCGCATATGATTCGACTGCCAGTTCTTTCAAATAGAGTTATTTTGAAAGTCAAGTAAGAACTATCAACTATATTCCTCGTCGAATAAAGCGGCGATGTTAATAAGAACTCTGAACTTAGCTCCAAGTTCTAACAACTCATTACCGTGCAGGACTTACGAAATGAGAAAAATTTTCTGTAGCAGGCTTCGATAATTTGTAAGTATGAAATACTACTAAAGAGAAATTATGAGAAAATATTGGAGGGTGTGAGTTCTTAAGACAAGTCTCCTACAAGGCCTTTTCAGATGCTACTAAAAGGAATCTTCTTGTGTCTTTTAAGGAATAGTGTTGTAGCATGTGAATTGTAATACGCTCAACCATAATAGAGCCACTTAAATTGTTCTTAGCTAAATATTAAGCAACAGTTATAAGATCAGCAAAACCAAAGCGAGAATTGAAACCCTTTCGGCCGTGTTGGCAACCAAACTTCGCAACCGGTTGCGAAAAAGCCATTTTTATTCTTTGTTGGCAACTAGTTGCGAATAAAGAATTAAACTCTGAGATCGCATATGAGTGAAAAGCTAATGACCTCCAACGATGTTCAATAGTGAGGATTGAGGTTAGTTTAATGAAATTACTGGGTATATGAGACCTAATAACTGTCGTCTCGGTGTGTGTAGCGGGCGCAGGCACGGGCGATGCCAGACAGTAAATGCTTAGTTACTGTTTGGCACTGAACTGTCTAAGGGCAGATGTAGCGCTTACCAACATGTGTACGATCTGCTTGTATTGTAACACATTGTAATATTAAAAAAAAAAAACGGTTTTGATAAAATAAATACAAGGTTCAATACACTATAATATATACTTGAGGGGATATTTACGAGTATAACGTAGTACATCATCATCATCACATTTCGTCTGAATAATCATCATCTCCCTGCCCTGTTCCCAATTTATTTGGGGTCGGCGCAATATGTTTTCCACACATTCAGTCTGAATAATATAAGTCTTAAAAAGTTCAATACATTATAACTCTTACTTCACACAAAAGCTTGCCTTCATTAAAAAAACCTTCTATAAAGACTTTCCCATTTTTTCCTAGAAAGAAAAACCAACTGCAATTTTCCCATCCGCTGCATTCGTATGCAAATCCACTGCAATCTTCGCAGTAACGAGCAAGAAACAAGGGACGTACATTAACGTTTTACACTGACCCGAATACTTTAAGCTATACATTTACAAAATGGCGTAGATTGCCAGAACATTCGGTAAAAGTGCCAGAGAAACTCATGTTTATTTTACAGCTAGATTACCTTACCTAACCCACCTTACTTAAGTCGCACTGAATGCAAAAAACGATCCTTCAAAAAGCGAGTGTATTCTTTCCTTAAGGCTTCGGCCTCGAATTTCGTGGCAGCGGGGGCGGCGGCGCACGCAGACGCACGGTCACAGCTTGACGCGGGCCGTCAAGAGCGGTACGATAACCGCAGTGCGCCTGCGTGTGCCGCCGCTCCCGCTGCCCGCCCCGCTGTGTTCGAGAACGGGTCTATGGGATTCCATAAAAAACATCTCGCCGCTGCCGCTCCCGCGCCGATTCGAGGCCGAGGCCTAAAGCGGGCAAAGCATCTATAATGTAAGTGTCTCTGGGCGGCGGTGATCACTTATCATTAAGTAGCCCTATGGCGCGCTTGCCTCCCTCTAACGTAAAGAAATGACAATTTGAGCCTTTGATTTCAAATGTGTCTACACCTGTATTAATATCGCTGGAACACTTGTAAAATTATGGGGCAGTTTTCACCTAATGGGGATGGTAGCTGCCTACTTTCCTACCACCTACGACGCCCACTTCTTGGCATAGGTCTCCCCCAAAGATATATTAAATAAATAAATAAAAAATTCTATGGTCTCTAAAGGCCCTTTATGAAAGTTTACACAAACAGATTCAAAGCTTGATCTCGGGCGGTCAATATGGTGACTTTGGGCCGCAATGTCGATTGGGCATTTACACCTATATATCACTTCAGACAGTCCCTAATTACTTAGGATTGTGGTCATTAAGTCCTCTTGATTAGATCATTTGTCTCCATCATTCCACCCCGCAATAGCTTTCACCTCATGATAAAATTTGTCGGAGATTGGTCCATGTTGGCAATAGGCCTTATGCACTTAAGATATTTATTGCTGTTGTTTATTTGGTGTCTGTTTTTAACATATTATTTATGTAAAGTTTTGAAGAGCGGTAATTAATCGCACAACACCTGATTACTAGTAGATTGAAAAATCTATTTACCGAAATTAGCTCTGAATCTGAATAATAATTTTATCTTTTTTAATGAAAGTTTTAATGACCATAATTTTCTTGCTCTTAAATGCCACCATCTAATATACCTAATTCAAAGCATTATAAAATACATTGAAAACCATATATAAATAAGAACTCCTTAAAAAATAAAGAGAGAAAACAGTTATCCATATCAAAAGGCTCAAAAATCTAAAACATTTATCTTCTGATTGGACACCAAAATAGTTGCGGTATTTGGAAGATAATCATACGAACAAACGAACAGCCGCGTTTGCGTATTAGCTTTGTATAACCTAACCCAATTCTGGATTAGCCGAGGGACCGAGAAAACTTACGACTTGTGATTGTGACCTATATCATTTAGGGAATAGGGACTCGCAGTTAAAACGCCGGCGGCAAATAATTAGATTGGCCAGTGGTGGATGGCTCCGGTATTTTTATTCTTACTAAATAAATAAATGCCCTTGGACATTACTCAAAAAGCGCCTCCTTGCCCCAAATGAAGCAAATCTTGTACTATTGAGTACCTGAAAACTGATAAATATTACTTTTACAAACTTTTTTTGCAAATAGAGACATAAATGCATAGAAATACACAAAAAAGATACAAACAGATACGTACATGCACACAAAATAATTATGTTCGAATTTGAAACATATATTTTTTTATTTAGACTTTTTCAGAGTATGTCCCTTGTAGTAAAGTCTACTAGACAGTCAGACTCTGAAAATATCCTATTACCAACTGACCGAAAATTATGGAAATCTTTGGCCTTACAGTGAGATATTAAAAGGCTAAAACTTTACTGTACAATGTACTTCCCCTATTTAATAATCTGTGCCTGTACTTTAGTCTTTTGAACGGCCTTTTCAGTTAAGCAAGGATTATTAAAACGCCTTTGTTATCTAAGTTTCAATCTACATATTTCCTTATCTCACACGCTGAAAAGCCTACACTAAACCATCTTGTGGGGTATTCTCGGGAGACGACCTTCCCAAATCCATTGTTAGGCCAAATTCTGGTAAATCCTGGTCGTAACTAATATTGTAAATACGAAAATATGTTTGTGTCTTTCGTTATAGAGGATCTGGCACGTTTTGAGGTAAATTGAGATAGTAAGGTAAAGTCTGGTCTAAATATAACTGAAGTGAACGTGTAGGTATATTTATGTTTCGATGTTTACAGTTAGTAACACATATTCCTACTCTTATTTGTTTAAGATTCTATGATTCTTAAAATAATATAACTTTTTAATCATATACAAAAGCGAAACTACTCGACATCGTGCATTTTTTATTTGAAACTAGCTAACCCGGTGAACTTCGTATCACTCACTTCAGTATTTTCCTCGCAATTTTTTCCATATTTTTTCATCGCTTAAACCTTCCCTGGACTTCCACGAATAATTGAAGACTTAATAAATTAGTCAAATCATTTCAGCAATTATTTATAGAACAGCAATTAATTTTTATTTATATAGATATATAGATTGGTGTTTTATTTAAAAATTATGTTTTGTTTCTGGATTTTTTTGTGTTGTGATTATGAATTATTACGGGTAGACCTATTCAACGCACTGCTTAAATCTAGTATTTATTGAGAACATCATCAATGTGGGACCATCCAGTATAATTTTTTAAAGTCAATTTTTTAACATCCTCCTTTTTGAACTCGGTTAGAAAAATAATGTTCTGAAATGAAGCACAGATCAGAATCTAAGAGATCAGAATTTAATTGATGTATAGATTATGTTTATCGTCTTTTACGTTCCAAACCCTCCAGATATGATGTCGTTGTCTCCAATAAACTTTCTCGGTTAATGCCAAGAGGGAAAAATTTGCCAGATTACTCGGGAATCGGTTTTATGGCCTCATTACGCAGATCTTCATTTCCTAGATGGGCCATATTTTCCATTATTTTTTGCATGCAATGTGTTCTAACATGTGTTTTGTTACTTCGCCTAATCAGCAGAAATGATTTTGTATTTATATCTTATTAGGTTCCAGGATGCTTTAAAAACACTGAAGTACCGGCATAGACAGCCACCCAGGACAATCGCTTTTTTAAACCTGCTAAAGTGGTAGCTATGATCCAATTGGGCAAAGTCTACGGTGATAGCGACGAGGCATTTGGTGTAATGGTCTAGAAGTCGGCTATTACACCAGAGGTCGCGGGTTCGATTCCCGCACGGTACTAACATTTGAGTGCATGAACATGTCTGTTTTTATCGGTCTGGGTGTTTCTATGTATAATATGTATGTCTTTACAAAAAGAAATGTATAAGTAATGTTTATCCGTTGTCTGCACATAGCACAAGCTAATGCTTAGTTTGGGGCTAGATGGGTTTGAGGATATTTATTATTTATAGCAGTCGCTCCAACTAACTGGGCTTGCCAAACCCTGAATCATGTTGAAGCGTACCTGATTGGGACAAAACGCTTGAAGAAAATTGTCATTTCTAGCACGGTATATCTTGTTCACTCACTGTGTGAGGGTGCTGTGTGTGCGGGTAATGAGGGAGGGAGCAGGTCAGTCTATCCAGGTCAGTTGTGTCCCGGCCGATTGGTGAGGGTTTGACCACACAATTGTTGAGCTCATTGAACTATATTAACATAAGATGACTGTGCGCATTTGTTCCTATACATAGGTTTATGACGTGTAGGTATAATGTGTATTTTATTTTTCTCTTTATCAGAATACTAGCCTTCCTCCCGCGGCTTTACCTGCGTGGATGAATGCTATACAAAAAAAACCTTAAACATTATTCACATACCGTCCAGACACAAAGTAAGCCTCCCCAAGCGCCCCACCCGAGACTAACAAAGGATAAACATTATTTATATACTTTGTACTGATCGATACAAACAGATATGTGCATGCACAAAAGTCATCGGATAGAATGCAGGAACAACGGCTTTACGTGCTTTTTTATTGTCATGGAAGGTGATTGGCTTCCAATTTTTGCCACCCATCCGTGTTTTGACGGCGCCGTAAGTAAGCTTTGCATTCGCTTGCATTGTAAATAACTAAATTCTAAAAATGTTACTTTATAAAAAAGCAGGATATTTGATTTTCGCAATTTTAAATTCCTTGGAAGTTATTTGTCCCGCCTACTTGCTAAGTTTATTTACCAGAAATTTTAATGTAAACTGATCCCAAAGCAAACAGCTTGAATTGCGTACATTCGTGCCATCTATAATTTGTTTGAAAGAAACGGCGGCAGAATATAAGGGTTCCGTAATTTCATACTAAATTGTTAATTGCTCCGGGGCTGGATTGAAAATGTTTATTTGATTTTGAGAGATAAGCTTCTATTTGCTATATTTAGCTAGCAACAGTAAAAATGACTTCGTTAGAGAAACGTCGAGAAATGCTGGATCTAATTTTTTCTAAAAAAGCTAGTAACCGGTACCTTTGATTGTCCAGACTTGCTTAGCCGAGTGTCATTTAATATACCGCGGAACACTCCAAGAAGCTCGAATATAAAATTATTCCCCATGCCTAAATGTCGAACTAACTTGAGGAAACATTGTTCACTGCCTCGAATGTATGCGTCGTATAAGAGCCATGAAGCAGAGATTGACTTAAACTTTACTTCTGTGAATAGGATAAAGAGGTTATTGAGTGCTAATAATTAAGTTACTTATAGTAGATAGATTTTAGAGAATATAATGCTTATAGCATTTCCATCTCAATTATTGGTAATCAAACACTTGTTTAATGTATTAGTATGTAAGTATGCACTTATTTGTACATTCAGTGCTTTTCTATAAGGTATAGGGCACTTAGTTAAGGTTTTGTAATGATAAAAATTGTTGTAATGGTGTACCTATTGTTGAGAAGCCAAATAAATAAATAAAATAAAAATAAAAATAAGTTGTAATGCGTTTGGGTTCAATTACTGCCTCCTATTCGGTGGTAGGACTTTTCAGAGACAATTAGCTAGCTATCACTCCTAAGTATGAGTGAAAACTTTGCAAAATGGTCAACTTCTTGTAATGGTTATTATTTGCATTGCCAACTTGTCTAAATAATTACTACTCATAATGACAATCTATATATATAAAACTCAAAGGTGACTGACTGACTGACTGAAATAGATATGCTATCAACGCACAGCCCAAACTACTGAACGGATCGGGCTGAAATTTGGCATGCAGGTAGATGTTATGACGTAGGCCTCCGCTAAGAAAGGATTTTGATCAATTCCCACGGGAACTGGAACCACGCCGGTGAAACCGCGGGCGGCCGCTAGTTAAAATTATAATATAATGAAAACGGGAACGATTGAAAGGCTAAATTCTTATTTTGAGGAAATAAAGTAAAGAATATTGTAATTTTTGTGTGTATTGAATTATAATAAACAAACGGAACCCAAACCTAGCATTTTACTCTAACTTCCACAAGGATATCAAAAGAAACAACCTCAAGCCTCGGCGTAATGGGATGTAAATTGGCCAAATATTTGTGACTCGTGGACATTATTTTTAAACTAAATGCACCCTTGAGAGGCTTGAGAGGAGCTCTGCTCATTGCACTGTTAAGTATTGTGGATAAGCTCACATTTTGAAAAGTAGGATAACTCCATTTCCACCAGTTAAATGTTATACAGGTGGCAAATGGGGATTGATCCCGCGCCCCTTCAGATAAGTGCCAAGTGTGACAACTAAACCAAAAATTCGACACAATTTTCCCAACTCACAACTTCCACTGCGCTAAGGGTCGTGGGTTCAAAACCCAGGACAAATATGCGACAAACATTTTTGTCGTCATGTGTCTGGATGCTTATTTGCATTGAAGTCACAATGTTACATATCACAGTGCTCAAACTATGTACTAACTTCGAGTCAGTTTAATGTATGTGATTTGGTCCAATATAAATGTTTAAAAAAACTGGGTTCACCGAGGATCTTGGAGTCACGGCTATGTAAAAATAACGAAGAGTAGATCAACAATAATCGACGTGTATAATTCATGTAAAAAGAAGAACGAATTATGTATTTTAGTTTCTGGTTATAAAGTAGAATACTTCCTCACAATTCCACTATACCCCAAGTCCATTATTTACACTCGACTTGCAATGGAAAGGCCCAATTTGTATTCCGCAATGATAGCTCTCGGGGCGAAATGAAAAATCTCTGTCAGAAAGACAGTATGTATTTACATAATAGCGGTTTACTGGTTAACCCTGTTTTACGTCGACGTAAACGCGGTTTTATGAGAACGTTGAAAAGAATTCATGATTTCTGGATCGATCTTCGGTTCTTTTTAACTATCGGAAAGTTATAAAGATGGGACGCTGCTTTTGTTTTTAGTACACTTAATATAAAAGGTGTGGAACTATTGTGGTGAGGTGTGTAGTGATTAATTTGGATGTAAATGGATGCATTTTCCAAATCAGACCGTATTTACACTTGGGGATTTGGAGGAAAATTTGGGGATTTCCGGAGTCCAGAAGTTAATCGTCCGCGTGAACTATAGGACGCTATCCCGCGGGAATCCGTGAATTTTATAGAATATAGCGTATGTATTATTCTGATGTACATAAGCTTAATTATTGTTAAGTTTCATTATAATGCTTTCAGTAGTTTTTACGTGAAAGAGTAACAACATCCATCTATACTTACAAATTTTCGCGTTTATAATATTAGTAGGATCATCTCACGAGACATGCACAATTACTGGTCCGGGGTCAGATCTATTTTCTTCTTTTGATGGTTTTTCTTTCTTCTTTTCCGGACATGATAGGTTGATCCTAGTGGGCATAAAGAGTAAGGGAGTTTCTTTGTAGGGCTCCAGCACAGAGACCTCACTGACCATTTACTGCAGACAGTTTGTCTGTCAGTCAAAATGAGTTGACTCGACTGGGGAAGTAACATTCTCTCGCAGAAGATTGACGTAGCAGTAGCTTTGAGTTTGCAATAGCGAAGCTACTCCTCGTAAGTAAGTAAGTAAATAAGTAAGTAATTCTTTATTGTGGAAACGGGTACACATTTTACAGGTGACATGTCAATATTAAATAAACAACATCCTCCGAGTCCTGCTCAATAATGAGCTTACAATTTACCTTTTGTAGGTGCTTCATTACTAATGTTAAAATAAACTCAACAACAAAATATTAAAATTAAATTCAACAAATAATAAAATTAAATTAATATAAATTAGATTAATGTCAACAATAGGTATTCAATTATATAAAATTATTTAGGAACACATTTACAGTCATTTTTATATAATATAAATTTAGGACAAATTAAGATAAATATCACAAATGTCGTAACAATTTTATATATATGGATCTGTCAAAAAATCATTTAGTTCGTAATAACATTTTTGCGTCAAAGTTGTGCGAAGCTTAGTTCGAAATTCCTGTATTGGCAAAATTTTTAGGTCATTAGGTAATTTATTAAATTCGTACGGCCCGCTATTTATAGCGCAACAGCGCTACGTTGGGCGAATGAATGTTTCGAAATTCCAAGCCCCGCCTCTCTAGACTTCTGATCCATCCTCATATCCCATCCTACCACTTTTCCCCCACTCCATATTCATAAAGAAGGGATAAGGAAGTTCATTATGCTTGCGCACTCACTGGTGCACTATGTCTTGCATAGTTAATTAATCGCTTAGATTAATCGATGTAGCCGCAGAGGAAACACAACACAAATGCTTAATGGATTTGCTATCATGTCGTATTCCACTTCCACAATCTAGCCGACAATACTAAGGATTACTTAGTTATATAATATCCGGTGTCCTCGTGGGGTTTAGTTTAATCAATATTGTAATTAAACCGCTCCGATAGCACCGTATTGCTTGCATCTTGACATGACCAACGTGTTCCAATTAGAAATACAATAACGATTGGAGACGTGTAAGCCGACCCTTTCATCGCTACAGTCGGATTAATCCGAGTAATATTTTTGTAACTCGTATCAAATAAATCATAACCCTAACGGACATCAGTTTTCCAAGCTATAAAGCTATAGCTAGTGTATATTTAAGAAAAATTAACACTTACCTGAGAACAGATAGTTTATTTTTCTGGTATAAAAAACATACTAAAATATTGGTAGTTCATAAAATGACTGCCTCCGTGGTACAGTGGTTAGAGCGTAGGGCTCTAAAACCCGGAGTTCGTGGGTTCGAATCCCGCGGGGAACAGCATCACTTTGTGTGATTGTTTCTAGTTTGGGTAGGACATCGCAAAAGAAAAGGAATCAGCATACGTTGTGGAAATTCACACAGGTCCATACACAATATTGTTACTTATTTTTCACAACACAACAAGGCAAATTCAAACAAATCAAATTCAAACACGCCCTAAATACAAACGGATATCTAACGTAGGCAATAAATCCAAGTAGTTCCCCCATTATTCTGCATCACTACAGCTTCCTCGTACTATCAGGTGATTAAATACATCAAACCGGAGATTTGCGGTGAAGTCAATCCAACAGTATGATGCCTATCAGACCCATCACACGGGCATAGTAAAAAGAGTAGGTACGTTATCTTTATAAAACGTACCGCGCGCGGTTTGTGTTTGCCATAGTATCTATGCGTCGCCGCACACATACTCAAACTAAATCTTGATCCGTTCCTCAGTGAAAACAAATGCCTCCTCTACACTACTCGCAAAGTTCCTTGGCGAAGTACTCTTAAGCCCGCCCGACCAATAAAATAAAAATCCTAGCCATATTGCGGAAAAATATTGGAACTAATTTCTTCAAGTGGCGACAATCAAATAAAAAACAATAAGATGTCATTCCTTATTGCTGTCAGTCAAAGTTTGATGTCAATTGTCAACCGTGCCTTGTTACTATTGGATATTGTGAGTTATTTGTGAGTATAACCATAGAAACCAAGTATTGCTATAACCATAGCTAATGTGGCGCCTCCAGAGCAGGTTTTTTATTTTCTTGGTCAGGCTATAGAAAGTTTACTAAAGTCCGAAGTGACACGCTACACACTCGTTCAACTTCGCGAGCTCATTGAACAGACAGACTCAGACGAAAGACAACAAACGAAAGTCGCCCGAGGCGCAATAAAGTTTGACGAAGTAAGCCGAACTGTCTCTCTACACTATTTTATTCGTTTACCCTCGATCAACTTTGCGAGTAGTGTAGAGGAAGCAAAAGAGATTTTGTTTGCGTTGCATGTGCGACGCATAGATACTATACACATGCAAGCCGCGCGCGGTGCGTCATTTTAGTCGTTGTATTCCCGCAGTGAAATGATTCTATCTAAGTAGGACAATAGATAAATAAAGTTTTTTTTTGTCAAATCAAAATTTTTATGATTGTGATAGACGAAACCCGAACCAATAGTACTTAGCTTCGTCGCGGACGGTCACTTGCCGGGATCATTGCCCGTCGCGCTTATCAAAAAAATTATTATTAAACATTTGCTAACATTAATCTGATTTCCATTTTTCCTTAAAACTTAAAAAAAAAATACTGTCATAAATCGGTAGTACTACTTAAGGTAAAGCGTTCTGCTGCGGAAAAACAAAGACTAAAAAAACACGCAGTAGGTATGTAGATACTGTGTACACTTTTTACTTTGTCACGGGTCACGAAGATATTGGAAGTTTGGAAACTCCCGATTGATGGGACAAATTAGTTTAATGTCATAACAGTGGAGATTGGCTTGTATCGTCATTAAACTGGTTTATAGTAGGGTTAAATGTCATTAGAACAAGTTTTGTTAATTCAATCCGTCCGGTCTCTCAACCAATTTAAGAAAATAAGGAAAATAATAGTGTTTTGTGATGTTTACGCGGTTACTACTCATTAAATAAAACAACTTAAAACGGATAAAAATTCGCGATATATTCTACATTTGAAATTTTAGCGTCGGGTTTAAATTTAAAATGTAGAATATATCGCGAGTTATTATCCGTTTTAAGCTGCTTTTTTTAATTTATGAGGTATTTAATTAATGCGAAAAATAAATTAAGTTTTTGATACCAAAACAGTCAAAGTAAAGGGTACATTTCTTTAGTTATATTAATCAAAAGTATCATCCGAATATCAGACGTTTTCATAGAATTACATAGTGTGAATAATGTCGAGCCAATGATTTATATATTGTACCCGCAGTGAAGCCGCCAGTAATAAATATTAATGCTACTTAGCTTGTGATTAGATAAGTTAACGTAAATCCCTAAACATAGCTATCACCATGTTGAATTTCTCTATAAATTCCTTTAGAGGCGGAATATTTTAAACTTCTAACATCTTACCGTTGCCAGACCAAATTAATCTTGCGACGGGGAACCCTTGAGAAACTTAGTAAATATGAGGTTACACTAGAGTTGCCGAAGCCAATATGCGGTTATAAGGTTTTATTCCAAACTCACTTTGACTAAGAAGCTAGAGGTATTAAGTGTGCATCAAGATTAAGGAACATGAATGTAGAAAGGCTAAAGTGAGAACTGTCTTCAATATCTTAAAAAAAAAGTTTTGCAAATGTCATGGACTATAGTTAGCGTGTATGATATATGACATAAAGATTGATTCAGACAGTAGCGTAGCGATGGGGGCGGGGGGGGGGGGGCAGTCCGCCCCGGGCGGCACTTTTTAGGGGGCGGCAAAATTGCCTGGAGGAGCAAATGAAAAAAAAGAAAAAAGGGGGCGGCAGAATTGTAAAAAAGGGCGCCAGAATCGTCTTCCGCCCCGTGGGCTGCTTTGCCAACTGGAGGAGCAAAAAAAAAGAAAAGGGCGGCAGAATTGTCTTCCGCCCCGGGCGGCTAACACCCACGCTACGCCACTGATTCAGAATTCAAAGGTTTTGGCCTTTCTAACTGGTCCGCCATGTTGATTTTTTCTCAAAAAAGCTAGTTTAAATTTCTTTCAAAATTAGCTACCTAATATCAATACAAACGTACAAAGATATAAAAGATGTCATAAGACAAAGACGCATAGAATGTCACTTTTTAGTTTTTACTATGCGGTTCAGATGCTATTAGGATAATACCTCTTGGCTAAAAATGACGTCAGCTGTGCTTATCCGTAGCGGTAGCAATGCCAAATAATATCTGTGTGTGTGTGTCATCAAATTGATTCCAAAAGGTATTATCCTAATATCATTTGAATCGGATGACAAAAATACAAGCAACCATGTTTCCCCTTCACACCCGGACGGAAGGGAAGAGGGTGGCGCCTTGTGACTATTTATTGGCCTGTTCCCGAGTCTATAGGTGACGATGGGTAGTGGTAATCAATCCACCATCATACAGACCGACAAACTTATCTGTTCCGGTGGCCAAAATTGGAACTACGTGAAATGCAATGCAAAAACGATATTTAATGACAGTTCTAAATAGACAGTAGCGACGCCGCCACCGGAACAGATAAGTTTGTCGGTCTATAACATCAGGTATCACTTGCTTGTTCGCATCTCTCTTAATATAAAACACTAAAATCATCTATAACCAAACCAATGTCAAGTGGCGCTACAACTTCTTAAGATAATTGAATCCTTTCCGCAATACAAGTTAGCGCCAGAAACGAGTTTGTAATTAGAGTGAAGCTTAACACTGGCGATGTAATAGATCGGAACGTCGAACTTTGCTATACATCGAATAATTTAGAAACTTTCATCTATTTGCATTTTATTCTATTGATCAGAGAAGTTAGTTCGCTTCTCCGCAAAGCTGCAATGATTGGTTAATTAAAGACTTGCTTGCTTTCTCGCGGTACACAAAATACTAGCCTATTTAATGTCTTTCAGGGCAAAGGTCTATATCTAAAAATCTATCTACATATCATTGAAATCATGTCATCTTTACAATGGTTTGATCACCACGCTTGTCAATTGCGAATTGATGACCACAAACCCAAGCATTGTACGAAAAATCCGACCCAAATTTTGTCCCACCCGAGAATTGGATGTTGACTGTGTGTGTAATTATATCCCAGTGTCTCAGAGAGAAAGTAATCTGTTCGTCCTGCACCTGATCTTTCTTCAATCGCATACGTATCATATATTGCTGTAGCACTGAATTTTATTAGTGAGGGAAGAAAGATTGCACCTGTGCTTGCGCACTCGCTTGGTATATCACAACATAGTATCAAGCAAAATCGATTCCCGCTGTCTATCCCTATGTATGCTTAGATCTTTAAAACTACGCAACGGATTTTAATGCGTTTTTTTAAATAGATAGAGTGATTCAAGAGGATGGTTTATAATATGTATAATACATGCATAATTTATTAGAAAAACACCATTGCATCCGTGCGAAGCCGGGGCGGGTCGCTAGTTAAGATATATCCTGCGTAGTCAGTTAATCGTAAATATTGCCCACAAGCAGAAACAGAGGACATTATATTAAATCATAAATTAAGTAGATGCCAATTTAACTGTCCAACAGCTGTTAGCAAAACTTATACAGTTAATTCAAGACCCAATTGGCGCAGTTAGATCTGACTTGCGAATTGGAACTGCCGTGGACTGAAGTTCCAGATGCATAATTGAATTTACCTAGCTGAACTGAATGTTCTATTAGTTATTGAACTAGTTCGGACTAGTGAGAGAAGAACTGCCTGATCTATTAAAGGAATCGTTGGTGTCAACTACAAAATGTTGATAAATGTATTTTTAATATCATTGGACATTATTGTCGTCGTCTATCCCCAAACTCAACTTGTACTAAGGGTGCCAAGTAACGGATAAACATTACTTTTTTTATACAACTTCAGTTGGCAGACAGGCACACAGCCCACCTTATGGTAAGCGGTCACTGCGGCCTATTCTATTGAGGGACATTTCACTAGGAATGGCCCTCAATAGAATAATGTGTAACACTGTAGGCTCATCTGATCTTCGAGCCTTTGATTTCAAGTGTACTAGGTCCATTGCCGTTATGGCGGCAGATTTCACCTGTGGTAGCTAGCCAGTCGGACTATGAAAAAGCGCTACCACCAACCAGACCCAAGGCGGGTATCGAACCCACGACCTCCGGGTTTTATACCCGAGCGGCATAGCCACTGTTCAAATACCACTTACTAAATACCTAAATATGTACATGTACTTTTACATAAAAACAACAGACATGTTCATGCACACAAATTTGTGGTGCTTGATTTTTTATTTTTATAGTACGAGTATGTTAGGTCAGTGCATATTTTTTAATTAATAGGAACTATCATTTGCATTTGCACTTTACATCGACAAACAATTAATGACCCACACAGACCCCTAAAGATACTGTGCGACCCCCAGTGTCATGACTAGAACTTAAAAAAATAAAAACACTGGGCTGGATGAAAATCTTTTTACGATTGAAAGTTAATAGGAAGTGAAATGAGTTCGTGACTACATAGAACAGTTGAATCCCTTTTAGGTTAACACAGCCAATGAGTCGCGAAATAGCGCGTCCATAAACTACCACACTTTATTTAAGTGTTCCAAAGTGTTAAGTTTGTTGGGTGTTTTATACTATTCTATTGGGTGTAAGCCGGTGGTGTGATATGGCGACGTTTTGTACCTATATTTTATATTATGTGTAAATATAACTCGAATTATACTAAAAGGTTATAAAACATGGTGGAGACGACAAAAAAAAAATTGACTAAGCGCCATTTTTGGCCAAATTGAAACTTAACTTTTGAACCAACATAATTATTTCATAAACAGTTCTTTAAACTACGATAAGAAAATTATATTGCATAATCACTTTTAAATGCACATAAATGACGATTGTATTTTTTTAAATAATTTTTCAAACAGCAATTTATCTTATAACAGCTCTCCTGTAAAGTTAGCTAAATGTCGCTTAGGAAATTTTTCCTTTCAAGCCTCGATTTGCTTTGCACTTTTGTTCTTCCAAAATTTGTTGTGAAACTGGTCGACATTTTCAGCATCAAATGTCAACCAGTTTAAGAACAAATTGGACAATTATTTTGCTAGCTGTTCAGAGACAGCTTGAATTGTGAAATAGGATGCGTTATCAGTTGGCGCAACAGCCTGCCTGCCTATAATAATAATAATAAGATCAGAAACTTATCGCACAGTGATGAAACTAGTACTTAATATTAATAGAATGTGTAATCGGCTCGTAACCGCCTGAAACCCTAAAATTCCCCTTAGGTTAACACGCCCAATGAGCCGTGAAATAGCGCGTCCCAAAACTACATGATAGAATTTATTTAACACGTTCTGAGCAGAGATTAGCCGGAGAGCGGGAAATCTTGTCGGAATCCGCATAAATCTCGCTGGGTTTTCTGACGTGTTAAATCTGTTTCGTATTGCATATAGTGTTGTGCCTTTGAAGTATTTGGTTATGTTAAGACTTTAAGTTTTATGTATTGTGTATGGATTGGTTCTGAGTACATACATTATTCTAATAGAAAAAAAAAAACTTGTCTTGCCAGACGGGAATCGAACCCAACACTGCTACCCACAGAACAAGAAAATTTTCTCACCAAGACTTCTTGAACTTCGTGTTGTATTGGCTTTACGCTAAGATAGCGTCATCTTTTCAATATTGTATGTAGTGCATTTATGCGATCTTTACCAGGTCATTGGTCCACGATTTGACTCATCACGAAGGTACTTTGCTTTGTTATTTGATCCAAATGCTTTGATACCTTAATTTTTTAAGATGAACTCCAAAATGAATGCTCACATTTTTATTTTACGCTGAGAATCTTCATTAAAAAAAATTGTAAAAAGAATGCGTTTTGTAAGTTAAACATCAAAATGAATGCCCACGTTTTCTTTTTACGTTTCAAACCGTGGTATGTTAAGGCCAAAAGTACGAGTAAAACTGGCTGTATCACGTCTGTTCTTGAGCACACCGCTAGCACGATTACTTGAAACCTTTTGTTGGTGTAAGTAATGAGAGAAAAGCGAGATTGTCAACTTTCCTAATATAAATTGCGTTACGTCGTACGGAGTCTGCTATTTTATAGTTGAAATGTTGAAATATGAAACAAAAGTGGTATCGATGTGCCACCTTGTGGTAAACCGAAGTTCTTATATAACTCCTCATATTTTTATTGCAGCTCAGTAAAATGTCGCCACTTAGCTTGATTAAAAGCAAAAGAGGAGCACACACTGTCATGCCAACGGACGCAACACCAAAAAAGCAAGCAAGCGTTCTATTAGCTCAAAATTAGGACAGAGATACAGAACATTTATTAACTCAAAATACTATGATTATTATAATTATATCTAAGAGCAGATACTTAAACATAATATTATAGTAGTATATTTTGCAGCGCAGGACAGCATAATAGCGATGCTTTCTGGTAGTGTCCCTTATTTGAATAAGTGTCCACATATTGGTACCGGCAAACTTCTTGACCATCGCTCGACGGAGTGGGGAAAAGTTCGCGCGTGTGAGCTTGCTCCAATCTCCCGACGCCCGCGCGCGCTTTTGGTCAGAGGTATACTTCTGACCAATAGGGCGCAGGCATGTCAAAATTCATGTTCTGCGCAAACCCCACCCGAGTCAGTCATAGTCAACAAGTTTTACAGGGCCTGTACCATCATGTGGCTTGCGTGCCTGCCTACTGAAATAGAATTTCAAAATATACTAACGCGTTTGCTTCGAGTTGGCCGCTACCTCTCCCCCCGCATCACCGCACCGCTCCAAAACAGACCCTTATTAAAGCCGTAACAGACCATCGAATCTGTGCGCTCCGCACCGCGACCTTGGTGCGGTGCGGTGTGTTTTCGATCGTGTGTAGGCCCGTCCGCCGCACATTATTATTATTATTACCTTGTGCGGTCTGTTCGATGGCAAACGCATCGAACTCGGTGCGGTCCGGTGACAGTTCGCTCGTCTGGAGCGCGCACCGCACCGTTTGGCGAATCAGTTGAATGTTTACCTCGAAGCGTGAAGGACGTATGTCGCAGCAACAATAATCTTTAAATAAATGAGGACTAATCCTTAGATATATTTTAATGTTTGACGAGCCATTTGGTGCATAATGGTCGAGAAGTTGGCTATTACACCAGAGGTCGCGGGTTCGATCCCCGCACGGTACCTACAAACATTTGTGTGCATGAACATGTCTGTTTGTATCGGTCTGGGTGTTTCTATGTATAATATGTATGTATTTACAAAAAAAAGTATATAAGTAATGTTTATCCGTTGTCTAGCACCCATAGTACAAGCTAATGCTTAGTTTGGGGCTAGATGGCTCTGTGTGAATAATGTCCAGAGATATTTATTTATTATTATTATTAAAGTCGTCATCATCCAAATCTTTCAGTAGCCATAAGTGACTGTAATTCTGCCTGCTTTTTAAGTAAAATTTAGCCCATTCTCTCCTTTTCTTCTTTTTTAAAACGGGTAAAGATGACGTTACGGCAATAGCAGCGACTGCTACAGCAATCTTCGCTTTTTTAGTAAAATAGGAGCCATAATTGAATGAATCGAGCAGCGCAGCGTAAGATGTTGCCGTTTTCACCCCTCGAAAACGACTGGACGGTGCGTTGTGCGGTGCGATCGTCTGGAGCAAAAGACCGCACCGTACGGTGCGCGGTGCGGAGCGCACAGATTCGATCGTCTGTTAACACTTTTACCACGCATTAAAAGCCGTAACAGACCATCGAATCTGTGCGGTCCGCACCGCGACCTTGGTGCGGTGCGGTGTGTTTTCGATCGTGTGTAGGCCCGTCCGCCGCACATTATTATTATTATTACTTGTGCGGTCTGTTCAAGCCGTAACAGACCATCGAATCTGTGCGCTCCGCACCGCGACCTTGGTGCGGTGCGGTGTGTTTTCGATCGTATGTAGGCCCGTCCGCCGCACATTATTATTATTATTACCTTGTGCGGTCTGTTCGATGGCAAACGCATCGAACTCGGTGCGGTCCGGTGACAGTTCGCTCGTCTGGAGCGCGCACCGCACCGTTCGGCGCATCAGTTGAATGTTTACCTCTAAGCGTGAAGGACGTATGTCACAGCAACAATAATCCTTAAATAAATGAGGACTAATCCTTAGATATATTTTAAAGTTTGACGAGCCATTTGGTGCATAATGGTCGAGAAGTCGGCTATTACACCAGAGGTCGCGGGTTCGATCCCCGCACGGTACAAACATTTGTGTGCATGAACATGTCTGTTTGTATCGGTCTGGGTGTTTCTATGTATAATATGTATGTATTTACAAAAAAAAAGTATATAAGTAACGTTTATCCGTTGTCTGGCACCCATAGTACAAGCTGCGTGTTAATAGACGATCGAATCTGTGCGGTCCGCACCGCGCACCGTACGGTGCGGTCTTTCGCTCCAGACGATCGCACCGCACAACGCACCGTCCAGTCGTTTTCTAGGCGTGAAAACGGCAACATCTTACGCTGCGCTGCTTGGTTCTTTCAATTATGGCTCCTATTTCTAAAATAGCGAAGATTGCTGTAGCAGTCGCTGCTATTGCCGTAACGTCATCTTTATCCGTTGTAAAAAAGAGAAGTCGGCTATTACATCAGAGGTCGCGGGTTCGATCCCCGCACGGTACAAACATTTGTGTGCATGAACGAACATGTCTGTTTGTATCGGTCTGGGTGCTTCTATGTATATATTTACAAAAAAAAGTATATAAGTAATGTTTATCCGTTGTCTAGCACCCATAGCACAAGCTTATGCTTAGTTTGGGGCTAGATGGCGCTGTGTTAATATTGTCCAGAGATATTTATTTATTTAAAAGAAGAAAAGGAGAGCATGGGCTAAATTTTACTTAAAAAGCAGGCAGAATTACAGTCACATAAGGCTATTCAAAGATTTAGATGATGATGACTTTAAAATATATCTAAGGATTAGTCCTCATTTATAATAAGGATTATTGTTGACATACGTCCTTCACGCTTCGAGGTAAACATTCAACTGATGCGTCGAACGGTGCGGTGCGCGCTACAGACGAGCGAACCGGATACCGGATCGCACCAAGTTCGATGCGTTTGCCATCGAACAGACCGCACAAGTAATAATAATAATAATGTGCGGCGGACGGGCCTACACACGATCGAAAACACACCGCACCGCACCAAGGTCGCGGTGCGGACCGCACAGATTCGATGGTCTGTTACGGCTTTAAGGTCCGACGCCGTACAAATCCGAATAGCAATTTCATGTACCTACAGTTCATACTATCTGTGGTTTAGCTTAACGTCCGTATTATTTATGCGAAATAAATAAACAAACATCTTAGACCAAAACCAAACCTATTTTGTTCGAGACAAAGCCAAAAAAGTGACGCAGGTATATCGTCAAAAGACGCTTTCATCAACTATAAAATGAAGGTAGAAGAGTATACCTTAATAGGTTTCACTGTTCCCTTGAGCTACGTTAAATTGAAATTGTTTTGAACGTATGTATGTAAACGGTAGACAAATGGATTGAATTAGCTTTATTACCTAATCTATACTAATATTATAAAGAGGAAATATTTGTTTGGTATTGAATAGGCTCCAAAACTACTGAACCGATTTGAAAAATTCTTTTACTGTTGGAATGCAACACTATTCCCGGGTGACATAGGGTACATTTTATCCCAGAAATGTAAGGGGAAAGTAGGGATATTTAAAAAAAGAAATTACGCTCGAGTAAAACCGCGGATGTTGCCGCTTTTATTATTAAGCGTCTGCTCTACTATAATAGTTTTACCACAGATTTTACTAACAAAACATGATGGCTAAGCTAAAGCTATTTGACGAACAACTTTCGTTTCGAGATCATTACATTATATCATAAGTAAAGGATTTAGAATGCTTGGTTCCGTGGCTAGGACAACTAAAAACTTTAAGGATCCTTGAAGTCTACTTTATGTTTATTACAGTCTTGTCAGAAGTGGCTTGGAATACTGTTCTGTAATTTGGGCACCTAACTACGCAGTTCATTCTGAGAGAATTGAAAGTATCCAAAAACAATGTCATAGGATATTATCGTTCAGAGCTGGACTCGACCGTAGGTTGGCGTCCTATCCAGACAGGCTTCATCATTTCCAACTGACAACTTAAGTGACGCGCCGTAAACAACAAGATCTCCTTCATCTACATAAAATTGTACACTCTATTTTTGACTCCCCTAATTTACTTTCCTTGCTTAACTTCAACGCCAGAATCCCTTCTCGTAACCGTAAAAGATAGGTAGGTAGATAGGTTAGCCTATTTTTACAGTGGAGCTATTTTTTTTTGTTGTACTAGATCAGTTGACAGACAGGCACGTAGCCCACCTGATGGTAAGTGCTAGGTAGGCTAAGCGACCTATTTCCATTGAGGAACTCTTGGCTAAATAAAATTAATTTGACAAAAGAGGCAGCATCTTTGTTATTACTTCAAACAAGTAGAAAGATATGGCGGAAAATTTATTATATTTACGCTACGTCATTACGAATTTTACCTTCAAACTTATCTTTTGTAAAAGCGTCGCCAAAGTAACTTTATGACGAATGTACACAGATCCCTTAAAAGTTATTTACACATCGAAATGAGTGTGCGCTACCGTCTATTTGTTTAGGGAATAATTCCTTTCCCTGTTTACATAAGAAATTGATTTTGAGTGGGAGTCCTTGTTTGGATTAGAGTTGGTTGGGTAAAACCGAGGGAAAAGTGACGCGGACCTAACTTCTTAGACTGGCTTGATGGCGGTGAAGGTTCGAATCCGGCCCAGGACGAACATTCATTTGAAGTTAAAGATTCATGGCGTTAATTAATGTATTTTTTTCTTATTTAACACGATTTAAAAAATGGCTCTTCACGGCATTGTTGTGACAGTTATTTTAGAATTTATTAGACTATACGACGTTTATATTAGCCTGTGTCACTCATCAGCTCCTAAAGTACACACCAAAAATCACAGCGATCCGTTGCTCCGTTGTAAAGTGAAAGAAGTACTCACAAAAATACTTCTATTCTATTATTCCATGGGAACTAAGCATTCTCGTGGAATGGACCTAGTGCTCGGCATAAACCCACCTTTTCCGTTTCCCTTTGTAAAGCTAATTACAGAGCTAATAGCTTTCTCATTAGAGCTTGTAATAAGCACAATAACTCTTACAGTGGCATCGACAATTTCATGTGAAATTGGCGTCGTTTCGTCGCCTCTTAAAGGCAAAGGAGACTAAATAGGCTTACATAATATACTGGGTGACTTTTTTACCGTCAGGAAAATTTGCGTGTGAGATAGGTAAATGATATATGTGACGATAGCATGATTAGTTTAATTTAATTTTAAAATATTTTTGCACGTTTACTATGGCGAATACTTATGTTTATTTGTTTAATTTATTTTATTTGTTTTTTTCCTCTTACTTCACTTCTGAGTACCTATTGTTCGTGTTATTTTTAATAATTATTTCTTTTTATTGTTATAACACGTTTGTCTTTCTTTCAACAGTATTTATGTAAAAGCTAGTAGTGGAACATTATAGGCTAATGTATTACTTAAGATTTTAAAAATGTATTTATAAGTATTATAACATGCTGTATGTTTCCTTTTATAATAAAATAAAATAAAATAAATAAAATTAGCATTTAATTCCTAAATAAACAGGCGATGTGTATACAGTTATTCCAACGCCCCCTTCACAACGTGACATTTCGTGAGTCAAAGTGAATATTTTTTATTGAATTCAGTGACTTACTTCCTAAATAAACAGGCGATGCGTACCTATACAGTTACTTTCCGGGTGTCCCAACGCCCCCTGCACAACGTGACATTTCGTGAGTCAAAGTGAATATTTTTTAGAAATTCAGTGACTTACTTCCTAAATAAACAGGCGATGCGTACCTATACAGTTACTTTCCGTGGGTCCCAACGCCCCCTGCACAATGTGACATTTCGTGAGCTATAATATTTCTATGAGTCAAAGTCAATTTTTTTATTGAATTCAGTGACTTACATACTTCCTAAATAAACAGGCGACGCGTACCTATACAGTTACTTTCCGGGTTTCCCAACGCCCCCTGTACAATGTGACATTTCGTTCAGTGACTTACTTCCTAAATAAACAGGCGACGCGTACCTATACAGTTACTTTCCGGGTGTCCCAACGCCCCCTGTACAATGTGACATTTCGTTCAGTGACTTACTTCCTAAATAAACAGGCGATGCGTACCTATATAGTTACTTTCCGTGTGTCCCAACGCCCCCTGCACAATGTGACATGTCGTGAGCTATAATATTTCTATGAGTCAAAGTCAATTTTTTTATTGAATTCAGTGACTACACTCCTTTGGCTCGCAAAGAGTTATGACGATGACTGTCTATCTATTTGCATTTGATGTTTCACGAAAACATATGAATATGATAATTTATACCTATTACTGTTTAAACTTCAAGTTCTAAGACTTTAAATAAATACTTCGTAAAATGCTAAATATGTATACTCACCGGCAAAGAAACTTGGCAACTGGGCTTTTTTCATACAAACATGGTCACTTTAGCGTCTCAAAGATAGAAAACTATTTGCAGCTGTGCAATGATTATAACGTCAACGGAGAGGCCAAACGCCCAATTTTTGCATCACAGTTTCAAAAATTGCCAAAAACCGCTCAATTTTCTCAAAAAGGAAAAACAATAAACCGAACTCAACGTTCCATATTATGTACCTATGTATGAATGAAGCCCAGTTGCCAAGTTTCATTGCCGGTGAGTGTAGTTATACCTAACTATTGTGATTGATTTTGGATTCCAAAAGGTATTTTATCCTAATAGCATTTGAATCTGTTACTCAGAAAAAGGAAACAGAAAAAGAAAAAACGTGTGTCAAAACATGGCGGCTAAAACATAACTACTATATAAACAAACACATCGTAAACAAAACAAAATGCTTTGTTTTTATATAATACTAGACTACCTTTATTGATTTTAACTGTTGATTTATTACGATCTACGGGACCACAAGCCTAAAACTGCAGTTAATTAAAGATAAATAGCAAAAATATAGCTTACCGATGAAAAGTTTAATTTGACCGATTTTGGGTTATTCTTGCACCACAATACACTATGTTGCACATATTAGGCACTATACAGGACTGTTTTCTCACTATATTTCAGCAAAAGCATATACATACACTATTAATGGTTTTAACACAATTTACAACGTAAGTACGGTCAACAGCACATCACGGTTATCATTTGCAGTTCGATAATAGCACTTATGCCCCCGAAATAAGAGCGCATACAAAGTCCAAAGTGTTACGTCTGACGTGCTTTTGACTACATAGCGTCAAGTTATGGCGGAACGGCACACGTCTGACGTATTTTTTTTTAATATAACAGTACTGACATGTATAGACCGAAAAACTTAAACTTAAACGCAATGCAAAAACGATATTTAGGTAATGACAGTTCTAAATCGACAGTAGCGACGTCGCCACCGGAACAGATAAGTTTGTCGGTATAGTCCGCGTCAACTTAATTGGCTTGTCCGAAGTTAGCTATGAGCGTCGTCTACGCAGGATCGGGGCGAGGCCGCGCCCCTCTGACACCTACATTTGTGTTCTGTAAAGGTTCACGCATGATGTTCAGACAAGCCAGTTAAGTTGATTCAGATTATATGTGTTACGCTCAAAGATCGAAAACGCTCATTGAGCGGAAAAATATCTCAAAACGCGTTGTGGTTTTTTCAGGTAAAAAAAAAATAACCCCGAAGGCCTTCTAACCTATATCCATCAGAGTCGATTTTCGCCTCCGACATTGTTTTTGTTTATCTTAATAACTCTCAAAATATAGTCTCCTCTGTGTGTCAGTACGTTGGATGTTTTACTGTGACCACAACGCGTTGTGAGCTTTTTTTCCGCTCAATGAGCGTTTTCGATCTTTGAGCGTAACATATGCATTATTTCGCTCATTAAATGCAAAAGGGACGCAATCCCAAATTTTATTTTTTTACAGGAGAGCCAAAACAAAATTTGAAAAACGAATTTATGTATTTTTTCAATATTTTTTAAAGATTATATATTAGTGTTATACATCATTGGATGCGTCTCTTTTTAATAGTTTTTTTACAAATACATACTTTTTTGTTAATTTATTGTTTGTGGAAAAAATAACACAAATGTCTCTTTTGCATAAAACTTTTATTCCAAAATTAAGTGTCTTTTCTCAAAAAAATACACACTTTCTACATAAATCAAGTTTTTTTAAATGGTAATCCTAAAACACAAAACAACATTAGGCTTCTCAGAGCAAGAGTTTCAGACTTTGAGACAAGCATAATTTATTACTTTTAAATTTAATAAAAAAACAAAACTTTCTAAAAAGCATCTTCAGTAAACCTTACAGTATACGCATTCAAATCAGTGCGTACAGATCAAATTAATTGTATGTGTTGGGGTTGAGCTACATCTAACAGCACCGCATTGTACTTTCCTATAACTCAAAACACTAATTAACTAATCAAGATTAAAATTAAAAACATAGGAATGGTCCCTCTTAATGTAAACCTTATTAATTTAAACCCTAATTATGTATTTAGTATTTTCCTCGCAATTTATCCATATTTTCTCATCTTTTAAATCTTCCCTGGACTTCCAAGAATATTTCAAGACTAAAATTAGTCAAATCGGTTCAGCTGTTCTCGAGTTTTAGCGAGACTAACGAACAGCAATTCATTTTTTTATATAGATTACTATACTGTCAGTATATAAAATAACACAATAATACTACACTAAACTTTCTATTGACCTCAAAGATGCCTGATCACCTGATGTTAAACAACTAGGCGGTCTAGGATGGACCGCGCTTGCTTAGGAAAAGCCCGTTAATTCTGGCCTTGAAGAGCCCCAAGTTGTATTGTGTAGGAAAGATAGATCCCGACAGAGAATTCCACTCCCGCACAGTCCGTATCAAGAAAGATGAAGCAAATCGCTTAGTTTGTACGCGCGGTATCTCCACTGTATACGGATGGAATCCCTGACTAAGTCTAGTAGTTCGATGATGGAACGGAGCTGGTGGAACCAAATCGTGCAGCTGAGCAGCACACTCACTAAAGTGGAGTTGTAAAATACGGAGAGGCAAGCAAACCTCCTACGATGATCGAGGCTCTGCAAGCTCTCGACCAAAGTATCGTCACCGACAAGCCTCTTCGCAAGCCGCTCAATAGAGTCCAAAGCAGCCAGCTAGTATCGAGCAAAACCATCCCAAAGATGGCAGCAATATTCCATGCAACTTGAACATGCGGAACAGCTCCTAAACCTCTACAGAGCGTAGAGGTTTAGGAGCTGTTCCGCAGTGAAGTAGCGCCTGACTCTGGAAAGGATTCCGAGCTTTTTAGAGGCAGATGCTGCTACAGACTTATGTAGCTCCCAAAGTTTAGGTTGGAAGATAATTCCATACCAAGGAGCTGTAGTCGGTCAGATAAAGGGACAGATCCGCCACGAAAAGAGGGAGCCAACTCAAATGCGCTCTTTTTGGTGGAAAACAGACACGCCTGCGTTTTGGTGGGGTTAAAGCTGACCAAATTGGCATCTCCCCAGTCTGAGACAACTTGGAGAGACTGATTAAACATTGATATCACAAGTATAAGAATTATTCTTGCTCTGATAGTCATTCTGTAAATAAGCAAAGCATTGTATGATAATAAATATTGTTTGTTTTATAAATATTAAGCAACAACTTAAGATTTTAATAAAATTTACTAATTTTTAATGTAATAAAAAGTAAAAATCAATACAAATTGATATGTAAATTAAAAATATTAGTTTTGACTAAAACAGATACATATTCAAAAGTATTACTAATTCATAAAATTATTATAAGAGACATACATACGCGTGCATAATTCTGAACAAAATAGACGTATTCCAAAAGTAACGCTTTTGCATACAAGAAATCGGACATTTCCAAACTTAAATGCGACTTCTTTGCTTTATTTTTGCAACGTATTCCAAAAATAACACTTATGCATAAAACATTAGGAAGGAATTTTCATGCATTATTTCATTCAAAACAGAAGTAAATCAAAATGCAGCTTTTTTGCTTCAGATTCACAACGATAAATTTGATGACTTTTTATGCAAAGTGGACGTATTCCAAAAGTATCACTTATGCTTAAAACAATACTAGGCATATCGGTGCGTTATTTTATTCAAAACAGAAAGTAGTAGCAATCCAAAATGTGGCCCTTTTGTCTATAAAAACTGGCTCCGGTCGGGTCGCAACTCACAATATGGCGCTTTTGCACTGAAATTACTGGTCAAACCGCGTTAATGCAAAAGAGGCACCCTCACTGTTTTTCAATTATAACAGCTAAAATTGCAGGAGTCTTCATTACACTATAAAATATCGAGTGCTTAGATCACATTTTTGTAATAAAACTGGTTTGCTGATTTTTTGTTTTGCGGCCCTTTTGCATTTAAGGAGCGATTTGTACTTTATGCATATTATGTTAAACAAAGACGCTTCATTTCTTCTTAATTTAAACCAAACTAAAAATTATATATCATTTTGTAACACTTCCATAGGTTTCCTTTTTCTGAGATCTCTTAGTACTCGTAATTAACATGCTTCTGTCAAAATAACGGTTGACAGCCATGTTACCATTGGCGGATAGTCAAATATATCATCACGAGACAGCTTGATAAGTAACAAGTGTTCCCAGTCGCCTGTAACCTCAGAAACATTATACAAAGGGAACTTCAACTGTGTGATTTTTAAAGTTGAAATATAATTCTTAGTTACACATTGCATTTCAATAAATTATTTTTATTTAACGTTTTTCTTATTATTAATAAATACACATATGATATTTTTTCATAAAGCGGCAACATTAAGGCGTGAAATACCTTGAATCAACTCAAGGGGCGTCGTCGCCAGCTTATGATTAAGGGGGGGGCAATGGGGCAATATTATTTAGGAGAAAAAATATGAACGCCGAGAGCATGAAGCGTTACCGCTTTGCGGCTAGCTATATTTGATCTCTGGGGGGGGGGGGGGAACTGCCCCCCCTGCCCCCCCTTGGCGACGCCCTTGATCAACTGAGACGTTTTTAAAATATGTAATTTAATCTGGGCCTTAAGGAAAAAAGTGTTTTAGTGTAAACATCTTAGGAATTCAAATAATAGTTTTTGTATAATTTAGATATTTGCCATTGTTCTTTGAGCGTTTACGCACTGTACCAAATAACCAGTTGTGTAAATAGCTACTGAAACAAATACATGTCAAATTGTTGTCTTACGGGTTATAGCCTAATCAAGAAAACAAAAACCTTCTCTGTAGGCGCCACATATGGCATAACTTGCAACCTACTATCCCCGCAGGTAAAATCTACCGCTATAACAGGATTATTCCCGACTGCCCCCACCAAATCTGCCACCAGTGGAGGCAGTCGACTGTGTTCCATCAATATTAATGTAGGATCCAGTGCACTTTAGATCAAAGGATTGAAGATTTTTTTATGAAATAGCAGGCAGAAGAGCAATCATCACACTTTTTTTTATATTATAGAAATCCTTTATGGATCCCAGCAGCTCGGGGCCTCGGGGGAGCAGCTGAGGTTATGTACTGTAAAATGTGGTCTCTGCGCGGAGCAACATTTAACTATAAACACTAACACCCAAAATTTCAACCCGATTAAAGGCACAGACCAAAGAGAATGTGGCTAGAAAAAAAAATGCGCTTCTGGCATTATGACTGCGCTCTTTTTTTTTTTGAAAATTTGAGGAGCCTGCATTGCGACAGCATATTGAGCGATACTTCCTGCTTTAATATTCCTCAATGAAATAGATCGTAGCTTACTCGATAGGTTGCTTGTTAGCCAATTTATATACAACTAGTCTTCCGCCCGCGGTTTCACACGCGCGTAATTTTTTTTTTCAAATAATTTCTTCCCCCCATATTTCCGGGATCAAAAATAGAGTATTTCACCGGGGATAGAAATGAAATGAAATGAAATCATTTATTCTGCAAATAGACTTTTAAAAAAATACTTTTGCACGTCAATCTTTTTATTTCCCTACCAGCGTAGTGTAGCTTTCCATCAGTGAAAGAATTATTCAAATCGGTTTAGTAGTTTCGGAGCCTATTCAATACAAACAAACAAACAATCAATTCTTTCCTCTTTATAATAAAATATTAGTATAGATAAAAAAAGTTAAAAAAACGTGGGCGTCATACGGAACTCTAGTGTTAGTAATATGATAATTATGTGGTGTTACCGAAAATTTTTATACTACTCATGGTAGGTATATTAATAGGTATAACTTAATTGATGATTATTCAGTTGTAGAGTGTAAGCGGGCAGACATGTACGCTTTGGTGGTCGCCATTTTCACATTTGGGGGTAAGTCAAAAAATCATAATAATTTCAATAACATCTCGTGCTTTCATACAACGTTGTTAAATGTTAACCACCTTTTTATGTGGTAATGTTGGGATGGGTCGCCAAAAATTTTTAAGTTTATTAGACTCCTGTTTGCAAGGTGAACCTTTTGTTTACTTAAGGTTTGAAGAATTATTTGGTGTAACGTTTGAGAAACCGCAGGTAGCGGGTTCGATCCCCGCATGGTACAAACATTTGTGTGCACGAATGAATATGTTTGTATTATAATACACAAAAAAGTGTAATGTAGGAAGCACCGCTTAAATCTTAATAATATACAAAAGAAAGTGGTGTTTAGTGTTACACTATTTTATAACTCAAGAACGGATGAACAGATTTGGCTGAAAATTGGTGGAGAGGTAGCTTAGAACCAGAGACTGGCATAGGATACTTTTTATCCTGGAAAAGTCTCCACTTTTCCGGTTCAGTTTTCCCCTCCCTTCCGGGGGAAAAACCGCGACGAATGTATATCCAAAAAAGGTTGAACGTGCACCAAAATAAACCAAAGGCACACCAAAGGTTAGGTTAGGTTAGCAATTCAATTTTTTTGGTGCACGTTCAATCTTTTTGGTGCACGATCAACCACGATTTTTTTGGTACGGTTATTTAACCGTACAAGCCACACAATAATATACTAAACTGCAAAGGTAATGTAATCACAGAACAAGAATCACAGAAAAAAAAAGGTTTTTTCGGACACTGCTCGGGTTGTGATCACCAATCCGCATTTGGCAAGCGTGGTGATTAAGCCAGTACCCATGATTGTAACAATAACTTGATTTCAAGGATGGAGCCATTTGCCCTGCAGTGGGACATTAATTGGCTGATACTTTACCTCATCAGTGACTGAAAACATTTAACATGTGACAGAAAATATTGAATATCAGCACCGACAAATTACAACAGATGTGTAGGTACATAACTCAGTCGCCTCTAAATTTCTAAGAACCCAAAGTAGTCAAAAATACCTTGGCATCAGAGGAAAATGTACTATATAACTACTGAGTTTTATGACAAAGACTGGTAGGTACTATGAAATATTTTATGTCACTCAAATGTTATAGAGTAAATTATCCATTGATGTCAAGATATTTTTGACTGCTTTAGGCTCTACAATATTGGAGCTGATGTACCAATGTGGCGAGTATTTGTAGAGGCTTATGTCCAGAAGTGGACTGAGACAGGCCGATGATGATGTGTACTAATGACCTCTGATGAAGGCATCACCTAGCCAATATCTCAATTACCCGCTAAGGTCGTTAACCATTTAATTCTTTTGTTTTTTGTAAATAGAATAGTTTTAAATTATAATTATGCAAACGACATGTTTACGCTCCAATGCTTTAGAGTAACACTGCTATACATTTATGATTCTTATGAATCATCTTGAGTATTTCAATATAAAAACACGATTTACATAATAGTTGATGATTTATATCTCAAGCCTGTGATAATATTTCGGTTTACTAGTTATATTCTATTGAGCGTCTATCTTATTAGTCCAGTCAACGAAGCCTTAACTTTGCCATTTTAGAGGAAAGCTGAAACCGGTTTTTCTTAATGACCCCGTAATAACATACAAAAAATGCAGGGTCGTGAGTCACCGGGGTCATACGAAAAAAAAATGGAAAAGGGTGAAAAAATGACTTTTTTCCAAAAATCTCGATAACTAAAAGAGATATGAGAAAAAGTTTTAGACAAAAGTTGTAGAGAATTACTTTGTCTACAGAAAAGATTAATATCAATTACGCGTATCGCGCACCGTTTGCTAGAAAATCGAGTACAAAGTGCACATATTGATGTAGAACCAAATTAATAAAAATAAGACGGAAATCTCTTTGGGGATATCGTAGAATGCATAAAAATAATTTTTAATGGAAAAATTTGTAAAAATTCTATTTAAATGAATTTTCGCACTTTGTACGCGATTTCCTAGGAAACGGTGCACGATACGCGCAAATTGATAAAAACATTTTTTGTAGACAAAGTAATTTTCTACGACTTTTGTCTGAAACTTTTTCTCATTTTTCTGTTAGTTTTCGAGGTTTTTTTTAGGAAAAATACATTTTTTCACCCTTTTCCATTTTTTTTTCGTATGACCCCGGTGACTCCTGACCCTGCATTTTTTGTATGTTATTACAGAGTCATTAACGAAAATTTTGGCACCGGTTTCAGCTTTTCCTCTAAAATGGCAAAGTTAAGGCTTCGTTGACTGGACTATAATATGTATCATTCCAAGTGTTTATTTTGATGTAGTTAAGACCAACTAAAAGGTTGGCACTGGCCCTACCCACTAAACCAGGGGTGTTTAGTGGGTAGGGAGTTTTAAGCGGCTACTGTGCTAGTTACCTTATCTATACTTAAAAGGTATTATAAGGAGGAAAGATTTGATTGTTTGTTTGTTTGTATTGAATAGGCTCCGAAACTACTGAATCGATTTGAATAATTCTTTCACTGTTGGAAAGCTACACTATCCCCAGGTGACATAGTGCACTTTTGATCCCGGAAATGTTGGGGGAAGGGGGGGATATTTGAAAAAAGTGATTACGCGCGGGTGAAACCGCGGGCGGAAGGCTAGTATTCTATAATTTGAAAGTGTCTTTGTTATTTATTCGAGGTACTCATTATCAATTCTTCATTTCGAAAAACCCGACGTTTCATTTAACACAAAATACCGACAATCATGGTCTCGAACTGAAGTTTGAATTTTAGTGACATTTGTAACAAAAAACAAAGTAAATACCTTTATGTACTTGTGTCATGGGTATTAGACACAATGAAAGTACCACGAATATAATATATGTACTTAAATACAAATAAACAGACACAGAACAAGACAAATGTTTATCACATAAATGCCCACGTCGGATAATCGGTGACCGACTTTTTGTAGGTGACTAATAGAACTTACCTACTGATAGTAATGGAGAGTGCACGTGTGCGTTACACGTCCTACAAAAAGTCGGAAATACCATAGAAATAAAATCGGTCACCGATTATCGGTCCTACAAAAAGTCTGGACGTGGGCAGGCAGCCTTATACTGGGTGGGATTCGCATTGATATCATTATTATATTTAGTATATTTTTACCAAGTCATATAGTTATCTCTATCAAAGTAAAGTATCAGCCTATTAATGTCCCACTGCAGGGCAAAGGCCTCCATCCTTGAAATCAAGTTATCGCTACAATGATGGGTATTGCGCTTGCCAAATGCGGATTGGTCACAAATTGGGACAAACCCGGCTGTGGCCAAAAAAAACGGGACAAAGTTAGCTCGACCCGGGAATTGAACCCAGGAACCCGAGATCTTGGCCCGGTACTTAAACCACTAGACCATCGAGGCACTTTAAATTAATAGTCATTAAATTGTTTCTAGCGTGCGTGGGCGCAGACCTGCAGCTCAGCGACTGTGAGGTGTACACAAAGATCGAGTCCGGATATGTTTGTGGACGTCTGCGTAAGGACATCGCTGGGGAAGACTATGCCAGTTTCCGCGGAATGCCTTATGCTAAGCAACCAATAGGAGAACTCCGGTTCCAGGTCAGTCCTATTAATTTATTTACATAAGCACATCAACCTTTTATGCCATAAAGTTGGCAATCAAGCATACGGCCCACCTGATGGTAAGCGGTTACCGTAGCCTATGAACGCCTGCAACACCAGGGGTATCACATGCGCATTGCCGACCCGATAAAAACCTTTTCACGCCCTTCTTTTTCTTTGGCGGAGGATAACGCTTTTACGCGCCATAGCCGCAGACGCGCGACGCCTTTTTTTCGGAGGAGAATGCGTTTATGCACCATAACCGCAGGCTAGCTAGAACTGCGGCCGTGTGTGGGACTCGAGACTTAAGTGTCCACTACCCACTAAACGGTTTCCCTTTACACCCAAATTGGGACGAGCCGGTGCCAGCCTTGTGGCTATTGACCCCCAAGACTAGCGACGCCTGCGACCGTATGGAGCTCAGATATTAAAGCCCAGTACCCACTAAACTTCCGGTTTCCCCTTTCTACCCGATTGAGTCGAGCCGGTGCCTATTACCCTTTGGTTATTGACCAGCCAAAAATAGGCAAATACCAACCCTAATCTGTCAAAAAATTCAAATGAAATAGAACTCTTTGCAATGGACATTAAGCTGAAAATTGGTTGTAGGAATTTGACAGATTAGAAATAATTATGTTACAAAATATATTATTCATAAGTCAGTACATAAAGGCATGTCAATAAAAGGCGGAGGCACCTGTTATTGACATATTGTGCGTAATTAAACGTTTCTATAGAACAATGGGTTTAAAACCCACTGGATAAATACTATTACTACATATACTATGATTATTCAATTGACTTTATTTAAATGAAGTGAAACGATAGTACGGGCGGCAGCAGATCAACCTACCCTAAAAAATTCTCAATTGAAAAAGAAGTCTATGTGTAGTAAATCAAGCTGAAAAATGCTTGTAGAAATTAGACATATTGGGATAGTCTGATGTGCTGTCGACTGTACAATAATTTTAATTTTGATTTCAGGAGCTCCAACCTCTAGAGCCATTTTTAGGAGTATATGACGCAAGGGAAGAAGGGCCAGTTTGTTTCCAAGACCTAAATGTATACAAGCCATTGTTTGGAACCCCGCCTATGCGCGAAGATTGCATCACCATCAACGTACACATTCCTGGAAAAACTTTCCTAAGTCTTCAAAGGAATGAGACCACGTTAGTATAATTATTCATGGGAAATATTTAAGTGTATACTATAGAATCCTCAGATATTCCATCATTGAGCCATTCATGATGAAGTAATGCAGTGGCTCCTACATTAATATTGCCGGAACATTATTTACCACTAGTTCTGTGCTGAATAACAACATCATACGCCATTACGGAAGTATGAAACAGCACGTGTTTTTATAGAGTTACCTTTCAGTATTTTTTTGAATTAACTTCTTGTAGTTGAAGTTATCTGCTCATTTACATACATTTACATAACGACGTATGTCAATAGTCCTATAAAGCGTACAAATATAATTCTTATATTGATTTTGTTCAATTTTGTCTATAATCCTGTTATAAACGCGAAAGTTTGTATAGATGGATGTTTGTTACTCTTTCACAAATGAATTTTAATGAAACTTTACAATAATATAGTTTAAACATCAGAATAACTTTTAGGCTACAATTTATAAAGATATTCCCGCGGAATAACGTCCTATTGTTATAGGCACGCGGGCGAAGCCGCGGGCGGAAGCCTAGTAAAACAAAATTATCAATGATAGCCGACCCGGTGAACTTCGTATCACTTACTTTAGTATTTTCCTCGCAATTTTTCCATATTTTCTCATCGTTTAAACCTTCCCTGGACTTCCACGAATATTTCAAGACTAAAATTAGTCAAATCAGTTCAGCCGTTCTCGAGTTTTAGCGAGATTATCGAACAGCAATTCATTTTTATTTAACTATCTATACATATAATAAATTTGTAGAAAAGTGGTGTCTGTACAATGGAAATATTAAAAAAAAGTTGCAGGGGTTGTTATTATATCGATACCGAACCCGAAATTGTAATTAATAATTTTTTTGTCTGTTTGTCTGTTTGTCTGTTTGTCTGTTTGTCTGTTTGTCTGTTTGTCTGTTTGTCTGTTTGTCTGTTTGTCTGTTTGTCTGTTTGTCTGTGTGTTTGTGCACGCTAATATCAGAAACGGCTTATTCGATTGAGATGCGGTTTTCACTAATATATTGTGGTAAGCTTCACTTAACATTTAGTGTTTATTTCATGTCAATCGGTTCATAAATAAAAAAGTTATGTCAATATAAAGGTACACGCCTCGCGCCTGAGCTGCGCGTCCGTATATAAAGCGCGCTGAGAGTATGGCGAATAGGTAGTTGCATTCGATTATTGCGATTTACTTGAATACTGACAGTTTGGATATTTCATTTATTTATATTTAAGGGTTTGTAGGTTAGGTTGTCTTTCTTAATTTTCTTTAAAAATTTGTAAATAAATATTGTAAGCATTTGTTATAGGTTAGGCATTTCTTTCCTTGATTTTTGGTATACTTATCTTAATTTTTTATTTAGGGTTTCTATGAATAATTTATAAGTATTTGGTATAGGTTAGGCAATTCTTTTCTTGATTTTCTTTATTTAAGTACAAGTTTATAAGCTCAGGTTATTAATTAATTTTTCTAGCAATTCTTTTGTTTCATAAAATTTGTACGTTTAGTTTACACATCTTAACACTTTTTGCAGTCAGCCTATGTTTTGCGATGACAATTAATAAAGCCCAAGGTCAGACGATGAAAGTTGTGGGTGTAGATCTAAGTATCAGCTGTTTCTCGCACGGTCAGTTGTATGTGGCGCTGACACGGGTTAGCAATCCTAGGAGCCTGTATGCTTTCATTCCCGATGGCCATATGTCACATATCGTATACCTACAGAGAAGCATACTGTAAACAAATTTTTAGCTACCCAAAGGACGGTATTTGTTATTTAAAATATGCTGCCCGAAAAGTCACTATTCCACGCGGACGAAGTCGCGGGCACAGCTAGTAGCTAATATTTTTAATTGTTAATTTATTTCAGCGATCTTCTGCCTATATTTATGTACAATTACGGAGGGTCGTTCGAGCATGGTACTGGAAACCCTCTTGTCTACGGGCCAGAATACCTGATGACCAAAAATGTCATTCTCGTCACTTATAACCACAGGTAAGATAATACCATGGAAATAATGCTGAAATATTAGAGTAAGGAAAAAGAAACAGGTTACATTCACAAAAAGACTGTGAACACCAGAGAGTAAATACTAATTACTATCCGATTCAAATGCTAATTACCTATAGCGAAAAATTACGTCAACTAACACACACACAGATATTATTTTGCGTTGCCAACGTTACGGACAAGCGCAGATGACGTCATTTTTCGCTCCATTCCAAAAGGTATTCATCTGAAACGGATAGTTGAGTGGGTCAATGCAAGTTTTTTTTTTATCTGGTCAGTAAAGGAATAATACTCAAGAAAACAACATCAGTTCTTATTAATACAATTATTTATCAAAGTAAATTAGATTTTAATCCTGATGTAAGTACATAAGTAGCACTTTTCTTTGCATAAATGGACTGTTAATTAATTTAATGTGGCCTATTAAAATGACTCGACTATAGTTAGTAAAGACTGAAAGTATTGTGACCGATGTTGAGTAATGTTTAATAATATGACAAGAGTTTGGTGTACATACTCAGTTAGTTGGTTTTTTACTTTTTTTATCTGCCTTCATTCATTGATGACTTGTATTTTGACGTCTTTCAGGGAAAGATTACTTATCGATATTTGTACTTGCGTTTTTGCAAAAACAGTGTAAAAAAAAATCTAAATAAAAATGAGCAATCTTTATTTAAATTTTTACTTGTAACTTTGCAAGTATTATTAAGAACAATGACATAGCTTAACGCTCTTGCTATTGCCTAATAATTCATAAGTGCAACTTTGAGGCCTACATGAATAAAGAATATTTTGATTTTGATTTTATTTCTTATAGTTCTCTGTAGAAAACTTGAAAACACTTGGTAGTTTATATGGATGGTTATTTTGTAAATGAAATATTTAGTTGAGTTCTCTGATACCTAAGTGAAAAGTTTCGAGGACAAATGCCACGTTTCCGCGTTTGGCAATAATCGCCTAGTCTGATATTCTAAGAAGCTAGGAACAATATAAATAAATAAATAAACAATAAATAAATAACCGGTCGTATCTCCAATTTTTTTTATGACAGAGGTGGCAAACGAGCCAGCGTGTCGCCTGATGGTAAGCAATCATCGCTGCTCGTGGACATCTGCGACACCAGAGGGATCGCTGATGCGTTGCCAGCCTTTTATATAAAATAATATTTTTTTAATTGGTTAATAAATTATTGCAACAGTATTTCATTCGATCGTTGTGATACTTTCAGTTCTCTTCAATGTAGCACATTCAATGACGTAAACCAATACAATAATTTTGTTAAACCGCTTCGTTTAAATTCGTTTGATTTCCTTAAATCTATTCTTGTATATTTCCAGGATAAACGTTCCCGGTTTTATTTCTCTACCTGAAAGCGGTATTCCCGGAAATAACGGGTTAAGAGACGTCGTCACGGCTCTTCGCTGGCTTCAAAGAAATGCGAAGGCGTTTGGCGGTGATCCGAAGGAGGTTACCTTTGGAGGCCAGAGCTCAGGAGGTGCTATAGTCAACTTGCTTACCATCTCACCAGCTGTTCGAGGGGCAGGACTTTTTAAGAGGTAAGTTTTTTATGGTATAGCGGGCAGACGAGCATGCGGCACACCTGATGGAAAGTGACTACCGCGGCCCATAGACATCTGCAAATCAGGCGAAATCACAGATGCGCTGCTGGCCTCTAAGGAAGGAATGCACTCTTTTTTTAAACGCTTGCAAGTCGTATCGGTTCGGAAACAACGCTGATGATGACAAAGAATTCCACATTTTGGTCGTGCGTGGCAGAAAATTACGAGTAAAGCGTACAGTTTTTTTTTTTTATACTTTTAAAAGGTTAAGCAAGCTGTATTTTTGTTTCCAAAACCAATTTGCTCAATGTACTTTATATATTTAAACTAGGTCTGTACTTGACAAAGTGTTCTGATGTTAAAAGGAGTTTAAGTTTTAAAATTAGGGACGGGTACAAAAGTGGTTACATACTTAAACGTATCAAACATTTTTATGATTATGTTATTTATTGGAGGGAAAGCATATGTCGGCTAAGAGTTCCTTTTTGACTGGCTAGACTGGCTTTTTGTTTCAGAGCAATTTCAATCAGCGGGACCTCAATGTCAAACTTCTTCAGCTACTCTAAAGAAAATGCTAGACACACGAGCTCAGGACTCCTAGAAATCTTAAACATAGACCCATCAGGAGACCCGAAAGAAATCTACAATAAGCTTGTAGAACTACCAATACAAAACCTGACGAATGCATTCATAGAACTTAAGACACATGGATTGTTAATTATTGCCACACCGGTTGTGGAAGTTCCGCATGAAAATTTCACGACCATACTCCCAAAAACCCCAGAGGAACTTGTAAATGAAGGTTACGGAAGCGAATTTCCATACTTTTTAGAATTTGCAAGTAATGAGTGCCGGTTTCAACAGAACCAAGTGACAGACAAGGATCTGCAGTCAATGGATCCAGTAGCAATTGTTCCAGAGAATCTGCTTGATTACGCAGACCCGAAAGATGTGCCTATCCTAACTTCTAAGTTACTTAATAGGTACTTCAATGGCTCACTGGATACAGCCACGTTTGATGAGTACGCACCGTACTGTTTGGATAGTCAATACTGGTATTCTGTTATGAGGTTGACTAAAAAGCGTTTGAAGATAAAGGCAAAACCAACTTACATTCACGAGTTCGGGTATCACGGTGAGCACAGTTTGATAAAGCAGATTGTCATAGGCGACTTCAAAGGCGCATGTCATATGGAATCCATCACGTACTTCTTCAGATTCAACCACTTCCTAGGACCGATGGAGAAGAATGAACTAATTCAGCCAGACCCTGATTCAAGAATGAAGCAATGGATGACGACGATATTCACGAACATTGTTAAGTATGGGTTAGTATTTTGTTACTTTTTATAGTATTTTAACTGATGGCTGCAAGTTATATAGATACGTAGTAAGAGACACTTCGAAACATAAATAGCGTTAATTGAGCATAAGTAGCATAACCGCTTGTGATATGGGTGTCAGGGGTATACTTAAATACAAATAAACATCCAGACACAGAACAGACACAAAATGTTTATCACATTAAGTTTTCACGGCCCCTGGCGCATAAGGCACTACAGTCTAAAATGCTTCGTACTCGATGTAGTAACCAAAAATGCAAATAAATACTGCAATAAAAGTAGTTGTTACTTGTAATAACGTAAAAATTCCGTTACCTCTTAGTAACAAACGGAACGTAAGATTTTTTAATTTTTTCATGATAGATTATTTAATAAAGACACCCTTTGGCAGACTCACATAACACCAGCGTGAAATAATAGTGACTACTATTGTGTTTGTGAGAGTACCGGAGGCCCGCAACTCCCTTTAAAATAATAGATATCGCACCTAAACTTGCGCACTCATTGATGCACCTTAATGTTTCTGCGTTGGTTGATCGTTAACATCATCATCATCAGCCTATATGTTCCCACTGCTGGGAAACAGGCCTTATCTCAATTGTGAGATAGTGTGGGCCATACTTCACCACGTTGGCCTAGTGCGGGTTAGTGGAGGGGTGCGTTATCAAGTCGCCAAATGTCCTCTAGGCTAGGCTAACTAGGCTTGTCGACCAATATCTACATTATAGTAAATATCAGCTGATGTTTACATACGTCCATAATCCCAACTCTATATGTATAGTACCTACCTAACCTTATTTATCTTTTTTGCAGAATACCCGGCCCTCCTGAACTATGGCCACCTACAGACGAGCGTCTCAGGTTCCAGCACATCTTCGAACCGTTCACATACGACATCAGGCCAGCTGCTGGCAAGCTGAGAAGTAGTGTGTCCTTCTTTGATCAGCTTTATAGTTACGTTTATCCTGAATTATAAATTATTTTAGCAAATAAATTATTTATTTGAACTGTTTTTTCGAATATCATTTTCTAGCTCAAGTTCGTGTTTGCAGAATAATTAAGCTGCGGTTCTAAAATCGCTTAGGACGTGGGTTTAATTCTCGCCTTGGGTACTGTCCTCGTGGTAGAACTTTTTTTTTTTGGGCAAGATTTATTCCTTCAGAATAAATCTGAAAACTATTGTAATATTATCATAAAAAAACATAACAATTGAAGCTACTAATTCAAGGAAGATATCATATGAAAGGGCTTAACGTGTATACATACTTATTTTAATAAATTATTTTGAATGATGCAAAATCTTATTTGTAATGAATAGGAAAAGAACTATTAATCTTTAGAAAATGAATAAAAATATAACCATTATCGGTATTCACTAGTTACGCTCGGTTCACATCACACATGATCCGTTTTACTGTTCTGGTTTATCGTGTACGTCTTTTTTCGTCGATGGCGTATGTATTACTGTATACAGAATATTGTGCCATGTGTGAAGTCGCTCATATAACTACATACGCCATCGATGAAAAAAAAACGATACGATAAAACAGAACAGTAAAACGGACCATGTGTGAACCGGGCGTTGTACCTCATTTACTGGTAGAATAGACCACAATCCAATTTGCGATCTAAAGGGCTACTAATTAGGAGTAAATTGGCTTATGTTTCATCTCCTTAACGGAGACAAACTTTGGAAAAGTTGTGGAATAATGAATAATCAGTATTGGTTAGGGCGTTTTGAGTTAGAAGCTTGGCTCTACATGAGATCTGATAACTTTTTGACATTGCAAGTCTTGGCAACATTTTACATGAAAATGTTTTTGGTGGGATTTGATTTATCGGAATCGGAACCGGTACCAAAATCGGAGTCGGATGCAGAGGCAGATGTAGTGTCAATTTATATTGAAGGACAAATAAAAACATCATTCAGTATTTTTTTTTTCATTTATATACAAGAAACACCGACAGTGAAAAAATCAACATGTTTCTAACTAAACAACAAGTTAAATAAAATGTATTTTCAAAAGTAGTATATTGCTATGCTTCGACCTCCGATTAAAACCTCCGATTTATAAGATTCGGAGCCAAAACCGGAACCGAAAGTGTAATAATAATCGGAAGTTCCGACTTAACGGAATCAGAATCGAAGCTCTGTAACATCCCTGGTTTAGAGCATTGATTTGTGGCAGTGTCAAGCATAGATTAATTAGTTTGACCCTGTTAGTCTCGTTGGATAAATATCAGCGATCCAGGTGCAAAAGGGTCTCGATAGGAGCCCGTTTTAAATGCAAATTGAGACAAATTCACGGCGGATTAAAGGATTAGTGAGGAAAGATTGGGCAGTGGGGAAATAGAAATACCTTTTGGAGAGCTATTGTTTCCATACGTTGGCTGTGCAATTTGGGATTAGGTAGGTATGTTCTACGAGCAAGTTATTTTTCTTATATATAAGTAGCTTTAGTAAACTTTGTCTAGCAGTTTAAACGATTATTAAATATAAATATTCTTAGTTGTTTTTACAGATCATTTGTTTCGTGGGTCAATATCGCATATATTCTTTAAGAATGATAGTAAATAAACAGCAAACAATTTAGAAACAAAAAAGGTTATTTTATTTTGTGTACACGAACCTACTTGTACTGTTAGCGGTATGGGTGTTTAGTGTATAGTTTTTTGTTATGGTAGTATGCGGCCACTGCGGCCTAGTACTTTAAGTGACACTCAATCAGGAAGCGTCGCTCAATGTGCTTCCATTGCACGCTTCTCAGATCATCGAAACTTTCAAGTGTACTGGATCCCTCATGAAATATTTCCAGAACACAAGATTTCACCTGTGGCAATGGTAACTTTTTCGGTTAGTGTGGACTTGAAAACGCTGTGTGAAAAATATAAATAGGTTATTATTTATTATAGTAATATTATTATGTAGAAAAAATATGTTTTTCGGGCTCGTAGGGGTCCGGTCCTTTAACCGTGCGTGAGTTCAAAGCCGACACAGGAAGATTTTATTAATATATCGATGAATCTTCAAAGTAGTATTATACTTAACTGTTTTTCAATATATCGGAAAAACCTATTTCAATCTACAAGGGCTTTGAATAAGCTGTTCTTTATTTCCTTTGAATTTATTTCGTATTAACCTTTTAACCGTTTTTACGCATGGCCGGTGGTAGAGGATTCAGGCGACTGGGACCACTACATAACTGGGACCGCGGTCCCAGTTGCCTGATTAGTTTTTATTTGTTTATTTTGTCAGGCGAGTGGGACCACCCGTAATTTTAACCACAAATCCATTGTTGAAATACAAGATTTAGTACAGTTAGCAGAAAAGGTGTCACAAATAAAACAAAGTTAATTTTTGCAAAGGTAAGTTAGTTTTTGTATTACCTACTTAAACAGTATAACAGTCTTAATTATGTTTTAAAAATCACGTTGGCTCATATTATGCCTACTTAACTAGTAATTCTAAGTAAACATTCAACAGAAATCTCCTCAAAACAATAATATAAAAATCAGTCTAATTGTCTCTTAACTTTATACACCATAAAGTAAGTACTCATTACTCCTATTATATATTTATAATAAAGTCAGAAGATGCACATATCGTGATGTAATATTTATTTGCAATGACAATCATCTCCTCATAACAATGCTAAGTAGCAACCGAATGTCACTTTTATGATAAATCCATACTGACACAACGCCGCACCGGCTGTCTACTCTCCATCCGTCTTACGAATTTTCGATCTACTCTTTGGTGTTTATGGGCGCCTGGTACTTCAAATAGAAGTTTTGCATCACTTCGCTTTTATTTTACATGAATTTTATTCACCACACTGCCATTTTAGGATGAAATATTCCGTGTGATTTACTCTTCGGTACTTATGGGCGCCTGGTACTTCAAATAGAAGTTTTGCATCACTCGCTTTTATTTCCATGAAATTCTACTCCGCCATTAGATATTCCGTGTGACTTAAATTCTTTGGTGTTTCTGGGCGCCTATAACTTCGACGAGCATGGCGAATCAATCTTACTAATCTGTCGCGAGTTTAACATTTTTTCCCCATAAAAAAAGTGTACAACGCCGCTAAAGAAGTTTTCACTTCAAAAATACTTGACCGTAATACTAAATAAAATAAAATCCTGAGTTATAACTTGATTTTTCTGTTAACTGTACATTAAAGGAAATTAGGTATATGGTCCCAGTCGACCGATTCAAAAATGTTATCAGGTAACTGGGACCGCGGTCCCAGTTTTATTTGGTCCCAGTCGCCTGAATCCTCCGGTGGTAGACATTAATTTTATCCGAGTTCGTGTGTTACCTTTATTTTCTTTAGAACATGGCCCATTATTCATTCTAAAAAAGTTTCAATACCTTCTCCTAAGGGACTGTGAAAACTTAGCATTTTTCATTATATGTATTTTTATGAAAGGCTTTCTGTATTTCTTTGAAGTTTGAAGTTGAAAAATACATTGGAACTGGTAAAAATTTCAATCGAATAACTTTGGCTTACAGTTCAGACGGTCAGAATATAACATTTTTAATTTAATTAAGTTAAAAGATTTAGAGTGATCGAGTTTAAAGTGATCTTAAAAAAAGTATTTGTGTGGGTACTTTTCAATCATTCGATTTTAATCGAATGATGTAATATGTAGTTGAGACGCGGCGGCAGTAACTATTGTATTAATTTATATTGAAATGTATATTTTGGACGTATTTACAAAAAAGGAGAACCTCAAGAGGCATTTTAAACTTTTGTTTGAGCTTTTGGAAGTTCTTTGAAAAATGCTAAGCAAATGTTTTTACATAATACAATATTAGTTTAATCAAGACCAAACCAAAAAGTTTTATTAATGGCAACGTGGCGCTTTGGGAAAAAAATGTATCGACCTATTTCACCGAGGAACAATCTAAATTCGACCAAAGAATTCAAATACGGCAGGTGCGAGCGAAAGTAAGCCATTCCATTGTCTTCAAAACACTTCGCTAAAACAATACGATTAACTACAGTAAAAACGAGCCGACTGGAAGGACTCGAACTAATTACCAACACAAACTTCACGGGTTTATTACAAGTGTTTTCAAGTTTTTTCCAACTGACGTTTAAAAGAATTCCGCTTTGTCCTCTAAGGGGTTAACTCGAGAAGTTATTTAAGTTTTGTCTTGTTCTTATAATTGAATACCTTGCCTGCTTGTTGATAAAAATAACACTAAAATATGTAGATCATTCGATAAAGAGAAATTAAACTAGTACACTTGAAATCAAAGGGTAGACGATCGCTGAAGCGCACAGTAGCATTAAATTTTGTTTGTATGTTTCTGCTTGATTATGAAATAGATCGTATAATATCGCTTTCTATGTGGTAAGATGAGTGCCTTTTTCCTAACTGAAGTGACTCAAGAAATGTAAAGTTCTGTTATGAAACTAGGAGTATAAATCGTCAATACTTAAAAAAAAACAAAAAGGATATAATCCTAACTTTAGTAAGGTTGACCTACTGGTTAAACTCTGTTAGTTAAATTGTTTCTAACGCCGCACCGCACTAGATATAATTGGCCGCACACAAAAATACAAACAGAAAAAATCTGTGGCCAGTGATTTGTGAAATAGGGGAATAAACAATTTTCACCTTGGTTTAAGTAGGGTGCCAGGTGCTCATAGAAAATATAAAGCTTGAATCGGGTGTAACGCGGAATAAATCACACGAGTCACGTAGAAGGGGAAATACCCCCATAACGTTCGATAACTTTACGCCCTTCGACACACCATGAAAACGATACGTCACAGTGGGAACGGCAGTAACTCTAAATGATTTGTAAACTATTTATAAGTGGCTACTTTTTAGCCTAGTAGACTATATAAATATAGTTGGTTTGGCTATGAGGTTAATAAGTCAACTCGGGGGCGAAAGATTTGAGTTTAGAAATGTGGTAAGTGATTAGATTTGGCTAATGCTTACATTTTGTACTTATTTGTATATCCATTCATTAATATTAATTATGAATGCGAAAGTATGTCTGTCTCTCTGTCTGTCTATCTATCTGTTTGTCTAAATTATTACGTTTTACATTAAACTACTATTTAGATGCAGTTTTTACTGACATAGATTGCACCTTAGGAAAATACATTGGCTACTTTTTATCATGGCATATGAAAAGTATGTCTCAATACTCATAGGATAACAAAAATAAAACAGAAGAGTATCTGTGTGTCTTTTTTCACGTTGCAACAGACAGAACAGCGTATAAAATTAAAAAAAAAAGAAAAAAATTCAGTGGGCGAAACCGCAGGCTGAAGCTAGTAGTTTTATAATATCAAGTTACTGATTTAGGTACTTCATGCTGTGACCTACTCAATAATCCACACGCACAAGATCGAAATATGGGAATAACAAGATTTTATAGGCTTACTGTCAATTCGGATTGCGTTTCGAGACCGCAGCTTAAGCAGTTATTTTAGCGTTGTAGAATAAAGCAACGTGAAATTTTAGTAGAAATTACATTTGTTGTGTTTATTTAGCTCTGTGAATGAGATAAGACTGGAAAAAGGTTTTTTTTCTTTTCTAAGCCAAGATTTTTTAACAGTTTATAGGTTTTTAATAAATACACAATAGTTCCCTTCCGTATTTTTTCACTGACAAGCGCTCGTTGAGTGAATGTCATTGAGCTGTTACCATTTTGTATTACAGCTACAAACTGACTGTTGTGAATTTGAACTAATTAAAACCCGATCTTTTTGTTTCTAAATTTTTTTTATGTCAGAGGCGGCAAACGAGCCTGTGGGTCGCCTGCAGATGGTACTTAAGCAATACCCGCCGCCCATGGACATCTGCAACACCAGAGGGATCGCTCATCCGTTGTCGGCCTATGGGGCATGGGGGGTGTGGGTCTCCGGCACTCTCAAAAACCAGACAAAACACAATAGTTGTCACTATTATTTCACGCTGGTACTTTGACCATACCGGACGACCTACTCGTAGATGCAAAAAAACGTTCTATCAATCCTTATTTAATAATATCCTATAGTCAGACAATCGAGCTCTTCATTCTCTGAAAACTTAGCGATCTACATATGTAGATATTACTAGGTTTTTTATTTTCCCTAATCATACCGCTCAAAGACCTAATTGTAGGAGGCGGGACTTAAGGGGGAAGGGGGGACACAAATGTCGACTCCTGTCTGTATTTGAGCTTTGTCTCAAAGAAACAATTGTGTCATTTCAACGTCATATGGGCAGTGAAAGGGTTTTCATTTCTATGCGCGAAGACAAAGGTTCGAATGGGACATTGAAAACTTTTATCATTTGAATCATTTTTCCTATTCCATTTGCTGCTTATCGAGAGAGTGCAGGTTCGTTTTTTTATGAATGCAGGTATTTTTGTTAAAAAAAAAAAAAGGTATTTTTGTTAAAGAGTGTTTAAGAGCTTGTAACTGACTTAAGGCTTCAGACAAGGGACTAAATGTGGTCAGAATGGCCACCAGTCCATTAACCGACCGCGGCGTGGGTAGCTTGACTTTCGATATCGCTAACGAAACACTGTCACTGGGTCCCCTTGCTGCGCCACGAGCGCCTTATTAACCGGTTGATACTTTACCTTTACTTTACCAATATCAAATCTAACTATATAAATAAAAAAATGAATTTCTATTCTATTCTATTCTAAAAATAAAATGCTGTTCGTTAGTCTCGCTAAAACTCGAGATCGGCTAAACCGATTTGAATAATTTTAGTCTTGAAATATTTGTGGAAGTCCAGGGAATGTTTAAAATATGGAAAAATTGCGAGGAAAATACTAAAGTAAGTGATGCAAAGTTCACCGGGTCAACTAGTAGAGAATATAAAGTAAACAAAAGGCTATTAGTTCATACAAGTACGTAAGTGCATGGTACAGGAGCTCCGAATATGCGAAGTAGCGTGCTTCCAGCGAATTACCGTTTACCAGTGATTTAGTAAGGCACTCTCGATATGCATTCTCTGAAGCAATATTTCTTCAGTAATTACAAAGGCTGGTTATGATAAGTTTAGGGGGAATATGAAATTGTACAGGAGTTTTGTATCAGCTAAAATATAACTTGGGAATTTTAGATTACACTTCATGGAATGCTTTTATGCAAATCACGTAGCCATGTACTTTTTCTATGTCTTATGAATGTGGTCATGATATAGCTAACTACATTATTTGATCGATTTGTCATATGGCTATCACATTGCAAACAGACTTCATTGATTTTGCTATTCAAAGATTGGTAGATAAGGTATTTTGTGGTTACCGTTTTTATAAAAAAAATCTCTCTCTATTATCACCACCAAGCACTCTACCGAATTCGGCCCTAGATGACTTGTTGTAACACGACGTGACGGTGTGAAGTCAGGTTGTAGGCCAGAAGGTTAGATAATGTGGATTAACAATTACACAAAAAAAATATGGTAGCATTGAGAATTGCTTTCTTCGATAGCAGTTAGTTAAGATTTCAATCTGGTTATTAATTATTTAACAAGTGAACAAAAATGTTGTCATTAACATAGGTTAATGTCCTTTTTCACTTATGAATTCATATGTCAATTGTACAAATATGTATGTTTTTTTCTGCGTTAAAAATTATCAATAGGATTTTTAAGCTACTGCGTAATAAGTATGTTGAATTCAGAGAAAACGTTGACTTAAAGATATAAAATATGACCCTTGTTGGCTGTATTCACAATCCCTGGCTTTTAAGTCTTGAATTAAATGAGTAATTACTTAATTAAGCAAGATTCTACATGCATAAAACAGCATAAAACATCCTGCATCCTGCGATGCAAACAGCTGAATAAACATTTTCCGAGTTTGCAGGTTTAACGCTCGAGTTTAAGATAATTTAAGCAATTTGTTTGTTTGGTTCAATTCACAAGAAAAGCGTGTTATTTCAGATCCTGGTATATTATTCTTATTGCCCCTATTTTTATGTTGAAGAGCCGTTTGGTGTAATGGTTGAGAAGTCGGCTCTTACACTGATGGTCGCGGGTTCGCTGAAATTATTATGATGAATGTGAAAATAATTAGTCTTTATTAAATGCACACGACAATACATAATGCCCTGCGCGGGAGTGGAATTCTCTACGGGGATCTGTCTTTCCTACACTTTACAACTTGGGGCTCTTCAAGGCCAGAATTAACTGGCTTTTCCTAAGCAAGCGCGCTCCATCGTAGGCCTCATAGTTGTACTTTGTGGTCAACTGCATATATTAGACAAAATGTACTGTAATTTTTAAAATGTCCGAGCAGCCACAAATCTAAACAAGTATGCAATATATACTCTGGCTTGTTTAAAACGGTTTGCATTATGGAGTAGGATCTCTCACTTTCTAGGGAACATTATATCCCCTACAATATTTTCATGGTAAATCGCTGACTGTCCTACCCTACCCCATAATCTGAGTGATGTGAATGTTGAAGCGCAGTAATTTGCAAGAATCTCAGCGAAGCTTCAAGAATCCGACGCTTCGCAAACGAACTTTGATGCAGTATTAAAAGAATCTCGGAGTTACATGAGCTACACTCTTTTGGGGTTTAATTTAATCCGCGGGCGCTTCTCTTTTAATAGATGCACGTTATTATGAACGGGAGTTTGAATGTTAAATACGTAGTATGGAGCGTTGAGTTCGGTTTATTGTTTTTCCTTTTTGAGAAAATTGAGCGGTTTTTGGCAATTTTTGAAACTGTGATTCGACAATTGGGCGTTTAGCCTCTCCATTGACGTAATAATCATTGCACAGCTGCAAATAATTTTCTATCTATGAGACGTGAAAGTTACCATGTTTGTATGAAAAAAGCCCAATGGCCAAGTTTTATTGCCGGTGAGTGTATTTCCGTTTGATAAATGTATATTGGAAGTTGTTATTATGCTGGTAAAAGTTGAAAGTTACTTGAGAAAAGGCTGTCAGATTTTTATCCTGTGACCTGTGTGTCAGGGTCACCCGTCTTTCGTGACACCACTGTCAGGCTAGAAGAAATACTTGAACTTAGTATGTAAACTCGACCCTTTCTATGGCGTGGAAGTCCCACACACCAGTCACCACCCTTCGTCCTCGACTAATGGTTGGTATGGTTGGTTTACTACGTAACGTATTCCCCTGGTAAGAAAACAATCTATTAAAAAAATACCATGTGTTTTTTGTAAAGATTGGATCAATCCGCATGTAGCAAAGTATTGTACCCTCAATAATTGTGACGATGACTTGAGTTCAATGATACAGGCCGCGCCGTCTGCAAAGCGCCTTTAGGCAGATTTTTTCTTCTATGTGTTGGTAGGTAAATAAACGGTATATTTATTTCGATGTGTTTCTTAACTACCATTAGGATTTTTATGCATTTATTTCTTTGTGTTGTCGTGCGATATTAAAGTTTCATAAGCAATGCATAACATTATTAGAAGAACATCCATTTAACAGTTGTCACATTTCTCAAATTAATTTCTACGCACCTGTGCGTTCAAATATAATTGGAAATTATTTCTTTTGTGCGCATAAATTTGAAATTAATATTTTCTGTACAAATGTTACCGCAAATATTAAAACGATTTCTGATTAAAATCAACAAATAGCAGATTTGCCATGAGTTAAATAAATATATTTTTTTGATATAGGTAATTCTTTTAAAACAGATTTACATTCAATATCTTTTCGTTTCACCTTTAGCCCTCATAAACTCTTACCTATGAATAGTCATTGTATGTATCTTTCTTAGTAAAATAAACATACGAAACGGTTTTTCAGAAATTTGAAATTTTCTTGTGATTTTGTAATTCTTTTAAGAAATAAATGTTTATTGATCACATTAATCTATTTAATTCGTTTCCAACTAAAATGATATGAAATTATAGTTTAGTATAGTGTAGTATAGTTTTGCAAATGAATTTATAAAAAAGACTTACATTTTAACTATCAATGTATTTGTTTTATTGATTGATTGGCTAATTATTTATTTTGTTTATGTATATTATGTATTCATGGGATTGATTTTCGTAAATATCTTCATTCCTACGAGTACTACCAATACCTAAGCACATAATGAAGTACTAAAACGCTTTGAGCCATCTGGCAGACCAAATGAACAAATCCATTTCACATTTCGTACTACAGTTGGTAATAGAAATTCCAAACAGTCTCAAAGGTGTTTAAAGTTACCTCAAGTAATCGATAGGTGTAATTGGATCTGTGGAAAAGAACTCCAGTGTCACTTCCCCCTAGTTTAAAACTGGCTAAAGGAGTAGTGAAAAAGAACCATCCAGAGAGATTCAACTTGCGAACAAGCGATGTCACCGAGAAGTTTTAGAAGGTAAAAGTTCGCTTCGATAGATGTCGAAGTTATCCGTTGTAGCGGACCCGTTGTAGTGGAAATTGATAAAATATCAATTTCCACTTTCAAAGTTACCTGATTAAATATAAATAAATATGAGTTCGATACAGTTAATGAGAATTTAGTCATTGATAACGGAAAGAGAGGGTACGGAACGCTTCGCTATCTTATGAATGGGTCGTTGGCACATATTTTGTTAGTGACCCTGCCCTACAACAAGTTTTCAAGGGTTGGAATCCTGTCGCTTGCTAGCATAATAGACACACCAAAGAGAGTCAATTGCATTATGGTCCCAGAGGTTAGGATGTTATTAAAAAAAGCTAGTATATTTGTAAATATCGTTGCAGTCTCATCTACAATTATTCTAATATTATAAAGAGAAAAGAATTAGTTGTTTGCTTGTTTGTATTGAATAGGCTCCGAAACTACTAAACCGATTTGAAAAATTCTTTCACTGTTGGAAAGCTACATTATTCTAGGGTGTCATAGGGTTTTGATCCCAGGAATGTGTGGGGAAAGGGGGATAATTGACAAAAGAAAAGAAAGAAAGCGCGTGGGTAAAGCCGACGACCGCTAGTTTGATAAATATTCTGAGATTCCTTCTCTCATATTTTTGAAGCTGACAGCACGCATTTATCACATTATGTTATAATACAAACGAAGCAGCATCAAAGTAAATGTTGATATTTGTTTACAGATAATATGAACTATGATAATATATTAGGCTAGTGTTTATAAAGCCCCAAAGGTGTATAACAAATCGACTCAAAAACTTGCAATAAATTTCTCGAGATAACTGCAATTTAATGAAATACATTTGTTTGCTGTAACTTGGGAGTAATATAAGTCTGCGATTTCAGTTCAGTTTTAATTTTGAAATAAAGTTATATAAATGTACAGATAAATAATTTCTCTCGCTGTTAATACACACATAATGTTCAATACACACGAAGTAAAATGTTTGAGTCCTGCTCAGATTTAAAAGGTAACCTGCTAAGCAAAAATCGCACCTTAAAAAAAACAACGCGAAATTCAAATAGCACACATTTGCAAAATAATATACGCCACATTAAAAATTAGACGTGAGCGCAAAGTCTTTTGTTCCCATTTCTTACAAAAGGCAATTTCGCGCAAATTATACAGAATAAATGCTGAAATAAGAATATCATTAGAACACAAAGACGTGCATTAACATATTATTATTGTGACTTTTGACTTTGCGGTTATAAAATCAGACTTAGGTTTTTGTTTAATCCTTCTAGCCCCGGATTACTAGACACAATAAAAAATCTATTGTTATGCGGCACCCGAGTGCCGGTTCGGCGTTGAGTGGTTAAAAATGTTGTAGGACACCTAATATGTCACTAAAAGAAGGTCTTCTTTCGAGTTAGATTGTCTGTGTTCAGAGACCGTGGTCTAAATACATATTTTGGCTTTTGGTACTTTAATGGCCAATTACTATGGCAAAGACCTTCGATATTAAAATTAAGTCACCGTTACAACGATTAGCACTAAATGTCAATTGGCGATCACAAGCCAGAGCTGTGGAAAATCTGACAATAATTTTGCACATCCCGGGAAAGGAACCCTGGACCCCGAAGGGTACAGGTACTTAAACCTAGGCCAACGAGCCGACCAACTCCACTAATTTTATCTATCTATATAAATAAAAATGAATTGCTGTTCCTTAGTCTCGCTAAAAGTCGAGAATGGCTGAACCTATTTGACTAATTTTAGTCTTGAAATATTCGTGGAAGTCCAAGCAAAGTTTAAACGATGAGAAAATATAGAAAAATTGCAAGGAAGATACTAAAATCTACAATTTTTTGTATAGGAAAATAAAATTGTAGATTTTAGTATCTTCCTTGCAATTTTTTTTTTTATTTTTATTTTTTTTGAAGAACAGTGTGTTGAATGGCAATCCGAAGTGTATTTAAGCTTCGTCGACTTTGAGAAGGCCTTCGACACCGTGAACTGGGGCGCACTGTGGAAGTGTCTGTTATACAGGGGCGTTCCTTCCAGGGTGGTTAATGTAATTAGATCTCTATATCAGCAGAGTACCTGTAGAGTGGTTCACGAACAAGCGCTAAGTGACCCAATAAAAATCTCAGCCGGTGTGAAACAGGGCTGTCTCTTGTCACCGCTTCTATTTGTCATCTTGATCGACGATATAATGAGGGAAGTCACACAGACAACAAACGGCCTTCAGTGGGGAAATGGTACACTTGAGGACTTGGATTATGCTGACGACATAGTGTTGATCTCGCCGTCGCTACCTCAACTCCAAAGTAAGCTTGAAGAACTGAAGAAGGCTGCTTTAAAGCGTGGGCTTCGAGTCAACACTCGTAAAACGGTTGATATGCGAATACTCCCTAGTGACAACACGACCCCATTGAAGTTGGACGACCAGCCTTTGTCCACTGTCACCAATTTCACCTACCTTGGAAGCATCATGACAAACACAGGAGGCTCAGATGAGGACATTGAAGCTCGTATTAAAAAAGCCAAAGCAGCGTATGCCCAACTTAGACCAGTGTGGCAATCCAATGTTCTCACCAGGCGCATTAAACTCTCCCTGTTCGAGTTCATCGTAAAGTCGGTGCTTCTCTATGGCTGTGAAACCTGGAGAGTTACGAAAGGCTTAACGAGTAAGCTACAGGTCTTCGTGAATAAGTCACTTCGATCCATCCTTCGTATCTTCTAGCCTAAAACCATCTCGAATAAAGAGTTGTGGTCTATATGCCATCAAACTCCAATTTTGCGAGAAATTGCTCAGCGGAAATGGAAGTGGATTGGCCACACTCTCCGTAGGGAAGATGGTAATGCTGCTGAAATCGCCTTTGAGTGGCAACCGGAGGGAAGGCGAAAACGCGGACGGCCTGTACACACGTGGAGGAGATCGGTGGACAAGGAGCTCAGGAAGGAAGCACTCAATTGGAAAGACGCTCGAAGAATCGCGCGGGACCGGCCGGCTATGAGAAAACTGGTTGGGGCCCTCTGCACCAGCGGGGTGCCTTAGGGCCACAACAATAACATACAAAGTGTTCGTACCTGTCAAACGAAGTGATTGAAGTTCACCGGTTTAGCTAGTTACAATATTATTTGATTAATCATCTATGAAACTTTCTTACATACATACTACGATATTTATTTTACTGAGAAAGATACGTGATTCCATACAAGAACATTCTCGAACCGTCGTTTTGGACCCGGCGTCAAATTGATAAATCACTCCCAAGGGCGTGATACAGGAGTGACTCTAAAAATACAAATAGCTACCTCTCGCATCATTAAAACTGAGAACATCAGACCTAACCAATCGTGTTGGGAAAACTTATTTCTTTGGTCTGGTTTAAGTATAAATAAAATAAATAAATAAATAAATAAATATTAGTCAACATCACATACATTTATCTGACCCCAAAGTAAGTAGCGTAAGTACTTGTGCTTTAAGTGTCAGCAACAACGAAGGTACCACAGATATATACTTAAATACAAATAAACATCCAGACACAGAACAAATACAAATGTTCATCACATAAGTGTTTGTCCTAGGTGAGATTCGAACCCACGACCCCTGGCGCAGAGGGCAGGGTCACTACTAAATGCGCCATCCGGCCTGTCATCAGTTTTAGTATACCTACCTGGCCGTAATCTCGCATTTGGTTTAATGGCTTAATTTTTTATATATCAGACGCGGCAAACGAGCCAGCGGGTCGCCTGATGGTAAGCAATCACCGCGGGCATGGCGCTTGTACATTGGACATCTCCAACACCAGAGGGATCGCTGATGCGTTGCCGGCCTTTTAAGGGGGGGTCAAGTCACTATTATTCCCACAAAGCAAATACTGATTATTCCACGCTGGTGTTATGTGAAAGAAACGGCTGCATTGATATCTGCCTGTCAGATAAATTATTACGAAATTCATCTGACATGAAATGAATATCAGATCTGGTGGTGAATTTGCTCATAAATATTTAAACCAGAACATTAAATTAACTGTCCTGAGGCCAAAACAATGCTACGATTAAACCAAGTGCCAAACAAATTACTCGTAAAAAGGACGTTCAAAATGAAACTGCCATTTTAATAAACAGCCCTGGTAACTCCTGATGAAATGTGCGTCCGAACATTTTAATTAAACTCAAAACTACTAGCTGATAGGCGAATTTAAGTTTTAAATCCAGGAGTTTGAATCGAATCTTGCTTGAGGAAATGAAGCGCACTTTGTTGCAACCAAAAACTATTTCTCAACACGTGTGTTTTATTTGACGATTTTTGGCGTTGAGTTGTGTCGTACAAATAACATCCTTTTGGAGTTGTCTGTTGATCTCTGTGGTTTAATATTAACCACAGTATTTATATAAAAGCTTTTTAGTTAATTGATTATGGTGCGGGAGTTAGTGACAAGGTGACAAGCATCAAGGCGATAAGCCTCGATTTCCGCCTTGAAATATTAATCTGGGAGTTAGTACACTTGAAATTATTTCAGAAAATAAATATCCACAAAATTATATAATTTTTCAAATAATAAGGGGAAAGGGAAAGAAAGCATACTTTAATCACCAATTACACCTCTTTATTGGAACCGTGAATACCAAACCATTAACAACGCTAAATCTTTAACTACGTAGGTATTAAAGTTATTGAGGGGAGGCTGTTTTTTTGGAGCTTAGACCTTTTTTAAAATCTAGTATTTACTTAATTGGGTGGTTGTTAAACCAGCTACGTGCTATTGTAATTTGAAAATCAAAAAATAGTTTAATAATAGGTACTGTTTTGGTAATGATCCCTTTGAGTTTACTTCTAGCATTTATTACCAAACGGAAATAAGACGGAGCAAACTGTAATAACGTTTGAATGAAAAAAAATCCAATTTCTGTCAACTTTGTAAGGAAAAATATAAATGAAATTTTATAACCTTTCTTCCCATTGAATGATATTTATAATGTTTTTTCCTTTGATTTGTTTTTGTGGGTGTTTTTCATAGAATTTATTTATAGCCTTTTATCATTAACAAATTTTCATTTATTTGTTCCGAATAAATAGTAGGAGTTTTTCTAGATCTACAATAACGACTAATTTACTATTTAGGGTAATGTTTGAGTAGTCGGAAAAGTAGTAAGTAAACCGCTGAGGTAGCAGGTCCCTTTGCTTATTGTTTTGTTAACCTCTGTGAATAACACAGAAGTTGTCAAGCTGCTGACTTTTAGAAGTAACTGAAATAAACTCGTAAAAAAGGAAAACAGTACAGAATAGTGGAACACAAACGGTCTAAGGAAGACAAATATGCCTTTAGCAAATACACTGCACTGAGACACAGGATGTTCAATATGTGCATAGGTATTCCAGAAAAAATAAAACAATTTGTCTCTGGTGTCAGGCGGGGATTGAACCTGCACCTCTCGCAGAAAACCGCAGTGCCCTTACAGTTATGCCACCTACTACTATTTTTTGTGGTTAAGTAAAAATTGCATTATGGAACTTACATTTGCACTTGCACTTGTCATGCACTTAGCAAATGTAATTCAATCTAATCAATCTGTGAAGGTATTAACTTTTTTAATTATTTTAATTTTATGAGGCTAAGTTTTTTTACACTTTGTGCGAGGATCGAACCAATGACATCTGTTGTTTGTAGTCGTGGATTTCTCAGCCATTGCACCAATTGCAAAAATTATGAATTTATCATCCTGTATAGCGAGCACGCGAGAACTAACTGCGAAGAACAAACTAAAATGCCTTGACGTGATCGAATGTGGCATGCACAATATAGCAAGGTGACAGTGAAGTGAAAACCTATGTCTGATTTTTTGTGTCTGAGCCACCGTGTTAGTCTGACATATTAATGGGCGAAAGAAAGTTAGAATCCCGACTTCGAAAACCAATATAAACAACTAAACATGTTGTGGAAGTAAATAAATGATACTTCAGCGATGAAGGATTAAACTTACACATTACCAAAGTACATAAAGTAAAGTATTTTAATAATTTCAATCAATGTAAACGCTAGAAAATAGAAGTTGCTGAAGATGATTCCGCTGAAAAAATTACTGATAATATTTAAATTTTACACAGCGCTATTTTGCCCCACACTAAACATAACTTTTACTATATTATTTGTGTGTTTTTTAATAAAAACTTAATGTACCATTAATGAGAAAAGACTGAAACAAAGAAAAATCTGGAAGATTAAATCAAATAATTTTCTTTTCTAATTAGGAAATACGCAGACCATTACTTGTACTATTACGAGTATATTTATATTCTGTGCCATTACAAACATTTGCAAACAAATGTTTGTACATACAGTCATAACCGATTCCTCGACGATAACGTAACTGATTGTCAGTACATTTCCTACTGTATTTTCCGTGACTGTGAGTATTGACCGAAGCCAGTACTGTCGACGACAGAAGGTAATTTGCTGTGGCGGACTAGCTCTTAACCATCAATTTACTACTTTGCTGGTTCGATAGTTTTATTTTATCTTTACTTACAAGAACGAGCACGTTATTATTTCAGAATACGATGTGGTCTATTGGCTAAGAAAGAATTTTTAGTCATTACTTTTATTTAATAATTTCTGATGTAGATAATTATGTATGTATGTCATAAATGCACTTATTTTGAAACTGTATACACCCCCACAGATCTACATGTCGCAATAAAAGATTTGGTTGTGTTCCGGCAATATAAATATATGTGAGCCAGGATACCTGAAAATCTCGAAGATCAGAGGAATAGTGTAGCAGCACATTGAGCGATGCTTGTTAAGTTTACCAACGGAATACGCCGTAGTGGCCGCTTGACACCACGTGGGCTATGAGGCGGTTTTTCATGAAATAACGTAAATAACGTTTCTTCTATTCTTTATCAAAAATTCTTAATAGAAATCAAAATCTGCTATACGGACATTTTCATTAGAGAGATTTTTCACTAGAGAGTAAACTTCATTTGCGGAAAAGAATTTCCATGACGAGTGTACATTTAATTACGCCACGAGCCACGTAGCAAGGTTGTGTCGCATTGTCTTTGACTAAGGATTCTAAACCGTGCAGCGGGTTCGAGTCCGCGTTTGCGGAGAAGTTGTCCTAATTAGTTTAAATTGGTGCAAAGTTGGAGTTAGCTTTTGTTAGTCCGTAATTAGACGAAACCAGGACTCGCGGAACGCATTACATCAAGTTTTAGTTTCTGGTATAGGATTGTGTGAAATATAATCAGATTCAATACATCCTTCAATTTCAAAGTTGGATACAAACGATGTCCTTTTTTCAGAATGTCCAAAATTGTGCTTTTTAAATTGTCTACCTACAAGGAGGCCTACTTAAAAAGGAGGATGCATTCAATTCTTTTTTATATATTAGTTTCCTCATAGCTTTTTGGAGTCGGTGTCAGCCTTTTTTAATATCTAGGGAATACGCGAAAATCGAGGCCGAGGCCTTAGAGGTGATAGTAATGCAATCACTCAAATCAAAGCATCACTATCAAACCAAAGAAGCAATCAGTGCATCCAGTAGCGTAGCGATGGGTGGCGGGGGGGGGGGGGGGTCCGCCCCGGGCGTTACTTTTTAGGGGGCGGCAAAATTTCACAAAAGAGCGGCAGAATTGTCTTCCGCCCCTCCGCTGCCTGTCTGTTTGCCAACTAGAGTAGCAAAAAAAGGGCGGCTGACACCCACGCTACGCCACTGAGTGCATCTTTGCTCCCATATTTCTATTAGAATCTATCTCTATTCATCTTAATAAGCACGAAAGCAGTGGGAGTCTGTAAAAAATGTGTAATGAGAAGTGAAAATGCTTTCAAAATGAAGTTAATATTTAATTGGCGAGCGCATACTGCGCTACGGTACGAGATTATTACACTAAACATGTCTTAGTGGCTGTGGTGTGAAGCTATTTGAATTGAAATGGAGTCTGGGAAGTTTTCTACTACCTACTCGGAAACATTCGGGATGAGAATAACAGTTTGCAAATATTAGTTCTGCAGCTATATTATCTGCAGATATATATATTCCATTCTTCCATTTGCAAGAATTTTAGCATACAAGTAGGTACCTATTCAAAAACAATTTAGTTACTAACGAGTTTCTATCAGTAGCAACATTCCGAAGTCGTTGGTAGAGTCAATCTGCCTAATATTGAACGTTGACGATTCATAAGAGCACTTCTGAAGCACATATAACTTCAGAATATTTTAATTTTGAGTTTGAAAATATTCTTTACTAACCTTCCGCCCGCGGTTTCACCCGCGCGTAATTTTTTTTTTCAAATATCCCTCTTCCCCCCATTTTCGGGATCAAAAATGGGGAGAAGGCGGGTAAGATCCTATGTCACCCGGGGATAGTGTAGCTTTCCAACAGTGAAAGAATTATTTAAATCGGTTCAGAAGCTATTCAATACAAACAGACAAACAAACAATCAATCAAATCTTTCCTTTTTATAATATTATATTCTTTATTTAGGTAGGCTTCAATGCATCTATTAACGAATTATAATAATTAACGTTTAAACAAATGATTGCATTATATACGTTATTTATAATAGTGGATCTAAGATTTTATACGTTTGCATTGGCAAACATATAAAATCTTGGATCCACTATAAATATTCAAGTATTTTTTTAAGTTTATACTCGTAGATCCTTAGCTTCTACTCAGCACCATTTAGATAAAACGGTAATAGTGCAGTCATTGAAGCGAAAAATACGGTCTAACCTCCGAATTTTTTTACTGTGAACCGATTTGCATGAAATTTTGGAATTAGGCTCATCTTACCCTTAACTTCAAAAGTGAAAATGATCTGAACTCCGCCTATTATTTTTAAGGGGTGTAAACAACCCCTTAATGGAAAAATTTACATTGAGCCATTTTATTGCTAGAAAACATGTCTAATCGTAAGTGGTGAAATTGTAAAGTATTTTCTAACATAATTACCTCATATTAAAATAATTTTCAACCCCTTGAAAATCTTACATCCTTTGCAAACAACCCCTAAATTGAAAAAATCACAAAAAAATACTTTGGTTTGGTATGACATAAAAAATGTAAGTATAGAGTAAGTAATATTTTATATTCTCTATAATAATTATCAAATATTTAACCCCCTTTCAACCCTTGAAAAATACCCCTTGATAAAAAATTGTATTTTTTTTTTATAAAACGAATAGGATTTCAATATTATTCCACACTCTCGAAAATGATTATCATATTCTTTAGCTTTTCTACCCTTAAAACTACCCCTAAATTAAAACAAAAAACTAAGTAGAACAAAATATGATAAGTTTTTGGACCATAACTACTTCAATTTTCATGCTATCACAATTTATAAAAAACCATTGTAAAGGTAATTAAGAGAGCTACAACATCCTATATTGCAATATATAGCAAAAAACCTTTTTCTAAAACGGTGAAGGGTTAAAGGGCTTAAGAGAGGCTGTGATTGCGCTGCCACGCGCTCTTTAAACAATCATATCTCCGTAAATTTTTGTTTTACAGAAAAAACAAAAAAACCAAATTGTTTGTCAGAAAAATTCCTAAATTTTTAAACCATACACTTTTATACGTATCTGTCGTCATTTTTGAGATATTATGAAAAGAAAGTGGGTTTTTTAAAAATTTGAAATTTTGATTTTTTATTTAATCGTGACTTTTTTGAAAAATATGTGTCCTGAAACAGCCAAACTGATACTATCTATCAAACTCTTCATAATAAAGTTATTTCTAGGCGGAATACGATTAATTTTAATTTTGGTGGAAATGGCACTTATGAAACCCATTGATTTTAAAGAAAAAACATTAGATGCTCCCCTTATATGCAATACAGCTCACTTATTTTACGTGCAAAAGACTTTTAATAGTGCTCATTTTAAAGCTTATTTCAAGCACTACAAAACCCTTTTGTATTAGAATGTATAAAATGCATCTGCTCGCCGCTAGATGGCATTGACCACATCGATTAAATTTCAGACAAAATAAAAACGGCTTTGATCTTTAATATCTAGCTTAATATTGCACTTAGAATACTTTATAAAAATTCAAATTGTTCATTGTTTTACCTGCTACAATTTTGGTCTTTATAAAATTTTCGATAAAACGTATATTTTTGGAGATATTTGCAAAAAAGCGATGAAATACGTGAAAAAATTGCGAATTTTCAATTGCCAATAACTTGAAAAATATTGATTTTTTTTAAAAACTGTATAGATGATTTTTTGCTCAAAATTAGACCTTCTATCGATATCCGAGGTTATTTTAATAAAAAAATAATTCACCCCCGAGAAGGGGTGGCAACCAGCCCCATGGTGGTTGCGGAGTTCAAATCATTTTCACTTTTGAAGTTAAGGGTAAGATGAACCTAATTCCAAAATTGTATGCAATTCGGTTCACAGTAAAAAAAATCGGAGCTAAAATGCTTCAATGACTGCACTATAATTTAAAACGAATAAAACATGATAGACTCATTAATCCGAGCTTACTAAAGTGTCTCATTAATTTAAAAATATTCAGAGATTTGTTTTCAAGTTTTCAATATCTCTCAATTTGATCAGTGAATAGTCACTTGATGTCATTCCCAACATCTCAGCCCGCATCTTAGTACAATCGCACTTGATTCGGACCATTCCAGCCTGAAATTAATAACTACCCGCAAAATTAAATCTGATCGTATTTTTTGACTGTCATTTAGTTTAAAAGTCCTTGGACCTTAAATTAAATAAAAAAGAAGTGCGTTCTTTTGTGAATTAATGTGATAAAAAAACATTGCGTAGCCAATTTGATTATAAGTGGCCACTACGGTATCCTAGTAAATCTGAATCTAGCTAGAGAAGTGAATATCAAAATCCATTTAAAATATGCCCTGTTATCCCACGTCTTACAAACTGACGTCCTTAAAATTAACCTCAAGAGACTTACAACTCATGCTCTCGTCTCGGATTTTATGAAATAGAGTTGCCCAACTATCGACAGCGAAACTATCGATACCGAAACTATTCATAGTAAAACTATCCATAGCGAAACTATCGATAGGTAGGCAACATATTTGAACTCGAAAACAAGTAGGTACCTAACAATATTCATACTATCGATAGCACAATTCAACCAATACTATTTATTTAATGTGATATCTATCAATAACATCGAATGTTTTGAAGAAATACTATCGAATCGATGGATAAGTTTTAGTTATACTATCGATAGTATTGCCTCACATTAGTATGCTGGTTTTTGATGTGTTGATTCTATCGATAGTATCGAACTATCAATAGGCTATCGATACTGAAATACCGTCAGCTTCGATAGAATATCGATAGTAAATGATGGTCGACTATCGATAGGCAGCTCTACTTTGGAACAGCAAACCGCGTATTAAATACGGGGAAATGAGAAATGATCTATTCTCGATGAAAGAACAGACTTTCCCTGTAAATTAGAATTACGTGAATTGTATTACGTCGGAGCCAAAGAATCGAGGTGATTAATTAACCAGCATTAGGCTAGCCGAGTTTTGTTAACGCTTTCGAATTGTGAAATATTTGATAGATCTATGAAATTTTTCGCAGCTCACGTTTCTAATAAATAAATAAATAATAAATAAATAATTCAACCCAATTTAACATTTGTATCGGATATTTCGAACATAAGCTGAAGATTGCGATCATTCACCCGAATTTGGAAAGCTACGAGATTGAGCCAGTTCTCATCATGGTGGCGATGACTTGATTACCATGAGGGAGGCTTGTGCCTTGCAGTGAGATTATTAGAGTAGAGTAGAGTTTTGCTAGAAAGACATAACTTCTATTAAAATTTTAGGGCACCAGTATTATAAGGGCTTTGCAGTAAAGTCAGAAACAATTAAGCGTAGACTTCCAGACTCCCTTTTTAATGGGAGCAGCAGAACACATCTACACGCCATGGGCGCAGGCTAGCAATACCTGCGACCGTGTGTGAGGCTCAGAACTAAAGGCGGGTTTCTCATTTCCACCCGATTTAGACAAGCTGGTTCCAGCCTTTTGGCTAATAACCAGCCCATCTCCGGCTCCACTGATATTCCGAGGATCTCCGTTTGGAACTTCGTACCCCACACTGGTAATTACTGTAGCCGTATACTGAGGACCCCAACCACTGGGCCTTACTAATACTAATGTAACACCAATTTTTTCTGTGACATGCAATAAAGAATTTGATTTGATTTGATAGTATACTTTTTTAATGCAAAGTGTAAGTAAAGAAACGCACTAATATTTTAGTGAATAAAATCTAATTCATTTCTTTAAATGACAGCTTTAATGAATCAATCCCATGATGAAAGAACAGTTTGTCTTTGTCAATTAGGATTCCACAAATTACATTATAGATAGCCCGAGGGGAATGATATAATTAATCAAGATTTGGTAATAATACCAGAGGTTCTTTAATTATACTTTTATGGCACTTTTTGAAATTAACTAGATGGTATTTTAGAAAAACTTTTTTTTTCGGAGCAGAATGCGTTTATGCACCATAACCGCAGGCTAGCTAAACCTGCGGCCGTGTGTGGGACCTGAGACTAAAGCGTCCACTACCCACTAAACTCCCCAGGTTTCACCGTCACACCCGATTGGGACGAGCCGGTGCCTCCCTGAGTATTTTAGAAAAACTGGTTTTAATGATAAAATTAAATAGATGGTCGGAAACCATTGGGGACGTACCTGTCCTGTTACACGTTTCAATTATTATTGTTCCCACACTATATTATGCCATTCGGTGGCATTCATTTAAGCTTTTTATTTCAAGTGTACAAGCTCCCACATTTATATTGCCGGACGACAGATTTCACAGAAAACTTTGACCGATCTTCAATAAAATGTGTCGTCGTTTTTGGACCATTTATAATAGTAAAAAGTAAAGGTGGCTTAAAAGAAACTGGATAAAAGGATTTGTACGAATATAGCTACTTTCTGTATTGAAAATTTAAGACTAGCTAAATTTAGAATTCAATTAACTTTTGTTTACCTGTTATGTAAGTGGGCGATGGCCCTAATATTAAGTTTCTAAAATCACCTTTAGCTATCTTTGTTCCGTCAGCAAAAAAGATATTTCAATTAGGCTCTTTTCATCGGGGTAGTTTTATGGTGTTGAGTGAAACGGTAAAAGTACGTGTTGTGCCTTTATAGGGTTGTTCAAGGTCAAAGTCATAAGCGGCATACTGTACTTGGAATGAGTGAGATAACTTAAACTTTACCTATTATTTCCAATCGTTTTATTGTAGTATAGGCGTCTATTGAAGTAATTGTTGTTAAAGGATGCTGCTTTTTATATTCAAGCTACTGGGAATCCAGCGGATGACGGTGCGCAAGACCGATCGGCTTGGAGATCCTTGGGAGAGGCCTATGTCCAGCGGTGGAAGTCATTCAGCTGAAAAATTTATATGATAAGTAATACAACACTGATTTATCAATAATGACAAGCAAATACATTAAACAGGCGCTGGATGCGAGTAGCCAAAAATCTAACTACTTAAGTGGTAATCATTGGGAGAAGGAGGCCTATGTCCAGCTGTGGACTGCGAAAGGCTGTGTGATGTTATGTGTGATATGTAGTACATATAAAGCCAAAAAAAATCGTAGCGTACAGTATAAGCGTATAGAAAATTATATAAAATTTTAATAATTATCTATATATATAAAACTCAAAGGTGACTGACTGACTAACTGACTGACATAGATATCTATCACCGCACAGCCCAAACCACTGGACGGATCGGGCTGAAATTTGGCATGCAGGTAGATGTTATGACGTAGGAATCCGCTAAGAAAGATTTTAATCAATTCCCACGGGAACGGGAACCACGCGGGTGAAATCGCGGGCGGCCGCTAGTTGTATACACTAGTATAAATACCAGTCTTACTGACGATATATGCTGTTCTATGCTATGATTAAAGGGCAAGAGGTAACCTTTTGTTAAGGAAGCGTTTCTATTTTTAGGGCTTTTATTAATTCTGTGATTTCTATTACTTATGGCTTTCAATGGACGTTTTAACTATTATAACCAGTTCCTTTGTTAACACGGCATTTGGATTTATAACGTTTGACTATTCTCGCTAACAGTAATTTTTTTGGTGTTTTATTTGTTTTTACGAAATTATTATTTCTTTAAAATTCTTTAAAGGCTAGGTTTTCATTGCCTCTAGACATGAACGAGGTCGATGATTTGAATCTCTATGTACGGTCAACAGCACATAACGGTTAACACTTGCAGTTCGATAATAGCACTTATGCCCCCGACATAAGAGTGGTACAAAGTCCAAAGTGTATAGTCTGACGTGCTTTTGACTGTACTTTTGTATGGGCGTATTTACCACTTGCTAGACGGTGACGGAAAACATCATGAGGAAACCTCAGTCGAATAGCTGTGTAGTCATGATCCAATTGGTCTGTTTCCCCTGTTAATGGTTACGGAGGTCAGATGGCAGTCGCTCCAATGCTATAACTGGACTTGAATTGAAAAATCCTAGATCATGGCGCAAGCTTCCTCTACAGAGAAAGAAGAATAGAAAGATTTTATTCTGTGCGTTTAAGGAATTTCTTAACTATCCTTTTTTTATGTCAGAGGCGGCAAACGAGCCAGCGGGTCGCCTGATGGTAAGCGATCACCGCCGCCCATTGACATCTGCAACACCAGATGGATCGTTGATGCGTTGCCGGCCTATGGGGGTATAGGGGGTGTGGTGGGCCTCCGGCACTCTCATAAACCAGACAAAACACTGTAGTCACTATTACTATACTAGAGGTACCTTCCTAAATCGTACGTAATTATTATTTTATTTATAGTTGAATTTCTTTATTTATTGGTTGAATATTAATTACTATCTAAGAAATTAATTTAATTTAACTTATTTTACGCAACAATGAGGATGACCTATTTCGTTTGTGTCCTAATGGCGACTATTACCGTTAAACAAACTAAAAACAGTAGTTTGTTTAAGCGCCGGTACTCTGCCTGGAGTTTGTAGGGACTGTTGGTTAATCTTTGACTAATGATATCGTAGGGGTAGGGTTCTGATAGTAATAGATAGGTATGCATTATTTATTAACTTACATACTTTAGAAACGTGAAGTTTCTTTTGGTATTTTTTTAAACCTTTATTTTAGACAGATAGATAGATACTCTTTATTGCACAAATATAGGAAAACACGTAACATAATAAAGCTGTACAATAAACATAATAGCAATCTCTTCCAGTCAACCTTAGGATAGAAAAAAGTATGCAAAAAGTTTTATAATAATTTTAAAGCACTTTGCCTGCTTAGAAGAAATTCAATATGGGTCCGCTAAAGGTCTCGGTAGCATAGTTGGTAGACTTGATAGTGCACTCGCCTACACAGCGAAGGGCGCGGGTTCGAGTCCCGTCTGATACCTGGACAAATTGAATTTTTTCTCATATATTCATATTTTTAAACCTTTTTTAGAAGCCTGTGCAGTCACTGCTAAACTGGAAATTAGGAATAACTTCTTTATGACACATAGATACTTAATAAATAAATATCTCTGGACATTATTCACACCGCGCCATCTAGCCCCAAATTAAGCAATTAGCTTGTGCTATAGGTGCCAAACAACGAATAAACATTACTAAATATATATATATTTTGTAAATAAATATATATTGTACATAGAAACACCCAGACCGACACAAACTGGCATGTTCATGCACACGATTGTTTGTACCGTGCGGGGATCGAACCCGCGACCTCTGGTGTAATAGCCGACTTTTCGACCATTACACCGAATATAACTTCAATTCGTGTTTTGCGTTAATTACCTACTTTTAATGTTATTGTTAGGCTGATGGATTACATCTCATTTTCGTTGTTCTAAACTATTTCCCGAACTTCTGGGCTAGAGTTGTTTCCAGCTTGATTAATTGAAGCCAGTTAGCCCACTTGCGTATCAGACTGATAAGGCTTGAAAGTTAATTTGGTAATTGTTTATACCTAATTACGTTTTTAAAATCAAATTAGCCTAATTGTGAAACTGAAAACAATAGTGTGGGAAAATATCGAGTAAAAAACTATAGGGTGTGAGTTAGTATAAACTAGTAATGATTATTATAAATTAAAATTATAAATGCCCAATTTCTCACCAACAACAACTGACTACTTGTAATAACAATTTTATGTAACGTCGCAGCTGAATTGTAATGTGTGCTCTCTTATAAAAGGATTTTATAAAAAGCCAGCCTGTTTTACTGGCAAAAAACCCTATGACTTGACAAAATTATTAAGATGCAATTAATAGTGAGCGAAAAAAAAATATTTTTTTTTCGCTCACTATTTATTTGCGTTAATACAACTAAGGGCCGGTATTTCAATATAGTATACTTATCTTAATCTTAATCCGGGATTGATTATAAGTATGACTTAAGTGTATTTCATTTTAGGATTAAAGTTAAGCGGCACCTAAAGTAATACATTTTTACCTGTCAAAAGTAATACTTATCTTAAATGTTATACTTAACTTAAGCAATAAGATAAGGTTACATTGAAATACCGGCCCTAAAACATTGAATTTCATTGCAAAAGTTATGTAAAATAAGTAAAACATCACTTGAACTTTTTTGACACATTCCGCGTCAAAATGATACAGTTTCCGATTTGAAATTCATGCACTCTCAATAATTGTTACTTCACTTATTTTCTTTTTTAATTACTCGTTTTAACTCTCTCATAATAAAATACTGGTTGAAAACTCCAAACATTCTAACACCAGTAACATCACGCCTAGAGTCGAATTCTGAACGAACTTGCATTGAGACGGAGCGCGATTCGCGCGCAACCGCCAGTTCACTGTGGGTCGTCGCTTCGTTCGCCCACTAGTTGAGCCGCCCGCCCATAAACTTCGTACCATTCTGTAATTCGAACACTAAAAGAATCGGGTAACGTGTGAAGTTGATTTCGGAACGCGCGTTCCATTTTAGAAAGTTTAATTTTCAATAAGTGTGTGGTAGTGTTGTGACAAACTTTGATTATAAAGTTTTGGTGGAGTTTGCGCGGTTTACAGGTAAATTAATTATTAACTAGTTCACTAGTTTGGTTGTTACGTACTAGTTTATTCATTACACTGCTTGTGTATAAATATGTTTTACTTGGAGACATATTTTAATATTCTGTGTCGTCACTTCGAGTTTTACGGCGTCGTAAAACTGTGGTGCAATAATTTACTTTTTTTATAAACAGGCAATAACAATAGGAATAATGTTTTATTTGATGTTACAAGAATGAATTTCATAATTTTAAGAATGTTGAATTTCTGATTATTATTAATTTAATTGTACAAATATGATATTTCGCGTATATTTTAGGTGGAAGGAGTTACACATTAAATATATTGTTTTCTGTAAGAGGTATTAAATCTTTTATAAATATAAATTTCCCACCGTTTGACCTCATCATATCATATCATACATGTAAAACTTATTGTGAGAACAGTGAACAGTTACCTATGTCAATAAAAAAAAAACTATTAAGATAATTTTAAGAGTCCTTTTTAAGAATATTTTTTCCAACAACTATTTAGCCGTATTCACAGATTAGATTATATACTTTTCTGTGATTATAAGTTCAACTACACCTACTTTTTTGTAGCTGACCGTACATTAAATAATAAACTTATATCTAGTTTGTTTCCAACCAAAATACCATTTGTTATAACGTATTAGCTACTGTACAATTTCTGTAATAAATGCTAACTGACAATACCTCATCAATCATTACATTACTGTGTAGGTACGAAACGTGGTTAAAGCATTTGTCACCAAGAAATAAATGCATTAACCACGTTTCGTAAATAAAACGTTAAATCATAAAATGATCGTAGACACGTTGACGACCGATTTAGTGTAATAGTGGAGACGTGGACTATAAGCCCAAAAGTCGTGGGTTCGACATCTATCTACACCTAATCACCCTCTTAAAAGGCCGGCAACGCATCAGCGATTGTAATAACCAGGCTTGTCAAATATAGGATCAAAGTCGAAGCGGACCATAAGTTCCAAACCGGATGCAACCGGGAATACGCTAAGATGATGATGATCGCATCAGCGATACCTCAGGTGTTGCAGATGTCCTGCGCGCCAGGGATCTTGGGTTAGAATCCCCGCGTCGGGCCAAAAATTGCTGGTTGGGTTTTTCTATTCAGAAATTATTTTGACACAGTCTGGAGTCGGTTAGATCGCGGTGTTAAACACACCAACAGCTAGAGGCCCACCCTCCCCCCCCCCCTTAAAAGGCCGACAACGCATCAGAGATTCCTCTAGTGTCGCAGATGCCCATGGGCGGCGGTGATTGCTTACCATCAGGCGAACCGCTGGCTCGTTTGCCGCCTCTGACATAAAAAAAAAACACCTTGGAAATGCTTGTAAAGCCGTTAACTGTGCACCTGAATTGTTTTGGGGCGTGTCAAACTGCAGTTCCACCGTTTGAGAATGAAGGAAGGAAGGGCTTTGAAATTATGCACGTACCTACACAAATTAGCGTTCCATTTTTTTTTATTTTTATAGCTGGAAACGCGTTGCTTAAGTTAGGGTTTTTATAGCGCTCTTAAGCATATCCAAGTACCTATATTAGTACTTGCAATATAAAGTACGGAAAACGCATCTAATGCACTAGAAAAATACTCAACTACATAATAAAACATGACTTCCGAAGAGATCCATCTCCTGTCCCCCGTGGTTTGAACTGGGGAATATTCGTATCTAAATCTCGAGAGTTTTCTTTCATACATTATTTTATTAAGAAAGACTTTCTCTGACACTGGTGGCATATAAAATCTAGATGTCGATGTCGGCGAATTAGGATCAAAATATTTATTTATCAATCGTCAATCAAGATGGTTAGCGGTTACCATCGCCTATGGAAGGTTATATCATGAGCAAAATGGATTTGCATCTCGAATCAACAAAACACTTGGCAATGAAAAGAGCAACTAGTTATCGAGTTTTTGCCGGATTCTTCTTGACAGAAACGGCATTTCGAAGTCAGCGGTATAATTACAGTGACGATTTATAGGTGCTATATTTTGTAGCCTACCAGACGAAACACAATAGTGGTCACTATTATTTCACGCTGCTGTAATGTGAGAGGGTGATACTTCCCCGAACGAGCCGGCCCATTCGTACTGTAAAACAGCATGGCTCTACTATACAATCCATAGTATCATATCGTCGTCCATAGGCGATAGTAACCGATTACCAACTGGCGAGATGCTTGAGCCTAACCTCGTGGTACATATACCTACATATATTTATTATTTATACTTCTATTAGTTCGATATTTACCAATGAGCGACATCGGGAATTTTTTTTTGTTGGAGTCCAAGGAAACACAGAAGCACGTCTAACCTCAGAATTATTTTGTGTTTACCATTCCGTTCCATTCAGTCCAATCAGTTGTTCGCTAGACCCCTTCGGGAAGTAATCCGTAGCGTTTTACCTGCTAATGTAAACTGCAAAATGTTTTCCGATGTTTGCCTCCAGGGGACTTATGGTTGTGGACATTAGGAATTCCCGAATTTAACCTGGCGGTTTGTCTTCAGACACTCTTGGCTACAACTAATTCAGTTAGCTTCACGCATCATTGTGTTTCCAGGGCACGTGCCGTTTGGTGGGTAACGGGGACATTTACACAAATTTGTGACGCGTTCTACATTTGAATTAGATAATGTAATTCTTAAACGATGAATAAAAACTATTTACTATGACATGATGTCAGTGTAACCTAAAAAAAAATTGTGAAACATAATTATAAGCGATTACCATTGTAATAACCAGGCTTGTCAAATCTAGGATCATAGTCGCTCTACTCTGGATGCAATCGGGAATACGCTGAGATGATGATGATGAATTATGCACGATTACATTAGTTACACTATATACATGTAGAATTGTATCTATATTATCCGTTCAGTAGTTTTCGCATGAAACGGTAACAGAAATCCATCCATCCATCTATTCATCCAACAAACCTATGCATTTAGATATAACATTAACTAGGATAATAGTGTAAATACGTAAGGTAGGCTAATGTGAAAAATATACATCAGTGATGGATAACAGATAGAAAAGAAATGTATTACTGAATGCAGAATGTACAGTAGGCAGCTTATCAACTTATCAACCTACCATAATCTCTTAAATAGTCTCAATCGGAAAACGAAACTGTTTAATTTGAAATATTAGGTAGGTTGATACTGCTAACTGGCACTTTGCGTAAAGTACAAAACTATTCCGTTTCAGGGAAATTCGTAAACCAAATAGTTCCAAACTGAAAATATTTTTTTAAAGTAAACATTGCCGATTGCGGCCAGTTCTGTAAAAATAGAGAGATTTTATAAAAACCTTTTTTTAGGTTTAAACGTTTCTAACTTTTTTTCTTTTATTTCGGGAGAGGGATTGAAAGTAATTGAGCAAATGGATAGCGGAAACGGTAGTGCACCTCTCATTTACGATTTTGTCTCGTTCACTCTATTCCTTTGAATATTTTAACGTAATACCTATCGATTTAGATGCTTTTAAGCACTAGTAGGATGAAATTGGTGAAATAGATTGAGATGAAATGTTTAGTCGCTTCACTTGTTTTCTGGCTTACAAATTGTATGTAAAATAGCGCTAATCTGTAGGATGAGTTTTGTCAATACAATAATTAAAAAAATTGCACTCATCTGGCCATTTAAAAGTTTCTTTATAAATGTGTTAGGATTCTAAAACGTAATTTGTAAAAAAAATGTCTTAAAAACCCTTTTTCTTACAAACGTAAACTTGTAGAGGTACCAAATCGACTCAAATATTTTTTCTTTCAAACGTAAACTTGTAGAGGTACCAAATCGACTCAAATATTTTTTCTTACAAACGAAAACTTGTAGAGGTACCAAATCGACTCAAATATTTTTTCTTTCAAACGTAAACTTGTAGAGGTACCAAATCGACTCAAATATTTTTTCTTACAAACGTAAACTTGTAGAGGTACCAAATCGACTCAAATATTTTTTCTTACAAACGTAAACTTGTAGAGGTAACAAATCGACTCAAATTCCAAATGGATTGGATTGTGTTGTAACATGGTGATAATGGTGTTGCAGCTGTCCTTAGCTTACGGTAAGGCAGACCATGAGGTACGAGTATGCTAGATTGCCATCTAAATAATACGAAATATTAACAAGGGCCTGAACAAGGGCTCTAAAAAATCTAAGACTGTGTCCGTATCAAGAGTAAAATGAAGTTTTTGCGTTAAGGAGTAAGAAATATCCCCACAAACTTTCACATTTATAATATATTAAGTCAGTTAGATTTATGAAATATGCAAGCATATTTTTTTAAATCGATACCTCCAATGAACACTACGCTAACTTCAAAAGTGCAGGTTTACAGGAGGAGCTCTTGAAAGAAAAAAGTTGATAAAATCTTTATTTTTATAGTTATTTTCTTGATATTTTTTGTGTGAGTAACTAATTTACTGATGCTTAAGATCCGCATAGTGAAATTTAAAAAAACTTATGGGTTTTTTAATTAGCCTCACTTAGCGGGATGTAACGCAGAAAGCTCTAATTTAAGATCGGGATACACTCCGCCAATCCTAAGTTAGCGGAATATATTCGGGAATATTACAGGCTACAAAATAATAAATTAAATGTATACTACATAAAATAAAATTAATAATTACATTTAAAATCGACTTCATTACCAATTTAGAGTATTTTGAACAATGTTTTTATTATAATAAGATCGTAATTTATGAAAAAGAAAAGTTAGCGTTTTGTAGTAGGATAAGCCGAAAATCGTTGAGCCGTTATACAAGCCGCTAACAAATAAAAAGCGTAGAGTATCTTAACTGTGTCATTACTTAGCGGCCTTTCGTCCATATTGGTAACTAAGCTTATGTAACCAGTTCCAAAAAATATTATTTTTTCGTTGGTGTTTTAAGTAGTTGTGAAGGAAGAATTATTTTTCCACTTCGTAGATTAAATTATTTCCATTATAGTAACCCGAGACATTGTGCAAAAAATCCCGATATGATGTGGGATTGTTGTGATATACAACTGGCTCGGTGTAGTTGATTTGAATTAAAACGTACTATGCAAAACACTTTTAAATCATTTATTAATACTTAGAAAAATTTTAGGCAGTGGCCTACTGTAATATCTTAAATTTTAATTGCTGAATAGTTGCACTTATTTCTGTGTCAATATCATGATAATTATTTGGTATTTTGTCGTTTTTAACTGCTGAATTTATTTATTAAATTTTTGTTTCCTTCATTAGAATGCCCAACACTTATGCGATGGATGGGTTATTATTTTCCACAAAACGATTAATTCTAGCATGCCATCCTTCCAAATGGCTGCCATCCTTAATACTGTTTAACTATTCCCCTTCACAACACCAGATTTTAATGAATCTTGTAGCCAGTTACGATCGAAGTAAAAATTTAATTGTGCTATTAGATCAGCTAATATATTTTATAAGCAATTTCTGCTTTTTTAAAAAGACTTTGACTAAAGTGGTTAAAACAATCTTTTACATCTGTTTGAGGATATGGTTTCTGAATGCCATTAAAAGCAAATCTTCAAAAGCAACAAGCATTTTACGTGGTTTCCAGAGAGGAAATTTAGTTTTGATTATTTGTAAAGGATTTTTTTTTCTTGTCTTGGTTTTGGAGGATGGCAAAAAACAATGGTACTATTTTTGGGTAATAACAATCTAGCTGTGAATGGAAAAGTAAAAAAAATCAAAAGTGCAAGTAACAACTTTTTCGTCAAAATTCTAACGTCATTTTAATCAGCCAATAAAAATATGAAAAACAATCGTTTCCTCCATAACTAATAAAATTCACAATTATTAATATTTGGTTTCCTTGACACCCAACACATAGTATAATAAACAATCATTATAAATGACTGTAACTCATTATACTAATAATTATTTTCCGATAGAAGTGGCCAGTCACAAACATTTAACGTTCATAATAGATAGCAAAAAGTTACAAAAAATGGAAAAATTCTTCTTCTTCCACAACTAGGTAGTTACCAAACAGCAAAAAAAAATTTTTGTAACTAGTTACATAAGCTTAGTTACCAATATGGACGAAGGGCTAAGCGGTTCGTTTTATACTAGAAAACAAAACTCTTGTATTATAATTGTAGCATTTCATGCAGCTAATTTCGATTTTAATTTACTACAAGATAGTGAAAATTATTAAACTTAGTAATGTTTAACTCTGATTTACACTACGTTATATAATTATTTGTTCAAAAGTGCATTCAACGGGCGACACACACCGCTAACTGTCACATGAACAAATACTTTCCCGCGCAACACCCCGCCAACTCCTAGTTGGCGGCGTATCTCCCGCGGGCCGGCAGTCGCGCTAGCCGAATACACACCACTATATTAAGACAGCGGCTTGTCCACCCCGTAATTGAAGAAAGTACCTTTACTTGGCGTTATGTAAATCTCAAAACTTTTTTGTTTTTAAAGATATTGTCATGAAAATTTGGGGGCATAATATTAGTAAAAAAGTGGGTCGATTTCTATAAAAAACGAAAAATGGCAAATTTTGAGTTAGCGTAGTGTTCATTGGAGGTATCGAAATGTTCTATGATTTATTATCTGAGCTCACACCCTAATCAATTTATTATTTTTTTTTTTAAATTGTAATGCAATTCAAATATGTAATCATTTCACGGAAACTCACCTAAAATATTTCGAAATTCTAATGCTTTAAACGAACATGCAGTGAAAATCGGTAAAATTATTATATTGGCATATTTAAAGCCCATATTATTCGAAATTGACGATAGGCTATGAAATTTTAATGGATTACGGGGCGGGCATGTTAAAATTGGAAGGCTGTTGATATATTTTCAATGGATTGGTAGCACTGTGATCATTGGTTTGATTGAATTGTAGAACAATAACATTGATAGTGTATTTATTTTTTAAATACACTATCAATGAACAATAAATAATATACGTGCGAGTTTTAAATAGGATGTCTTTTTGGCCACTTAGTAATAGAAATTGTATTATAAACTTGGTATTACAAAAGACGTCACGGATTCCATCCTTAGCTTCTCGTGGAACTTCATCTCAACAGGCCATTGACGTCGAAGTTCTGGTAGAAAAAAAAACAAATGATTGATAAGATAAAATTTGCAGAAAAAAATATTTCATAATATCTGATCTAAGTATCCTTCCCTATAGGCAAGGGTCATAAGTTTGAATCCCACCTAGAGCAAAGTAAAAATTCATGTGAAAAACATAATGAAGTTTTGCTGTGTCTGGATGTTTATGTGTAAAACCAAAGATAATATTATATAATAAAAATACTACCATATTATGTAAGCGCCAGTTTCACCAATTCTAGATAAGTTCCTTATAATAATAACATTTGTCACATAAAATTTATCTCAACCTTATTAAATTTGACAGCGATGGAACTGGCTTTTACTTCTGAATTTCTAGCGCTTACTGTAGGAGTGATGTGCCTTAGTTATAATAGTTGTTTGGCAAAAGTTGCGGCTACAATACCCACAGTTACCTGCCCACAGTAAATGGAATGAACGTTATCAAAGGGCGGCCATTTTGAAAATAAAAACTCATCTAATGCCACAGGTGTATTATTTTTCATTTTCCTCATGGCTGCACATAGTTCTAACTCGGTCATCGGTACTATTTATGCTATTGTTTATTGACATACATAATACATATGACAAGAATTGCACATTATTAGAAAATTAGTAACAATTAGCTATGCAAGGGGCTTCGCTTACGTACATATTATGATATTTTTTGTACTCTAAAATGATCACTTTCGTTTTTGATGATGAAATTTTTTTAAGTCACCAGTAAGTTCTTGTCACTCCGAACAACTTTTCTTACAGTTTTAGCTAGGCAGCTAGCCTAGGGTTGCCTATCAAGTAAACCTTCTCCAGATTTTTCTCTTTGCTATTTGTAAAGATAAAGTACTCATTGTATTTACAAACTATTTAAAATTAGGTGCATCAGATTTTTATACAAAAAATGAGTTGGTTGCTAAAATTTGCCCTACAAAGATAGTATGTTTGCCCTAGTACAAACGGGGCTAGCTAGATGGCACTGTGTGGAAAATGATATTTATTTTATTCCAAAGGGGCAATTGTATTACAAGTACAGCATTTTCCTCGTTTTTTATACGATGACCAATTTATGTAATGGTATAACGTCTATTTTACCAGAGGTCGCGGGTTTGATCCCCGTGCGCTACAAACATTTGTGTGTATAAAAATTACTGTTTGTATCGGTCTGGGTGTTTCTGTGTATAATTTATAAATAAATGATTTACAAAAATGTATTTTAATAATTAAAGTTTAGCCATTGTCTGGCCATAGTCAAAGCTATTCTTAGTTTGGTGCTAGACCACAGGCAAGACGGAACTGTGTGAAAAGTTTCCCAGGGTTTATAATCGCAGGACACATCAATGCACTTATAGGTATACCAAAACATTATACTAATTAAATGTCAGTATTTATTTTGTTTGGCAGCAAGTAGCACAATGCAGGGAAAAGTGGCGGAGAGAAATGGAGGCCTTTTCTGAGCAGTGGGATCAAAACAGCTAAAAAAAAAACAGACCAAAAGTCGTCACATAATTATGTCGATCGTTATACACGTCCTGTTCCATCGAACGAAGACGAAAGTATTAACTAAAATGTTTGAGTGTCCTCAATTTTAAAATCTTATTAATTCACTTGGTAACATCGCCACTACTAAAAGGGAAATATTTTGCGTAAAAGCCTAAACCCCGCTTGTCTTTAATAAAAGGCAAAGCCATCAATCACCATGGCGTCGATCAATCATGACCATGGATTTATGGGTATAGAGTAAACACCAAAAGAGTGTTTTTTAAATTTTATAATTGTTTTAATCGCTCAAAAACACAATTCGGGTTTACGATCCGCATTTGGCAACGTTTAGGTGAATAAGCCAGTATATAATTTATTGTAGCGATGACAATAAAATTGATACCAATGATGGAGGCCTTAATTTTTTTTATGTTAGAGGCGGCAAACCAGCCAGCGTAAACACAATAGTAGTCACTATTATTTCACGCTGCAGCTGGTGATAATATACATCGTGGAATTTTAGTCGTTGTTTTCCCGCAGTAAAATGTAAAATAAACTAATAAAGTTCTTCTTTTTAGTCAAATCAAAAGTTTCACGATTATGATAGACGAAACTCGAACCAATAGTACTAGCTGCGTCACGGACGGTCACTGGCCGGGGTCATTGCCCTTCGCGTTTATAAAAAAAATGATTATTTACTATTTACTCACATTTGGTTTCTATTTTCCCATCAAATCTTTTTAGAAAAATACAAAAAAAGTTTTAAAAAAATTTCAAAAAAAATTTCAAAAAAAAATTACTTGCATAAATCGATAGTACTACTGAAGGTGAAGCGTTCTGCTGCGGGAAAACAACGACTAAAAAACACGCAGTATATAAATGTGAGAGGGTGGTACTTCCCCGGACGAGCCGGCCCATTTGTGCTGTAAAACAGCATGGCCTCAGAAATAAAAAAAGCTCAATTAAGGCAAATCCGAGTTGTGTTAGAAAAATCAGATCGGATTTTGCCAGACCCGGGAATCAAACCTAGAGATCATGACTCAGTACTTAAGCGACTATGCCACCACCGAGGTCTGTCAGACAAGTGCTAAAGTAGCTTATGTTGTGTTGTGAATTATGTATGTGTCGTTGATTTGTATGTTTTTATACAATTTATCTTGAATAAGATTTCTGTAACCAAGATGTATACTATGTCTTAAACTCATAACTTATAAATAAAATAAAATAGTTATTTTTCTTTAAATGTTATAGCCTAAATAACAATGCTGTACGTTACCTTTTTTTATTGCAATGTGTAACAAGACGAGCAGATCGTACACCTGATGGTAAGCGCCACGTCTGTCCTTAGATAGTTCAGTGCACAAACAGTAACTAAGCATTTACTGTCTGGCACTGTCCTGCGCACGCTACACCGAGACGACAGTTATTAGGTCTCATATACCCAGTAATTTCACTAATCTACATTTAAGCGGAAGTTGGCTGTGTTTGCAGATACCGCTCTTCCGTAAACAATAACTTACCAACGTGGATAAATTACGGTGGGTCAAATTCACCGCAGCCACCAACATAACGCCTCCAACACATGACGCGTCCATGCCACAACCGGCAGCTGTACGCGAGTCGAATTGCATCCGCGGCAAACTGCGTTAGAGTTTCAACGCTGTATTTTCAAACAATAGTATTTGTATTTTTTTTTATTTACTTTGTATTCTCGTCTTATAAAAATTGATTTTTGTGCTGCAGTTATATGAAACAACTGACACCAAAATAACGCCTCTAACATTATCGCGCTCGCACATTCACTGAAACTGCGTCAATATTATTTTGAATCGCTCACACTCTTACTCTCATAAAACTTAATCACTTTGTATAATCTTCTTCAACAAAAATATGATTACGAAATAACTTACGGCACATCCCAATCATTCAACCACAGACACCAACATAACGCCTCCAACATAATATGTCGCGACCGCAGCCGGCGCCTGTATGTGGGTCGCATCCGCTGCAAACTTCGTCAATATTGTGTTGTATCGCTCTCGCGCTGCAACTTGTTCCAGACATGTTGACCATATTACAAACTCACCCGGCTTATAAGACATCTGAGCGAATTACTATTATCCTTTCCAGAGCAACTAATTCTGTTTCAGCTCAGATTCTTGGAGAGCAGAATTAAATGATTAAGTTAGTGTTACAGAGTTAGTGAATTTATCAGCGTCAGAAATGTAGCCTTAGGACTTTTAATATTTATACACTTTTAAAGTTTAGACATTTCATAACTATTAAACTATCTAATGATCTCTACAAAGCTGTTAAGTGTTTTTAATTTATATCCAGGCATAAGTTTAGGTTTAAATTTATTAGTAGGCATATTTGATGATGTAAAAAAAAATAAAGTTAAAATTAAAATTGTACCTTTCTGTCATCTATTTCTTTAGCCAATATTTCGGTATGAACAGTCAACATTAACAGTTATACACCACACATTATTGCCAAATGCACATCTTCTCTCTATGTCTATGCAAACTAGGAAATGCTACGAGTAACAAATCACATCTGTGGCTCCGCGCAAATGTCCACGTCCTAAACATTAGTGACCGCAAACACCAACATAACGTCTCCAACATATTATGTTGTGACCGCAGCCCTCTCGTCTGAGTGTGGTTTGCATCGGAAGCAACGTGTTGCGTGGAAAAAAGACATGATTTTAATTTTAACCTTACAGTAAAACGCCTCAATGGTCTAGTGGATTAAGTACCGGGACAAGATCTGGGGTCTCGGTACTGGGTTCAATTCCCGAGTCGAGCTAACTTTGTGTCGATTTTTTCGGACCCAGCTCGGGTTTATGATCACCAATCCGCATTTGGCAATCGTGGCGATTAAGCCAGTACACATCATTGTAACGGTAACTTGACTTCAAAGATGTACCCTTGCCTTGTGGGACATTAAATACTTTACTTACCTACTTTATAGTAGAGTTTAATATCATAATATCACTGTGTTTATTTAACAAAGGCCTTCAGAACAATACTTATTTATGTTCAATAATTTTAATTAATGGCCATTAAACATTTAATTAATTTAAGGAACTTTCCGTCCGCTGAATTAGTTTTCTAAGCTAACACTTAATTAATTCGGATCATTAGAAAAAGAGTCCTTGTTAACTGAATCTGTTAACGATTGATTTTCATTTAAGCCAGTTTCTTCAATTTTAATTAAACCGAATATTTGCTAATGGCATTTTTACTTGAGGATAAAAGATATCAAACAAATTATTTTTTACAGACACTTCAAAAAAGATACGAGTATTTTAATTAACTTTATTCGATTCTAAGTTGTCTGTGCCTTTATTCATTTCGATGAGCAATAAATTGTATTAATTCTGCTAAATAAAATAAAGATAGGTTTGTTTAGTGGAATTTGTTATACAAACAAATAGATTTGTTTTTAACTTTTCTTTCTGAGCTTAATATTATTGTACAACATGAAACTTGAATGATTTATTGCAAAAACAGTACCGATATAATTCTTTAGCGTTTTTGAGCAAAGTTAAAGTCATCAAAAATGCTAAATTAGAACATATTTGATTTAAGTTAAGAACGAATATATTTTATTCAATGAAATGATTTTTCCAGGAGATCATTTTTGGATTGTTTCGGTTAAAAACAGTGAAAAGTTAACTGATCTGTGGTAAAAAGCCCATTGTGAGAATATTGTAAAGATATATTTATTTATAATTTATTATTTTGCTGGTTTATGGTTAAATGAACTCTTGCTTCTTTCAGCTTCGATTTTGCTAAGGTAGAGTTAATACAAATAGTATTCTTCCCTATACATTTTGGATCGTTGTATCGTACAAGTTTTATGATGTTGACTGAGCTTATTGCTCATTGGCAGTGCCCTGCCTTCAGCGACAGGGGCCGTGGGCTCAAATCCCACTCGTGACAAACATTTATTCATATTTATGTACCTTCGTTGTTTCTGATACTCATAACACAAGTGTTTAAGCTACTTTAGGGTCAGATCAATATTACTCACCGGCAATGAAACTTGGCCACAGGGCTTTTTTCATACAAACATGGTCACTTTAGCGTCTCATAGATAGAAAACTATTTGCAGCTGTGCAATGATTATTACGTCAATGGAGAGGCCAAACGCCCTATTTTATCGAATCATAGTTTCAAAAATTGCCAAAAATCGTGCACTATTCCCAAAAAGGAAAAACAATAAACCGATCTCAACGCTCTATATATCGTACACATGAATTTTGACTCGACTTGATTGTTTTTCCTTTTTGAGAAAATTGAGCGGTTAGTGTAAATTCTTGAAACTGTGATTTGTTAATCGGGCTTTTGGCCTTTCCATTAACGTAATAATCTTTGCACAGCTGCAAACAGTTTTCTATCTATGAGACGCTAAAGTGACCACGTTTGTATGAAAAAAGCCCAGTGGCCAGGTTTTATTGCCGTTCAGTGTATGTGACCATTTTTATAGTATTTTATATTTATTTATTATTTAACACGTACCATGGGACTTATGGGTTTATAATGTGCCGAAAGCATGGTTGGAGATCACTCTTTCAAATTCTCTTTTATCGTGGAAACATCAAAATTCAACAGTAAATTCGTTTATAAAATAAGCGGTATATTCGAAGCCCACATCGAGCGGCCACAATAACGAGATTCCCTAATAAATACAATTACATTTCCCGGGATTTTGGGAGCGGGTGTCATTTTGACAGAAGACCTTTGTGTGAAAATAAAATGTGGCTTAATTAAATATAGGCTTGTGGTTGGGGTTGTTACGGCACGTTCGGAGCGAACGTGTTATTAATTAATCGGTTTTAATTTTTTACAATTAAGGCAGAAAGGAACATGGGATTTGATATAACTTTACAAAGATGATGATGCCTGATGCTTCGATCGTACTTATAACTTTTTTTTTATAATTAAATATGTGTAGGTAGGTATATTCCTTCTAGCCCCAAATTAAGCTTAGCCTGAACTAAGGGCGGTAGGCAACTGATAAACTTTACTAACTGTTTTTTTTTTGTAATTATTTCTGCATGTAATTATTAAAAGTATAAAAATGTTTGTACCGTGCTGACAACATCAAATCGATCCAGCCACTTTGGAGGAGCTAAGAGACAACATTTATACAGAAGAATATTACAATATTAAGAAGATAGGACCAATGTTTAATTGCTGTTATCAGCTTTTAAGAGTTACCAACCTAAAAACCTAGAACAAACCCTTAGTGGACTCTTTTCGTGCGGGCAACAGCAGAATTATTGTTATAAACTTGCATTTTTAGGTTTATTTATAATATTAGATTGGTTTTTGAAGGACAAAAAATACAATTCCTTTTTTTATATAGGTATTTGTACTAAGCTAGCACTTTACCACAAACTTGCCTGATGTTAAGCAACTATCCGGTCTACGATGGAGCGCGCCTGCTTGGTAAAAGCCTGTTAATTCTGTCCTTGAAGAGTCCCTAGTTATATTGTGTAGGAAAGACTGATCCCGGCGGAGATTTCCACTCCCGCGCAGTCCGTATCAAAAAAGATGCAGCAAATCGCTTAGTCCGTACGCGTGGAATCTCCACTGTATACGGAGAGTCTCTGACCGATTCTAGTAGTTCGATGATGTAACGGAGCTGCTGGATCCAAATCGTGCGTTTTTAACACGTCTGAGGCTCCTAGCCTGAGGTATGTAATGTGTGTTAACTTCGGATAGTTTACAAACATTACATTCCTCAGGAGAAGCTATAATCGTTACATACAACCTTATTATAGCGCTCTATTTTACGTAAATGGCTGTGACGTGTAATAAAATAGCTAGCCAAATAGCCGGAAAGCACCCTTAATAACAGCCAATCAGTTTTTTTCCGACTCAACTACGTTTGTTTGTGGAGAGCATTTAGGGCACTTGTACAGTAATGACGGTTGTTTGGTCGAAGCCCTAAGATTACGACTTACGTGTGTTTATTAAACTAACTTTGTTTCGTGACTTCACTCGCATATCATTGAAATCATAATGGAAAGTGATGGTTTGAGATTTTTCAATCTTAGAACTAATTCAATCCCGCGGGACTAAAAAAAAGGAAGTGTAAATGCCAGGGAACAATTAAATCATCATCAAGTATAAATATCCACAGAGTGAATACACATTGTAAGGGTATTTGGTTTGTTTATACATATTATATCGCCAACAAGTCACAGACAAATCTTGTACTATGGGTGCCAGACAATAGATAAAAAATACTTATATACTTTTTTTTTGTTAATAAATACCTATGACATCCATAAAAAATACCAACCTTTACTCAGTTTCAGGAGCTATAGATTTCGCTTGTTGGAAAATATCCCAGAATATTATTTTATTTATATTTATTACGCTTTGTTCAGTTTTGGTGGAAAAAATGTCGGCTATACCTTCTGATTCTAAAAGCCAAAGCTCATTCTTTCCACAAAATCTGAAGATATAAAATACCGCACCAAAAACATTTTTAATTACAGCGGAACACTAAAAAGTGTGGTCAAGATTAACCTTTGCTATCTGTAGGCTCCTTTATCCTTTCCACATGGGATACGAACTAATCTACTAGCAAGAACTAAGACAAAACGTGACGTGGGCGAAACACGATTTTTCTCAAGGGGTCCTTGCGACAGACAACTTTTCTAAGCACGCAAAAATAAACCTCAACGTTGCTAAATAAGGCTTATATTCGTTGAATAAGTTCAAGAGAGAATGCCACAAGACAAGATTAAAACGAGTCACAGATGGAGATGAATGTCTGCCATTCATATCTAGCCATTTATGGGGATTGGGATGTATTAGGCCTTAGCTGAATAAGTAGAATGAAAGAGTTTTAGATGAAAGCACCCGCTATATGGCTTGACTTAAAGTAGTGTTCGTGTACAGTGTGATTGGTTTAGTTTGACAACGAATATCAAAATATAACCAATGACAATTTTTTTTTTATGTCAGAGGTGGCAAACGAGCCAGCGAGTCGCCCGATGGCAATCCGAAAGCATTCACCGCCGCCCATGGACATCTGCAACACTAGAGGGATCGCTGATGCGTTGCCGGCCTTTTAAGGGGGAATGTGGGCCTCCGGCACTCTCACAAACCACACGAAACAGAATAGTAGTCACTATTATTTTACGCTGGTGTTATGTGAGAGGGTGGTACTTCCCCGGACGAGCCGGCCCATTCGTACAGTATAGTTGGACCTTGCTGGTACTGGTTTATCCCATTCAAGTGTGAAGGGAAACCAGGGGAGTTTAGTTGGTAGTGGGACGAACGTTAAGTCCCGAGTCCCACACACGTTTCGTAATACACACAATATGTTTATACTATGTGGGGATCGAATCCGCGACCTCTGGTGTATAAGTCTACTTCTCAACCGTTACTCTAAACCGATCGTCAATGGTCGTCTTGTTATTTCTTACCATCTGATGATGGATAAAACTAGTTTTACTAACAGTAGAATACCGTAGTTTTAAGCTTGTGGAATGAAAAATTGTTAAAATAAAAGTATTCTAACAAACTAACTAACTAATTTCAAATGAATGAACTGTAAACAAATGAATCACAACAGCAATTTCATAATTTACCGTGTCACGAGATTTTGTGCGATTTGTGCAGTGTAACTAAAGAATTCCGTAATTTGCGATTTTGATTCACAGTGATTAATGTTTTAAATGGAACGGATTGTTAGTCATATTTCGACTGAAGAATTTTCTACTAAACAAACTGTATTCGTATTATCATTATCATCATTATCAGCATGTCGCAGTTCACTCTTAGACATAAGCCTCTCCATAATGCTCGCTTTTTTGTTCGTTGTTATTATATACTAGCTGATCCGGTAAACTTCGAATTACTTACTTTAGTATTTTTCTCGTAATTTTTCCGTACTTTCTCATCGTTTAAACCTTCCCTGGACTTCCACGAATTTCAAGACTAAAATTAGTCAAATAGGCTCAGCCGTTCTCAAGTTTTAGCGAGACTAACGAACAGCAATTCATTTTTATTTATATAGATAGATGAAGTGGACAACCTTTTGAAGTGGATTGTCAATTTTGAGTCAAAATTTTTTGACTTTAGAACCGGACGTTGTTAGAGTGATCATTGATGACTCCATCAAGTTAACCGTGGTACCTACTTATGCTAACATTAATATTAATATTAGGGCCAGTTAGATAAAGAATAATAAATGATCCGATTCCGTATTTCTCTTTGAAAATTGACAAAAGTGCATCCTTGTCATCTAACAGATAATCTATTAGGAACTTATCTGTTAAATATTATTAAAGGCTGACACCTAATGTTTTTTTCTATAGTTGCTACAATATATGTTGGCTCATTTGGAAATAGACTGAAGAACGATCTTTTAGGCTTAGGTAAAACTAAATTGTATTTCTACCAAAATATTATTCAAATAAAATCACATCTCACGAACAGCTTGTATCCAATCAGTAAAGATACATTTATCTTCAATGACAGATTATTTATTGCCAAGTCGAGTCTTCGAAGTCCACCAATCAATTACTGTGAATTTGGAAATTAGATTTCTTTTACACTTTACACCCTAAATTGTAAAAGGGGCGGGCGCAAACCTCCGACATTTATTAACTTAGCTGTTAAATTGACGTGAAGGATTTACACTGAATTTCTACGTCTTTGTTTTTAAATATTTATTATTGTTATAAAAGTAAGTTTTTATTTGGTTTTCTTTGTTTAATGGCGAATATAAAGTGTCAATTTATTGTGAAACGCGTATAAATAGACGGTGTTAATATCTATTTAATGGCATGATTGAAAGCTTTTCGCTATATCAATCATCCATTAGGAAATTATTATAATCAATCTTCCAACGGATGGATGAGTCGGTGTTTTAAGCGAGGTTGTGAAAAGCATGTGGCCTAAAAATAGATAATATTATGTACTCGTAATACATATATCCTTGGACTTATTCATCAAGCCCGCAACTAAACAAGCTTGTATAATACTTATATATTTATGTTACGGTGGATTTTACTTTACTAGTAGTGGTAGAGCCATACTGTTTTACAGCACGAATGGGCCGGCTCGTCCGGGGAAGTACCACCCTCTTACATAACACTGTCTGGTTTGTGAGAGTGCCGGAGGCGCACACACCTCATACCCCCATAAGCCGGCAACTCATCAGCGGTCGCTCTGGTGTTGCAGATGTCCATGGGCTGCGGTGATTGCTTACCATCAGGCGACACGCTAGCTCGTTGGCCTACCTCCAGTGTCACTGTGACGTGTCATTTTTGGGACACCCTGTATTTATAATTAATTCCAGAATATTGCGTCTTTGAAAATATTTTGAGGACGATCAAACTTTTAATCACAACTTATAAAACATCGGACGTTAAGAAAACTTCAAAAAGTCTCATTAGAAAGTTCTTGTATTAATTTATTTACTGATAGACTCGTTTAAGAGAATACTTAACTAGATTCTCTTTGAAAGTTAAATTGGGACACATTTTGTTCCGGGTTTTTTATAAACTACTAGCCTTCCGCCCGCGGTTTCACTTGCGCGTAATTTTAAATATCCCCATTTCCCCCCACATTTACGGGATCAAAAGTACCCTGTGTCACCCGGGGATAGTGTAACAAACAGTGAAAGAATTATTCAAATCGGTTCAGTAGTTTCGGAGCCTATTCAATACAAACAAAAAAACAATCAATCATTTCTCTTTATAGTAAGTATTAGAATAGATAATATTATAATTAAAAACAGTACAATGTATATTTTTAATTGACAATGTATAGGCTTATATCAGTATGAATAAAGGTAACTTTACTGTATCTTTCAATACTGTGATGTAGTTTTCAAAGCTTTACATGAGTGGGACGATTTAATGAATGGTAGTTGTGACTTGTGAGTAGGTACAATATAGTATAAAAGTAAAGTTTTAGCCTATTCATAACCAACGGTAAGTCAAAGCCGTCTATAATTGCCTAATCCGTATTGTAAACATTTACTCAGTTTCAGGAGGCGACCGCTAGTCTGTAAAATAAAATTAGAACGGTGAAGTTCGCTGTACATGATTGAACTGAGACGCTGTAGTTTTTAAACAAGTGCTATGTTGCTATGGTAAGTTGCTTTTAAAGCCTCAAGCTTTTTGCAGGCAGAATAATAAAGTTAAATAAAATATTATATGCCGTGTGTGTATTTTTGCATTGAAATATCGTTAAACAATAATAATTTGTCAATTGTTAGCATGTGTGTAAACAATGGCAGGGTAGGTATTTTTTTTTGCCGGCTTATGGGGGTATGGGGGTTGTGGGCATCCGGCACTCTCACAAACCAGACGAAACACAATAGTAGTCACTATTCTTTCACGCTGGTGTATGTGAGAGGGTGGTACTTCTCACGACGAGCCGGCCCATTCCTACTGTAAAATAGCACGGCTCTACCACTACTAATGTCGTTTTCTGCCTCTTCTGCCTCTCTTACTCACAAAACAAAGAGCAATAACAAAGTTACATGGATTATCTGCAGCATCATACATGCGCACTCTCTTCCACACAAGATACAAGATTATAATGGAACTACTCCACTGTTATTTGTTTACCTGTGTCAGTTTCACACAACTTTCCTCGCATCGAGGGTTTACTTCCCATAACACAATTTCCGAGAACATCGTAACGTGTAAATGGGTCACGCTTGCCATTCAATAAAACCTATAATATAAAAGTTTCCATAACTAGTTCGGGTAGACGGGCTTTTATAAAGAGATTTACTTCAATTGATTGGATGTAACATCCAATAAGGCAACATCAAATAGATTGGTCCAGTTTAAACTATCATAACACCACATTACAGAGGTCAGATGGCAATCGCTCCATTTGTAATAACCAGGCTTGTCAAATCTAGGATCATAGTCGAAGCGGACCCTGAGCTCCATACTGGATGGAATCGGGAATACGCTGAGATGATGATGATGAAACTATCATAACACCACGAGGTCGTGGGTCCGATTCGCGTTATGGATGAAAAGAATCTTTCACTGATAGTGGTTATTCCAGAATACAATTAATTTCCAACTGCAAGAGCCCTGGCCTTATAGGACTGGGACATATCCAGCGTAGTTGTTGTTAGTACAATCGGCAAAAACTGCCTATTAGAACATTATTACTAATTTAATTAATAAAATTTTAATAATATGTAATATAATTACATATTATTAAAATATATTAATTGAAATAGAGTGCAAATCCAAGTCTGACCGTGCTCGGCCCTGTGGTTGGGGGCCTTAGAGTACCTCCACCGTACTCCCCGGCGTGGGGTAAGAATCCCCAGACGGGGATCCCAGGGATGTTGGTGCGAAGGGTGGGAAACCTTCGTACCTTTAGAGCATCCCTGAGTATGCTGGCAGTGTGGGGTGGCCTCACACTGCCAAGTGCCATGAGGAAACGGGGGAGGCTACGCTCGCTTCTCCTGAGGAGCGCTGCACTAAAGCAGCAGAGCTCAGCTGGTGGGGGGCATTGTGTGAATCTCGACATAGAGCAACCCGGCCCCCCAGCCTGTGCTTGAGAAGGCCACAGTGGAGTTTTAGTCAGTACCCCCAACATAGGGCAACTCTGACATAACCTCAGCTGCTCCCCCCAAGCGGCTGGGGTATCCATAAAGGATTTCTCCACTATAAAAAAAAAAAGTCTGACCGTGCTACTAAGCTCCAGCTCCAATCAAGTACCTATCACAACAGCTGTGTACTAATAAACTAATCTAAATAATGGTCTAGATAAGCATACAACTATTATACTAATAAGCCAAAATTGAATTTTCATACTAATTGTTTCAGAACTATTTAATATCAATTTGCAACGCCAACGGGGCAAGTTGTGAGCGAAAACAATTATATTGGAGCAATTAGCGGATTTCTCATTAAGAATCATGTTTGCCTTCAATTATACTGGATGTTTGCTCGATTACCGATGCTATTGTTAGTAATTCTCCTTCATTTTGGTGTTAAATATAATTTACGTTGCAAGCCTCTTATGATCCACTTATACTAGTACTACTACTCGTAGTAGGTATTTTACAAAGCAAACAATTACTTATATGCAATTAGTGTATATTCCGTCAATGTAGTCTCGACGTCATATCGAGAATATACTAAAGTTACAGTATTTTTGATGACATGAACATGACAATTATGGCGATTTTATATTTTAATTATAGCTTTACAGCAACCTTGATCACGGAATGACTAAGATGATATACATATAAAGGATAAACCAATTGTCCATGAATGGAAACGTCGGCTTTTGATTTAAAAATGTAACAATATCCCGTTTGATTTATACTACCTGTTAAGTTATATTGTTTTAAAATCCAGCCAGTTAAACTGTAATCTCAACTTATTACTTCTTACTAGTAATTGTATTAATAAATAAACTCATTTCATCGTGAATTTAACCCGTATTTCGAGTCGTTGCAGCGAGCTCGGAAAATTACATTCGCGGAACAATTGCAATCGAATAAATACTTAATAAATATCAAATAATTGAAAGTTATTCATTAGATGTTCGATGTGTAATTTAAAAGAAATCCAGTGGCACTCATTTTTACAAGCATTTATTTAGTTTTCACTTGTTGCGATGTTCTTCTGTAATCAAATCTTGCAAGTTTTTGATCCACTTTCCGGCTACCTATTGATTTGAACGGAACACAGCCAGAGCTGTTATAGCGGCAGATTACACCTTTGAGAGTGTTAGCTAGCCAGTCGGACTCTGAAAAAGTCCTACCACCAACAAAATTTTGATCTATGTACATATATTAATATATCAAAACTGCTTTATCACGTACATTTGCAACACCACAGCCATAATTTATGCGTCGCCAGAGACAATACGCTCTTTTCTCGAAACTTAATTACATTAAAATTGAAAACACAAAACACTAAACTTCATCAGAGACAAAACAAGATTCCACCGGTACAAATGCAAACGGAACCTTTGTAATACCTGGTAAAATTTAACTGCTCCGCAAATCATACCCTGACGACCTAATTTCCCTCTTAAAGAATAAAAACTAAAGTTCAAATTGCAACGACGTCTGCCCTGTTTGTCCTGTGAAAAATGATAATAAAAACAAATGATGGGCGAAGTTTTTTAATCCCTTTGCGTTGAATAGAGAATATTTTCGCTCGGTCTTTGAAAAAATAACGGTTTCTACGAATTTCTCACAATTGATTTGATTATATTGAGTTTTGCATTTGTAATTTACTTTTCGTTTTATTTAAATAGTGGTTTTGGACGAGATTCTAATAGACTTTGTAGACTTCAAAATGAGTGCAAATGGTTTTTCATAATTTCTTTTATTCAGCTGTGAGACAATAAATAAAAGTGGTTTGATTATTACCTGGTTCAGTGACCACAGCTGTAATGCATTAGTCAAAAAATCACGTATACGAGAGTTTGAAGTAATCGCCTATTGATATAACAACGTAGCTTAATGATCATCAATACTTGAATCTATTCATTGATACAATATACAATGATACTTCCTTGTAGACTATCCCTCAATAGAATAGACCGCAGTATTCCTTACCGTTAGGCTAAGATCTCACGGCAAATTTTTTTAATCGCGCCCGTAGCGGTTGTGGGCCCGCAGTTTCTTGCGGTTTTATTTCAAAACTAACGAGACCGGTGATTTGTGCGATTTCGCAGCCGCCGCGGTTGACGTGCGGTTACAAACCGTCCACGATTAATTGTCTTTTGATACGTCACGCTGCCATATTATAGACTGACAAACTTATCTGTTCCGGTGGCGGCGTCGCTACTGTCTATATAAAACTGTCATTAAATATCGTAATTGCATTGCATTTCACATAGTTCCAATTTTGGCCACCGGAACAGATAAGTTTGTAGGTCTGTATGTCACTAGCATGTCACTAGTGCAAAAAAGCGTGGTATTTCTGTACGCCAAGCGATCGCAGAGCGCCCGGTTGCTCGCGGCTGCGGGCGGGAATCGTAAACAACCGGTTGAAAATCGCGTCGTGAAAATTGCTCTTACTTTCTTTCATATAAATCAACATTCTACCGAGGTTGCGACCCCACTATCGCTGCGGGCGCGATTCCAAACCACGCCGTGGGATCTCAACCTTAGGTGTATAGTACTGGCCTACTGGGTACCTGTCTGTCAACTGAAACAGCAAAAAAAAAGAAGCTGCAAGTAGTTTGAAATAGGATCTCTATTCAAAGAAAAATCTAATTACCAGAGGCTTAGCATGGATCAATAATTAAGCACCGTTAAAGTCGACGTCGTTTTGCCTCTTAACCCTTCAGCGCACAACCATTACTGCGAATCGCGTACTTTGTCGAGCGGGAGCTAAGAAGCGGATTTATAAAGGAAGAACGGACGTAAATCAATGTCCGCATCGAAACCGGACTCGCGTGCGAATTAATGGTTGCATTTTTCCTTCGAATCATTACACTATCTTTTACAAAGACGGATAGTTAAATTATACGAGCCGACATTAGATACGTGTAATCTATATACGATCAAATCTTTGTTGTTTGTAATCATATTTACGAATAATTTTTTTTTATTATGATCAAATCTCTTCACAATATGTTATTCGTAAAAGACATTTTAGAGATCGGAATAGATTTCTTGGATAAATGTTGAAAGCTAAAAGTGATAAAAAGGAGAAACATGTAACTATTGTGCACACACATTTATTTCTGATAGATTATAATGATATCGTTTTCCAATATCAACAAAAATCATCCAATAAAGCGTCGGCTTATTGCAAGAAGTCATTAACTACAAAAAATCATTAACTGCGATATTGACATGGTTGGAATGACCAAAAGTTGCTCTTTATTATGCAAAAATCACTAAATTTCTATCTGCCATAGTTTCGAAGAAAAATTTTGGTAAAAATTGGTAAATGCTATTTCGAAGATTTTTATTGCAACAAAATTAATTATTTTCCCTTAGTGAATTTTGTGAAGAGAACATCGTGCGAATGGCAGTTAGTGATTTTTGACAAAATGAAGAATGTTAATTATATGGCAGCAATACTCCATGCAGGAACGAACTTGAGCTCTGTAGAGGTTTAGGAGCAGTTCTGCAGTGAAGAAGCGCCTGACTCTGGAAAGGATTCTGAGCTTTTTGAGGCAGATGCTGCTACAGAATCTATGTACCCAAAGTTTAGGTTGGAAGATAACCAAGGAGCTGTAGTCGGTCAGATAGAGGGACAGATACGCTACGGAATGAGGGAGTCAACTTAAATGCGCTCTTTTTTGTGGGGTTAAAGCTGACCAAAGTGGCATCTCCCCAGTCTGAGACAACTTAGAGAGACTGATTCAACTTGTCCAACATGTCTGATCTTAAAGTCTCAGTTTCACCGCTATCTGTACGTGCATTGGAAAAGTATCTCTCAACTACCGTGCTATCGTCAGCATACCCCAGAATTCCGGGAGTAGCCAACAGATCATTAATGTGTAGCAGAAAGAGTGTAGCCGAGAGTACTGATCCCTGAGGGACGCCAGCATTTATTTTAGGCGTGTCGGAGGTGAACCCATCAACAACTACTCTGATGGGACGTCCAGTCAGAAAATCTTTGATCCAAGCGCAAACCGCAGCAGGGATCCCACAGGAGGGAGGGATGCTTGCCAATAAGGGCATCGTGCCAGACCTTGTCAAAAGCCTTTAATATGTTCAAGCCAAGGACACAGCAATGGCCTCACCATGGTTTTCAATAGCATCGCTCCATAAATGCGTTGCGTACATAAGAAGGGCCCCCAGTGGACCTACCTCTACGAAACCCGAATTGCGAAACACTGAGGATCGTTGACTTCCAAATATGCAAGAGGAGCTGGGCAATTTCAGCTGCTTTGTTGAGGTATTCGATTAATCTCGCTGTCTCCTCATCACCAGTGTGGGAACGATACAGACAGGCATAAATATTTTTATTATGACCTGTATCCACCAGCAACCAAACAATTGAAAATTTGGAATCTTCAAGGTCACGGAGACGTCGATTAGGTACAGATGTTGTCTCGCAAATACACACAGACGCCAGCACGCGGCTTGAATTTGTACTCCAGAATGAATCCTGGGTAGTGCAAGTAGGCCGCGTCAGCTGGACATCCGATTTGCGTCTCCGTTAGTCCTTAGTACCAACATATGAGGCTTGGCGGATTCGAGATGATGGTGAACCGAATCGAGATTGGAGTGCAGTCCTCTAAATTTGATCTTCCTAGATTATCACTTTATAATTTGGCTGTTGACATTAGTAAGAAGTCATTACTTTTTAATTTGTTTTAAATTGAGGATTTGGCAAAAGGCACTAATTACATAATAAGATTTTTTTTTAAAGTCCTGAGGTATATTTCGATGTGTCGATATTTAAAACAGATAAATAAATTTAAGATCTATAAGTAGGTATTTTTATTTTGACTGTACCTTTTATACTTTATAAATAATAGCTATTTTTATTTCCAAACTTCATTAAGCCATTTCTCTAAATTACGATAATGCTAGTTAATGAGTTCTTGCAATAAGCCGACGAAAGTAAGTCTTATAGAAAAAGGTTTCTTTACACAAAAAAATCAGAATCGAATAAATCAAATACAACTACGAGGATAAGAGTTCAATAAACAAACGATATTCTTCAAGATGCCCCGAACCATAAGGGCTTGTCGCGTCAAATTCCACAAATGTATGTGCATACATTTCCTCCACGCAATTGCTACGACCCGTTTTACGCAAAAAACCAGATTCCAACGATATGTCTCTGAGGAGGGAAAATACGCTGCGAATTTGCCTGAAACGGAATATTTATAATCGTGACGTGTCACCGTGCAAGTTGTTTTTGTAAACTATTTTGTGCGCGACCGCGGTAAATTGTGAGATGAGTGCGCCATGACAGAAATAAATGGAGAGGGAATTTTCACATCATTTTTCTTACGCCATAGATCTTCCAGGCCATGGGAAACAAAAATATACTATCAGTCATGTCAGAATATAGGTAAAATTTATGAAAAAATACTTGTTGTCAATTTATCATCTGTGATCAGCAAGAAATTTTAGGATTTGTGTGGAATACAAAAGTTCAAATTGTGTGTTTTTTAAATGCGCTCATCTTAATCCATTGTACCAACGTAGATTAAATAATATATTTTTTATTCTTTTAGGATGTCATCGTATAGTCCACGCGATCGAAGCCATGGGCGTATCTGAATTCAGTTTGTGTATCAATTCTCATGCTATTTTCGAAGCCGAATATTTGTTGGAGCAAAAGTTATTGACATTCGATTCCGGCTGACCAACGAATATATTACCATAATATCTTCGCCGCAGTGACCCGGTGCACGGAATAGTTTTTAGAATTATGTCCCAATTCGGATAGTAAAATATTTGCAGTTCAGACTGAAGATTAGAATTTAAAAACCATGTTTGAATGACGATATGAGTAAATGAGGTACATCAATTTTCGGAGTAGATTGAAATTTAAGTATCGCTAAAAGGAGAATGCAAAACTTGCCATTGTTCTTGGGCCCAAAAAAAAAGTTAATGTGCAGAGATGAGGTGTATTCTACGTGAAAGAACACACACACACCATCAACTTTTATAATTGATCACAACATAATCCGTCCCAGGGGGAAAAGTTATCGTCCATAATAATTTATTATTTATATAAACATAAATAATTAACATAATAAACATAATTTTTTCACTAGGACCAATTTTGTCGACGCCATAATAAAAGTTAAAGGTGTTTATTGGATCTACTTCGTAGTCTATGTCCCAAATCTGCACAACTTTTTTTTTTTGGCCCAGTCTTTTGCATTGTCCTTTATTTTCAAAGTTTTTATTATTTCGTCTTTACTCATGTAAGTGACATTGTTTATTGTCTTTAATGATTGAAATAAACTTCCTTAAACCGAATGTGATGCCACTTTGAAGGCTTTTGTGATCTTCGAACATATGATTCAAATAACCACATTAATGTTGCCGGTAGTTAGCCAAACGGACTCTAAAAAAGTCCTATCACCACACAGACCCAAGCTGGGAATCGAACCCACGACCTGCGGGTTTTTACCCGAGAGGCTTAGCCACTGTCCCACGGAGGCGGTCAAAACATCTTCGACAAGCCTATCTCATTAAACAAAAACTGTAATATCTTTTGCGGCAAGTTTTCCTTCTTCAACGAATTCTTTCATCATTTCGCTCAAAGACACGATCGTCAATTTGGTAATTTTGTAAGAAGTTTTCCTACTAAGTATAACGTCGTTGTGAAACGAAAGTTTCTGAAGAAAAGAATACGTGGTTAAAGGGGTGCAACTTTTCGTAGTATCCACCATAATTTCATCTTACTTTTCTTTTGTACTTAAATAAAAGACTTAATAACGTATTCTCGTTCGTCGTTCCCTATTTATTATTAGTATGTAATTCAATTAACGGAAAAATATAAGAAAAATACTGAATACAATTTCGATAATTGGTATTAAAAGTATCAAATGAAAAATTGCATTACACTACATTCATTCTTTTGATAAACCACTAAACGGTTTAAGTACCGAGCCGTGATTTTGGGTTCATGAGTTTCATTCTCGGGTCAGACAAAAATTGTGTTTTTATACAAAAAAATATCTCAGAGGCGGCAAACGATCCAGCGGGTCACCTGATGGTAAGCAATCACCGCCGCCCGCTGGACATTTGCAACACCATAGGGATAGCTAAGCCGTTGCCAGACTTTTAAGAAGGGGTGTGGGCCTCCGGCACTCTCAAAAACCAGGCGAATCACAATAGTAGTCACTATTATTTCACGCTGGTGTTATGTGAGTGCGTGGTACTTCCCCGGACGAGCCGGCCCATTCGTACTGTAAAACAGCATGGCTCTACCATTACTGGAATATGAATGAACATAACTCGGTTCTTTGACCACCAATCCACATTTGGCAAGCGTGGTGATTAAGCCAATACCCATTATTATGACCATAACTTGCTTTCAATGGCCTTTAGATTTTAGAAGTTTCCAGTCGATTGCGTAAAATTTACGTATAGAATTCAAATTTTATCACTCAAATTCAATGAAAGAGATTACATTATAGCAAATTTTATCTTGGTTACTTGAAGAGCTATTAAATTACTCACTTCAAGTTTTCAAGCGCCCATTTTCTTTAATACGGACTCTCAAAAAATTTCGTTCTCGATTTTTAGGAATATTTGTTACATACAAATCCTATTACTAGAACGTTTTTGCCACTCTTCTTACTTTTTAACGTATTTAAAAGTTGGTTACATTTAAAATAGGGCCGGTTTCAAGGCTTTCTATTTGTTATTAAAAAAAAGTAACTAAACTAAAGTTCGATAAGAACTATTAACTAGAAATTGAACTTATTTACTAACCTGAATAAAAGTATTCTATTATATTTGGAATCGGAAGATTCTTCGCATTCTTTTGAAATAACGTAAAATATAGTTTATCTGCGTCCGTGGTACAGTGGTTAGAGTGGTTGGGCTCTAAAACCCGGAAGTCGTGGGTTCGCATCCCACGGGGAGCATCAACAAAGTGATCTTTGTGTGATTGTTTCCAGTTTGGTTAGGACATTGCAGGCTTGAATCACCTGAATGTCTGAAAAGAATGATGATTCCGTGCTTCGGAAGGCACTTCAAGCCGTTGGTCCCGACTATGTTCTAAGTAAGTCTGGTATCAAGGATAACCCTTGATACCATGGCAGACTTACTTGGAGGTCAGACGGCAATCGCTCTTAACCAGGCTTGTCAAATCTAGGATCATAGTCGAAGCGGACCGAGCTTCGTACTGGATGCAATCGGGAATACGCTGGGATGATGATTATGATGATAATTATAGTTTAATTGTCTCATAATATTATTATAGTTAAACCTCAAATTAGGTATCCGCAGAATACCAGCGCCGTGGTAGCATTTACTGCGGCACATGCTGAGCGGAGACCTATTATGTATAAGTCGTGTTAATTTAAGCCATATTTATAATAGCTATAAAAATTGTACATCCTTATACCTAATAAACCTCTTTCTATTTCTATTTCTATAAATTAAGTTACACGATAGCAGAGAGTAGCCGATTTCAATGGAATGCCAATAATGAAATCATGATTTTGACGGATGGTTTATGAGGGGCTAAATTGGAAAACAAATTAATAATTATAAATACTTTTTCAAGTTGATAAGTAAATTAAAAAAAAACGACAACCGGAAATTAGATTTTGCCCGTGCGGAAAATTTGGGATAAGACTTAAAATAAAAATATTGTGTTGTTATAAATAAAGTAATAATATAGACCATAATATTGTCTTTTTTTTTCAAAAGTAATTTTGCTTATTTTCTTCTGACCACTACACCACGCAAACAGTGAAATACATGTTTATTTATCCGTAAAAGGAAAAAATATATAACTCTTACACGTGCCTTTCCTTCTGTGAAGAATATAGCAATTGAAAAATTCAAAACGCTGGAAAATTATTAGATTCCAAGGTGCTCGTTCTTACAAAGCAACGGTTCAAATATTTAAACTCTTGATTTCTTAACGAAGCCCGGGTTATCAAATCAGCGTTTGTTTGTTGGCAGACAGACGAGGACATTTATACTGACAATGAACCTTATTTTTCATCAAATTTTCAACCTTTCAATCAAGTTTTGCTTGTTTACTTCACCTTTTATGCGTCTATAGATGTTATAATTCTATTTTGATGCGATGTTTCGTTCGAGATTGCGTAAGTAGTCGATAGTTATTAAAACCGTAGCTAAGAATACATTGATCGTGTAAAATTGTTGCTCACCCATTTAGAAACACCTTTTTTTTAATATAAAAGGGATGAAGGCAAACGCGTCAACTGATGGGCCGTAGATTTCTTCATCGCGAAGATTTTCTCAACAAGTTATCATGTTGTATATACTAGTCTTAAATTCCAGCCAATCAACGTATAAAAACACACTTAATTTTCTAATTAAAATTATACATAATTGCCTACACCACATCTAAGCCACAATGTAAACAAAAGTACACGGATTGCTACACAAATTCCGCGTCTTAGTTATTTCGAAATATCGACGCTTGAAGCAGTATAGATATTAGAAATTCGCTTCACACCAATATGAGACTAAAGTCGTTTTTATAGGTAACATTTCAGCTTGCACCTTTTTAAACTTTAATTAAAGTTCAGGTCTTTACTACATAGTATATAATAAATAAAGTGGAAATTAAGTTCTCGCCTCTTCAGAGTTCTTTACATTTTCTCGGTAGTAGGTACAATTCGTTATAATAATATTTTTACCGACATAAATTATATATTGATCTGTTTTTCGGTAACCTATTGTTTTTAAATTTTGTGACAGTTAAATTTGCTGTTGAAAAGAGTAATGTAATGCTTACCGGTTGTCTTTTAAAAAAAAATCCCGTTGTCTGGCACCCATAATACAAGCTTAGTTTGGGGCTAAACTGCGCTGTGTGAAAAATGTCTTAAAATGTATACCTTTTTTTATTGTAATCGGACAGTAATCAGACAAGATCCAGTTTAGATCTTTCAACATTATTAGAAAAAAATGTTGCAAGACTTAGAGCCTAAGTGAATGCTAAAATAATAAAACGCAGACAAAGAGAGCATAATTATCCCTAAATTCATCCCTCACGACACGACACGATTCATTATATCCACCGCGGGATAGCCTGGAATCTAAAGGTACGGGTCGATTGTCTCACAGCCCCTCACAGAAATAGACGACCTCATTTACTTATACATACATTTTACCTATACATACTCGTATGTCGCTAGAGAGTTATTTAACAGCCAATAAGATTTCTCGATCGTCAATTTGTTTACATAAAGTATAATTAATTATCATTTATTTACTATCCAACTAAGGATAATATATTTTTTTGTAGACGATGAAATTATTTGTTGACAATTTTTAAAACGATAATAAAAAGGTTGGGTTTCTTGTGCCATATTCCTCAGCAGTTCTTTCACGTCCAAATTAGTTTTCAGTGATCATAATAGATAGCAGTATTGTGGATCGCGGTAGTTTTGGGACTTTCCAATACTATAAGACTGTCTAATTCATTATTAAATACACCGGGCTGCGTGCTGGAGCCAGTTTGCCATGCCTAATCACATGGTAAATATTAAACGATTTATTTCCAAGTTGAATAATGGGTAAGATATTAAGCATTCTTATACAATCTAGTTAGAAACTAAAAAATGTAAAGAAATCTCGTATTTACAAGAATTTACTGCAAGTGTCATCCTGTTTTATGTTTAAATCCACTAAACAGAATGACAAACATACTTTAATGGTCTATAGTTGGCATAACAATAGCATGTAAACATTGCTTAAATTACCCATAAAATATATTTATTTACTGCAGTAAAACGAATTGACTTCAATCGTCCACGTACATTTTAGACGATAATAAATAGCGACGCCTCGTAAGTGTAGTCATTCAACATAGTCATGTCTTTGGGGATTTATTCCCGGCTGTTGTGTATTTTTTTTTTAACACTGCTTTGGTTTGTAATCATCGCAGGGTGAGCCAGTACCCATCGTTGTAACGATAACTTGATTTTACGAGTATTAATGGTGTGGAATATGGTAATAATGAAGTACGTGCGTAGACACCTAAGTCCTCCTAAAAATTTTGTATGCATATTTCATTGGGTTTTGTATTGTTTGAATACACAATTGGACCCGATAGGTGGCGCTCTCGGTTTGTTATCAAGGCTTAGCTAATATTATTTCTGAAGATTTTACAATCTTTGCAAATTCAAAAACTTTATTTAAAAAAAATGTGGCTGATACTGACACCTACAAGTACTTATGCTACTTAACTTATGACTACATATTATTTTCATGTAAGTAGTCCGATTTTTATTTATTAATACATTCAATAAGAATTCTAACTTATTACCCGTACCTACATAATAAAATTGCCAGTCTCGAACAAACAAACGAAATGACAGAATGGCTAATTCGACAAGCAGATAACAGAATTTTATTCCCTCTTCGGGAGCAGTTAAGTCTCGTAAACCCGTAATGTAGTTTCATAGCTCCGTCGGTTATGGACCCGAAGACTTGATAAAACGGTAAATCAAGTGATTTAAGGAGTCAGCACTAAATGTAGTTCGTCTGGAAGTACGAGTAAACTTTGACTTTGAGTCTTTAATATTAAATAGAGAAGCTATCACAGAATAGCTTATCAGTTAAAGTCGTTAAAGGAATGCCACTTACAAAATCAACAATTATGAACATTTAGAATTATTGACTTTTTGCATTCACTAAGTAAAAACAGCACAATAAGTTTTTAATCGACTTCAAAGAAGGAGGACCACTTGTTGCAATTTTATAAACATTTTTGTTAACCTTTTGCTTACTTGCACGATGTATGTACAAAACAACTACATATACTTCAAAATTACACATCAAGGGATGTGCGGTCAAATTTTGTATTTCATTTCTAAAGTAATGGGGATTTGTGAACTTCATCAACATCTATTAATACTTTCTGTTTTATTTGATTTTGTATTTCATTTCAAAGGTAATGGGGATTTGTGAACTTCATCAACATCTTTTTTCCACAAATCCCCATCATGAGGCATTAATGGGGATTAGTGAACTAAACGTTCACAAATCCCCATTAATGGGGATTGGCGATGGGGATTTGTGGAATAACCCAACAAAGGCCATAAGTTTACTAAGTCTTGATCTAATAAATATATCTAGTAAAACTGCAACAGACATTTATCTACGTAAATGTCTTTTAGGTTGTAAATAACGAAGAAAAACGCCCAGGCTTATTAAGATAAACCTCAGAGCCTTATTAAGGTAACCCTTGAAAATTTATTTTGTAATTATAAAAGCCCCCAGCCGAGATTAAGCTACAGCGGCTAATCTTAGAGATTAACTAATTACGAAGGACACAAGTGCCTGCATTTTGCACTAGTTAGCAAAGCATACCTGTGGTTAGATTTACTTATAATAGCGATGACACTGGTTTTGTCTAAGCCTATCTCAATTACATTTCTCGTACGAAGAGGCGACCAACGACTTTATGTAATTTTTTCCAGCCACAGGTGTAATCTAGGGATATTTTGCACACATCACCATCTAGTTCTTCTTTTAAAAGGGGAATGCGTTATGCAATAGCTCCTACGTGGGAGAAGGACAGGGATGTTTGGAATAGCTTTGAATGTTTTTCGGCTATGGTAATGTGGCAATCGGTTAACTTAAAATGAACAGATCAAAGATCAAGAGGACAGCTTGGCAGCATACTCAACGCTTCATGGATAATTATCCCTCAATGGAACATGCCGCAGGGCGGCTTACCACCTGACACCTAAGGAATAAATTATTATATTCAAACAAGTTTGATTATTATATACGTCGCATAAAGAAAAAACTTCTTTATTAATGTTTTTTGTTCGGTAATCGAACACACGACTAGCCGTAATTGCCTCGTAAAAGTGTGATTTACCCAATGTAGTTTATTTTGAAAAATTCGCAATATAAAAGTCTTGGCTCAAAAAAATAGAATCTGCTTTTAACTTTATTCTTATAACTTTGTAACAACTATATTTCAACTTTTTGATTTGTTTGTCTTCTGTAAGCCAAAACTAAAACATGTTTAGCTAAACTTGAGTACTGTTAGTACTTTTAGTTATTATATGGTACTGTGTGAAGTGTAATGAAGTAGGTATGATATTTTACTTTACGTTTCCTTGGTAGTGTTTCGACGTAGGTACTTTATGGCGATAAAAATTGTAATAAAACTCCACATTTAACTGATACACTATTTATTTCGCCCGTACTTTCTTTCTTTACAATAATCGATTACAAAACTCTATATAACAGTCTTTATTTCCTTTTCTATTCCCAATACAATTCGTTTTCATAATCCCTTTTTGCTTAGCGTCCTGTCACCCAATTCAATTCCGTGTTGCCCTTCTTTTTTTTTTCAATGTTGCCACCCTTTTTCTTTAAAGTCACACATTTGACTAGTGATTAATTGTGGTATATAAATTATTTTGTATTTTTAAAATATTAAACCTTACACTCGTCCATCCTGACCTTCGTGTATGTCCCCATACACGGTTTCAGGACGGATTATTATCAATGATATTATAATAAAATATGATAATCTACCTTACACTCGGCGGGGTGGCACTAACAAGATTCATAAATTATCATTTAATGTGGGTATATGAGGTCAACAACAACATTTTATACGTAACGACAATGAACAACTTAGCATAATCTTATGAAACAACAAATATAATGATCACCAACTTCGTTAATAATCCTGTAAACCCATCCAATTCTTACAGGATCATTTAACATCATTCATGACCGTAAACCCATCCAATTCTTACAAGATGACAAATCAAGATAACATTGCGAACCCATCCAATTCTCGCAATATTAAATCATGCTAACCCATCCAATTCTAGCATGAATCTCCGTAATTAACCTAAAGGTACTTAGTATTATTTCTTACTAACCCATCCAGTTCTAGTAAGAATCTCCGAAATGAACATTCAACAACAATAATTCATACTAATTAAATGCCCCCTTAATTACTTATTTACAAAATATACCATAATAGTGCATTATGCATTATTAACCCCAAGTACAAATATCAATACTTTTAACTGATTTATTATTCATAATTACACAACAGTAAACAAATTAACCTTAAGTGCATGTCCTTATGCACAATAAAAATATACAATCTCTGTGAACCCATCCTTTCTCACAGACATATTATATCCTTCATCATTGTCACAAGTTGAATAAGTTCCATTTGCAAACCCATCCATTCTTACAAATGGGACCCATTTCTAACGGACCGCCTCGCAACCCTGATCACAAACCCATCCATTCTTGCCACCAAGGCTGCGATGCGACAAAATTATGAACCCATCCATTCTCATAATTATGTCAACGTTCCGTACTTATTAACCTTAAGTGCATGTCCTCATGCACAATAAAAATACATAATCTCTGTGAACCCATCCATTCTCACAGACAGATTATACCCTTCATCATTGTCATAAGTTGAATAAGTTCCATTTGCAAACCCATCCATTCTTACAAATGGAGCCCATTTCTAACGGACCGCCTCGCAACCCTGATCACAAACCCATCCATTCTTGCCACCAAGGCTGCGATGCGACAAAATTATGAACCCATCCATTCTCATAATTATGCCGACGTTCCGCCCTTATGAATGAATGAATGAATACATTTATTTCAACCATCAAGGATCATAATACACAATTATATAAAATAAACAAACAATTTCCAAATGTTATAAAAATCACACATTAAATCGAATTTCACAAAAATGTCACAAGCAACACATAAAATTCAAAATAACACAATAAATTACAAATAATATACAATAACCAATATAAGAATAAATTAAAAACCAATGATATTATATAAAAACAAAAACAGATTTATGTTATAAGCGCTCGCGTTTTGAAGACTCAAAAAAGACCCAATTGGGAGGTTTTTTTACAGTCTGCGTCATACGTCAAATTATATCTATCTCTTTCATTTGCGTGCTATTTCGTATCTTTTGTCTTACTTATCAGTTATATTTGTCATGTGTGCAATGGAACAGATTTAAATCGTAATTACTATGAACGTAACATATCTATAGCATAAAACATCATTGTTAAAAACAGATTAAAATTGCAATTCGAATAAAACAATGTCAAAAAGATGTCAATTTAAACTTAAATGTCAAATCAATTAATTGCAGTTTTACTCTGATAATTTGTTTATTTGTCAGTATATGGACCATAGAACACTGGTTCACGTACAGACAGTCAAACCCACGAGAGAACATTTCTAAGATGGTATTGGGGCTGCCCTGAACCCTGCGGTTTAAGGATGAGCATCGCTTCCTTAACGTTGTGTAAAAACAATCGACACCATACTCAGCAACCATCCAAGAAGCGCTGCCTATTTATTTATAATAAAAAATATAAACAAATTAACATTTTAAGGTTCAGTAAAAAAAATGATTACAACCTATAATAGTATATCGTATTGTAATAACCGGGTGTTCTTTAAATCTTCAATTATTTCATATTACGACTAGCTAATATAAAATTATACCGAAATTATTTTCTATTTCATTCTAATAATAAGAATCTTTAATACACTACTTAATTAATTACTAAAAGGAAAATAAAATGCACATACAAAACAAATCTTTTCACTGATATTTGGTTAAAATAAATGCACATTTCTCTTTATGACTTATCATCTTATTAAACACATGATAGTCTTATTCATAGGATAATTATTTTTCATAAAGATATAATATGATAATATCAATCATACGATATTCTTCATCGTAACAAAGTTATTCTCCATTGGGCATATCAATCAAATGATATTTCGTATCAAATTCATATCAAACCTACTACAATTTGGACATATCATTCACATGGAAGTCCTATGTATATCAGAGTTATTATCAATTTGAACATATGAATCACATGACAGACCTATTCATATCAAATTTATTACAATTTGGACATATAAATCACAAATGATAGTTCTGTGACTGATATAATGACTATAAATAAGTAAAAAAAAAAATAGAAAAGATGACTTTGTCTCTGACCTTGTCTCTGACCTTGCCTCTGACCTGGTCTCTGACCTGGTCTCGACTTCGTCTCTGACTTCGTCTCTGACTTCGTCTCTGACTTCGTCTCTGGGGTCCACTCACGGAGCGCCGAACGCAGCCTCGTTCCCATCCTCCTGAAGGCCTCGCCGTCGCGCTCGCTCGCTCCATCCCCCTCTCCAATCCAGCAGCCCGTCGAATCCCGCGAGGACTGCGACGCTCACCACGACGCCTCCGCCGACGCTCGGGAGCAGCGCCGCTGCGGGTACGGCCACGACCGCGTCCGCTCCCATCCCCGTGTCCTCGCCCTGGCCCAACGCGACCGGAGACGCTCACCACGACGCGTCCGCCGACGCTCGGGAGCAACACCGCTGCAGACGCGGCCACGACCGCGTCCGCTCTCATCCCGGTGTCCTCGCCCTGGCTCAAAGCGACCGGATGTCTCCGCGAGACCGAGAGTCACCTTGTCTGAAACTCGAAACAAAACAACTATGTACATATTCAATACAACACGCGACAATTACCTAAGTAAGAGCTTCTGTTGTCCATTTAAAATACAAGTTTTAACTTAGTTAAAAATAAGGATAATTCAAGTTCCATAACTCATCAGACCATAATAACATGTTCAACGCAATGCCTAACGTCGTTCAGGTTTCAAAATAATACATACGACATAAATCTCATTGCTAAATAAAAACGTTACCAATGGGAATATAAATCCATGATATATTTCCTACAAATTACTAAAACGAAGTCTTTGAATTAAAATATAAAGGTATTTATCTGTAAACTAGCCTTCCGCCCGCGGTTTCACCCGCGCGTAATCTCCCCTTTCAAATATCCCCTCAAATTTCCAGGATCAAAAGTACCCTATGTTCACCGGGGACAGTGTAGCCTTCCAACAGTGAAAGAACCATTCAAATCGGTTCAGCAGTTTCAAAATTGATATTCCCGCGGAATGAGACGTTGCCCGTAGGAATTTCATAGCCATGTCCCACTCCGGGCTACAAACCACACGTGTGCCAAACTTCATCCAAATCCGTTCAGCCGTTTAGGCGTGATTGAGTAACAAACATCCAAACACCCAATCACCCAAACATCCAAACATCCAGACTTTCGCATTTATAATATTGTAGGATTATCAGGAGGTGCTTCATAGAAACAAATATTGATATGAATATATACTTTTAAACTTCTAACATTTCAAGTATAAGGCACACCCGGTGTATTGGTTTATTATAGCTGGCTATATGCTGTTATATGATTGGCTTTCATTTATAGACTTAAATGTAACACAGAGATACATGTTCAGGTTTAGACGCCATCCTAAAGTGTGCACAGTGTTGCCAGTAATTGACACATGCCTCACTTAATCAGAGTTGTGTCATACATGCTCACAACATCTCCCATATTAGACAAACATTATTTTCAATTTTACAGAACCGACTCGACTTTTAACATAAGCTCTTGACGACAAGGACTACTTAACTTAAATAATTCAACAATAAGACTATATAGTAGACTTGACTTAAAGACTTTATACCAATAAAACCACATACTGGACTTGCAGTCATGCAGTTAATATGTATGTATTTACATTAATGAGTCATTGACAGGAGTCACCCAAAAAAATAATCTTTTATATAACTTTGAACTCTTATATACATATCATCCCAAATCCCACAATATATTAGACATAACTTTGTCATATAACAACATTCATACGACATAACATTATAATACCTCACAGTCAGTCACCACCAAAATGTTTACATAACTTTTATTTATTTGTCTATTACATTATACACTCATAAAAATCCAACCGTCTTGGTGGTCCTACAATTTCCCTACACCCAGTGTGCATATTAACCGGAGCTGTATGTTCTTCCATAAATGGTACTACCATATCAGACCTAGGAGACATCCCGATATTTGAACTCTTGTGTGATACAGTTTGAGGAGACTGTAGCGGCTTTAAAACATGCTGTCTATTCCTCCTTCCTATAAATCCATCTGACACTTCAACTGTATAAAGCCTAGGCTGTTCACATTTGTTTCTTTTTGTACCTGGAATCCATGGAGTATCTGGCATTTTCTTAATATATACTTTATCATCTTCTTGTAGTCTTGGTAATAATTTAGTCTTTCTGTCATATGGTAGTATTTTATTTTAATCTTATTTTCTTCCTTATTATTATTCTTATTATTTTTATATATATATATTCTTGAAATTTGACAATTCTTGGCTTGGTAGTTGTGTTCTAAGTGAATGTAACATTAACAATTGTGCTGGAGAAAGTAAGTTTCCTCTAGGTGTATTCCCCATTCAAAAATAAAATTCTTTAACTTTGCTTAATTAAATGGCGGTCCATTTTTTGAGAATAACTATACTGGTATACCATGTCTACTAAATATATTTTTAAGACAAACCATTGCTGTTTTGGCATAAGTACTTGCCACTGGCATTAATTTCAATATAATTTGAGTAATAATCTTGTTCAGTCAACGGCACATCACAGTAAACACTTGCAGTTCGATAACAGCACTTATGCCCCCGACATAAGAGTGGAATAAAGTCCAAAGTGTTACATTTGACATGCTTTTGACTGTACTACCATATATAGATTTATAATTTTATAAATTTATAATCTATAAAATCAACACCAACTTTTTCCCATGGAAGTAATGTTACATCATGTGGGTATGACTGTTACTGACTTGAATTTGAATCCTTTTGACTAATATTATTTTCTGACATTTGCATGTTTGTAGTATTCACACAAAAAAAAAACTCTTTTAACTAAACCAATTTCTGAACAAGTAAGTTTACCTAGTACAGTTGGAAAATTCACATAAGTGTAAATAAAAGAAATAAATAAAATGACTAATTAAACTGAAATTTACATTACAAGTTTTGCTGACCTAGGACATCTAGACTATTGCCAGTGTATGACTAAATTTCAACATCAGTTTTAGACAATGAATTCTTAATATGAAGTGAATCATAAACACTTTTTGACCTAATATTGACATCACTACCTGTATTGATGATATTTACAAGTTATTTATACCATACCTACTTATATTAATTAATTAATTGTCCACTCACCTTTGACATTGACTTAGATGACTCAATATGACAATTTTGTTCTGACTGTACCTGTTGCATCTCTGTATTTGACTGAACATACTTCACTGACATATTTTCTTGTATTTGTAGACTTGGATCTCGACTGACTATTCTCCTCTTTTAATTGTTTGAGTTCTTCGAGGGAACATCTTAATTTTAATTATAGGTCTGCCGAAGAGCCCTCCTAGTCATCATCTTTGAAGATGTTGCACCAGTGCTCATGCTAAAAACAGAAAATGAACTTTAAAGCAACTTTTCTCTATTTACCAGGCTGTGGAGGGTAGATATTTTTCTTATTTTACTTTCAGAATATAAGCTATAATTACTAGAAGTAAATGTATTAGAATTTAATAGAGAAATAATTTATAGTGGAAGTAAACCAACTCTTGCAATTAAAATAACCTACAAGGGAAGTCTGTATGTAACTAATTACTTTAATAGAAACTATTTATTGAATTTTATATTCCAATATTGATAAACTTTAAAGAAATAAATAAGAATGAACACATTATTATAATACTCCCCTGTAAATCCGTTGTTGAGTATCCAGTTTGACAGCCAGCAATCAGTTTTGTTAAAAATTGTTGTTTATCCATTCATTGTGGATCTCATAACACTTGTTCTTGATATTTTGTGTATTGTTATCACTTATTTTCCATTTTAATAACTATGTCCTCCTACAAGTCCTTGTAGTTCATCTGTTTGGCTTCTGGACGCCACCATAGCTTTTGCCATTTCTTGTCTAGATTGAGTTGATCTTTCATTAACAATTTTTCTCCTAAGTAGTTATCTAGGTATGTTATTCATATTGCAGATGAACATGATTTTTTTATAAGCCGTTCCTGTAGCTGTCCAATCCAAGGTCACAGTTTTACGACATTCATTTTAGTATACAGGCAAAGTTTTTTAATGATTCATTAGCTTGTTTGTGCGATACGAAGTTATGAAATTCTTATGTCAGGTTGGTTTTCGGAGCGAAGTGACTTTGGAACAAATTTATTATAAGTTCGTCATACCTGATTTCTTCTTCATTTTATTTTTTTAATGTATTGAATACCTCCACGCCTTTTCCGTCTATTGAGTGTAGAATTCCCGTATAAATAAACAGAGCCACTTTCCTGCCATTTGATTTACATCTCTAATAAAAACGCCGGCGCGGCACATCCCACTTCTGAAGTGTAATAAAACTCCACATTTAACTGATACACTATTTATTTCGCCCGTACTTTCTTTCTTTACAATAATCGATTACAAAACTCTATATAACAGTCTTTATTTCCTTTTCTATTCCCAATACAATTCGTTTTCATAATCCCTTTTTGCTTAGCGTCCTGTCACCCAATTCAATTCCGTGTTGCCCTTCTTTTTTTTTTCAATGTTGCCACCCTTTTTCTTTAAAGTCACACATTTGACTAGTGATTAATTGTGGTATATAAATTATTTTGTATTTTTAAAATATTAAACCTTACAAAATATCTTTAAGTATTTTTTAATATTTTATGTAGGTAATTGGTAAAGACACAAATTAAGCATATATTTGCATTTTTTTTATGAAATATAATCAGTATTTGAGGTTTACCAATATATTGTTTTTATAAAGAAAAAAAAACTGTGACTACCTACCTACATACTTGCATGCAAACTAAAATTCTATTTTACTTTTTCCTATAATACAGCTTTAAATAACGTTACAGAAACTTCTTGTCATTTCCCTTTTCAACAAAAACCAACGAAGGTCAAAGGAAACTTGACACTGATAATGGAAAGGATATGATAATAACCTTGGAAAAGGGTGATTTTATCAAAAGATTTACAATATTGATCTTTTTCAGCCAGAGTTCGTTGACCTGTGGGCAGCGTCACCTATAATTTCTACGGGTCGTGGGGCGTTTCGCCCCACGAGCTATTCGACCCGCGGGGCGAATCGCCCAAAGACCCTTTTTGAAGTGGCACTTTCGCCCCGCGGACCGAAACGCCCAATAACTTTTCGAAATGGGTCGATTCGCACCGCAGTGGGGCATAGAACAGCTTTCTTATTTGATGGATGATTTTGATCGAAAATATATAGTTTTATTACATATCTCTAAAAGTACAACCGTGCACAAAATAACAGAGCAAACGAAATAATTTATAAGTTAGAAATGTCATAAGCCTATTGAGTACATTTTTCGTGTTATTGCACTGCATTATTATTGTATGTAAAAATATTATGTAAAATAAGTGCAAAAAGTTATAATTTTACGGATGTGATTTTGCATAATTACCTAGTTATAAGTAAATAATAATGTACCTACATCATTACCTGTGATTAGCAAAAGTAATTTGTATGAAAATATATATATACCTATGTATTAAGGGTGATCAAAATGTAATTTTAAACCAATATTGCCTTATTACGTCAAAAGATAACATATTATGCCGAGTAAAAATATTACACTCTTGTTGCACTTGTCAAAAACAAGTGGGTATTATTATTAGCATTATTTTTGCTCAATAATATTTATCTTTTTTAGGAAGACGGTTAGTACTTAGTCTGTGATTATCCACATCTAAATAATATATTTAGTGTACATCAAAACCCGTGATTAGCAAGAATGGTTGTAAGAAAAAGACATAATATTAAGGGTGATCAAACTGTGATTTTAAACAATTGCCTTATTACGTCAAAAGATAACATTATGTTGAGTAAAAATAATACACTCGGTGCACTTGTCAAAAACCAGTTAGGTATTGGCATCATTTTTGCTCAATAATAATTTATATTTTTTATAGTAAGACCACAGAACAGAATAGATTTTTTTTTCTATTCCGTGAGTAAGACGGTTTAGTACTGAATCTGTAATTATGCCACCTCTAAATTGTATATATTTTTTAAATAAATTTGATTATTACCGGAATTTATTTTTATCAGAATCTTTTATTTTCACTAACCACTTATCTACCCGTCTGTACAAATAAATGGAACCCTAAATTTTTTTATATGAGTCAAGCTGGGCATAAAAAAATGCGCATTGGGTTGCTTCGCTCCGTGGTCCGAATCGACCCATTTCAAAAATAACTTGGGCGATTCGCCCCGCTGTAACCACTGCGGTCCGAATGGCCCCATTCAAAAAGAGCTCTTGGGCGATTCGCCCCGCGGGTCGAATAACTCGTGGGGCGAAACGCCCCACGACCCATTTCTACGTAACTACTTATGCACTACACAGAAACAAACAGTGAAGTTACATGAATCATGATGTCGTAACCTCTTTCCAGATAATAGTCAGGTCGCTTACACCATGATGCAGGATTTTCAAGTTCGGTTGTTACATTGGAGCGACTTTCATCTGACCTCCGTAACCCTTAATTAACAGGGGAACGAGACCAATTCGACGATGGCTACACAGCAACAGTGCAAATTAAATTTTCCTCACGATGTTTTCCGTCACTGAAAAACTAGTGATAAATTCGCCAATCATTAAATTAGACATCTCTTGGTCTTGGGTACCGTACCTTTTGCTCTACTCATGACTGCTTGGTTACCTGAAAATATATTGAAAAGTCTTAAATGCAAATTGCTCATTAATCACTTTTGATGTGACATTAAAAAAAAGTTGTATTTAGTGTTTTCGAAAGTAGTAGTAGAAACAATGTGATTACCTACATAGCTTTCTTATGAAAAAAGAAAAACCAAATACGTAGTAGAGAGACAGAAACAATTTTTGCTGTATTTAATGCATTTTTCCTCACTGCCCTTACTCGTTTGTTCCACTAACACCTATCCACAAATCCATTCCGCGCGATGTTATAAATAGATAAACAAACAACTGGACGATCAAGCGAAATGACTTTTAATACGTACGCAGTTAAGTCCATTCTTTACTATCCGAACTACAATAAAGAGTTCGCTCGTAAAGTAGCCATTAAGGGGAAACCAGTACTACCGTAAATGTACCATAAATTGCAATAGTAAAGTGAGAAAATGGCTTACCGAACGGAGGCAGTGTTTAGAGTATTTATGTGGAAGTAATCGGTGGTCGAGGTTTACTGGCGGTTTAATGATGACTTGTGTTAGTAAGAGTTACTGGCGTGGAAGTGTTATCAAGTGAGCGCAAGAGCTCTTGGAATTAAGAAGTTCAGATTTATGTGTGGACAAGTCTACACGCTTCAGAAAATACAATAATATCACTACATAGTATAAAACAAAGTCGCTTTCTCTGTCCCTGCACATGTATGTACGCTTAAATCTTTAAAACTACGCAACGGATTTTGATGCGGTTTTTTCATTAGATAGACTGATTCAAGAGGAAGGTTTATATGTATAATAAATGCATAATATAGTAGAGAAACACTGATAATTTTAGAGGTTTTTAATTTAAGGTCGTAAATAATCACATTTTTATGCGCTTACATTGCAAACGCTGGCTGAACCCTACGAGATAGATCAAAATAATGTACTACATTATTGTACACCTTAAAAAGTCCGCGATGGTATATGTCTATCTCTTAGGGATAACCCACAATAACCATTTTCCTTTACTTATTACGATAAAATAATGGCTTATTTACGAAAAAGTGATTTTAAGCAATACAGTATTAATCCTTATCCAATAAAGTACCATAAATAAATTGTGCATATAATATCGATCAATATGGCCCCTTACATCATGTAATTTAAATGAATAGTTTCGAAGATATTACAGACTTGAAATGCAGGGACATAGCGGTTGCGGCGGTACCGGCCGGGGAGCGAATGGATGGACGTTTGTTATTCTTTCACGTAAAAACTACTGAATTGATTTGAATGAAACTTTACAATAATAATACGGGATCCGGATAACGATACGGGATAACGTCCTATAGTTCACGCGGGCGAAGCCGCGGGCGGAAGGCTAGTTTTATATAAAAGAGGGTATATGTACAGGCTACACACATATATACGAGGGTATATGTAGTGTACAGACAAGTATTGAAAAGTGAAAATAACTTCTTTTGGAAGAGCGCATTCCTTCCTTAAAGACCGGCAGCGCATTTGTGAGGGATGATAAGTAGTCACTTACCATTTAATTAGGTGTGCTAAATCCTCCTCTGCCCACTATTTCAATAAAAAAACTTCTGCTAGTTACACTACCTAGCGCAGTGGCGCTTCTAAAATTCCTACACTCATTTCCAATTTATATCAACCAAACGGATCTTAGCAATACTAAATAAGTAGGAACCAATTGATCTTCCAATTCCAATGTTCCTGTTATTGACAGAGACGAAGGTTTAAAGGGATGTTACGCTGCAAATACTATTAGGATAGATTATCGGTAGTCTTTTAAACCTAAAGATAACCTAAAGACAGAATTACCTAAACCACTAGATAGGTACGGACGGCAGCAGATCAACCTACCCTAATTTGTCAAACATTCTCAATTGAAAGAGAACTAGGTACACACTTCACTATGTGAAGTGAATAAAGCTGAAAATGAGTTGTAGAAATTTGAGAGATTGGGGTAGTCTGATGTGTTGTCGACTGTACACACTTTAACAAAGCAAGCGGGATCAATAACGAAATTGATATAAATATTTTAAGACATTGTTTAATTTGCTGTTTCTTTGTTTCAGGTAATCTCCAAAATTGTTGGACCTATTTTGCCAGGGGTGTTACTAGTGGACGACCGGTATAATATAGTACCTATATTTTGAAATTTAATTATGTACGAGTATGTATTGAACACTACATAAGAAGATCTTAGTATTGTATTGTAAGTAAGTAAGCATAGATGCAACTCATAAATTTTATTTTTATGGAGTTAAAGGTCAGAAAAAGTGTTAAAAAAATATATTTGATACTTCAATACCACACTTCATGCTTGGAAAACAGACACAGCCAGTTCCAATAAAATGGATTCTAAATTTAAAAAACTCTCCCTTAACCGATTTAATGCGCGAACGAAAAACCTATTAAAATAACGTCCATTATTTCTACACCGTTAATCTCTGGTACATCACTAAAATTACACTCGGAAGATCGGGATCAAGCCAAGTGTAGAATAACAATGTCATTACGACCCTAATTGGAGTTTTAATTAATTTAATCTGAAGTTAGAATTAGCTCTTACTCGAATATTCCCAGAAAGGGCACAATGTTGTAAATTAAGTGGGCGATAACAGATAAGTGAGAGGTAAGTAGGATATTTAGTGCTGTAACTTCCAAAGATGGGCAATTTATTAGGTTTAATAAAGGTTAATTTCTAGTTTTCCTATGATGGTGTTTGAACAGTACGAATCAAAATCAGTAGGAAAACCATTTTCTATTACCCAGAGCTTTTTTATACTAGATCAGTTGGCAGACAGACACGCAGCCCACCTGATGGTAAGGGGCCACTGCGGTCTATTCCATTGCGGGACACTTCACCAGAAAGCGTCGCTAAATGGTGGTTTTCTGGTTTAGTCAAGGTAATTGTATAGTTTTATTAATTAAAGGAAAATATTATTTTGCACTTTGTGTCTGGAAAATCATTCGTTTTGTAATTTCTTGACTAGAAAAGTTTCAAAACAAATTATAAATTATTTACATCAACTCAATACATTTTCGATATAAATGGCAAATTCACTTCTATAACTTAATATCGAATAAGGCTTTGTTCGGCGTTTCAATTCAACTTAAACTTATGTGATACAAATACTTTGAACTTATTGTTAAACTTACGTTTAGCTACAACTCAGACTTTGCTCAATTAGATTTGTCTTTTTAAAGGTCAGATTAAATTAGAAAATAATATTGGCAATGTTCCCCACCATTGAAATCAAGTCAAGCAAAAGTTGTGAGTCAGGATCGTAACAGATGGAAGGATTTGGTCTCTGCTTACCCCTGCGGGAAAAAGGCGTGACTGTATGTAGGTATGTATGTATGAACAAGTCATCGTCACAATGTTGGATACCAAATGCAAATTGACTATCACAAACCCAAGCTTGTCCGAAAAACTTGACTTGAATTATTTTGCACAATGTTAGAATTTTGATTTTCGAATATGTTATTACCAGAGGTCAGAATTAGGTAGAGTAGAACTAAATAAAAACAAACAAAGATAATTAACATACAATTTTTATAAGTTTACTTTAATGTGGCAACATCGCGCTTATTGGAATTTTGCAACTTCGGACATCCGATGTCATTGATGTAAGTTTGGCAACGTGCGTGCAGTAGTTTAAATTGTGTAAAAGTAAATTACTTTTTATTTAAAAAATCACGGGATTTTTTCTGCTCTTTAAAATTAATATTGGGGTTTGAGACATGTCCACGTTATTTATTCTTTCACTGTATGAAATCAGTGTAAGTACCTACATGAATAACTCTATTTCCGACCTCTGCTATATTTATGTATTTTTAACTGCCTCCGTGTTACAGTGGTTAGAGCGCTGGGCTCCAATACCCGGAGGTCGTCGGTTCGAATCCCGCAGGGAGCATCACTTGTGTGATTGTTTCCAGTTTGGTTAGGATATTGCAGGCTTGAATCATCTGAATGTCTGAAAAAAATGATGATTCCGTGCTTCGGAAGGCACGTTAAGCCGTTGATCCCAACTATGTTCCAAGTAGGTCTGGATTCTCTTGTAAGAGTTACGGAGGTCAGATGGAAATCGCTCCACTGTAATAACCAGGCTTGTCATCTAGGATCATAGTCGAAGCGGACCCTGAGCTCCATACTGGATGCAATCGGGAATACGCTGGGATGATGATGATGATTTATGCAAATTTTTAGGAAACAATTGTTCTAAAAAAGCCTCGCATTACACATTCCCGCTAATACCGGCGGTGTCGCTAAATTGTTAAGAATGACAAAAGTTTATTGTTATAATCGTGTGAAGAAAATCCCATGATTATTAAATAGAGTGTAGAATAATAAAAGCATTGAAATACAACGAAATATTAAATTAATGGTTTAATGGAACATAACGAGCATTAATTCATTTGGTACATTTGGAATTGATTGAACTGTATCAAATGAATTATTGCGATTGGAATGATTTCATTGGTACAATTCGTCATTGTGATTTGTTGTTTTAATTAATTTAGGGATGTTTATACCTACTTTGTGAATAACCTAGGCGGTTGAGTGATTTAAGTACCTTGCTGCGATTTCCATGCCTTGGGTTAAATTTTAAAATTGTTTCGGGTTTTTTAACGTCGCGTTTGCGTTAACCCATTGAAAAAAAAATGTAAACTCCCCAATGGGACTGGTTATGGTTAAGCTTATACCTATTATGTTACGGTAATTTCATTTTAATGCAGAAGGTGCAATGAAATTGAGACTGTTGGAAAGCTACACTATCCCCGGGTGACATAGGGCATCTACTTTAGATCCCAGAAATGTGGGGGGAAGGGGGGATCATTGAAAAAAGAAATTACGCGCGGGTGAAACCGCGGGGCGACCGCAAGTAAAGTATACCTACGTTATGTGTATGCGTTGTCTGGCAACCATGGCATTACCAATACTGAGTTTTGGAATAAATGGCGCTTTGTTGTGAATTATGTTTAAGTAAGTAAAAAGCCTCGCCTCGATGGTTTAGTGGTTTAAGTAGGCTGAGACCTCGGGGTCCTGGGTTCAATTCCCGGGTCGAGCTAACTATGTGTCAGTTTTTTCGGACACAGTTTTTTTTGTGATTAGCAACTCGCATTTGGCAAGCGTGGTGATTAAGCCAGTACCCATCATTGTAACGTTAACTTGATTTCAAGGATGGAGGCCCTTTTCCCCAAGTGGGACATTAATAGGCTGATACTTGACTTTACTTTAAGTAAGAAGCGACTCCAGAGAGTAATGTAGTGTAGAGGATTTCCATGTAATTAGGTGTTTTGTTCGTGACGTCAGTGATAAGTGCTCGTTAGCAGTCGTGACTGGCTAAAGAGGTGCCAAGTGCCGGCTTTTCCTAGAGTGTGCCACATAACACTTTTTTAAAGATGGGTCGTGGAATGCTTAATCTTGCTGAAGTACTTTAATAAAGCATAATATTTGAATTGATTGATTGGTGAACATTTCCTCAAGTTGTATTCTTGTAGTCAGTTTTTTACCTCGGAATTAGGTCCACCCAGGACCACAAAAGGATGACCTGATGTTTCAATAACTAAAGCTTCGATTTAGTAACGCGTTGGTTTTATAAACCCGTTACGGAGCAAAGGAAGGTGAAATTCTTTACTTACATTCGCCAAAATTAAAAAAACAATATGTTATAGTGTTACTGTACAGTGGTCACCTAAAATGAAACCTTATTATATTGACTTTTGTATGACATTTGACTGCAGAGGGTAAAGCAGAGGATTTTCATGTTATTAAATTGTTCGTGTCATAGTCAGTTCGCCGGCAGCCGGCAGTGATTGGTGCTTGTCAGCAGTCGAGACCGACTGATGAGGTGCCAAGTGCCGGCTCGTCGTAGAATGTGCCATAGGCATATGTATAGGTTGCGCGTCTATTTGAAATTGATATGCTCAGATTAAAAATAATAACAATATCGAGTGTAGCATATGTTTTTTTTTAACTACTGCAGCTTGCAGGGCGGCCAAATTATCTGGGAATAATAACATCTGACTATTGCTTAGGGTTTGATTGAAGGTTTTGCACACTCCCTGAGATCAATCTGGAGAGGCAGTGAGTTTTGTAAATTGCTGAAATTGTATAAAGTATGTGTTTGAGAGGTAGGCAGTTGGACTGGACTTGGAAAAAGTCCTATTACCAACCAGATTCAATGCAGAAATCGAACCCACTACATCCGGATTTATTTCTACTCAAGCGGCTTTACCACTGTGCCACATATGCTGTAATCACTACTATCGTAAATATGGACATAACCAAGATGATACCTCAATTTGACTAATTCTGAAGTGGGATTAATATACTGTTATATTTTTATGCATTGATAGTTAATCATTATCAAAAATATTTCGATTGAGATCCTCAATGACACGAGCGTTAAATTGAAATATCCGAACACAAAAGTTTTGCTCTACAAAGCGTTTATTAATTCACCAATCAACACTGGCAGCGTCAGCACTTGTCCATAGAGGTAAATTCCATTCCATTAATAAAAAAGGTAAAGTTTTGTAAAAATGGATTATCCACTTTTTCAATTTGGTCGGACAAATGAAAAATGTGAAATTTTTGGACATACTGTGTGTTGTGTTTAAAATGTCTATTGAAAACGAAAATAAAATTAATTTCACCTTGCATATTCATAAAACTTTTGTACTTCAGTATTTTTGGCCTATTATCTTAGTGGAGTCATTTTAATAGGTTACATGTGACAGATCATTTACGCAAAGCAATGTCACAGTATTACAAAATTTAAACTGTGGCAAGTGTGGCAATGTGCTATTTATGTACATACAGGAGTATAGTGCAGTCATTGAAGCGAAAAATACGGTCTTACCTCCGATTTTTTTTACTGTGAACCGATTTGCATGAAATTTTGGAATTAGGCTCATCTTACCCTTAACTTCAAAAGTGAAAATGATCTGAACTCCGCCTATTATTTTTAAGGGGTGTAAACAACCCCTTAATGGAAAAATTTACATTGAGCCATTTTATCGCTAGAAAACATGTCTAATCGTAAGTGGTGAAATTGTAAAGTATTTTCTAACATAATTACCTCATATTAAAATAATTTTCAACCCCTTGAAAATCTTACATCCTTTGCAAACAACCCCTAAATTGAAAAAATCACAAAAAAATACTTTGGTATGACATAAAAAGATGTAAGTATAGAGTAAGTAATATTTTATATTCTCTATAATAATTATCAAATATTAGGGGGTTAACCCCTTTCAACCCTTGAAAAATACCCCTTGATAAAAAAAAAAAATTTTTTTTGTTAAAATGAAAAGGATTTCAATATTATTCCACACTCTCGAAAATGATTATCATATTCTTTAGCTTTTCTACCCTTAAAACTACCCCTTAGTTACTAAGTAGAACAAAATATGATAAGTTTTTGGACCATAACTACTTCAATTTTCATGCTATCACAATTTATAAAAAACCATTGTAAAGGTAATTAAGAGAGCTACAACATCCTATATTGCAATATATAGTAAAAAACCTTTTTCTAAAACGGTGAAGGGTTAAAGGGCTTAAGAGAGGCTGTGATTGCGCTGCCACGCGCTCTTTAAACAATCATATCTCCGTCAATTTTTGTTTGACAGAAAAAACAAAAAAACCAAATTGTTCGTCAGAAAAATACCTAAATTTTTAATTCGTACACTTTTATACGTATCTGTCGTCATTTTTGAGATATTATGAAAAGAAAGTGGGTTTTTTAAAAATTTGAAATTTTGATTTTTTATTTAATCGTGACTTTTTTGAAAAATATGTGTCCTGAAGCAGCCAAACTGATAATATCTATCAAACTCTTCATAATAAAGTTATTTCTAGGCGGAATACGATTAATTTTAATTTTGGTGGAAATGGCACTTATGAAACCCATTGATTTTATAGAAAAAACATTAGATGCTCCCCTTATGTTCAATACAGCTCACTTATTTTACGCGCAAAAGACTTTTTAGTGCTCATTTTAAAGCTTATTTCAAGCACTACAAAACCCTTTTGTATTAGAATGCATAAAATGCATCTGCTCGCAGCTAGATGGCATTGACCACATCGATTAAATTTCAGACAGAATAAAAACGGCTTTGATCTTTAATATCTAGCTTAATATTGCACTTAGAATACTTTATAAAAATTCAAATTGTTCATTATTTTACCTGCTACAATTTTGGTCTTTATAAAATTTTCGATAAAACGTATATTTTTGGAGATATTTGCAAAAAACCGATGAAATACGTGAAAAAATTGCAAATTTTCAATTGCCAATAACTTGAAAAGTATTGAATTTTTTGAAAAACTGTATAGATGATTTTTTGCTTAAAATTAGGCCTTCTATCGATATCCGAGGTTATTTTGATAAAAAAATAATTCACCCCCGAGAAGGGGTGGCAACCACTCCCATGGTGGTTGCGGAGTTCAAATCATTTTCACTTTTGAAGTTAAGGGTAAGATGAACCTAATTCCAAAATTGTATGCAATTCGGTTCACAGTAAAAAAATTCGGAGCTATAATGCTTCAATGACTGCACTAGTAGTCTAATTTTCTAAATTAATAATTGTAATAAAAAACCATGTTGTTTTCTTGAGTTTTAGTCCTTTAGCGTAAGGTATATTTTTCTTTGCACAAATGAACTGTCAAATGTTAACTATTATAATGACTCTAGTATAGCGTTAATTGATGTCGAAGTGCTAATGGGACAAAATTATCCTGTTGAGAAAAAGTGTTGCATGAAACTCGACAAAAATAAAAACACTCCTATTTTTGTTAACCCATAGCACAGAATATATTTTATAACGCCTTTTTTTTTTTTTTTTTTTCGGAGGAGAATGCGTTTATGCACCGTAACCGCAGGCTAACTAAACCTGCGGCCGTGTGTGGGACTCGAGACTAAAGCGTCCACTACCCACTAAACTCCCCCGGTTCCCCTTCACACCCGATTGGGACAAGCCGGTGCCAGCGTTAGCTATTGACCAGCCCATCCCCGGGTACCCCGACTTGAGGCCTCAAGTCGGGGTGGCGCCTAGGGAGGGCCACCCGAGAAACAAGGTGACCCTCAGACTTGGCTCGGGCGACCTGTGCAATGCGGACGTTGGGGAGCTACCCCCGCCCGCAGGTCAACCCTCAGGCCGGAGGAGGCGTGCTAAGTGAGCTCGCCTTCTCCGGCCTGGCCGTCTACGCCGGAGGGGAGCAGCGAGGGGGTCGTCCTCGCACTCCCGCTCCGCTGCCTCCTTCTGCGACATTACTTCCTCGCAGAAGGAGGCGGCCGCCTCCCACGCACTCCTGTTGGCGACCATGGCACGAACCATGGACGCCAACGAGAGGCGTCCACCGCCTAGCGCCGCGATTAGTTCGCGGCGCTCGTGTCGCCAGGCCGGGCACTCGATAAGTGTGTGCTCGGCCGTGTCGTCGGGAGCGTCGCAGTGATGACACTGCGGCGTCTCCTCCCGACGGGGGACACGGTACAGGTAGTGCCCGAAACTTCCGTGTGCGGACAAAACCTGCGACAGCCGGTAGGTGAGGCAGCCGTGCCGGCGTTCCACCCACTCCCTCAACACCGGACGAATGGCCTCAATCGTCCAGTGGCCGGCACTTGGGGCTTGGAGAGCCTCCGTCCATTTGGCCAGGGCCTCTTCCCTGGCCTGGACACGACCCAGCGCCACCTCCTCCAAGCTGGGTCGTTCCCCCCGCATCCTTGCCGCGACCCGGATTCGATGCACCTGGGCCAGAACCAGTGCATCGAATTCCCACGGCGTTGTGCCTGCTAAGACACAGGCAGCACCGTGGGAAACTGTACGGTAAGCCCGCACAGCCCGAGTCGCGATGACCCTCTGCGGTCTCCGCAAAAGGGCTTTCAGCCTGAGGGAGAGGCTCTCCGCCCAAACAGGGGCTCCGTAAAGTGCCATCGACCTTATCACCCCATGATAAAGCAGACGGCACCCAGGTCCTGGACCCCCCACGTTGGGGAGGACCCGCCCGAGGGCTGCGGCGGCGGCACACAGCCGTGGAGCGAGGAGCTTAAAATGCTCCTCAAAACTCCACCGGGGGTCCAGAGTTAGGCCGAGGTATTTGAAGTGCACCTCGACCGGGACCCGGACCCCCTCCACCCGGACTTGGAGCCCCCGTGGGGTCCTGCGGCGTGGGGCGTGGAACGGCATGGCCCTTGTTTTCTCAAGGGCCACCCTCAGCCCCAAGGAGCGGATGCGCCGGACGACAAGGGAAGTGCCGACCGACGCAAGGTGGACCGCATCCTCCCAATCGCTCGCTCTCGCCACGACCAGAGTGTCATCTGCAAAGCAGACGACATCCATCCGCGGCAAGAGCGAGCCCCGCAGGACCCAGTTGTACGCCAGGTTCCACAGCAGAGGCCCGAGTACGGATCCCTGGGGTACACCCGCCGCCATCGGCCACGACTGGACGCGTCCCTCCGCGTCCACGTATAGGACTGTCCTGTTGCGCAGGTAGTCCATCACGAGGGTGCGGAGGTAGAGGGGCACTTGGTGGTATTTCAGTGCCTCCTCTATGCATTCATGGGGGAGACTGTTGAATGCGTTTGCGATGTCTAGCGACACCGCAATAACAGCCTCCCCTCGTGCTGTGGCTGCCTCAGTCCACCTCTTGAGGTGAGCCACCGCGTCCATTGTGGACCGGCCGGTGCGGAAGCCATATTGGCACTCGGCTAGATCCGGGCCATGGTTTTCCAGGTGCTCCAGGATCCGGGAAGCGAGAATCTTCTCGAAGAACTTCCCGGACTCATCAAGGAGCACCACCGGCCGGTAGCCCGACGGGGAATCAGGTGGGCGGCTACTTTTCCTAAGAAGGACGAGCCGCCCCACCTTCCACCTCCTGGGGAAGCGGGCCGTTGCGATACATGTATTTAGTACCGCGCGGAACCGCTCCTCCAGAGGGCCCGTGGCGAGGGCCACCACCTTAGATGGCACCCCATCTGGCCCCGGAGCCTTGTTTTTGGCTCGGAGCCGCCACCTACCGGTCTCGAACTCGTTATCTGAGACCGGGGGCCCATCTGACCACACCTGAGTGGCCTCGTCCCCGCCCGGCATCGAAGGAGGCGTGAAGGGTCCTGGATTCGGAAAAAGAGTTTCCAAGACCCTTCTGAGAAGGCCTGGCTCCATAGAGGAGGTAGGGGGAGCTCCATCGGCGAATTTTCCCCGCACCATTCTATACGGTCTCCCCCAGGGGTCGCGATCGAGGAGGCTCAGGAATTCCTCCTCGGCGACCCCTTTAGCCCTGCTGATTTCAGTCCGCAGGGCCCTTTGTGCCTCCCTGAACACCTGGCGGAGCTCGTCCTCCTCCCCGGGTGCTCGATATGTGCGCCTGCGGCAGCGCTGATATGCCTTTCGGGCGGCAAGGGTGGCGGCGCGCAGACCTGCCACCTCTGGCGTCCACCAATAGACTTCCCTCCGTCGAAGGAAGCCTCTGGACCGAGGCATGGCGGCATCGCAGACGACTTTGAGGTCGTCCGCGAAGAGGTCCGCCATGCCGTCCGCATCACCCACCAACTCGGCTGAAGGCTCCGCCCAGGACCTGAAAATGGCCGCTTCTTTTGCGACCTCAGGGCAGAGCTTTGCAAGCGACCACCGCGGGAACGACGAAACTGTTCCCGCCGCTGGACCCAACCTCACCAGGGCTTCAGCTGGGCCGCCCACGGAGACTCCAAATCGGACATAACGATGGTCCGATAGGGACTCCGCGTCGGCCATGACCCGCCACTGTACCACACGAGCCGCCAATTGGGGAGTGGCCAGGGTGATATCAATAACCGATACACCCTGCCACCTCACACACGTTGGTACATTTCCCCTGTTTAGAACCTGGAGTCCGGTGCTAAGCGCCCAGTCAACCAGGTCCTCGCCAAATGGATTGTTATATGCGGAACCCCATGCCGAGTGTTTGGCATTGAGGTCCCCGCCGAACAGGACCTGGTGGGGAGCCGCCCTCCGCACCACCCCCTCGACCGCAGTCAGGAAGATTTGAAACTCCGCCCGACTGCGGTTCGGTGAAAAGTAGACGGACACCACTACTATATTGCCCCACTTGACGGCCACATAGCCGGGGCCGCTTTCAAAGAGAGCTAGAGGGGGCTCCGCATTCCCTACTATCGCCGCCATCCTGTCAGTCGAGCCAAACCAGCGGCGTGTTGAGGGAATGTGGTGGGGCTCCGACACCATCGCCAGATCGACGCCCCACTCCGCCATCGCCTGACACAAAAGGTCTTGTGAAGCGGGGGAGTGGTTTACGTTTGCTTGTAGAATCTCACCGATGGACCTGCTACTCATTATTGGTTTCCATCGGGGAGACTTCCTGGAAAGCGGCGGTGGTGGCGTTAGAGGCCGGGGGCGCTGCTGGACGAGCTGGGACGGGGTGCGTGCGGCCCTTAACGGGCGGCGAGTTGCACTTGGGCCCCGTCATTCTGTGAGCCGACTCGCAACCTCTGTCTGCACAAACCGCGCACCTGTACGGAGCCGTGCAGCTGTTTGCCACATGACCCTCCTGGCCGCATCGGTAGCACAAGCGGCTGCGGTCCTTCTTGGAGGGACAGAGAGGTGCTGTATGACCTTTTTCCAGACACTTGTGGCAGCGCATTGAGCGCTGCTCAAGTGCCCGGACAGACGCGGAGCTCCAGCCGACCGTCAGTCGGCCCTCCGTTACCTTCGCCAGAACCTCTACCGGGCAAGACACAATCACTGAGCCCATCCTCATGGGCCCAGTCGCCATTGACCCCACACGAAATTGTTCGGGGCGGCAGCATGCTTTAACCGCCAGGGCTGCCTTTAGTTCTTCGGCCGTGACGGAATCGTCAAGACCGGAGACCCTGACATCTGCAGTCTTTACCGGGCGCGTGACAACTGCCTCTTCCCCCAGAATTTCCCCGATACGGGCCGCTAGGCGATCGGCTTGGGAGGCGGTGGCTTCTTTGGGAAGCTCCATGACACAGGCACCTGTCATGGACCTGCGGAACTTCCCAGGACCAATCCCTATTTCGGCAAGGTTGATACCTGCTTTGGCCTTCAAGAGGGCTTGGCCGTAGTTGGCCCCCTTTGCCATCGCCTCTGGGGTTAGGGCAACGACTACCGCTAAAGTTTTAGGTGGCTTCGGCAGCTTAGGCGCTGACTTCACTGGAAGTTTGGCCGTCTTCTTCTTTCTACCGCCTCGCGTTTTCTTCCCGCGGACGAAAGTCCAGTCCTGGTCTTGATCAACGACAAGGGGCTGAACCTCGTGAGAAGGCCCCGGTAACTGTTCAGCTGCCCTTGCACTTTGGGGACCTAAGGCGGCTGCCTTTTTTGCGGCCTTTTTGGGGGCTGCCTTCTTTGGTAGATTTGCCGGAGGTGCCAGGGTGGTCGGAACCACTTGGCTTCTGACGGCATCAGCATACCTTGTGGGCGTTGGAACCGGAGCCGAAGAAGAGACCCGATGCCGATTCAGCGGCTGGGCTGAGGCAGAAATCGGTGCGGGTCGATTTGCCCGTCTATCAGCTGCCAATGGTGGGCGGTGGACTTTGGCTGGCAGAAGCCTGCCATCAGCCTCCAAGCCATCCAGCCTAGCGCCAATGACTGCACTAACATGCGTCATTAACTCACGCTGGAGGCCAGCCATAGCCTCGCTCAGGTCTCCTCGAAGGACCTCCACTGCCTCGGCGATGCTTCCATTTTCACGCGGAGCCACTTGCTTTGGGGTGGGCGCCTTGTTTGCCTTTTCCATTTCAGGAGCCCCGCGCTCCGAGAAGGCTCGACGAAGAGCCGCCACTTCAGTTTCGAGGGCCGACAGCTGCCCGCGCAGGCGCTTGTTGTCAGCCTGTAGACGACGAACTGCCTCCCCCTCGTCCAAGGCCGTGGCAGACTTGATTGCCCTCATCAAATCGCCATGAAGGGCGTCTCGCACCTCCTTTACACTAGTCCCCTTTAAATTGTGGGACTTAGTGAGGATCTTTTCAATTTTCTGAGCGCCCTCCTCAGCAACTTTAATTATTTCCTCGCGCGACATCGGCAGCAAGGCGGGGGACTTTTTCCCCTTCTTCGTGCGGCTACGACTTTGAGACGTCTCTGCATCCACTTCCGTGAGCGTAGATTCGTCGGAGTCAGATTCCGAGAACCTAGGCCCTTCATTAAGCTCCCTCCTTGCTTGGGAGAGTCCTGCCGAGTGGTGGTACCCTCCTCTGCCTCCTTTTTTGGCGCGTGGCACCTTTGGTGGCGCCATCTCCGGGCTAGTGCGACCTGAGCCCATGCCCTCCAAGTCCGTCGCGCTTCCATGAACCGACCTTTTTGCGGCCCTCGATCTCGTCGTAACACCGACAGTAGCTGGAACGGCTAGGGTGTTATGCTCCCTTCCGCTACCCTTTACACTAAACTCAATGTCAGACCTGTCTGACTGAGACCAATTAATGGCCCTTCCAACCTCCGAACAGGTCGGGGACGGAAATCTGTCCGAAGACATGGTTTGTAACAAACCGACAAACACAATTGGAAACAACCACGAACACACTGCTAGACAACGAGCCACTAGGTGCCCGCTCAACCTGAAACCGGAGATCACCTCAACGGCCAGGGAGCTGGGAAACTCTAGAAGCAAAAGCAGCGATTAGCGCAATAATAAGAACTAAACGATATCGTATTAGCACCTATTGCCCCCGAAGTGTACAGTTCGGTCACCAGCCTGCCACCTGCGTTACCGGGGTCAGGACTGGGAGAGCCAGGGGAGACGACGAGGACGTATGTACACTTCAGCGCTTGGGGGCCTCCCCCATATTTTATAACACCTACAAATACATTTGTAATCATTCTGTATGTATGTGTTGTAGCTGAATTAACGATCTATTTGTTGAACGATATACGTTGATGATGACGCTACAAATACATAAAACTTCAAGTAAAGTATACTAAATATTTGCTCAAAATGATTAGGAGAAAATAAACGTTTTAATTGAAAACATGACACAGTTTCAAAAGCTAAAATTAACTCAGATTTCCCGGTCTCTTAGAAAACGTAATTGCGGTAAATACATTAGATTTAACCACTTCAAAAACGTACCAGGTAAGTGTGAAAAGATTATCAAATTACAGGGGCCAAATTCGGGAGTCTCATTTGAAAAGCGGACTGATACACTTAGAGACACAATTAGGGGAGCATACATGATAATATTTATAAAATGCATTAGTGTTGCTAGAAAGTCTATTAATTGATTTTATTTATAATAAGGCCGCCATGATTGTTTGCCTCTATGTTTTTCTCAGTAAGTTTGCCAGAGCTCAATTAGGAAGAGCATGGTGTTGACAGCGGGACGATTTTTTGTTGTCTACGTTATGTTTTTCGTTCTAATTATATTGTTATGTCCGTACCGTCGTAATAAAGAAAGAAAAGAAAGAAAAAACATTTATTGACCAAACAAGAAAAAGAAAACCTAAAAGATAGACAATACATTGATATAGCAAAAAGCCTTTTCTAGTTAAGAATTCAAAGAAAAATTTCTGCAAAAAAACATTTATCGAACAATCAAACTGAGCAAACAAAGCTAGAATATGGGAAGATTTCAGTAGTGCAGTCATTGAAGCATTATAGCTCCGAATTTTTTTACTGTGAACCGAATTGCATACAATTTTGGAATTAGGTTCATCTTACCCTTAACTTCAAAAGTGAAAATGATTTGAACTCCGCAACCACCATGGGAGTGGTTGCCACCCCTTCTCGGGGGTGAATTATTTTTTTATCAAAATAACCTCGGATATCGATAGAAGGCCTAATTTTAAGCAAAAAATCATCTATACAGTTTTTCAAAAAATTCAATACTTTTCAAGTTATTGGCAATTGAAAATTTGCAATTTTTTCACGTATTTCATCGGTTTTTTGCAAATATCTCCAAAAATATACGTTTTATCGAAAATTTTATAAAGACCAAAATTGTAGCAGGTAAAATAATGAACAATTTGAATTTTTATAAAGTATTCTAAGTGCAATATTAAGCTAGATATTAAAGATCAAAGCCGTTTTTATTCTGTCTGAAATTTAATCGATGTGGTCAATGCCATCTAGCTGCGAGCAGATGCATTTTATGCATTCTAATACAAAAGGGTTTTGTAGTGCTTGAAATAAGCTTTAAAATGAGCACTAAAAAGTCTTTTGCGCGTAAAATAAGTGAGCTGTATTGAACATAAGGGGAGCATCTAATGTTTTTTCTATAAAATCAATGGGTTTCATAAGTGCCATTTCCACCAAAATTAAAATTAATCGTATTCCGCCTAGAAATAACTTTATTATGAAGAGTTTGATAGATATTATCAGTTTGGCTGCTTCAGGACACATATTTTTCAAAAAAGTCACGATTAAATAAAAAATCAAAATTTCAAATTTTTAAAAAACCCACTTTCTTTTCATAATATCTCAAAAATGACGACAGATACGTATAAAAGTGTACGAATTAAAAATTTAGGTATTTTTCTGACGAACAATTTGGTTTTTTTGTTTTTTCTGTCAAACAAAAATTGACGGAGATATGATTGTTTAAAGAGCGCGTGGCAGCGCAATCACAGCCTCTCTTAAGCCCTTTAACCCTTCACCGTTTTAGAAAAAGGTTTTTTACTATATATTGCAATATAGGATGTTGTAGCTCTCTTAATTACCTTTACAATGGTTTTTTATAAATTGTGATAGCATGAAAATTGAAGTAGTTATGGTCCAAAAACTTATCATATTTTGTTCTACTTAGTAACTAAGGGGTAGTTTTAAGGGTAGAAAAGCTAAAGAATATGATAATCATTTTCGAGAGTGTGGAATAATATTGAAATCCTTTTCATTTTAACAAAAAAAATTTTTTTTTTTTATCAAGGGGTATTTTTCAAGGGTTGAAAGGGGTTAACCCCCTAATATTTGATAATTATTATAGAGAATATAAAATATTACTTACTCTATACTTACATCTTTTTATGTCATACCAAAGTATTTTTTTGTGATTTTTTCAATTTAGGGGTTGTTTGCAAAGGATGTAAGATTTTCAAGGGGTTGAAAATTATTTTAATATGAGGTAATTATGTTAGAAAATACTTTACAATTTCACCACTTACGATTAGACATGTTTTCTAGCGATAAAATGGCTCAATGTAAATTTTTCCATTAAGGGGTTGTTTACACCCCTTAAAAATAATAGGCGGAGTTCAGATCATTTTCACTTTTGAAGTTAAGGGTAAGATGAGCCTAATTCCAAAATTTCATGCAAATCGGTTCACAGTAAAAAAAATCGGAGGTAAGACCGTATTTTTCGCTTCAATGACTGCACTACAGTAAAACAATCGGTGTCCGAGTTGTGGCCGAGATAAACGCAAAGATCTGTAGGCGGACAGAAGGCTCGTTTGACATAATGCGGACAGAATCGATGTCTATTGTGGATAAGTCTGACATGGCATTTATGAAGAAAGGTAACTGGTTAATTTCCAAACAGTTACAATTATTGATATTTAGTGTTTTTTAAACTTAAGTTTGATGCCCATTTTTATTAAAATATTCTTGGACACCTCTAACAGCCCATTACCCGGAAGTAAATTTTAAATAAAATTCAAGTTATCTATATACATATAATAAATTTGTAGAAAAGTGGTGTCTGTACAATAGAAATATATTTAAAAAAAGTAGCAGGGGTTGTTATTATATCGATACCGAACCCGAAATTGTAATTAAAAATTTTTTTGTCTGTTTGTCTGTTTGTCTGTGTGTTTGTGCACGCTAATATCAGAAACGGCTAATTCGATTGAGATGCGGTTTTCACTAATATATTGTGGTAAGCTTCACTTAACATTTAGTGTTTATTTCATGTCAATCGGTTCATAAATAAAAAAGTTATGTCAATATAAAGGTACCTACACGCCTCGCGCCTGAGCTGCGCGTCCGTATATAAAGCGCGCTGAGAGTATGGCGAATAGGTAGTTGCATTCGATTATTGCGATTTACTTGAATACTGACAGTTTGGATATTTCATTTATTTATATTTAAGGGTTTGTAGGTTAGGTTGTCTTTCTTAATTTTCTTTAAAAATTTGTAAATAAATATTGTAAGCATTTGTTATAGGTTAGGTATTTCTTTCCTTGATTTTTGGTATACTTATCTTAATTTTTTATTTAGGGTTTGTATATATGAATAATTTATAAGTATTTGGTATAGGTTAGGCAACTCTTTTTGATGCTGACTGTACCTTTTATTCGATGAATATGTTCATGGTTATAGAAATAAATATTCCTAAGAATGAATTTTTTTTATTTGAAACTTTGTGTTTAACTGTTTTTATTTTCTATCGATAAAATCATAAGACCGGAAAGCAATCCCTGATGCAATGGGACCACGGGGAATGAAAATTACCCGTGGACCCGTTAATGGGTCGACCCAACGGGACCACGGGTAAACACTCAAATTTTTAGCTACCCAAAGGACGGTATTTGTTATTTAAAATTTGCTGCCCGAAAAGTCACTATTCCACGCGGACGAAGTCGCGGGCACAGCTAGTTTAAAATAATTTTATAATATCCGTCTTCTATCTTATTATGTGGTGAATACATTTTCTTCTGTTATTACAAAGAATATTTTATGAGAGATTTTGTTGAAAAACAGGATAAATGGATGCTTGTAACTTCTGTCACCACCGTCACCGTAAACACCGTCTGTCTCCTGATATCAAAAACTAATAAAAATATTCTTGTGGACCATTGGAATGTCCGCCAGTGTACTGTCGCCGGTCTTAAATGTAGATAATTTTAATGGCGCTTAAGCAGGCCCTTTAAAAACCGCTCAAGCAAAGGGCTTTAGAACCCTAATCTTAAATTTCGTATTTCAAATACTAGAACTGCTATTTTGCTAGGACCATGTCACGCTTCAAAAGTCACTAGGAACGAACTTCTGAATTTTACCTATTTTTGCGAATTAACACTGAAAAGTGAAAACTATGTAGCTTCGTATATTCGAAATATTTCCGCGTGGAAATATGAAACGAATTTCCCACTTTTTTGCTGAATATTCGAATAAAAATATTATTTGGTAAAAATATCGAACTAATATTTATTTTCATATAACATGCAGTTTGCATTACAAATGCCAGCTTTTTATATATTTCTTCTGGCTTGACACTTTATAGGCTTTCATACCTCTAAATCAACATCGGTTCAATGGTTGAGGATGGTATAGAGGAATGAATGTTTCTTTCAGGTCTACCCATATTCACACGAATAAAATTAGTAACCGAACTCTTAGTTGAAAAGTCAAGAACAAAATCAAGATAAAAAAAGACGACTCCAAATATTACAATATACACACAAGAATGCATAACCATTTTTAACGTTTTAGTAAATTTTTAACCAACTTTTAAAAAACGAAGTGGTATTTTTTTTTGTTTTGAAGTCGGTATTTTTAAAACCAATTTTACAATTCAAAAATATGCAATTATCGTCATACAACAATAATCACCCGGTACCATGCGTTTGAATATAACGAAAACCCGTACGAGAGAAAGAAAACAGATTCCCAGAGTGGAAAATAAGTTCAAAGCGCCCGGTGAGCTTGAGTGAGAAAAGCCAGTGGAATGGAAAGAATTTCCACCAGGCTGGGCCGAGGGAGCCGGGCTCATTCATCATTTTAACATACACGTTTAACGGTGTTCTTGACCTGGTTTGACAGTCGGGACGATTTTGAAACGTGTCACTCATTGACGATGGATGAATGGTTCAAATTATTTGCCAATTGCAATGACGTTCAATATACAACTAGACACCCCAATCTCTAAGAAAAATTCCTCAAAAAACGTCCGAGCGGCGTTGACACAGATGACATTAACACATTCGTTTAAATTAACACCTTATCTCGTGGCAGTTAGTGTTTAATGTCAATTGTATACAACTAAACAAAAACTCTGCCCATTAGTCGGGTGGGCAGACTTTTGCTTCGGACAATATTTGAGCGTGATTGGGAGTCTAGTTTTTTATTTGAACGTCATTGGCCAATTGTTTTTTTTTTGACCACCTCCCTGTAATAGTGGCTAAGCCGCGGGTATAAAAACACGGAGGTCGTGGGTTCGATTTCCGCCTTGGGTCTGGTTGGTGGTAGGGCTTTTTCAGAGTCCGACTGGCTAGCTACAGGTGAAATCTGCCGCCATAACAGCTCTGGCTGTGTTCTGGCAATGTTAACTGGCAATGGGAACAGTCGAAATCAGAGGCTCGAAGATCAGATGAGCCTACAGTTTTGCAGCACATTAAGCAACGCTTCCAGGTGAAGTGTCCCTCAGTGAAATAGTAGCCGCTTACCATCAGGTGGGCTGGGTGTCTGTCTGCCAACTGACATAGTATAAAATAATAATAATAATAATATAATCAATGCATTCTGACGAGTCACGACATGATACGTAACACAGATATAACCCACCTTAATGTCATTTTATATTAGTCACGAAATGGAATAGTGTTGTCTAACTGTTATAGTGCGTTTTACTGTTAATAGCAGATTAACGTACCAATTATCCGATGTTCACCCTTACCCAGAGTCATTATGAGTCCACTGTAAGTGACCGTTTACGAAATAGCCTTTTTTGTAGGAGTTTATTTATTGTATACTTAGTAACACGTGATCACTTTTGATTAATTTCATATAAATCGACACTTTATAATATAACACGAGCAATGACTCCAAAAAAACTTAGTCATCTCACGAAACAGCCTCTCTCTCATAGTTTTTTTACTTATTTAAAACAATTAGTGTTACTGTTTTATTTATATGTCAAATAAATAATTTCACTTTCACTTTCAAAAACACGGACCTCAAAAACTGAAAAAAAAATCTGAAAATATCCTTTTTTTAATCGTATGCTAACTAATCTTATTTATTTAAATTAAAAAATAATAAATTTAAACTTTAGACCCTTTAATCAGCTCCGCAACATGCATTTTGATTGTGTGATAAATATAAAAACATAAGCGTAACTGGTGTTTTAATTAATAATGGAATGGAATAATCTTGTCTGGCTGTAATTGAACCTTTTAATGTTTATAGCAGATTAAGGTATCCATTAACCGTTTGTTCAGAACGCTGGGTTAAATTGCTCGATTTAAGACAATTGTAATTAACAGTTTTGGGTAATGTGTTTTTTCATTGATCTGACATTTTTCCTCAATGCAAGAAGTAGGTACAAAGTTCAAAAAAAATTGTTACACTTCGCAGTCTTATGGCTCATATTTTTTTCCACCTAAAACACATGTATGAATCTTTTTTAACCGTAATATCTCAGGTTCTTATAAAATAAAATTTTCAATACTACTCGTTAATATAATAATTTAATATACTTACTAAGCGAACAATAAAGACATTGTCACCAAAAACATGGGAATATCCAAATTAATAGCATGACTTAAAGGTGCACAGCGCCATCTCTTGGCAAAAGATTGGATCAATTTGCTATAATCTGTAGGGGTAGTTCCTTCTGAGGAATGCACGCAGAAAGTACCACCAGGTGGTTTACCGGGTGGTAGGATCCTGTACTGGGCCGTCTAGGTGGTTACCACCGCAGTGCCAAATATTTTCCCGTGAAATAGAAGTGTTTCAAGCACTTCTGTGTTTCGGGGAAAGGGCACTGAAGCTAGTGAAATTACTGGGTATATGAGACCTAATAACTGTCGTCTCGGTGTAGCGGGCGCAGGGCAGTGTCAGACAGCAACTGCTTAGTTACTGTTTGGCATTGAACTGTCTAAGGGCAGACGTGGCGCTTACCATCAGATGTACGATCGTCTTGTTACACATTGCAATAAAAAAAAAGTATTTACTAATTAATTTCTATTTACTTATACAAAATAATAGAAAAAGGTCTTTCTCATATATAGAAAAAGGTTCTTTGACATATTTGTCACTTGTTTGGTAACATTTGAACGCCGAAATTACACATATGAATGTGCCTAAATAGCATCAATGTTGACTAGCTATCCTAAATTAGCGTAACTAATAGAGGACTGCAAACAAATGAATATATAATCGTGAAGCAACATCACGTATTCCGACAAGCTTGCCCATTGTTATTCAGAATATGCAATGGAATTATGCATCAGAATGTACATAGTACATATTGTAATCGTGTATCAGATAACATAGGTATAAAATATGATTTCCTTGAACGACATGGAAGCTAACTGCAATAATTATGATACGTTTATCATCCCATACGACCTTTTTGGACGCCAAAGTCGTCTATACTTGACAAACACCTGCGGGCCCTGTGCGCCAACGACGTCTTTACTTGACAATAAACTCTGTCTCTCAAAATATTGATTAAATATCTTTAAAACTATTACTGGTATTTTTTTTTCTTCTATTCGACATTATAGAATAACCCATCTCTGGCGTACAGGACACGACAAGTGCGTTGGTAGCTTGGCGTTCAAAAAGATTGCCAAAGCCTCTTCTAACAGCATTAAACTTGTCTACATAATACACTTTCGCTGTTTTAATTTAGAGACAGTAACTCCATGTCCAACAGCCTTCCATTAGGGCGCCCTAGGGCCCTATAATAAACTACATGACATTGAATATTAAAAACCTTGAATGTGCGAGCTAGACTCATAGACGGTTCCGTGTTGTTTTTTTGAAGTTGTATTTTTTGAGACTCATAATACATATGTATATTAGCCCATTCAAAATAACTGTTGTCAACATAATTTAAGTTAAATATTGAGAGTTAGAACATCTTCCACACATTTGAGAGTTTAAGCTCATTTAAGCTGCTAAAGTGATAATAATTTTTGGTTTGAGAATTTGAGAGCTGAAGTGGACATAGGATGGGAACTTTTTATCCCGAAACAATATCACACTCCTTCGGAATATGGATCGAATTTCATGATCATGCAATTAAATACAAGAAGAAAAATATTCATAAATAAAACTTGAATGGGTACGACCTAAAAAGTTTTTTTTTACATAAATACTTCTATTGTGTTATTGTTACGACAAGGATGTTGGTGTTATACGCAACATTAGTCAATCCGTGATCACGGATGTTGCAGTTTAAATCCGTTTTATTATATTATGAGAAGTGACCGTCAGCGTAAATATCAGAACCTACTACATGACAGTAAAGAACCCTAAAAATCATCATTATGAAACTGATTACATTGCCTAAGTTCCTGCTCTGATTAACTTTATAGATCCCAGGGGAAACCTGGCTCTTGTGAAATGTTAGTCCATTTTAGATTTCGCGTAATTTTTCTTTCATTATTATAAAGAGTCGATTCCCAGTCGAGTTTCTACTTCGATTTGGGCCAATAGATTTTTCTTTGAACCGAGTGGTTTTTATGAAAAAACATTAATTTAAAATTAGGCATAATGGAATTCAAAAGGTACTTTCTTCTTGCAAATAAGTTGGAATTTGTTCATTCGAGAATATTCTTGGCTTGTGACCTTGACAAAAAAAGGTGATTACGAATTGAACGACTATCAATTTGGAATAGTGCTTTTCAATATTCGCAAACACAACTATTTGTGGTATGAAAACCTATAATATAAAAAAGTTGATGAAAGTGTTGTGTGTTTGTATACTAGTGGTGACAGCGGCTTTCCTCGCTTAAAATTGATCCCCGCCTCCAATGAAAGGGATGAACATATCATAATTAATTAGCATCATTAGCAAAGGCTAATGATGCTGTTTAAAATAATAACTTTCTGTTTTTGATGACCAATAATTTTCTCATGACATCAGAAAGTTAACATATTTTCTTAAGGCGTTAAAATAATTTACCCGGGCTGTTAGATTTTTACATCAGGGGCTCCAAACCTTTAATTTTGTTAAATGATCAGAAGGTACTTATTATATTGACAAACTTTCCCTTTGGCTTACTTCGCAAGTAAATGATTAAATCTTAAGAAAATAAGTATATATTTTTATGCCATTAGGCATTAGGTCCGCCTTATGGACTCCTGATTGTGCATTAAAGATAAATAAATAAATATTATTTTTTAGCTGTCCATTGTAATTATATCCATCTGATGATCTATGTCTCGATAAGGGTGAATTAACATTGTTAAAAAACTTCATTTATAAAGATACTTTCAAATATTAAAATTGACTGTCAAAGTTGTAAAACTTGGTTGTCATTCGTATCATGCTAATAAGGTCTTCTTTACAAAAGTTAGACAATCGCATTCATAACTTTTCGTTGCATAAACAGTTCATGAACTGATCAACTTCATTATGAACTCCGGTGATCTGCTTACCTTTGGAGAAAGGCATAGGCTCTTTCTTTGATATCTTTTTAGAGCTTCGGAAACCTGACACGCACGATCTATCTATACTAATATTATAAAGAGGAAAGATTTGATTGCTTGTTTGTTTGTATTGAATAGGCTCTGAAACTACTGCACCGATTTGAATAATTCTTTCACTGTTGGAAAGCTACTTTTGATCCCGGAAATGTGGGTGGAAGGGGAGGGGGATAATTGACAAAAAGAATTACGTAAAACCGCGGAGGCGACCGCTAGTAGCTCATATAGAGATAAGATAATGAAGCCATTTCAGAAATCATAAAAGGACAATGAAACCGTACTTGCTAAAATGATTCAATGTTAATATTACAGTTATTGTTCCAGTAGTTTAAGTATCTGGCTGTGACGTCGAGGTTATGGGTTCAATTCCCAGGTCGAGCATTGTTTCGTTTATTTTAACACGGCTGGGGTTAGTGAACACAAATCTCTACATCACAAATTATTATAGCAACCAGTGACCATAACATAATTATAGGCTTGATGAAAATTACTCGTACAGATGCTTGATTGCGCTGCAATGGAACATTATTAACTAATATCTATGACCCATTCATCCGCAAAACTCATCCGAATTATTTTACTTCCCCATTCATCCGTAACTATATGCCCTACTCATCCGAAAACTGAATTATAATTAAATAATAATCTGTTCATCCGAAAACCGCCTCCGTGGAACAGTGGCTAAGCCGCTCGGGTATAAAAACACCGTTCGTCCCACTGGTGGGACGAAGCTTGGTGGGACGAACGGGAATGAACCGTGGGTGGTTTCGATTCCCGCCTTGGGTCTGGTTGGTGGTAGGGCTTTTTCAGAGTCCGACTGGCTAGCTACCAGGTGAAATCTGCCGCCATAACAGCTCTGGCTGTGTTCCGGCAATATTAATGTGGGAGCCAGTACACTTGAAATCAGAGGCTCGAAGATCAGATGAGTCCACAGTCTGGCAGCACATTGAGGGACGTTTCCAGGTGAAGCGTCCCTCAATGGAATAGGCCGCAGTGGCTACTTACCATCAGGTGGGCTGCGTGCCTGTCTGCCAACTGACATAGTATATAAAAAAAAATATTCCATATTCCCTTCTCATCCGGCATGAAACTGTCTAAACTCATACTTACTTTACTTTCTTTTATTTTCACGAGTACAGTTATTGTAAACTGTAAACATAAACACAGATTCAACGATCACGGTAAACATATCTAAGAGCTTAAGCGTCTCACCAGAGAATATTGGAAGGGAAAAGGAATATTCCCTAAGTGCAAAAATAAGTGAGTTACATCTCGAAGGGGTGTAACAAGGATTGAATTTGAATTAAAAATCAAGTCTTGAATATAAGATTTGAATGTAGGTATATTTTGCCATATTAGACACACTTCTTTCTCAATGCGTTTTAGCTGCCATCATCTAGTATTTGACAAGTTTAGTTATAACATTGCAGCGACTGTCATCTGAGCTCCAAAACTTTTGATAGAGAAACGAGACCGATGAGATTATGGTGACACCGACAGCTACACCTCAGTCATTCGGCTTTGTAGTTATGATTTCTCGCGATGTTTTCGTTTACCGCCGACCTTGCGGTAAATACGGACATAGAAAAATCTTTAGTTTCGCGCGACCATGATTTTATCCATTACCCTTGAAATCACGCTTGACACTATATGACTGCCATAATAAATATAATTTATTAGACACTATGAAAAAATCACCTCATAGACTTGAATCCACTTACAGAATTCATCATCATCAGCCTATATACGTTCCCACTGCTGGGACACAGACCCTATCTCAATTGTGAGATAGTGTGGGCCATACTCCACCGCGCGGGCCCAGTGCGGGTTGGTGGGGCTTGACGACTAATATTTACATTATGGTAAATACCTATCAGCCGGGACCAACAGCTTAACGTAAATAAATGTCTATAAATGTGGTCAGAATGGTCACCCATCCACTAACCTACCGCGGCGTGCGTAGCTTGACTTTCGTTATCGCTAACGAACCACTGTCACAGCTGCGCCACGAGCGCCACACAAAATTAATGAGAAGATATCACCAAAATACTACAAGGCAAGAACGAAATGATTCATAAATTCCTACTCAGCACAATCACCTGCAAAATTACCTTTACGACAAAGGAGACTCGATTCGAACGTGGAAATAATGCCCGGGAGACTTGCCGGGGCTTGTGAGATGTTTGCTAGATGTTCGAGGTAGGGGATGAATGATTGACGAGATTGTGCTATAGTTATTTGTATTCCTTTAATGTTTTAAATAATACAAAAATCATCAGCATATACATATGTATTAATAATATTTTAATAGGTTTCGTCTAACAGGTTTGATGGCATAATTTTGGTGGTAGTGACTCTGTTCTGTGTGCCAGGGGTCGCGTTTTATCCCATCCAGAACAGACATTTATACATGTGACGAACATCTTTGCTTGTCCCGGGTCTGGATGTTTATCTGTAATTAAGTATACATAATATATATTTTGTAGTACCTTCGTTGTTTCTGATACCCATAACACAAGTACTCAGGCTACTTGCTTTGGAGTCAGATCCATGTATGTCACATTGTCCAATATTTATATTTAAAGTAAGATAAAAAATGTAGTCCGGTTTGACAATTTTAGCTCTTCCTATCTGGACCCACTGATGTTTTAGGAAATAGTCCAGTCAACGAAGCTCTAACTTTGCCATTTTAGAGGAAAAGCTGAAACCGGTGCCAAAATTTTCGTTAATGATCCCGTAATAACATACAAAAATTGCAGGGTCGTGAGTCACCGGGGTCATACGAAAAAAAAATGGAAAAAGTTGAAAAAATGACTTTTTCCCAAAAATCTCGAAAACTAAAAGAGATATGAGAAAAAGTTTTAAACAAAAGTTGTAGAAAATTACTTTGTCTATAAAAAAGGTCATAATCAATTTACGCGTATCGCGCACCGTTTGCTAGGAAATCGCGTACAAAGTGCGAAAATTCACAAAACCGATGTTTTTCGCTATTTAAATAGGGATTTTTAAAAAATTTTCAACTGAGAATGATTTTTATGCTTTCTCCGATATCCCCAAAGAGATTTCTTTCTAATTTTTATTGATTTGGGTCAACTTGAACACGTGCGTTTTTTGCAAGTTTTGGTGCGCGATTTTTTTAGGTTTTTAAAATAAATATAGCCATAATCCCTAATTTAAAGGTGATTATTTTCTTATATTTTCTAGTTAAACCAATAAATATTAACATCTTATATTTTAGATTGCCACCACATCTGAAAATTTGTCACCTGATATGATATTGCGCCACCAGTTCTTAACCCTAGAAGCCTAATCTACGTCTGCGAGGCGTACACGAAACCGAATATCGTTTGTTTCTTTATAACGGTTGAAGCTAGCGCATCGTGCTCTTTCGCCAACTCAGTGGCCACCGGGAGCTAGCGTACGGTGACCGTATCATTAAGGTAACTCTCGCCATTTTTGATTTATCGAAGTATTGCACGCCTGCGAGACGTATGTTTAGGCTTTGCGTAACTTTTAATAAATACTGATATTTGTATGGACTAATTCTTAAAGTTTACCTAGTCTTTTGAAGTCTGATTAGTTTTAATGTTTGCTCTAAGAATAACTAATAAGAGTTAAAAAAAGAAAATTTTCTATGAAAAAAATAACATTTTTTTTGTTGATTTTGAAGAAGTTGAATTTTTCGTTCCAATCCATTCACCTAGTTTTATTTTTGTAATAAATAACTGTGATTATAATAATTATTCATAGCAGTGTTATTTTATTTTTAGCTTATATACCAAATTTAAATTTCCACTACAAAAAAAAAACAAAATAAGGCTATTTTTACATAAAAAACTTGAATTATATGTGTACGCCTCTGAGACGTATGTTAAGGCTTTGTGTACTTCTGAAATAGATTAGGCTTCTAGGGTTAATATGTATGACAATCGGAAGTAACACAATGGAAAGATATACAGATATAGATAATAGAAAAAGCAAAAAGAGTGCAAACGAAAAAAAGAACAGATAGAAATGGGTCCGTTACGCAACCAACAGCTCTTAATCTTGCCCACAAACACTATAAACTTCAAAAACATAGTAATTTAAAGTTATACATAGATAAAACAACACTTCCATGTCCTGCAAGAAGAAAGTAATTCATTTGCGTGATCATTGCGTTCATCAGTAACCAAAAGAAATGAGCGTCCAGCTGCAAAACAATTGCAGCTCTTGGGTGCCGTTGGGGTTAAGCGGCAGCGCAGACGACAGACTATCCGTGACAGACTTTTTAGTCTGCGAAAATAGAACGTATGCAACTGTATGGAGTAACGCAGACGACGCACAAAAAGTCCGGCGCACAAAAAATCCGCGTTATTCTGGCAGACCACGTCGCTCCGCGCCGCGCCGCTCATAAATTTTTCGAAAGTATAGGACGTACCCAAAATTTTCTTCTTTTTTTCTGTAGGACTTCAAGTACAAAATAATACTTCGCGATCTCTGCACGATTTCCATAGCGTCTACGTCCCTACCGACAGAATGATCGAAAATGTGCGTCGTGTACGTAGTCTGTGAAAAATCCGCGACCGATTTGGGCGCCATGCAGACTTTTTGTGCGCCCGCAGACTCGATCACACAAAAAGTGTGCCGTCTGCGCTGCACCTAAAGGTGGGTTTAGCTAAGTTGAAACAAAGAATGTGCAAATTTAAAAGGGATATTTTTAATTGTACATCAAAATAACTGATTGCACACCAAAGGTTAGGTTAGGTTAGCAATTCAGTATTTTTTTGATGCACAATCAGTATTTTTTGATGTGCAGGTAAATACAACCCATTAAAAAAATGGAAAAACAAAAGAAAACTTTACTTTGCTGTTGGTCTGCAAAACTGCCATCAAGATATTATAATATAATATATATTATATCAAAAGCATATACATATTGGTTTTTGGAAGCATTATGCAGAGTAAGAAGTTTGAATTTTGACACCAACACCACCAAAACGAATTAAAAGAAGTTGATAATTAGAAGAGATATTTGAGTCACTTTTTCGGTTATAATTTTAGAATTAAAAAGACTACAAATTAAAAATACCCTGCTGTAACTTACCAATGGTTGAGTAAGAGTAAGAGCATGACTGATCAAATCGCGTATCCACACCATATTATGGCTAGCACGTCGTACGTGCTAAAATTTTGCCAACTCAACTTATAGTTTTGCCTGGACATGCTTGATCAACTGTCATTTGTATATTCAAAAAGGTATAATAATGCAGTTTTACAAAAACGTGACTCCAACATGTAAAGTTTTTCAATAAGAGCGACGGTACTTTGAACTGAAATATTTATTTTATTTTAAAGTACATTTTATAACGCTATTTCTTCTTCTTCATCCCAGCGTATTCCCGATTGCATCCAGTATGAAGCTCAGGGTCCGCTTCGACTATGATCCTAGATTTGACAAGCCTGGTTATTACATGGAGCGATTGCCATCTGACCTCCCTAACCCTTCAAGGGAAACCAGACCCACTTGGAACATAGTCGGGACCAACGGCTTAACGTGCCTTCCGAAGCACGGAATCATCATTATTTTCAGACATTCAGTTGATCCAAGCCTGCAATGTCCTAAACAAACGAAGTGATGCTTCCCGCGGGATTCGAACCCACGACCTTCGGGTTTTAGAGCCCAACGCTCCAACCACTATACCACGGAGGCAGTTGTGGCAATACCACCTATACGGGTTATTTTATTCCATTTTAAAGTTCGATCGCTCTCAATGAAAAACCCTATATATCAATCGATTCAGAATAAAAAAACTGAATTAACTGCATCAAACGCATTTTTTACTTCTCCCCCAAATGATTATGTCGATTCTGTTTGTTATGTGGTGCAATATTTAATATCGTTGGGTGCAATCGATTCAGAGCGAACGAGCTTTTTGTTGCTTAACGGACCCATTTCTATCTGTTCTTTTTTTCGTTTGCACTCTTTTTGCTTTTTCTATTATCTATATCTGTATATCTTTCCATTGTGTTACTTCCGATTGTCATACATATTAAGAACTGGTGGCGCAATATCATATCAGGTGACAAGTTTTCAGATGTGTTGGCAATCTAAAATATAAGATGTTAATATTTATTGGTTTAACTAGAAAATATAAGAAAATAATCTTTTAAATTAGGGATTATGGCTATATTTATTTTAAAAACCTAAAAAAATCGCGCACCAAAACTTGCAAAAAACGCACGTGTTCAAGTTGACCCAAATCAATAAAAAATTAGAAAGAAATCTCTTTGGGGATATCGGAGAACTCATAAAAATCATTCTCAGTTAAAAAAAAATTAAAAATCCCTATTTAAATAGCGAAAAACATCGGTTTTGTGAATTTTCGCACTTTGTACGCGATTTCCTAGCAAACGGTGCGCGATACGCGTAAATTGATTATGACCTTTTTTATAGACAAAGTAATTTTCTACAACTTTTGTTTAAAACTTTTTCTTATATCTCTTTTAGTTTTCGAGATTTTTGGGAAAAAGTCATTTTTTCAACCTTTTCCATTTTTTTTTCGTATGACCCCGGTGACTCACGACCCTGCAATTTTTGTATGTTATTACGGGATCATTAACGAAAATTTTGGCACCGGTTTCAGCTTTTCCTCTAAAATGGCAAAGTTAGAGCTTCGTTGACTGGACTAAAAAGGCTAGTAAGGTAAAGGACTGCTTGACTTTAGACCCATTATATTTAATAACTACATGTCGTAGATAAATATGATGTCGTATGTAAGATACTATCGTGAATCGATCTATTTTGTACTCCATGCTATCGCAACAATAAGAAAATCTTGTTTACGTATAAAGGTTGTTGTTGTTGTTCCTTTCAAAGTTTCAATGAAATATTTTTCTTTACTTCTCGTGTTGACCCGACGTGCCTTAGCATTTTGTATACTTACAATTTTATTACAAGCAGTGCAGCACTTTTTCTGAATTTTATTGAAATTACAAAAAGATTGTTACGTGCATAATATTAGATATAAGTTTATCAGTAAGCTTTGTTATTCTTTTAGGAAAAGTATAAATCTTAAACCATCATGGTCATCCACGCACACAACCATTAAGAAAATTGGCCTATATTCGCCACGCTGTGGGCAAGAAATTGGCGATTGCAATACGTGGCTTTCGTGACGCTGCAGTCCGTCACCGGCCTGATGCATTTATTATTATTTGGATTTTGATGGTTACATCGCCATCAGTCAGTCGCCAGTTAATTTGAAACCAGACTACCCATAATGTTCAACAGAAACATGTGACTGAAGTCACATGGCTATTGTTTATCTTTCCAACTAGCCTATCCTAAATCTTAAAATAACTCTTTGAGGGTTGAAATTGTGGTAAATCGTGATAGTTTCAGACCCAAAGTTGGTTGCGGAAGTGAATATTCTGACCCTTTAGATTGAAAGGTTATTTATAAATTACTTTATCCCAAAGGAATAAGGAAATGGCCAATAAAATGACGATTGTGGGGTGTACTTACGCTTTAGGAAATTGGTTTAGTATTCGAGCATTTGTTGCTAGTTCATTTTTACTATAATGATTCCATTATTCTGACTGTAAGTTGCAGGATCTCCAAAAGATACGAACTTTATGTTGCTTATACTACTTTTATCATGGATACCTGAAACCAACAGCCAGAAGTACCCGTGGATGACCCGGTCAATTGCCTCAGGGCGGGCAACAATTAGTCTCTCCTCGGGTGAGAAGTGGCACAGTTAGTCCCAAGTCCCACACACGGCCGCAAGTGTCACTATTCAGCCGGTTATGCTACTTCAACGAATTCGCATCTGCAAAATAAATGTTCCACCCCAAAGGTGACTTTGCCCAAAAAGGTAATATTGTATTCAAGTATGCCATAAAATTCCACAAATATTACATACATAATAAAGAGGCCCAAATTGTTCGGTTACTAGGACCCACATATTACATCTAGTAAAATGACTTCGCCCTCAAACATTTCTACAAAAGAAATATAACAGGCTAAAGGAAAACTCAAGAGATTCTTTGAGATAGTCAAGTGTTGTTACTTAAGTTTTTTATATTACAAATATGTATGTTATAAGACTTTTTAAGGAGACATGTATCAAAGTTATTTAAGTAAGTAATCTTTTGATATTTACATTTTATTTGGTAAGATTAAAGGGACTTTATTCTTAAACGTACTATTTGAAATATGTTCTGAAGAGTAATGAGAATAAAATGAAAATATTTCTTAGAGTCGTTGTGCAAGTAGAAGTCAATAATATGATATTTGATTTTTTTTTTCTGTCTGCCTTACTGTTATTCGCATTTCATACAAAATTCATATGACATAATGATAACTGACGAGTTTTGATGAAACTGTTACTCGAATAGTTTCATAGATATTTGTTCTTAACAACATAAAGATGTTAATAATTTTAGCAGAAAATCTTTTTAGTCTACCTCAGCTCAGAAAACTGTATGATTTATTATTGAATCGGACTGATAAATGTAAAAAAAGAGTGGTGCTCTCTGATTATGTAATTTCTTATTATCTATTTTTATTCCTATTACTCACTCGTTTATAAATATCGCATTTAGTCTATTCTATAAGTATATAAATACATTTTAATCCACTTATTTTCAGAACAGAAACAGTATAATATTTTGTTTATGGGAAAATTGAAATTTTTTTCAGTCGCATCCAAATCAGCATAAAAAAATATTGTCCTTACAAGGAAAATATTTTATAAGCTTTTTTGTCGTATCGACAGCATAAAAGGGATCTCTTGGGAAATACCATCCAATTAATTAGCTTTAGCGGTTTCGTCTCAGTATCAATTTACGAAAGCCTGGGTAAACTAGGAAATAAACTGTCAGCCTTTAGTAAGTTAGTACAAATTTTATTGATCTACTTTCAACAGAAAGAAGTTTAGATTATATAAAATTAACATAATCAACTGACTCCATTATTTTGAACAAGAAATGAAAGCGTAATACTGTGTGATATAAGTAATTGAAATTAAGATGAAGAGAACAGACAAATTTCCTAAAGTTATAAAAAAAGACGAGACATCAAATTTAACCGTAACACCATTACTCTATGGGGATTCCAATTCGTTTTCAATCCCCTATAAACCCACCCATTTTACAAGGGCCTCCTTATCCGACAAGTTCACTGCATTAGATTTCACCTTCGAACCACGTAAGACCCAAGTTTTACGGTGTCCCTCAGGGCTCCGTTTTCCGCCCGGTCCGTAAACAATGCAAAGTAATCACGTTGGTAAAGGATGGACCGAAACTTTATCTTAGATAGTACCTTTTTTATACGAACAAATTATAGAAAGAACGTGTTGACATTTTAAACAAGATAGTGAGGTCGGTTTAAAGATCATACATTCCCAAAAGAACACTAAAAGTTCACTACTTGTGTCGGAGCGTGCAATAAATAAAAACAAAAGAAAAGAGAGTAAAACTAGATGGCAATGCTCCCCTAGAAAATAAAATAATCTCGTAGTGTAAACACTACAAAATATTTAACACCTTTGCAAAATATTTCCTGTATTACCCAAATGTTCTCATATTTTATATACCAAAAATCATTAGGCCTCATTTTATACCCTCATTTTTTGCAATGAACCATAATCATACATACTGGGTAAGGAGTACTAAATATTTTATCATAAACGCCAATCTGCTGTTATTAAGAAGTACCCAAGTTATTTTAGGTCGATTTTATTACCTACTAAGAAATGGCAGTGGAATTTATACGTGGTCTGCCCTTCTCGTTGTCAGAATGTGAGTTTTAACGACCCATCGAGTCTAATGGTGGTGCCGTTTGACCTAAAAGGAGGGTTGGAGTGTTTTCCCAAACTCAGAAGTTATTTGTTGATGGTATAAATATTTATCGTGTAGTTTTGCGAGGTTCATAAGTTCGTTAATGATTGGAAATAAGGAATTGGTTTTTGTGAAAGTGGTAGGTAGTCAAATTGGTTTTAGGTGATCAGATGAAGCAATTATAATTCTTCTGGTGATTTTACGTATTTTAGCAGAAAGTATTGCTCAATGTACTTACAGACTACATGCTCCTTAGGATCTTCGAACCCTTTATTTCAAGTTTCACCTTGAACTATATGCTATGCCGTTGAAGGAATAGACTTGTTTCATTGAAGCACCTAATCTACTTTTACATTCTTTATTATTTATCGGGCTCCAATTATGGATTTCCAAAACTCGTCAAACTTTGGTATTATAAAATATACCGCTTTCCCTATAATATCATACAGCAAAAAAATATCCTGTCGACCAATGAAATAGCACCGACGAAGACATTTCTTCTAATCCGACCAAGAATATTTTCATATACGCGAGCGTTTTTCACCAGAGAGCAATTTGCCTCGAGAGCGGTGTGAGCAAATAATACGCGCACTTCGGCTGCGTGGTTCGACTGGGGTTTTTGTGTGTTCACATGCTTAATTATTCGGAAGGATCTGTTGTTTGAGGGCATGGTAATGTGCCAAGTTTCTGTTTTGGTAAAGATTATGTGAATTAAGTATAAGTTGTGGTGTTAGATCAGGTGTCAGATTATTTTGTTTCACTAATAATCTCATGACCCTTATCTGTGCAGTGGAATGCGTTTGAGCATCATAATCAAAGCCTAGCGAGACTACCGTCCGCGTGTGAGCCTCGGGACTAAAGCGTCTCAATGTTCACTCGAATAGGGACGCGCTAATGCCTGCCTTTAGACAGTTGACTTGGCTTGGGTGACCTGTGCGTGCATTGCGCACGTTGGGGGGTCCGTCGTGAAAAGACGGACTTATCGTCAACTCGCGGGCGTGAAACTCGCGGGAGCCCGCGAGTTGGCACTTTTCGTTTTTACCTACTTTTTTTGTCGTCAACTCGCGCGTCTGTATAAAGTACAGTCAAATAAAAACAGGTTAAAACCAAAAGATAATTTAGTCTTCTTTGTTATCCTTCTGTGTTAAGCTATCTTCACATCTACATCATTTATATCAAGTGGTCTTGTAAGGTAACAGACATTCATACATATTACTTACCCTACAATACTCGTAAGTATATTTTAACGCACGTAAGTTGAGTTTCATTTTCGAAGATAATACTCTTTCTGTGAGTTGTCGCATTGAATGAGTTGTCATTTGGCGGGTCAAGTAAGAAAAAGCATTGCTTCTACTAGTTCTACTGCGGCTAGTTTAAAACAAAATCTAAACATCCACTCAGCAAGGCTCAAAGTATCATACTTTACACGAAGATAAAACTACCAAAATGAAGTTTCTCTATCAAAAGCAACGTACCAGCAAGTTACTTCCTAATGAGACGAGTCTTCCAAACATCCTGTAAGTAATTAATAAACTTCAAAAAGTTCTAAGCGTTCCGAACGCTTTGAGTGCCGAAGTGTTAAAGACGGAGAAGAAATTTGCGCGCCTCATATCTGCACATAATTATGCAAAGGTACCTGTATGAATATGAAATATTATATCTGACAACATTCTTATATAATTTAATGTAAAGTATAGTGATAGTGACATCCAATGATATTTAATAGAAGACATAATAAATATCTATTTGTTACCTTTATTTAAAGAGCGGATGACAGAATTTAATACACGCATTGACATGTTCTACGGATGATGAAGCAAATGATGTCAAAATGAGTCATTACTTAGGAGAAAGAGATATACAATACTTAGTTTTAATTATACTACATATAATAATAATTTTGATTACATATAATAATAATTTTGATTTGTGTGTTAATATACCCACTTCATTTAATCCTTTGGAATTTGTACGGATGACCCATCTATATTTTTTGACGTGACAACGTCTTATAAATTGGTTTGCCGGGTGACACTTCAAGAAACTGCGTTACGCTCCGCTCACGTTATGCGCTCACAATGAGAGCGAGTGAGAGGCACGCGTCCCGCCTAAGAGCGAGAGAGACAGACATAAAAAGTCGTTGTCACGTAAAACTTTCGCCCGTATACCGACTTTACAGGCAACCAATTTTTATAAGTCAGTCATAATATCAGAATCGACGAAGATTTTGTTTTTATGATACTTGTAAGTGGCCAGTGATAAAAAAAAGACAAGGTTCCGACTCCGGCGGTCAATCTTCACGAGTGATACCCATTCCATTAAGCAGTAATTAATCAAGTATCATCGCGCAATGTGTTGCCTCACTGTGTATCAAAGGAGACCCTTTGATACAGAACCCCTTCACATCTAAGTTTACTAGCTGCTCCACAGTATTGGCTGACATAATTACGGTTTGAGCCATGTGGTGATTTATTTGATAGTATTTATTTTATTTCATAATATTTTCCTCTACCTTAAGGTTGACTGGAAGAGATTGCTATTAGCAATAAGTCCGCCTACATTGTATCACCCATTTTTGTAACATATTTTCTTTTATAATTTTGTGCAATAAAGAGTATATCTATCTATCTAATAATGATCTAGGCTAGGTGTTAGTTCTTATTCTTTAGTTATGGTCTTTGGTGTTTATCCTCGCATTGGTTAATAAAATTTGATAAGTAAACCCAATCATATTATGTAGTAAGTAGCCTATACTAGCGGCCGTCATAGCATGCCTCTAGTATAATAAAGCCTAAAACAACGGTTTAAAAAACGGCTCTTAAATTAAAAACAGCACATAAACTGCTGAACAGCAGATAGTTAATATAAAAAGTGCGAAAGCGTTATAAAATCATGTATTGTAATGTCAAAACGGTCATGATAGCGTGTCCTCTTGGTTCGGCGGAAAGTTATTTAAGGTGAGTGTTGACTATCAGTTGGATTAAGTACTGATTCTATTAGAAGTGATTGGCTAAGGAAAAAATTATTAAATAGTGTGTTAATGAACATTGGGAGGACTGTGTTTTGAAAGATGTTCTGTATGTACACAAATTATGACCTTTTTCAATCTCTGCTATATTCTTATATCGATTCACAATGTCATCGATACTGTCCCCTCCTTAATCCATTAAACGTCGTTATCCATCGAATTTTCGAATCTATAGGAATATTGGGAAGCCTTTGATATAACATCAGGTAGAATATAAATACGAAGGAGTCGTCAACATCCTCCTGGGGGAATTGAGGAGATGTTGCGGAATATTTATAAGAGTTCTTTGGAAATGTGTATTAATCTAATGTGTTCGAATCGTTCCTTTGTCCCTGGTCATCTAAGAGAGTGCCTATAAGTGAGTTGCTTTATAAAATTATGCATATACGATTTTTATTACTATGGGAATAGGGTACTTTAGTTATTGTATTGGTTAAATAAACCCTTTCTGTTTCCAGTGACTGAAACTAAAATAAAAGTTTCTGGACTAGTTTCAGTAGGTACTTTTTTATGTATACCGATTAGGGCAATTCTTTTTATATTTAGAGATTATTATTTTTGTTGAACTTTAAATAATACACAACACCTGTTGTACTATAATTTTCTAGTATTTGCGATAATATCAAACATAACATTAGCCTTATTAATCTAAGCACATTAGTGTGTCATAAAATACCTCGTCCAATCTTCAATTGGTTTAAAATAAACGAAGGCCCTAAATACTTTTTTTTGTTGACAGATATGTGACGTAAAAACAAAATGGCGTCGCTACACATCGCGTGGCGGTTGCACAGCCGGCTGGAGAGTTTCCTGCTGAAAGTTGACACCAAAACCTGAACAATGCTGGCCAGTGAACTCTAATAAGATGGAGTTCGCCTCTTTTTTACCTACCAATGTAAGTATAACGGTAAATATAATAATAGATTCTATTGAATTTCGGCTGCAGCGGCTAATATACAAATTGGCTACCTAAATCGTATCATTAGATACTTTATAATTGGTGGGACCACAATCAGGTACGTCATCCTCTTTTATTTTGCAATATGATACTATTGCTGTGCCACCGAACCATTGTAAACCTGCCTTATTTTTTCGAGTGTTGCCCTGCTTTCATCTATGTTACGCTTGCAGCCAATGATATTATAATAAAAAAGAGGTAGATAGGTTATGTCAGTACTGAAGCGAAGTCAAAAATTGTCCACGGCGTACGTAGAGACCGACAAACTATCTGTTCCGGTGGCGGCGTCGCTACTGTCTTTTTAGTACTGTCATTAAATATCGTTTTTGCATTGCAAAAACTGACATTTCACGTAGTTCCAATTTTGGCCACCGGAACAGATAAGTTTGTCGGTATGTCAATGCTTTCGCTCAGGTTTGCTACTAGCTTAGTTTTCGGGTGCCATTTTTTTATCACAAGTAACCTATCTACCTCTTTTTTATTATAATATCATTGCTTGCATCACGATTCAGGATTTAACAAAATTCCAATTATAGTATTAGAGCGACTGTGTAACCCTCACAGAGGAAACAATATATAGGTCCGTGTATATTGGATCATGTTTAAACAGGCTTTCGGTTGTGCGGGTTTCACGCACTGTACGCACAACAGTAAAATCAACTAAAATCCATGGATGCGCGCCGAGATTAGCACTTTACGTTTCTGTGTAATAAAAAATAAATGAAGAAGAGATTCGATTTGAGCAAAAAATAAGAAATCCTTTTGAGCCGACCTGTCCCCAAAGGTGGCGCCTGTTCACACGTCTAAAGATTCTGATATGATAGGTATAGGCTTATATTTACATGGAGATTGGGTAAATATTTCTAAAGGAAGGAAAGCATTTTAATTCACTGCTTATCTTCATAGCTTGGATCTTGGAAGAGCATCACGTTGAACCGCAGTGTGAGTTAAAGAAGGCTATAGTGATGGGACCGAACACTTTACAAACCGGATTTACCGGATGTCAAGCTAGGTTAAAACTACATTTGATGCAGCTATATGTACCAGCTAAAAAGTTGATGCATGTTATAAATATAAATGTTAGACAACATCACATCCGATCCATAAGTAAGTAGCTTGAGAACTTGTGTTGTGTGTAACAGGAACAACGAAGATAATACAAATATACTTAAAAATACAAATCATCCAGACACAGAACAACATGGGCATGAACCCAATGTCATGATCCTGATTTGATTATGATTCATTTCGTTGGTGATTTTTCCCATTAGCCACTATTTCTTTTTACATACTTAGCCCAAAGTTTGACTAAAAGAGAGTGTCATGTTGCATTAGACCGCCTTTAGTAGATACTTTATAAGTAGTAAAACAAAGTATAAATAACAAACGATTAACCTCTGAAAGTTTATAATCCGTTAAAATCCGGAGATTATCACTCCTGTCACATCACTAGTTGTCTATAAACAGATATTGATTTTCAATAAATTCATTGAATTTCACGCATGAATTCCCACGACGTGATCACGGGACGCTTATAATTAATCGTATAATCGCATTTAATCGTTGAGATGTCAATATAGACACGCATGCCGTGAAGGCTCTATAGGGCTGGTAAATGGTAATAAAAATATTAAGATAAAGTGTAAAAATTTAAGATTCATTGGAAGATTAGAGCTAAAGAGATTTTAAGGTGTAGCTGAGCATGAGTAAAAGAAAGTAGTTATTGATTTTAACGATTTTTTTTGACTAAATATTTTGTGTAAAGTTATAAAGCCGATTATTACGTGAGAGGTCACGGGTTCGATTCCCGACGGTACAAACAACGCTTCAAGCTAGCCAGTCGGACTCGGATATAGCCTCCTACCACCAACCAGAACCAAGGCGGGAGTCAAACTACTGTACTAGGTGGCTTAACTACTGTAATAACCGCTGTACTCAGATTATTACCATACCTATGGTTATACAATATGTATGAGAAGAGCGGAGAAGTATCAATTTTTTTGTCGTAAAAGTGGCTTATCGGTAGGCCACGAATAACCCGCTATCAGCATTCTACATGCTCATCCAAGCCCCTTTATGACTTAATTTTATGAATGCCATCTTACGACAACGTGATGTCTTTGAAAATGCGAATAATAACTTTTAGACGAGTTTCAAACATCGCCTTACGAGTTTTTTTTTACCGACTTTTATAGAATAAAATTATGGATACCTACTCTTGTGAGGTCTCTGTTTGGGTTAGCCGCTTTGGGTCTGTCACATGGCGGACACCTCCCTTAGATACAGGAGTGAAAGGGAAACCGAGGGAGTTTAGCGGGTTGTGGGACGAACTTCTTTTGTCCCGAGTCTCACAGCAGGCCGCAAGTTTCGCTAGCCTTGTATTTTAAGTGAATAAAACCTATAAGGATACTCCATCAGTTGCTTGGTGGAGCAGCTGAGGTTCTGTCAGAGTTGCCTTTGATGACGAGGTACTGAATAAAACTCCACTGTGGCCATTACACGCGCAAGCTGGGACCGGGCCACACTATGTAGAAATTTACACAATTGCCCAATTGCGATTAATGGTACATCAAGACAATCTCCATGTTTTCTTCGAAAAAATACTAGCCGGCGTGCCTATTTCATTTTCTAAAGGTGAGTATAGACTACAACATTTCCTCGAGCGTTTCGGTGTAATGTAACGATCCTGCGAATGCTCGGCGCTGTGTTATGGGTAGGTAAATGCTTGCAGCGAGTGTGCATTTACCCGTAACATTTCGTTGTACCTACCTGCGTTTATTCTTTTTTGAAATGTTCGTCCCTCTTCCTCCGCGTCACCCCGCACCAGCGCATAATGTTACACCAATATGCTCGCTGGTTTTTAAAAAACGCTGTAACAAAATGGCTAGTGCTCGATGTTCTGATACAAGTAAATGTTGTAGTCTATACTCACCTTTAGGAAACTCTGTGGTAGTTTTATTTTTTATTTTACATATTCATGTGTTTTTTCGGCGACAGGTGGCGCCAGAGGTGAACGACACGCTTGTGGAGTATGACGATGGTGACGATCCGGACGCAGTCACACTTCTGTCAATACTACTTGTTGGTAAGTTAATATAAGTCTGCAGTAGAATTACGTTATGATCCACTGCAGGGCAAAAACCTCTTTCAGAAATTTCAGCTCGTAATTCTAGAAAGGAGAAATCAAACAGCTTATCGGTCCAAAGCTTAGAGCATAGTATATTATATGATTGATGTTATAGTTATACCAATTACTTATTTCAAATATACTAATGTGTTTATAATTAGTGGCAGCAGATGAATTATTCTGTGTGTGTGTGTCCCAGATACAAAGTCTAAGTTGACGCTACAAAGTCAAGTTATCACCAAAATTTTGAACACTGGCTTATTTAATTAATTTAATTTGTAGTGGTAGACCCATGCTGTTTTACAGTACGAAAAGGCAGGCTCGTCCGGGGAAGTACCACCAAATAATAGTGACAACTATTGTATTTCGTTTGGTTTGTAAGAGTGCCGGAGGCCCACATCCCCCATACCCCCATAGGCCTGCAACGCATCAGCGATCCCTCTGATGTTGCAGATGTTCATGGGTGGCGGTAATTGCTTACCATCAGGCGACCAGCTGGCTTGTTTGCCGCCACGCTAACATAAAAAAAAAATCACCATTCATGGCACATGCAGATTGAATAGCTATAACCTAAGGTGTATTCGAGAAATCCGACAAATAAAATTTATTAGAAGCCCTCCCCAACTTCTCTTAAAGAGCGGTATAGTTATCACCATCCATCAGGTGTCACTCTTATTTGTTTGACGGAAGAAGAATGACTTTTTTGTAAAGAGAATAAACTCAAGATACCAAACATAACGGTACATTTATATTAATGTAAAAAATCATTCCTTTTCTCTTCACGTTGTGTTATTGAGGGAAAATTCTTTTCCGTTCCATACCCTATTATGCTCACGTAGGAAGCGACGTTTTGCTCCGGAAAATATTACGAGAACACATGTTATTGGAGGGAATTTAACTTATTGTTTGGTATTTACTCTTCAGATGATTTTTATGACATTTTTGGATATTTGTTATGGCGCAAGCGATATTGGAAGTCGCGAAACGAATTCCCATATCTTTTTATTTTTAACTGACCCGGTGAATTTCGTATCACTTACCATTATAAACCATAATTATTTAAACCCTATTTTATTTCCGTATTTTCTCATCGTTTGAACCTTCCCTGGAAAACCACGAATATTTCAAGACTAAAATTAGTTTAATCGGTTCAGCCGTTTTCGTGTTTTAGCGAGACTAACGAACAGCAATGTATTTTTATTTATATAGATGTCTCCAAAATGTATTTTATTAGCATACTATACTATTGGCATTTTTGCACAGTACCACCTTGTTTCAGACTATATTTGGAAACTAGGACCTAAAAGGCAAAGTCCACATTTACAAACCGTAATTCGGTATAAAAATTACGTACCTAACTGCACTTGGCAAGTGATTAAACCTATTACTGTAAAAAGTACTGGATTTATAGATTTCGAGTCCTAGGTTATTTTTTTTACTTATTTAGTATCACCGATCCGTCGGTTGCACAGAACGTTGAGGGGTAGCTTCGGTACGATCACTCCTCAAAGGAAGCATAACTCTGATGCTACTACTAATATTTTTCTCCTATGAGAATGAGAAATGAGCTGTTTTGACGGGTACACAGGAATTGACTTTTTTGTCGAGGGAAGAACGGGTGGCAGGGTATGAATGGCCATTAAAACGCCCTCAGTGTGACTTTTCTAGCAGGTTTTGGGCAGCGAAGGTTTAACCTTGCTGCCCCAGCTCAGGCTGGAACTACTTACAGCGGAACTGTAGTACAAAAACATAAATATCTATTAACAAAACTCTTCTCCCTAGGCATATTCCTGTCGCTGCTGATATTCCTGAGCGTGGCCGGGAACATCCTGGTCTGCATCGCGATCTACACCGACAGGGGGCTCAGACGCATCGGGAACCTGTTCCTCGCGTCTCTGGCGATTGCTGACATGTTGGTGGCTGCTGCGGTCATGACCTTCGCTGGAGTCAACGACTTGCTGGGGTATGGAGTTTTTTTACTACAGCCGTGCATAGTTGTTTTCGTAAGCCACATAAGAGCTCGCTACAATTCCGATTCAGATTGAGCATACTCCATGCGCAGTCGCCAGTTACCGTGCAAAGAATAATCTTCATAATTTTAGCCAAAAGACGTCTACCTTTGGACATAGGCCTCCCCCAAGCATCTCCAAATCAATCGGTCCTGCGCCACTTGCATCCAGCGGATTCCCAGAAACATGCATCATCTTCCTATCCCATAAGTGCCGAAAAGTGTTCCAAGCTTGCTTTTTTTTCAAGTTTCACTGATGAGTAGAGGGCAAGATAAAAAACCTCACATAAGAGCAAGAAATGTTGGTAAATCTATTCATGGTCAAATATCGTCTTGAACAGACAGACAACCTTTGTGTCTTGTGTCTGTTACTAGCCAGAGAATATGAAATCACCCGTCACAGCGAAGACGTAGTTAATTTTTGTGTCCACACTTACATACCGTGTCGGCACCTAAAAATGTCTTCGTCTGCGCATTCATTCACCTTCATAAAACTAATACTAGTTTCGTGTTACTTACCAAATACCTTATGAACTATTTCTTGATTATTACATTTTACTATCTTGTTCAAATGCTATTAGGATAGGACCTTTTGGAATTGCGTTACGCAACATGACTTTATCTTGTTCTGTGGATGACTTACACCATAGATTTAGTATATACTTACACACACACAGATATTATTATACGTTGCTAACGTTACGGACAAGCGCAGTTGTCGTCATTACCTATTCGTTCTATCCCAAAAGGTATTATCCTAATAGCATTTGAACCTAATATTGCATGGATAGAAAGTCACTTAGACTCCACTACTTATAAGGATTAGTAATTCATATCATTTTACAGATACTGGGTGTTCGGAGAGCAGTTCTGCGATACGTGGGTAGCGTGTGACGTCATGTGCTCCACCGCCTCCATACTCAACCTGTGCGCCATCTCACTCGACAGATACATTCACATCAAGGACCCTCTCAGGTAATGGTTCAGTTACTTTTGTCATGGTACAAATGAGAAGGACTCTTGTCAAAACAATAAATCTCTTAACATTTATGATCTAAGTTAATTTTGATTCACATATCGGGTATCAATTTGAACTGCCTCCGTGGTACAGTGGTTAGAGCATTAGGCTCTAAAACCCGGAGGTCGTGGGTTCGAATCCCGCGGGGAACATCACTTTGTGTGATTGTTTCTAGTTTGGTTAGGACATTGCAGGCTTGAATCACCTGAATGTCTGAAAAGAATGATGATTCCGTGCTTCGGAAGGCACGTTAAGCCGTTGGTCCCGACTATGTTCCAAGTAGGTCTGGTTCCCTTGTAAGGGTTACGGAGGTCAGGTCCAACCAGGCTTGTCAAGTCTAGGATCATAGTCGAAGCGGACCCTAAGCTCCATACTGGATGCAATCGGGAATACGCCGGGATGAGGAGGATATCGGGTACCTATCAATGATTAGGCCCTGAGAAAATAAATCAAAGTAAAAATATATTAGAATTACACCATACGTCTGAAAAGTCTGTAACGTTTACTTCATAAATACATTTCGTCGTTAACGTGGCATTGTGTATTCTGACAAGCAGTAAACTGCACAATAGAATTGAATTAAGTTGTGTATACCGAAAAAACAGTTCCCAGAATTTGTAAATTACGGTTATTACAATCCATACTCCTCATCCCTGTGAACTTCTTTGATGACGTCCTCTTCATCAGCAAAGTCTTCGTCTGCACTGCTCGCCGCTGCGGCCGGCTTTCGCGTCCGTTTACTGCTACCCGGTGTTCCACTGATATACAGACAACATGTGTTGAAATAACAAAGGGTTCTTAACTCAATTTATTTAACGAAATTTTAGAAGAATAATAATTCAGCACTTGTTGTCTCAAGTAGATATTCTTATAATGAAAATGTAACTTTATGTTATATAATTATATGCTCCCTTTTGTTAATAACCTTATTTTAAACCGTCCCTGTAAAACTTAAACTTAGGCAAGTGTGTTTAGTTTAGATGTATTTGATGAGCCTACAGTAAAGCAGCACATTGAGCGACGCTTCCTGTTGAAGTGTCCCTCAATGGAATAGGCCGCAGTGGCCGCTTACCATCAGGTGGGCTGCGTGCCTGTCTGCCAACTGATTTAGCCTAATCTATATATATAAAACTCAAAGGTGACTGACTGACTGACTGACATAGATAGATATCAACGCACAGCCCAAACCACTGGACGGATCGGGCTGAAATTTGCCATGCAGGTAGATGTTATGTTATGACGTAGGCATCCGCTAAGAAATGATATCTCGATATTCCCACGGGAACGGGAACCACGCGGGTGAAACCGCGGGCGCCCGCTAGTTGAAAATATAATGAGGAACGTATTTTATCGTAAATTTCGCTCTATCGAACAGTGAAACATGCCGATGTAGTTTTAAGCTAGGCACAATTACCGATAACTAGCGCAAACTTCACTTAAAATAAGCAAGCAATCGTGAAAGTCCCAAATTAAGTAAGTACAATCTTCTAACTCTTCAGTTACGTAAAAGAGCAAATGAGATGTTTGAAATTTTAGGATTCACAAAAGACAAAAGCACTTTGAGAAAAGGTTATTTAACTCTTGTTAATTACTGTATGTGAAAGTGATCTCTGAAGTGTGTAGCGGAATCTTCTAATTAGAAGCAATTAAAATGTTCAAATTATAACGTTTTTTTTTATTTCTTACTCCTCTGATGTCTAACGAATGGCCAGATCGATAAAATCAAAGTTAAAATGATATTTTATAAACTTAACCACGCAACACACTGAGCTCTATGATAATACGCTCAGGTGACGCAACACAGTTCTATATTATAAGTAACAATCCTAAAAAAGTAATTTCAGGATTCTGAAGAAATCATTATAGGAATTGATCTAAGGTCAGCAAGATATGACTTCAAGGCAGACAAAACAGTGAAAAATAAGTCGAACGAGTATTTTATCTCTTTATTCGGATATGAGTATGTGTGTGTGTGTGTGTGTGAGAGAGAAAGAATTTGTTTGAGTACCTATTTCAATTAAGTACAAAGTATATATTTATATTTGGATATATTTAAGTATATCCCAATATGCGTTGCGTAATTACGAAATCCGTAAAGCAGACTAAACTGAATATAAATTAAATTGCAACAAACTGAACGAACCGGCCTTAATTGCTGCAACCATATTCATTTCTAGAGGAAACAGGCTCCATTAATTACGAAATGCGACTAGTGCAAAGCTTTGTAAATTATGTGTTAGTTGTGCGGTATAACTTTACCGAGTTTTCGTTGTTTCTCATTACTTTTGTAATAAAATTATCTGTTGTGAGATGGTTTTCTTCAATGAAGAAATATAGAGCAAAGTTATCGTTGGATATTGTGCAAACTGAATTGCATAAAAAAAACATAATTTTGTCGATTTCACCTCTTTTTTAATATTAATATAAGTTGTTTTTTGATAAAATATGTGAAATTTCAAATATTGCGAGAAATAAAGCCTTTAAAAGAAGAAAGAAACTTGAACTCTAAACTATCTTTTTTATGTTGTGTTTATAAAAAAAATGTATATTGTTAAAGAAACTAATTCCATTCCTGTATCTTCTTTTGTAACCTTGAAAGTATATAAAAAATATTCATTATCATCAGCCTGTCAAAGGCCACTGCTAGGCATAGGCCTCTCCTAATGCTTATCACTTCGCTCGATCTTCGGCTACTCGCATCCAGCTCTTACCAGCCATCCTGCGCATATCGTCACTCCACCTGGCCAGAGGACTAGAAAAAAACGACTTAAAGACCTTCAAGACACGAGCGTACTCTCTCTTAAAAGGCCAGCAACGCATCTGCGATCCCTTTGGTGTTGCAGATGTCAATGGGCGGCGGTGATTGCTCACCATCAGGCGACCCGCCAGCTCGTTTGCCGCCTCTGACATAAAAAATGTTTAAATTGTTATTGTCTCTGAAACTTCTTAGAGAACAAGAGAGAGGATTTATGTGAAGAATATCTTCTAAAGACCATTCTTGTGAGTAGTGATAACTTAAATCACAAGTGGGTAATGGTTTATAAACGGTAATGGTACGAAGCAACCAACTTCTTGACATAAAACTAGAGTTCAACCATAAAACGAACATCAAGTATCTGTGAAGTTTCTTACCGATATTCTCTCTGTAGAATAAATTTTATGAAGCTGTAAAACTCCCTTAAAACTAATAAAAATACCTATTACTGATTTACATTCGATATGCGACACCAAATATAGATTCAAGCTCATAATAACGGTTATTGAATTATTCGTTGCGATCTAATAAAAAATCCAGTGCCATTGAAAATTGCCCTTTAAATACCATAAAAAACAAGTAAGCATAGCTTTTACTATGGGTATCTAGCAAACAACGCTTACATTATTACTTGTATACTTTTTTTTGTAAATACGTACTTGTTATACGCAGAAAACAACCAAACCCGTACGTTCTTTTTTAAAGCCCATTTGGCTATCTATAATAGAGTCAGTACACTTGAATTCAAACTCGAAGATTAAAGGAGCCCACTGTATGGCAAGCACAATAATGCTTCCTGTTTAAGTGGCCCTCAATTGAAAAGGCCACAGTTGGCGCTTAGGTATCATTAGGCGAGTTGTGTGCCTGTTTGTCAATTTAAAATCTGACACTGTAATCGCAGGTGTCCAGGTAGTAATCACTTACCATCTGGTGTCGTTTACATGGTTCGTTGACACTAGTTTCATGATAAAGTTCCATGATGGAACTACTGATATTTTTTTATCTAGTTCCATTACATCTCATTCATCAAATAAATCTTCTTAGCCTTTGCTTTCACTGAACCTTACTAAAACCTAATTTTGTTTCAGATACGGCCGCTGGGTAACCAGACGGGTGGCCATCATAACAATCGCCATGATCTGGTTACTAGCCGCTCTGGTCAGCTTCCTCCCCATCTCTCTGGGTCTGCATAGGCCTGACGAAGAAGCCCTGGCCACGCAGAGACCCCCACGGTACCCGACTTGTGCCTTGGTGCTGACCCCCACGTATGCTGTTGTGTCGAGCTGCATATCCTTCATACTGCCGTGTATCGTGATGATTAGCATATATTGCAGGTATGTTTATAAAACTACTACCTTTTTTTATTTTATTTTTCGGAGGAGAATGCGTTTATGCACCATAACCGCAGGCTAGCTAAGCCTGCGGCCGTGTGTGGGACTCGAGACTAAAGCGTCAACTACCTACTAAACTCCCCCGGTTCCCCTTCACACCCGATTGGGATGAGCCGGTGCCAGCGTTAGCTATTGACCAGCCCATCCCAGGGTACTCCGACTTGGAGAGGCCTCAAGTCGGGGTGGCGCCTAGGGAGGGCCACCCGAGAATCAAGGTGACCCTCAGACTTGGCTCGGGCGACCTGTGCAATGCGGACGTTGGGGAGCTACCCTCGCCCGCAGGTCAACCCTCCGGAAGCCCTAAGGAGGCGATTAAAAAAAATGCTACCTACCTACTTATTTATGTATGTCAAAAATTTTACTATTTCTTTAAAATCAGGCCAAGCCGCACGAAATAGAAGCCCGGGTCGTGGATTAATTCCATTGGATCTGGTGTAACTTCTTCAAACCCCAACAGGTTTGCTACCACCATAAAAGCTGTGGCTGTGTTCTTACATTATAAGAGAATTTAAATGTGGGATGTGGGAGTACCTACTTGAAATAAAAAAATCAAACATTAGATAAGCCTATAGTGTGGCAACACTTTTATTGTATTTCATTCGCGTAAACATGCGATCAGCTAATTGTGAGTGATATGTTTATTCCTGACACCCATTATTTTCACACGATTTATATTTCTTTCTGCCAATATTATACGATTAAATACCTATTGGATATCTTTTCGTGCCATACTTAGTTGTCATCATCATCATTTGTACAAACCGAAAAACAAAAGGTTTTGTCATTACAGTTAATCATTATTTATTGCGGTATTATAGGGAAGAATATCCTCTTCCAAAAAAGAAACGCTTCAGTCATTTCGGATTCTTTCAGGTGCTCATCTATTTGTTACTATTCCGTTTAGTATTTAAGAAACAGGTCGTAATATTATATTCAAATAGGACACGGAGAAACTGCCTATACAAAAGTACAAAGAAACTTGAATTCCAAAGGAAGATTGTAATAAATTACATTGTCATCTTGTCGTTTGAGTGATATACGTTACGTTTCGAATATAATATAAATCAAGGAGGTCACAAGAGACAAAAGACGATTTAAGTACAAAAGCGAGCGATGTACAACTATAATAATAATGACTTCCATGAATTTTCGGCTATGGCAGCCATATTTTATAACTACTCATGATCACTGACTTGTAGTTCGTTATATCTGGCTACATTATGTAAGTGGTTTGCACACAGGTGCAATCTTTATTCCCTCACTTTCGTAACACGTTGGGACAGCAGTCTTAAACGACCAAAGAGGGGTCAGGCGCAGGACCAAAGGCACGGGTGTATTTTACACCGCCAACTTCGACTTTGGTCTGAACTGACTACTTTCTGAACAGAAAAACTCAATTAATGACAAAATGTTTAGGACCCCTGGAGCGGTCGTTCTTGAAATTGCGATTTTACAGCCTCTGCATTACGAAGGCAGTCAACTATAAGTAGTTACATATAAAGTTTTGTACATTATTACTGGTGATGCCTTGTTGTCTAATACTTGCCCATAAAGGGCCTAAATAAACGGTTTCCTAATAAACACGTGAATTACGCCGTTAAGTTTGTGTTGCGGCTATATAATGTAAGAGTCAAGTTCAGTACACTTGAAATTAAAGGCAGAGATAGAAGGAGTCCACACTAAAGCGACACTCGCTTTTGCTAGCTGCAGCTTTATCCGCTCGTACTGTGAAACAGCATTACTACCACTACTAGATATATTACAGTACACAAACAACTATCCATTTCTCCAACACATCTAAACATTCATTCATACATCCCAATCAATAATATCGCACTTATAATAAAAAAGAGCATCACTTTATTAACGTCCTAGTGCAAATTAAATGCAGGGTAAATACATTCATCATTGAAATCAAGTGGTCATATTTAGTAGTAAGTTTTTCTCACTATTTATTGATTTCCAAGTTGTCTTCTGTGTTGTGTACTGTTTTGTGGAGATTTGTAGAGTTGCGCGTTTATAAAGTCTATAAAAGTTATAGAATTACAGGTTCACTTAAACAAGCAAAAAGAATCGAAAAGATAAACCGAATACGCTCAAAAGAATAAAAGCCGGGATTTGTCATATGTCGGTTGGAATGACACCGACTCGAAAAAAACAATAATTTATCATTACATTACACATTTATAAGAATTCTTAACTATTTTTATAATTTTGTGTGACAACTTTGGCTGTGTTCCGGCAATAATAATGTGGGAGGGATCCAGTACACTTGAAATCTAAGCCTCGAAGATCAGAAATGAGCTTCAGTCTGGCAGCATATTAAGCGACGCTTCCTGGTAAAGTGTCCCTTAATAAGCTGCAGTGAGCCGCTCACCATCAGGTGGGCTGCGTGACTGTCTGCCAACTGACGTTGTTTATATAAAAAAGCGTAGTGTTTTTTGTTCGAAGTCAGTTTAACAACTATGTCATCAAACAAAAGTGGTCTAAGCGTCAAAATTAAGCCTTATCTCACCGTATCCAAAATTCACCATGACCTCCCTACACTATATGATGTAATGAAAGTTTGAGCACTTCACTAAGAGTACGGCGTAATACTTAAGCAAATTGCCTCATGAAAATTGAATGGGATCTAAAAATTTGTGGCATGCGTTACTCAAGTCCTCCATCGTGGCTTTACGAGAATGAATAGGTTCTTTGTTATGTAATTGGCTGATGCACATTTAGTTCATTGGATGAATTGCATGAATAGCATTTACTTGGTACCAATAGTGCTCTAGTACCACTCGGATTTGTAAGATGAATCTGGGGTCGAAAAACAATTTGTAATATTTGACTCCGAACTCGAGAGAGCAGAAATTTAACTTAAGCTAAGAGGAATGATTTATTATTAATATACATCCTATCTATATGCTTACTACTTATTTATAAAACAGTTCCTTTTGTAATATGAATGTTTTGAAATATGTACTGATAAATGTAATGGCTATTAATATTTGAAACTTAGAACGTCGTCTGCAATTGTTTTGTTTAAATTAGCCGAAAAATTAAAAACAATAAATACGAACTCGTGAATTCGTCGTTGACAATGGTCAAAATAGTTTTAATTAAAGAACGATAAACGTTGTTTGATCCAATTTGAAAAAGTTTTACCTGAATCCAGACCCAAGGGGTCACTCAAACTCATGACCTTTATCAATATTTTATACTCAAGGTCTAATCAATGTTCCACGAAGGCGGACAAAAATATTGTGTTCCATTTTTTAATATTTGAATTTTTTTCATTATAATACTCGTAATATCACCATAATCTATTCCGCTGGCAAGGACGTACTTAATTATTTTTAAGTTGCATCGGAAAATTCAATTTTTTCCTGCCAGTAAATAAGTGACGGATTTTTTCCTTTTGATGAAAAAACGGTAGCTTTTTATATACATCTAGAACTTTTTGGAGTTCTATTAATAAAATATTACTTGCAAGAGTTTGAACTTTTTAAAACTTTACTTTGATTAAACTTTTAGGGACTCTCATCGAATCTCGATTAGGTTTTGTTATTTTTATGAGGCCCAGAAAAATATTTGTTTTGAATCCCGTCTTAAGCTTGGCTAGTAGTGGAAATGCCTGAAATGAATTATTTTCCATTGATATGACTGGAACTTTTTTGGGAATTGAAAAAAATATTTCATGAAACCAAATTCTAAAATATCCGCTTTTATATAAGATTAGCGGTCGCCCTCGCGGTTTCACCCGCGCGTAATTTCCTTTTTCAACTATCCCCCCCCCCCTTCTGGGATAAAAAGTATCCTATGTCTATCTCCTGATTCTAAGCTACTGCCCCACCAATTTTCATCCAAATCAGTTCATCCATTCTTGAGTTATAAATAGTGTAACCACTTTCTTTTTTAAATATAGATTATGTTATTTCGTTTTCAATCAATACTTACTACTAAAATTGCATGGAACTTAAGAGAAGATTTTATTTAACTAGACAATGCTCTTACGAGTTCACTTTTACAAGTTATTTAGCTGTGATAAAATAATCGGTAAGTCAAGATCGGAAGTTAAACCAAACCGCCGCAAGATTAAGGGCTTGGAGTGTTAAATAAACCAAGTTATTTAATTAATCTTGGCCGTCTCTATGGAGCGTGTTTCCACTGTACCATCCGGCGCGATGAATATCACAATAATCAGATTAGTGTCATAATAGCAATAAATATTGTATTTGACATCAAGGACTAAGAATTTATACAATGATAAAGTAAAAAAGGAACTAAACATACTATATTGAATAACATCACATACATTAGTCTAACCACTAACTAAGCATTGTAGGTTGAGCATTCATGCTATACATCCATGCAAACGAACGAAAAAAATCAAAAGTTCATCACATAGGTAAATGTTGGGTCTGGGTGAGATTAAAAATCTAACGCATGTTAGTTTTTATAATGATCCTTAGTTCTTTTCCAATCCTCTCCAGTATTAAAAATAGTAACACTTTCTACCTGGCAGTCTGTTACGCTCTCACGCCTTAGTCACTGGACCAACAATAATAAGCTTTGGTGCAGACGTCGACTACTTTTTATCCCGGGATAACAGAAATAAGAATCTCTTTTAAAACGACATTAACTTTATTTTAAAGCTACTTATTGCTTTGTAAAAAAATAATACAGATCTCTTCTCGCATTTAAGTATAATATTAGTATGGTTTGGTGTCAAAACCGTATTTTCCCTGCTGTTATAATATTTTGACGTACAACTCGACAATGGAAATGTAGCCTCTGAGTTCGAGTGGTTCAAATTTAGCAGAATGAAGTCCTCCAGACATCTTGACTGTAGACTTGTTAGGAAGCGAGTTTGGTCCTGGACTTGACACCATGGGTAATTAAACAGTGCTCCACCACTTGAGTTTCAAAGGTCATTGGTTTGATGACCTTTGAAGCCTGCTGAAAAATGAAGGAGTGGTACGTTATAAAGAGGCCGATTGACTAACTGTGGCTAAAGTTGAACACCTTTGCAGGCGAAATCAATTTTGTAAGCTCCTGTTTCATCTCGCGATGTTAAGAAGGAAAGAAAGAAAGGTTTATTAAACCATACCATTTACAAAGAGGCAACAGATACATCAACAACAACAGAAAGATTTATTAAACAAACACAGACAAATACTTTAATATAAGCAAGTAAAAAATTTGACATAAAAGCAAGCTTGTAACATAGTATGCGGATTAATTTAAAATTGCTCATAATTTATTACAATCGTACTTGCTTATAATATAAATGCGAAAGATTGTGAGGATGGATGGATGGTATCCAACCATCCGTGTGGCACTCATTGACGAAAAAACTATTCAAATAATCTATTCGAACTGTACAAAGGTCTGTAGATTTCCAACTGATTCGTTCACGAGGGAACGTATTATGAACATCGGTTCCGTGGTGTTTGGCAAGTTCACCAATCGAACGGGTCTAAATGGCCCAGGCGAGCTGCCAGAAGCACTTGGCATGAACGCCTAACGCGATTGGTTTGCAATTATTGCCAGTTTGGTTATTGGCTTCTAACTTTTGCTTTTGAATTTAGTACCATTACGTAAATTGGGGGACATGACACTGAGCTTAGCTAATGTCCCTTTAAGACTTACAGTGAGCGACTGTTTTCCTCTAGTGTGTCTCCCCTTATATTTAAAATGGAGGGTCGATACCATAGAGAAACCAAGTCTGTGGTCGATACCGATCGTACTGCACATAGTTTGCGGCGTATCATTTGCCGACGCATTCAGTGAGCGGCTAAGTTGCAGCGATTTATACTCACATTGCTCGCGGTTTCACAACCTTGACACTAAGTTAACGACTGATACGCCACTTAGAGTCAGCCAGCAGAGAGTCAGACGCTCACTGTGAGCCTAATGTGGACACAGCCTTAGGCCATTTATTATAATTTCAGTGGACTTGATTTTTAAGTACCTTTCTCTTACAGCTCCCTAAAAGCTGGAATTGATCTTGGAGTCCTGGGTTCTATTCTCGGGTCAAGCAAAATTGTGTCAGTTTTTCAAACACAGCTCGCTATCGCAATTACCAATTGCGCACTTGGCAAACGTGGTGTTAGACCTAGCAACTATCATTGCAACAAAAACTTGGTTTCAATCGAGGAAGCATGAATAGGTTGATACTTAACTTCTTTCTTTATTGTCAACAGACTATACTGCTACGCTCAGAAACACGTGAAGTCGATACGAGCGGTGACCAGGACAGTCCAGATGCCGGACAACCGGAGCAAGTCGGTGCGCACGCGTGTGCACACGCACGTACACTCGTCGCCGTACCACGTGTCGGACCACAAGGCGGCCGTCACTGTCGGAATCATCATGGGTGTGTTCCTGCTGTGCTGGGTGCCTTTCTTCTCCGTCAACATTGTTGCTGCGTTCTGTAAGACTTGTATACCTGGTAAGTATTTTGGAACAACTCTGTTTCAAACAAAATGTTTTGATTTCGACAGTTTAGAGACTTGATCTGTTGGCACACCAGGTACATTTTTTTCAAAAGATTAAGGGTTTATTCAATTTGGCTGAACAACCCGAGGAAGTTGATGCTCATGCGCTCGCTGCATTCTGTAAGAGTAAGTATACTTAGTGAGCAGGAGTTGTCTGTTAATTTTCGTTGGAACTGACACTTGTTCAAGAACAAGAAGAAAATATTTCTCTTCCAGTCGGAGATAGAATGGAAAGTCCCATTAAATGTGGTAGAGCTTCTTGCTAGCTTTTTTTATGACAGAGGCGGTAAACGTGCCAGCGGGTCGCCTGCCTGATGATAAGCAATCACCACCGCCCATGGACATCTGCAACACCAGAGGGATCGCTGATGCGTTGCCGGCCTTTTAAGTGGGCCTCTGGCACTCTCGCAAATTAGACTAAATACAATAGTAGTCACTATTATTTCACGCTGGTGATATGTGAGAGGTTTTTGCTAGCTAAAGCGACAATCCTGTGAAAGCCACCAATGCACCATCTCTGTGTTTTGTATAATACAGCTGGCGGGCTACAATTACGTTATTTGCGTGATGCAAAGTTCTATACTGATTCTAAGGGCCGGTATTTCAATTATACTTATCTTGATCTTAATCCGGGATTGATAATAAGTATGACTTAAGTGTATTTCATTATAGGATTAAAGTTAAGCGGCACTAAAGTCATACACTTTTACCTGTCAAAAGTAATACTTATCTTAAATGTTATACTTAACTTAAGCAATAAGATAAGGTTACATTGAAATACCGGCCCTAAATCACTAGTCAGCGCCTTTTGTCGGCAGGATTTAGAACTCTTTGTGGTGAGCGGTCACGCTCGGTAAAGTATTTGATGTTTTCTTACCAAGTGAGATGTCACTACAAAGATCGAAAGAGCTTACTAATCGAAGGATGTTTTCTGGTGAATCGTCCTTAAACCCATGAAATGATCTGCTTTAGGTGCATAGCTAAAAATATAAACTTTGTGTAGGTATACAGAATTACTTGCCTTTCTTTTCTATTGAAGCAATACCGAAAAAATCATTGGAGTGAAAAATCCAGACCTCGCTAGGGGAAGCTGGGGAGATTACGGCACTCGCTTACGCGTGGTCACGTCTCAAAACTTCATTTCACCCCTGCTTTCCCGCTTATTGAATTGCAATACCAAGGCGGTATGGCATTACTGAACGTATCTTCTACGCTGTGGGTATCTTACGGATAAAGGTATTAAATGTCAGAGGGTTTTTTCTCAGTCTGATTTAAAAAAAGAATTGCTGGCTTTTTCTTTTCTTCTTTGAGCACTTTAATACAAGTACCTATCTGTACTAGTATAATATCTGTTCTGTTAATACGTATATCGATGGTAGGAGCGAGCACGCTAAATTCTTGTTAAGACCTAATACCACTTGGCAAACGGTTTGTCACCCGAACATTGTTTATTTTTTGGCGGAGGAATATCGTTTAAGTACATACCATAATAGTAGGCTACCAAAACCTATGTGTGGGAACTCCTCCGGTTTCTGAATCTCCTTTACACCCCAAAATGATGAGCCGGTTCTTAGTAGGCTACCAAGACCTATGTGTGGGAACTCCTCCGGTTTCTGAATCTCCTTTACACCCTTCGATCACTAATAAGAACTAGATACACAATCAGCGGCCAAAAGTGTCCTCACCGAAAGAGCTCCTAAAATCAACATTTAGGTGGACTTTTATCTTAGTAGCATTCGAACGCTCCGACAATAAACATGCCTAAATGCTCCTTTTAAAAGTGCAAAAATCACCCATCCAAGACGAAAAAAAAGGATGGACTTTCATATTTTCGGGAAGTATTAATATTATCATTAATTATTATTATCACTTTTATTAAAAAATCATCGTAATATCATTTTTAAAAATTAAATTGAAATAAATACCAGTAGTTATAACGCAACTCAATTGTAAAGACCTCAAGCCCACTTAAATTGTTTGGGTTATGTTCGTTTACTCGGTTCCATTAATCCGTGGAGACGCTATTGTTTGTAAATTTTTTTTATTATTAAAATACAACTGTATTGTTTTTTTGTTTAATAAGACTTTGGTACTTTTTTAAAAGTAAATATTATACAAACATAATATTATAATAAATTAAATTTTTAGTGGATGTAATAAATTTAACATGTGAGATTTTATTTGAGTTTATCCCATATGAGTCGATATAAAAGCCCCTACTTATAGAAATTTTAATGAGGAGGGGAAATACAAAGGATTATGTTACAAATGTTCATCATTGTATTAATGTATGTTGTGGTGCTTAAAGTTCTGAAATAAATTTATTATAATATAATTTATATAAAGGTGTGAAAATAGTATAAGTGTGACCTGTGAGCGTGACTCACTTAATTAATGTTATTATTATTTTTTTCAATTTTTAATATAAATACATAATTAATGATATCTGTGTATATTTATTTCATTAATAAATAAATGTTGTGACTGTGTAACTAAAACTAAAATAAACCCATTCCAAAAATCCCATACCAATATTTACAATAAAAACAAAAAAATACTTTTGAACAATTCGACTCCACCCCGTTCCCTGTCCTTGCGGCGAGCCTAGGTCGTAAAATTTTTATGGTATTTGGCGCACTGTGATTCGTCGAGCGCGAGCACTCGTAATAGCTTTGCGAAATACAACTTCACGCATTGCACCTAAGGTTGAGTTTACATTATTCCATCTAGAATTTTGCGAGAAAGAGAAAGAACTAGATTTTCGACCGTTTTGAGTCGACTTTTGCATGGCATTGTGTATCTAGTTCTTTATTAGTGATCGATGTTTACACCCCAAAAAGATGAGCCGGTTCTTACCTTGTGGCAATTAACCAGCCAGTTGCCTGGTACCCGAACATTGACTTCTAATCAGAAAGAGACAAAAAATACTTCCAAAAAAAAAAAAAAAACATTCCACAATTCCCTTTCCTTGGAAATGTTTATTTAGTTCATTTACGCAGACAGACAACAAAGTAATAAAGATCAGCTGAAAATATTGTTTGTATTATTGGCATCGAACATATTGCACTGAACGAATGCTGATATATAAAACCTTCTAAGTCAGATATTTCAGAAACAGTTTTCAAACATTTGTGTCTTTTTAATTAAGTGCTTCTAATGCAAAAAATATGTATATTTTAGGCCGACCCTGGAGTGGTATTTAAACCACTAGACCAATGAAGCGATGCGCCATCAATAAAATCAAAATTGAAATATAAAGCCAGTTGCATTATTATTTAAAAAAAATACAAGAATTCCCAAACTTTAATTTGGAAGGTCACATTCAGCCCCCTTATTTTCGTCTTTTAATAATAATTGTTGACATTTTTACTTCGTCTCGTTTCACCGAGACTCGTACCTAGTTATTGGACTTTTTTCTGGACTTATGAGGCTGATTTATTGCGGGGATCAGCAAATCTACCTTTGATGGAAAATGAAATAGTGATGAGGAATGTATTAGATACAATATCTTAGGTTATTGGGGATCAAATGGAGCCGATACGTGTTGTATATTATATGATCAGCCTAGGAGAGATTTCTCTGGAAGAAATATATTATTTTTCCAACCAAAACCTACTTTTTTATTTATGAAACATGTAAAAATAAAAGATGACATTGTCTCGCCCTCTTATCTATTTAATTATAATGTGTATCTTAGTTTTGATGTGTGTATGCGGTAGCTTTACGTGATCCTTTTTCAACAAAACATAATACGTCTTATTGTTTCGTTAATTAAAATTGAGTCCTAAAATCTACGTGCGTGCACAACATTTAAAACATAATAAATAATTATTTTACAGCAGAGATAACAAAAAAAAGAAACGACTAGTTAAAAAAAAATGACGTCCACTCAAGTATTTAAAGTTACATGTTTTTTATAAAATTAGCGTCATACAATATCACAAAACGATGCGGTTGCGCTGTGTCGGCGCTGCGTCAACGCAGCTATTTAATTATGCTATTAAATACTGTGCTGCCGCTGCGTCGTTTCAACGCAGCTCCCTTCCCCAACTCGTCTCTCTCCTCTCCTTAGCGTTGCGCGTGCGTTGCGTTGCCGTCTGTCATTTCAGCGGATCGTGTGGCATGTTCAGATTTATATGAAAAACAACGGAACGTCTCATGGGCAGCGCGCTAACGCAGCGCAGTCGTAACGCCAGTGTGGCACCACCCGTATTCTCCTCAAACTAAATAATACTCTATTGCTAAGTTCGTCGCAATACAAATTGAACTTGTAAACTTGTAAATCAATATTGTTGTTGATACTAGTTAAACAAGTACAAGTCTAGTACCTAATCTGAGCTAAGTTACATAGTTCTTGTTATAAATCTTGTTTGAACTCCTCAAATTGGCTATCGAATGAGTTGTCTCAAACTGAAAATACGTTTTCTTCAAATATTATTGGGTCAATTTGGTTCTACCATTAACTGTCTCAGTACTTTGATAAATAGATTGGGATTTTGTTTAAAATTAAATTGTGTATACAACTTTAGTGTAAAATAGTATACAAGACAGATTGTATTTTATCGACGTTGCGTGCGTCTAATTGTAATAAATTGTTGTAAATTGTATTTCGCGTAAAATTTTGCACGAGTCATCGCATCTTCATTAATATTAATGTATTAGTAAACATTCATTATAACGATGCGATAGTGCGTTTATTAAAATCATATTCTCTCACGTTAAAAATAAACCGCTAGTCCGCTATCCATCTCTATATTAAATAAATTCAACAATGTTCTAATCCGAACTTTTGTTTCAGATCTCGCCTTCAAAATCCTCACTTGGCTGGGCTACTCGAACTCCGCCTTCAATCCGATCATCTACTCCATATTCAACACAGAATTCCGCGAAGCCTTCAAGAAGATACTCACATCCAGGTATCCCCCTTGCTGTGGCTACCAGACAGTCAGGGCGAACACTCCAACGAGAAACGACAACTTCGTCACAGATTACGGAACTAAGACTCTAGTGGTGCGCAGGAGTGGGTCTTTAGGTCTTTCGGGAGTAGACCCGACACCTCGGTCTTCTGCCGAGTCGGTGAGACCGCTTCGAGAGTACCACATCTGACAAGAAGAAAGAGGTAGCGATAGTGGGCTACTTGATAAAAGTGATGTTGTGTGAAATCGTCCAAGTGCAAAATGTGAATGTGGAAGCAATACTCGTGTATTTTGGTATAAGACAGTGCTCATTTTGAATGTTATTAGTGTAATTGAGGCTCGTTTGCCGAGTGTTTTTGGTATAAGAATTTGAGCGAGAAATAAATGTAACGAGAGTTTTGTTATGTAATGCAACTATTTCCTTTTAATCTAGACTTCCAAACAGGAGGAGGTTTTCAATTCTATTTACGTATTTTTTGCAGCATTTTACTTCAAATGATATATTATGTACCTACACTTTTTTGTTGCAATGAAAATTCGTATGGCCGTTTTTTATAATTAACAAGATATTTTATACTAAAAGAACTCGACAAATTCGTTATTAAAATTAATGTTAAATAATAGAGAAGTGAATAGCGACAATTATTATAATCAAGACATCTTCAACAGCAACAATTTTCTACATATCGATAAATAGTAATAAAATAATATCAACTTTAAAAAATATTCTAGTCAGTACAAACTATTCCATTCGAGTCACATTTAACAATTCCTGTGATACTTTTGTAAATAATTAAGTCTTATGTGTAAATAATGAATATAATATTTTAAGCTCAAGATAAAATAAATTTTAATGTGAATCGTTGTATCACCTATCTCATACCACTTAGAAAATATTCCAAATACATTGCCAAAGAGACGCAAATAATTTAATTAAGTCACTTGTAGGTAGTTTAGTCAGTTTTTTGCTTGTTAAAGAAATCCCTTCAATTCCCTTCCATTTATTTTGAGAGTTATTACTATCTGGTTCAAATGCTATTAAGATACGACCTTTTGTAGTTTCGTGACGCGACAGTGATGACTTACACACTCACAGAGATGAATAATGCGTTGCTATTGGTTGCTAACGTTACGGCAAACGCAGTTGACGTAATTTTTTGCTCAATTCCAAAAGATATTATCCTAATAGCATTTGAATCGGATTTTATACACAGAATAATTATAAAAATCTTACTTATTAGTTATGTAACAAAACACTTTTTTATTACTTTATTTTGAATTCAAAAGTTAAATATATATTAAGAAGTTATGTTCACCACATCATTAACGTTTTTTGATTTCTACAAATACCTATTGCTAAATAATACCAACAAAACATGAGAACTGGAAAAAATAATAAAGATGTGAATAAAAAGACCTTAATTTATAAGACAAATTAATATTGTTTAATTAAATGAAATTTAACTTGTTTTGGTGAAATCTTTTTAGATATTGTATTAAAAACAATAGTTTCTTTTTTTGATCCTATGTAACCAAAATGTTTTTAAATTATATAAATGTCTGAAAACAGATACCTACCTTATTATTTATTAATAATGTTGTACCTAAACATTTTATTCTTACTATGGCTATCAATACTATTTTATCCTTCATTATTTTAATAAGGCCATTTTGAATTGAGTTTTGCAATAGGTAGAATCTCTTATAGTTGTTATCACTTTTATTTTATTGAATCATTTGAGAAATCAATTTATATTCGTTTTTTGGTCGTAAATTATAGAAACCAAAGCACATAGAGCAAGAGCTAAATAGACTTGCCGTATTCAGTTAGACTGAGTTAGAGAGATACCAGGGGGCTGTGTAACTATGAAAGTTATTTTAAATAATAATAATTTCAATTTAAAAAATCGAAATCTTGTCCGTACCACTTTAGAAGGAAAGTAGGCTACATTACATAATATAATAGCAACAGGTTAAACCTTAACACCTCCATACAAACACATTTTTTAATTAACCTTCATTGGTCTTATGGCTCACCGGAAACAAAAAAATAAACTACGTTTTTGAACAGGCAGACAAACTGACAGATAAGTTAGTAATAATGTATCTGTCTCGCTCTCATTTTATTTAAAACTAGCGGTCGCCTCCGCGGTTTTAACCGCGCGCAATTTCTTTTGTGAATTATCCCCCTCTTCCCCCATATTTCCGGGATCAAAAGTACATACATTATGTCAACCGTGGATAGTGTAGCTTTCCAACAGTGAAATAATTTTTCAAATCGGTTCTGTAGTTTTGGAGCCTATAACATTTTTCCTCTTTATAATATTAGTATAGATTGACAAAATGGACAAAACGTGTTTCCGTAGTGTAGGTATCATAATATTGATGGGAAATGTGTCAAATTGCTAGATTTTGGGGATCGAATTTGAATGTAGAAACAAGGTAATCCTCTATTGGGATAGGTGAGTGAGCTTGAGATAAGCCCCAATTATACAACGTGGGGTGGGAGACGGGTTTATATTGCTAAAATGAAATGCTATTCCCGTGTGATTGATCGAGCAATTAATGGTATTAATAAAATGACAAAACGATCGCTCTTTATCGATTCAGAATTAATTTGTTACAAAGTGTAAAAAGTTGAGTGATGAATGTGAAAACGCACGTGTGAAAATTTCCGTTCCGACGACGATCAATAAAATTGTTTGTTAATTGATTACTCATTTCGATTGGTATTCTGTGTTGTATTTGTTGGTCGTTTTCTTTGCTACAAGAATACATAATAGTACTACGTAGTTTGGACTGGGCATTTGTTTTCAGTTAGTCAATTTCTTCTTTATGAAAGATTTAATTGTTTGTTTGTATTGAATAGGCTCCGAAACTACTAAAACGATTTAAAAAAAATACTGTTGGAAAGCAAAAATATTCCCGGGTGATATAGGGTACTTTTGATCCCAGAAATGTGGGGGGAAAGGGGGGGATGTTTGACAAGAGAAATTGCGCGCGGGTGAAACATATCGTTGGAAACCGCGGATGCGAGCTGCACTAGTCTTTTATATTTCAATATAGATTTATTCTAGAAAGTAATTATGTGTACTGTTATTTTTTTATGTTACGTACATAAGTTTAGTGAGCAAAACTTTTTTTTAAATGATGCAATAAATGTCTATTTAGTTATGGCCTTATTAATATAATGAATCTTTTAACCACCTAGTAAACCGATTTTTTTCCTCACTGATAATTTAGAGCACAGTGTGTTGTCAAATATTATGAAAATATCATAGAAATAAATGGAAATAAGAAGAAATACCATTGATGCTTAGAATAATCTTTATAATAATTTTGGAGGCCCTCATATTTCTTTTTATCTCATCACAAAAATATAAATTGATATACATTTTCGCCTCTATGGGACAGTGGTTTACCACCATGTTGTCCCATTGTGGCAAAATTTTTGTCGGATTTTTTTAACCCAGCACGGCCTTGTTATACAACATACTATCACTTTTGTAAAGATGACTTCGTTTGAATGATGTATGCCTTTGCCATAAAATAAATAAATAAATAAAAAATAAAATAAAAATCGTTTATTTCGGACAGGGTCCATATAGTGTTAGTAACAATAATCTTACAAGCTATGTTAGTACACAAAATGGTTGACACGAATTTTACTGTCTTTGACGAGCTGGACGCGAGTCCAGTGCTGCATTATAGCACTGTCTACGTCCAGTCTCGCCGCGACAGTCTTCAGCCATGCTGTGGGACATTGAACTTTACATTTCTATTTAATATTTTCAAGATTCAAAACAATGTTATCTCTTCTCTTTTTCGCACGTATCTATGATAAATATACATTTTATTAATGGGGAAAAGCGCTAATGAACTTTATTAGTTATATATATAAATGTGAATAGTTTAAGTAGAATGCAGTTATAAGATACTAACTAGGACATATCAGTTAAATCATTCCGAATGATTTCTATCATTAAAACTAGGTATAATGTAAATAGAAGATATATACGTGATATAAAGGAAAATATTTATATTTTTATCTTCCATTACGAAAAGCAATCATGCAACTTTAATTTTATTATAACTTAAAAACAAGAGAAAGTATTATATTCTGAAATAAGAGTTAGTTAGTATGACACAGTTACTTCATTATTCGAAGGAAATAAATTATTAATAAAACTATTCAAGTCGAAACCAACCTAAATGAAGCAATTTGAATTTCTGGGTAGTGATGTATAAATATTTGAATACGACTAGTTAATGCATTTTATTATTATTTCCATCAAATTTGTAACTATCTATTATTAAAATACCGAAAAAAATATTACTGTGTCCATTACCCGAATCAACACAAAAAGTATTAAATTATTAACTTAGTTTATTAGTTGCAATTATTAAAAAATACAATTATTATAGCACAACCATTATCAAAAAATTGCCCATAGATATTTTTCTTTAGTTTACACGGAATAATTTTATTATATTTCTGTATAATTTATTATGTTTTGAGAAACCCAAGATATCAGATAAGAAATATGTATTGTAAATAGACCGTAGAATACTTATTGTTAATATAAGAGCTTTGTGACTTTTGTCCATTCAAATTTTAGAATTATGAGAGTATACAGGTGTTAGCATATCATCATTAGATTATAGTAATCTAACTACCGTTTATGCCGTGTTCCCATTAGGCTCTCAGAAGTTAACTGTTTGCACATAGTTCGTATCTTTCTTTTTATTATAAGGTGCTTCCCCGAGCAAATGACCTTGAGCATGGCCGAGCGAGAGGAATGGCGGTCCAAACTTTGATCGAAATTATGGATAATAATCCGTAAACATCATTTTTAGCGGCCAATTTATAGTTTTTTCCATTGTCTAACGATTGGCGCAAACCAAATTTAAAAAATTGAAAATGAGATGAATGAAATCTATTAATTTAGACGTATTTTCAAAGTCAGTTATCGTTGTTATTAATAACGATAAACACAAATTTTAAACGAGGAATTCAAAGATAAAACTACAAAGATTATTTACGTAATTTTGAAATAGTTGTTTAAGCATTAAATTAATGAGGAGTAGGCAGCCGTTAAAAACAAGATTTTTTAAAACTTTTGGTGTGTGTGGACCAATATGTGGACAAAATTAAATGTGATTGACCTAAATGGGAACATGGCCTTAACCTATCAAAGTTAATAGATAGCATATCACAATAAAAAAAGGTGTAGTCTTAAAATGAGGTATTTTGAAGACTTAAAATTGATTTTTCTTCAATTCAACAATTGGCGGGAGTTAATGGGATAAACCCATATTTCGGTCTGTTTGAAAGGAAAATCTCGTGTGGTTAATTTGGACCCTATTGAAATTATGTTTTAAGTAAGTTGCTAAATAAATCTCCATAAATCTGTTCTATACTTTTCCTTCAAAAATTAGTCAATGTTTATTTTTTGCTTTAGTTTTTTAGTAAGGATCGATTTTACCGCTTTCAGATAAGTCGTGATATGATAAGCTCAGATAAGCTAGATAAGTTAAATGCTGTCTCTTATGTCCATTAAGAAGAAAATAGCATCATTAATATCTGACAAATGAATTTAGAGCCATGCTGTTTTACAGTACGAATGGGCCGGCTCGTCCGGGGAAGTACTCTCACTAACTCTCACGTGACACCAGCGTGAAATAAAAGTGACTTCTATTGTGTTTCGTCTGGTTTGTGAGAGTGCCGGAGATGACTTACCATCAGGCGACCCGCTGGCTCGTTTGCCGTCTCTGACATAAAAAAAGGATTATCATGAACTTATTTGACAGCAGTAAAACTTCTTCTTCAAAACTATGACCCACGTCTCATAATATCAATATACCTAATTATAAATAAAATCTATAAATCAATAGGTCTGATACCATTACATTATGAATAAACAAGTCATTTCACAATTAGATAAGCACTGTAAATTAAAATATATGTATTATTAAGGCATTACTGCTATAAATAGCATGCAAAAACTATTTTGCTTTCATAAGCGTTATGTTTTACGCAGTTTAAATTGTTGTAAATAATTTTTCTATCGTCTAAATGTTATGTCGCGAATTAGATAAGGCCCTAGAAGGGATTGTATCGCCGAAGCTGGTATTTGGTATTATTAAGAAATTCTAGTCGAAATAAAGTATATTTAAAGACTTTATGGTTGTATTATTTTCAAACAGGTTAATAATATTTTATTGTTTAAGGTCGCTTTCATATTTGGACTTCAGCGGATACATTCTTATTAGATACAGCCACGAAACTTGTAACACTATTGCTAAGAACGGCAAAAAACTCCCTTTTCAATTGCCAAATGTTTGTAATATTACATAGTGCGTCTTTTATCTTCTGAATACTTAAAGGCTATTATAGTTAGTACATATAAAAATGCAAAAAAATGAAAAATCACAAAAGGGAAAGTCTGGATAAGGTATAATTGTATCTATATAATAACGATAAATTGCTTTAAGTTAAATTATACCGTTAAAATAATGACATACTAAGCGTTATTACAGTAGTTAAATAATTTCTGTAGTCAAAAGTTACCGTTTATGTTAATTATTTTACTACTAACTTAGGGTATACTGATTCGGTGTTATAACAGAGGTAGCGGGTTTGATTCTCGTACAGTACAAATATTAATGTATGTCCATAATTTAAATTAAATTATCGTCACAACAATGGACACAAGCTCAATCACTACTAAATTCTGACCAGTGATCACAATCACTGTTTAATAAATTTGTAATTTTTTTTTTCTGACCTGGGAATAGAACTCATAACCCGGTACCACTAGACGCATAAGAACAAGCTAGAAATTGAATTGTAACACAATCCACCAAGTTACTATTAAGTACGAAACTTGAGCGCACCACAGATTCTACAGAATATTATTTGACAATAGTTAATTTAGCCTTAGTCTAGGTTGGCTGTTGCGTTGCGGGAATACGAACTTAGGGCTTGAGTAGGATTGAGCGTATTTTATTTGTGGATTTAACGACAGACTCTTACACGCTCAGATGTTCAGGTACCTTTTAAAACAATAGCTAAATAACGCATTCACGCAAGCATCATGTTTATATATTTGAAAACACCAACTTACTTCAACTGGCTTATCAGTAGTGATTTGCTTACTTCTGGCTTATTAGTAGTGACATTTAATAGTGACCATATAGTGCGACACTTTTCTGGGGTTAGTTCCGCTATGGTACGGTAAGTGTACCTTATATTGTTTGATGTAGATTTAAAAGATAGGTACCATAGCGGGACTTTTTGGTAGGTATTTTGCGAGGGTGCCATACCGGTACAGTACCATAGCGGAACTAACCCCTTTTCTGATAAGGAACTGAAATGACGGACGGAAAACGGATAAAATTTACTAACATACCTTTTTTTGTAAACATACAATGGAGTGACGTTTCATACCATGCGGCTGCTATAGTTACAGTCTGTTCCACATTAGAAGTCCTTTAGCCGCTATAGACCGATACAAACAGACATGTTCATGCCAATTAAATTCGTTGGTTCATGCTCACAAATGTTTGTACCGTGCGGGGATCGAACCCGCGACCTCTGGTGTAATAGCCGACTTAACGACCAGTACACCAAACGGCTCTTCTACAACGGTACAAGTAAATCAATCGGCCAATAAAAATCTCCAACATAAACTACAAAAAACTCGGTAATCGAAATTGCCGAACTACTGTTCTACCTATATATTCTGTGGTTCTACGGAGCCCAAAAAGGGTCCAAATCTATTATATGACATTTTTTACTCAATCTTCCAGAATAACCGCTCAAACAATAAATAAATGTCTGCATCTAAAAAAGCAAACGCCATTCGTTACGACAAAACTGGTTTTTCGCGAAAAAAATCAAACGCTAAAAACCTGCATGTCGTCGTTTGCGGTGAAAATAGATTAATTTCCTGAACGTTTCAGTTCAGAAATGCAATTTGTATGTTTGAGTGTAGAGAAACGTTATTTATAGTTTTTTTAAGCAGAGACAGAAGCCCAGCCAGAAAATAGCTCGTCGTTTAAATTGGAACGACCTAACATTTTTTTCAAATCATATTATTATGATTTTTAAGGTTTTTACCAAAAATTACAAAAACATCGATGTTTTTTTGTTAAATTGCAGTCGTTGAAACTCATTGACAGTAACTAGCATAATGCCGCGCTAAAATAGCAAGCGAATTTATTGATTCATCTTCTACATAATTACCACTAAATAATGCGTTGGAGAGGGATGCACAAGGTAATATCTAGTCTTATTTTCCATAGGACACAAGTTATAGATCTATGACATTACTGGTATCATTGGAAGAAAGCAAAATTTTTGGCCGGGTTATAAAACTTTACTGACATGTATAAAATTTACACAATACACAGTGTTGGACGCATTTTTTATTTCACTCGCGCGCTTTTCAAGCAATTAGTAAGATAGAGAAAAAAATGTGTTAAAACAGTTTTTATTTTAACCTTATCTCTGTGTTAAATGATATTTCTCACATAATTTTATTTTCAAATAAAGGACATTTAAAGTCAAAACCATAATGCACTAAGTCCTGAGTGCTATTTGTGGTATCCGCCATTGTGAAGATTGGTTAGTTGGAGTGAAGATCTCCGTTTCAACGAATTTTAGACCCAGGTGAGTTATTGATCTTTTTCCAAACTAATCTTACAATTTTCTTTAGTGATCTATGTACCCGACCATGATCTTAGAGTCCGGAGTTCTATTCCCACTGAACCTGGCTGAACCACGAACATTAATGCAGAACAGGGTTTAGTTTTTCAGGGGATTATATAAGTTTAGTAATAAACTTACTATTTTTTATTTCATTTCAATTGTCTATACCTTACCTTACTAGCCTTCGCCGGCGTGAACTAATAGGACGGTATAAACCGGGAATATCTTTATATATTGTAGCATATGTGTTATTATCATGTGTAGTTAAAGTTTCATAATATCCATTCTGTAGTTTTTACGTGAAAGAGTTACAAACATCCATAAATCCATCCTCAATAACTTTGGTATTTATAATATTTATAGGATTATTGGTTTTGTACCGTAAATGCATTCATTATTAAATTAAGTAGGTACTTAACAATTTAATGGAACAATAACTATACAAGTATATTATTATAAGTTTTCAATGTTAAATGGTTTTATCAGAAAACTCGCTCAACTAGGAAAATGTTTCCACATGAGTAATTATTAGTAATGTCAATATTTACACTTCCCTTTTATAGCCACATTGTTTTCTCAGTAAAATATGTGAAAACTCGATTCGCTGAATTAAAACTCAAATATGAAGTTATCATAACCGATCCCAAATTAAAGTCCATGACAATTAGGGTTTGTGAGTAACTGCTAAAAGTATCCTTGAACGTTATTCACACAGCGCCGTCTAGCCTCAAACTAATCGTACTTTATATTGCTTGTACGATGCAGACAGCGGATAAACATTAGTTACATAGATAACATTTAGTAATATTTGTTATGTGCGGAGATTGCACCTCCTGGTGTAATAGAATATACATGTACATAATATGTTCTATGTAATATATCCTACTAATATTATAAATGCGAAAGTCTGGATGTTTAGATGTTTGGATGTTTGTTTGTTCCTCAATCACGCATAAACGGCTGAACGGATTGAGATGAAATTTGGCACACATATTGTTTATAACCCGGATTAGAACATAGGCTATAAAATTCCTACGGGAAACGTCTTATTCCCGCGGGAATAACAATTTTTAAACTACTGAACCCATTTGAATAATTCTTTCACTGTTGGAAAGCTACACTATCCCCGGTGAACATAGGGTACTTTTGATCCCAAAAATGAGGGGGGAAGGGGGGATATTTGAAAAAAGATATTACGCGCGGGTGAAACCGCGGGCGGAAGGCTAGTAATATATATTTAGAAAAAGAGGAAAAGTAACTAATGTTTATCCGTTGTCCGGCATTAGTACAGCTTTGATTTGGTCTAGCCCTAAACTGCTATCCAGATTTCGCTGATTGTGAATAATATGTATACAATCACATTTACTATTATTGATTAATATTACTCCTTATCATTAAACAAAATATGCTTTGAGTCAACAAATATTGGTGAACTCTTGTTTAATAAATCTATAAAATACAATACCACACACTGAATAATCACGTAATTTCCGAAACTATTACACCTACAAACTTGAAAGGGCATTGTTAACATTTTGGCCTGGTCCGCCATTTCGACTTTTTTTCAAAACAGCGTTCACTTGAAATTCTTACAAAAATAGATACTTAGTATTAATACAAACATATAATGTCATAAGACGAAAACCCGTAAAGTGTCACATTTCCAAGATACAAACAACCACAAAATGGATCGAAATGGCGGGACCATTAATTAAGTAAGTCAGCCTCCATACAAAAGTCTTCATACCCCTTTGGCAGGTAGGTTTCTTAAAAGGTGTAAAAATTCGCCAGAAACGGATTTTACGACACGGGTAAAACGGAGGTTGACGGGTACGAAGTCGTATAAAGAAAAATGAAAAGCATTCTTATAAAATTTTTCCTGGAAAATAACTGTGTTTCAATAGTTGCAAGTCTCACGTGGAAACCCGTCGAGTTCCTAATCAAGTCCAACGTCGCTCCTTTCAAAGAACACTGCAGGTTTCTTTGAGCTTATGGCTTATTCACTGTTCCTCACTTTATATTTTAAATATTGTGTTCTATACATTGTAGTTTTTTACAGATCGATCCAGAAATAAGGACCTGGTATATTTGGATAAATATTTTTGACCGCCTCCGTGGAACAGTGGCTAAGCCGCTCGGGTATAAAAACCCGGATGTCGTAGGTCATTTCCCGCCTTGGGTCTGGTTGGTAGTAGGGCTTTTTCAGAGTCCGACTAACTCCCACCCCCACAGGTGAAATCTGCCGCCATAGCAGGCTTTTGGCTGTGTTCCGGCATTAATAATGTGGGAGCCAGTACACTTGAAATCTAAGGCTCGAAGATCAGATGACCCAGCAGTCTGACAGTACATTAAGAAACGCTTCCTGGTAAAGTGGTATTCCTCAATGGAATAGGCCGCAGTGACCGCTTACCATCAGGTGGGCTGCGTGCCTACATAAAAAAAAGGATAAAGGATAGAATTAAAAACAAAAGTTTTTTTTTATAAAAGCAGAGGAGAAGGCTTTGAAGCACTCAGAGACAGGACAAAAACAAATGTTCATCACATAAATGTATGTCCTAGATGGGATCCAAACCCATAGACCCAGATGCACTGGTCAGGTCATTTTAGCAAAACTAGCTACGTATAAACTCGCACAGACATCGTAAATTTTTATAATTATACCTAAAAGTAACACATTTTTCCACAAGCAGAAAAGGCAGTGTAGGTAAGTATATTATTAACGGATGACTCTCCTGGGACACTTTTGCTGGCACTACGAGTACGTCTTCTTTCTAAATTAAAATTCAAACGAGAACGGATGAAAATAAGTTCTGGTGTCGGAATTTTTCATTACTAATTTACTTTTTTTTGTAAAAGATCAGTTGGCAGACATGCACGCAGCCCACCTAATGGTAAGTGGCCACTACGGTCTGTTTCATTGAGGACTCTTAGCCGCATTTGTCTGTAATGATTTCATTTTGCGCCATTCTTTTAGCGCCATCTAGCCCCAAACTAAGCATAGCTTGTACTATGGGTGCTAGACATAGACATAGATCTGTGGTGCTAGACAACGGATACCTACCCATACACTTTTTTTTGTAAATACATACATATTATACATAGAAACACCCAGACCGATAAAAACAAACATGTTCATGCACAAAAATGTTTCTACCGTGCGGGGATCGAACCCGCCATCCTTGGTATAATCGCCGAATTCTCAACCATTACACCAAACGGCTCGTCAAATTATAATATTTAGGTTGCTATTTCACATTAACATAGCCAAACGAACACAGACCGTCTAATAAACCAATATTACTCCAGTTCCTGTTCAGTTTATCTAAACTAAAGTTGAACGGTGAGTTGCAGAATATCTAGACTAGTCTAGATATTATTATATCGCAGCTGTTCGTTGAAGCGAGAATCTTGTACAATAACGGTATTGGATTTTAAAATCAATATCCAGCTCATGCTTTGATGCACGGAATGAAGAATGCAGATGCAGATTGTGTCTGGAAACTCTGCATAACACGACAAAAATTAATATATTTTGATATTAAATAGGAATTTTATAGGGTCAAGAACAAGGAGATTCTTTAACATATTGGACAACATCACATACATTGAACTATGGCGTAGCTTGAGCACTAATGGTAAGGGCAAAGTTTTGTGGTAAGGGTATCAGAAACAACAAAGGTATTGCAAACATGTTTGTGAATTCTGTCACAAAAATATTGGTATTTTTTTAAGTTTTGCATTTTTTTGAGCTTCGAGTGGGTGAAAATCATCATTTGCAAACCTTGTTCTTTAAACCACAGAAGCAAAATTGTAGAATTTGTTGCAGTTATTCTGAGGTTATTAAATATTTTTATTTATGTAAGTAAATGATGCATATTACCCAAATAAATATGATTTTTGATATGGTAAAAATGTCGCGAACAAAAATGTCTAATAAATAAACATAATATGAAAAATCAAGCTAATTAAAATATCATATTAGACTTGTGAATCATGCATGTTTTAGGACCGAAGTTCAATGTAAAACGGCATTGATGGAAGATATTACCGATCAGGCAAATTGAAACCGTGACCGCGGACCGAACCGCAGACATGGCGACCGGAATATGTGGAGTATGTACTAATTTGATCCACCAGGGCATGTATAATATATGTACGTAAGCGTATATACGTGAACAATGAACATTTATAATGTACATACTTAGTCAAATGATTGTTATTATCATCATTTCGTATGGCTTCCACATGAATCCTCAAACGTCTATGTCGAGTTGCCGCAACCAGTCCACTGCCGCCGGTTTAAGGTTATGGAGCTCACGCATACCACCAGAAAAACGACGGAGAGGGCATTCCTCAACAATATGGGTCATTGTTTGGATTGGAGCCCCACAGTCACAGTCCGGCCCATCTCGGAGACCCCATTTGTGGGGGTGGTAGTTACATTTCCCGTGGCCGGTTCTGAACCGATTAACCCTCGTCCATACAGTACGACTACTGTCAAAACCAGCAGGTTTGACAGTAGGGTCCGGTATCAGTCCCTTCCACGGGTCGTGCTGGAAACTTTCCCAGGATTCACGCCACTCGCTTTTGCTTTTGTTATTAACTAGTTACAAATATTTCTTTACCGCGATTCAGGATTCGTTTATTTCCGTTATAACTTTGTAAAGGTTGAGAAGTCGCACCCATTTTTTTATAAAAGTTGACAACTGACTAGGCAGTTGTAACTCGGAATCAATAATAATAAAACAATGGAGATTGTTGGTGGATGGTGGTGTATGGGGCTCTCACGCCCTAGAACGGGCTTCTTTACGCCTTATTTCCTGAACTGTTATTTGACCCGAAAACATCTTAATAGACCTAGAAATTATAACATAACACGTAAAATACGGAGGCACGTAAAAATGCGGAGGCATCAGACATCGTTAAGACTGAGGACTAATACGAAAGCCTTTTCAAGATCTTAAAACCGTCAAGACAGCTTATTCTCACCATATACGGTACTTATTTCCTATTTGGCAAACTTTTCTCTTACCATTTCATTTTGATATTTTAGGTACTTTCTGAACTGAGAAATTTCTCAATAAGGTACCTACCTTTAACGGCTCGGGTGGAGACTTTGTCAATATTTTAAAATATAGGTCAAAGTATGGCAAAGTTGGATACAAATAAGAGGTGCAACAACTTTCTAACTTGGATTTGTTACTCAGTTTCATTATAATGAGCTAAAATAAAACAGCTGAGGGGCTTTTTGATGCCAATTAGCACATGTTTTAAATAGAAAATAAAATCATAGCATATAGTAGGTAACAAGTTCATGAAATCGATGTTTTGATTACTACAATCGCGTTCTATAAATGTAAGATTGTTGTAAGGAAATCCAAAATTCGTGCACAAAATGGCAAAATATTATACCGTTTAAAACAGAGTTTGAGTTTAATATTGCAAATGGTTCTGAAGTTTATACTAATATTATGTTGCTATTTCTATCCGCGCACAATAAACGTCAGTTTATTTTTAAGCAAAATACACAATTTTTTTGAAAGAAGATCGTAATATCCTTTTATTCTAACCCATTACACCAAATTGGTAGTTTATATCTATTTATACTTCTATAAATTATTATTAACAGGAAAGATTTGATTGTTTGTTTGTTTGTATTAAATAGGTTCCGAAACTACTGAACCGATTTGAAAAATTCTTTCACTGTTGGAAAGTTCCACTATCCCTGAGTGCCCTATGGTACTTTTGATCCCAGAAAAAGGGGGGAAGGGGGGATATTAAAAAAAAATTACGCGCGAGTGAAACCGCGAGCGGGAGGTTAGTTACTTATAATAAGCTTAAATACAAGCATTTCTTATTTGAAGTCAGTCACCGTATAAATATTATGATCCGATTTACTTGTACAATTCTGAGCTATTTCGTCGTTTTGCTCTATACACCCGTGCCCCAGTTGACGAGTACCCCTCACCCTTTCTGCTCAATTAACCTAAGAATCTTAAGGTTACAAATTAGATTACAACCGGGGAATTTACTTAAACCTATGCATAGGATCAATTAACAAAGTTGGCTCATATTGTGTAGCTATAATTTCAGAAGGGAAGGTGAAAGCGGGATTTTGAAAACAAAAGAACCTTAAAATATAATCTTTATTAAAATAAAGTATCTGTAGATTTTTATGCATAATAGTAGAGCTTGATTTGACTATTTAAAAACCTGAATCAATATGATAGATAAAAGGAAAATGATGAAAATGAGCTCCGAGACTGACCGTCGTATCTATAGACGAGTCAAAGTATTACTTGAGTATCACGGCAGCGGGGCGGCAGCGGAAGCGGCATCAAGCGGCAAGCGCATTGCGGTTTACCGCTTGACAGCATCGTACCGCTCTTGACGGCCCGCGTCAAGCGGTGACAGCAGTACGCCTGTGTGCGCCGCCGCACTCCCGCTGCCGCCCCACTGCCGCGAAATTCAGAGCCGAGGCCTAAGACGCAATTTATCGTTTTTATACAATAAACGATGTTTTTAAATGAAGTAAGAATACTTGGGAAATAATTATATTCTTACTTTTGTTTTGACAGCTCGTTTATTGTATAAAAACGGTTATGCAATCTTTAGACTCAAGTAATATTTTGACTGTGTAAAGATACGAGTGTGAGACTTCAATTCTGCTAAAAATCTACTGCAATTCAAGGTTACACTTTTGATCAGATTGCAAAAATGAGTTATGATTTTTGCACGTTCCTAGCATTTAATTTCATCATTTATTTCGTGACATTTCTAAAACCAAATTGGATTTCTAAAATTAAGATACGAGTATCAAGGCAAAAATGGCTTTACAAGTTTCTTAGAAAGCGTTATTTTACTTTTCAAATTGAGATCTTTTTTAAGAGCATCAATGTCAAGTGTCAACTATACATATCTAGTCTAAACTACAATTTTGAGAGGGCGATCTCCGCAATTTCCGGGTCGGTTGGCCTAATTACATCGGTAACGAGCACCTGTCGCCAATATTAGCAGCCAACACTACCTATATAAAAAGCGGGGAGACAAGACTATTTTTAACTTATTCATCATAGTACTAAATTGTTACTTTTTAGAGGATTTTCTCAATTGGACAGATTTTTTCTTTCGTGTGTGTGAGTAATTAGTCTAATATCGTTATTTATACAAAAGCCGCTTTGTTTATTTTGATCGCCTACGTGAAACAGTAGCTAAGTCGGTCGGGTTAAAAAAACTGGAGTTCGATTCCTGCCTTGGGTCTGGTTGTTGGTAGGAGTTTGAGTGGCTAGCTACCATCCCCCTAAGGTAAAATCTGCCGCCATAACAGCTACGGCTGTGTTCCAGCAGTATTAATGTAGGAGCCAGTAGACTTGAAATCAAAGACTCGAAGATCTCGGAGCCAACAATGTGGCAGTACATTGAAGCTACTTGGTAAAGTTTCCCTCAATAGAAAAGACCGCAGTGTGGGCTGCGTTCTTGTCTAACAACTGATCAAGTACCTATAAAAAATCAATACTAATATAATAAATAGAAAATATTTTTTGTTTGCTTTTTTGTATGGAATAAGCTCCGAAACTAAACTACTGAACCGATTTGAATAATTCTTTCACTGTTGGAAAGCTAGACTATCCCCGGGTGACATAGGGTACTTTTGATCCCCGAATGGGGGGGGGGAGGGGGAGATAATTGACAAAAAGAATTACGCGCGGGTGAAATATACATATAATAAAGACGACAGCATCATTGTTGCTGACAGGTAAATAATCACGAACTTATCTGCCAGTGAAAGTGGCTCCAAGTCTTAAGTTGAATTAACAGTGAATCTAGGAGTGAGCTATCAAGGCTTTCACCATAAATCAAATCGAGACAGACGATAAATACATCAACGTCTGGAAGCATTGTGTTTGCCGAAGCTAAGGAACCGAGGAATAGCGGATATTGTACATGTACAATATGTATAGACTACGATACTAAGCCAGAGATGTAAAGTTCTTATGGAAGCTGTATTAAGCAACCAACATAATAATATAATATGCCTTCCGCCCGCGGTTTCACCCGCGCGTAATTTCTTTTCAAACATCCCCCCCTTCCCCCCACATTTTCGAGATCAAAAGTACCCTTAGTTTAGTAGTACCCTAGTAAATTGTTTGTTACTACACGACTTATTAATAATTACATAAAGAGCGTACAAATATTTTTTTTAAAGACAATTTTTTAATTTTAACTATGAAACTATTAAGCAATCTTCAAAATATAATATGTCTTTTATAGTGCGGTACAAATGTACTTATAACAAGCAATATAATCATGATATTTATGTCTGTAGCTCATACATCAATCTCCCATTAAGTATAAAACCGAGATAGCTTGCAGTGTCGTTAACGAACCATGGATTCCACTTATCTTTTAACCTTACGCTATGTTATGTGAGTAAGGGATTTGAGTAGAAGCACTTTAGTGGCGAATTTGACGAAATTTTTGTTATTTTGAAATCATTTCAAGCTTCTAGTTGAAAAGAATAAAAAACCGGGTCACTAAACTTGTTTGTGTTTACAAAATTTGTAAAATACACTGAGTAGTCACTACTACTCAGTGTATTTTACACCACCACTGTAGAACCATGCTGTTTTACCGGCCGGCTCGTCCGGGGAAGTACCACCCTCTAACATAACACCAGCGTAAAATAATAATAACTACTATTGTCTTTCGTCTGGTTTGTATGAGTGCCGGAGGCCCACACCCCCCATACCCCAAAAAGCCAACAAAGCATCAGCGATCCCTCTGGTGTTGCAGATGTCCATAGGCGGCGGTGATTGCTTACCATCAGGCGACCCGCTGGCACGTTTGCCACCTGTAACAAGTCTTCTTACCACATTGTTTCTGTGATATTGTATATTGCCGTATTAGCATAGTAAAATGGTTGCCATGACTCCATATTGTGAAGTTACTTGCCAACGACTATACACCCCAAGTTAATAAAAGACGTTGACGTATTCTAGTAAGGTCAGAGGTGCACAACATTTTAATCAAGCGTCTTATGAAAACAATATAATCTGTTCTTGCTTTTGGTGCTTTGTCAGAGGGTAGCCCGGACCGAAAAAGATTAAATTATTTAAGGGAGCATAATAAACGGAGACAATACCAAATGTATAAATTGGATTTGGGTTTCTGGCCAAGCTTATATTTAGTACTCGTAACTAGCGGTCGCCTCCGCGGTTTCACACGCACGCAATTTCTTTTGTCCATTATCCCCCCTTCCCCCCTCATTTCCGAGATCAAAATTACCCTATGTCACCCGGGAATAATTTAGATTTCCAACAGTGAAAGAATTTTTTAAATCGGTTCAGTAGTTTTAGAGCCTATTCGATTTATAGATTTATAGATTTATAGATGTTAGTTTCAGCACTGTCTGACAAGTTCCAATAATATCTGCCAGATAAATGATGTAGTTACGATTTTTTAATAAGTTGCACTTTTTTGTTACATTTTCATACGAAATTAATGTAAAATTTATTTGGCTTATGTTAACTATTTTCCTTTATTATTTAATTAATTAGTCACTTTAATTTATTAATAACTTACTCCACGCGTACAAAGTCAAGGCAGGTGAAATCTGCCGCCATAACAGCTCTTGCTGTGTTCCGGAAATATTAATGTGGGAGCCAGTACACTTAAAATTAAAGGCTCGAAGATCAGCTAATGAGCCTACAGTCTGGCAGCACATTGAGCGACGCTTCCTGATGCAGTGTCCCTCAATGGAATAGGCCGCTGTGACCGCTTACCATCAGGTGGGCTGCGTGTCTGTCTGCTAACTGACGTGTAAAAAAAAAACGAAATTGCATAAGACCATGCAAACATAGGTATTATTGCAATTTTATTTTGTACTAAAAGTTCAATAAAACCGACCTCAGTTGAGGCGTAAGCTTCTTCAACTGGTATAAAAGAAACTGTAAATAAAATCGCGAACAGTAAGCGGCTTAAATTGTTGGACGAGAAAATTGAAACTAAACATTGATATTGGTTTTCGACTTAAGTATGATTAAGTTACTCTGTACCTGACGTTCGTTACGGCTTAGGCTGCGTCCCCAGTAGGCAAACTGTTAGCCACAGACTGAGTGAGCCGCAAAGTGGCGAACTGTAATTTGGTTTTGCTGGGAGTCGGCCGCTCACTGAGATAGTCGGCTCGCGTAACGCTGCAAACTGCGTACAGTGAGCGCAAAACTAGCTAACTGTGGACACTTTCTTTGTTATTCAAGGAAAGGCGTACTAAATCGATAAGCCGCTAACTCAGTCTGCCGCTAACAGTTTGCCTACTGGGGACGTAGCCTTAGTTCAATTTGATATTTCTTGCTTGAAATAAAATTATATTGGAAGCTTCGTATAACTTGAATGAGACCAATGGTTTTAATCTCGGCGTCATCTTTGAATTAATTTTATGTGCGTATTTACTACTAACTCAGAGATGAAGGAAAATATCGTCAGAAAATCTGCACAGTTAGATAAATAGATTTAAAAATCTCTGGACATCTCTGGACATTATTCACACATCGCCATCTAGCTCTACCAAACTAATTATTAGCTTGTGCTCTGGGTGCCTGACAACGGATAAACATTATCTACTTATATTATACTTTTTTGTGAATACATATATATTATACTCGTACAAAGAAACACCCAGACCGGTACAAACAGACATGTTCATGCACACAAGTTTGTACCGTGCGGGGATCGAACCCGTTACCTCTGGTGTAATAGTCGACTTCTCGACCATTACATAAAATGGCTCGTTAAGAAATATTAATAAGTTGACTGTTACAAAAACGAGCAACTACTACCTATCGTAAACTTAATATCTGATAGTTAACTTAATTACTATTTTAAAATATTAATCAGTCATATTTTCTAAACTTAGAATAAAGAAAAGAATATTTCTTTATTTGCCTTGAAAAGACTGAAGGTAGGTAGGTAGGAGAGGACTACCAAAAGAGAGAGGATGGATTTCGTGAAAGATGATATGAGATAAGAAGGAGTGTTGACGAGAAGTATACCTTGTTGAGGAGTGACTCCAAATAAAAAGGGAACAGGGCACGGATAACATTATTATGACCTATACACTATTGTTGCAACAACCATACCTACTCGTAATCCGAATACAATATTCAAAACCTCTTAGCTAAATGCTTCCTACGATTATTTCTGAGGTGGCATTGATTCCGAACTCTTTAGTTATTCATAGACAGTCTGACCTCATCGGAAATACGCTTTCGCTTATAACTACATATAATAAATACCTGTTAACGGTCAAGGTTATATTCTCAGTGGGATATAATGGTACCTATACCTATTTAAAATTTGCAATCACGTATTTTAAGGATGTTCCCATTATGGAGAAAAGGCTGACAAATACTTTTGATTAGGTACCACCGTTGTAGACTGGTCCATTTAAAAATATTTTATTCTTCCTTAACGCCGGCCCGAGATCTAGGGGTTCTGGGTTAAAATTCCGGGTCGACCAAACTTTGTGTCAGTTTTTCGCACATACTCGTAGCTCAGGTCTTTCATGCGTGGTGATTAAGCCAGTACCCATCATTGTAACGATAACTACATTTTAACGATAGAGGCCTTTCATTTGCAGTGAATGTCCCACATAATAGGCTAGTAGGCTTTACTGAACAAAGCAAAAAAAACCACAAAAATCTAAAACAAACCTATAAAGCCTGTTTTTGCTTTTTGTTGTTCAACAGTAACTGTAAAAGATTTGGAATCCACAATAATTATTATTAATTAATAATGGAACAAGAACCATTTACCTGTAATATTTGTGTCTTTAAATAGGGAAACTCGATCTTTAGAATTTAGATTTTAATGACTAGTGAAGTTAAGATTCGATTTATAACTTATCTCGACATGTGCTGTGTTATAAATTAAAATAGTAACTTTCTATCTATACGTACATAAACTGCACGAAAAATAATAATAAAATGGTACCAAAAGCCGCTTCGTGTTATTAAATGTGAGAGCCAGTTCACTTGAAATTAAAGGCTCGAAGATCAGATAAGCCTACAGTCTGGCAGCACATTGAGCGACGCTTCCTGGTGAGGTGTACCTCAATGGAATATATAGGCCGCAGTGACCACTTACCATCAGGTGGGTTGCGTGCATGTCTGCCAACTGAACTAGTATTTAAAAAAAACCTTACAAAATGCTACTTAATAGTCTTCTGTAAGGCAATATTAGCAACCCTAGCCTTGCTATTTGTAGTAATAACTGTCAAGAGTATTCAACTTTCTCGTCACTGATTCTCCGGTAATGAGCTACAAACAAAAGCACGTTAATATCAAAGGGGACTCAGAAATCTGAATTCAAAAGACGTAAAATGTTTGAAAATTTAAGTAGGTCTTACGAGAAGTGTACTGATATCAAAATGTTTTGATGAAACAAAGCCAATTAAAATGGAATGACGAATAATCGAGACGGGAAGATCAATAGGTACTTAATTATTATTTTTTCTACATTCTACATTCTCAGAACGGAAAGTATAGTATCCACTAAGCAACTTACTTTGCTCGAATGGAATTTGAAGACAATGAAGCAGTACAAACTGCATGTTAGCGGCAGACTGAGTTTGCGGCTTATCGATTTAGTACGCTGTTCCGAACTCACATGTTAAACTTTTTTATAACCTTTTTTTGTTAATAGTTTTTTCTGTTACTTCTGTCATTGCTTTGCTCTCGTGTCTAATAAACCAATATTGCGAGTTTTCATCGGCATTTTATTTCAAAATATAATTAATCTAAAAATAATTGCGTTGCATCTCTTTCGGTCTCTTACATTTTGGTCCTTCGATCCGTTTTTTTTCGTGATGCCGGTGGAAACTCGCGGAGCAAAAAAATTAATTACACTCTTACAAGAAGAGGGCGAAGCCTCTTCGAGTCGTTCAGTCGCGTCAAGAGCGACGAGAACATCAAAATGCTCGTCCGCTACAATAAAAGCGCGGACATTGGCGGCGAGGGCGGAGTACGCGAAAAAGATGCTTGATAAAGAGAAGGCGGTTCTGCAGTTGCAGCTGGAGGCGGAGTTGGCAACAATTGAGTTATCCCAAGCGGACGCTCACAGCCGACACTCGGCATGTGGGAGCGGTCGCTCCGGCCTGCCCAGCGAGTCTGGTGTTGACGATGATTTAGTCAGACGACAGAACCCACACCAGCCGCCGTCTTTAGTTTCTCTTAAAAATACTAATAATCAATTATTGTTTTCAGGTGACAAACATGCAATTGATGACAAAAATAATTATAATACTTGTGTGAATCAATTGGTGAGCGCTTTAAATAATTTTGGACACAATAATTGTGATTCCAAGGTAAGTGGTTTACCTATTTTTTGTGGCGAGTCTTCGTTAGATTGGTTAGCTCTAAAGCGAGCTTATTTACTTACTAAAAATAAGCTCTCTTCCAATGAAAACCTAATTAGGCTTAGCAATGCCTTACAGGGAGAGGCTCGTGAGGCAGTAAAAGTCTTACTTGTATCAGCCTCGGACCCTGAGGTTATTATAAAGGTGTTGGATAGGCGATACGGTCGCCCGGATATAATTGTAAGTCAAGAAGTAAACAAACTTCGTGCTTTGCCTAAACTGTCTCAAGAAGGTAATGAAATGGCCTCATTTGCTTGCCATGTACGTAATTGTGTAGAGGTAGTACGTTTGTTGGATCGATCGGAGTACCTAACATCCCCGGAGCTTCTACAAGCTGTGCTCCAGAAAATGCCTGCACTGTTACGCACAAGGTGGATGGACTTTGCCGCTGCTAGCACCTATTCAGCCTCGAAGCTGGAATTACTGGCGGAGTTCCTAGAGGCAGAGGTGGATTTACACGCTCAGTTTGGTTTGCTAGTGGACTCATCGGGTCCATCAACTTCAAGTGAACAACCCTATCCGATCACATACGAAAAATCATCCAACGTATCTCGCCCCGTTTCATATGAAAATAATCGTTTCGGCCCTAAAAATAATAAATCATTTTCGGATAAAATTTCCTTTTGTTTATATTGTAGAAATTCTCATGACATAAATAAATGTCAGAAATTTTCATCTTTGACACCTTCTGACAGATGGAAATTTATTAAAGAAAAAAGTATATGTCAAAGATGCTTAAAAAAAGGTCCGCATAGTTCACTAAAATGCGGCTCTAAGGAGGCTTGTGGAATAAACGGTTGCCTCTTCAGACACCACAAATTATTGCACAATCCTGAATTTCGTTCATTTGCCGCATATGTTGATCAAAAAAGGGTGACATCTGATGAAGTAAGCGTGTCAGGTGTTCCGATCTCTGAAAAGTCACGATCGCCTAACGACGAGGTGAAAGAAACAGCTGCTCATTCTTTCGTTAATCAACAATCCGTGTTAACGTCAAGTCGAGCTCTTCTTAAGGTCATACCAGTTGTGGTTTCGGGCCCTGCTGGTGATGTAGAGACATTTGCTTTGTTGGATGACGGGTCAACAGCAACCCTTATTGATTCTTCTATATCAAAACAAATTGGTTTAGAAGGTCAATCAGGTACGCTGACTCTAAATTGTGTTGGCGGTTTATCTAGAGAAACCGATTCTCAATATGTCAACTTTAAAATTAAAGGCAAATTTTCTTCAAACAAGTTTTCTATCAGTAACGCTAGGTCAATGGATACCTTAGGGTTAGCGTCACAGAGTATTCCAAAAGTAAAAATAAAACATCTCTCTCATTTTAAGAAGATTATTAATTTTATTAGTTATGATGAAGCGCGTCCCATGCTTATTATTGGGATGGACAATTCGCATCTTTTAAGTTATTCAAAGATACTAAAAGGTTCTAGTCTCCAACCTGTGGCCTGTTTTACAGCCCTTGGTTGGGTGGCATTTGGATTCGCAGACAGTTGGTCGCGCCCAGTAGAGTTTATAAATAGATGCGCAGTAGTTGATAGCTTGGATTTGGAGTCACTTAATCAAGATTATTATAGGAGTGAGTCCTTAGGGTTTACTAATAAAGAAATAAGGAGTACTGAGAAAATTAGGGCAATAGATGTCGCTAAGTTCAGTTTTGGCTAATTCTCAAAGTATTAGTAAATGGCTTTGTCAGGTTCGAGCTTCTGCTTTATAGCACATCAATTTATTGTTATTTTGTTTTCGATAAATGCAATATGTTATGTTTATTATGTTATTGTAACGTATCTTATGTTCCCTTATGCGTAGATAAGTCAAACTTTGTACTCAAATTATAAATATAGATCAAGGTTTTTTAATAATCTCTCGTTCTGGCTCTGTTTTGATAAATCCAAATTCAATAGCTGCTTCTAATATAAAATAAGCGGAGAGGTACACGTCTTATGATTATATTATTGTATGTAAGAAACAAACTTTGCCATCTCGCAATAATTGGAGAAGATAATTGAGAGAGATTGGAGAACCGCCTGTTACGCCGTGCTGGCCGGATATCTGCAGTATTCCCAATGAAGTCAAGTTATTATATTGGATGGAAGACACCCGTCTACTGACTACTCGGCTGTTAGTCATGAAATTTCATCAAAAGGCTGTGCTCATGGAAATACCGAGATGGTTGTAAAGTAAATTCGACAGATTTATTGGGTATGTGTACTACGGATCAGGAACACATTTGAGAATCACGGTCCAGTCCGTCACCTACAACTGTCAGATTTGTCGTTTAAGAAAGGCCAGACCGCTTGAACCCTCGATGAGAAATTTAAATCTGAGCGAGACTTATTATGCAGAAAGATTTGTTGCCTATGTCAGGTTAGACTATTTCGGATCTGTGAATGTTTCAATTGGCCGCAGGCGCAAGAAGCATTATGTCGCAGTACACCACATGCCTAGTTTCACGGGCAATGCACCTGGAAGTTGTTCACAATCTGTCGACGGGTTCAGCGCTAATAAGTCCTAGAAGATTTACTACTCGCCGAGCTTCTCCGAGTTAATAATGTAATAACAATGGAACTGCTTTCATTGGCCTCAACCCTGAACTGAGGAACCTGTATGGAGAAGATGTCCTTTCATTTGTTGCGGCGATGATGGCATAGTTCGTGTTGTTGACGTGCTTACCTCCGCTGGTCAGTTAAGAAGGCCTTTAAAAAAGATTGTGCCAATAGTTTGCACATAATTAGGTACATTAGTAATTAATATTTTATTCTCTAATTAATGTATATATCTATTAATTTATTAATTTTGTTTTCTGCTTTGTTTGGGGAGAATAGGGTAATTTTTCCCGAAAAATTAATAATTTTGTTTTTGTTTATATATTCTATTGTAATAGTTTGCTGTGTAACTTCACGTTCAGTCTGTAATCTTGAAATTTTAAAGAAAAAAAGGGGAGAAATGTTCCGAACTCACATGTTAAACTTTTTTATAACCTTTTTTTGTTAATAGTTTTTTCTGTTACTTCTGTCATTGCTCTGGTCTCTTGTCTAATAAACCAATATTGCGAGTTTTCATCGGCATTTTATTTCAAAATATAATTAATCTAAAAATAATTGCGTTGCATCTCTTTCGGTCTCTTACATACGCCTTTCCATATTATTATATTAGAAATGGAACGGAATATTAGAACGGAAGTGACGGCGACTGCGGTCGCCTTTGCTGTCGTCAATTTGCTGCTCGCGTGTAGGAGCTCTAAAAGTTTCGGAGCCGAAATCGGAACCGAAAGCGTAATAATAATCGGAAGTTCCGATTCGTAACATCCCTGGTCGAAACGCAACGAAACTTGGCCCACAAAATGAAATTTTATAAATTCCATTCTTTGCCCAAGTTCTAGTTTTCAAACTTACGACGATGTCTAAATATTAATAGAACTATTCTCCGACAGTCTGTCGCAAGAAAAATGCACTTTATTAGTTTCCGAACAGAATTTCAACTTTCAAAGTTTTCCCTATTCAGTAATGTCAGCGGGAGTTTATTCTGTCAGTGAAATGAACATGGCGTCTAAAGCCATTGTAAAGTAGCTCAAAGTATTCAATGTAGTTCGGAACGTTCTGTACTCTGTCGATTTTGAGCCTCTTGGGACGAATGCAGCCGTCTTGACACTCAGACGAAGTTTGTACGAAATGCAGAAATGTTGGTTGTATATTTATTTATAACAGATCGTGGGAAATTTGGGATAATTAATGAATGGGAGAATTTGTAGTTGTTCATAATAATCATTTACCAATGAAAGGGATGATATTTAAGAAAGTTAAAATGATCAATTTTATTTTTTAATAATGAGAAAGTTATCAAAAATTGCTGATCACACTGAACACACACAATGTAAAAATATCTGTACAATTTGATAATATGTTTATTGTTTAGATCACTTTTCACGACCGAGACAAGCAAAGATAGTTGTTGCTGATAGTAATTTATTGACGGTTTCTAGCATTTTGATTTAATAATTTGTAAGAAGAACGGTATGGCTTATGTAGTGGATAAGGAGGTGGCTATTATACGAAAAAGCAGGTTCGGTTCATGCACAGTACAAACATATTTGTAACAATCTGGATGTTTGTATGTATAAAATGTACATATGTACTTACAAAATTAATTAATATCTTTGTAGTAGTAAAAGTAAAAAGTGAAAGGCCTCCATCCTTAAAATCAAGTTATCGTTACAATGATGGTGGTGATCACAACCCGAGCAGTGTCCGAAAAAACCAACACAAAGTTAGCTCCCGGGAATTGAACCCAGATCTCGGCCCGGTACTTAAACCACTAGACCATCGAGGCGTATAATATCTATAAGTATAATGTTTATCCGTTGGCACCGTTAGTACCAGCTAGGCTTAATTTGGGGCTAGACAGCTTTGTTTTTGAGTGAATAATGTCCTGGGATATCTATTTATTTGGGATATTTGAATTTCGATGATACTTTGTCTTCGTTACGCACGTCTCTTGAGTCCCATTTGCGTGACGTTTTGCGTTTTGTAGTGCTTATTTTCAAATCAACACTAGCTAACTAACTTCGTCGCGGACGGTCACTTGCCGGTATCATTTCCCTTCGCGCTTATCAAAAAGATGATAATTCAATATTTACTAACATTTGATTTCCACTTTTCCTTCAAACCTTAAAAAAATATTTTTTTCATAAAAAAACAAAAAACAAATTACTTGCATAAATCGATAGTAGGTACTACAAATGGTTAAGCGTTCCGCGTGTAAAAAAACACGCGGTATATAATTACAAACACGAAAAAAAATCCATACTAATGAAAAACACAAACGTTCATCAAATAAATGTTTGTCCCAGGAGGGATTCGACGACGTCTAGCACATATTATAGTAGTACTAAACTAAAAATGTTTATATTTTTCGTTTGTTTGCTGCTAGTACGCGGGCTCTAACAATGCAAGAGTTATTGCCACTTGCACATACATTTACATGTCTTAGCTGCAATGTTGGAGTCGATCGACAATCAAATATTCATGGCTTCATAATACTCTTAGGATATACAAACGAGTAAGAAGATTGTTTGTTTTTGCATTTCTATTCTATTATCGTAGTTTTGATCAAAATTGGCTTGGGTTTGGTGTGGTAGTTGGTATAGTAGGGGATGTGGGTTTTATTTACAACTTGGTCTGGTTGGTGGTAGGACATATTCATAGACCGATTGAACGACTAGCTAGCAACTTCTAACTGCCACTACCACCACAGGTGAAATCTGCCGCCTGGTGGTAGCTAGCCAGTCGGACTATGAGAAAGCCCTACCACCAACCAGACCCAAGGCGGGAATCCCACGACCTCCAAGTTTTATACCCGAGCGGCTTAGCCACTGTTCCACGGAGGCGGTCTCTGTTTATTTTCTTGTCGGATTTCTTCTCAAGAGGCTATTGACAGCGAAGTGATGTTAGTAAAAAAACATGTAGTTTCTTAAAATATATTTGCAGAATTATTGATTCTATCCCATTTCATTGTCTTGTTAATTATGAAACTTCATTATGCGGGTTCACTATTCCATTTCGAAATTCATCTCGTCGAATTACAATTCGTCAATGACGCCTCGTCGAAAGTATGATAAGGCGAACGTTAAATTAATCGACTGCTCATTATTTCGAAGACTATTTGATCGATGCAACACTTCATTTAACTACTTTCCACCGATGGTATATTTCATCGAAAAATACTTTATCGAATGACAATAAGGCGATGCCTCATTTGATCGAAAGACAACAAGTCGATGCCTCATTTGATCGAAAGCCAACAAGACAATGCCTCATTTGATCGAATGCCAATAAATCGACGCCTTATTTTTTTTATGTCACATCATTTGGCAGACATCATTTGGTAGGTTAGCGGTCACTGCGGTCTATTTCATTGAGGGACACTTCATCAGGAAGCGTCGCTCAATGTGCTGCCAGACTGTAGGCTCATCTGATCTCGATGAAATGAACTGTCGACTAAAAGACATTTGGTGAATTGAACTATCGGCGAAAAGAAATTCGATGAAATGAACCATCGACAAAAAGACATTCGATGAAATGAACCATCGACGAAATTTTATGTCGACCTATATAGTATTCCGATCATTTAAACCGTCGACTATAAGACATTCGAAGAAATGAACCATCGACATAACAACTTTCGGGTAAATAACGAATCGTTTAAACAAATAATCGACTAGTTGTCCTCGATGAATTGTAATTCGACGAGATGATTTTCGAAATTGAATAGGAAACCCTCATTATGCAGGCACAGACTATAGATCAAAGCTACCTAATAGTCTGCAACTGTGGTCTGCAACAACTACGGCCTATTCTATTGAGGAATAATTCATGTGGAAGCTCACTAATCTCTTCGACTAATCTGAGAGCCTTTAATTTTGCGTGTACTGGCTTCAACATAATGCTACATTTGCTTCATTGTGCGATCAATCGATTGGGAAGGTACAAAGCGCCGTATTGTGCCAAAATTAATAGGTAGTCATTGGGATAGATAGTTATGGTATAGAACGTCACTTCTCATGCGTGAGGTTGGTGGTTCAAATCTTAGACCTCGACAACAAATACAAATAGTTATAATTTTAATAATAAATTGTTTTTTTTATTAAATATTAAATGAAACAACAGCAAAATCAATTAAGATCAAACATAGTAAACTACCTTAATGTATTAAAAGAAACCTAAGATGCATTGTATATTAGGCTTTAAATGCTCTTTGACAACGACCACTACTCTCGTCTTTTACGATCCTATCAAAGACGAGACATCCGATCCAGTAGCAAAGGCGAAGCAATCTCGCTTCCATTACACGGCTCATGTCAGACTGTGAATAGTCTCAGCGGGCTAGAGACAAGCGACAAGCGACCATTACTGTATCTATATCATCTGTGCTAGTATTGACTCAGCACGGCTTTCACATCATCTTGGTTGGGTAGACTCGCAAAGGCTTCTTGACTAAGTATATCGACGCAAAAAAGCGGAAACGTAGTAACCCACACCCAAGCCAATTTTTTTTTATTGCAGATTCGGAATGAGAAAAAAATCCTCTTTCAAACGGTCTAATACTCCTTGCTCTACGACTAATAGAAGTTTTTATACAGCATTGGAAATTAGCCTGCTTTTTCGAAAAAGGAACGGAAAGATTGATGTAAATAGCATAAAAAAGAGTGTTTTTTATCACTTTACATTTACTTCAATTCATATTTTTCAAATGACATGATCTCGGTTTGATTTTGGTAGTTACAGCGCGTGAATATTCTGACCAATGTGGGTTACAGCGTTTTTGCTTATAAGGATTTAGTAACGCACCACGTTCACTACATTTCTTCGAAAATAAAATGGTTATTCGTGGCGGTTTACTACAATCCTCGCATATAATAAGATACGAAATCATCGGATACGCCAATTTAAAACTTCATTAGTTTCCCCGATTTTGGTCGATTACCGCGTCGCTCAACTCGCTCAGTCACTGCGCGACAGTTGAGGGAATAGGATTTGTGTGTCGTAAACGGATTTGACTGCGTGACTCGACTCGTTTACAATATATTAAAATATTACAATGATAATAAGGTTATGAATATGTTCGTACTTCGTAATAAATGGCTTTGATTGGTTTATTCAATAATCATAATTTTATTTGACTTGTGACTTACAGTAGAACCAAAACGCACAGAAGCTTCAAATAAACAAATTACAAATATCACCCTACACACTAATTATAACAACACAAAAATCATTTAAAAAGAAAAAACCAAACCATACAAATAGAAAGAAAAATTAAATAATTAATAAAAATTATACCATGTCAACTAATCAAAAATGTTAAAAATGAATACTATGTCAGAAATAACAAAAACAAAACCATACAAATAAAAAGAAAAATTAAAGTATCAATAAAAAATTACACAATGTCTACATAAAAAAAATGTCAAAAAGAAATAATATGTAAGTTAAGTCCATTCAGTGTAGTTGTTTACATAGATATATTTCATTTAAGTCAAAATGTAGACAAATAAAATTGTATGGAACATAGTTACAACAAATTTGCTATAAAGGAAAACCTTCGGTTTGTAGTCGCCTATACATTTATCTCGTTCATTTACAGCGTTTTTGCGTAACAGAAAAAAAAGTGCTATTGCTGTAACCCACACAAACATAGATTAAAAGTAACTTCTAAAAGGTTAAATGTATTTGGTTTGATAAAAAATCCATAAATATATTTATGTCTATATGTATGTATGTGGGTTCGAGTCCCGCCTGATACCTGGACAAATTGAATTTTTTCTAATATATTTGTATAAATATATTTATGTTAAAAAATTCACATGTGTGGCTTTCATAGTTACGGAGATATCTTTTTTTTTCTGAAATTTCAAAATGTTTTTGGCTCTGGTGAACACTTTGCATTTTGTGGGTTACTACGTTTCCGCTTTTTTGCGTCGATATAGATAATGAAGACTAGATGTAAGTGCTCTATTGAGCTTCGTTGGTCGTTACAACTGGCTCTTGGATTCCACTATACAATATGCATAACACAGCATTTAGTCAACGCAAATTATCTTTTTTTTAGTTATAAATAATATCAGAAGCAACGGTCCCAACGCATATTTAAAAACGGTTTTCCGTGTTTGAGTGTATAAATATTAACAAATTAATTTTGTAAGAAAGATTATTAAAACTCCATTAATTACTTTGTCACAAGACGAATATTGTATATCCCATTCTAGGAACACCCTGTGATAAGAGCTACCAGCATTGGCAATATCAAATCCAATCCAGTACCAAAGGCGAAGCAATCTCGCTACCATTACACGGCTCATGTCAGTCTGTGAATAGTCTCAGCGGGCTAGGGACAAGCGACAAGCGTCCATTGCTGTATCTATATCATCTGTGCTAGTATTGACACAGCACGGCTTACACATCATCTCGGTTGGTTAGACTCGCAAAGGCTTCTTGACTAAGTACTCGTTAGATAATGAAGACTAGATGTACTTACATTGTAACGACCAACGAAGCTTAATAGAGCACTTGCTCTATTAAGCTTCGTTGGTCGTTACAACTGGCTCTTTGAATCCACTATACAATATGCATAAAACAGCATATTATAAGTCAACACAAATTATCTTTATTTTAGTTATAAATAATATCAGAAGCAACGGTTCCAACGCATATTTAAAAACGGTTTTCCGTGTTTGAGTGTATAAATATTAACAAATAAATTTTGTAAGAAAGATTATTAAAACTCCATTAATTACTTTGTCACAAGACGAATATTGTATATCCCATTCTAGGAACATCCTTTGATAAGAGCTACCGGCATTGGCAATATCAAATCCAATCCAGTACCAAAGGCGAAGCAATCTCGCTACCATTACACGGCTCATGTCAGAATGTGAATAGTCTCAGCGGGCTAGAGACAAGCGACAAGCGTCCATTACTGTATCTATATCATCTGTGCTAGTATTGACATAGCACAGAAGACGCATATGCATTTACAGACTGTTCCACATAAGTTGTCCTTTAGCCGCTATATTGGCAGCATTGCCTACGCTTTGTAAATCTGTCAAAAAACAGATTGAATGTATTGAAAAACAATACTACCAATATAGCGGCTAAAGGACTTCTTATGTGGAACAGACTGTACTTAGCTTTGACATCATCTTGGTTGGTTAATTTCGTAAATGGCTTCGTTATGAATTAGAACTCTGTCTCATTAGGACGCCACAACGTCGACGGCTACTGTCATCCAAAAAGTTTTTATGAAATGTATGGAACCTAACTCACTTGGCGACGGTTTGGAAAGGTCAACTTCCAAATCAAATCAAATCGTTTATTTGCAAAATATATGGGTTCACAAAGTAAATCTCAGGTTAAGGACGTACATAGTTTCTCCAGATTTAGCCCTTAAGCAGCATGCAAAAAAAAAATTTTTAAATAATAATTTTTTTAATACTACATCAGTTTGCAGACAGACACGCAGCCCACCTGATGGTAATCGGCTACTGCGGTCTTTTCCACTGAGGGACACTTTGCCTGGAAGCGTCGCTCAATGTGCTGCCAGACTGTAGGCTGAGCCTCTGATTTCAAGTGTACTGGCTCCCATATTAATATTGCCTGAACACAGCCAGAGCTGTTATGGTAAATTATTCAGATTTACGGATTCACTCTGAGTATTTTCTTATCAAAAATCTTTGGGATTCAGAACTTGAACTCATTTGGCACCTTTGTTTGTCTGAGCTTGGCACTTACAGTAGAAACTGGAAATACATAGCCACTTTAATATTGAGTTAGTCCAAAGAATTCACAGAGAATATAGAAGTTTAATATAGTAATAGAAAACACACACACTTGACAAAACCCAAAAGGAAATGATTTTGATAACGATGGCAGTGATTTCACTATCGGCGATATTAAATCCGAGCAGGATTCAAACTTTTGCCAATACACGTACTCGTATTAGATTTACTTTCATATACGTAAATTACGAGGGAAACGGGAGTTTGGTAGGATTTCATTTTATTTGATAGGTAACTTTATATTAGGTACTGTATCCTAGGAATAATTCCTAGGATAATTCAAACCTGTCAAATGTATATTATTAATAAGATCAAATGTAAAATCAAATCAAATCACTCTATTAGCTTACATTTATTTTGTTTCGCATATTTTGCCTATATCAAAAGACATGCAATGGTCGTAGCGAATATCTCCCCATATTTTCAATAAATTATTCACAATAACGTCAATAGCTTAACATGCTTTATGACAAAGTGCAACTGTTGAGAGGGATTACAACTTCGATGTAGAAGTTGAGAGACAGCTTACAGTGCCAAAGTTCCTTTGTCGATGACGAATTTCAACTCTCGATAATCCTACTTGGAAATTGGAGTTATAAATTTTCACACTCCTAACTTGTAATGTTCTAATCATTTCGGTACAGGATGTACGTGTTTTACATTTTCTTGCAATAAAAGTTAGAAGTTACGTTAATAAGTTTGATTAGACTTCCTTCACGTCTTTTGTAATACGATTCATTTTAATATAATAAGTATTACCTACCTACCAGACGCTTTGATATATTATACAATGTAGTAATCCCGCGGATTCGATACAGACACAGAAGAAACACAACCCCTCGCGTTCTGACGCTCACAAATGAGTAAGCGTCAGATAAACATAAACAATCTGTGGATAAAGGTGTTGGTTGCGCATTTATCAATACAACTGATATACATACTTATTCTAAGAAAACAAACATGTAATATGCAACTGTTTGTTGTTCCTGGTGATTCGAATCCATGACCACTGGGGTATTTAGTATGAATCTTTTTTTTGGCGGAGGAGAATGCGTTGATGCACCTTAACCATGTCTAGCTAGACCTGCGGCCATGTGTGGGACTCGGGACTATTTCATACCACTACCCACCAAACCCCTGGTTTCCATTTTCACCTGATTAGGACGAGCTGGTACCTACCTACATGTTATACATAGAAACTACCAGACTGACACAAATAGACATGTTCGCTCAGCATACAATTGTCTGTACCGTGCGGGGATCGATCCCGCTACCTCTTGGCTTAATAGCCGACATCTCTTGAGATGTCGGCTATTAGGCCTCGGCCTCGAATTTCGCGGCAGCAGGGCGGGAGCGGCAGCGGCGGCGCGTCAAGAGCTGTACGATACTGTCAAGCCGCAGTACCTACGCCTGCGTGCGCAGCCGCTGCTGCTGCCGCTGCCGTACTGCTGCCCGCGAAATTCGAGGCCGAGGCCTTAAACCATGGCTCGTCTAATTTTAAGAGCTAAACACAGTTTCAATTCACAAGCTAAGAACAGCTAGAGCGTGAATTTATTACAAGAAAGCTAACCTTTTGTAAGTGCACAGAAATCTGTTCTTTCAGTTTTCGCCGGCCAATTATTACTTTCTATTTAAATTCCAGCATTCATCCATAGGGTGACCAGACGTTCGGTTTTAAACGGAACAGCCTCGTTTTATTAAAAGACAAAGAACATTTTGTTAATGTCTATAATGAAAATTCTTTGGGATCATAAAAAACGGGTAATGGGGCCATTAACAAAATTGACCCCTTTTTTAATGGCGTGATAATTTTGTCAGTTACTTATCAATGATAATAACATTTAATGTATGACTTTTGTCATACTTGACTTGTGGCACATTTAAAACATTTTGTGCGAAGGTCCACCCGTGAGAAAAGTTCATAACATTAATTTGTATTTTTCTTGCGTCTGGATATTTATTTGGATTGAGGTGTTTATTTACGCAAACTAGTAAATATACACTTGATGAGCCATTTGGTGTAATGACACCAGAGTTCGCGGGTTGCACGGTACAAACATGTCTGTTTGTATCGGTCTGGGTGTTTCTATTATATATTTACAAAACAAAGTATAATATAATTAATGTTTCTGGTCAGTAATGGTTACAAGTCAAGATCACGAACGCTATATCTTTTTGAGCCTGTATTGCAATGCAATAGGTATATAAATGCACTACTGCACGAAAATAAACCGAAGTCCCATTTTGAACTAAAGACAACCTGGTCACGCTGGTCATCCATGCCGAACTGTAGAGGCAGAATATCTGAGATGCAGCCTTTATTCGTTTAACGATACTCTTTGATACAGCCAGTGCTTCTCTCACATCCAATTATGGCTGGATTCACCGTTTCCTATTCCCGTATTTGCAGCAGCTTTGTTTTGATTTATGCAATGAAACGATATAATTTATTAAGCAATTGGTCTACATTGTATTTTTCCACGTCAGATATAATATGAATGTTGTAGATAGGGAATTTTAAAATGATAGGCTCAAATATCAGAGGAGCCTTCATATTGTGTTATTGTATACAGTCAACAGCACGTCAGACGTAACACTTTGGACTTTGTACCGCTCTTATGTCGGGGGCATCGGGCATAAGCGCTATTATCGAACTGCAAGTGTATACCGTGATGTGCTGTTGACTGTACATTGGGCGGATGTGTCCCTTAGTGGAATAAGGTGCAGTGGGCGATTACCATAGGGTGGGCTGCCTATCTGAAAAAGAAACATTTAAGTTTGATGTTATTACTGAGTCAATATAAAAAAATCTCTCATTGTTTAACACATAAAAACAAATTTTGCAAAAAATAAAATAAAATAATATTCAGAGAGCAGATTTCATGTCTATAAGATGTCATTTAATCTTTATCTAAAATTCTAATAGTATTTTTGCATCAAGCTCGAATTAATATGAAGCATAAACTTATCTACTTCTTGGTTGATATTGAGTCTCAGTTTGCACAAGGCACCTAATGGAGTGTTCTTGTATCTTAAACCAAGAGCCACTTTGTCTCCCAGAGACTCCAGTGTAAGTAATTCAATATTTTAGGATACAAGCTCGCATCTACGAGTAAAGATAGATGCCTAGTTGTCATGACTGGAGGTTTTCTCGTAACTTAATAGCTAATGCAATACATAATGTAGGATAACGACCTGCTGTATGATTTAAATCAATATAAATTGTTACAATAATGGATACTGGTGCAATGACCCCGCTTGCCGCTTTGGATCTAGTTGGTGAAAGGATATTTTTAAAAGCAGCCAGCTACCACCCCTATAGGTGAAATCTGCCGCCATAACAATTCTGGCTGTGTTTTGGCAGTAATAGTGTGAAAGCCAGTACACCTAAAATGAAATTCTCGAATGTCAGCGGGTCGCCTGATGGTAAGGAATCACCGCCGCCCATGGACATCTGCAACACCAGAGGGATCGCTGATGCGTTGCCGGCCTTATGAGGGGGGGGGGGGGGGGGCTCCAGACGACATACAATAGTAGTCACTATTATTTCACGCTGGTGTTATGTGAGAGGGTGGCACTTCCCCGGACGAGCCGGCCCATTCGTACTGTAAAACAGCATTGCTCTACCAATACAATGGCCTACATTCTGGCAGCACATTGAGCGATACTTCCTGGTGATGTGTCCTTCAATGGATAAGGCCGCAGTTGCCGCTTATCTACAAGTGACTACGTGCCAATGCCTGCCAATGCACACTGTTCATTGGAGCAGAAAATTGGGATTGGCGTGAAGCATAATCTGCTTGACAACCGGAAAATCTCGATTTTTTTTGCGTGGAATACCTTGGAATGTATGAGAAACAGCTCATTCGAATCAGTTCACTATTAGAAAAGTAAACGATTATATTATTTAGGACGAGTACCTACTGTTCTTTGAAGAGGGATCATCAAGCAAATAAATGAATTGTAAGCTTATTGTGCGACAAACTTATCTGTTCGGGTGGCGGTGTCGCTATTGTCGTTTTAGTATTGTGATGAAATAACATTTTTGCTCTTTTGACAGTAAAAATAATTGTACTGTCCAAGTGTGCAAAAAGTGATCAATATATTAATTTGATATCTATACTTACTAATATTATAAAGAGGAAAGATTTGATTGTTTGTTTGTTTGTATTGATTAGGCTCCAAAAATACTAAACCGATTTGAAAAATTCTTTCACTGTTCGAAAGCTACGCGATTTAAATCTTTGCACTATCCCCGGTGAACATAGGGCACTTTTTATCCCGGAAATTTGTGGGGAAGAGGGGATATTTGATAAAAGAAATTACTTCATAACTATATAGACTGCGTAAATAGATAGTCAAGATGAATGAAGAAACGTAATAGCAACGACCTTTTCAAAGAATACCTAGCCGGCAGTGTCACAGAAAATGCTAGGAAAAGACCTTCAGAAAAATTCGAAACGTGTAAAAGAAAAACAAAACTTTTAATTTACTTTTTATTACTGTCAAACTTTTGTGGCAGTATTGCCAGTGCTACTTTCAAACAACAAAATAACCACAAAGGTTACATCAAATTAATAACCAAGCAGGTTAATATAAGTAAGTTTTGAAAAATTTAATGCTGGCTAACTTATTCAGAAATAAGGCGTTCAAATATCTATACGCCATTGAAGAAAAAAAAAATTACTTTTTATTACTGTCAAATTTCCATAAACGTAATATAACTAACTAGACTGTGCTCTCGTGGCTAAAAAACGAGCCGAGCGAAACAGTCAGACAGAGCAGCTTGTCCCTTTCTAATAGGGTGACAATAAGTTTCGGATAAGTGAGACAAATTCAAACATGCAATCTGCGGATCTGCCTAATAATAGTATTTTTTAAAATTCAGACATGTTAAAATATTTCAACAGTTGGTTGTTGTGTCGGCAGCAAAACTTCATATTCAACCGTTGATATAAGTTTATAGAGAGCTGTGTTGTTTAAGACGATGTTATAAAATGATGTAGACAGTGCAAAAAATGTGATAGAAATGCTCCTGGTCTTATTCATCACATAATGCTTTACGGGGTAACTACCTTAAGAAATAAAAAAAGACAATTTATAACATTTACGCTTTTTCAAATTTAAGAATACATTGATCGATAAATAAGTAAATATACAATTGTACATTAATACATTGTAAAAATAACATTAAAATACAAGCCTTAAATTAAGTTTTTGGTCAGGCAAAATTGTTGCCCAAAAACATTTTTTATACTGACGATATGAAAGAACGAGGTACGCCTCCGTCCTTGCCATAGACCTAGTATTCATGGTCACTCTAACTATAAATGAACTGTCATTGCGTGTTGGCAATGTGAAAGAAAGAGACAAGCTACTCCCGTCTTGATATCTCTCTCGTCTCGGATTTGCCTCGCGTAAGGCGCAAGCAAATATAAACTTTAATGCGTTGGGATAGTGTTCATTTTCAAAAATGCAATTTTTTGAAGATATCATTCCGGTTACATAGACAATATTAATTCCATGCAAATTTCAGAAGCATTGTTGCCAGTGCCTCTTTAAAATAAAGAATGTCAACGTCTTTTCTAAACTTTTTGATATTCCTTTAAAAAAAAGATTTGCTTTTTATTGCTGTCAAATTAATCGTAATTCTGATGCCAGTTACATTGAAAAAACTAAGCAGGTTATTAGGCAAATTTTTCATTTGATGCTGGCTAGATTCTTGAGAAAAAAAATCTAAACGCCTTTAAAGGAAAAAGAAACAATTATTTTCTTTTTATTACTGTCAAAATGGAAATTATGCTGCTAGCGTTTTTAATGATCCAAAAAAGGTTGCATGTTATTTGAAAAGAATGATAATGCGATAGAAAAAATTTATAATCGATTGCTAAAATATTAATATTTTTAATACATAGTTGAAACAGAATAAATATTTGGTCATCGAAACTAATGAACCGATTTGAAAAATTCTTTAATTGTTGGAAAGCTAAACTATTCTCAGGCGACATAGGGTACTTTTTATCCCGGAAATGTGGGAGGAAGGGAAGGGACATTTAAAAAAAGAAATTATGCGCGGGTGAAACCGCGGAAGCGGCCGCTAGTTTAAAATAATATTGTAGACAAAAACGTAGAATAATAATTTAAAGACATTTTTTTATTGTTGAATTTTATTTAAAGTAGTTTTAGATATAAAATGCATTTCTCTTGTTAAGTACAATTTATTATACTTTTACAATAATAGGAATTATGTAATCGGCGTTATACATTGCAAGCGCGGTAAATCTATCTGTCAATCCCTCCGGCTAGTGCGGGGCACCGTACGCGGTGACCATAGTGATGTGTTAATCGAGTAAACCAATTATTCGCCTAACAGTAGGTAACCAAATAAAATTAATGGCATATATTTTGTAACAACAACAACTGGCAACACTACCCTGTAGCAGTTTTTAATACTGTCAATTTCACGTAGTTCCAATTTTGGCCACCGGAACAGATAAGTGTGTCGCTCTATCTATAATTATGCATTTATTTAAATCATGACATTTTTAACTTAATTCCATTGTTTTTTCATTAACATATTAAAATTTTCTCTAGCTTTTACAGAAAAACTATTTTTTGTAAAAGCAAGAGAGACAAAATTTCTTGAACAAAAAAAGTGGGGAACCAAATACCACCTACATATTTGAACAGGAAAACTCTAATGACTTGTCCAATCAACGGGCGGCATTCCTCGGCGTCGATATAAACGGGCAGATTGTAATTAACGTCTGTCGATAACATCCGAGACGACTCCGAGATCAAAAGTCGCGGAGCGCCGGAGATCAGACGAGATTAGAACGCACTTACTACACTGAGACACGTTTTTAGAAAAAAATATTTTGGCAGGATTGTAGTGGGCGTCTTGTGACGTCTAAGGCCTCGGCCTCGAATTTCGCGGCAGCGGTGCGGCTGTTCACCGCTTGACAGCATCGTACCGCTTTTGACAGGCCGTGTCAAGCGGTGACCGCGTGCGCCGCCGCTCCCGCTGCCGCGAAATTCGAAGCCAAGGCCTAAAAATCACCTACACGTAGTTTGACGGGTAACGTGTCGGTTAATTGTCACAAGGCAGGCAGCGCCTCCAGGTGGGGAACAGCGTTTTGGAGGTGCGAGGGCATTTCCACGCGCATTGCACGGATTAGTAGATATTGAAATGACCAAGTGCTCCCAGCATTTTCCGTCGCCTTCTCGCAAGGGGATAATATTATTGCAGCCTGACGGTAAGCGGTCGCTGCGGCCTATTCCATTGAGGGACACTTCACCAGGAAGCGTTGTTAACCTTTTCAACGCCAATGTCTGATATATCAGACAAACCATTTTCGTGCCCACCACGCCAATGTCTGATATATACGACAAAAAACATGATCAAGAAACGTTGTATTTTTACTTGCCTGAATGAGTTGAGTATAACCCAATAATTTTTTGGATTTTTTTTTTAATGGTCGTGGCGTGTGGGGCACCATTTTCGGAAAAAAGCGTGGCGGGGAAATGTGCTGCCAGACAGTAGGCTCGTCTGATCTTCAAGCCTTTAATTTAAAGTGTATGTGTGTTTGAGTCTTTGGTCAACTCATCCCGCTCGATCTCATCCCTTGGTATGAGTTGTCCTAGTGCAATTTTTGAATCGAACAACTCATTCCGCTGATATATTTTACATCATGTATGTGTATGGACTTCTCTATGATTCTGGAATAGCCAATGAAGAATCTTAGTGAAATAAGGGTTTTTCTTGACTATCAAATACGGTGAAATATTTTTTCCAACATGCGTATCTGTTAGCTCACAAATACTGTTTGCGTCAACCTATCCATTCAGTGTAGGATGAAATGCCTTTCAAACTCGATAGATTGACGGATGAAAAGGTTGCTCTGCTTCTGTAAAAAAATAAAATGCTGGGTTTTTAATAGTGAGGATTTGTCGCATGGTTTTCATTCGTATTTTCAGTGTATAAAGAGCTCGCTTTTTATAATTATCTGGAATATCTTTGAATAATATGACCTCCTTTCGATCCATTCATCCTTGATCGATCCATTCACATTCTATATGCAATATGGTTCGTTCTAAATATTAGGTATAATTTTGTTTTTTTCTTACACATAGAAAAAATTATATTATTATGTAGTTCCAAAGCTTTCCAGACCATTATGCGACATCAAAGGTCTGAAGCATAATAATTATTTTGCTTACGCATTGTGATAAAAATGGCACGATTTCAATAATGGAGTCTACTTTTCCGGAAAAGATGTTCTTAAACTATGTTTGTACAAACATTTTGACGATATCTTTGACGGGTCGCGACATCTGAGCAAAAGCCACGGAATTTGTCGAAACTTGTCCATGCATTCGCATAGTTTGCAAACAAACGTCCTCGCGACAAATAAAGTCACTTTTCCGTTTTATTTTCATTTTTATAAACTACAGGGCTGTCTGAAAGGCAAAGGAAGAAAAATATTATTAACTACAAACTCAAAATATCACAAACCGCACCTTTTAAATTAAATCCATGAACTATCTTATAAGATTATCTGGTAAAAAAGTCACCAGAGCTCAAAATTATTGGCACGTTATGTTTTAACTCGATTGCTCGATTAATATAACCAAATACCACCTACATATTTATACTAATATATATACTAAGAGGTTTTAGGTTTTCTGTTATGTGAGTTTAAAGACTGGAATCCTACTAATATTATAAATGCGAAAGTCTGGATGTTTGAATGTTTAGATGTTTGGATGTTTGTTACTCAATCACGCCTAAACGGCTGAACGGATTTAGATGAAATTTGGCACACGTATAGTTTATAACCCGGAATAGGACATAGGCTATAAAATTCCTACGGGAAACGTCTCATTCCCGCGGGAATAACAATTTTGAAACTACTGAACCGATTTGAATAATTCTTTCACTGTTGGAAAGCTACACTATCCCCAGTGAACATAGGGTACTTTTGATCCTGGAAATGTGGGGGGAAGGGGGGATATTTGAAAAAAGAGATTACGCGCGGGTGCATGAAACCACGGGCGGAAGGCTAGTCTGTAATACTATCTCTATGGTGCATTCGGTAATTAGCATAGAATTTTTTTTCTTGGGTTCGAGTCCCAGCTACCACAAACAGTTGTGTTTGGTCTGTGCTACTTGTGGTTTCTTGGTTTTATGATACCCCTAGCCTTCCGCCCGCGGTTTCACCCGCGCGTAATTTCTTTTTTCAAGTATTCCCCCCACATTTCCGGGACCAAAAGTACCCTATGTTACCCGGAAGTATCGTAGCTTTCCAACAGTGAAAGAGTTATTTAAATCGGTTCAGTAGTTTCGGAGCCTATTCAATACAAACAAATCAAATCTTTCCTCTTTATAATATTAAAGTATAGATAACAAAAATTGGAGTCAGATCGTTATATCTTTTGTTGTCCGATTTTTTTTGTTTTTAGTTAACATCTATCATTTATACTATTATTTAGAACATTCCTAACCAACAACAAAAACAGAACTAATTGTTACTTCACTCTTTGTTTAACCTTAACAATAAAATAACTTTTATTTATTGTGCAAGCCCTAGCCAACGGAGTAAACAGAGCACGTCAGCACCTGTGCTAATTGGGATACCCTTCGCGGAACTTTTAACGAACGCTTGTTTTTTTGACAGTTTTAATCTGCTCAAATGAACAATGTTTCATTTTTAATGAAATTATTTTAAATAACTGAGTATCGTTAGGTATACACGTGTCGAAAACTTTTGAACCTTTAAACTGGTAATAAAAAAATGTACACGAAAATTTAAAATTATAGATTTCTCATTTTTTTATCCTACCTGAGGGAAGCTGGGGTTATAGATTTGTAAGATCTGATCTGAGGAGTATTATTTAAATCGGTTCAGTACAATCAAATCTTTTGTCTTTATATTATAAGTATAGATATTCAACGTATGTCACTTCGATATGAATATTAATTTACATGTGACAACCGCAGGCACAGTAAGTAAACTAACAAACTTGGCTTTCTACAAATCCGTAGCGAAATGCTACGGTTCGGTTGCTACGGTGACACGCTTTAGTTGCTACGAAACGCTACATGCTACGGCTTAGTTATCATGAATGACTTTGTATGCTTCGGCGATTTCTTACGACAAGCGTGATAATTCTGTTTGAAAAGCTAACGTTTGAAGATATTACGCTATTTTGTATTTGGAATACTTGGTTTGTATGCTCATTAAATGTTATACAAATATGAGTACGAGTAAGGTAGAAATTTTACCTAAGTGGTTTGGTTGATTTTAAGCTGCTTGAAATTAATATTGAACTACAAATTAACTAAGAATTTTTATGAGGTCTAACACACTTAAAATATGTAACCATAGCAGTGGAGCTAGCCATTATTGAGTAACTAACATAAAAAATCACAACCCTACTTAAGATTCAGTAAAGATCAAAGCTCAAACTGTTTAACAATTAAAGGTCATTTGACCAATTAAAGAGTCCGAATAACACTTCAAAAGTTAATTAACAAAGCGGCTACTTTATCCAAGATGTGACTTTAAACTTAAGTGCAATTACTTAGCCTATTGTAAAGGTTTCTTTGTAAAGTGAGTTCTGTAATAAAATTCAATTCTCAAATAAATTAGGTACAGAATTTAATTTTCCGCCCGCGGTGGCTCTAGCCCCAATATCTGAGGCTTTTATAAAAGAGTTAGAGAGAGTCGTAACAAAGACAGGTACTTTTTATTTAAACCTTAAAAAAAGAACTAAGTTTTCGCCGCGGTCTTTTTTGTACGATCGAGGTCTCCCGCGCGTGATCACTTTTGGAAAAATATACCGTGCACGCGCATCGTGACTTCTTAGGAGCGGCGCTTGTAAACGTGAAAATACTGCACAGGATTTTAGCCTTTAGGGTGATCACGCGCGGGTGACCTCGATAGTACGTCAGAGGCGGCAAACGAACCAGCGATTCGCCTGATGGTAAGCAATCACCGCCGCCATGGACATCTGCAACACCAGAGGGATGCGTTGGCGGCCTTCCGGCACTCTCACAATAAATAATAAATAAATAATAAATATCTCTGGACATTATTCACACAGCGCCATCTAGCCCCAAACTAAGCATTAGCTTGTACTATGGGTGCTAGATAAATTACTTATATACTTTTGTTTTGTAAATACATACATATTATACATAGAAACACCCCGACCGATACAAACAGACATAATCATGCACACAAATGTTTGTACCGTGCGGGGATCGAACCCGCGACTTCTGGTGTAAAGCCGACTTCTCGACCATTACACTAAATGGAATAGGTCTGTTAAGTTCCTCTGAATTAAGTTGTTGGAACTCAATAATGCATACTTCTTTTGCTATTAATTGACAAAGGCGACAGTCGTTATTTTCTGATAAATTACACAGAATGATAGCGGTAAAACTGGCCTTTAATCTCTTCAAAAACCATTTTTATAAGCTTCTTTAGTTTGAAGATGTGATGGCAAGTGTGACGATGATACACTTTTTAAATAATGACCGCCGTCGTACTCCTGAGTCCCAAATGCTTTCCCTTTTCTTAAGAAAATAATATAGAAGAGGAAGGGCTATGAAAAATGAAATAGGGCGAAGGAAGAAGGAGACAGATGTACTTGTTATTACAAATTAAACTTTATTCAAATGCAAAGAGTTTCATATACACGTACATTTATATACAGTTGTTATAAACCAGGTGGTAGGTTCCTGTACTGGGCCGTCTAGGTGGGTACCACTGCAGTGCCAGATATTTTCCCGTGAAATAGAAGTGTGTCAAGCACTTCTGTGTTTCGGGGAAAGGTTACTACCCAGTAACCTTTCCCCGAAATATACCCATATTATGAGACCTAATAACTGTCGTCGTAACTGCTTAATCCATCAAGCCCCGGAAAACCAGACACAATAGAAAATCTATTGTTTACGCGACACCCGGCTTTCGGTCGGGTGTTTAAGAGTTAATTACTGTTTGGCACTGAACTGTCTAAGGGCAGACGCTTACCATCAGGTGTACGATCTACTCGTCTTGATACACATTGCAATAAAAAAAATCACGTTGAATTTTTATGTGACGCATCTGCTAAATATGTATATATTTAACAGACTATTCATTTTAAATGCAACTAAACATCAACAAATACCCTTCTCAATCACACATAAACATTAATGCATGCGCAATCTGTTGACAAATACAGGCTCAAAATCTTGAGTATCAATCAGTCATCTATCTATCTATCGAAAGGCATCAAACAAACCTCTCTTGAGACACCACAATGATAAGTGGAGTTAAAACAATAAGCTCCATAATCCAACTTATCCACAAGTTATAGATTGCCAACCCGACAGAATTCAATCGCCACTGATGCCCTTCATCCAAACTTCGTCGAATCACTCTAACTTTTATGACTTGCACTTAAAACTGAATTTAGATTGACAGACCCGTTTTAACACGACGTTGAATCATTTTACACAACATTCGACTTTAGTTGTAAAGAACTAGGTTGGTTTTCTACTGCAGTTGTTTTTTTAATTCGTCCAAGTTTTGTCGCAAAACAAATTAGATGTTAAAATACATAACGGCCAATCAAAGCGTACAAACTTTCCATTCATTCGATTTCTACTTCGTTAAATTAATTTAGTCTCAAAATATTTGTTTATTACGTTAAATAATTACACTGACTGGCTTAAGCTTCGAATAAAACCAAATTGTTTTAGGTCGATTTCCGGCATTCTATCTTTATAATTTATTGTGAGAGTATTTCAAACACTACTTGCAAAAGCTGTCACTGATGAATTCTATCCATAATTAAGTCAATATATTCGAAATAAATTTATATTTACCTTGAATACGATACGAACTTGAAAGGATTGCGTATCATTTCAGTTCCATAATTTTAAAAAATGCATAATTATCATGCCCAGAAAAGAAACGGAATTGTTGTTCATGTGATGAATTTTTGTGTTTGTTCTTTTTACTTTTTATTGTCTTGTGTGCGACAGATAATAACCAGGCTTGCGAAATACTGGATCATAGTTTACACCAGGGATGTAACGGAGGCATATCGGAACCGAAGTCGGGATCGGAGTTTAAATTTGATTTATCGGAATCGGAATCGGAGTCGGATGCAGAGGCAATAGTAGTGGCAACTTTTATTGAAGGACAAATAAACACATCATTCAGTAAATTTTCTTTCATTTTAATTACAAGATCTAATTAACACAGACAATGAAAAAATCAACATGTTTCTAACTAAACAACAAATTCAATCAAATGCTTTAGCATTCCCGATATAGTCGCCGTAGATACGCGGCTACGAATTGAACCCTAGATAGATCGACATAAAACGCTCAATGAAAGAATATTTATTTAATTGTAACAATCAGCTATTTTCATATAAGTAAAGTATAAATAACTTTTCATGATACCCTTGTGATACTAGTTGATATTTCGTTTTCCTTTACATAATTTCAAAATAAGCTGAAATATTTCAATTTTTTATGCGTATTTTTTATGAGGAGTTGTATCAATTCAACAAACAAAGTACTTCACCCCACCTGAGAAGTTCGTCTCGGGAACTTGTTGAGATTTTTTTGATTTAGCCAATTTGTGCGAAATTACCACAATAAAAGTTAGTTAGCCGAAACGAAAGTTTAAATTGGAGTGTTGATGTGATTTCTCCATGTTATGACGGTTAGGGATGGACGAATATGAATTTGTTTTTGTGAATATTCAGATTTCCCATGGCGATAGCGAGTTTTTTGCGAGTCTGTAATAGTTCTGATGGTACCGCGGTTTTGTATATTTTGTGAAGTTCTAACGATGCTTTTTAAACTTTGTGATTGTTTTTTTCGGAAGAGTGTTAATGCCAGGTTCACCGCACTTTTTTTCTATTTCTGTGTGTTTTAATTTAATAACAACATTCTAAGCCTCACCAGTAACTCAACCCAATTTTAAGGTTTGGATGTGTTTATTTTTATTTCGGGATAAAATTTTAACTAGCGTTGTAGCTATAGTTTATTTATGTAAAATCAAATAACCACCAGAAATCGGTAAATCCAATAAAAACACTCTCGAGCGATGCGAGTACCTTAGCTCAACTTTGAATATATTGTTTAACGTAGCTTCTATCGTGTAAATACAGTGAAGAAACTACACTTGGATCGTAATAAAATAATAGATAAAATAATAAATAAATAATAAAATAAATATCTCTGGACATTATCCACACAGCGCCATCTAGCCCCAAACTAAGCATTAGCTTGTGCTATGGGTGCTAGACAACGGATAAACATTACTTAAATACTTTTTTTTTGTAAATACATACATGTTATTACATAGAAACACCCAGACCGATACAAACAGACATGTTCATGCACACAAATGTTTGTAAGTAATAGCCGACTTCTCGACCATTACACCAAATGGCTCGTCAGATAGAGCCATGCTGCAAACAGTTCCTTTCTGTCAGTCTCTTTGGGTCGACTTGAATGGGGAAACACCACTATTTCACAAAAGATCAACGTATGGTACCTTTGGGCTTCGTTTGGTGAGTGAGAGTCATAACCTCCATTCCCTCCCTATTACTTAGCCGGGTACAAGGTATCTCCCTGTATATTAATCTGCCGCGCTTTAGTAAATCTCGTAATCCCCTCTTCGGCTCCTCTTCCACTATATTTTTTCTCAAAGGCTGGATTGGCATCTGAGACCGTAGTCGCAAGTGTCCGTCGGCTTTGGTGACTCAGGTGTCAATAAAATACTTGCTTACTTGCCTCCCTCTTTAAAGGTGAAAAAATACAAAAATTATTTATACACCGCCATCTAGGCCTAAACTATGCGTTGCTCGCCATTTTGATCGAGTTTCGACTACTCGCTTCCAGGCCAGCGATCCTGCGCAAAGCGTCACTCCACTCGTCTTGAGGGAGTCCTTACACTACGTTAACCGAGACGCAGTCACCACTCCAGAACCCGTTCTACGGCTGATATGGCCAGCCCATTGCCATTTCAGCTTGCTTATCCGATCAGCTATGTCAATGATCTGTCTTCAACGAATATTATTATTGGTCTTCACTGTTAGTGTTCCACTGCGTTGTGCCACCCGCCTGTGGCGCACAGATAGCCTCACAAAGCAGCATTGTACTGCGTGTCTATTGTCGAGGCACTTTTATTACAGCGCCCTCTATTGGTTGCCGCGATAAATAACATCCATCGTAATGGAGGATTTTGATTACTTAAGTTTCTATCTTCTCGCTCGGGAAATTAAGGAGCGACTTGAGGAAGCGTTTGTAAATATAAATATGTTGAGTGGACAACACTACACATCCCTTTCTGATTTATCTTTAGTTTATAGTCTATGGCAACACTATCTGTCAAGGAGAAATATGTAATGGCTGCGGTCAAAGTTAATTGTGAAAATTAAATATATTAAAGAGTACTAAAATAAAGGATTCGAGTTATAAAAGTATATTATTTAATGCCCATAACTCACAATAGTTATGGGCCCAGTGCATGCAGTGCATTGCAGTGTTGGCCGGAAAAGCAAGGAAAATTACGTCATCGCAACCACGCGCAGTGAATGGTTGAGGTTAAGAAAATTGATAATCGAAATTAATCACGGAAATATACGAATTAAACGGCATGATGTCAGCAAGAGACGGCATTAAATACAACATTGCCCCATTTAGTGGTGATAATTATACAAATTGGTTGTTTAGAGTCAAAAGCATATTGAACGAGGCGAACTGTATAGAGGCCATTGAAAACAAGGAATTTCACAAACAAAAGGAAAACAAATCAATAGAAGCAAGAGCCCAGGCGATCATAATAAATGCAGTGGCAGATAGTCATTTGGAATATGTCAGGAAACAGAGTGCGTTTGATATGATAAGAAACTTAGAAGAAAACTTTAAGGAAAAAGGAATAAGATCCAAGCTATTTTTGAGACGACAGCTTAGCGAATTAAAGTATAATGAAAGAAAACCATTGAAAGACCATTTCACGGAAATACAGGAGATATGCACAAAACTAGAAGAAGCAGATTCGACATTATCAGAAGAGGAAAAAGTTAACTATATACTATTGTCAATGCCTAAATCATATGAGGCCGTGGTCACCGCGCTGGAGACAGTAGGAGAATTGAAGCTTAATATGGTGAAAGACAGATTGCTAGCCGAGGAAGAGAAAAAGAAAAAGTTTACAGAAAATACTAGAGAGGCTGAAGCATTCAATTGTTATAGTTGTGGGCGACCGGGACACAAGAAGTATCAATGCAGGAGGAATTTCAATACTGGACGAGGACAAATGCATTTTAATACTGGACGAGGACAAATGCATTTCAACACCGGACGAGGACAACAAATACAAGGACGTGGAACTTATGCTGGAGGAAACCCTGGACGAGGACGAGGATGGAGCCATGGTCGTGAAAGAGGTTACAAACTACAACAAGAAAGGAGAGAGGAGTCAAACTATGTGGATAACGGCAAGCCTAGTGCATTTCTGACAAGTGAAAAATATAGTGAAGTAAATAGTGCGGAAAGGTCAAATATAATAAAGTTTTGTGTGGACTCAGGCTGTACGGATCATTTAATTAACACTAAAGAACATTTTGTGGACTATATTGAATTACAGAAACCAAGACAAATAGCAGCAGCAAAAACTGGTGTTACATTGGAGGCAATAGGTGTTGGAAATCTTGAAGTTTTATGTAAAGTAGGTAAGAGATATAACCCATGTACAATAAAGAATGTTTATTATGTTCCAGAGTTGAGAAAAAACCTATTATCAGTTTCTAAAATGGAAAATAATGGACTGACTGTATCTTTTTCGAATGGCAAGGTTAGAGTATTTAAAAACAATTTTTTGTTAATGATTGGAAATAATTCAGGTACCCTATATTCTGTTGATGTGTGTGTTTCTACAAAATCTTATAATTTAATAAACAAACCTAACTCAGATATTTTTGAACTTTGGCATAGGAGATTTGGTCATTTGGGGTCAAATAACTTAAACTTATTAGCTAAAGATTGTATGGTAAATGGGATTAACGATTTAAAAAATAAAACAATACAGAGTGAATTATGTGAATCTTGTTTATTAGGTAAAAGTACTAGACAACCATTTAATCATAAAGGTTATAGAGCAAAGAGACCATAAGAGTTGATTCATAGTGATGTTTGTGGACCTATTTCACCTACAACATGGGATGATAAAAATTACTTTGTAACATTTATAGATGACTATACACACTTTACTATGGTATTTCTAATGAAACAAAAATCTGAAGTTTTCGAAAAGTTTCTATACTATTATAACGTGGTAACTAAACATTTTAATACATTCATTTCAAAACTAAGAATCGATAATGGGCGCGAATATTTATCAAATGAGTTTAGGAATTTTTGTTATAACAACGGAATAGTCATGCAGCATACTGTACCATATAATCCAGAGATGAACGGAGTTGCAGAGAGGATGAACCGCACCCTGATGGATAAAGCTAGAACCATATTGATAGATTCAGGAATGGAAAAGAAATTCTGGGGAGAAGCAGTCTTATTTTCAGCATATGTTACCAACAGGAGTCCAGTTACAGGAAGAGAGAAAACACCTAGTGAGCTGTGGGAAGGAAGAAAGCCAGATGTTTCAAACTTAAGAGTATTTGGATCTATTGCATACAATCATATACCAAAGGAATTGAGGAAGAAATTAGATGATAAAGGCAAGAAAATGATAATGATTGGATACAATATAGGTGGATACAAACTGTATGATGAAGAAAAAAACACAGTGGTGACAGCGAGAAATGTTGTGTTTGATGAGAGACCTAGAAAACCGGAGAAGATGATTTATATCCCTGATTACAACAACCTGGACCTGAAAAAAAAAGAAAAAGAAGAATTAATTAGGAAGACAACAGAACAAAGTAAGAAACAAGAAGAAAGTACGTGCCAAGAACAAGAGAAAACAAGCGATGAATTTGAAACAAGAGAGGAAGAACAAGAAGAACAGATTGAAGAATTACCTGAAATGAGAAAAGAACTACCAAAGCAGAAGAAAGTGAAGCAGAAAGCAAAGAAAGATAAAGAAGAAAATAAGAAAAATAGAGAAGGAAAAGAAGAAAGAGAAGAAAATAAGGAAGAAGAACGTCAAGATAAAGGAAGAGCAAAGAGAAACATTCAGAAACCTAAGTGGCAGAAGGATTATGCTATGGATTTAGAAGAAGATAGTGATGAAGCGCTGTTTGCATTGCTGAGTAGTCAACATGACGATATACCTATAAGATATGAGGAAATAGAAGAAAGGGAAGATAGAGAAGACTGGTTAAAAGCTATTAAAGAAGAATTTAAAGTTCTAGAAGAAACAGAAACCTTTGAGATTGTGAAGAAACCTGAAAATAAGAAAATTTTAGATGGAAAATGGGTATTTACGAAGAAAGAAACAGAAAATGGAAAAATATGTAAAGCTAGACTTGTAATAAGAGGTTTTCAACAGGAAGAGAAATTTGAAGACGTTTATTCGCCAGTTTTGAAGATGCAGACTTTGAGAACATTATTATCAATAGCAGCAAAGAGAGATTATCATATTCATCAAATGGACGTTAAAGGAGCATTCTTATATGGCAGAATTGATGAGGAAGTATACTTGAAACCACCAGAAGGAATGAATATAAAAGAAAATTGTGTGTTGAAACTTAAGAAATCTTTATATGGTTTAAAGAAATCACCAAAATACTGGTATGAGAAGTTTAATGAGACTATTACATCATATGGATTTAAGAGATCAGAAAATGACTATTGTTTATATAGTAAAGGGGATTTATACTTACTTTTATATGTTGATGATTTGCTGTTACTCGGAGGGAACTTAAATAATATTAATTCAGTGAGAAACTTCTTGAAAACACAGTTTAAAATGAAAGATTTAGGTAACAATAATTTTACTTACTTAGGCATTTCAATAAATAAGAGCTCAGATGGAATTTCTATTGATCAATCTAAATATCTTAAAAGAATTCTGAAAATGTTTAATATGGAAGATTGTAAAGGTTGTAACACACCTATGGACCATAACTTTAAATTTAATGACAAGTTGGAAATTGATTTATCTTATGAAAAACAGTGTAGATCTCTGATAGGATGTCTTATGTATGCAACTGTAGGTACAAGACCAGATTTAGCAACTTCAGTATATTATTTGAGTAGATTTCAGTCAAAACCTAATGTTGAACTTTGGAAAGCCTTAAAAAGATTGTTAAGATATGTGAAACAAACTGTAAATTTTGCATTACTTTATACTAAAAATGATTGTAGTGAGCCACTTGTAGGGTATGCAGATGCCGATTGGGCAGGTGACAGTGATAGGAAGTCTACATCAGGATATTTATTCAAAGTTTTCAATAATACTGTTGTATGGAAATCTAGAAAGCAAAATACTGTTGCACTTAGTACTACTGAAGCTGAATATGTTAGTTTATGTGAATCTGTAATGGAAGCTTGTTTCATGATAAAATTGTTAAAAGATCTAAAGATAGATGTATCTTGTGTAACTATTTTTGAAGATAACCAAAGTACTATAAAGTCTCTGAAAAGTTGTGATGTTAAAAGATTGAAGCATATTGATGTAAAATTTAATTTTATTAAGCAAAAGGTTGAGGAACAAATTGTAAAAGTAGTCTATATAAATACTAAAGAACAGTTAGCAGATATTTTAACAAAGCCTTTAGGTAAAAACTTGTTTTGTAATTTATGTAAGAGATTGGGTTTATATGAAAGGAATGTTTGTGTTGAGGAAGAGTGTTGAGTGGACAACACTACACATCCCTTTCTGATTTATCTTTAGTTTATAGTCTATGGCAACACTATCTGTCAAGGAGAAATATGTAATGGCTGCGGTCAAAGTTAATTGTGAAAATTAAATATATTAAAGAGTACTAAAATAAAGGATTCGAGTTATAAAAGTATATTATTTAATGCCCATAACTCACAATAAAATAGATTTGGATCAAGTTAATGTATACTTTATTGATAATGGGATAGAGTTTACGTTCGCTTATGATGGTAAAGTTACTTTATTTCAAGTAATTGTCGCTAAATAAGTGACGGTACTTGTACTATACTCAGTTCTCTCTTGTGAATAAAATTATACATTGGAGATGTTTTTAGGTGCTGACAAGACTGAAAAACCCATAGGCATGGTTTCTTTGAATATTCACATTTTTAATTGAAAAAAAAAATTAAGGCCTATTTCGTCACTGTCTGAGAAATTCATGATAATTTATCCGTCAAATAATATTGAGGACAGCAACTTCTGTCAATCGTTTGTCAATTAAAAAAAGATGCAGATAGAATCAATGTTTGTTATCATTATACCTATTTTGTTTAACAAAATAAATATGTATATTATATAATACTGAGAGATACTATTATATGTATTTTATTTTAGGTACTAGTTCTTAATTTGACTTGAACTTTCTCTTATTTCTTACCTTCCATTTGCTCTAATAACAAAACCAAGACAAACTTCACAAACTTTATAAAACAGCAGTTTCATTTTACCGTTTCGTGCTCTGTGTGGTCACGTTAGCGTCTCGGTAAATGCAACGGTAATATTTCATCTCGGTAACTTGTTCGGGATGAAGACGTTATTCATTCGGACGCTGCATTTTCTCACAGTCGTTTTCATTTATATCTTTCATTATCTGGTTGCGTGAGAAATTAAAAAGTTTTGGAGAGACTAAGAATTTTGTTTTGAAAGAAAATGTAGATTTTTTTATTTCAAGTAATTGTCGTTAAATGAGTGACGGTACTTGTACCAAACACAGTTCTCCTTGTAAATAGAATTATACATTGGAGATGTTTTTAGGTGCTGACAAGTCTGAAAAACCCGGGTTAGTAGTCGATTCGCACCCATAGGCATGGTTTCTTTATATTATATTCACATTTTTAATTGAAAAAAAATAAAGGCCTATTTCATCACCGTCTGATAAATTCAGACGGCAAACCAGAGGGATCGCTGATGCGTTGCCAGCAGAAACACAAAAATAGAATGCTCAGGAATATACATACTTGTTGAACTTAGTATTAAAAATTAATAAAGAAAAAACTTACGAAAGTTAAAGATGTTCAATGGATGCGGTATAATTAAAACGATTTTCTTTAACTGTAGAATTGGTTATGATTGAGATGAAAAGATTAATGATTTTTTAGATATTCAGAAAAAAAATTTATTATAAATTATAAATAGTATACTTCTTATTTTTGTACGAGTACCTACATATGATTTTTTGTTACAACCTGGCCACTAAGCCCCTACACCATGATGAAAAGGTGTTAGCCCATGAGGGAAGGGGGATATATAACCGTTTTTTCTATGATCTTGGAATTCTGATACTCCCAATTCTCAACCATTACACGGAACTTACAAAATTTAGGCTCTAAATATGTTTTATTTGGTATTCAAAGAGCGTTCATACGGAGAACCAACGAGTAGCTTCCGCTTGCGAATGCAACCGCGTGGAATTTAAAAGGAAACGAGAAGTGTTTATCGCACGTTCAGTGAGAGCGTTTTATTTATACTAATAAAAAAGCCTAGCTTTACCTTGGCCTTGTTATTCTTATGAAAAATAAATTTATCTTAAACCATATTGTTTTGTTATATCAATTTTGTGTGGCTTTTTGATGTAAGAGAACCTGAATGATGATGAACCTGATGTCATTTCCAACTATTTTCATTTTAAACAGTGTTCTTAGAAATATTGACGGCAGAACTAAAAAATACCTATTTACTGTTTCTACAATAATAAAGGGGCAAATGCCTATTTATTAAAGATTTTTTTTTTATCACAAGACGGCTTAAATTCTACAAGTAAATAAAAAAGTCCAGTCACAATTAGTTAGGTTTCTACGCGAAAGTTCATAATTATTTGAGTTCACGAACCGTTAAAACGAAAAAACGAAAGTTCAATTAAGAAGCAAACTTCTTAATTTTTCAACAGAACACTTTTCTTCATAATTTATAAAATGGAGATCCTTGGAGGAGGCCTTTTAAGACAGAACTCGGAGGTTGTGGATTGAATCAAAGGCGGACATCATGAGAGCCTAATAGTGTGGCAACACATTGAATGAGATTTCTGGCTAAGTGCCTCAATAGAACAGACTGCAGTGACCAAATATCATCAGGTGGGCTGCAGGTATGACTGCCAACTGATGTTGCATTAAAAAATAGGCTGCATTAGCTACTTACCACTAAGTGGGCTGCGAGCATGGATCTGCCAAGCGAATTAAGATTAAATATGTCCATCCATCCATCATCCCAGCGTTTTCCCGATTGCATCCAGTATGTAGCTCAGGGTCCTCTTCGACTGTGATCCTAGATTTGACAAGCCAGGTTATTACAATGAGCGATTGCCATCTGACCTCCATAACCCTTACAAGGGAAACCAGACCTACTTGGAACATAGTCGGAACCAACTGCTTAACGTGCCTTCCGAAGCACGGAATCATCATTCTATTCAGACATTCAGGTGATTCAAGCCTGCAATGTCCTAACCAAACTGGAAACAATCACACAAAGTGATGTTCCCCGTGGGATTCGAACCCACGACCTCCGGGTATTAGAGCCGAACGCTCTAACCACTGTACCACGGAGGCAGTCACACTATTACTGTTAAATCCTCCGTAGTGCTAGAGCACACTCACTAATAGCGTGAGACTTGGCTGTCGTCTGTACCGAGCACTCGCAGTAATAATGTAAACACGGGTTCCGTCTCACGCGAATGACGTATGCCGAGTTCTCTTCCGAGGGAATATTCTGGTACCTTTTAGATTGTAATCTGTTGGCTTCATCTCGTTTATCCCACTAGCTTTCCCGCGGCTTCTTTAGCGTGTATTATACAACTTTATACCGAAGGTATGTGATATTTTTCCGGGGTTAACTCCCACTGCAGGGCAAAGGTCATTGAAATCAAGTAATCGCTACAATGATGAGTACTGGCTTAATCACCATGCTTGCCAAATGCAGATTGGTGATCACAAAGCCTAGTTGTGTCCCAAAAACCGACAAAAAATTTTGCTCCGGAGAATGGAATCCAGGATTCCGATATCACGGCCCGGTACCCATCGAGACAAGGCGATTTTTCAAGAAAAGGTTGTTTTAATATTTCAACCAGAAAGTTTGTATCAATATTTCAAACAATAGATAACTTAACACCGTTCGTACGCCATCAGACAATATTAAAAGTAGCAACTGTGACCGTAATATCCGAACTCTCAGAATAGGACCCCGACAAAAGATTTTCCCCGATATTGAAAACTCGCGACCGAACAAAAAGTTAGGATTAACGATAACGATCCGAAGCCGAGTTCTGTTAACGATACACATACGTTTTCACGCGGATTAGCCGTTCAATATGTGTACAAACTTTTATGTATTTTGTGTTTGTTTGGTGCAAGCAGTGAAGTCCTTTACGATGATAAGTTAAAAAAGTTCCTTTATCGGATACAGTGGTATTGAAAGAGTATGAAAAAGTGAGGCACACAGCGCCGAAATAACCGCCTATCAGTTAATGCTTATCTACCAATGGTACCTATAGTAGGGGTAGAGCCATGCTGTTTTACAGCACGAATGGGCCGGCTCGTCCGGGGAAGTACTTCCCTTTCACATAACACCAGCGTGAAATAATAGTGACTACGAGTATACTTTTGTGTTTCGTCTGGTTTGTTAGAGTGCTGGAGGCCCACATAATGTACATATGTATTATACAAAGTAGCACCCAGACCGATACAAACAGACATGTTCATGCACATAAATGTTTGTACGCGTGCGGAGATTAACCCCGCCACCTCTGGCGTAATAGCCGACTTCTCCCCTTACACCAAATGGTTCGTCATTGTCTGGCATTGTCAATGTTCATTGTCTGGCATAGAAGAAGCTATGCTTTTCTTTGGCGCTCTGTATATAATATCCAGGAATTTATTCATAATGTTTTTGTCTGTCTGTGCATAAATTCCCGGCAAAGTTAATGTAGTATTGTACAGTTCTGCACAAAAACAAGGTGGCGATTGTCCATCAATCACGTTGACAGGCGCGCCGAGTCACGCCCGTCCTATTAGCCGCAGTTTGAGCAATACCTTTTAATTACGAGAATATTACAAGATGCTGTCTCATACAACTTACAATATACACCTAATTTTGCGTAGGAGAATGCGTTGAAACACCAGTGTTTTGGGCTCGGGACTGTTTCGTCCACTTAATGCGGGTTGCAGACCAAGAGCTAAGCTAAGATAGTTTAGCTTAGCTTTCATACTACTGGATAGTGTATCACTCGGGAATAGTGTAGCTTTTTAACAGTGAAAGCGTTTTGCAAATCTGTTCAGTAGTTTTGGAGCCTATTCAATACAAACAAATAATCAAATCTTGTCTCTTTATAATATTAGTATGGATGGTGCACTGTATAAATACTGACAAAACATCGTTTTCAAAAATTAAGTTAATAATGTTTCATTTAATTAAATTATTTAACTCGATTCGTGGTCTCGCGGTTTTAGAATACGCGTAGAGTTAATAATTAATTTGTATCAATTAACAAAATTTTAACACTTCCATTTGTATTATTGGCATTTTCAATTTACATGACTTGTTTTAAAAATAAGCGTAAGCAATTAATGATGACTACATTTTTAGTATCTGATTAAAGGTCACCAGAGATCAATCAGAACAATGTAAAACTTTAGTAATTTGCTAGTTTAAAATTATAAATATTATTTTTAAGTAATTTAAGGTAACAGATTCATAGATTTCTTAAACAAACTGAAGGAGCACAAATATTTTTTAACCTGTCATGAATGTACCTCACTTCGTCTTTAAAAAAGCCTCTCTGAATACCGCAGACATATAAGATATGTTTCACGCAAATGCATTGTCATATCCACGTAGATAATAAACCCAAGGTAAGCGAAATTCGTGCCAAATGATACGCCTACACATACCATACCCATACCATTTTTTACAAGTTTTTTGCATCAACGAGGTATCGTAACCCACCCACATCTACCATATTAAAAAGAGCACAAAGTAAGTTACCTTCATATACAGAACCACGCGAGGCGCACGCATACTCAAATAAAAACTCGACCCGTTCCTCAATGTCCTCCTCCTAACCGAGTTTTCGGGTTAGAAGTCGATTCGCACGAAAATAATTCGCACTAAAGTGCGAATCGACCACTTTCAAAAATAATATTATTTTTAGTAGTCGATTCGCCCGAACGAATTTTAATCGCGTGCGAGTCGACCCCTTTAAGAATTGATAGTAGGCGATTCGCACTTTTGCAGTATGTGGATAAAAAAACAATCAAAGTACAGTCGTGTACAGGAAATCTTTATAATATTTATAATATTATTAACATATTCCTTGTCTATATATCTTACAGCATACAGAATCAATTAAATTTCAGATGTTATATTTTTTTCGGACAGGAAACATGTTAAATTATAAACTAATATCATTAAGCGTTAAATTATATTTGAACACTTTAATATTAAAATGACACCAAAAATTAGAAACGTGTTAAGGACAGCGGAGACAAAATCTCAATTTATGCTTATACTAGGTTAAATTTTATTTTGTTACGTAGGATTTATTGTAAATAAGTGAAATAAATTTAAATCCAATTAGTTACGCAAGAACTGTAATAGGTATTAAGCATAGAATATGTAAGAATCATAGTTTTGTAAGAAGAACTTTTTACGTAGAGATAAGATTCTAATAAGAAAAATTGTTGTAATCAATATGTAAGTTATGTTTTCTAATTAGAATTAACGCGAACTTTAGAACGCTGTAAGATACATGTATATTCTAAATGGAAAAATTATAGAAATAAGCAAATAATGTCAACTTGCATAGTGAAAATGCAAGCGAAATTGTGTAAGTTTAACGGGGCTCTCTTTAAGGTATTGCTCCGAGGTACTTAAGCGTGTAATGATGCTTTACGTAATACGTTTATACATATTCGTTTCTAATTTTTGGTGTCATTTTAATATTAAAGTTATCAAATATAATTTAACGCTTAATGATGATGATGATATTAGTTTTGCAATGTGGGAACCGGGAGCGACCAATAAAAGAGGTGTTTGTCGGGAGAATATATGTTTAATACTAAACTAACTTAGGCTAATTACATAATCTTATATAGTAGGGCGAGGTGTGTGTGTCGCTACGCTACACCTCCCCCGTTTTTTTTTTGAGAAAAAACAAAAAGTTTGTTTTTTCTAAAAGCTGATTCATGATATTCATGGTTCTTTAAAAAACATAGAAAAGTGAAAAATCACACAAGATAAACTTCAATTTAAAATCAATGTGGAATAATACAAATAAAATCAAACATCCAATTGAAGGAAAGTTCAATATAACGAACAATCGTAAGCTTTATAACGAGAAAGAATTCCACATTTTTAGTTTATTAATAATAACAAATTTACATAAAATTGAAAAAAAAAAAAAACTATTTTGAATACTTGGTATTTTCGCGATTACTTGGTAGCATGATTGATAACATCCTATTATAAAATAATGAAATAAAAGGTTTCTATTTGCTGTTTCTCTGATTCTGATAACGTCTATAATTAGGTAGGTATATTTCTATTAAATTAGCTTCGAATTGTATAATATGTATAGATTACCTTCAGATTAATTTAAGTTTCATACCAAATCAAATCAAAATAATGACATTATAAAATTTAAAGATTTTCTACCGCAAGAAAACAAAGTATTACTTAAAGGAAAAAGTAGTAAACTCTTATATATTTCCGGCCTATCAATAGGTGGCTTTATCTAATAAATATCATATTATGATGTTACTAAATAAGAATGCGTTATGAAAATACTCATAACATTAATATTCATAAGTTACATTATAACCCAGATTAGAACGTCTGAACGTGTAAATTACATTACATAATTGTTGGTTAACAAATAAAATAAAAATTTAATATAAAATAAATATAAGTATTTAAAGATCGATTGGTTACGTACACAGATAATTGTTTCATTAAATCACTATGCTGTATATAATTATAATTTTGAAAGAATATGATTTAATTTTATATTTTACTTATTTCACAATCGAACTGACTGATTTATTTAGCAATTAAAAAAAGACTACAAAAGACACAATAACATTATATGACACTTGCAGCTACATAATGAATTACCTAAGGTAATTGGTATCTAATGTATATTTATTTAAAGATGCATTCCAGCAATTTTTGGACTACGGCAAATTGAATCTTGTAAGCCTCTATTTCGAATATATAAATTGTTAATTTTACCCTGCTTTGTAAATTTTTGAGATAATATGTTGGTTTGTCCACAAACATCAAAACCTCTTTCAGGAAAACCACGAAGTAAGTAACAGACAATAATTAAGATCTAAATATAAACATAGAGTTTATAAGCCAACTGGTAATTAGAAACAGTTTTAAGATGTGTATAAGAATTCACAATAATTTGTCAGACTCATTTAAATTCAATAAATATGTAATTTTTAATTTAACAAAATAATAAAATTATTGCTTGCGGAAAGATGTTTTTACAGTATTGCAAAAAGTTTAAATTATAAAATGTAGTAATATGGTCTTACAAGTTAAGATTGTACACATAGATATAAAATGTTGTTTCTGTATTTAATGAAAACACTATCTTGTGCATACATCTGCAAAGGTAGGTATTCTTTTTCATAGTAATAATAATTCTTCTTACAATCGTTTCCACTCCAAGGTCCTATTATAACCCAAACGGCAAACAATGTGTAGTTAAAAAAAAATTAAAACATTCTATTTTCTTAGAACCCATAGTTTTTTACTTTTCAGATATTACTGTAAGTTATTATTTCATAACAATGATTTTTATTTAAACTTTACATAAGTAGGTACACTGAAATAATTATAACCTTATTTATTTATATATCATTATCATTGTACACAACACATATTTTATATAGAACATTGTTAACAAATTAGTACCCATTAAATTCATAAAAAAAACATTTTCAATGTTAAAACACTAAACTTTCCTTATTAAACTTCATTTAAAAAAAAAAATCCACATTACCACAGTTAACTATATCCAATATTTTGTATTCATTTATCTAACCTTTGGCTTTTACAAAAATATTTAATAACTCCATTCGCATAGTAAGTAGTAGTAATACATAAATTAATTATGCATTTTCATGACATGTTCCTTAATTTTTATTCTCATTACGTCTTAATCAAAACAATATGTAGTTCAAATAAAGAGAAAAGATAATAAAATTCAATTTGTGCATACTTTCGTTTAAAAATATCCTTGACATTGCATTACATCCAATTTATAACTATTTATCAAGTCTATAATACTCAATTTAAACAATTAATTCTTTAATCTTATATCAAACCGTACATTATATCACCACCTCGTGTCACTATACACTTCTTTAAAAAGAAATTAACTTTATTCAGCACTCTTACCCATTTTAAATCAATACTATCATTTTGTCATTTTCCTTTCCGTAATTCATACTTAAAAATCATATTTATTCCTTCCTACATACATTCTAGCTCATCTCCTTTATATCGTCATTTTTCGATATTATTCATTGGTACATATATTTCTCATCAATTCACTTTCTTGGTACTTATTCATTTATTTAGGCCTGGCCAGGTCCTATTTATCATTTTCATTGGTACTTACATAATTTTATTTTATAGTCGACTCTTTTTTTTTCATTTATATTTATATTATAATATTAATGGTTACGCGCGCACCACTTATTTTGGAGGTCATAATTTAACATGTTCCCTGTCCGAAAAAATATAACATTTGAAAGGAGATCATTCAGGCTCCATACATTTTTGGGCCTTTTCTCAAAGTGCCGGCCAACAAAAAATAATGGTACGTATCGTTAGAACTAGCCATTTGAAGCAATAGTTAATATGGCACGGAAGTTGTGGGATCGCTCTAAACCAAGTTTTCTAAGGTCAAAGATTCGTTATTTTCATACATTTTAATAATTCCTGAAAGTGCCGGCCAACAAAAAATAATTATACACATTGTTAGAACTAGCCATTTGAAGCAATAGTTAATATGGCACGGAAGTTGTAGGATCGCTCTGAACCAAGTTATACTAGTTCGATGATTTGAGGGTTATTTTTTCATATATTTATTGATTTCTGCAAGTGCTGGGAACGTAGAATTATGTTTAATATGGCTAAAACTAATCTTATCAGATGTCACCACATTGAAAAAGTGGCCAACTTCAATTCAACTTCATACTGGGGGCCCAGTCTCACTGCATAAAACTGTCCACTTGTCATAGATATGTGCGTTAAACTCAAGCCGGACCCACTGTGCACCGGAGCTGACAGTGAACCAGAGGCAGAGTTGAAGAGCCACTGGAATAGGATTCAAGCCACCATGACCGAAGCGACAAAGGCGGTGCTTGGCACGTGTAAGGGTGGACGTAAGTAAGCTTGACAAGGAGACTTGGTGGTGGAACAACTTAGTACACGTGGAGATTCGGTGTAAGAAAGAACTCTTCAAGAAGTGGCAAGTTTCTAAATCTCTTTTAGATTGCGATGCGCACATGCGTAGATGCGTGCGAGCTGCTAAGCGTGCCGCGAAGAAAGCTGTAGCCAGAGCTAGGCGATACCAATTGTAACCACCATAATATGATAAGCTGGAATCGTCTAAGGGCGGAAGCTTATTTACCCCAGAACGTGTCAAGTGTAGGGTCAAAGTGATACAGGACACTACCAAATTCGCTACCAATTCGCGATATTCTGTTATGCGAGGACCTCGTGGTAAAGAAGAGATGTCGCTCGTATTACCATAAGCTGCTGAAAAAGCAGCACAAATAGGTACATCCGCCTTACCTTCCCCTGAATGGATCCCTTTATAACCATATGCTCACCGAGGGGATCCTAGTCAATGGAGGCAGTGTGTCATTACCCCGGTCTTTAAAGGGAAGAGATCAGTGCAAGAGTGCGGCAGCTACCGCGGCATTAAGGTCATATCCCACACCATGAACTCTTTAAGCGGATAGTCGCGTACGGCAGGTGTGTTCGTTCTCAGGGAGCAATATGGCTTCAACCTCGGCTGTGGAACCATGGATCCCGTTTTTGCATTAAGGATCGCCATGGAGATATTCAGAACAAGGGATACGCCTCTACATCACCTGTTCCTAGACATGGAGAAGGCCTTTGACTGTGTTGTTCATGCGATAATCTGGTGTGCATTGCGATTCAAGGGGATTCCTGAGACTTATGTTGACATCATCCACTATATGTACTGTGACACTGGCATCCAACGGCGTACTCCATGGAGCGATACAGAAAAATAAAACATTGTTTAAAATTTGACGGATTAGGCGAATGCTGGAAAATAATTGAAGGATTGGTAGGTTGGGCGTTGAGTTAGGAAGACATGAGAAAATATAAGTCTTGGAATATAAGGATATTTTATTTTATTTACCACCAACCTATCGCATATGGTGGAGGCGCGATTCTAGCATAGTTTAGGGAAAGTGATAGGGACAGTACGCGGCGAAATAATATTCGCGATCGTTATAACAGCAGAATAGGATAATTTTGCTTATATGTTGTAGAGAATTTACCAAGAAGATTAAAGATGTCGGCAAAATTCAATGGAATACGAGGGGATGTGGAAGACTTCTTGCAAGAGTTTGAAGTCATAGCTAGCATTAAATCGTGGAGTGAGGAGCAAAAGAAATATAGCATTGCGGCATACCTGGAAGGACCCGCTTTATTATTTTATAAATCCAACTTCAGAAATTTTGACTCGTTTCAGCAATTATGTAATTTATTAAAAGAAGAATTTCCATTTAATGCAAGTTACCACGAACAATTTTATTCCATGAAGCAAAACGTCAAACAAAACGTATTAGAATATTATTACGAATTGGAATTCTTACAGAAAAAGGCAGAAATAACCGAAGATAAAATTTTTATAAAGCAGTTCATAAAAAGTGTAAGACCAGAAATAAAACAATTATTTATTTCTAAGGTGTGTTCGAGCAAAGGTGAATTAAAAGCGGCTGTGCAACAAGTAAGTGAAATAGAAACGGAATCTCGATCCGAGAGGTACCAGTTGGCGATGCCATCTGAAAACTACGTCCTTCCATCGAGAAATCATGGGCAAGGTGATGAGTCTAGCCCTAGTGCGTCGCTTCGTACAAGGGAAGACACATCTACTGCTGTTGAGACTCATAGATCGACATACACCACACCGTCTACTGGGTTTCCTCAGCAAGGAAGATCATTTTCTTCGCGCTATAATTTTCGAAGTATAAATAGACCGGATTATCATCAGGCGAGTAATCAACGATCAGATTATCGTCGGTTGAATAATCAACGACCTGTGGAACTGAGCGGAGCGTCACGCCCTGGAGGACGGCAGGATGCTGTTGCATCTTCCACGGGACAATCGCACCCAAACGAGCAGCATCGTCGCTAGGTAGAGGGGGTGAAGCGGCGATGACCATTCCAACCCCCAAATCTGATGGCAATGCTGGAGGAGTACCGCACCTAAAGATACTCGTCAAGGGGACAACGTTGCATGCATTGGTGGATACCGGAGCATCGGTGTCTTGTATTCCTTTGTCAAACGTTAAGCAGTTAGGGTTCAATCATGTTGAGGTTGCGGGTACTAAGTTACGTTCGTTTGGTGGTTCATTTGTGAAGGTGGTAGGATTTTTATCGTTGTCATTTTTTATTGAAGGTTCAGAGTTTATGCATAATTTTTTTGTAATTGAGGGCATGGAAGTTTGTCCAATATTGGGACAAGACTTCTTGAGAAATTATGGTGCGATTATTAATTTTGTGAAAAATTGTATCACTTTGAAAGACAACGTCACAGCATTCTTTTTTCCTCAGCCAAACGTAGACAAAGACTCGGACACAACTCTGACTTTTGTTTCGAATAAAGAGGACGAAGTACGATTTTTCGAAGAAGTTCGATTGAATAAAAATGAATATATATATTTTATGAATCTTCTGGAAGAAAACAAAAGAAAATTATTTTCAGATTTTAAGGTATCCAAACCGGTTGATGTATGCTTTAACATTAATCCAGGCTTAGCAGAGAAACAACGTGAGGATTTAAATAATTTATTGATGAGGTATAGGACATCTTTTTCGTTTTCAACGAAAGAACTTGGCAGGTATTCTGAGTCGCATGTCCTAGTTCAAACTGTGGATGAAGAACCGGTTCATAAACCGCCATATAGGGTTTCATTGAAACAGAGGTGTATTATTGAAGAACAAGTGAAGGAGATGTTGGAGAATGGGGTCATCCAGGAGTCACGAAGTCCGTACGCGTCACCTGTGGTGTTAGTGAACAAGCCCGATGGATCGGTTAGGTTTTGTGTTGACTATCGTGCGTTGAATAAGAAGGTGAAGGTGGACTCTTATCCGATACCTCGTGTAGACGATTTGTTAGGTTATTTAGAAGGGGCATGTTATTTCGCAGATATCGATATGAATTCCGGGTATTGGCAATTAAGTTTAGGTGAAGGAAAAGAAAAAACGGCTTTTATCACGCATTGTGGGTTATTTGAGTTCAATGTTCTACCGTTCGGGTTGAAGACAAGTCAGGCTGTATTTCAGAGAGTCATGGATAAAGTTCTTGCAGGACTTAAGTATAGGTGTGCGATTGTCTATGTTGACAATATTTTAGTATTTGCGAAGACATATGAGGAATTTGTGATGGCTTTGGAGTCAGTCCTTAAGAGGTTGCAGGAGGCGAATCTCACACTGAAGCCGTCGAAGTGTAAATTTGGTTATAAAGAGGTTATTGTTTTAGGACACAAGGTTTCAGCGAAAGGAATTGGAGTGACACTGGCAACCAACGGCGTACTCCATGGAGCGATACAGAAAAATAAAACATTGTTTAAAATTTGACGGATTAGGCGAATGCTGGAAAATAATTGAGGGATTGGTAGGTTGGACGTTGAGTTAGGAAGACAGGAGAAAATATAAGTCTTGGAATATAAGGATATTTTATTTTATTTACCACCAACCTATCGCATCATGGGCAAGGTGATGAGTCTAGCCCTAGTGCGTCGCTTCGTACAAGGGAAGACACATCTACTGCTGTTGAGACTCATAGATCAACATACACCACACCGTCTACTGGGTTTCCTCAGCAAGGAAGATCATTTTCTTCGCGCTATAATTTTCGAAGTGTAAATAGACCGGATTATCATCAGGCGAGTAATCAACGATCAGATTATCGTCGGTTGAATAATCAACGACCTGTGGAACTGAGCGGAGCGTCACGCCCTGGAGGACGGCGGGATGCTGTTGCATCTTCCACGGGACAATCGCACCCAAACGGGCAGCATCGTCGCTAGGTAGAGGGGGTGAAGCGGCGATGACCATTCCAACCCCCAAATCTGATGGCAATGCTGGAGGAGTACCGCACCTGAAGATACTCATCAAGGGGACAACGTTGCATGCATTGGTGGATACCGGAGCATCGGTGTCTTGTATTCCTTTGTCAAACGTTAAGCAGTTAGGGTTCAATCATGTTGAGGTTGCTGGTACTAAGTTACGTTCGTTTGGTGGTTCATTTGTGAAGGTGGTAGGATTTTTATCGTTGTCATTTTTTATTGAAGGTTCAGAGTTTATGCATAATTTTTTTGTAATTGAGGGCATGGAAGTTTGTCCAATATTGGGACAAGACTTCTTGAGAAATTATGGTGCGATTATTAATTTTGTGAAAAATTGTATCACTTTGAAAGACAACGTCACAGCATTCTTTTTTCCACAGCCAAACGTAGACAAAGACTTGGACACGACTCTGACTTTTGTTTCGAATAAAGAGGACGAAGTTCGATTTTTCGAAAAGGTTCGATTGAATAAAAGTGAATATATATATTTTATGAACCTTCTGGAAGAAAATAAGAGAAGATTATTTTCAGATTTTAAGGTATCCAAACCGGTTGATGTATGCTTTAACATTAATCCAGGCTTACCAGAGAAACAACGTGAGGATTTAAATAATTTATTGATGAGGTATAGGACATCTTTTTCGTTTTCAGCGAAAGAACTGGGCACGTATTCTGAGTCGCATGTCCTAGTTCAAACTGTGGATGAAGAACCGGTTCATAAACCGCCATATAGGGTTTCATTGAAACAGAGGTGTCTTATTGAAGAACAAGTGAAGGAGATGTTGGAGAATGGGGTCATCCAGGAGTCACGAAGTCCGTACGCGTCACCTGTGGTGTTAGTGAACAAGCCCGATGGATCGGTTAGGTTTTGTGTTGACTATCGTGCGTTGAATAAGAAGGTGAAGGTGGACTCTTATCCGATACCTCGTGTAGACGATTTGTTAGGTTATTTAGAAGGGGCATGTTATTTCGCAGATATCGATATGAATTCCGGGTATTGGCAATTAAGCTTAGGTGAAGGAAAAGAAAAAACGGCTTTTATCACGCATTGTGGGTTGTTTGAGTTCAATGTTCTACCGTTCGGGTTGAAGACAAGTCAGGCTGTATTTCAGAGAGTCATGGATAAAGTTCTGGCAGGACTTAAGTATAGGTGTGCGATTGTCTATGTTGACAATATTTTAGTATTTGCGAAGACATATGAGGAATTTGTGATGGCTTTGGAGTCAGTCCTTAAGAGGTTGCAGGAGGCGAATCTCACACTGAAGCCGTCGAAGTGTAAATTTGGTTATAAAGAGGTTATTGTTTTAGGACACAAGGTTTCAGCGAAAGGAATTGGACCAGACCCAGAGAAAATCACTGCAATGAGGGTGGTTAGGCCGCCAAATGATTTAAAAGGGTTAAGGTCGGTGTTAGGTTTATTTTCTTATTATAGAAAGTTTATAGATAATTTTTCGCTGTTGGCGTTACCGATGACAAACCTATTAAAGAAAGGAGTGAAATTTCATTGGGGTGAAGAGCAGCAGTTGGCGTTTGAGGCATTGAAAAGTCATATGGGTGATGGTTCAGTGTTAGCATATTTTTCATCGGATGAAGGAATTGTTACGAGGTTGTTTGTAGATGCGAGTGATAAGGCTGTCGGTGCATGTTTAATGCAAGGAAGGGAGAGTATGAGACCGATAGCATATGCCTCTAGGAAATTGTCGGCAGCAGAAGAGAGGTATGCGATTACGGAGAAGGAATGTTTAGCGCTCATTTGGGCTATTAATTATTTTAAACACTATTTGTGGGGTCAAAAATTCCAGGTAGTGACGGATCATAAAGCGTTGATATGGTTACGCAGTAATAGGGAACATGCAGGAAGGCTTGCTAGGTGGGCGTTAGCAATCCAAGCGTGGGATTTTGATATTGTCTATTGTAAAGGTAAGGAAAATGTGGTAGCGGATTTTTTGAGTAGGAATCCGTTGTGTGAAGGTGAACCGGCTGGGTTACAAAAGTTAGAACAAGAAGATGGTTTGCAGGTGTATGCGTTGGATATTCCTGATATACAACAGCATCAAGCAAGAGACGAGTTTTGTTCTTACATGATAGCTAGAATACAGGGTCGTGATAATTCTAATAATTTTTGTATGATTAATGAAATTTTGTATAAACGGGTAAGGAGACAGGATGGTTCGGATGGGGAGTTATTAGTTTTGCCAAGGTCACTTTTTGAAAGATGCTTGCAGGAGTTGCATGATGATGTATGGACGGGTGGCCATTTGGGAGTGTATAAAACGTATGCGAGGTTCAAAGATAGGTATTTCATGAAAGGAGCTGAGAAAGAGGTTGAAAGATATGTAAAGTCTTGTCCATTATGTCAAGAACGAAAAAAATGTTTGAAAGTTGCCCCGTTGACGTCTGTCATTGTTGACGAAATTTTTGAAAAAATCGGCGTCGATGTGTTGGGTCCGATTAAACGGTCTAGCAGTGGAAATAAATATATAATTGTGGCAATTGATTATGTGTCGAAGTACGTTGTTGCCAAAGCAGTACCCAAGGTAACTGGTGAAGTTATAGCTAGGTTTTTGAGGGAAGAAATCTATTGCAGATTCGGAGCCGTAAAGGAAATAATCACGGATAGGGGCTCTGTGTTTACGTCCAGAGTAGTAGCTGAGGTAGTGAGGAGGTATGGGAGTTTGTTAAGGCATTCAAGTGTTTTACATCCGCAGGGAAATGCGCTTGTCGAACGTCAGATTCGCACATTGTTGGACATGTTGTCGAAATATGTGAGTGAGGATCAGTCTAATTGGTGTAATCATTTACAGGATTTATTATACGCTTATAATACTAGTAAGCATGCATCAACTGGTATGGCACCGTACGTACTAGTTTTTGGACAAGAACCGAAGATTCGATCAGACATTTTATTGAGTCGGAATGTGAACAACATAGTGTCTGTGGAACAGAAATGTGAGTTTAAGAGACAAATTACCCGTTTGGCTGTTGAAAATATAAGAGATGCGCAGAGGACTCAAAAACGTAATTATGATAAGAAAGCTAAGCAAGTTGGTTTTAATGAGGGTGAGTTAATAATGTTATATACTCCTATTAGGCGTGTAGGCAGAACATTTAAATTATTGCGTTTATTTAAAGGTCCATACATAGTGGTAAGAAGATTGAATAATTTGAATTATTTAGTCAGGAAATATAATAATAATCGGAGTAGATTGCAAGTAGTTCATGTGAACAGGATGAAAAAGTTCTTTAGTAGGAGCCAATTGTGAATATGAATTTTATCTTTGTTTGTATATTTGTATATATGTAATGTTTTGTAAATATTAATATAATAAATGTGTTTCATATGGAGCGCTACTGCTGGGAAGTTGTGGAAAAATAGAAGTTTGTTACCGGAGGAGCTGTGCTACCCTCCGAGATACAAGTTCAATAGGGAGTGCAACATCGCAGCACGTCTTTGATGATGAAGGGCCGTTTTTATAAAGGTGTATCGCTGCTGTGTAGGGTGTTCGATTGTTTAAGCATTGTTGTGATAATTTCTCTGACGACAATCCTTCATTTCCTATAAGGAGGAGGAGGGGATTTAGTTGGTCTCCAGCTGTTGGATGAAGTTATTACTGGTGGTGTTTGTGATTGCAGAGGAGGATTGACACAGTGACCCTGTCTCTCCCATAGGGGAGAAGGGGATAGAAGAATAGATCATCAATTGTATTGATGGGTTAGGCAAAGGATGGTTGGATAGGATATCAACTCTGATGGTTAATTTAATTTTTTTTTTAGCTTATGCAAGGGTTGTAATGGGAGGTGTTGATCAATTGGCCCATACTCATGACGTATCCCGTGTTGCGATGTGCCCTTTGATTTATAGAATTAATGGTTGTGTAAAGCTGAGATTAGGGATATCAGATAGGTTTAGTTAGGTAGCGTATATGCCATCGGTAGGCTTTTTAGTAAAAGGCATGGCATATAAGATATCCTAACACTGTCTTTAAAAAAAAATTTTTTTTCTGATTCAAGGGCTTCAAGTGGAGAAGGTCGTTGGAAGCAGAACCACTGCGGTAGCCAGGGGACGGTCATCAATGAACTTTGATGACTGAAGTTGAACCATAGGCATCTCTCCTGGGCAGTGCCTCGACCCTCAACGGAGCGGCGGGGAGATGTGACACTGGCATCCAACGGCGTACTCCATGGAGCGATACAGAAAAATAAAACATTGTTTAACCCTTTCCCCGCCACGCTTTTTTCCGAAAATGGTGCCCCACACGCCACGACCATTAAAAAAAAAAATTCCAAAAAATTATTAGGTTATACTCAACTCATTCAGGCAAGTAAAAATACAAAGTTTCTTGATCCTGTTTTTTTGTCTGATATATCAGACATTGGCGTGGTGGGCACGAAAATGGTTTGTCTGATATATCAGACATTGGCGTTGAAAGGGTTAAAATTTGACGGATTAGGCGAATGCTGGAAAATAATTGAAGGATTGGTAGGTTGGGCGTTGAGTTAGGAAGACATGAGAAAATATAAGTCTTGGATTATAAGGATATTTTATTTTATTTACCACCAACCTATCGCAGTACTATCGAGGTCACCCGCGCGTGATCACCCTTAGGGCTAAAATCCTGTGCAGTATTTTCACGTTTACAAGCGCCGCTCCTGTGCAAGTCACGATGCGCGTGCACGCTATATTTTTCCAAAAGTGATCACGCGCGGGAGAACTCGATCGTACCGCGATTCTTTTTCTGCAGTTCGAACCGCTGTTGGGGACAAAAAACCTTTTCCCACCACTGCCGGAGTGCACTAGGGATCCACCCTTAGCCCATTTCTGTTTAGTATAACTTGGTTTAGAGCGATCCTACAACTTCCGTGCCAAGTAACTATTGCATCAAATGGCTAGTTCTAACAATGTGTACAATTACTTTTTGTTGGCCGGCACTTTCAGAAGTCAGTAAATGTATGAAAATGATGAATCATCGAACTAGTATAAATAACTTGGTTCAGAGCGATCCTACAACTTCCGTGGCATATTAACTATTGCTTCAAATGGCTAGTTCTAACAATATGTAATATTTTTTGTTGGCCGGCACTTTCAGAAATCAATTAATGTATGAAAAACTAACCCCTTAAATCATCGAACTAGTATAACTTGGTTGAGAGCGATCCTACAACTTCCGTGCCATATTAACTATTGCTTTAAATGGCTAGTTCTAACAATATGTATAATTATTTTTTATTGGCCAGCACTTTCAGAAATCAATAAAATGTATGAAAATAGTGAATCTTAGAACTTGTATAACTTGGTTCAGAGCGATCCTACAACTTTCGTGCCATATCAACTATTGCTTCAAATGGCTAGTTCTATCGATACGTACCAATTTTTTTTGTTGGCCGGCACTTTCAGAAAAGGCCCAAAAAAAATGATCTCCTTTAATTGATTCTGTATGCTGTAAGGTATATAGACAGCGAATAGGTTAATATTATTATAAAGATTTCCTGTACACGACTGTACTTTGTTCTTTTTTTATGCACATAATATTGCAAAAGTGCGAATCGCCTACTATCAATTCTTAAAGGGGTCGACTCGCACGCGATCAAAATTCATTCGGGCGAATCGACTGCTAAAAATAATGTTATTTTTGAAAGTTGTCGATTCGCACTTTCGTGCGAATTATTTTCGTGCGAATCGACTACTAACCCGAGTTTTCGACTACGGCGGCCAATCTTTTAAGATCAGCCAACTACGCAGGATATATTATAGTACACAAGTGAGTGCGCAAGCACAGGTGCACTCCCTATTCCCTCACTCTCGTAACACGGTGGGACAGCAGTCTGACACGACCGAAGAGAGATCAGGCACAGGACCAACGGCCTAACGTGCTTTCCGAAGCACGGAATCATCATTCTTTTTCTAGAGACATTCAGGTGATTCAAGCCTGCAATGTCCTAACCGAACTGGAAACATTCACACAAAGTGATGCTGGCTATTTTTTTTACTTTTTAAATAAGTAAATGAATTCCTTACGAGTCAGTCGGCTATTACACCAGAGGTCGCGGGTTCGATCCCCGCACGGTGCAAATATTTGTGTGCATGAACTGTTGTCTGTCTGTTTGTACCGGTATGTTTGTTTCTATGTATAATATGTATGTATTTATAAAAAAGTATATAAAATGTACCATGTTTGTTTATCCGTTGTCTGGCACCTATAGCACGAGCTTATGCTTAGTTTGGGTCTAGAAGGCACTGTGTGAATAATATTCAGGAATATTTATTCTAGGGATATTTAATTCGCTCTTTTCTTTGCGTGCACTTAAAAGAAAATGCAAATTACGCAGCCATCTGAACCTTTATTATGATAATGAGACTTAAATTTAGTGCCCGAGAAAGTAGTTTGTGGAAAATTTATTACAAGAAGCACTGGACTGATTGCATTTAGTGTTTTGGTGGAATTAATAAATCTTCGCACAATTTGTTTTTTTGGACACAACTTGGGTTTATAATCACCAATCGCATTTCGCAAGTGTAGTGATGAAGTCAGTAACTATCAATGTAGCGATGACTTGATTTGATTTCAATGATGGCGGTTTTTGTCTTCCTTTGCCCTGCAGTGGAACATTAATAGGCAGATACTTAGTTAATTCATTTTCGCAAATGTTCATTTACTTTTTAAAAATTAAATTATAAATAGACTAGACTAGATATACAGTTATGCAAACAACAACAATTCTATTTTTGTCATCCAATTAAAACTGAACATTATTCCAAGAAAAAAAATTGCCTACGTCCGCGCTTCCTATAAATAGTAAGGTCGAGTCTATCGTCGGCTTATTGCAAGAACTCATTAACTACAAAAAATCATTAACTGCGTTAGTGGCATATTTAGATGGACCAAAAGTTGCTCTATATTATGCAAAAATCACAAAATTTCTATCTGCCATATTTTCGAAGAAAAAATGTTGTCAAAAATTGTTAAATGCATTTCAAAGGTTTTTATTGCAATAAAGTCATCATTTTCCCTTAATGAATTCATGTAGTAGCACACTATTATGATACTCTTGTATTCACGCACTGGCAGAACTCATTAAAGATTTATAATGATTTTACGTGCATGACCTCTGTTGAAAATTATCAACACCCAACTTAACGTAAAATCATTAACAGTGTCTTAGTGATTTCTTTTAAAAATTGTAGTAACTAACTAATTATTTTTACGACATTAGTGACTTTTACCAAATTGTTGAAAGCTATTTAAAAGATTTTTATTGCAATAAAGTCATCTTTATCCCTTAATGAATTTATGTAGTAGCACACTATTAAGAAACTCTTGTATTCACGCACTGGCAGAACTCAATAAAGATCTACAATGATTTTACGTGCATGACCTCTGTGAAAAATATCAACACCCATTAACATTAACAGTTTCTTAGTGATTTCTTTTAAAAATTGTAGTAATTATCTAATAATTTTTACGACATTAGTGACTTTTACCAAATTGTTGAAAGCTATTTAAAAGATTTTTATTGCAATAAAGTCATCTTTATCCTTTAATGAATTTATGTAGTAGCACACTATTATGACACTCTTGTATTCATGCACGGGCAGAACTCAATAAAGATATAATAATGATTTTACGTGCATGACCTCTGTGAGAAATATCAACACCCAATATCATTAACAGTTTCTTAGTGATTTCTTTTAAAAATTTTAGTAATTATCTAATTATTTTTACGACATTAGTGACTTTTAACAAAAATTGTTGAAATCTGTTTTAAAGATTTTTATTGCAATAAAGTCATCTTTGTCCCTTAATGAATTTATATGTGTGTGTGCTACTACACTATTAAGACACTCTTGTATTCACGAACTGGCAGAAATCAATAAAGATTTATAATCACCTCATAGGTACGAGTTCTGTGAAAAATATCAATATTATCCACGTGAAATCATTAACAGTGTGTTAGTGAATTAAAAAAATGTGTTAGTATTAGTAGGTTTGCATCCGTGTAATAAGCTGCGCAGGTTTCAACGTCAAGTTCATGCGGCGCGGCGTCGTCGTCGGATTCCGGCCGGCACGAACCATGCACGAACGGATTTCTTCGCTCCCCGCGCTCTTTTTCCCCTCTCGCAACGACACTCGTGGCTCACGCGCTCAGTGCGCCCAGAGTTTTGTAAAGAGAACATCGTGCGGATGGTTCACAATTAGTGATTTTTGGCAAAAATGAAGCGTGTTAATTATATGAAAAAGGGCCGTAGTCTATTTATGTTGCAGTTACTTGAAAAAGAAAACCACGACACAAATAATTGTATAAATGAAGTAAGTACCTACTTATTTATAAAAGTTTAGACGTAAAATTAAGTCGTTAAATAAAGTTAATGTGGTAATAATAACCAACGTGTCAGATACTACAAAAATTATTTTCCTATCAGTCTTGATCGAGAATGCTTTAGTCGCATCCCCAGGTTCTTGTATGAACATAATATTATTTATATTATAGGTATTTTATTAACCGTTTGAACAAGCGAGAAGTTTATTATGATAATTATGTAAAAGTAAGAACAATTATCTTTCTAATTAACGGAGTTTATGTAAACGTTGTACCTACGCATGCATGTAAAATTTTATTGTTTGTATTTATTTTAGGTGGAACCTTGTTCAGAAGCAAAAGATGTAGACAAGAGTTATGAAAAACTTCAAACTACTTTTCCTGAAACCCCAATAGATGTTACTGAAAATACTCCCGTAGACACGTCGACCTGTGCTTCAATAACAACTTTTCAGACTCCTCCGCAGTTACTTGAAAAAGAAAACCACGACACAAATAATTGTATAAATGAAGTAAGTACCTACTTATTTATAAAAGTTTAGACGTATAATAAAGTCGTTAAATAAAGTTAATGTGGTAATAATAATCAACGTGTCAGATACTAAAAAAAATCTTTGCCTATCAGTCTTGATCGAGAATGCTTTAGTCGCATCCCCAGAGTCTTGTATGTACATAATATTATTTATATTATATGTATTTTATTAACCGTTTGAACAAGCGAGAAGTTTATCATGATATTTATGTAAAAATAAGAGCAATTATCTTTTTAAATAACGATGTTTACGTAAACGTTATACGCATGCATGTAAAATTTTATTGTTTGTATTTATTTTAGGTGGAACCTTGTTCAGAAGTAAAAGATGTAGACAAGAGTTATGAAAAACTTCAAACTACTTTTCCTGAAACCCCAATGGATGTTACAGAAAATACCCCCGGAGACACGTCGTGCTGTGCTTCAATAACAAATTTTCAGACACCTTCACATGTGTCTGAAAATAAAATCATAGAAATCTCTCCGTCAATTCTTTCACAGCAAATAAATAATGAAGAAATAATTTTGCCCGGTTTGAATCATGATTTCTTAGATACCATTCCAGATATAATTGATTGCACCCAGCTTGAAATCGACGATGCTAGATTAAAGGCTCCAACAATTTCTCTGATGAATGAGCTGCAAGAAACATCATCAAACATTACGGAAATCTCGCCTTCCATTCATATTCAAGAAAAAGAAGACCCAAAAATGTTTAACGATCAACCATCAACATCTGGTAAGCACATTAATCTTGTTAATCTTGAAGATACCATTCCAGATATAATTGATTGCACCCAGCTTGAAATTGACGATGCTGGATTAAAGACTCCAACAATTTCTCTGATGAATGAGCTGCAAGGAACATCATCAAACATTACGGAAATCTCGCCTTCCATTCATATTCAAGAAAAAGAAGACCCAAAAATGTTTAACGATCAACCATCAACATCTGGTAAGCACATTGATCTTGAAGATCCTGTTAATCTTGAAGATGATTTACACCTTTCGGATGATTCTGTCGCTGATCCAGACTGGCAAGATCCAGACAAAAACATAAACAATAATACCACTGATTCTCTTTCTGAAGAAAATACTTTACAAAACAAAAATAAGGATGAAAGTCAAAACAAAAAGAAACAGATCAAAACAACTAGATGGAATAAGTCCAATCCGGATAAATACCAAAGAAATATGGAAAGAGTAAAAAAATTTAAATGCTTACCATTTAAGAATTATAAGCGTCAAGTACAGACGCCCAAAGCTCCTAAATCTACTGTTTGCAAATGTCGATTAGGTTGTTCTTACAATTTTACTTTAGAAGAACGTACCACAATTTGCAAGAATTATTGGGCGTTAGCGGATTACAAACGTCAAAAAGATTTTATTCTTATGAACGTTAAAGCTAATCTACCAAAGAGAATAACAACAGCTGCGTATAAAAAACGAACCATGTCACGTTTATACTTTTTTCAGAAAGGAGAAAATAAAATCAGAGTTTGTGAGACCTTTTTTAAAGGAACTCTTAACATATCGAACGGCCCAATTAACAAAGCCTTTCTTGAAATTGGGCAAAGTGGAAATTTTGAAGGGGAAGATAGACGGGGAAAGCATCCTCCACATAACAAATCGGCTCAGGAAGACATTGATTTTGTAAAGGCACATATTGAAAGTTTTCCTAAAATGGAATCGCATTACTGCCGTAAGACTTCATCAAAGTTGTACTTGGAACAGAATCTTACAATTTCCAAAATGTACCGGCTTTATTTAGAAGTATGTGAAAACAACTCTAGAGCACCAGTTTCAGAGAATGTTTATAGAAACATATTTTGCACTCAATTTAATCTGGACTTCCATAAACCAAAGAAGGACCTATGTCTTTTGTGTCACAAATATAATACTGCAAAAAAGGAAAATACGTCTGATCTAGCCGAGTGGCAAGAACAATATGATAGGCATATAACATTAAAAAATCAAAGTCAGGAAGCTAAGAGTTTAGATAAAGTACGAAGTAATGAAGATAAAAGATTTATGTCTATTACTTTAGATCTACAGAAAGTACTACATTTGCCTACTAGCAATGTTTCACTTCTCTACTATTTACGAAAACTGAATGTCTATAATGCCACTATTTACGAGGCACGAGAGCCAAATGATGGTTACTGCTTTATCTGGAACGAGATAAATGGTAAAAAAGGCAGTGATGAGATAGGAACTGCACTTTATCTTTGGATTCAGCGTCTGCCTGAAACGGTTAAGGAAATATCGATATTTTCTGACACATGTGCCGGGCAAAATAGAAACCAGTATTTATTAAGTTTACTATTGTATTTAGTGCAGACAACTAATTTAGAGGTAATTGAACATAAATACCTTGAATCCGGACATTCCCATATGGAAGTAGACAGCATACACAGTGCAATTGAACATCAACTTGCCCGGGTCCCTGTTTACTCAATGATAGATTTATCAAATATCATAAAGTTAGCAAGGTCAAACAAAAAGTCGCATAAAGGCGGAAGAATGAAGAAGCCTTATGAGCCAATACAACTGTATTTTTCTGACATAATAGATTTGAAAGATTTAAAAAATAATCTTGTCAAAAATCGATCGATATCAAATGATGGGGAGGTAGTTCAGTGGCTCAAAGTTAAATGTTTTAGATTTGAAAAAGCTAAACCATCTGTTGTGATGTTCAGATACGATTACATCTCTCCATATAACGAACTTAATGTCGGGTTGTCAGAGGCAGAGCAAAAAAGTTTAAAAAAAGGAAAAACTGGGGTTACTGCAAAAAATCTTCGAAAGCGTAGACGGATTGTAAATAATTTTGATTTTGATAGCTACACGCTTAAAAAAGCTTATGGCCAGCCTATTCCAATTACTAAATCAAAAAAAAAGGACTTAATAAAAATGTGTGAACAAAAAATAATACCACAAGAACTACACCATTGGTATGCTAATTTACCTGAACAATCAGTAATTACTGCTGATTTTATTGATGATGATAGTTGTTTATCAACCGATGAAAACTAAATTGATCAAGCTGAAGACCAATAATTATTTCGTAACATTTGTATTATTTTATTTTCTTTAGAGGCTGATTTTTTAAACTTGATTGTTTATTTTTTGAATTGTTTTGACTAAGAAGTCTAGTTGTTTTATGTTGTTTATCAACCGATGAAAACTAAATTGATCAAGCTGTTGTTAATTATTTCGTAACATTTGTATTATTTTATTTTCTTTAGAGGCTGATTTTTGGGGGATTCGTCGTTTGACCCCGGTCCCGAATACACCGCGCTGTCATAGTCTTTATGCGGTTGAAATAAGGACTATGACACCGCGGTGTATTCGGGACCGGTGTCAAACGACGAATCCCCCGATTTTTTAAACTTGATTGTTTATTTTTTGAATTGTTTTGACTAAGAAGTCTAGTTGTTTTATGTTGTTTATCAACCGATGAAAACTAAATTGATCAAGCTGAAGACCAATAATGTTTAATTATTTCGTAACATTTGTATTATTTTCGTTTCTTTAGAGGCTGATTTTTTAAACTTGATTGTTTATTTTTTGAATTGTTTTGACTAAGAAGTCTAGTTGTTTTATGTTATTTAGCTCTATTTTATTAATTCAATTACTAAAGACTGATTTTTTAAACTTGATTGTTTATTTATTTAATTGTTTTGACTAAGAAGTCTAGTTGTTTAATTTATTTTTTAAAGTTAATTATACTATAAAAGAATTTTAATTGTTTTGTTTATTTTTTTAAGTTAATTGTTCTAGATTAACACTTTATTTGGTTATTCACAGAAGTACAAAGTCATTACTTATTGATTTGTGTTTAATTTAATTATAATTTGGCTGTTGACATAAGTAAGAAGTCATTACTTTTTGATTGGTTTTAAATTGAGGTTTTGGCAAAAGTCACTAATTACATATTTTGCTTTTTAAAAAAAGTGGTAAGGTTTATTTCGATATGTCGATATTTAAAACAGATGAATAAATGTAAGATCTATAAGTCAGTATTTTTATTTTAACTATACCTTGTATATTTTAAAAATAATTGCTATTTTTATTTCCAAACTTCATTAAGCCTTTTCTCTAAAAGATGAAAATGCTAGTTAATGAGTTCTTGCAATAAGCCGACGCTATGTCTGTACTACGTCAAAATCGGTTTAGTGGTTTTTCGCATTTATAATTTTAATATGAATAATGAATATTTATGCTTCACACGAGTTTAATCTCACAACTTATGGTAATTAGGTAATCAGGGAAACTATATACTACGTATATAATATGTGGTTAGGATTAAGAAAATTTAGGACACGCTTATGTGATTTTCCTTTGTATTGTTGTATAGTGCGGGTTAATAGTGTGAAGTCCCACTGAACATATTTAAACACACATGGTTGTAATTCCTAATAAAGTAGTTAGAAAAACTTTAAATGCACCTTTATATCTTTATAATAAAAATAAGTATTGGACACAACGAATTATAATATCGTTGATTGGACAATATAGTATACAAGCGAAGGTTATTTAAATGAGCACACTTTTATTGAAATTAATAAAAATAACTTCGTTTTACATTATTAGCATAGTTACTATTATCATAAATATTTACATTAAGTATAAAAAGAAACTAATTTTCGTACTTTTCTTTTTAATAACTACTCTTCCAAGAGACTATTTCGTACCCTTATTGCAAAAACCAATTATCTGCACCAAAATTTTACCAAAATGTTTTTGAGATATAAGCACTTGAAAGTTTGACGACACAAAAATATATTATAGTAACGTTTATTTTATATATTAATGGTTATTTATAAATAAGCAATTATTCTAGTTTCATTAAGTAGGATAATAATTGAAGAAAACTGACTAGATTTTATAGAAAAATCAGGAAATAACCGGTAAGGAGCTCATTTAGTTGGTTTTGCCTGAATGTAGCGAAACTACCGTATTTCCAAAATCACTATTCTGGTAGCTCTACGGGCAGTTTTAAATTATTCTCTTATATTAAATTATTATAATCTTCAAAACAAAAACCGATTTAGTACCGCTATTGCCAGTACAGAAATAAAAAGAATATCATTAGTTGGTTTTGCCTGAATATAAATTAAATCTTTATCTATTATCTGCAGGTTTGTTTTCTAATCTGTACAAAATACTGAGTTAAACAGTACCTTTTGTACGTATTAAGTAATATAAACTAAACATTTGATAAAAATCTTTAATAATTAATATAATAAGTGAAGTTAAAATAAAATTAGCAAAAGTAACATTAATAATCATTAAAATTAAAAATCATTCTTCTGATGATGTATCGGAGAGAGTTGCATCTGGCAATCTATCGACACTGCTAGCTTCAGTAGCCAGAGATTGGAACCAACCATGAAATTCCTCCGGTATCACCCCTTTAGTGCACAGATTTGTAAGGTCCTTTTTTGCTTTTTGCTAAATTTGGGAAGAAGAGAAACAACCTGATGAATGGAATATGGGAGTTATTTGTCCAGTCTTCAAAAAAGGAAGTAGGAAGAAATGCGACAACTAAAGAGGGATTGCATTGCTGCCTACCGCATACAAAGTGCTATCGTATGTGCTCCTGTCTCGGCTAGAACCATACACTGAAAAAATCTTGGGAGATTATCAATGTGGTTTCCGCAAAAACCGAAGCACAGTAGACCAATCTTTCTGCTTAAGCAAGTTTGGTAAAAGAAGTGGGAGTTCGCGCAAAACGTGCACATCTTGTTCGTGGACTTCACCAAGGCTTATGATAGTATTGATAGAGAGGTACTGTATCGGATACTGGAATCTTTCCGAATCCCCAAGAAACTGCTCAAAATTATCAGGGTCGCTACAGGAGGAGGAGGTAGGAGAAGAGCTGACACAGGAGTTTGATGTAGTCACCGGTCTCAAACAAGGAGATGCGCTGTCGCCTACACTGTTCAATCTGGCTCTTGAACACATCATCTGAAAACTCCTGTTGATTGATGTGGGAGTTGAGTTGGAGGGATCACAAAAGGTGGTAGGATATGCAGACGACCTTGCATTACTTGGGCGGTGTGAAGCCGACGTGGTCAGACTTGCGGAGGTGCTGGATACAGAGGGCAGAAAGGTTGGTCTCGGAATCAGTCGAGAGAAGACATAATATCTCCATATGAAGCGCTATAAAGACAGCAGAGCGAGAAGGAAAAGTCTCCAGGTAAACGGTGCCACGTACAAGGGCGTCGACAAGTTTAAATACTTGGGATGCACTATCACCGATACTAACCGCAGGGAGGATGAAATAAACGCTCGCGTAGTAAGTGCCCTGAGATGTTCCGCCGCCCTCCATAAAGTGTTAGTGTCTAAGTTACTAAGCAGAGCCACAAAGATTCGCGTCTACAAGACAGTCATTAGGCCGATCTTAATGTACGGGTGTGAAACGTGGACACTGACGCTGAAGGAGGAAGGCAAACCACTGGTGGCGGAACGGAAGATATTCCGCAAGATTCTGGGACCAACCAAAGGAGAAGATGGGTGTTGGAGGCCCAGGTTCGACCAGGAGATTGAAGACCTGATAGCCGAGCCGAATATTATGGGGGAAATAACATCATCCTGACTACGCTGGCTCGGACACGTGGAGAGAATGGGAGATGATCGAGCTGCCAAAAGAGCTTATCTGGGACGACCAACAGGAAGCCGTCCTGTGGGTCGTCCGATATCTGGAGCTCTGGATAGCTGGAGGGACGAAGTCGCCGAAGACCTCAAGGCACTAAACGTGCATGATTGGTCGGAATTGGCATAGGACCGAAAGAAATGGCGAGCTTTGACGTCAGAGGCCAAGACCTTTTTCGGATCGCTGAGCCAGCGTAGTAAGTAAGTAAGTTTTTTTTTGCAGTCGTTATTGGTAGAGGTCTGCTGTACAGTTGTTGTAGGGGTGGAAAGATAACTCTGGAACTGGTGGGCTGCACAGATAATTCTGAAACATCTTGAAGTGGTTGTAATGTAAGCAAGTAGGTACGTTCCTTCTTTTGTCGCAGAAGTTGACAGTGAAACCTTCTCCAACCCTGACGGTTTTGACTGAGTTAGGTATACATCTTAAGCTTGCGATAGTAAGACGTCATCGTCACACCATAAACCATCAGCTGTAAAATAAAGCAAACACGTCAGATAATTTGTGAGAATTTTGCATCTAACCTAAAATTTTAATTCATTTGGGTTTTCCGGTCATTTTCAAGCTTTCTTTCATCTTCATCATCTTTAGAGACACTCATTTTTATTAAATTCACAAAGAATCTTAACAAAACACGTTGAAAACAACACTTTTGACGAAACCGGCGCAAGATTTGTAACGATTACCGCGAAAACAAAAACCGACTACTTGGGCTTGCGTCAAATGTTGCATGCTAAAGATATACATGGGATAGAAGGTTTTAGCTGAAGCTAATTTAAAACCTTCTCACTCGCAACTATTGGACAAATGAGAGAAAAAAATAACTAAACACAGATAATTGGTTTTAGCTGTAGATGTTTGGAAAGCGTCGTAGCTCAGTTATGCAGTAAAAGTAAAATAAAGTTAAGTAAGTTCTTTTACCTGCAATAATTTTAAGCTAATACAGTGTTTAATTTTCTGCAAAAAACTACTAAAGCAGTTTAGTTTCTTTTATTGGTAGATACATCAGCAATTTCTGACTTTTTAATAAAAGCTAAAACTAGTTACCGTAGGTTATTATGTATTAACAGAATAATCCTAGCGTATTACAAGTTAAGAAACTTCATCTAAAACGTCTTATAATACAAAATATGGTTTTTGTGCTATACATTTGCAAATTTTTAAGTATTAAATGATTTTACAATTTTTTTTATGGAGATAATTTAATTATACTTGTAGATTAGTTGCTTTTTCCTTTAGCTATCTTTGTAACGAATCGTCGTAGCAGGTAATGGGTTTTACCCGTAGCTTTATCGCGAAGAGACGAATCGATTGGTGTATTTAACTCATTTTTGGTAAAAAAATGCAGATAGTTGGTTTTTGCAATAAGGGTACGATTTATAGTGCAGATTAAAATTAGTGATTAGTGCAGAGATAAATATATAAGTAATAAACAAAGCCATTAAAACAATAACTTGTGGATTTGTAATTCATTTCTAGATAATTTAAGTTCGTTCGTAAGGGCGTTGGTCCTGGATACATAAGGCGACATTAAGTCTGTACTAATTTAATTATGAAATATCGACGCTGCTAGGTGAGAAATTAAGGCATTACTTATCACGATTATTTGACACGAAATCGAATTATCACTTTTAATGAAATATTTAAGTGTGCGGTGATATTACAGTCTATTTGTTCAATGGATACACGTGAATAAGTTCAATTGAAAATCATTCAAACTCATATTTATAAGGTTTCTGAGGCCGTTCTCAGGAAAAGTAAACATAAAAACCTTTAAGGACCTTGGCTTGCCCTCAATTGTTACCTTTATTTGTATATGCTTCGCCTTTAATTCCGCTTCGAGATGTGGGCTGAGTGTGGTCCAAGTTTTTAAAAAAAATATTAGTAATATATATTCTACCTAATAAAATTCAATTTGTAGAGATAAGAAGAGGATCGAAACCGCTTTCCGGGCGAGTGCACTTTCATACAAGGTATACATTGATGGACAAGCTGATTTTTTTACTGGTTCTATATTTCACTATTATCCGGTAGTAATGCTAAAAATACAAACTTTATATTTATTTCCGACTTGTAATTTTGTACCTACAATTTGTAGGTAGTAAGATTTTTTATTGTATTACAAATGTAACCTGCCATACATACTTTTTTATCGAGAATACGTACCTTCTTATGCATCATAACCACGGATTTGCAATATGTGCGGCGCTGTGTGAAACTCGGGGCAAAATATGATTGTCCTACTACCAACTAAACTTCCCCGGTTTCCCCTTCACACCTGAGAGGGTCGAGCCACTACCTTTTGGCTATTAACCGGCCCATCCTCGGATAACTAATTACAACAAAACTAATATCATCGTCATCATCAGCCCGTAACAGTCCACTGCTGGACATAGGCCTCTCCAAATGCTCGCCACGCCGATCGATCTCGGCCACTCACATTCAGCTTCTGCCAGCCATCTTGCGCAGATCTTCGCTCCACCTGGCCTGAGGGCGTCCTACACTATGTTTACCGAGACGCGGTCTCCACTCTAGAACCCGGTTACGGTTAATATGGCCAGCCCACTGCCACTGCAGCTGGCTAATCCGGCGAGCTATGTCGGTGATTTTGGTTCTCTGCCGGATCACCTCATTTCGGATACAATGCCGCAGAGAAACGCCGAGCATAGCTCTTTCCATAGCCCGCTGAGCGACTTTAAGCTTGTGTGTATGTCATCAAAACTAACATCACGAAGTTCATATCTTGCGCCATCCGTCTTGAATCCGACTTTATGAGTGTTTTATTCCGGTCGTAAAGATCCTCGTACGTTCACTCATTCACTCCGAAATTCAATGTGCCCAGAAAATGTACTGATGAATTTATATGACGTGTAATTTTTTCCCTCAATGTCACAATGCGTAATGCTTAGGATATTGAAAACGTTAGGGGTAGGAGATATATGAAATATTTCTTACGTTTAGGGAATATCTTTAGGATATTGAATACTAAATTCTACGAATGGAATTCATCAGAAAACTTATTTTAGGTGGATAACGGTCAGAAGCCTAAGCTTCGGTGGTTATTTTTTTTAGCCCTTTTTTATTTCATCAAATAATTATCAATATTTCAATGCTTTTTAATCTGTACTGCTTCAATACATCGATGGTGTCCGAATCGTCAAAAAAAATATTAAAATCAAGAAGTCATGCGTCCGAATGTAATAGTAACTATTTAGTAATCTGTGGTAATGTGTCCGCATGTACTCAGCAACTCGGCGGGTATTAAGTGAAAACATCAGAAATAAAATTTTACACAGTGAAGTCCTTCTGCAAAAAGACTTTTAGTCAGACCGTGTGAGAAGCGATAAGCGATTTTCCTAAAACCATTTGTCATTCAAGAAAACTAAAGTCGGTCATCTATCACTCGATAAGTGATGTACCTTATAACCCGATAATGCTTTATAGAGTAGAATAGTTCTTCTAGACTTGGTATTGTGAAATGAACTTTATTGCATTGATATTGTGGTTAGATTTATTCTGTGGGTTTGCTACAAAAGAAAATGTTTGTTTTTTAATTGTTTCTGGTGAGTTAAGCCCAGATTGTACTATGTTGATGCATGTGATTATTGGAGACGGACAAATTATAAGTTTGATTATGAAGTTTTAAATCGAAAGCTATTTTTCGAGATTATTAGGTTATTTATTAAATCTGCCTCAGCTAAGAAATAGGTACTATCTGCTGCAATGCTATGGCATACATACGAGTATAACACAGTATTTCAATTATTCTACAAATTAACTAAAACTGGCGTAACTACAGATTGGCAGGGCTCCGATCTAAAAAGGCTTCGGCCAAAGGCCCTCATATTACTAAACACTTTTTCACTTGTACCTATAATATCGGGGGGGGGGGGGGGGGGCTCATGATATAGTTACGACACTATTACTTTGGTAACGTTACCTGTTCTTATTTCAAGCCTTATTCCAAGCCCTGCTTTGAACAGTAAGGCTGGTTTCAGAGTAACGCTGGCGGCACGCGCGTAGCGTTATCCACTGCCGGTTTTCTTTGTAGTTCAAATCGTCGCTATCTTAAGGTGGATTTACACCAAACGAGCGAATGCTCATTCTATCCCCACTACGTCATATTCTTCTAGTGTAAACAGGCGTAGAGCATTCTTTTGTTGTTCTTAGTGCGTTCGCAAAGATTCTATAGAATATTCTAAGAATGCTCGCTCGCTCGATGTAAACGGCGCAAGAGTGCGTGAACAGTTGCTTAGAACATTCTAGCGTGTTCGGACGCGCTCGCTCCACTGAGCGGTCTCATCAAAGTGTTCTTGTGTTCTAGCGATTGTTTATTTACGTATCGTGTCTATTAAATTATGGATTGGTCTCAAGAAAAGTGTTTATTAATGATAAAAACCTACCAAAATGCCAGATGTCTATGGGATTTGACATTTATGAACATTATAAAAATACAATTCTTTTATTTTTGAGTTTTTTCTTCAAAATAATAAATGCAGCACTTGCAATAATGATTTCACTGTCAGAATCAGACATAGCAAAGCACTACCAATACAAACCAAAGAATTGACTCGAATGAGCAAAGAACATTCGATCTAGCTCTTGTTTACACCAAAAGATTAAGAAAGAACATTCTTGTTCTAGTTCTAGTTCGATGTTCGTTTGATGTAAATAGATACGTCAAGTTTTGGTTTACACTAGATATTAACGAAAGAATGCTCTAGTTCTAGCTCTAGCTCTATGTTCTTTTAGTCTAAATCCACCTTTACAAGAACAGCGATACGTGCTGATACGCGCGCTGTTCTCATGCTTGTTGGCGTGACTCTGAAGCCAGCCTTACACCATAGTAGAGAGAGTACACAGTACGTTATCTTCATACAAACGCATCGCGTACGGCTTTTGTGTGTACGCCATTAATATATATGCGTCACCGCACGCAACAAAATCTCTTTGTTTGACTTTGCACTGGGAAACGGGTCGAGGTGATGTGGCACACTGGCACAAGGCAGTCGTGTAAACGATTACACGTGTCTTACTAAATCATATTAAACGTTAAATACAGAATTTTTCCATCTTTATTCGTGATATCAGATTTTCTTTTTCTTATATTACTTATCATTCGTGTGAAAATGAAAGCCTAATAAACATTATTTCTTTGTAAGCCGCTTTGATATCACAGTGGCTATAAATAAATTACCTTTAATAATCTGAAGTATAATAAAAGGTAAACATGAAAATAATCCATTCCAACAAAATGATTTGATGTTCCACTAATTGGAATGTCACAGCAGTAAATTAAAATTCTTCTTACGTTTATTCGTAACACGGAAGCATTTTCGTATCATAAGCTTTGTAAGCTTATAGCAATACAAGTGTAATGGTTGAGAAGTCGGATATTACACCAAGAGATTGCGGGTTCGATCCCCGAACGCAACAAACATTTGTGCGCATGAACATGTCTGTTTGTATCGGCCTGCGTTTATCTGTTGACTGGCACTCTCTGTATAATCTGTGTTTAGTTTAGACGGCGCTGTATTATTAATATTGTCCATCAATATTCATTTTATTTTATTGTTCTACGTAAAAGTATCCCAGGACATCATTCAAACTAGGCATATAACGTACTTTCGGCATATGAGTAAAGAAACGGAACAGAGTTATAGCCACAGAACAAGAAAAAATTTCAGTGGTTATAGGTAGCGTTTCTAGGAAACGCTATGACTCTGTTCTCAGGTTCTCGATACTCTGTACGCTAAGCTTGCCAAGTGCATATTTTTATTACAATCCCCATCTGTATTCAAAACACAACACAAATACTGAACTCAGAACCCCTACTAATTAAGGCTAAGTATTTAAACACTAAAAAATGAATCGTTCATATCATTTAAAGAAAAGAAAATTTCTTGAATCAAATAAATTAAATAAGTTTCGCTCATTGAAAAAATCAATTTTGAACGCAATCTTCTAATTTGAATCTATTTTATTCTTAAGAAAACAGAGAAAATTGGATCGTGTTTTATCTCAAAATTTGTCTTACCCATAATTTGGATTAAGATTAAATTTCATTTTGGATAGGTACGCTTCGGTGTCTTATTAGTAATCTTGTTAAAAATCTCTACAGCGCGTGTCCATGGAAAAAAAGTAATGGATTTTCAAATATACATAGTTACTTTATTTTAAGAATCAATTATTTGAATTTTTCGAGTATAAAAAATTGGTGTACATATTTTGTAAACTAAAATGTATTCAAGGACACCAGAACATAAAAAGTTCAACGAGTTCGACTGAAAACTCACTCAGAAACCCTCGCTCAAAATGATAAATCTCTTCATAAGTAGTTTTCAGTTATGACAGCCTTCTTCACGATTAACCAACTACGAACTTGTTAATAACAGTGCACAAACGAGAGCGCAAGGACAGGTGCACTCCCCATTTCCTCACTCTCATAGCACAGTGAGACAGCAATGTAACATGACTAATAAAAGACCAGTTCCCTTAGCAACAGCTTTGCTTACAACCAAAAATCTAATGACAAGTTTTCGATTCAACTCAGGACTTCAACCGAGGCTACAAAGTGCGACCAACTAGAATATTATACATCACTCAAAGTGCTTCCACACTACATGCAGTATGTGGAGCCTACAGGCTCTTTTGATCTTCAAGCTGAAACTGAGCAAGAGCTGTTTTTGGCAGATCTCACCAGTAGGTAGTATCTTAAGTTGACATGTAAAACGTACTTCAAGCCCGTTGAATACTTTTTTAACACGAAAGCCCCAACTAAAGCAATGATAGAATACTTGTCAATTAAGCTAAGAAGCGTCGAAGGAGACGTAAATCACCAAAACTCGGCAAGAAGGGACGTCCATTAAAATTCGTGTCTCGAATTATAATATTATCGAGCACAACGCGCCACGTCCGGGGAAAAATCATTATTAATGGAATTCCCGCAATCGCTTCCAAAGCGATAAAGTCGGGACAAAGAAAATTTCCTGGTCTTTGCAGGTACCTAAATATGGTTGGAATCAAGGAGTTTTTAGAACGTAATGAAGACTCACTCAGATTTTTAAATTAGTTGGGCAGGAATCGCTTAAAATCGATTCCATGGAGTGGCTCGTGATTCATGGCAGATAGGGCAATAGATCACGCGGCCGATCACCAACGAGATGGACCGACACCATCAAATCTGATACCTAGACTTCCGTGACAGAATGCGTGCGCCATGCAGCCAACAGAGACATGTGAGGAAAGCAGCGACAATGCATTAACCACGACCATTCTGACAAGAGTGATCGACTAAGAAGAAGAAGAATGAAGACGACCAACGAATTTTCATTGCGCTAGCACGTGGGTGTGCGTCTCCAAAGTATTTATTGTGAAGGGGATCTATTAATCGAATGAGCCACTTGTCTTGGGTACCTTTACTATACAGAAGACCAAGATGCGGTAGCAATTCAAAACTCTTGTGTGTGGCGGTGGGAAGAATATTTTCTGCTTCTAGTGTTTCATGCATCCATAGGCGACGGTAACCGCCTATACCACTCGAATCACTTCATCATCATCCCAGCGTATTCCTGATTGCATCCAGTATGGAGCTCAGGGTCCGCTTCGACTATGATCCTAGATTTGACAAGCCTGGTTATTACAATGGAGCGATTGCCATCTGACTTCCGTAACCCTACAAGGGAAACCAGACCTACTTGGAACATAGTCGAGACCAACGGCTTAACGTGCCTTCCGAAGCACGGAATCATCACTCTTTTCAGACATTCAGGTGATTCAAGCCTGCAATGTCCTAACCAAACTGGAAACAATCACACAAAGTGATGTTCCCCGCGGGATTCGAACCCGGAGGTCGTCTCCGGGTTTTAGAGCCCAACGCTCTAACCACTGTACCACGGAGGCAGTTATCACTTAATAACCAGAAAATAAATGTTACCTACTAAGCCCCAGAACACAGGTCTATTAATGCTATAATAATTATTCTGAAAACGTGTTTAGAGATAATTAATAGGGACGGATTTTAATGCGGTAACTAACCACGCCGTTTATTCAATCACCTTCAAAGGATATTTTGGGTAAAATCTTCATTGTCACTTCAAAAGTTTGTAACCATTCGTTATTTTGATCCGTTTGAGTGTTTTGTTTAATTAATAAATAGATTCACCGTTTATTTCATTTTCATCAATATTTAAATGATATTTTATGTGTCTGTCTGAAAAGGTTTAAAACAATTCCAAAAGGAACAAAGGTTAATAAGTTCCTCGACAAAGACACAGCAATTAATTGGTAAAAAGTTCAATATCCATTGATGTACATAATATTGTTCTATTTCGTTTTATAATTGGTACACCAGAGCCCAAGAGCCCCAGAAAAAACAATTATCCTAGGGCATTTTCACACAGTGTCATCAAGTCCCAAATTAAGCAAATAATATTAATAATAAATTATTTTATTGGCCTAGTTGGATTATGCGTTATACTCATATTATAATAATCAAATAATAAATTAAAATCAAAGCAAAGATTGACTATAAATAAATATTATAAAATTGGAAAGATTTACAGCCGTAGACTAAATTTGGACTCGGTTTGGAAAACGTTTTTACACACCAAATCGGCCGTCAAACCTTTATAAGAACAGTAGATTGGTATCTGGGCATTCTGTGGACACAGGCATTTTATACTCCAAGGGCAAGGGCATCATAAAAATTGGCCGTAATAAACGTAAAACAGTACGTCCGTACCTTTTACTGTCAGCGTTGTCTTCTTTTGAGGAAGGTAAAAGGTAGGGAAATAAAAAAAAAACATTTGTATTCAGTCGGTTGTCTTACGCGTTATTGCAAAGACAGTAGGAAACCCAAAACTTGTGTCATGCATAACATTTTTATTAGTTGGTCCTTTTATGGTAAACTTTCTTTCATTCTTGTAATGCCTGCTTCGGGCTCTGGCCCCAAGAAAGAGTTCTTGTTACTATTTTCAAAATCTAATCAGACGATATTAATCTTCTTAATCGGCCATGGATAATTAACATTCTTCATTTGTTTTTACGGCATTACAAATATATCACTTTAAAATTATGATAAACTTTTTAATGAAGGAATACGATCATTTTTAAAAGTTGCTAGATAGTATCTTATCAAAAAGTTAAATGATTCTGTAAAGGTCGCTAGTTCGTATCATAACGGAAAGTCTGATTCTGCATTGAAAACAAGATACAGCAAAACTTCAATTTCCTGCTTGAATTATGTGGATATCCATTACCTACTCTAAGGAGCATCACAACAGTCGCACTAACACAACATAACTAGTTACTATCAGCCATTAGCATATTGCTAGCATTACTCATTACTAGTGTGTATGCACTTGTCAGGCTTGATATGTAGCGAGCTTAGTTTGAACTGCCCGCCATAATGTTATTACTTCGAGTAAGACGCTCGGGTATATTTAGTCTAACTTGTGAACAGAAGTAAGATAACCCGTCTGAAATAATATGACCATGTTGAGTTTATCTGTTTAAGCTTTTTTATTTTGTTCATCCGTTGTTATTGTTGTTAAGAGCAGGCCCAGATGAGGCGTTTTCACTCGCGCGTTTCGAGACGCGAGGTACTAGAGCTTCATACATCCCGTCCACATGCAGTTGCGCGCAGTCGCGCGTTTTTTTTTTGTTCAATTCCAAACGCGCGAGTCAAATCGCGCAAAAAACGCCTCATCTGGGCCTGCTCTAAGCCGTTGGTACTGCGCCTTATCTCTCTTCGGTCGTGTCAGACTGCAGTCCCACCGTGTTACCAACGAGAGAGAGGGAATAGGGAGTGCACCTGTGCTTGCGCACTCACTAGTGCACTATAATATATCCTGCGTAGTTGTTGTTCGTATAGATTGGCCGCCGTAGCCGAAAACACGGCTAGGAGGACATGATTATTTTATTCAACAGATATTTCATTTTCGAAACTATACCTGCACTTTTTTGGCGGAGAATACGTTTAATACCCAGTTGGGACGGGCTGGTTCTAGCTTGCAGCTATTAGGCTATTAGCTATACTTATCAAATTGTTGTACCTTAAAGAAACTTGTTCCATGTGTCAGGCAAGGATAAGCCACAGTGACGAGGGTCAGCTCGTCTATTTCGGGTGTGAAAGGGAAAACGGGGTAGTTAGGTGAGTAGTGGAACGAACGTCTTTAGATCCAAGCCTTATACATAGCCGCAGGTCTCGCTAGGTGCTAAAAAGTTTTCTCCTCCAGAAAATAATAATAAAAAGTTATGTTTTTATTTCATTATAATATAGTCACTCTGGTTCGGCCAAGAATACCAGCGTTGTCGCGGCATTGTAACCAATGACAGCTCAAGCTGAGGCGGATCCAATTGGCCATCTATTTTTTTCTGTAATGTATACCTATTGTTAATCTGTATGTTTATCAATTTAATTTGTAATTGTAGCTATTTTTGTAACAGTCATGCCATATGTGATGGCTAATAAATGTTTCTTTCTTTTTTCTTATAATTAAAAGGTGTTACGGAGAACCGTGAACGGGTTCAATCCCCGCCTGACACCTTCTAATTATTATGTTTTCGCCTCTCGTAGTCGGTAAGCTGTGTACCTGATAAATTTAAGCTCTGTCTGATCTGCTAATAACAAATCTTACTAATATTATAAAGGCGAAAGTTTGTGTGTATGTATGGATGGATGTTTGTTACTCTTTCACGTAAAAACTACTGGATGGATTTGAATGAAACTTCAACACAATATTTTAGCTCATACATCAGAATAACACATAGGCTACAATTGACAAAAATATTCCCGCGGGATAACGTCCTATAGTTCACGCGGGCGAAGCCGCGGGCGGAAGGCTAGTGTAAAAATAAAATGCACCAAATAAATGCTGAAGATTAAATCAAAACACCTGCTGTTAAAACCGTTGCGATGTTTGAATTTGACGCTTTAAAAAAAGAATTTTTATTTGGAATAGGTTTCAGTATTTATCTAAAATTGAAATCCTAACTGACTGTAGCGTCCAACTCTACGTTTCTAAAACCAATTGGCACAAATTCACAGTCAGTTATTTTCAGAGTTCCGTCGGAAAATGACATTTTATATTTCAATAGACATTAATCCTTATCCGGAAAGAATGCTCTATTGCGCAAAATTAAAGCCATACCAACAGACCTACATATTTCTTGTAGTTTTCATATATTTTATATGAACTCGTTTAACCAGTGGTAGCCACACGTTTTTACTTTACTGTTAGATGTAAATGATTAAAAAGCTTAAATATTATTACGTTAGAAAAAAAACATACGTAGTCTACTTTTTATCAAAACACGGCACGGGCAAAGTAACTGGTAGAAGCTAGTTGGTAAAAATATTACAATATAAGCAGTAGGTTTTATTAAATGAGTACGGAACCCTCAAACTACTTCATATATTTTATGCTCTGCCAGTATTTGCAGACCGCGTTTGCAGATTTAGGATTTAGTTGTGTAACAGTTTTTATAGCTACGAGTAGCTGTAACTTTTAGCTGCTATCATATTATACTCGTAAAATTGATACAAAACATAGTTTACTAAACCGTAATTAATCTATTGAATAAAAGAATAGATTGTACTCGTAATCTCACTTTTGCTTTCATATAAATAATGTTATGAATATGTTACTTAAGAATGACATCATCAAATAAGATTATTATTGTTTGTTATATTTGTTTTATGCTAGATTACTTGCCGTCAAGCACGCAGCCTGATCGCAGGCGGTCACTGTGGTCTATTTCAGAAAGAAACACTTCACCTTACCTGGTTACGTTATTTAATGTGCTGTCACTCGGTTTATCTGATCTTCGAGCCTTTCATTTCATGTGTACCTACAGCAGGACCAAATCCAGATCTCCAACCAGATCAAAATCTTTACTAACCACTCATACGTCCACTGTAACTGTAGTTACAGAGACGATAATTATAACTACAAAAAAAAAACAACTATACTAACTATACTAGATACTTCTAGACTATTATAAATATAATGCATATATTAACCTAGTATTTTCACTTGCCTCCATCACACAGTAAAAATAAGCTTACCTTAGTACACTAGATTATAAAAACACGCTCGAACAATACGAATTGTGTGTATATTCATAGCACCGCTTTACAAACAACCATTATTCCATCGGGCTATTGTCATCTGAACTTTTCACTCGCTTAGCATAGGAATTATGCAACTAACGGAATTTAGCATTTTTCATTCCATTCCTTTCATCTCATTATTGTTCATTCTCTCTTTATCTCTCTATTGTTTAGGAGAATAAAAAACCATGCACCAGCATTATAATTTAAGTATCACCTACGCAGGCAGACTATTCTGCTTGGTGCACAAGTAGAAGCGCAAGCACACTTTCTCTCGTATCACTCGTGCGTGTCACAGTGGGACAGCAGTCTGACACGATCGAAGAAAAATCAGGCGCAGAAACAATGGCTTTATCAACTTTCCTAGGTACCCCGCCATCTTTCAGACTCCGGTTTGTGACGGAGTAATAATCTGAACAAAAAAATTCAAATCGCAAATATTCGGTCTGATCTAAAAGTGGCCAGAAGTTTCGTAAGTCATTATGAAGTTATGTGAAAGTCATGTAATGTGAATGTTATATTATCTTTTCTTTCGTGTGTATATTATGTATGTGTAGTTTTTATAATGATATTTTATTTTCATTTTGATGTTAATTGTGTGTACTTATGTTGTTTTATAATTATTATCTTTTTTTTAATTGTGTGTGCCTATAGATTTAAAATCATCTTCTCTTCATCTTAGCGTTGTCCCGATTGCGTCCTTACGCCTCCACTTTGGACGGTCTTGTGCGTTTGGTTTTCAACAATGTGCAAGGTTATTAATTTCCTAGGAACAATGGTCTCTTTCATTAGAATGAATTCGTGATGGGTATTCGGCTTAATCAAATTTTAAATGAAGGTTGGTTATCACAAATCCTTATTTTTAGGAAATTCACCGGAAAGGACTGAAAATGGAAGGCATTTTATCTAAGATATTTCAATTTCTTGATTATCAATGGCACCTGTGCTAAGCTGGGTTGAATATGATATGAGTGAGTTTTTGCTGTTTTATTTTTTGTTTTAATGCTTACATAAAAAAATAATCATTTTACTTTTTGTGGGATATGCATTACGTCATTTGCATCTTGCCGAAGGTTTTTTTTCCTAACCGTTTGGTCCAACTGCTGAGTAAAAGCCAAACGTTATACTGAAGGATTTGAAGAAAAGTCTAATTTTTTCTTATGGACTTTAAGATTTAAACGATAGACTAAAGGGTCGCATTGTGTGTTGGGAACTCAACTTCAACAATCATTTATTTCTTCAATAATATAAGATGGTAAAACTGTTCTATGATCAGTAGTACCTAATGCTCTTCACATGCTTAAATCAATTTACGCCTAAATGACACTCGAATGAACAATTTACAATTTATTATTCTTGAGCGAGCGAGTGCCTGTCAATATGATTGGCTCGTTGAATATTGGGGGTGGGTAGGGAAAATCGTTACCTGCTCTGACGAAGCCTCAGTAGTGATGTGCCGTTCTATAAATAACTTGTCGATGAAACACCATTTTGATTAATTAACTCTGAATTGATACCTCACTTTTGAAACTTTGATTAACCTGTAGGGAAGTTGCGAAATCAATGGGGCTTCTGGGTGGATTTGGAAAATGTTGAAAGGTTTGCGATGAAAATAGTGATGTTATGATAGTTTATGCGTTTGAAGTTTTGGTATTGCTAGCCTATACAACTAACTTCTTTATTTTTTTGCTTGTTGTACAAACTCAAATTTAAAATAATAATGCATGTACAAGTCCAATGAATTAAAAGCGTCCACCGGTGATGATTACCGCTTACCATTAAGCTGCGTCCCCAGGTAGGCAAACTGTTTGCGCTCACTGTACGCAGTGAGCGTAAAACTAGCAAACTCAGTCTGCCGTTAACAGTTTGCCTACTGAAAACGCAGCCTTAGGGACAATCTCTAATAAAATCAGAGATGAATAGAATTTTATCGATAAATTATGACTGAGCATTAATGAAGAAGCATCCTCTAACCACGTTACAGGTGGATCTCGTCCGATCAACGGCAATATCGCGCGTAAATCTTGAGTCTTGTTTACTCGCCGTTATGTTCGCGCGAGTATCGCTTTTGGTGTTACAATTATCCATCAGCTATAGTACTTGCTTACCAGAAGACGTAGGATTAAGCGTCACCCTTATAAAATCATAAATGAATAGGCTTTTGTCGATAGATCGTACCCCAACACTAATGAAGAAGCATCCTCTAACCACGTTACGGGCGGATCTCGTCCGGTCAACGGCAATATCGCGCGTAAATCTTAAGTCTCGTTTACTCGCCGTTATGTACGCGCGAGTAACGCTTCTGGTGTTACAAGCATCCATCGGCAATGGTAACTGCTTAAGCGTCACCCTTGTAAAATTATAAATGAATAAATAGGCTTTTGTCGATAGATCGTACCCCAACACTAATGAAGAAGCATCCTCTAACCACGTTACGGGCGGATCTCGTCCGGTCAACGGCAATATCGCGCGTAAATCTTGAGTCTTGTTTACTCGCTGTAATGTACGTGCTGTCGCTTGAGACTCGAGGCTTACGGTACCTGAGCAGCTGAGGGTTTGATTACAACTAGTTATTAAAATTGAAAATTTTGGTCTGTGGCTTCTTCTTTTGAATTACATTTGCCTTTGAACACAATTTGAACCTAATGCAACGGAAAATTTTAACACCCTGTGCCCTATACAAGGTATGAATTATAAAGTTTACACCACAGCTCATTTCAAGGGTATGCTTCAGCAGGAAGTAATGTAAAGGTTGACCTCTTTAGGCATAACATTGAATGATACTTTATTCTTCTCTTGACATGTTGCAAGCAAGTTACTCCAAGTCTTAATATCTAAGCAAAATAATAATATTACAGAAAAGCAGATAAAGAAACTCTTAAAAAAACACTATTAGTACAAAAAAGTCTGGTCAAATAGTCTGATAATGTCTACTACTAACGAAACCAAAGGAGTAAATTCAATTTCTGAGCTCAGTTTTTGTCCTCACTCCACTCGTAACTTCTGATAAATCTGTAAATTAATCATAAAGTTTATGGATGGACTAAAAATGTAACCCAGGCTTAAGTTTACTGCCCAGGATTACACCTGGTACTTAAAACAGGTAACATTAAAACTGTCACGAGTTTGAAACCACACTTTCAAAGGGATTATTTTCACATCAACGTTTAAACACATGACGCTGTAATAAAACAAGTACGAGTACAAAAGTTAAATTGCGCCGGAGTCGTGAAAACTTTTTTAATTAGGTTGATAATACCTAACTGAGATGATTAGAAGGATGTTTTTGACCCTCACATGAATAATCTGGACAAAATAATTATTTTTGTTGGCTACAGCGCTAATTAGTGCGTTAATTCAAATGGTCCTTCGAGCCGGATGTATTAAAACTGCCATCATTATTTTACTCACTGTTTTCAAATTCTCTCAATATCATCTCATCGATTTGATTAATAAATTAAATTCTCTGGGTTTGGTCGGTGGTAGAAAGTTTGTTAACTTTTGTGATCGTTGCAAAGAATGCAAGTCCAATTACCAGAAGTGGTAATACTAAATAATATAATAAAAAAAAAACTATTTAAAATGTTATAAATCTTATGGTTTTTTTTTTCTTCTTTATCGTACAAAGTAAATTAAACTTTTTATTTCGCATAGACGTGTTTAATTTAAACCTTACTTTTCAAGGAAATATAATAATTAACCCGGGGTGAGCACAGTGAAAAAATGTTACACCGAGTGTAGGGTTGGGTCAAGATGACCCGTTAAAAAAATTCATGTTTTTCCATTATACGACGGTGTTTTAAGAAAATGTTGCTGTAATTTCATTTAATGTCTATCATTTAAAGGGTTTTAAGTAAAAATAAACGAATTCATAAGAAAATATGTGATTAATGTAAATTATAAGAAAGTAGTACGAGAAATCAACAAAATTTACATCTTCTGTTTTATGGCAATAAAAAGTTAACAAAACATTAATGTTCTAAAAAAATACTAACCTAAGATGATACTTCTGTCATAAAACTTTATAATAACATATAATAAAAACAATTTTCAGTCATAAAAGGTATCATTTTCAGGCTCTCCCTTTGCACAATCGCCGCAGTATAACATTGCATGTTCAAGTACATATATATTTTTTACAGCTCGAACAATATTATAAGTTTTTCTGTCTTTTTTTGGCGGGATAGTCTTGACATCGTTTTATTACATTTGGTTTCTTTGTTGGTGGTTCCTCATCTGGTTCTCCTAATAAATCTCTTATTCTTTTACGCATCAGTCTTGGCAACTGAGCGACATTCTTACGTATGTGTAAATGCTCACGAATTCTTCGATTTTAGAGTCCAATTCTTCTAATATGGCTTAAATCCGCTGTTATTCGCATTCTCCCCTGTTTATTTTGAAAAGAAATCTTAAAATAAGACAATAAACAATAAACAACTTTTTGCAATAATGGCGCGAAATTACGACATCGAGTGTATGGTTGGGTCATATTGACCCTTTTGGTCGTTTGGCCATGTCTATCTCTGGGTGCTGGCGCAACCCGACTAAAAAGTGGTAAGAAACGAAGAGGGGGGACTGTTAGCTTCAGCTACTGAGAAGTATGGCATCGTCGCACAATAATTCTGTAAAATACACGCAATTTAAAATGGCGCGGGTCAATTTGACCCAACTGTGCGCTCCCCGGGTTAACACGAAATCCAAGCGAAGAAAATAATTAGAAGACTTAATATCTTATTAAGATAATTATGAATTTATGCATTGTTTTTATTCGACGCTGTCAGAATAATGTTCACGGATATTTATTAATTAGGATAAGCTACAAGAATTGTATCATATACTTTTGAAAATATATGAAAAAATAAATAGTATCGGTCTTTGCGTTTCAATTCAGGGCCTTTCTTTATCCGCTAAGCTTGACGATAAGATCCTGCAGATATTTGTAGCCCCACCCCCCAGTAGTTTATCTTATGTTGCCACCTCGATCAATCACTCCTGTCCAGATTAGTCCAGCAAACCGCGATAGTAATATTATTCGGGCTCTGGTCTTGCTAGTTCTTCCCGATAAATATGAATACGGTGGTAAAATCTTTGTAACATTGGTATTGACGATTTACCATGTCTTTGAAGCCCACATGAATAAAGGAGCTCAGCATAGGTGTAATTATTTTAAGTATTATTGATTTTGATAATATACCTCAATAACTAATTGCTACTAAAGTAATCAAGATCATAGTAATTAAATACAACACTAGCCTTCCACACGCGGTTTCACCCGCGCGTAATTTCTTTTTTCAATTATTCCCCCTTCCCCCATATTTCCGGGATCAAAAGTATGTAAGTAGTAAGTAATACTCTAGGTCATCCGAGGATAGTGTAGCTTTCCAACAGTAAAAGAATTATTCAAATCGGTTCAATAGTTTCGGAGCCTATTAAATACAAACAAACAAACAAATCTTTCTTTTTTATATTTATTAGTATAGATACGTATATATTTGACCAATTAAAAAACCATTTGTTTAGCTATAAAGGAAGTCAGATAGGATTTATTACTGCAAATCCTTCACGATGTACATAATCCGCGCTGTAAGGCCTCATCGGAAACCAAAACAGAGAAATTAAGCCACCCTTATCTAACGGGCCCTTCTCGTGAAGGTTTTCCCTTCGGATAACATTTTGGCTTTCATGTATTGTGTACATACAATATTATGTAAAACAATACAGGCAATTTAACTTTTTAAAGTATCAAGAAAACATTTAGGAACATTGATTTAATTTTAATTCATACGAGTATTTTGTGACGTACGTAACCAACCTTTCCATATCACTTTATTTTGATCAAATACTGAATTGTTTCGCTGATGCACCAAGGTAAAGATGAATTTAGTGTAGTGTCAGCTTGTAGCGGCTGGCGTTTGGTCGTTGAGGAACCTATTTGGTAATTTGGTTTGACTAAAAGTAACTCGCTAATTACTTGGGATTGATTAAGATTATGCGGTAATTCGGAAATTCACTGCGTTTGAAACAAAAAGTAAACCAATTGGTCTGGTCCCTTTTCAAGGATTATAGAGTTAAATGACCGTGCTTCAAAGGGTTAACTGGACTTGTCAAATCCTGACATCTAGTCAGAGACAAAACGATCAGGGAAAGATATAGTAAAATCACGAGTAAAATCAACGCAAAGTTAAAATCAATTAAGCAATTTCACGTGTCACAAACACGTCACAAGTGAACGTGTATGCTATGAAGCGATTCCCTAAATTTTGTGTTCGAAACAACCTACGGCCGAAAAGCCAATCCATTAGGACACTGAAATATTCCCACTTGGTATATTTCTTTTTATCTTACCTCTCCTTTTCTCCAGAGAGCCGGTCTGAACCACTTCGATTCCCCTACAAGCGAAGTTTGACCAAATGTTTGTTCGTTCATGCAATCAATCAAGTGACTTCGCCAACATGGTGGGTTTATAATGAAATATCTTAGGTAGTCCTTTGTCGATCTATGAAACACCTCTAATGTTTGAATTCACGATTCGGGAAAAATTTGTGTGAGATTTTTAGGATGATGCATTCAAATTAATTTATTTAAAAAAATGTATATAATATAGTCGTAGCTACAAATTAGCAGTTAATGATACAAAATTTTGTTGCTGAGGATTGTGGCAATGTTTTTAGGCAAAACCTATCGCTAATCCATAGTAATAGTATACTTCTTTCAAATTAATTTGAAAATTTCATCAAAAAAAAAAACAGATAGCTGCAGGAACAAACAAGGAGGGATTTGAGACCAATATAAGCTTCTATCATGGAGCTATTAATAATATATCCCACCGTGTGGAACTACTGTACGCGTAATTGGCAATGAAGGGATGTGTTACACTGATTACACATACCTCCATCGTAGAGGAAACATGAGTATTTGTCACTATGGGATTATGAATAGGTTTTACCTATATTGTACTTTGTAAAGGTGGGGTTTTAGCCGTGAGAGTAGCGATTTGGATTAGGATGGTTTTATTAGTGCATTGGTTTGTTATAAAGATTCGATAGAGATATTATCTATAAACCAAAAATAGTAAGTTTGAATTTCGTACTGGATACTGTAAGGTTTTATATTTAAATCCAATCAGTAGTTTTTGCGTAAAAAAGTAACAAACATACATCCATCTTTCCTCACAAACTTTCACATTAAGTATACTAGAAAGACCTGAGTGAAAGTAAAACTTGGTGACCATTCACAAATAGTAAAAAGCAAAAAGAGCTGGGCCATGAAAGAAAAACAAAAAATATAATAAAGTGTATAAAAACTCCAAAGTTTGATACTCACTTTCTGTCGCTGCGCCATCCCATTTAGTTTGTTAGTTCATCATATCATCATCGGCCTGTCTCAGTCCACTGTTTGCAAGTTATTTAAAATCATACACGTTATTGAATTATTGGTTAGCTCAAGACATAGGTACAATCGACTTTCCAAATCGCTCTTTCCGCTAACATAGTCGATACTCCTCCCGCTTCAATCTCGGCAGGCCGCTCAAACATGTCTCACTCGAGATTACAACGTAATCGTTACAGTAACATGCCGCGTTTTACTCCTGCTCCTTTAATACCCCTCCTCTAGCTAACGTTGGAATGTTAGAGCTGTTACACATTGATAGGTGAAGTCTCTGACTTTATGAGTGTGTGGAGTTTTATCATCTCATTGAAATACAAAGTTTTGCCGTACTTTCCTGGTAAGGACGGTGCAGACTGATTAAGAATAAGATAAAGTTAATAAAATCCAGACACGCGTGAATATTTATGTGTGATTTAAATTCAAAATGGCTCCATATTTTTAAAAGGCTTGTATTTAACTGCACAGTACTGAAATGTACAGTCGAAAGCACGTCAGACGTAACACTTTGGACTTTGTACCGCTCTGTCAGGGGCATAAGCGCTATTATCGAACTGCAAGTGCATACCGTGATGTACTGTTGACTGTACATCAAAAAAAAGTGAAATGCTTACCTTACAATAAAGTATTTTTTTTGGATATACACTTATATATCTCTTTTTAAAACAAAAACTTTTTCCTATATGACCTGCCTTGAGATATTGTGTTGAACAAACCTATCGATTGTATTGGTCCCAGTTAGTGATAGCCTTTCGTCCTCTTATGTGCTCAATCCGCCGCGATATATGAAGATTCGGAGTTAAAAAAAGTTAACAGCTTAGGAGTATACCTATTGTGGGATACTTGCTGGTGTTTAGCAAACCCATATGATAAGCAACGAATGAAAAATATATAAAATGCCTCATTGATGGGACAACTCGATTGGCAAAAGTGGAATAACCCTGACAAGACCAGAGAGAAAAAAGTAATAGCATTCGCGTCCAGCCTTTTAAATACATATTTTATCGGGTTAAAATATATTATCACATTCCTTTTATACACTGACTAATACGAATGTTTTCGTGTGTATTCAACCTATGTTTCGAATGAAAGAGAGTTTGGGAGTCCGAAAACTTTTATTTTATTCGTTAGAGGGCCTTTCGAAAGCCTAATGAAAACTCTGCCAATTACTTGTTTAATGGCTTTTCTTGTGGTTTGCCCAAATTGACTGTTATCTTGTGAGTATTTTTATATCTTTAGGAGATTGGGTACCTTTTTTGGGCCACTTAAGTTTGCAGACAAAAACGTAGTCAGTTTCGATTCGCGGCCATCACGGCTTATTTCGATTTAGAAATAATTCGTTCCGTACCAAGGGTTCAACTGATTTTTATCTTTTTATACCAAGTATAAGTAACAGGTCTGGCGCACTGGAGTGTGGTAACGCCCGCGCGCGCTATGACAATACGCGCTCTAAGAATACCTCTGAACAAGAGGTATTCTTCTGACCAATAACGCGGAGGCATGTCAAAATTCGTGTACTGCGCAATCCTCAAACAATAATCAAAAAGTTTGCCGGGACCTGTACGTGTGTAAGTGTTTAAGCAATAAGGCATGTCTCTAGTCAGCATATAACCCTTGTCATGGTGAAAGAATGGTGTAATAGGCTCTGAAGAATGTTAAGGGCACGTTTAAGAATAAAGATCCAAGGTTTCACTAGGTTTTATTTCGTTGAGAAGGGTCTCAACACTGCCCTTGGTATTCAAATCACATTACTTTTCGTTTTTCTATACAAATTTAATTTTTTTAAATCCCGGAGCTGTTGACAGGTAAGTTCTCAGCCAACATGATGTTTTGCGGTCACTTGCTGTAATGGTAAGTCGGCTATTACACCAGAGGTCGCGGGTTCGATCCCCGCACGGTACAAACATTTGTGTGCACGAACATGTCTGTTTGTATCGGTCTAGGTGTTTCTTTGTATAATATGTAGATATGTCTATACAAAAAAAAAGTATTTAAGTAATGTTTATCCGTTGTCTGGCATCCATAGCACAAGCTAATGTTTAGTTTAGGGCTAGATGGCGCTTCGTGAATAATGTCCAGAGATATATATTATTTACTTTATATCCCGTAAAAATCAGAGGCACTGATGATTAAGCCATATCATTGCGATTACTTAATTGAATCAAGGATGCTTTTGGCACAGAATATTATACTCGTATGATAGTACTTATTTTGGCCTGTTGTGGGACGTAAACTAATTTGTTATTTAATTTTTTACCGAAGAATACGTCGTATATTCGATTAAAAGGCGTGTCACTAGGAAATCAGTAACAAACTACCTTAGATACTGTCACTAGCGGCCGCCTCCGCGGTTTCACCCGCGCGCAATTTCTTTTTTCAAATATCTCCCACACATTTCCGGGATAAAAAGTAACCTATGTCATCCGGAGACAAATCGGCATGAAAGCATTTTCCAAATCGGTTCAGTAGTTTTGGAGCCGATTCAATATAATACAAACAAACAAATCTTTTCTCTTTATAATATTAGTATAGCATATAGAAGTATAATAGATAACATATTTTAGTGTTATCACAATTTACATCGAAAAAGGCTTTTTCAGTAACATTAGATTACTATTAAAAGGTAATAACTAGACATCATAATTTTACAAAAATAACCCTAATAAGTAATAAGTGTTTTTTGCTATGTAGTCGCCTCACCGTTTTGCCGTCCCACAGCTAGTATTTGCAAACCTCGTAAATCTGCTCCTTAGACACAAAAAATCCTCTTTCGACGCACCTGTATCTTTTTAATTAAATATAAATAGGACTTTCATTTGCACTGGGACAAATGAGAAAGGGACCGTCGCGAATAAAAGCTGAGAAATATTGTCATGACAATGTAAGTAATTGCGTGTTTTTGTTTGATTTCATTAAAATTATTTTAGTATTGTAAAAGAGATCTGTGCCAGATTAAAAAACACTATAAATCTACTATATTTTAAGGAAGTAAATACAGCAATATAGACAAAAAATAATATCAAGCAATAAACATCAAACAGTAAGTATAAATTGTGTCTCAAATTTTAATTGCAACAGAGAATTTTTGTATAGAATAAGTTAAAGTCATTAAATTTTTAACGGCATTAAACTATGGTCCGTTATCGGGCCAATTTTAAATATATAAAGGTGATTTGTTAATATTTTTATATAAATTTAAATAACATTGATTTTGACTGTAATCAAATCTTAGTCATTCTTCCCTTCAATTGCATCGTAAATATTTAAAGACAAAGTAGACAAAATACCAAATGAACTAAGCATTTTCTTTTCCCCTTTCCTTCCCTGTAACGCGTTAAGGAACAAAAGTTGTCGAGCTCTGTAGACAAAGCTTAGGAAAGGATATAAAGTTGGTTGAACAAATTGTTTCTGCGAAACAACCGTGAAGAGGACGGTGCGAACAGCTGCGGGCCGCGGCCCGCGACGCGTGCGAATCCAATACTGTGTTTATGGAAATCCCTATGGCGGAAGATAGGGGGCGCTATTGTGACGAGAAACGCTACATCAGGTACTCTCACGACTCGGGATTTGAACTCGGGACCCCTGGCGTGGCCATCGCTTTAAAATGCGACCAACTAGCTACTGGGTGCAGTATGTTGTAGTAGTTCGTGGTGACGAAGGCAGTCAAAAAGTGAGTGAGAACTGGCAGACCCATGTGGCGACTCGTGTTTGGAGACTAAGACTAACTTTGGGTCGTTCCCCTATAGTAGTCTATATCTATACTAATATTATTAAAGAGGAAAGATTTGATTGATTGTTTGTTTGTTTGTTTGTTTTTTGTGTGTTTGTTTGTATTGAATAGGCTCCGAATCCGAAACTACTGAACCAATTTGAAAAATTAGAAATTGTTGGAAAGGTATACTATGTCAATCGAGGATAGTGTGTAGTGTGTGTGTGTGTATATTTTATCCCGGAAATGTGGGGGGAGAGGGGGGATATTTGACAAAAGTCGGCCGCTACTGGTTTTAAAAGTATCGATCAAATTCAGAAAACAAACCCGTATATTTGCGAGGAACGCAAACGTACACACACACATTTCATGCCGACCATCCGTCACTTTCACTGCTCAAACGTCTGCACTGTGAGTCAATGTGCCGAATAAACAGAGGAAACACGCCGAGCTTTTTACTTTGACTTGAAGATTTAATACAATTTCCAAGACTTTGGAGGTTTGTAGCAACGTGTAAAACATTTTGAGCACTTATTCTAAGGAATCATGCAGAAAACGGGATCCTGCACTGCCGTGTGAAAGGGGCGTAACTGTCAGCAAGATGGTTCTACCGTGAAAGTCTTGTCCATTTTAACTTGTTCTACAAAACCTAAGCGGATTTTAAATCCTCTCGATCTCACTGTTTATCTCAGTAAAGTCAACAATTTGCCTGCGCTCGAGCAATCTGTTTCCGCGCGTCAAGCCGATTCCGTTTCTATTTCCCTTCGCAAATGACCGCAGTTGACGAGTTTCGCATAATCGCATACACATTCCGTATTATTTCCGACGTGTTAAACATCAAAGCCCATTTTGCTTGCTTATTGGTCATTTAAATAACCGTTTCATATGATTTATAACAGGATTTAATTATAAGGCGAATAGCAAAGACTTATGTTATGTGATAGCGTACAGTCGTCACTCGTCATTGAATGCCTATGCATACGACTTACTTTTCGTGTGACGACGAAAAACAAACAACTAAATAATGTAAACATCGGATGGCTATATCAACCAACCGATAGCAGTTGGGATAAACAGATTCTAGAGTGAAGACTCTCAGGCAAGGTGGACGATTTGCACAAGATGGCTGGCAGGAGCTGGATGCGAGTAGCCGAGGATCGAACATAGTAGTGAGCGTTTGTAGACATCTAAGTCCAACAGTGGACTGCGACAGGATGACAAAATATCGGAATTACATTAAGACCCCAATTTAATATGCTGTCCCGATTAAAGCTAGCAAAGTAGTTATCTTCGCTGGCATATTTTATATACATTAATACAAGTAAAACGGTACAGACAGCTGGCTTGGAGAAAGATCTTTTAGTTTTGTTAATATACTCGTAATTACACATAGAAAAATTCGTAGAAGCGCGGAGATTAAGAGTTTCGAACCATTGTCTCAACCAAGCGACGTTTGAAACCATGGCTGTCAAAACTTTTGTTTCATTTCTCAAACAAAAATTCACACCGAAAAAGGTATACAGATTTATTCGGTGTCCGTAACCGAGTTAACGCAGGCTAGACAAACAATCGAGAACTTGTTAGCGGAGGCTTTGTGAACGGATCCGGGCCGAATCAGCGCTTTTGTCTGAGCGGAGATTCGGATACATCTTGTCACACATGTTTTTGTTTACGTTTTTGTTTAGTTATCTAGCTTTTATGTTTTATGAACGGGATTGTACATTAAAAGTACAAAATTCGCAATAAATTATGACTGGGTGCCGAAATGGGAATTCACCACACTTAATTTCCCATTTCGGCACCTTTTGAGCGGCCGAAATGGGAAGGTGCCGAAACGAAACTAAACCAATAAAATATTGAAAAACAACACATAGTTACATTGATTTAATTCCAAAATAAGTAGATTTAGTACTTGTTTTATGGGTATCAGAAACAACGTAGGTACCACAAATGTGCTTAAATAGAAAAAAATTGCAGCCATGAGACCAAATCAAATTAATGTCACATTAATGTTTGTTTTGGATGAGATTCGAATATTTATTGCTTTTTCATCATCTCGTTTCTTAATCTTTTAATATCTGATAAATGTAATAATAAACTATACTTTAGCGCAAAAGCCAATATCTTGAACAGTTTTGTTTCACGCCGTCTATACGAGTCAGAAGTGTCGACTAACAATCGTAAACCAAGCTTTGCGAATGTACTCAGTTTTCAGAATCGAAGCTTCCCTTTACAAAGGCATATAAAGATATGGCATCTTATAGTAGTAGTTTTAGTTTCAGTTGGTTTCTTAGTTGCTTCTTTTTATCAACCTTTTTACTTAACATGTATTTCTACTAGAAATTTTCTAGCTTTAGATATGACATTGAAGACGTTTATGAACAAAGCCCATGTTCAGCGATGGATATCCTATGGTACAAATATTTCGGCTTGAGTTACCTACTACATATTAATCTAAATTATTATGTATCAGACCAGTCTCAATTTTTTAATTTAAATTTAATTTTACCAAAAACGTTTGATTATAAAATGCTTTTATTAAAACCTTTTTATTTTTTGTTTCATGAAAGTCACACACACGCGTAAGTCTAAGATACGTTGCTCGCCTTTGAAAGAATATAATAAGTAGGGGGAGTATAATGAAATCTATAATATTTCAAAACCAAAGACAGTTAATTTTGCGTGCAAAATCGTGATAGCCGTCACAATTAAGATTACGGAAGTAGAGTAATGAAGTAATGAAGTGTCGTTATGAGTTTAATATGTTTTCGAGTTTTATTAACTCGGTGAAAATTAATGAAAAGTTATTTAATTTAGAACAACTTAAAAGTTATAGCACCTACAGATGTTTAACTCAAACATTTAATATCATTTCGGAATCGGTGGGGAATTTGTTCAAATCGACGAACTGTTGCAGCACAGATTTTATCTCTCCCTCGGCGTAGCTTTGAAGTTGTTTGATCTTACTTTGTCTCTTCCAAATGAAAGTGTAAATATGGGTAATGTTCATGGTTTTATAGACTCCATAAAACTAAACATCGACATCTCATTTTTTTTTCATTATGTACTGAATGCATTTACAATTACTTTTTTAAAGATCGAAAACAGATACGGAAAGAAAGCAACATCAGCAGAAACAATCGTAAAAAAAACAATTTAAAAAAGTATTTAATAAAAAAAACACTTATTTATTTAAGCTTCATTGCACAAATCAAGTACAAAAGGTGGACTTAATGCCTTTTGGCATTCTCTACCAGTCAACCTTTAGGCCAAGCAGAAAGAAATAGTGAAGACTGCTAATTTAAATTCTATCCAAACAAATAAATATCATCTTCGCCAACACGAAGTTAGTTCCATTAAGTAGGTATCGTCACTACTGTAGGCACCTAAGCCAGCTACCAAGAGCTGCGACCGTGTCTGTAGATTCAGAACTGAAGCGTCCCACTACCCACCAAACTCCCTCGGTTCCCTCTTCACACCCGTACGAGCCGTCACCAAGTGGTAATTGACCGGTCCGGCCTCTAAATTAAATACAAGATTGCGAAAAAAGCTGTACCTACAAAGCTATAATTTCTTTATTCAAATATCTCTTCCTGCCATATTTCCGGCATTAAAAGTACCCTATGTCACCCGGGGATAGTGTAGCTTTCCTACAGTAAAAGAATTATTAAATCGGTTTAATAGTTTCGGAATCTATTCAATACAAACAAACAATCAAATTTTTTCTCTTTATAATGTTAGTATAGGCAAAATATGGCTAAGATCCTCGTCATAGGAAACGTGTGTAGGACAATAACCACGTTACTGCGCTGGATGGCGCATATAGCATTTATGTGGAGTTTAAGCTAACGAATGGAAACTCCAATCGTATTTATCTCTATTGATGTATTCTATATAAATTGGCCTCCGGGCATTTTCTGTAGTGTCCAATTTCCTGCCTTTCACGTCCAGTCGTCTTAGCTAGACAGATTTTACTTTTGCCGGTCTGGAAACCTGAGGGCAATCCGTTGGGTACGTTATTAGTCATTGATAAAAAAAAAAAATCACATTTATTTATTATTTAGTCCCAATAACAGACTTAGATGAGAGATATGAGCAAAGTTGTTCGAATCCTGTTACAGTTAATTTGGAAAAAAGTATTTTTTAAAGGGACAGTAAAATTTTCTTGATACCCTGATAAGGGCTGAGGTTGGAACATAATTGACCACATCAAGTACGTAACCTATTTTATCTACATCCATACCATAATTTATGTCTATTTTATATTCAGGAGCGATGAGCGAACGCCCTACATTAAGATATAAGTATCTGTGGCTGCATTGAAATGTTTACATTTTAGTGTCGGTAACCGATACTTAATTTCGTTCAAATTTCGAACGTCTTCTTTAAAAGTAAAAATTAATAGGTTTTTTCGATTATCGAATTAGTCGATTAGTAATTTTATGTTCCATTCCTATACATTTAATTCGATGATGAAATTATAACAATCGATTTGAGAATCGAAATCAACTCGAGTCTAGATTGTTTATGGATTTTACAAACTACAAACGTCAGTCATTATGTCAGAACTAACTTTTACATACAGATTAAGTTGGTAACTAGGGCGTTTGCTCATCAATCCTGACTATAAAATAGACATATTATCGTATGAATGAAGATAAAGTTATGTATGTGACTGTACATAATTAGTCATTAAAATACTCATGTGATTCTTTAATGAAACTCACTTCGTTCGTTTCATAAAACCACATTCGTATTTTAATGACCCTCATTATGCAGCAGTCACATAAATAACTATTTTGTTGTTAAATATAACAGGCCGACAGATTAAAATTGAAGAGATGGCGCTGACGTAGCGTAAAATCAATACTAGAAGAACGGGTTCGCTAAGGCCTCGGTAGCATAATTGGTAGTGCACTCGCCCGGACAGCGTGGGACGAGGGTTCGAGTCCCGCCTGATACCTAGACAAATTGATTTTTTTCTAATACGAGTATTTAGCAGGCTGTGTTCAAAAGTCTGACACAAATTTTGCCCGACCCGGGAATTGAACCCAGGGCTCCGTGATCACTTAAACCACCAGACCATCGAGGTGTTAGGCGTTCGCACATGTATCAACTTAGTATATTATAAGCTAGAAACTCTGTATAGTGTAGAGTTGGATTAAGCTAGCTTTGCAGTTCGCACTGTTTGTACCAATTCTAGGCCGAATTTATTCTATTTGACCAGCCCTCCGGCTTTTAAGGACGCGGTTCCAATGTTCCAATTACTTATCGAGTATATTATGTCTTAAAAGCATGAGTATATGAGTTTTCGTGTGTGATCAAAATAAGGACCTTCGCGTGACATTATGGCACCTAACTACATATAATATTACGTTGCAGGACTTAGTAAGTCGTGTTAGTTATTATTTTGTGCATGTATCTTTAAAAGATTACTTTATCAAATAACTACCGCTTTATTAAATTAATACTTTTAAAGAAAACATAAAAATTCATTATGGAAAGTTGACAATGCAATTACATATTGCTTTTAAAGTCAGTGTAATATCATTTGCAACTTCATTGCATAGTATACTTTCTTGAAATTTTTGATACTTGCCACTTTTTTGAAAACAATCTTTCATAGCTAAGTGAACGAAATCTGCCTCAAATCGTCACTCTACCCCATATGATACGGCTTCTCAAGGGCTGCTTTAACAATACGTGGATCTCTTATGCTTCCCACATCCCTGGGGATTTGACAAGTCTATTGCATTCTGCAAATACTCGCTCGTTTATCCCAACATAGCATCTCCCTTTGGTTATACAGCACGTGTCACTATTTTGCCTAAAGATTTATAGTTCAGCTTGCAAAAAGTTCAGTTGGGTTTATTCTATTTGACTACGCTCTTCAGCTGACCATTGGGAACTCGGTATTTTTGAAAAAATATAGTTCAATATTGCATTATTAAGCATAACACGCATCAAATAGCAGAATATTGTACATATTAGATCGTAGTTCAAATAGAACAAAAGAAACAAAATGAATCATCCTTCCTCAAAATGTAGTATTCAGACGGCTTTTAAATGAGGATAAACCCGATAAAACTTGCACGCTTGGCGACCCCTACTGAAAGCACTTACTCGAATACACGGCTGGTCGGTTAGGACAAATACATGAATGGCTGAATTTATTGTAGCCTGAGCGATTGGACAGGCCACTGCTCTTTTAACCCTTTCCACGCCAATGTCTGATATATCAGACAAACCATTTTCGTGCCCACCACGCCAACGTCTGATATATCAGACAAAAAAACAGGATCAAGAAACGTTGTATTTTTACTTGCCTGAATAAGTTTAATACTTTTTTTGTGAATATTTTCAAACGTTTAATGTGTACAGAATAAAATTAAGTTAAAATTGCAGAATATTTTCACGTCTTTTTACCCTAAAAACCCTTACAAAACAAACCTTCTTTTGGCCAACATCTTAGAGACATTTAACGTAATAGCCCAGCGCCAAAGTCTGATATATGCGACAGATAGTGACGTACCCAATACTATAATATATATACAAAATACTACAGTATTTACTTCAAATCGTAAATATTTTCAAATAATGTGATACTTATGCATAACCTTATTACGAGATTAGTTTAAGAAGTTCAATATTTCATGTGAAATCGTACAAAACCAGCTCACTTTTTATATTATATTACACTTATCGACAGTTGTATTTCCCAACACTATCGTAATGAATCTTTTCATTATCACCGTACGCCAAAGTCTGATATATAAGACAGGATGTGACGTCAGAGACGATGGATGTTTCTAGAAAAATTAATTTAGTGATGTGAATTGAAGTATTCTGAATATATGTTTTTAAAATGTGACACATTCGTTGCAATTAATATTTTGTGTCAGTTGTGTTATTCGTATCGTAACTGCAATATAATTATGAAATAATGTTGTCTAATGAAACAACAATCCCATAGTTGTTGCTGTGTAAAAAGAATTTTCATGAAACATAATATTATTAATTACCCTTAAAATAAAAAAAAAATCGTTAATTTCGGACAATAAAATGGGCGATTTTGCCCGTTTTGTTAGTTCTCAATAGATGGCGCCGTTCCACCTATGCAATCACAAGGAACGAAACGTTATAAAGTTTACTTTGACATGACTGTATTTTTTTTTTTTTTTGGACTTTTTCCAATGACTGTTTTTGATAAAACGAAACGTTTTGTTTATGTCAGATGTCATTTTCATTTCCGAAAAAAATACTTATTGGCGGAATTGTTAATAAAAAACACAAAGCAAGCTATTAATTATGAAGAAGAAGAAGAATGAGTAAATATTATGGCTCCTAGTTAAAAAAACCAGAGTATTATATTATCTGTGCCAGAGGTAAAAATAGATCATAGACAAATACTAGACTTATACATACTTCGTTCAACGCCATCTAGTAAAGCTTTTGAAAACTTTTTTTTTTAAATGGCCTGTCAGAAAATCTCCCATTGGTATCCATATTTTGTTAATAATAATTACGTTAAGTAAAAATGTCAGTTATAAGCTAAGTTAGTAGTTTTTAATAAATAATTGATTAACATTGTCATTTAAATTTAAATTCACTTGAAATATGTAATATTTTTATTATGGCATTCAATATTATTATCAATATTTTCAATATTATTATTATGGACGAGCCATTTGGTGTAATGGACCGCCCCCCCCCCCCCTCCCGGCCATTGCTACACCACTGACAACCTGCCCTAACAACTTTTTATTTTGGAATGACTTAGATTTATTTAAAGGGTGCGGGCGAGGGGCGGTGCGAGAATGGGGTAGCAGTATAGCAATTATCGTTATTAATAACATTTATTTACAAACTTATCGATATTATGATACCCAAACCGGAAGTAGTCACATCACTAAAACTAGATAAAGCCTGTATGCCTTCTGCTGCGCTTCATCTGGTACGCCAAAGTCTTATATATCAGACAAATAGTGATGCGAAAGGGAATTCCTCTAAGATATATTTTTGCGCTTTATATAAAAAAATATCCTCCTGAATTATTTCAAAATTGTTTTATTCTGCCTATATTTGAACAATAGGGTGATTTTAATTCAAACATTAGTTTAAAATCATTACAATATAACCATTTTTAATCAACCTCGATAACATAGTGTCTCCGCACTACTATAAATGCGTCTCAAAACGGTCGTGGCGTGAGGGGCACCATTTTCGGAAAAAAGCGTGGCGTGGAAAAGGTTAATGATACAAAAATATCTATATTGATGTTATATTTTAACTTTAAGTTTATAATAAAAAAAAAATTATTTTCTACTACCCGATTACGCTTTTTTCAATTTAACAGTAAACATCACTCATTGAAATCATTAGTTAAATTGTAGCGTTTTAATACAGCCCATTTTTTTAAAAAGTGTAGGTACTCTTTTCTGCTGTTATTCAAGTGATCAAAATTAAATAATTGTTGGTTTGTTCAAAAGAATTGCCTAATAATGAACAAGCATTAGAATAAGCAAGGCATGCCCAACTTCACAACAGACAGTACCTTTTATTATAAACTAGCAGGCGCCCGCGGTTTCACCCGCGTGGTTCCCGTTCCCGTGGGAATTGATCAAAATCCTATCTTAGCGGATGCCTACGTCATAACATCTACCTGCATGCAAAATTTCAGCCCGATCCGCCCAGTGGTTTGGGCTGTGCGTTGATAGATATCTATGTCAGTCAGTCAGTCAGTCACCTTTGAGCCAGCCGATGGTAAGCATAACGCATTCACCAATGAATAAAAGTCTGATGTTGCATAATAAAAACGTAGTCGCAGTAGCACAAAAGTAATCAATGGGCCATCATCATCAACCTGTTGCAGTCCACTGTTGGACATAGACCTCTCCAGACGCTCGCCAATTTGTTCGATCGGCTATTTCTCATTAATTTGGTAAACCTCAAACTGTTCCTACTAAAAAGTTGCGTTTGGTAAACATTTTGTTACTTCATACATTTAATCCCATTTGGTAAACTATGTTAGTATTCTTATTTTAGGACGGTACAGTCAGTGTCAAATTAATATTGAAATTTTAAATATAAGTTTTTTGAAAGCTTCAAAGTCTATCGAGCCAGCCATATTACTTACATGGATCGTAATTACTGCCAGCTCGTTAATTCGGTAATGGTAAAACTGTTAAACAAATTAACTCGGTTTAATTGCAATGCGTTAATTAAGTCGGATAACAATCGGCCGTGTTCATGTCGCGATGTGGAATATCAGCCGCGCTCCCAATCTAGCGACACTCGGACGCGTATTTGTGAAAACTGTAGGTGTAGAATTTATATACTCGGAAGTCTTTTTATTTTTGTTGAAGAAATATACAGTTTTTAAGAGATGTAGAGCATAGTAAATAAACCACTCAAATGAACCGCCCCGTCTAACGATACAGATGACCCCAGTGGAATAACACTTCATACCTGTGAGGTAAGTTTCTGTCAGTATCGTCGTTGCTTACAAAAAACACCAAGATCTATTTAAATATCTCTCAAGAAAATATGATTATCTGCTCGGACCTAAATACAAAAAAACCAACTATTTTCACTTTACTGAATCCATGAAAACTATGTGAATGTAAACAATGCCGACTAGAATAATCTTAAAATTACTATTTACATTGTCCCTACTATTCTTATAATTTGATCGCTTTAACCTGTGCTAAGTTTGGGACCTAATGGCGCGGTGTGAATACCCAAGAATTATTTATATAATCCACAATGTCGTTCGCATATACGCTACCCGAATAGTCCCAATCCGATGATTGGCAATGATCAAAATTGGTTCGTCCGGTATAATTGGTACTGCTGAACGATACGATATAAACGAAACATGACGCGATTTAAGCGACACTGAAAATGACTTGTTTCTGCGATAAGCGATGCGTTTCACTTTGTCAATATTAATCATCAGCCCATATACCTACTTCCCACTGCTGGGACATAGGCCTTATCTCAAAACGTGTGAGTTAGAAGTGTGGGCCATACTCCACCACGCGGGCCAGGGCGGATTGGTTAAGGGGTGCAAGTGAGTAAGGGGTGGCGGGGCAAGTGACCAACCTTACTATCAGATAATGAAAAAGTGTGCTTAATATTATTGCAAACCTATGCTCAGAAATGTAAAGAATCAAAGTTTAAACCTTTAGTGAATGTGTAAAGCTGCCTTTACAATCATTATAACATTTCCGTTGTCAATAGATAAAAATGGATATCCGATTCCATTACACATTACGTTAGTAATATTATATATTCTGTGACATTACAGTACACCGTACACGTTTCAGTACACTGAATCTGAATTTCGAGGGTTGTTAGTCGGCAGCTCTTTTCCTAAACCACAAATTCTTTCATTTTTAATTGCTAGTGATGTAATTCCAGCGAAAGCTTTTACTAACACATGCTTCAAAGTAATTGAATATTAATTCCGTTGGTGTCCAACTGAATTTGAAATAGGATTTCAAAGGTTTACTTTTTCAATTTGCCGCTCTAAAATTCAAATATGGCTACCGTCTATGTGCTAGAAATGAATCTTTTTCCAAATTGCTCTGTGTTTCAGTAATATTATTTTGTGAACGATTTCACAGAGCAGTTGAAATAGCAGATGCATAATTATTCTCAATCGTAATAAAACTATCATTATTCTCTTCTTGATCGGGATATTGTTTTTTTTTGTCGGAGGTTGTGCGTTCGATTCCTGCCTTTTGTTCTGGTTGGTGGCAGGTCTTTTCAAGAGTTCGACTGGCAAATCAGTCACAGGTGAAATCTGCAACCAAAACAGCTCTGGCTGTGCAGCAATCTTAATGGGCTGAGGCCTGACTTCCAAGTGATTATAAAAAATACTTTTACACATAAACTTGAGGTCCTTAAATAAATGTCTTTGCCTAATGAATAACAAAGACCGGTCTCAAAGGAAACTGTGTTAGTCAAAGGCGATTCCGCTAAGCGTCAGCGCAGTTCACTTGAGTTAACCAACTTTTAATTTTATGCACTCAATCCCTCGAGCGCACGGGGATAGTTATTGCCTAGCTAAATACAGTTGCAATTAGGTACTTTCTGTGAACTTTTTACTAATTGTTTGTGTGCAAGTAAGTTGCATTTCTCGGCATTATTCGGGTTCAAAGTTTCAGTTCAGTCACTCGTTTAACAGTTAAACAGGACTATTCCATTGAGGGACACTTCACCACGAAGCGTCGCTCAATGTGCTGCCAGACTATAGACTCATCTCATCTTCGAGCCTTAGATTTCAAGTGTACTGGATCTCACATGAATATTGCCGAAACACAGCCAGAGCTGTTATGACGACAGATTTCACCTGTAGGGGTGGTAGCTAGCCAGTCGGACTCTGAAAAAGCCCTACCACCAACCAGACCTTACGTAGGAATCGAACTACGTCCTCCGGGTTTTTATACCCGAGCGGCTTAGCCACTGTTCCACGGAGGCGGTCAAACATGCCGCCAAGTCTCGCTAGCATGCAGTTATGTTGCTTCAAAGCTTTCCCCTCTGCCCTAAGCGGGGTCTCTTAATAGATTAGCCTGGTTAATAACTATAATTTTACTGGTATCTTCTTCGGTATAAAGTGAAAACTGAAGGAGTTTGGTGGGACTAACGTTTTAGTCCCTAGCCCCACATAAAAAGTCGAAAATAGGTCATGGTGGTCGTATAACTTCTGGTGAGTCATGTGCCGCCCATGTGTCGTTGTAAATTTTTTAATGTCTGATAATAATCTCCGGAAACAGTTTTTGATTTTACTAGTTTCAGTCATAAGAAAGAAAACGATCTTTTGAACTTTTACACAAACATTACAATGTATTTTAACGAACGTTTCATTCAATTGACGTGCTTAGCTCACTCACACCCTAGGTCAGTATTTAACAAACAGCGTTCTTTACATTAGCTGCCTTGCTAAGAGTGGCTGTATTAAGGCAGACGAATAAACTAATTAGACGTAGTAAAAGTTTTACACGTTGAATTCCTAATTAGTACAGGGAACTTCTAGTTAGATCGCCTTTGAAATACATATAAAGAACAAATAGAGATGCTTACAAAATGTCTAGGGAAGATAAACAAAAGTAATTCCTGCTGCCGAGTTTTGGGCCACTGCTTCCGACCAGTTATCTGGTAGAACGCGTAGTGTTTGTGGGTCACCAAGTTTGTCGCCTCGATGGTCTAGTGGTTTAAGTACTGGGCCGAGATCTCGAGTTCCTGGGTTCAAATCCCGAGTCGAACTAACTTTGTATCGGATTTTTTCAAACACAGCTTGGTTTTGCTTAGTAGTATTTAGCAAGTGTTACGTTATCATCACATTATTATTAATTATTATTATTATTGTTATTGCTCAAGTTATCTTGAGCTGAAATATGAACTAGTTTGATGGGTGGTCCTGCCCATACACAACTCTGGCCTACTACATAACACTAGACCGAGGATCTCAGGGATGGTCTTGGCAATCGTCATAAGGCGGGAACACACGAAAATCTCTCCGCCATGTCAGCCTTTTTTTCCTAATGCCTTTATGGGCCTCACATTGTTTTATTACAAACTTAATTTTTTCTGTATTTTATACACAGAGAATATAACATTTTTTGACACGGGCCATTTGAAATATTAAAATGACCGTCGAGTCGTATTTAATCTCACTTGACCCTTATACTTACCTTATATTTGAGTCAGGTGTACGGGACCGCGTCCAAAACCCTTGCTTTTCGGGTCAAGTGGAATCGAACTTTAATATGGATGACTTTAGAAAGGACACGGGCGAACATCCATAGAACGTTGGGCCTTGATTTTTTATGAATTACACTTACCGATTTATTATTATGTAGAAAATGAAGTAATATTCCAAATACACAACAATTTATATCCACTCCCTGGGAAAAAATAGTTATAGGATGATTTTGATTTCTACAAAAATAAATGTCGAGTTCACTGGATCCGTTGTAAGAAAAGCTTAGGTCGTTTGTTTTAGCTGAAACCGTCTTTTAAACGTAGCGAAAGTCGTCAAATATTAAACCAAGCATTCCAACAATAACGACAAAACAAAATAATTCACATGTTATTCAAAACAAACAGAAACGAATGATTGACAGACGTTGTATGACATTTGATTTTTTTTGACTTTTCTGTTGCCATAATTTTTTCAGAAAATTATCGTGCCTCTATTCTAAGCTGTCATTTGTATGGGATCTGATCGGAAAATCAGTATTTAGGTATCTTAACTAGCAACATTATTATTATTCTACCGGACGTACTATGCACTATGCACATAACACACCGGATGCACTACAAAACCAATAGTATTTTCATTTATTAGATTATATTTTATCCCGGGGTAAAAAATATTAATTAAAATTGAATTTAAATATTAAAAATCTTGTAAAGAATATTAATTATATTTTGAATAGTGGAACGAACGCTTAAGATCGAGCCCATTTCTGCCGATATCCTTTGATCGTGCTTTTATCTAATCCCAGCTGCTCTACTTTGGCTTCGCACGAGTGAATAATTTTCAATTTTAGGGTTTAAGGTTTAAGACATTTATTTCTCTAAACATACATTATTCACATAATAAGAGAAATACAAAGAAATATTTAGTTGCTATAGTGTACGGTACAGTCTTTACAGTATTTAAAATCTTGAACTGACTATTGAAAAGACAAACACAAAAAAAAAATACGTAATTGGGTGCAATTACGCGCGAACTAAAGTTTTAGGGAAAATTTAATTTTTATTAGATTTAAAAAAATTGTTTTATCGTTAAAATTGTTCTGTGTTCGAGAACGGGTCTATGGGATTCCATACAAAATAATATCTCGCCGCCGCCGATCCCGCCCCGCTGCCGCGAAAATCGAGGCCGAGGCCTAAATTTTGTGCGCGGGCGCTATTATCAGGAGTGTTTTTATACAAATCGAGGTATTCCACGGAACAGAAAAAACTTGTTTTTTTCTGTGAGATATTCGCATACAATGTTCTAATCTGCGGCTACGCCGTACTCGACGGAGCGCAGTGTAGCAGTGTGATAATTGCCATTAAGTTTTCGTTAGAATAATAGCTTAAAATATTATTATTAGCAGAAAAATATTAAGTAATAATTTGATACCTAATTTACATTTTACAACAAAAAAAAAATATCATCTCCAAATTCTTGTCCTTTATTTGGCTTAAGAATTTGATTGGTGAATAAAATTAAATTGTGATAAAAATGAAGTGCGGCATAAAATATTCAATAATATCAACGGCTGTAAGAAACCTTTGTAGTCGTAAATTTTTGTTTTATACCTTTTACGTCAATCTAGCATCGCATCAATTTACAGAGCCAATAAAATTCGGTTATCGATAAAAAAACAATGGGTCGCGTCCTCTTCTCGTTTTAGGAGATAATATAGAAAATCTTGTTATTTTGTCTTGATGTTACAGTCATTGAGTGAAATCAGCACTTTTACCTATATTAGCGGTCGCCTCCGCGGTATCATCCGCACGTAATCTCTTTTGTAAATTCTCCCCCCCCCCCACCCCCGTTCCCCACATTTCCGGGATCAAAAGTACCCTATGTCAACCGGAGATAGTGTAGTTTTCCAACAGTGAAGAATTTTTCAAATCGGTTCAGTAGTTTCGGAGCCTATTCAATACAAACAGACAAATCTTTTCTCTTTATAGTATCTGATGATCTACATCAGCCTGTCGCTCGCATCGCAAAAGCTCGCAAGTATTAGAAATAATTTGCCTATAATAACTACCCTGGACAAGCAGGTTGGCGATCGTAAGACGTAGCTTTTACACTGGTGAAGCTGTTGCCCGCGCAAATAGTCAGTCCAGCTTGTGGACTAACACTACGTTTACCGAGACGCAGTCTCCACTTCGAAACCCGTTTACTCCAACGTTTACCATTAATTGACATCTACTCTAATATTACAAAGAGGAAAGATTTGATTGTTTGTTCGTTTGTATTGAATAGGCTCCGAAACTACTGGACCGACTTTAAAAATATTTTACCATTAAAAGCCGAATATATTCCTAATGAACATAGGCTACCCCGAGAAAATGCTTTCATTTGTATGGGAAAATTGGTAATAGGACAGCGGGTTGTAAGAACCGTGAACCGTGCCAAGCCGGGCCTAGCAGCTACTAATGAAAGATAAATACATACCTACTCTTTATCGCACAAAACATATTAAATCATGTAACATAATAAAGCTGTACAATACAGGCGGACTTATCGCTAATAGCGGTCTCCTTAAGGCTGCCTGTCCACGGAAGCGGAGCGATGCAGCGGAGCGGAGAAACGGAGAAATATTAACCAATACGATTGCAACTCCCTGTCTGGGCGGAGAGTTTGAAATGTGCAATTTCTCAGTTACTCCGCTCCGCTGTCTCGCTCCGCTTCGGTGGGCAGGCAGCCTAATAGAGGAAAGTATGAAAAATAGTTTAAACAGAAATAAAGGCTAGTACAAGACGGAAAAAAAAGAAAATATATGTCTATATACTTGTATTTATAGTGACAGACAAAAAAGCTGATTCCTCTACATCACTGCAACATTCACAATTGGCCGGCACACTATCACCGGTCCCATATTCTTTGATGTAACAGTAAGCCTCTTATCGATCCTCGGCTCAGGCATTATCTTGTTATTGAAAAACGGATTTGTAAACGTCTCGCTTTGAAAAGAAAATTATGTTTTATTGTCTTAGATCTTATTGGCTGACTTTGTGATATTTTGGGAATTCGGGCATAATTTTGTGTTGTTGACTTATACAAAAATATCGAGTATATTATGATGTATACAACGTGTTACGTTAAATGCGCAATTCCTGAAATTAGTTTGATCAGAATAACGAGTAGAATTTATTAAACCGCTTTTTAATATAGGTCACATTTTAAAAAAAATATTCTTTAAAAATGTTGTCCTGTCTATTTAATAATCCGTCAAGCCATCACGTGCGCAAACCATACTTCGGGACTCGTCCCTCGACATAGGGTTGTCGCAGAAACGATCAGAATTCCCAGTAAAACTAAAACAGCTCATAAAACCTTTGAATTTTTTTTATGTTGTTTTTTCATTCACACTTATTAGGTCAACTGAATTAAAAATCATTTGGGGTGTCTGAGGTTTTGCGCATTTAACATAACACGTTGTATGGGTAGTTAGGTAATTATAATGTTGATTCCGATATGACTTGAAAATCTGATCAATCTGAAAAATATGTAGTTAGTTGATGGGGATGCGCCGGTTAATTAAAAAATGGCAGACGTATAGATAGATTCGTCTCTTTCGGTGTGAACGGAAAACCGGGGGTGCTCCGTGAATCTCGAGTCCCACACGGGCACGAGTTTAGCTCGCTTGCTTATTCTGAAACGCATTTACTATATTGAAAAAATATTATAAACCCCACTAGTTTTTCTAACTTGATTTATTCCAGATCACTGTATACTTAGCTAATTAAAGTAATAATTTCGCTAAACTTGTTAATTTATTAATGATATTACAAAACGCCTCCCTGTTCCCATCACAAAAAGGGTGCTGTCGTGCCAAAACTTTGCGTCAATTTATCATTTTAATGATATCATTAACGAAATAGGTTGCAATTTAGTAAAATTTGCTGTATTTTGTTCGTGAAATTTTAATGTCTTCAAAGTACTTTAATTAATGTCTCCAGTAATAAATAGTTTATAAGGCACTTTATAACACATTTGCACTGAGCTCAACATTTTAGGTAAAATACGTCTTTATGGAACTTAAGATATTAAATTTGTTATTCTTATGAGATAATAAAATATAAAAGATAATAAAAAAGACTGAATAAAGTGAGTAAATGTAAAAAGGTAAGTACATTGCATTGTGCTGTCATCAATATTATGAATTCATATTTCAAAATATTTTTTTACCACATCACTTGGCAGACAGACACGCAGCCCACCTGATGAAGCGGTGACTGCGGCCTATTCTATTAAGGGACACTTCATCAGGAAGCGTCACTCAATGTGCTGACAGACTGTAGGCTCATTTGATCTTCGAGCCTTTAATTTCAAGTGTACTGGCTCCCACATTAATATTCCCGGAACACACTGGGGGTAGCTAATAGTCAGTCGGACTTTGAAAAAGTCCTACCACCAACCAGACCCAGAATGGGTGAGAATCGAACCCACGACCTCCGGGATTTATGCCCGAGCGGTCTGGTGGGACGAAGCTTGGTGGGACGAACGGGAATGAACCGTTTAGCCACTGTTCCACGGAAGCGGTCTAAAATGTAAAATAATGATTATATTTTGACAAGTTTCCGCCAGCGACTTAAGTCTCTAAATTAAGTCTACGCACAAATTAGGGCGAGTATTTTAAATATAGATTCTAAAATAAAATACGACAAGTAGGTTATTTAACATAGACTATAATTCAAGTTCTCGGAAACGGGATTTAAGCGAAGATTCTGAGTAAACATAATTTTTCACCGTCACGTTTGTAAACAAAAAGCTTAATTACCAAACTTCTTCAGAGGCGCTTGTTTAATATTAAATGTAAGTGTAAACACTGTAAACACAACGATTGCTATAGTGATTCAAAATTACAGTAAGGTTGTAAAATCTTCTCTTTTATAGTCTTTGCTTTATTTATAGAAGAGGGAAGCGAACGAGGTTTGACACCTGATTTTAAGTTAACATTACTGCATATGGATATTTGCAATTAAGGCCTCGGCCTTGAATTTAGCGGCAGCGGGGTGGGGGCGGGAGCAGCAGCAGCAGCGGCGTGGACGTTTTGTATGGAATCCCATAGACCCGTTCTCGAACACAGCGGGGCGGCAGCGGAAGCGGCGACGCACACAGGCGTACTGCGGTGGCAGCATCATACCGCTCTTGGCGGCCCGCGTCAAGCGGTGACCGCAGTGCGCCGTACGCCGCCGCTCCCGCTGTCAAGCCATTGTATTACCCATATAAAATAACATCACAAAAGACATCGCATGTATGGATCAGAATGCTGGGCAATAAAAAGTTGGATTAAAAGAAAGGTGCATGCAATTGAGATGCGCATGCTAAGATGGATGTGTGGTGTGACATGGTTAGATATGATTAAGAATGAGATTATTTGAACAAATTTTGTCCCTGCAGGAAGGGTTTACATCATTACATGCAATGTAACTTGTAAATCGAGGATACTTATATTTTACAAAAAGTTTCAAGAAAATGCTATAGTCATAAAAGGAAGTTTGAAAGTGGCGCCGGTAGTGGATAAGATAAGGAGTGCAAGGTTAGCATGGTATGGACAATTGGACATGTAATGAGGAGGGAAGACACACACGTCACCAAAAGGGTGATGAATATTAATATGGATGTATATGTAAGCAGAGGAAGGCCGAAAAAGAGATGGATGGATTGCATGAAGTATAATATGGAAATGAACGATGTAAATGTAGAATTGACGGCTGATAGGATGTTGCGCCGACCCTACTTAGCGTGGGACTAGGGCAAGAAAATGATGATGATGAAAATACATCGCTTTCGAGTCGAACTACCCATTTTAAATCTTCTACAGGTTTACTAGGAACACTTGACGTCTTTGCCATTTTTAATTTGATTTTTAATATCCCTTAATTTTTGCCATCCTCAACTAAAATGCCGTCGAACTTCTTCATAGCAGATTTTTATTAACTTTTTTAACTTCTTACTAAAGGATAAAATTGATATTCTTAAAGAAGTGACAAAACTCGAGAGTTTGCGTTTCAAAGGGAAAATTTTATAATGAGGAGCGTTTTTTTGACCGGTTTTGTATTGAGGTTGAATTTTGTTCTCATTAAAAACGAGTTTTGACACAGAATCTTATATAACATTGTATTATCTTTAAATAGTGGGTCGGAACAGAATTTTATTTTTATTGGTAAAACTCGTGGAATTCTTTAAAATGGAAATTCTAGGAATCACTGAACATAAAATGGCATAGATGGATATTTATATATTGATTTATATACATAATAAAGATATTTAATTAGTTTTAAATTATTTAACAGAAGCCACCTCAACAGCCACCATATTTTCGGGCCAGTGAGTTAAGCGTAACACGTACGTAATACAGGCAAAATACTCTCACATTAATAATAAGTACTGATTTAAAAAAGTTGTCTCAAACATGAATTTTAAGGTAACATATGAGATTTTGAACGAACTTTGGTCAGTATGCATTGAAATTGAAGCCGATAAAATTATGCAAATTTAAAACATGCGCTTTTAAAGCGCTCAACATTTCACTTTGCTGTATTTAAAATTCAGCTGAAAGTTTTAAACCTTATTCTCAAGTTAGTGATGTATAAAAAGTATTTAACTAAACAGTCCATTAATGTGTAAAGTAAAAGTAGTAAAAGTACTAGCCCATTTCATGTCTTACTACTGGAAAAAGGCCTCCTTGATTGAAATCAAGTCATCGCTACAATGAGGTGTACTGGCATAATCACCACGCCTGCCAATTGCGTATTGGTGATCGGAAACCTAAGCTATAGCTGAAAAAACCGATACAAATATTGAACGTCCGAAATAGGCAAACTGTTGACACCCAAATCATTGACATATAACCATAGCATGTAACATCAAATGTACACAGTTTGACAATAAATTATTACTTACTTACTCGACCTGGAATATGAACCAAGGACCCCGAGACCACGGCCCCGTACTTACACCACTAAACGACGACGAGCCGTTTGGTGCAATGGTCGAGAAGTCGGCTATTACACCAGAGGCCGCGGGTTCGATCCCCGCACGGTACAAACATTTGTGTGCATGAACATGTCTGTTTGTATCGGTCTGGGTGTTTCTATGTATAATATGTATGTATTTACAAAAAAAAGTATAAGTTGTGCTGTGGCAGTCATTTGTCGCCATTACTGACTGCCTGGAGTGTTTCCCGCCGTCTTGAAATCGCAGGGCTTGACACATTTGTGGGCCTTAGCACCGTGTTTATGATGGTACCAACATACAGGGTGACGTCGGTAATTAGACTGGGATCGGCGTGAGGATGATCTATGTGAGGATGATCTATGTGAGGATGATCTACCGCGTTGTCTGGACTGTCGTTCTCTGCATCGTGGTATATGGTTGACACGGGTTGTGAGGGCACTTACTTGTCTCGTCAGTTCTGCCACTTGTTGTGTCAACTCGGCGATCGGTGATGACGTCATAGCCGCGACGTATTGTGACGGTGTTGCGATATCGTTAACTCGATCGGCAAGTTCAGCTAATTTTTCGAGAGGTAATGTTGTCTGAGATGCGATAATTGGTTGCATACTGGTAGGCAAACGACTCGTCCATATCGTTTTAAGGAAATCCTTAGGTATATCCGGTCCAGCAAGGTGTTGTAAGTGCCTAAGGAACTGTGTAGGCTTACGATCTCCTAGTTGCTCATGCATTAATAGTTGTTTCACTTTATTCTCTTGGGACACAGACAACCGCTTGATAAGCTCCGTTTTAAGATGATCGTAGTCAGCGGGGCCGGTGAGGATATCCTCCACTTCTGCGGCATACTGTCTGTCTAAAGCTGCCATTATGTGGTAGAATTTGATAGCGTCATCAGTGATCCGCATTATCGCAAATTGACCTTCCACCTGGGCGAACCATATTGCGGGTTTTTCGGGCCAGAATGGAGGTAGGCGAATTTGAATGGCCGGTTGGGCGGTAGCCTCAGCCACTACGGTAGGTTGCCGTGGCTTAGTATTCACTTTCGCTCCGGATGTGTCTCCTTCACTTGGTCTAGTAGCCATACCTCTTTAGTGCGTTCTGCTCGGGGTCACCAATGTGGAGGTTACCAATGTGGTAGTTACCAATGTAGTGGTTAGGTGTCAATAAGCAACACAACTCACAGATGTAACAGTCAGTTTATTCACACACGCACGATAGAACAGAAGGAGGTACAAAAGAGATACGGGACGTAATAAAGTTTATAGGGACACAAACAATTAACAATCTATTACGCAACTACGCGTGGCATTGAGCGCGATATAATGATTAGCACGGGTCATACGTCAAAGCATCAATTCTCGACTGGCGACAAGCCGGCTGCGAGCCCGGTGCGCGGGCGCAGGTAAAACAAGTCGTGCGTAGCTATAGTGCACCGGTGAATAGATCGCGCTGCATACTACGGGTATCACTCGGGTTTGCTTGTGCATTTAATTTAATATTTATATTTAAGTATTTTAATGTTTGTTAGCGTGACGAATGAATGTGATGTGTGAATGTGAATGTAAATAATGTATGTAAGTAAATTATCTGTACATAGTAAAATATAAAATCATAGATAATATATGAATTTTAATAATGAGAATATATAAGTCACCTACATAATGTTTATCCATTAGTTACACTTAGTTTGGGGCTAGATGGCGCTGTGTGAATAATGTCCCAAGATATTTATTTATTCATAAACCAACGCAAATACTGCCATCTGACCTCCGTAACCTTCAATAGAGCAGTGACCAGTTTGATCATGACTCCATAATATGACATTTGCAGGTTTTTTCACAATTCTTTCACCGCCGAGCTAGTCGGGGCTAACGGCACGGCTTTTAATTAGGAGTGCTCGTAACGACTACTTTTTGTCAACTCGTTATAACGATATGTTGTTTTTAAATCACATGTTATTTTATGTGCGATAATATAATATATTTGTTTCGTAGTTAATTCGTTGTCGTTGCCGGTTTGGAATATGATATATCACAATTATAGCATAACGAATCAACTAATGTATTCTTATCATTAAACCGTTTAAGATTTCGTTGAGATAACATTTGACTACTTACGTATACAATACAATAGAATAAAATAAGTTTATTTTTCATTTATGACTAAATCCGAACAGGAAAATATTATTATGTTAAAAAAATGAAAAAAAATTGTCCTTTTAATGCCGAAAATCTCTTAAATTTAGATCAACAAAATGAGCGAATATAAATAAGCTGTTCCATACATTATTATCGAGCCACCGCATATTTTATATGAAACAATGTTTTTTTTCACACATTTTGTTGGTTTAACTTGCTAAATAGATTTTATTCATGGTACCAATAAACCTTAAACCTAACCTAACTTAAGCACTAACTACTAAATCAACTAAATTTAAAGTATTCATACTTAATTTTCCTATGTTGAAAGTGTTTAAAGTCAACTTTTGCTACGAAATCGCTTAAATCGCACAAATAGCACGTAACTGACTTGAATTGAATTTTAAACGTAACCGCAACGACAATCGACAACGAGCTACAAACTTCAAAATGTATTATATTCGTTTGCACAGCAGAGAGAGTAAGACGGGATTATAATATATATTATAACCGCGTCTTGCTCACACACTTTATAGACCGACAAACTTATCTGTTCCGGTTGCGGCGTCGCTACTGTATATTTAGAACTGTCATTAAATATCGTTTTTGCATTGCATTTCACGTAGTTCCAATTTTGGCCACCGGAACAGATAAGTTTGTAGGTCTGCACTTTAATGTTTTTTCAAACTTGTAACGCCATCTAGTGCAATTGTATTAAATCACTTCCTTTAAATTTAGATAACCAATCTACTTTACGCAGCGTACAATAGATGGCGCTTTTATACTTTTATGTTATGACCTCGTTCTGCAAAACAAACTATATTATATTAAGTTTGCCTGCTATTGATATATATGTATTATAACATATGAATATAATTTTATATTAGTATTATATAATAAGCTAGATAATATAACGAACTCCTTTACTTTTAATCGCGCCCGCAGCGGTTGCGGGCCCGCTGCTTCCTGCGGTTTTATTTTAAAACTCACGAGACCGGTGATTTGTGCGATTCCGCAGCCGCCGCGTTGACGTGCGGTTACAAACCGTCCACGATAAGTTGATGTAGTCGGTTTAGTTCTACCGCTCAGTCCTACTAGTAGGAATAAACTGAGAAAATAATCCTTTTAGTCCTACTATCTGCTGTGTGAAATTTAATCGAACAAAACGTTCAAAAAAGTTCTTTTAGTACTACTAAATTTAAAGCAAACTTCAATAGGACTAAACGGATACTTAAAAGATCACAAATACATGTGTGCAAATTCTAGAAAACAAATGAATGTCGTTAAAACAAATGAATGACGTTAAAACATTTTTTATGATTTGAAGTAAAAAAAAACAGGTGCAAGCGATTTTCGACCTTATCGACATTTACCAAAATAACGGATTTTAATGAACCAGCAAAGATAGTCAACAAGCGTTTGCGAAAAAGCAACAAAATTTTGAATGTCAATAAGGTTGAAATTCGCTTGCACCTGTTTTTTTAACTTCAGATCAATAAACAATGTTTTAACGACATTCATTTGTTTTAACGACATTCATTTGTTTTCCCGATATTCATTTGTTTTCCAGAATTTGCACAAATGTATTTGTGATCTTTATTATCCATTTAGTCCTATTATTATTGTCCGTTTAGTACTGCTAGTACTATCCGTTTAGTCCTATTGAAATTTGCTATAAATTTAGTAGTACTAAAAGAACTTTTTTGTACGTTTTGTTCGATTAAATTTCACACAGCAGATAGTAGGACTAAAAGGATTATTTTCTCCGTTTATTCCTACTAGTAGGACTGAGCGGTAGAACTAAACGGACTACATCCGGAAAAATCATAAAACATTACATTTTTTTTTAAATTAAGTGCTATAAATGTATTTTTAAAAACACTTCTATCTTTAACTTTGTCGCAAACAAATAAATGCCAATGTTATTTCCGACAAAAAGTCGGATATCATCGCGAACACGAAGTAAGTCAGTGCCCTTTACAAAACGTCAATGGAAAGAGAAACTACAGCGAACTATCACATTTCCCATCCCTTTATCTTATCTTTAGTAGAAAAACAGTTTAGCGAAACAATAGTCAGTAAATCATTTGAGATACTGTCAGGAACGAAAAGTGTGTGTTTGACGGAGGGCCATTCGTGACCCTTGCCTGTAACATATTATCTACCACTACTGCTAACTTCCTAAATTCATACCATTATTATAAATAGGAATGGTACTGTGACTGTTCACGTCTATACCACTGAATTGATTAAGATGAAATGTCCAGACTTACACGATGTAAGAATACTTGGGCAAGAATTATATTCGTACTTTCGAGAGCTCGTTTATTGTATAAAAACTGTTATTTAAGTTATGTCTTCGACTCAAGTCGACAAATCGTGACACATACACAGCACACTTTGTATTTCGACCGCCTTCGTGAAACAGTGGCTAAGCCGCTGGGTATAAAAACACGGAGGTCGTGGGTTCGATTCCCGCCTTGGGTCTGGTTGGTGGTAGGGCTTTTTCAGTCCGACTGGATAACTACCACAGGTGAAATCTGCCACCATAACAGCTCTGGCTGGGTTCCGGCAATATTCATGTGGGAGCCAGACACTTAAAATCAGAGGCTCGAAGATCAGATGAGTCTATAGTCAGGCAGCATATCGAAGGACGCTTCCCAATAGGCCGCAGTGACCGCTTACCATCAGGTGGGCTGCGTGCCTGTCTGCCAACTGACATAGTATAAAAAAGGCTATAAACCCGAAGTCTGGCTTCAAGAACAAGATTACAGTAACAATAATGATCCATGCATTTAATATTCATATTGCGTGCGCTCTTAATAACGAAAGCGCTGCTAAAATAAGGGTTTTTATGGAGAAACTAACATGCAAATAGTGTATTTATGGTTTAATTTGTAATCTGCTGTCAGTCCAACACGTACGTTACTTAGTTTTAGTTTAGTCTTAAGGGACGAAACATTTTTTTTCGAACTAACGCATTCAACTACTACGGTTTGTAGTCTGGAGCCTAAAGAGTTGTGGTGCATTGATAATACTGAAATGCACTGTGAGTGATAAAGCTGTGATAACCCAGTGGTTTCATCCGTCATTCGCTACACATGCGTGGTTCAAATCTCAACGCGCACAATTGGACTTTTCTATGCGTGTTACCACTATCTCGTCGGTGACGGAAAATAACAAGGGGAAACCTCAAGTCACGATCTTATTAGTCCCTTATTAAGGGTTACGAAGGTCAGAAAGCAGGCAGTTTTTTGTAGTGGTAGAGCTATGCTGTTTTACAGTACGAATTGGCCGGCTCGTCCGGGGATGTACCACCCTCTCACATAACACCAGCATGAAATAAAAGTGACTACTATTGTGTTTCGTCTGGTTTGTGAGAGTGCCGGAGGCCTACACCCCCATACCCCCATAGGCTGGCAACGCATCAGCGATCCCTCTGGTGTTGCAGATGTCCATGGGCAGCGGTGATTGCTTACCACCAGGCGACGCGCTGGCTCGTTGGCCGCCTCTGACATAAGAAGTCGCTTCAATGTAATAACCAGACATGGAAAATCCTAGATCATGGTGTAAGCATACCCTGACTAGATCGGAATCCTACTAATATTATAAATGCGAAAGTCTGGATGTTTCAATGTTTAGATGTTTGGATGTTTATTACTCAATCACGTCTAAACGGTTAAACGGATTTAGATGAAATTAGGCACGCGTATAGTTTAAGGGGTATTAACGTTACAGTTTATAGCCCAGATTAGGACATAGGCTATAAAATTCCTACGGGAAACGTCTCATTCCCGCGGGAACATCAATTTTTAAACTACTGAACCGCTTTGTATATTTTTATCACTGTTGGAAAGTTTTTTTTTTTTTTTTTTTTTTTTTTTTTTTTTTTTTTTTTTTTTTTTTTTTTTTGTATCGCAGGGGAAATGCCGCCGACCCTAGGTGCAATGGGCCGACACCCTTTTGCATACCCGCCGTCGGGGGACGAACGGGGTATGTGGGGCTCTCCATCTGGGATACTTCACAGAAGAAGCTACCCAGAGGCATACCCACTAAAACCCCTGCGACGCTCCCTCAATATCCTTAGTGGGGAGGAACCACGGTTAGTGGCACGAAGCCTTCTTGGAAAGCTACACTATCCCCCTTGAACATAGGGTACTTTTGATCCCGGAAATGTGGGGGGAAGGGGGGTATATTTGAAAAAAGAGATTACGCGCGGGTGAGACTAGTAAACTACCTATATACACTAAAGTGCACCACACCTATCTTACTCTAAAATATAGCCATTAAAATAAGCAGCTTTATGCATAAAATGCTCATGGCTCAGCCACATTTAAATTTTAGCGCTCGATATCGGAAAAGTTTCCAGTCGCAAAATTTACGATGATACTACTTAAGATCGGTCTCAGAGGGAACTCTTGCAGGTAAATTCTATATTATAACACAGGCAGGTATTGATACTCGTTCATAAATATATTGACTGTCTCCGTGGTGGCTTGTACTTAGGTCACACTTTAAGTTAGTGGTGGGGGTTTTTCTGTTCAGAAAATACTCTGTCACGTTCTGACTCGGGACTGTAATCTGTATATAAGCACGTAAAGCCTTTGATCCTGCACCTGATCTCTTTTCGGTCGAGTCAGACTGCTGTCCCACCGTGTTATAAGAGTGAGGGAATAGAAAGTGCACCTGTGCTTGCTTATTCACTTGTGTATTTCTGTACAATGTTTCCCTGCCTGCATTTAAGATGCTGCAAATCACAGTAGAGTGATATTTGGATATCTCATCCACCTATAAGTGACTAGTGATCTTGCCCTATGCACCACGGGTGGGCTTAATCCCACCCATGAAAAACAATTGTGATGATCATTTGTCCAGATGTTACTGTTTAATTTATTAATTGCAATATATGTACATATTATGTATAAATAAAACATGCTTAAAAATGTAACAAATATTTCCATATCGCTAACACTGGAACCACACAAACTCTATTGGGAATTATTAAGTACCGTACTGCAAAGTGGACTTGGTGACATAGAGATGGGAAACCCTTGCGGGCTTTGTCTAGTTACAAATTCAGTTGAATAAATGACAGTGAAGCATGTAACATTAACAAGTATTTAGCTTTTCACTATCAGCCTTTTCATACTGTTCCAGTTCAGTTGCCAGGAAGTTCAAAATTGGATTTTAATTCCTTAAAATGCTTGTGATTCGATTCGATTTCCGCCTTAGGTTTTAATTCAAATTCAAATTTTCTTTATTTCGGACAACATGATCCATGGGTTAGTATAGAATTGCTTAAAATTTAGTGTTAGTAAAAATTCGACTTAAGTTTAGGTACCTAATATTATTAATATTTTCCGCCCTACTGGTTATTGCACTTTTCTATTTTTCGTCTACTTGCAATTGTGATTGAACATTGTTCCGTTGGGAAAGGAAGGTTATCAATATGGTTTCCTTAGCCATATTACTGAGGATCACGATCATTAGGTACGTTGATGCACGCGACTTTCATGGCATTTTTAATGGAGCAGGTTTCCCATTGCTTCGGTTGAGTGGTTAACATGTTGTCATGTACCTCAGCCGACTTCGATTTCGACTGTAAGAGTCCGACTGTATTACTTATTTTTTATTAATGAATGTAGGTAGGTACTACTTAATTTTAACTACTAAAATTATTATAATATTGTTTTTCTGTTTTCCTATATGTTGGGACGTAGGTTTTGTGACTTAGTGAAATTTGCGACAACCTAGAAGAAAGTACGGGTTCATTCAGAAACTTATACCTACTTTCTGCGAAACTTCTTAGTTCGTTTTCGTTTAGTTCGTTAAGAAGTTGGTCATTGCCTTGGGAATTTATTTACGTGTTGACTTACCGCTGATTTAATAATACATTTATATTGTTTAGGCTGCCCTATTAAACATTAATTCTTTAGCTAGAAGAAAAATATTGTATCCTGTGTGGAAAGTCTGCTAAAGTAGGAAAGACTAAACTGCTATGTTAATACCCCTTAAACAATATGTTAGTTCTGTGGTCCTTTTTTTCTCAGAGGCGGCAAACGAGCCTGAGCGGATCGCCTGATGGTAAGCAATCACCGCCGCTCAAGGACATCTGCAACATCAGAGGGATCGTTGATGCGTTGCCAGCCTTTTAAGCGGGGGGGGGGGTGGACCTCCGGCACTGTCAGAAACCAGATGAAACACATAGTAGTCACTATTATTTCAAGCTGGTGTTATGTGAGAGGGTGGTACTTCCCCGGACGAGCCGGCCCATTCGTACTGTAAAACAGCATGGCTCTACCACTACTAAAATTGTGTGCTCTTTCTACTAAGTACTAGGTATTATGTCAATTAAGTTTTACTCGAAAATCTCACACCTTGAAGGTTTGATGTTAATTCAGAATGTCTATCACTATAACACAGAAACTTCATACTTTATTTTTCAAAGAAGATACTTTCAAAATAACTACAAATAACACTTCTCTGGTGTCCAAAGAACGCATGTTACGTTTAACGTTAAGAAAACATTCCGAGTTTCCCCGACGGTCGTTTCTTAATCTCATTGGCTTTCCCCATTTTTTCCTAAGTGAGTACAAACATTCGACCTACTCCTAAGCTGATTATCATAATTTAACAAAGATTTTTGGCTTAGCGAAATTGTGTTACTGCATTAATTCCGGAGTTTGCGAAGAGGGAGATTAAGATTGTGCGTCAACTTGTGAAATTAATTTTCTTATTTTTTTCTGTACGACAACTCATATTATTATTATATAGTTGACAACATTTTTAGTATAGATTTCTAACTAGAATTAAAAAATAAAAAAGGTTATAGTATCTATTAAAATAGAAATTGTATTAAACAATGTTTTCTATTTATGGCAATTGGGAACAGTAACTAATGACTCTTGCCGGTTCTACGTATTTAACCCTTTATGTTTCTGCTTCATTTCGGTATAATTATAACGTATTCCCCGGATAAAAAGGGTGACAAAAATTGACAATAATATTCTCCAAGATGAATAGTTTCATAACGTATCCCAATAGCCTTAAGCTTATTTTGCACAATAAAGAAATGAAAGTAACGATAATAGTGCTCTAAAATGTATAATAAAAAGAAAAACCCATTTCTCGCAGACTTTTAGTCACGTACACGACTAACTGGATGCGCAAACGAACTACTGTCCGTGCCAGAGGAAAGAGGACTAGCAAAAGTGTACCGGGAAAACAAATGGAAGCCAAAAAACGCAGCGACAACTGGTCGAATGAAAATCCTCGACAACTATTCGGTAGAACGGCGTCGGAGCGATTTTTGTTGCGTGACTATTTTAGCTCTAGAAATAAGCAATCTATCAATATATATTTATCGATACCTATTTATTGTTAAAAGGCTACATGGCAATCGGGGCGATTTTATTGAATGGATTTCTTTAATTATTTCCATAAACTTATGGCCACTTACAATGTGCCGCTTAAGAAGGCTCAAAATCGCGCAAAAAGCAATGAAGAGGGCTATGCTTGAGGTCTCCCTGCGTGATCGCATCAGAAATAAAGAGATCCGCAGAAGGACCAAGGTCACTGACATTGCCCGAAGAATGGCGAAGTGGGCAGGGCACATTGCAAGATAGACTGACGGCCGTTGGAGCGGAAAGGTTCTCGAACCCGCGTTTTCATCTCCTCAAAATCGTCATAACATTATCGAAAACAGTACTGAATAATTCATACCAAAGTTTAATTGAGCGTGGTAAAAAAGTCAAGGAAAGCGTGCTCTGCAACTAGACAACCAAGTATCAAGTAAGTTTGTATAGGCAGACGTTAAATTGATAGTTCCTCACAGTAGGAGGCGAAGTCTAGGCATTGAGAAACTAATGGCCTTCGGAGGCCATTGTGCACCTGATGAATTAAAATGCGAATGTAGACGTTCTATTGTGCGCTCAAAGTGAATAATTACGTTGTATGGTTTCTCACTGTGTGATTAGAAGTAGGTATTATTAGACTTAAGGAAATGTTGGAGAGTTTATAATTCCTAACAGCTTTTTTAAAGGGATTTTTTTATTTTTTGAGAGCTTTTTAAATAAAGACCTGGACTAGTGTGATAGCTTTGGCCTGATAGGGTCGCTATATTATTATAATGGAGGCTGATAGGTTGTTGTAAATAATTGACTAGACTCTTGTAGTGATGTCTTTAATCTATCTTGTTAATAATAGGTGTGCAGCTTATATAGTAACATGTGTACGTGTTTCAAAGGGGAAATATCTTTACGTTCAGGCAAGTTATCACTATTACTAGAAGGAAAGAAAGAACGTTTACTACGTGATTTGTTTTATCCATCTCACCAGTTTCAATTACTTATATTATAAGTTCAGCCACCATGGCAATGTAAATTTTACGCGACTTTTCATTTTTTTTTTTCGACATTTTTTTCGAGAAAAGTAATAAATAAATATAGGTCTGGAAAACTGCCAAATAAATACCTCCTATTTCGACGAAATGGTTAAAATAACATTTTTTTTTTTAAATAAATTATTTATTGACATACGGTTTTAATTTATCGCTTTCAGTAACCTGTGCTCATAAATTTTACCTCAAACACACCTGTTTTTATTTCAATTAGTGCCGCTTAACCTTCAAAATATTCGAGGTTGTTGCAAAAAAAAAAAAATTTACCCGTGCGAATCCGGGATAAGTAGATGAATAAAGAATTATACATATAAAGCATCGATCAGTTCAAACATCGCCCACAACTCACACTCATCAAAACTCGAGGAAGAAATCCAATATTTTGTCATGATTTCTCGAGTTATTTTCGATTTAGGGACGCCAAAGTTGTTGGTGTTTTCATTTTGTTTGCCTTATCTGATTTTCATACGCGTATACGAAAATAAAATAAATCAAAAGTACATGTACACAGGTGCTACCCTAGTAAAATCACAGGTAAAAAATATAGTCTGAAAAATGCGGCAGCGGAGTAAAACTTTTTCTTATGCATATTACGCATAACTCTTGCGGGACAGCTACTTTAAGTATCGTGGTAAATTCTTTACCTCGTTTTTTACTAGGCCATGTCTTCAAGTGTACATATAATTTGTACTCGTAGAATGAAGTCCTTTTCCAAAGCCGATTCACGACAGGCAGTCATCCGTACGGCAGCGACTTACGCTCCGCGTATCGCGTAAAGGCAACTCGACACGCTTGCCTTCACGATTTCTAACAGTTGTTTCCAGTTTAGAGACACTTTAGGAGTAAATTCAATTTGATTTAATATTAAGATAACATTTCACTTATCTTTCATATCTATTACTAATATTCTAAACAGGAAAGATTTGTTTAATTGTTTGTTTGTATTGAATATGCTCCGAAACTACTGAACCGATTTGAATATTTTTTTTCAGTGTTGGATAGCTACACTATCCCCGGTGAACATAGGGTACTTTTGATCCCGGAAATGTAAGTATAATTTTTTGAAACTCTAAGCCAGAAAGAGTCGCTCAATGTGCTGCCACATTGTAGGCTCCTCTGAGCTTCGACCATTTGATTAAATTACAAGTGTGCTGGCTCCTGGCTGGCTCATTACCTACATTAATTTTTCCGGAACACAGCCAGAGCTGATATGGCGGCGGATTTCATCGGTGGGGGTGGTAGCTAGCCAGTCGGACTCTAAAAGAGCCCTACCATTACCAGACCCAAGGCGGGAATCGAACCCTGGGCTTAGCCACTGTTCCACAGAGGCAGTAAATTATGTTTCTGTTTTGTTGTCTGGACGTTTAAATGAATTTGGTACTTGACAGGCAGTATACGGATTAAAAATAGAATGTTGTACAAGAAAATCTCGCGAAAACTCAGAAATATTGAAAACTTTTTTATGACAACCTCTTAGTAATTGCCTGAGGGAATCCTTCAAAATCCTTCCCATTAACTTTCTTCACAAAATTTTCTTTGCCACGCTTATATTTATTTAAGTTAATGTAAGATGTTCAGAATTTTCTGTGATTCAATATTCTTTCAATTAATTTTTCAGAAGTCGGTTATTAGATACACCAAAGGTCGAATGTTCGATCCCCGCACGGTACAAAAATATGTGTGCATGAACATGCCTGTTTGTATCGGTCTGGGTGTTTCTATGTATAATAATTATGTGTGTACCTATTTATAAAAAAAAGTATATTATGTAATGTTTATCCGTTGTCTAGCAGCCATAGCACAAGCTAATACTTAGTTTGGGGCTAGATGGCGCTGTGTGAATAATGTCCAGAGATATTTATTTTTTTGGTCGTATTTGTAACAACACATACGTACATAGATACACATACGTCATACTCATACACCAAATCATAAAGGACTACATCGAATCATTGAATTAAAATTAAAATTATATACTGCCAACCAAGAAACAATATCATTCTCCGTATTTCACAGTGTATTTCGTCTTATGTTACAATAGTACAACTATTGTAAGATTTGTACGAGTACATTGTTTCTTACTGAAATGCTGTATCATTTCTGTGCAAAATTTATGCTAAACTATGAAGGTCTTGCGAATAATGCCTGTGTTAAATAAAGGCCTTACAATATCTTTGCCGTGTTCAAACTAGGGGTGTGTGTTTGCGATTTATTTCATATTGAAATAAGGAATATTTTGACTTTGAAATTTGAAATACCTTCTATCTATGTTTAAACTTAATGTTTTATCTTTTAACATTATTGATACATTGCATTTAATAATGTAGGTAATGGCAGTAGAAATGCGTTTTAAACGACTTTAATGACGACTCTTACCTAAAATTGCAAGTCAGGAAAAAGTTTACATCGTCAATCAGATATGCGATCTTCCTTCATGCATGTAATTGTCTCCGCTCACATAAACTATTCAACGTAATAAAGCAGTCCATTGAGTCACGGTCTCCTAGCTCAGAGGAAGATTCCTCCTTACGTTAATGTCAACATTCAATATAACATGTGTATGGATGTTCATACAATTGAAAATTACACGACTAAAATGTATTCAGAGGACCCAAATATAAAAAATTACCTGTATTTGCTTACGGAGAGATCTGATTCTACATCAGAAATATTTGGAGCAGCCATCATCATCAAAACTATGGAAAAATCATTTTGTACCTGGCTAAAGCCGAATTATTAATTGCCCAAGGCAGTCACCCCTAAATATGTAATACAGCAATATCTGGCAGTCTGCCATTTGCCTTGTTTGCTCCATAGATATAGTATATGTTTGAAGGTGAACGAGCTACAAACTGTAGAGGAAGCATTTCAGATTATTTTCCTTTATCAGTTGACGGCAGTCGATTCAATGTAACACTGCCAAATCATGCTCGAACTTACTTCGATTAGATGGGACAAAGCTAACAGGAAATTATGTTTCTTTTGACTTGAAAAAAGAATGGAGTGAAAAAAGTTTCTACTTCACGAGTGATTTTTTCGGTCCAATCGTTGGACAAATGATTCATGATTTGACAAGTTGAACTATTTGAATTTGGGCGACAGTGTATATAGTGTGTAGTGATTTGATCGTGTATTTTTAGATTAGGTCAGTAGGCAGACAGGTACGCAGCCTACCTGGTGGTAAGCGGCCACTGCGGCCTATTCCACTGAGGGACACTTTGCCTGAAAGCGTCGCTCAATGTGCTGCCAGACTGTAGTCTCATCTGATCTACGAGCCTCTGATTTCAAGTGTACTGGCTCCCACATTGATATTGCCGGAACACAGTCAGAGCTGTTATGGCGACAAATTTCACCTGTGGGGGTGGTAGCTAGCCAGTTGGACTCTGTTGGCTGAAAAAGCCCTGGCTACCACCAACCAGACCCAAGGCGGGAATCGAACCCACGACCTCCATGTTTTTATACTCGAGCGGCTTAGCTATTGTTCCACGGAGGCGGTCAACTGCTGATAGACTGCTTCGGATTGCTGCTTTAATCCGGGTGAATTTGGACCTTCATTCAAAATTAAGGTGTGCACATTGGCCAGTTTATTCCATTGGCGCGAATGATAATAGACCTGTATGACATAACACTGTGTCTCTTTAGGTAGAGAAGAATGATTTTACTCACCATAAGGTAGTCTCCTCACCAAATTTGGGTGATTCAAACTTTTACCCTTGAAACTTAGTTTTTCTTTCGTTTTTGTTAAATTCAATATCTTGTCAGTAATGTTTATGTCTTGTTACATTTGTAGCTCTTCCTCTACGTCTTTAATATCAGGGGCATACTCGCGCAGCGGTAGCAAACGAAATAAAACTGATTCTATGTATGCATAATTTATTGTTGTAAGTTACATATCCTAACGTAGCATATTGAGTTAGGCTAAGAACTCACGGCGCAGTTTTTAATCGCGCCCGCAACGGTTGCAGCCTCTGTAGAATGTTGATTATGAAAAAAGTAAGAGCAGTTTTCACGACGCGATTTTGACCCGCAGCACGCTCTGTTGTTTACGATTCCCGCCCGTAGCCGCGCCGGTTAATTTTGCGGTCGCGGGCGGGAGGTACAGAAATCCGACGCCATTTTGCACTAGTGACTTAAGGCAGCGTAACGTACCAAAAGACAAGATGTTTCCCTTTGCTAAATATAATTTATCTTGAGGTACTGGTAGTTTCGTACTCAGGCTTAAAAGCTATAAAGTTGAACCTATATTTTGAAGAAAAAGACGAAAAATAACATGAAATCAAATCAAAACATCCTACGAGTACACGGTCATTTAGCTCCCTTTGCTAAATTAGCATAGCAGTCGGGTATATTCGTATTAATACAATTTTAATATTCATGAGGGCACACAATGGAGATACAGTCGGTCTCAAATATTACGACTATTACGGCCTACATGATATATATAAAGACAATTAAATATTAATTTTTGATGTAAAATTAATTTGAAAATAGATTAAAATTTTGTAATGCAAAATAATCTTAAATGAGATGTATGGTATGATGTATTATTGTAACATAATGTTAGATTAAGCAAAATGAATGACGGTTATTATCTCTCAATAGTCTTGTTTTTAAAATAACAAGCCGTGAATTCGGGGTCGTAGGTTCAATTTCCGAGTCTGGCTGGAGGTTCAGGGTTCATTCCCTCTTTCATTGTACTCGTATGTATCCATATCATGAACGGACAAAAATGGCCCGTTGCTCCATCCAGCACTTCTTGTAATCAGACTGCGCCCTTATTTAAGGCACCGCTAGTCATTGGCACGCTGCTGTGGAAAACAAAACCCGCTGCCTTCTTGAAGGGTGTCACCAGACCAATCGATCGATAGCCGACCAACGGCTTCGATCAACGTCGATCGAATTAATCGACTAGTCTGGTTGATCGTAGAAACTACCGATAGACGTCGACTTATCTATTCTATCATCGATCGATGCTGTCGCTCGACGATGGATCGATTGGTCTGGACACCCTTAACACCCCCGACGGAGGGTTATAATGCCTGAAGTATTTTCCGGAAGAAACAATTTTGGTACCTAAAAATTCGGGAATTTAAAGAGTGACAGAACTTTCCCTGGCCGCCTGTACTCAGATGTGAATTTTCATATTTGGGGATTTTGAAACGTGCTCAGCGGATCCCCCATCCGTCTTCTGCTGAATGAGCGATATCAAAATGAACGTTTTGTGGTTTTCTTTCATTATCATAAGGAAGTCTTGTAGGGCGGATTCTTTATTTAATTTATCTTTTCTTTCCAGACTGTCCTTTTTAATACAACTTCTGTTCGCTGACTTGGTGACTGTTTTTTTCTTATTTTTTTGTTCCTTTGTTTTAAGAGTTTAAAGGGCAGATATGTACGTACACAGAGGAAGTACTTAAGGAGTAGATGCGTGTAGAGAGCAAAACATTGGCAAATATTCATAAAGCTGCCGTGTCTTGTTTTCCATGGAGTTACGTGAAGCCTGTTAGACGGGTAGCAGTCTTTTTTGCGAGGGAGTATTCGTTTGTTCAACGTAATAATAATAATTTACTAGTTTTGTGCAGATTACCTAAGGGCCCATATATTTTGACAATTAATTTTTATTTGCATGAACTATTAAATTAATTTAACTAGTCTTCTGAAGTAAGGTTTGTCGTGTTATATCATAAAGTTAACTGGCTTTGAAATCTTAATGATGGAAGGAAAGCCTTTGGAAAATAGATGATGGGACGGTATTACAAGCTAAATATAAATCATACCGCCGTATTAATTTAATTATTAGGATGGACGGTTATTGAACGAGGCCGCTATCAGTTCCCTGCAGTGTCGTCCCCTGGGAAAGTGGATTATGTGATTGCATTACTGTATGCATCAGCGCTAGTGTTTTGCAACCGATTTTGAAAATTTTGTCAGTCTGTTACAGCCTAATAGCTCTATATGTATAAAGTAACAGAAAGCTTTGACACTTAGCTGTAGTAGGGTAAAGCTTTCAGTGCTGAGATTGGCCACCTTGCTTTAGTTATCTAAATACTCACAATAAGTATGGTAATGTAATGGGGCCCAATGGGGCGTAAGCACATAAGTGCTTTTGAGTAAGTTTTTGCGTGAGTTTTTGTGTGTCAATTAAAATTTCTTTCGTTTATTTGGGAATACAAACAGTTTTGCATAGGTACAATGTAAAAAAAAAATAGTTAACAAACCAGTTATTTAAAAAACAACGAAGTCATAAAGATTACAAGAATAATAATGTGGAATGAGCGTGGTTATTTGACATTCTAATATAAAAAATAATGTTGAACGCCTGTATTGTCTCTTTGCAGATCAAAAGCCTCCATAATTAAATCAAGTCATCATTATCATAATAGGTACAATCTCAATCACCACTCTTACCACCACGTTTGGATCACAAAGTCGAGCTGTGTTTAAAAACATAACCTGGGCCCCGAGAGCATGTTCCGATTTATTAAAAGTATAATAAATTATTTTAATAAACCCATCTTTGCCAGTTGGCGTGACAGTGGCTAATATGGGCTTATTAGATAGAAAGTTCATTCAGACTAGAATACTAATTATGTTATGACCACCAGCTCCGCGGCATGAACTCCCTATTTGTACTAATTCACTCGAGCGCCGAGCGGAGTCATTCGGGCAAAGTGGATTATGTGATCGCATCGCGCACGCATGAGCGCTTTATATTTTGCAATTGGTTCTGATTATGTTGGCTCGGAGTATTATGCACTAATAACTTTCGCTGGTTATAATGAACTGAGCTAGAATAACTAAACATGCACTGTGTGGAATGGTTTAATTCCGCTCTGACTTGAAATTATAATATAATTGTTTAGCAAAAAGACTGAATAGATCAGTTGCCTTAAAAATCAAATTAAATGATATCAAAACGTAAATTTTTTCTTCATAAAATATAGAATTTTATCGGTAGGGTATTTAAATTGAAGGCTATGACACCCTTTTCTCTGGTAGTAGGAAAGCAAAAGAGAAGCTCCCATCTTCACAACGCAACAAAAACAAGAAGCAAAAAGGCTCACTTTTTAAATCTCACTTAAAATGGTAGATGTTCCACCAGAAAGCAGTGAATGCGTGATAACTTTTCGGTGATAAAACAACACCCTACCTATGACATACGAAAATATCAATTTTTTGACTTGATATTTTAATTTTCGTACGGGTAGAAATTGAAGAGAGCGTTTGTTGTGGGAAATTGTTTATCGTACCACATCACCTATGTATGCAAGCAAAATAAATCAACCCTGTAACCAACGTATCAAAGTTACTGTTACTACGTCCCGTACAAGAGCGACGATGCAATCGACTGATTGGATTGCAGTTGCATCCGAACTGAACAATTTCGGCGTCAGTTGGTCTTGGGACGACATATTGGCTTTCTGTAATCCGTTCATCGGCTGGAAACGGAAGGAATACTTTTGCTGTCGAAGAGTAAAACCTCGTCGTAATCAAACTCTTTTAAAATAAAATAACTCGAGGAAAGTGTAAAATGTACCAAATCCAAAATACGCTTGTGTCAAAATATGGCGCATTTTTAACTATTAAGAGTTATAGTCCTGAGATATTTATTATTATTATTATAGTTGTAGGAGCCAAGACGGTGTGCGGACGGTGACATTCCATTTTCAAATTTTGTATGTCACTTTTTTTTATTGCAGTGTGTAACAAGACGAGCAGATCGTACACCTGATGGTAAGCGCCACGTCTGCCCTAGATAGTTCAGTGCCAAACAGTTACTGTCTAAGCAGTTACTGTCTGGCACCGCCCTGCGCCCGCTACACCGAGACGAATATACCTAGTAATTTCACTAGCTTCAGTGCCCTTTCTATTTCACGGGAAAATATCTGGCACTGTGGTGGTACCCACCTAGACGGCCCAGTACAGGAACCTACCACCTGGTTAAAATTCATCTTTTATTCTTCTTGCAAAAATGAAATCACCATAACTTTAAACTATTAATTTGTAGAGTTCCCAATGGGTCGCTTGAAAAGAACGTCAAATAGTTTTTCTATAGAAAATAATCCCCCTTGTCCATCACACAATCTACTGTATAATTATTTTTGTAGATTTTAATTGCTGTAAGTAGTTGACTTACGCGCATCCCGAGATCTTAAAATACAATATTTAATTTTAGATTAGCAATTAGAATAATCGCTTAGCTTTATAAATATTGTCAAAAAGGCAGGAAATTAAATCCACTTCAACAAAATCAAAGTGGGCCAATGAAATGCTGTAAATAAACAATTTATCAAAACTTTTCTGGTAAAAAATATTTTAGATATTAATTTCCGGTTCAGACTTATCATAGATCCCACTATATTCTGTTAGCTCCAGATATTTTGGCTTTGTAAGCGATTTCTTATTGATATATGACATGATTACAAAGAAAGCAGCCTGCGTCATCTATACCAATATTAAAAATAAGAAAGTAAAGCCTGTGTGTGTTTCGATCGGTTGGACTTCGCAGTTGATGAGTTTGAGTGAATGAGTTTATGTATGCAAAGTCTGATATGGTACAAAGAGTCATAGAGAATAATATACTCGAAAAGCAAAGGGCTATTTCAAAGCTGGATGCAGTATTAGTGTAAGAATGAGGTCAAGGATGTAATAAATTATGGATAAGAATTATTAAGCTTTTTGTTTTATTTTGCGCGTTTACAGTCTGATCATAATGCTTTCCTTACATTTTTGTTTATAGTTGACAATTATATGTGTACAAGTATATGAGTGTATTGGGGAAAGAGATTAAAATTTTCTCGCTTAGTTTTTACTAATAGTAGTACTAGTACTACTAATAGTAGACAATAGGCTTTTATGTATATGAGTGTAGTAATGAAAGAAATATACAATTTCCTGTCACCAATACTCGGCCAGATAATAAAATTTGTAATTTTACAAAATCCGAGTCAACACCCCAGAGGTTATGGGTTCAATTTCCGCCTCGGCTCAGTAGGTAAAGGAATTTCCGCAAAAGGAGCTACACAAGTAACTTCTGGCTTTTCGGAAATTGTATAGATTAGTGTCCAAGGTAACAATTAAAGAGTCTCGAAGATCCAATGAGGCAACAATTATGTCAGCTCATTGCACGATTCATTACGCTTAAATGATGCTACATTAAGGAAGAACTGTGAAAAGTGAGATAGACGATCCATAGGTCGAAATTTAACCATATTTTGATGTGATTTTGAATTTTTTTTGCAATGCTTATCATGTCAATCATTAAAATTATAGCAAGCTCTTTTTATTAAGTATTAAGAATGTTGTATTTAATTAAATATTGCGTGATGTCTTATATCTTTCGCTCTACTCATCAATTAAACAAGTCAATATAATATTATGTGCACAATTAAGGTGAAATATTCAAGTCAATTAATTGTTTGAAATACTATAAAAAAAACTAGTCCCACTTAGGCGCTTTGCACACGGGCGGGGCGGGCCGGGCCGGTCAATGTCACCGCGAACGATAGCGCAAAGGGAATCCTATACTACCAACGCACATGAAGCGCAAAAAGACCGGCCCGCCCCTCGTGTGCAAAGCGCTTTAATAAATACCACATCTACTCAACCTTCTTACATCCAACCTCGCTACATTCAAAGACTCCGGCTGGTTTAGCATAATGCCAGACATTTTATACACACGAGTGCAATCCATCCCCGTCTTCCTCGCACGATCTTACAACCACGTGATGTACTGACATGCTTAAATAAATTCACTGGCATTTCTTTACGAATATTGTGTATATGACTTATTCTTTTGATGATTATTTTTTGACCCGCCCGCCTAGGCAAGCCATTACCGTTGCCCATAACGTTTCTAACATCAGATTGGTTTACTCCAAGCATCAAATACGTAGTCCGCGCGACACCTATATTATAAATTAAAAATGTTATGTTACTGACGTTGACAAAAACAAAGTAAGAACTTTGAACACCATGCCCTCCTTACTCACGGACAGAATCATAGCAGAACAGTAATTATGAAGTGCTACTGGGCTGTGGTCTTTCCGTCTGCGCCCCCAGTAGACGAATGCGACTAAAAAGTTTCGACTGCCCCTACTGGGGGCAGATTTGGTAGGGGCAGTCGGGAATAATCCTTCTTTAAGGAGAAGGTGTTTCCCCAGACGAGCGGCTAAGTATAAGATCCACTATGCTATGCTTAATAACTATAAAAGTCATTATCAGATTCTAGTGTCTCCTAGATGATTCAGACACAAGCCATTATAAAAATCACTGTTTTCTAAAATCACCTAGAGAGACTCGAATCGAAAAATATAGATAATATAAAATATGAATGTACTATCCGGTTCAGATCCTATTAGGAACCTCTTGGAATGGAGCGAAAAATTACGTCAACTGCGTTTGTCCGTAGCGTAAGCAAGCAACGCAAAATAATATCTGTGTATGTGTAAGTCATCACATCACGCAGCTGACGTAATTGTTCGCTCAATTCCAAAAGGTATTATCCTAATAACATTTGAATCTGATAATACTCGTACCTATATAAAATTTGTTTTCCTGCTTTTACTTTAGCATTAATGTCAGACATTTTATACACACGAGTGTAATCCATCGTGAGCTCTGAACATGATCCTACAACCCTTGATATACGTACAGTATGCTTAAATAAATTCACTGGCGTTTCTTTAGAGGGGTGGAATGTAGTGTAGATAAATGACGAACACTTTTATTGATGAGAACTTTTTGAGAGAACGACTAGCTTCTCCGCAGGTGAAAGGAAGACTTTATATGGACTAGTTTTACAAACTTGAACCAATTTTTTTTACGTAATAAGTTTAAGAGGACATACTAAGGGTGAGAAAATTCAAAATTGGGTTTTTGTAAAATCTATTGCTGTCGCGCAGTGCCCGAACAACCGAGCTATCAATGTGTGAGTGAGACTGTCAATGTTTGCGTGCCACGCCGCCCCCACGCCCCGCGCCCGCCTGCACACAGCCATAGAGAAATAACAATAGAAGAGGGGGCATATGCTAGGTCTCCTCCTCCGACAAAAATTCAAAAGAGTAGAAAGTTGTAGTTCTAGACACTCCACGCTAGAGGGCGCTGGAATCAGTACGCGTTCAGATTTCACTACGAACGTACATTGCCGTCAGTATTTGACATGACAAAGTAAAAATATGTATTATAATTTTACTACTAATACTGCCATCTAGTGTCAAGTAGAATGTCTACTTTTTATAGGGGCCGTACTCAGGAATAAAATAAAAAACCACAACATATTAAATTACAATCATGAATGAAATATAAATATTCGTAGGATTGTTCGCTATAGTTACTTTTTTCAGTATAAGTTGGAAAAAAAAACAAATAATTTATTAGTCTCTAATAATATTATTAAACACTATAAAATATTTACCGCTTTATCGAAAAACGTAATTAAAAATAAACCGTTTCGGACGAATGTCTTATTTTTAGCAACTATTTTAAACAGACATCAGAAATGACGTCATGTAAAGGAAAAATCGTTGACATACTTACTTACTACTTCGGAGGAGCGAGGCTTTCCTAACACAAGTATCATCTGATTACTTTCTGGGAATCCCCGGCAGTTTATTGTAAATGATTTACATAAATAAAATACATTTTTTTTATTTTTTATTTACTTAATTATATATAATTAATGTTGTTCCCAACTTATACTGAAAAAAGAAAATAGCGAAAAATCAAGTTCAAATATTTAGATTTCATTCATGTTATTGAATATGTTGCGCATTCTGGGCCTAAGTTACTATGGCTTTCTGGCATTTCCCTTTAATTACGTGTCCATGAGGTGCAAAAATTACACCAAGTAGGTATTATTATTATTAATTGCTTAAATTTAGAATTAAAAGGTTTTGACATGAAAACATTTCCTTCCCTAGATTTCCCTCCGCCCTAAAAAATAGGTGGCTCATTTCCATTAACCGCAAAGATTGGTCACCAAGAAAATATTCAAAAATATGCTCTCTTCATTTTGATAAAGAATAAGGACAAGAAAAGGATTAAATAGAATAAGAGAAGGCACTGTACCAAAAAACCGGTACCTGTACTTTATTTTACTTTTTTACCTTAGTCGGTCCCTGGACTCCCTGGCAAAAGTATCTTAAGTAGAAGTGCTGCCACCTGCTAGTGAGTAGGACAAATGTTAAGAAGCAGTGCTTAGCATGCTTTGGCATATCACCACTTAGTTTTAATATTCACCACTACGTACTGGTGTGGCGTTGCACATTGTGGACACATCATTCCTTATAGAAAACAAGATATCGCAAGTCTACTATTGGTATTTAGTCTGTGCACACAGCTAAGAAGGAATAGAACAAAAGAAAAGATATCTGCTTACCTATAATATAAAAACGATAAAATAAATGTTCACGGACAATGCAAAGGAAAAAACAGGTCACTAATTTCGACAGATAGTATTAAGTCTTGCTGGTACAGTGGCTACGTACTGCGCATCGTCACTGATAGGTCCGTGGATCGGATCCGACGAGTACCCCTATCGCTTTTTGTGAATTTATTCGCATTTGTTAATAGGAACTTTCCACGAGTACCTAAAGTTATAAATGTTTAGTTCTTTTTTGTATATATTTTTAAAAGATATATTAGTCCAGTCAACGAAGCTCTAACTTAGCCATTTTAGATGAAAAGCTGAAACTGGTGCCAAAATTTTTGTTAAAGACTCCGTAATAACATACTAAAAATGCAGGGTCGTGAGTCACCGGGGTCATTGAAAAAAAAATGGAAAAGGGTGTAAAAATTACTTTTTCCTAAAAATCTCGGAAACTAACAAAAATATGAGAAAATGTTTCAGACAAAAGATGTAGAAAATTACTTTTTCTACAGAAAAGGTCATTATCAATTTACGCTTATCGCGCACCGTTTGCTAGGAAATCGAGTATATAGTGCACTTATTGATGTTGAACCAAATCAATAAAAATAAGACGGAAATGTCTGGGGATATCGAAGAATGCATAAATATAATTTTTAATTGAAAAATTTGTAAAAATTCTATTGAAACGAAAAACATTGTGCGAATTTTCGCATTTTGTACGCGATTTCCTAGGAAACGGTGCGCGATACGCGCAAATTGATAATAACCTTTTCTGTAGAAAAAGTAATTCTCTACATTTTTTGTCTGGAACTTTTTCTTATATTTTTGTTAGTTTTCGAGATTTTCAGGAGAAAGTATTTTTTTCACCCTTTTCCATTTTTTTTCCTATGACCCCGGTGACTCACGACCCTGCATTTTAGTATGTTATTACGGAGTCTTTAACAAAAATTTTGGCACCAGTTTCAGCTTTTCATCTAAAATGTCAAAGTTAGAGCTTCGTTGACTGGACTATATGGCTTTCTCTTGTGGCAAATGTAACACTCAAGCAAAGGTAAAGGACATGGTTCAATGCTCGGTCTGTGACAAAAGATATCAGACATCTTCGTGGGGCTAGTGGTTTTGCCAGTTTTTTGCGAAATAAGTAAGTAAAACCTATTTTCTATTTTTCTATTTTCGAGAAATATTGGTCATCTTCAAAGTGCCATAGCTTGGCTTCTATGAAGTCAAATAGAGCTGCCTCCAGTTGTAGGTACTTTAATACAGTTTATAAGTGTAGTGTGTCGTTCACAAAAAAACATAGTTTTGGCCCTGGAGATCAAATAGTAAAAAAAGTCCCAAAATTTCGAAGATTTTCTCGATTTTCTCAGTTTCCACAGGTTTTTCGAAGTTGCAAATTTGAAATCACATTACTCTAACAGATACAATATACTTAAAATGCAGAACTACATCACGCTTTGCGAATTTAGCTTCTTTTTTTGTCTAAATCCGACGGCCTATTCGAGGCGTTTAAGTATATAATTCATAAAAAATTGTCAAGAAAAAGTTTATCAATTACATAATACCTTCCAACAATAAAACATCACAACAATTTGCTAAATGCACTTCACGCAAAATATTCTAACTGGAAATATCGATATCGATGAACAACACTAGGATATCGATATAACTATCGACTACGTCACGTCATAGAGAGTATACGTATTAGTCCGCGTCTCCCCAACCTCAAGCCTCCCCCGCAGAGCGCGATAGAGACAACTGCAGCTTGGACCGAAAATACCTATTAAAAGTACGGAAAATCAACGTTTCGTAGTCCCCTGATTTCTCCTCCAAAACTTGACCGATTTAACTATTTTTTTCATCAAAAATTAAAGAAAGGCTTTGACCGTGTTCCTATGTTTTCCTTTTTTAATTAAATCTAGTTAAATTTGTTTTCTGGATGTTTAAACACAGCGGAAAATCTGGCCATTTTTTTACATTTTTGAAGGTTCATATCTCTCTTAATTATTAATTTATGAAAAAAAGGAAAACATAGGGACATGCAAATAGTGGTCATAGATTTTTGGAAAAAAAAAAATTTCACTAATGGCATTATCCAGGGAGAAAACAGGGGACAGCGTTTGTATGGAAAAATGGCTCCTGCCTTTCCTCTTAACTGTTTTGGATTCGGATCTCGGATCCGGGGATTGAACCCAGCACACATTGCACAACCTCCAGGGATTAGGAGCAACAAATATAAAGTTCTATTTAAATTAGTAAAGATGCATAACCGGCATGTGTCAGTTAAACGTCTGAGGCCTCGACTTCGAATTGTGCGGCAGCGGGAGCGGCGACGCACGCAGGCGCACTGCGGTCACCGCTTGACGCGGGCCGTCAAGAGCGGTACGATGCTGTCAAGCGGTAAACCGCAATGCGCCTGCGTAAGCTGCCGTTCTGGCTGCCGCCCCGCTGTGTTCAAGAACGGGTCTATGGGATTCCATACAAAACATCCCGCCGCTGCCGCGAAATTCAAGGCCGAAGCCTGAGGGTCGCTACGGGGTTACTCTGTAAGTTTTAACAGGGCAGGAACAATAGGAACAAAATTGACCAATCGTCTCGTCCCTTTTTCAAACGAGTTCACTAATAAACGCTATAATGTAATCAATGCGTTGTCAGACGTCGGCGAAGAGACGACAACGAGATTATGCCGGCCCGAACCGGACAAATCCGGATAATTACGAACGGTGGCCCACGGGAATTAGTTGTAAGCTGAAATCGGTTCGTTACTAGTAATGGAAATGGTGGGATTCGGGGTTTAGTCGAGTGAATGAGGGCAAGTTGGCATTTTGATTCTTAAGATGTTCGTGGGTACAGTTTTCCGCACAAGTGACCATTTCACATCTCAAATTGGTAATCACAAAATTTGTTCCTACGCAATGAAATTAGATGTTTAATTTCGCAACTGGATTTATAAAAACACCTTTGAACTTGCCAGTAATAACATATTATTTAATCGCGTACATAGTAACAGCCTATAAAATTATTTCTAAGCCCAAAGTAAACGACTCCATTATTGAAATCAAGTCATCGCTACATTGATAGACCTACTGCTTGCCAAATGCGGGTTGGAGAACTTGGAGATCACAAGACATCAAAAAACTGACACCAATTTTTCTCGAACTGATTTTATTAAACCCAGGACTTTGAGATAGAGGATCTTTAATCATATAATCTGTATATATTTTCACCGCTATGCCTGGCATCAGTTTGCAAATCGTCACACTCAACCTGGCCAGAGAGCATCCTACACAACGTTTCTACCGAGATGCGGTCTCCACCTTACAGCCCGTTTACCCCAACGCTTTTCGTTTCTGGGGTGGCGAGTCAGCATGAGGTATTCCATAAGATGAAGTATAGTTTAATATTCCAGGCTGCGCTAATTGCTGTCGAAACTATTGACGCTTGCGACCCGATTGCTCGTTCGACCGTGCCTCGCTAATTTTAGCACACCTCAGGGGTGGGATAATTTTAACATCAATAGCCAATCTGCGTCATCGCCGAAATAGACAGGACTTTAATCATCAGTCAGTGTAGATTCCTGTGAAATATACGACAGACTGTTTGATGCTACCGTAAAAATATATATAAGAATTTGTTATTTTTTTTTAATATCTTATTTTTGGCGGCCGTTACCGTTTAGTTATTCTTCTTCTTTTGGTGCCTTTCCAACTAGTGAAGGTTGGCAGTCATTTCCGCATATCTGGCCTTATCCTGTGCGAGTCGGAATAGTTGGGCAGCCGACGCAATCCCTGTTCACTCCCTTATGTTGCACAACCATGACTTTTTCCTGCGTCCAGCCCGACGCTTATCAGCGTGTTAAGGTAATGTTAACCGTTTAGTTAACATTACCTTAACACAGCTAAAGCGGATTCCACCTGGTAGACTACAGATGATCAGATTCGAGCCGGGAATCGAACTCACGACTTTTGCGTATCATACCCGATCGACTTAGCCACTGATTCACGGAGGTGGTCCAAAGTTACTTTGCATTTTTTATATAAAATAAAACGGACCACCTGGATGGTAAATCATCAAGCACATCGATTCATTTTCATTGGACTTTCATTGCTGGTACTCGCAGAAACATAAAGGATTTTATCACTAAAGGTTTACTAAATATTTCTGAAGGTTTTTAATTTTAAAATTTTACTCCGTTTGTGAATTTCTTTAATTGGAATTGTACAAATAATTAAAGGACAACGCAAGATGTTGTATGGGCTCTGTCCCCACCCACCAACAGACTTGGCACTAGTTTCAATATTATTATGACATTCCATAAAAAGACAAATAACCATTTTTAATCCAAAAAATGACGGGGTATTCAAAAACAATAAAACCGTCCTTATGCCGTACGCCTAAGATTCAGAATTGCGCTGTAAGTGTCTAGCTTCAAGTAGACTCGACTGTAAAATATTTTTAGGATTATATTTTGATTGAACACTTTTATTTAGGCCAGGGTGGTTACTCTTGATCGCCTGCACATTATTTTCACAATTAACTGTGTCAAAAAAATACTTGAAAAATTCAACATTCAAATTCGATTTGCGTGAAATCCCCATTCCTACGGCGAATGTCGTCATACAAAAAAAAGATCAGTATGGCAAGAGGTATAAATAGAGATACGTTTGAAATCTGTTGGTGGGTGGGGACGCTCCTTTGCATGGTTCTTTCCTTTAACATTTTCTATTGCTTAGTATGATAAATGTTATGCATGCGGTGTTTTCCTCTTCTGTTGGAACTTACATTTTTGCGAAACTAATGGAATGTCACGTGTTTTATTCATATGAAAGTTAATTCGTAGTAGGAATTTTAAGAGCTCAATTAGCTATGCACTATGAAGAAAAACTGTTTAATGTATTGTATTTTAAATGTTTAGTGTTATAACTGTTGGAAAACCGAATAAATAAATAAATAAGTGATCGTCGTCGCCCATATGAACATTTGCAACTGAGAGAGAGGCATTCACGTTGTTTCTCTGTTCCGTGGAGGAAAAAATATCTGACAATAAAAATATCGTTCGATATAAACCGGCTTGTGTTTCAGCAAAATGTTAGAATCTTTTATTATCTTCGGCTATGACAGATTTAGATGGAATCCGATCCAGCGGTTTATCGTGATTTGAATAAAGACGTTGATTTTATTCATAATTTGAATTATTATTCGAAATTTAAAGGATTTTAAGATTAACTGGTAATAAAGGCAGCATATTATTCAGTAAATGAAATTTCGTAGAGACGGTATTTTGACTATTAATAACTATTAAGGCTTTTATTATCTTATTTTTTTTTAAATATTAAGTATTATTCACATAGTAATTTTTTTATCTTTTTTGAATTCTTTTTGGCCAGAAATATTTTTTTAAGTCAATAGATTATTATCTAACACCACGACCTTCACACTAAGAGCTTACGTAGCGGTTTTTAATCACGTCCGCTGCGGTTAAAAAACCAGTATTTTATTTCCACAGCGCCACAACAGTGATTGTCACTTGCTAAAACAAGTTAATAAAGAATAAATATTTTGTTGCACAGTACGTGACGTCACCCATGACTTTACTTCCACCTGTGGACCTTTAAAAACAATTTTTGAAAATGCAAATAGGTTTCTTCTTGGAAATATATATTTGTAAATATCAGATTTACAGGTAAAAAGTTGGTAAAGAACTAACCTTTTTTTTGATTTTAGTCAACAAGTTACTGGCTAAACTAAAACACCCCGAATAATCGCCAAAACATAAATCGCACCTAAACTTACTTCCTCCTAGCAAAGAAGATTGCTCTAGATTGATACAAAATCGGATTTCCTCCGAGAGATAATTCACCAATAAGTATTAGCCCCTGTTTCAATTTCTCCGAGAACCAGGCAAACTGGTTGTTTACAATAAAATCGATTCGTAGATTCTTTCGTGCGCAAATTAGAGTTGTCGTGATTTGTTTTCAAGTTTGTTCTGGCGATGGAGATTTATTTGTGATTCCACATTTTTCCTGTCTCGTCGGTTTTTTGTTGCTGTAATTACGAAATTCGTTTTAATTTTTTACAGTTACCACCTAGGTTTTTGTCATATTCTGTAGGGAATGGGCAAAATATCGATTAAAGGTAATTGAAACTTGGGGCTTATTAAAATCTATATTTTGACGCTCGTCGTTTGGATTACTAGCTACGATTACTTCTAGGATTAAACCAATCGTGAATCCATTGCCTACATTATTGTGAGTATCAGAATTAACAAACGTTCCAAAAACATAGAGTAGAGACTTTTTAAATAAGCTCCATTTAAAACTAAAAAATATGTCATCAATATACCGTCGTACACATAAAAGAGAATATTCACAATGCTCAATCGGGCAGTTAGTGCAGTCATTGAAGCGAAAAATACGGTCTTACCTCCGAATTTTTTTACTGTGAACCGATTTGCATGAAATTTTGGAATTAGGCTCTTCTTACCCTTAACTTCAAAAGTGAAAATGATCTGAACTCCGCCTATTATTTTTAAGGGGTGTTAACAACCCCTTAATGGAAAAATTTACATTGAGCCATTTTATCGCTAGAAAACATGTCTAATCGTAAGTGGTGAAATTGTAAAGTATTTTCTAACATGATTACCTCATATTAAAATAATTTTCAACCCCTTGAAAATCTTACATCCTTTGCAAACAACCCCTATATTGAAAAAATCACAAAAAAATACTTTGGTATGACATAAAAAGATGTAAGTATAGAGTAAGTAATATTTTATATTCTCTATAATAATTATCAAATATTAGGGGGTTAACCCCTTTCAACTCTTGAAAAATACCCCTTGATAAAAAAAAAAAAATTTTTTTTTTTATAAATTGAGAATGATTTCAATATTATTCCACACTCTCGAAAATGATTATCATATTCTTTAGCTTTTCTACCCTTAAAACTACCCCTTAGTTACTAAGTAGAACAAAATATGATAAGTTTTTGGACCATAACTACTTCAATTTTCATGCTATCACAATTCATAAAAAACCATTGTAAAGGTAATTAAGAGAGCTACAACATCCTATAATGCAATATATAGTAAAAAACTTTTTTCTAAAACGGTGAAGGGTTAAAAAGGGCTTAAGAGAGGCTGTGATTGCGGTGCCCCGCGCTCTTTAAACAACCATATCTCCGTCAATTTTTGTTTGACAGAAAAAACAAAAAAACCAAATTGTTCGTCAGAAAAATACCTAAATTTTTAATCCGTACACTTTTATACGTATCTGTCGTCATTTTTGAGATATTATGAAAAGAAAGTGGGTTTTTTAAAAATTTGAAATTTTGATTTTTTATTTAATCGTGACTTTTTTGAAAAATATGTGTCCTGAAGCAGCCAAACTGATAATATCTATCAAACTCTTCATAATAAAGTTATTTCTAGGCGGAATACGATTAATTTTAATTTTGGTGGAAATGGCACTTATGAAACCCATTGATTTTATAGAAAAAACATTAGATGCTTCCCTTATTTGCAATACAGCTCACTTATTTTACGCGCAAAAGACTTTTAATAGTGCTCATTTTAAAGCTTATTTCAAGCACTACAAAACCCTTTTGTATTAGAATGCATAAAATGCATCTGCTCGCCGCTAGATGGCATTGACCACATCGATTAAATTTCAGACAGAATAAAAACGGCTTTGATCTTTAATATCTAGCTTAATATTGCACTTAGAATACTTTATAAAAATTCAAATTGTTCATTGTTTTACCTGCTACAATTTTGGTCTTTATAAAATTTTCGATAAAACGTATATTTTTGGAGATATTTGCAAAAAACCGATGAAATAGGGTAGTGACACCGGTTTGCCGGCCAGCACCAGTTTCCGACCACTTCACACGTTTTTTTGAATAATAGATAAACTATAGACAGCTCATTTCTAATTTCGCGCCAGTCGACCTGGACAAACTCCACGGTTCTTAATCCAATAGCATGACTTTATAATTTGCGAACTGAGCCCTCAGTCGCCATTTCAAAATTTGGTGTGTTGACACGTGACAAATTTAGCAAAAATAATTGCAGGTGGATCGATTTTCAAATGTTAGATTTTGAGTGTTACTATTATTTTATAGGGGTTTGATTTGGTTTGTGTGTAGGATAAGATGTTTAATTTCAATATTCAAGTGCCCAAACTCACCAAACATTTCATAATTTGTAATATATTTGGTGGTCGGGCAATAGGTTATCGATTCATATCAAAATCTAGTTTCCGACCGGGTGGTCGGAAAACCGGTTTATTTACGTCATTTTTCTTTGCCTACATTGCGGAAACCTTAAATGCACCAACATAGATTCATTTACATTTGTGAACAGCTAGGAATTTGTGACCTGACAACCAGTTTCCGACCGCCAGTATACCTCATAGTTTCAAAGATAATGACCTTTAAAAATACCAAAAGTTTAGCGGCCGACAACCGGTGAAAACAAACCCTGTTAACGGCCGTCTTTAACAGGCAGTCGATAACTAGTAAAATTGTACCTGTTTTCGGGCCGTTAAAAAATCCTACTTTTTTCCTACTATATAATATTATATGTATGTATTATGTATATGTATGTATATAATATAATATTATAAATGCGAAAGTCTGGATGTTTGGAAATTTCGATGTTTGGATGTTTGTTACTCAATCACACTTAAACGGCTGAACGGATTTAGATGAAATTTCGCACACGTATAGTTTATAACCCGGATTAGGACATAAGGCTATAAAATTCTTACGGGAAACGTCTTATTCCTGCGGGAATATCAATTTTGAAACTTCTGAACCGATTTGAATAATTCTATCACTGTTGGAAAGCTACACTATCCCCGGTCAACATAGGGTACTATAATTGATTCCGGAAATGAGGGGGGAAGGGGGGGGAAATTTGAAAAAGGGGATTACGCGCGTGTGAAACCGCAGGCGGAAGGCTAGTAAGATAATATAAAAAAGATAGAAGAGAAGAGAGAAACATAATATAATTAGTAATAAATAAAACTTTATTTGAACTAGGAAATTAAACGCACCCGATAAATACTAAACATTTAATTAATTTCTGTTTGTTACATTTTTTGTTTGTGTTTTTGTTTTTTCGCGCCTCGATGGTCTAGTGGTTTAAGTACCGGGCCGAGATCGCGGGGTAATGGGTTCAATTCCTGGGTCGAGCTAACTTTGTGTCGGTTTTTTCGAACACTGCTCGGGTTTGTGATCACCATTCCACATTTGGCAAGCGTGGTGATTAAGCCAGTACCCATAATTGTAACGATAACTTGATTTCAAGGATGGAGGCCTTTGCTTTACAGGGAAGCATGCCGGCAGAACGGAGTTCCAAGATCCACTATATTATAGGATAGGCTTTTCAATCGTGTTCCAAATCAAAAGAAATCAACAAATATGACCTTTTGGTTACTCAATTGTATTTTTAGGTCGCAAAAGAGAGTAAAAATATACCGCTTTTTTGGTTTCATTAACTGTTTCACTTTCATACTATAATATACCCTATGGCTATTGAATAAGACTCATTTTTCTACCGTAAATTAGGTGGTCGATAACCGGTGCACAGGTGGTCGATAACTGGGCCAAACGGCCGATAACCGGTGTTTTTGCTAGTTTTACGAATAATTCATTTTTTAAAATTATGTATCACTGCTACGTTTATAAACGTTAGGTTTTATAAAACTAGACTATTGTAAGATCAAATGTAAATTTTTTGGAAAATCTTGACGTACAGCATCATGATAGAAATCAACTCTGAAGTCAACAAGTCGCTTAAGTGGTCGCAAACCGGTGTTCCTACCCTACGTGAAAAAATTGCGAATTTTCAATTGCCAATTACTTGAAAAGTATTGAATTTTTTGAAAAACTGTATAGATGATTTTTTGCTTAAAATTAGGCCTTCTATCGATATCCGAGGTTATTTTGATAAAAAAATAATTTACCCCCCAGAAGGGGTGGCAACCCCCCCTATGGTGGTTGCGGAGTTCAAATCATTTTCACTTTTGAAGTTAAGGGTAAGATGAACCTAATACCAAAATTGTATGCAATTCGGTTCACAGTAAAAAAATTCGGAGCTATAATGCTTCAATGACTGCACTAAGTGAGTATAGATTGGACTATAGTTCTATATCCGGGTGGAATACTATCCGGTAAACCTACGATTGATCCGGCTTACGGCAGGCACATTGGCATACCTAATCCATTTCACAGCTTCGCTTTACTATCAAACAAGTACTTCTTGCGAAAGTAGCTTTGTCTGTCTGTTTGTTACGCTTTCACGCTTATATTAATAAACAGATTTTCATAAAAATAACATAAAGTATAACTTAAAAAGGATATAAGCTACGTTTTATCTTTATCTTTGGTAATTTAATTCCAGAAAGTTCCCAAATCGACTGTTCCTGTTTTTTTTTTGTAATGCGATTTTAATGATTATTTTTTGTTTAAGAGCTGGTCCATGTGATATGTATTTTTTACACTAGTTACATCAGTTCCACTGACAGACACGCAGCCTAGCATGCTGGTAAGCGGTCACTGCGGCCTATTCCATTAAACGACACTTACACTATCTATTTAAAGTCATTTACTTTATTTTTATTAATAAAATTGTGTCAGACAAGTTTTGAATGCCATATCACATTTTTTTTTTTTGTAATTTAAAAGTAAAACGCCTGCATGTTAGATTTTGTTATTCTCTTAGTAGATTAGTAACATCAAAAGTATACATTTAAGTGTTTATGAGGAATACTTTTCCTTTTCATTTGTATAGAATTCGTCCGTCAATTACCCCGCACATGTCTTTAGGCTCGGGTTGTATACAAACAGCGCGCGTCTCGCCCTGCGCCATTCACTATCTCATTACCGCGATATCTGGCAGCACGTACACGATAGGAAATGAAGTCGCTAGCAACCTTTACACCTCTGACACACCCAGACACGCTTAAAATTTGCCACCACATAGGCTTTAACCTGTTTCACTTCCTGTTCCTTGTTGGCAACTAGATGCTTAAAAAGAAAAAAATTCTTTATTCGCAACTATAAATAAAAATGTCTTTTTCGCAACCGGTTGCGAAGTTTGGTTGCCAAGACGGCCGAAAAGAATTTGACGTACTCTACATCAATTTACACGCATATTTTTGTTTGGGCACAGCTCCATACAAATTCTGGCCTTGTCCTTAAGAACGTCCTTTTTTCAAAATTTGCGCGTATTTTTTTCTGTGGAAAATTCACTTTCATTATTTTATTAGGGCCAATACACAGCCTTGTTGTATTTTTTTAGGTTCTCTTTTATTTCAATATTTACAACACGAGGATTATTTAAACAGTACATTAACATTAAGTAGTCTGTACAGTTGCTTAGTATCTTTAAATGGATTAGGCCGTAGTGGCTGCTTACTATCAGGTGTGCTGCGTGCCTGTCTGACAACAGATATAACTACAAAACAAATGTGTTAATAAAAACCCGCCATGCGTTACTAATAACACGTTCAAGGATAATTATTTATTTACCAGCAGCGATTAGTGTGTACAAGGCTTCAAAGCCTGTTGGTGTAAGAGCTCCCCTGCTACGATCCGTGTCAAGCGCGATACACGCGCTTAAGTTTAATGAGTATTCCACACACGCATGATAGTTCAAGGCAGGTCTCGGTCGAGGACTGAGAACAGCGCGCCCTTGGTTATAACATACCATTTTGTATTATTTCACAGATGTGCACGCGAAAATGTATTTTGAAATAAAGTTCATTATCAATTCTACCATAGATGCTGATAGTATGGTTGTCCCCTTTAAAAAAACTCACATCACTATCGGTGTTGCCAGTGACCGATAATACAAAGACACATGAAGAGCTAAAACAGTGTAATTTTTATAGAAAAATTACAGGACACTTGAAATGAAATGCTCGAGGACAAGAGGAGCCTACTGTATGCTGTGTTGAGCGATGCTTCCTGGTTATGTACGGTCAACAGCACATCACGGTATACACTTGCAGTTCAATAATAGCACTTATGCCCCCAACATAAGAGCGGTACAAAGTCCAAAGTGTTACGTCTGACGTGCTTTTGACTGTACATACTCCTCTATGGATCAGGTAGATTGCGGTTCTGGCTGCCAACTGAAGTGACTTTAAAAAATAAGCAAATCTCTAAATGGAACTAAAGGGTAAAAAGGAAAAAGTAGAAAAGATTTTTATTAAATATATAAATCCTCTTGAGAGTTTTATCTGGGGAAGTCGGGTAAAAATGAATTCTGTAAAGTTGAAAAGAGGTTGTGTATAATGTAACTTCTTTTGTTTACTGCATAATAACCCGTTTTATTTTGTTACAATTTCTTCGTTGGCACTGTTTGCCTGCGCTTGTAATCCCATTATTGCCGTCCATTGCTTCCAATGACTTCTAAGTAGGGCTATCAGAGTAGTTTTTCTTTTATATTAGTCTTTCGCTTGGCGAATGTAAGGTTTAACAATTATATGAAAAAGTATTTCAAAGTATATAAAATATTATAATATCACATAGTCAACTTTTCGAGTCTAAAGCTAAAGAAAAAAAATTAAGAAGAATAGAATGCACGCCTCGATGGTCTAGTGGTTTAAGCACATGGTTAAGATCTCGGGGTCCTGGGTTCAATTCCCGGGTCAAGCTAACTTTGTGTCGGTTTTTTCGGACACAGTTCAGGTTTGTGATCACCAATCCGCATTTGGCAAGCTTTGATTAAACCAATACCCACCATTGATTTCAAGGATGGAGTCCTCTGCCCTGCAGTGGGACATTAATAGGCTGGTACTTTACTTTTTAGGCTAACCAAATTTCATCCAATGTTGTTAAATAGTTTTTGCGTAAATTAAAAACGAAAATCAATATTTTTCTCGATTAAATACTTTTAGAACCAATTTGGACATGTACCTATGTTGTAGTATAGTAAACTTTACTTTTTCTTTAAATCCGAAGGTTAAAATTGTTCCGGGAACGTCCTAGTTTAAAAGATTAGCGAGTAATGGTCTCAAAGTGATCATAATGGATAAAAAACCAAGCTCAATTAAAATAAACAAAAAAAATCAATACAATCAAAATCTTACTGTGCAATAGAACGATTGACAACCCTACCATAGATAAAGATTAGCAATCCGAAGAGTCATCCAGGCCAGTCTGCAATCTATTGTCTATTTTTCCTGTTCCCTGTTTCTGTTTACTTCGGCCAAACAGATAAGTCACGTTCTCGATATAAATACGGTATTGTCGAGCCTGTTACTAAACGTTTACTAGAAGGATTTACACGGTATTTGAGCTTCTTTTGTTAATATGAAGTGTCTATACTAATATTAGAAAGAGGAAAGATTGGTTTGTCCTATTGAATAGGCTACGAAACTACCGAACCGATTTGAATAATTCTTTCACTGTTGGAAATCTACACTATCCTCGAGTGACTACTTTTTATCCTAAAAATTTTGGGAAAAGGGAGATACTTGAAAAATCGCGGCGGCGGCCGCTAGTACGAGTATGTACTAAATTACTTCTCCTTTTATAGCTACTTATAAAAATTGTTCGTGCGAAGTTGATAATAAAAGGATAATAAATGATGATCTATGTGTTAGCCATGGTGCAGAGAGATCCTGTCTGTCAATCAAAATGGGCTAGCTTGACCGGGAATGTACCACCTGCTTACCCGTTTTGTTGTTTTGCGCTTCGTTTGGTGAGTTGGCTTAACGCCCTCCGGCGGGACCGGCGGCCAATCTCCAAAATTAAGCTTCAGGAGCCGGCAAACATCTTGACACTCGATCGACGGAATAAGGGAAAGTTCGTGCATGTGCACTTGCGCATGACCAATAGCACGCGCGAATCTCCCGACACCGCACATCTCAAAATTCGCGTTCTGCGCAATCCCCATTGCACCAGATTTTAAATATGCTTGCCGGGCACTATACTACGCAGGATTTATTAAAGGGCAAAAGTGATTGCGCAGGCACAAGTGTTCTCTCGGCCGCTGGCTACCCCCACACTCGCCACCTCCGCCGCCGCCCGCCTCGACCGCTCAAAGATCGCGGCGGGCGGCCGGCGGGCGGGCGGCCAGCGTGCACGCGGCGGGCACGCGGCGAACACGTCGGGAGCCCGCTGTAGGACCACACCCGCCAAATGTGGGGTCAGCCTAAGCCTTTACCGTCACAATACGATGGAATAATAGCCTTACACGACGAATAAATATCAGGCGCAGGACCAACGGCCTTACATGATTTTTGAGAAACTAACTTGACTTGGGGGTGTTTTAAATTGCCTACATTCCGACTCCTGACTAGGACAGGAAAATAATTGAAGCTTTTTATTCAAAATATACTCAATATTTGGAATATAAATCTTCAATTATTAGGAATTTGAATTTGAGTGGGTGTCAGCCGCCCGGGGCGGAAGACAATTCTGCCGCCCTTTTTTTTTGCCCCTCCAGGCAGTTTTGCCGCCCCCTGAAGAGTGCCGCCCGGGGCGGACCGCACCCCCCGCCCCCTCATCGCTACACCACTGCCCCAGGCACGCCAAAGCTTTGAAGTGCGACCTTTATCATGTGTTACACTATTAATAATATGGTCTATAACCTACTAAAATAGTCAACAGAAATTTCAAACCGAAGATATTTATTGAAATAGGTTAATACGCAGGTACTTGAAATATTTGAAACAGCAAACTTAATTAAAAATGCTATTAAGTAAACGAGTTCTCACGTAACTTTAATATAAAGCCTACCTCAGACATTTCATTGTTTCTTTGGAGAAAATACAGAGAACATTGCAGAAGTGTTTCATTATTTAGAAGCTGATGTAATATCAGAGTAGTTGGATGCACGTTGTGAAATATATATGAGATCTCTCCAAACATCTAAGTAATTTTGACTTATGTTCATGCATCTTTGAAAACTTTTCTCATTTCTCCATCAACTTGTAGTGTTCTTGTATGTTGATTTAATAAACTTTAGGGAATATTAATTTGTAGTAAACACAAAATAACTTTTACTTTGCGCTAGTTTCACAACTACTAGATAAATTCCTGTTCTATTGTTATCTCAGATTTGTCTGAAATTAAAAACAGTACCTACAGTTTAAAAATTTTTTTTTCTACTTGTAACCTGTGTATCTTTCCTCCTCTAGACTAAATAACGTAAACAAGATGATTTTCTTTCCTAAATGATAAAGAGTTGCAAAAGTTTTGTAACTGCCTGTCTGCTTCTATTCCGCTTATACTCGTAAAAGTGTCAACATTCTATAAAAAGTATCTTCATTAAAAACCGAACTTGCCTTGTTCAATTTCCCAAGCACCACTTTTAAGCTGCGACCCGAAGTCGGCATAAATTCTATTTGACGCGGCTCGTCCCGCAGGTCGCTCGTTTGTCGGGAACGGCCACATTGTGAATCATATTCGACAGCTTATATTGCTTCATTTCCTGTCGTATAATAATCTTATAAGCTACAAACCATAACAACTGATTACTATAATTTGGGTGTTCTGTGTTGGAGTTGCTAGTTGTTTAACCTGTTGCTATTTGAAAAATTGAGGCAAGAAGTAATAAGACTTTTAATAAAGGTACAAGAATTTTATAGTGTGAATAAGCGTGTAAGATGGTTTTGATCTAAATGTACGAGCAAATGATAATCTCATACAGTTATATTATCCAAAAGTAAGTTTATCTGGTGTATAAGCACAGAATATAGTACTAACAACCAACGAACCAAGAATATAAAATAAACATATTTGCTTAAAAATGAACAAAAATCTATTCCTTAAAAATTCAATTTCCCAGGCACCACTTTAAACCCATCCGGGAATTTTAAGCTGCGACCCGAAGTCGGGATAAATTCCATTTGGCGCGGCCTCTCTCGCGGGTCGCTCGTTTGGCGGGAACGGCCACATTGTGAATTGGATTTGACGCCACTTATTTCGCTTTGTTTCCTGTATAATGTTGCTCAACCACTTAACGTGATTACTATTTTTTTCTATAAAGGTAAAATAAAGGTCAGTTTTATTTCTCTTCGGTCGTTTTAGAATGATGTCCCAAATCTATTTGGAGATTTGAGACGATTTTTTCTTCTGCTAAGTAACGGTTAATGTTACATAACCCCGATATAAATATATTCGCAAGTAGAAAGGAATTTATTTTATTTACTTTCTACTCGGGGGCAAAAGTAAAATCGAAAGACAAATTATGTTCAAATTCGACTTACCTATACGTTTTATACAAAAAAAAAGACCTTTAGCAAAACCTAGACCTGAGTAATAATGTAAGCCACCAATCTGTAATAAAACTTCAATGTCCAATTAACCATTTTTCACAAAGTAGAATGCGTTCAAGTATCATAACCACAAGCTAGTGAGGTCTGCAGTCATATGTAGAACCCAGGACTAAAGACGTCATGCCATCACCTACTAAACTACCCCGGTTAGTCGCCTTTTGGCAATCGACCAGCCCTTTCCAATAATCCAAAGTGATTTAACTTTAACATACTAGTGACTATAAATCCACAGCTTTGAATTCAGACAGTAGCTTGTTCCTAACAATCAAAAGTGATTCTCAAAGGTACAAAATCGATTGTAACCTCACGAGAGCACCAGATGCCACAATCTACGAGATCGTGTGCTATTACTTACGCCACACGAGCTCAAAACGTCGTTATCCGGACCGGCTCAAAATGTCTCGACCGGTAATTGAATCCGTGTTCTAAATTTCATTCAATCTTCGACACAAAGTCGGCGGAATCTCATTCGATTTTCATTCATTAAACTGAACCACCAAGTTTTGTATTGGATTCGAATTTAATCTACGGTTCACACAGGTCGATTTTATATTATCTTTGTTACGGCACGTGTCATCATTCTAGTAGCTCAAGTTGCGAGTTATGAGTATCATTTTAAGAGAAAAAAATGTTTGTTTTGGAGACCGTATAGTATGCAACTTTATTTAACTGTTCTTTAATATAGATAAGGACGGAAGGCTAGTAATTTGCATGCTTTATAAAATAAAAAAGATGAATAGGCATATCTATATAATCATTCTATACCATCAATGTGGAACCCTATTTATGGCAAATAAATTATCTTGAATTTTAAAACATGTTTATTAAACACCTTTAATGTGTAGAGCGCATAGTCCCGCAGCCATTGAAATGAACCTTTCATAAGGGCATAGTAGCATAAAATCAATGTTTTTTATGTTAGAGGGAGGCAACAAGCAGGCGCGTCACCTGATGGTAAGCAATCACCGCCGCCCATAAATACCCGCAACACCAGAGGAGTCACAAGTACGTTGCCGGCCTTTATGAAAGAGATATAATATGCTCGTCTCTTGAAAATTGCCATGTCATATCGGTCCGGAAATACCGCTGCAGGAAACTTGTTCCACAGTTTGGTCGTACGTGGTATGAAGTTTCGAGTGAAACGTATGGTAGTAGATTTCCACTCGTCAAGGTGATGAGAGTGAAACTTCAGTTTGTGACGAGTTGTAATGATGAAATGTTTCTGACGAAATGTCCATCGACCAGGGCGTACAAGATTAAATCCCCTGGGATAAGGTAAAATAATTATTGTACAAGAAAAAAATTAAAAACTGAAAAGGTTGAATGTCCTACTTTTGTAAAATGGCAACAATTTTCATAAATAATGTTTAGGTAACTAAACAATGTAAAGCGAATGTCGATTCAAAAGTAGATATTAATTGTATGATTTATATTTTCTATCTAACACACATTGCAGCTATTATGATTTATGCTCTAAGATCATGACCGCTTAGAAAGTACTAAAGATTAGGAAATTTTCGTCCTAGCTCAGATTTATTCAGCTCATTTCCCCTTAAACTTGTCAGATCAGATATACCTTTCAACACAACGAGACATCCATTGTGCAAGAGCACAAGCCTACATAAAATCTAAGATAAATAGTTGTTGTTTATACCCTTAGAGATAAGGTTCAAAGTCGTACAACACTCGTTGTGCCCTCAATGCCTTGCCAGTCTATTGTTGGGCAACAGGGGGCTCTGGGATTTATATATTTCGACCTGTATTGAGAAGGGTTTGTTCGTAATATTTTAAAGATCTGTAGATTTATTTGAAACTGTGCCGAACTTAATGCAACTCGTTATGTGTGTATAGAATAGGCCGCAGTAGCCGTTTACTAGGTGGCCAAGAAAAATTAACATTTCAATAGCGATAGCGAAATTCGCTAACTCCAAATTGTATGGATTTGACATCGACTGACCACGTGACTTTTCTAAAGCACCATTCAAATCCATACAATTTGGAGTTATCGATTTTTTCTATACCTATCGAAATGTTACTTTGTCTAGGCCCCCAGGTGAGCTGTGTGTCTGTCTACAAATTGAAAGAGCATAAAAAAGTTACAGCCGAAGTATGTAATTTTTGCAGGGAATTGGCCTGAATTATTAAAATTAAGTAATAATGATGGGTACCTAAATACTGGCTCAATCACCACGCTTGGTTACAAACCCGAGCTCTGTTCGAAAAATCACACACAACTTTTGCTTGACCCGGGAATTGAACCCAGGACCACCCTATTCAAAGGGGAACGTCAAACGTAATCTAAGATATTTAGTCAGGAACGTTTCTTAGTCCATCCCATAGCTCTAAAGATAATGGCTCTACAAATGCAGTCGGCTAGATTAATCCTTTGCATCTTAAGAAGTTCATTCTTCGACAATTAAAATCCTTCGCAGTCATTTAAAATTTAAATTGAATCGTTGAGCCGGCTCGGCTGCGGGATAGTTTCGTTATTTTCCTTTTCTCGAGTGAAATGTCAGACCCTAAGTGTATCAGGGAAGATTGAGGCACACCGAGCGATCACTAATAAAACCTTGCTAAGACTTGTTTGTTTCCAGGTATGGTCGGCTCGGCTACTATACCTACTTATGAACAAATACAATTTGTGTCGTCGTCGCACTCCGTCCAGCCTCAACAAACATTACTTACATATATACTTTTTTATAAATACATACATATTATACATAGGAACTCCCAGACCGATACAAACAGATTATAAATAATGTTCATGCAAACAATTTTTTTAAGGTGCGTGGTTCGGACCTGCAGTCTCTTAGTGCAATAGGCAACTTCTCAAACATTACACAAAATGGCTCGTAAATTGCAAAATGTCTATGTGCAAAGGTGATCACTTACCACCACTTACGTCCGGTTGCTCGTTTGCGTCCATTATTATAAAAAGAAATTTTTTAAATAACTTCCCTCTCACTGTACCTCAACCGTGTGTTTAATATAGTAAACGATCGTATACATTTTTAACGTCAGAGCGCATCAGTGAGAGTAGTGGGGTGTACCGTGTGGTACCGGTTACCTGGTTTACGTGCGGGCACTATGTTGCATCGTTTGATCTGTACTTGTCTGTACTGTGGGTCAGTGCTGTGGAGCTTTATTAAATTCTTTTTACGATCTTCTCTGGTGTTAGTACTACATATTATCTTTGTAGGGTCATAAGACATGCGAGACATTTTTGCTCGACTTGATCCTACGTTGGCCATTGCATTTATTAAAATTTGTGTTTGCGGCTGCGACTGCTGCCCTTAAGATGCTAAAATAGACACTACATTATTACTTAACTTCGTCACAGGTTATACAGATATCCTTTGATTTAAATCAAAGATCTGATGCCCCTAATAAAAAGGCTCCAATAAATAGAAGCATTGTCTAAGATTTATGTTAAAACCAAAAATAAGGAATTTTTAAGGCCAAAAATAACCACTAACAATACGCCATAAGAATACCATAATTCAATTGAAGTCTTACAAATTACTTATAAATAAGGAATATTATCTATGGAAATAATATTTGGCGGAGCATTGGAAGAAGTTGGTGAGTCGGTTTCTTTGGAATATGAAACACACACACGCACACACACACACGTACACACTTTGATGTACTAAAAAGTTCTACTATGCTATTGATATTTAGGAAAACTAATAAAATATGTATATTTGTTGCATATAAATTAAAAAAATTTAGACACATTCAATTTGGAACAAACACATCACATCAAACTCGTAACTTGTAACTTGTTCCATCGCCGGACACGTTCCGGACAAAGTTATTCCACGGAACTTTCCTACGTTGTTATTGCCGACTTAGCGACAGACCTCGTTTGCGAGGACATTTGGGAAAAAACTACTTGGGAAAACTGTCCAGTGGGGATTTTCATTATGAATCATTTTATGATTGCACGTGATTAACAGTCGAGACGATAAAAAGAATATTTTTAATGATAATTTGAAGTTTCTAAATCGAATAGACCGCAGTGGCTACTTATTATTAGGTGGGCTGCGTGCCAGTTTGCCCACTGATACTTGATTGCACTTCACTATAATAATAGATAACTACATATTTCTTTGCGAACATCATCATCATCTCCCTGCCTGCCCTATTCCTAATTTATTTGGAGTCGGCGCAATATGTTTTCCGCTTCCATTGCGTTTGTTTCCAAAATATTCATACATATTCGTTTATATCCATATACAAAAAACGTTTCTACTAACTTATAAGTGGTTTACACTCGCGTACGAGTCGCGAGACGAGGCACGAGCCGAGGCACAAGGTGAGGTGTAAATAGACGATCGCGGCTCGCCTCGCGTCTCGTCTCGCGCCTCGCAGCGCTCGCTTTCGGAGCGGTTTTTGGGCACGAGTCAAAGGACCTCGCAACAAACTCGAGCGTGGTGTGAACTTACCACGAGAATGTGAACATTTACCATCGATCACGCGAGGCGAGTTGTGAATACGAGACGAAGCACGAGACGAGGTACGAGGCGAGAGTATAAAACTTTTATGATACTTTCTGATTGACAATTCAATACAAATATACACCCAGAAACAGAAGTATTTAAATCCGAATCCTCGACCCTTGGCGCATAGGATCAGTCTCTGTGTAGGTATAACTATTTATATTATTTATAGACAACGAGGATGTTAGTTTGCTATGGCTTTGTGCCGCTGTCTTCGGGTACTGATACCTTTTTTGGACCTTTCCTTTTTGCTGACGTCACTGCAGCGACCTTTACTGACGCAATTATAGCAAAAAGGAGTACCTTAAAATATAAAAGGTTATCTGAATAAAGAACCTTTTAAATCGCTGAAAATGCTCATCTAGTAATGCCTATGATTGACGCTATTGTCGCTCATTTCCTTTGAAGCTCGTGCATTACCCCATTCAATTCTTTGCATGTTTTGAACGAGCATAGGGCATTCAACACCCTACATATTAACAAAAACTTGGCTCCTTCTATGATGGAGTAGCCTAGGTCCACGCAAAGGGGCATGCGGTCAACTTTAGAATGCAGAACTGCTTTCGGTATTTTATTTATTAAAAAAAAACGAACATGTGTGACAGCTGATGGTCATTAAGTGATTTCTCTTACCTATAGACACCTGCGACTAACGTTTTTGCGTTTTTGATCGATGTATCTGACAAGACGCGTCGTCCGCCCTATGCAGGTAGGGGAAAGAGAAAGAGCTTTGGGGTACGATGAGGAAGGTGTCAACACACCTTCTTCATTAAAAAAGTGTGGTGGGATAGTGCCGAAGACATGTTGATGTCACCGGCACTATCCCACCACACTTAACACAATGGCAAAGCCACTTCTCATATTATATCTGTTGAGGCGGCCTAACTTACAGAAAGGAACTCTTGCAGCATTGCTCTACCATACAAAACTAGTTCAAACGAATACGCGATAACTTCAGAGAATGAAAAATCACTACCAAAAGTTTCTACAGGCACTTTGAAAGCACTAAATTTATTTACGGCTTCCAACTCCACATTGAATTAAGTTGTAAGAAAACGTTTTAAACCATTTATTTTTCCAGCAGGCAATAAAATCGAACTTTGTAGCGAGTTTTATGAACCGTTGGGCAACATTGTCGCATTTATTATACCATAAATACATGTTTTTAAACCTTCGCGCTTTGGTTTCAGTATGATTGCCTCTACATTGTAGTGTTGCCATTCTACTGAAAATAAAATTAAATAGGGTGGAATGGGGAACTATAATCCGCAGCTGTGAAATTGACTGAAAGTAATGAACCAGGTTTGTACATGATGACTGTGTCAATTGTTTTTTTAATTGATATTTTTAGTACACCACTTCAAGTGAGATACGCATGTTGCCCTTTTGGTAGATTAAAATGTATCACCGTGTAGCAACACTTAAAGCTGATCTTGGCACTTTCTATTTCAAGTTAAGGTACTGCTAACATATAAATAATGTTCACACACAGGTCACATCAAACTCACTAATAGACGATTTATCTATTATACAAACATTGAAATATTTTATTTACTTTAAGCGTGGTTATAAAACAATGAATGATTTTGCCCTGCAGTGAGATATTAATTAAATTGATATTTTACTTTCTGTAAAAGTTTCAAATAAGTTTGTTTTATAAATTAGTTATCGGCTGGTATCGGCCACAGAGACCATTTTAATTTTTAATGTTCGTTTAAGTCCTCTTGTGGCTCTTCGTGAGCCACAAGAGGACTTAAACGAACATGCAATTGCTTTTCATCGTTCTAGCAATGGCTTGAAATTTTCATTATGTGCAATAGAATTTAGAAAAAAAAATCTAAATAATATCTAGTTATTGCTGATGACGCATAAATCATAATAAATAGGTTGACTTCGCTCCAATGTCCTTGACTCATCTAAACTTTTCGATTAAGTAAAAACATCACAAAAGCTTTGACCAGACAACAGAATTTCAATTTGAACGCAAGATTTCCAATTGAAACTTCAGAGACACTTCATTAGAAATATAATTAAATATTTCTGTGAAAACATGAAAGCTGTAGTCTACGCCTTGTGTTTTTATACAATATACGTAGACTTGAACTTGTTCAATAAGATGGATGGAATGTGATGGATATTAGAATCATACCAGGAGTTCTCAGAATTCTGGTTAAGCCGTCTATCCTTAAATTTGGTACAAGACAATAAATAAGTGAGGGAATTGAGCCATTTTTGTATTAGAAACAAACCTAAGCGGAGCTCTATAATTTCTTAGGGTTTACTCGGGCTCAGCTGTATAATAGGTTTCACAAAATCCATTCAGCAGTTTATATAATTATGTAAAAGGCAAACAGCAGATAAACAGAATGAAAGAAAAAAATTACACTGGTCTAAATTGTATGAAAAAAAATTGGGTCTCTACAGATTTATAGCCCGACCATTAAAATAAAAAACCTCGCCATATTGCGAAAAAATATTGAAACTAATTTCTTCAAGTGGCAACCATGGAATTAATATTATCTATGTGAGGCAACATATAATAAAAAAACAATAAGATGTCATTTGTTGTTGCTGTCTGTCAAAGTCTGATGTCAATTATCAACCCTGCCTTGTTATTTCTAGTTATGACCATAGCAACCAAGTGTTGCTATAACCATAGCTAATGTAGCGTCTCCAGAGCAGGTTTTTTATTTTCTTGGTCAGGCTATATAGGTACACAACATTACCTATACTTTTTATATTATTTAAACAGTTCACAAATTTTGTCGCTATGACTTTAATTGGTGACGTAATAAACCAGCCAGTAAGTGGGTGTAAAATGTCACCAGTTTGTTTACCTTCGGAATAATAATAACACAGAAAGTTTACCTACCGATATTGGATATAGGCTGAAATAACGTTATGAAAGCTGCATGTCATGGCTTACATAATCATGTGTGTATAACACGGATATAGAAAATATCAACTTGTGAAAAAATATCATTATTATTTTGTTCGTAAATAATTCCGTTCAAACTGCCAGCTCTTGCAGCGTTCCTTTAGGCCTTTCCAAAACTAAAACATCTTGCAAAGAATGGGAAAAGCACAAATCAACTATGTGTGATAAATCTATTGTTTGCTATTTAGTTCATGCCTTGGTAATAGGCGAAGTCAGCGCGTAATGGAGGTATTAATTTAAAGAATGAATTTTAAATTCCATTTCAAAATAAATCAGACGAATCGTTTGGTGTAATGGTCGAGAAGTCGGCTACCAATAAACCCTATTACACCAGAGGTCGCAGGTTCGATCCCCGCACGGTAAAAACATTTGTGGGCATGAACATACCTGTTCGTATCGGTCTGGGTGTTTGTATGTATACTATGTATGTATTTACAAAAAAAGTATATAAGCAATGTGCATCCGTTGTCTCGCAACCATAGTACAATCTATGCTTAGTTTAGGGCTGGACGGCACTGTGTGAATAGTGTCCAAGGATATTTAAAATTCGTTATAAAACAGCAATACACATATTTTATAACCTTTTTAAAACTCAAGAATATTTATTAATAAATTCAAAAAATCCGTAACTACCAGACCATCGTTAAGTCAATCTCGATACCTATTACCTCACAGTAGACGGGCCTCGCAGAGACAATCGCTTGTTTGTCAGCGCAGAGGTCGACTCATTGTCCGCGAAAATACGCTGAGCCCGGCCCTGCAGGTGCTGTCGTAGATAATACATAGTATACACTTGATGCTGGTAGACATCTTGTACTATACAGCGTCTGTGTAGACAGGCATGTCGCTTTTATTACGTTATTTCGGCCTACATCTAATATTTTACATGGTCCTTCGAGCCGGATGTGAACTACTTTTTCTCATGGTGAAAGAAATCGGCGACGATTTCAGCTTCTTAAAGGTTAAATTAATCTTCAATTTCGTTTTCGTTAAAAGGTAACTTGACATTAACTTTCGCATTTATAATATTCGCATAGATGGAGCCTTAATATAACGAGCCCAATACAACATATTCCAGATTCAATGTATCACTTCTCATGCAATAGTGTCGACAGCGCACTGAATGCAAGCAAATGCCGCGCGTTGCATATTGCACGCGCCGAGCATAACATATGGAATCGAAATACTATTTCCTGAATAGTTGGAAAACGCGTCTGCAGTCGCGGGATATGTAAAAGTATTTGAGATCCAATTTCGGCGTCGAAATGATATCACTTAATATTCTCTGCACCGATTTGAGCTTATATCGTATATGTGACTCTATTGGTGTATCAATGATATGATTTGTGATATCGATATTGTTGTTTGTATTGTTCAGTCGCTGAAATAGTCGAGCGAGCAATAGCAATAGTTTTACTTCTGTTATTATTATTGTTATTCTTCTATTCGAGATTTTCCATATAAATTTTATATGGTCCTTCGAGCCGGATGTGAACTAGTATTTTTCATGACAAAACAAATCGCTGACGGTTTAACCGTCATAAGGTTTATATTTTATTTGTATTAATTTTCCTTCAAATGGCAACTGAAAGCTACTTTCACAAGCCCAATCTATACAATTATTATAAAGAGGAAAGATTTGTTTGTTTGTTTGTATTGAGTAGGCTCCGAAACTACTGAACCGAATTTAGTAATTCTTTCACTGTTGGAAAGCTACACTATCCCCGCGTAACTAGGGTACTTTTGATCCCGGAAATGTGGGGGGAAGGGAGGGATAATTGACAAAAGAAATTACGCGCGGGTGAAACCGCGGAGGCGACCGCTAGTACAATATATAACAAATCATATTATGTATCACGTTTCATGCTATAGTTTAGTAGATAAAATACCCGAGCGAGCAAAACCAATAGTTTTACAACTCCAATGTACAGAGTCACGAAATGATATTCTCGGCACCTTGCAAACTTGTGTCGTTAATGCGACTCGATTTATCGCATATGACTTGTGAAAACGATGGATACTGCTACGTTTGTGTTGTTGAGCTGTTGAAATACCCGAAGCAAAAGCAATAGTTTTATAACAAAGAGTCACGAAATTCTCTGCACCGAGTGAGCTCGTGTCGTTTATGTGACTCGATTGCCGTATTAGTAATACAAATATTGTGATTCCAAACATTGGTACTGGGATAGTATTATATTTGTATTGTTTTATCTTTGACTTACTCGAGAAAACAAAGATAAGTATACGAATTTTAGGCTTTGTTTATTTTTACAAACATTTTGGCCCTTGGACCCTGATATTAACTAAATTACAGTCAAAAGCACGTCTGACGTAACACTTTGGACTTTGTACCGCTCTTATGTCGGGGGCATAAATGCTATTATCGAACTGCAAGTGTTTACCGTGATGTGCTGTTGACCGTACCTAAGTATCCTCTAAAGGACATCCCGGATTATTGTGAGTATTTGGAGATCAAAATTCTTCGTCATCGAATGTTCTTCAATATTATTATCATAATAATATACTAGCTGCCCACCCGGTTTCGCACTAATGAAAACTACCGTTAATCTTACTTAATACATAGTAAAAAGCAAGGCCAAAAATACTTAAAGGTTTGTACGCACACACATTTCTTCAATTTTTTTTTTAACATTGCAAAGATGAAGACAAGGTACCTACTTTTTTAAATGTTCGTTGTAGATCAAAATGTAACTTTGTAATCCCCACAGACAAATTCAAAAGCATGAGAAAAATTAATCTTTCCCTCACGATTTCGCCTCAAACTGCCCTAATTACAATTTAACCTAATTTTCGTGCCATAAACTTGTCAATTCAAAGTTTGAAGCGGGCTTTTCATAATGGCGGGACGATCTAATGGTCTGTAGATTGTCGTTTAGCCCAGAACTTCCAACTGTCTGTCAGTCGTTTACACGGGGTAGAGTATAATTTTGTTTGGGACACCCTATTGTTGGGTTTGAAGATTGAAATTTGGTTCGTTATGATTTCTATATAGAACTAAATTTAAAGTTCGTCAGTTCACAATCTCCTGCCTGTCATAACTCGAAGTTGTTTATCAAACTGTAAATATCTTGATAGATTAGTCAATTAGCATAGTCCAGTGATGAAGATGGGCTTTTCCTAATGTCTCGCTAGTATCGAAGGCTCACAGTTGGCAGTTACTAAGAGTTTTAAAAAGAGCGACTGCCGAATTTCTTGCTGGTGCCTTCTCGGTTAGAAGCAGCATTCCAAACCGGTGGTAGAGTTGCATTCTATGTATATGTTACAGTCAAAGTGATCAATTAGCTATTATATATAATGACTGGTCATTATATATAATAACCAAATTTACTAGACAATGTGATAAATTGATCACTTTATCCAGCTAGGGGAGAGCGGGGCTGAAAGTGCCGATTTTGACAAATCCTTATATGATTCGGATAAAACAAGTACTATGTCTGAAAGTAGTGGTTCATCCTAAGCCAAATTTAGTCTATAATTCGAATTTACCTACTGATTTCGCACATTTTTAATAGTTTTTTAGAAGAAGTGATTTTTTTATACAGCGGCGGTAAGGCACTACCAACCCCACATTGGGGCAAGTTGTGCCATAGCTGAGGTCGGTTGTGCCGTTGATAATGCTAGGTGATTTACATGAATGAAAATTAATTTAAAGTTTTAAAGACATCAATTTTATAATAATATATTTATTTGTTATACATTTTACTATAAATCAACAGTTTTCGCCATCAGAACGGTCTCAACGGTCGTCATCTTGCAAAACTCTTCTCTTAGCGGAGTTCTTAGTCGGCTTTTTTGTTTGTTTAACTTTTCCCTTGCCTTTTCCTTTGCCTTTTCCCTTCCTTTTTCCCTTAACCTTCATTTTAGTTTCACTTTCTTTCTTTTTCTTTTTATTAGCCTGTTCTTCAGCCAAAAAATTTCTTCCCTGGAGTGTCCGTAAGAACAGCTTCCATCCTTTACGTCCTTTATTATGTCCAATTAATCAGGAAGGTGCCTTAGGCAGTGGTCTTATTAGCTCTGGTGAGAAAATTGCTGTATTTTTATCTCCTGTGTTGTTATCAGCTGATTGAGGAAGCTGGAAGCTGCAGCAAGGAATAGGCTCCTGAGAGTACTGACAGTTGTTCTTGATTACCCAAATGGTTCATTTGTACAGTCAACGCTGCAGTTGCTTTGCGCAGAAACATGCTGTAGTATTGATGGACCGGCACAACCAGCCCCCCATGACCGGCACATTTTACCCCGCTTATTAGAGTGTGATATTTTGTCTCACATATAAAAATCACTATGCTCAAAGCATTAAAATTACACTGCATAACAAACTAGGATAAATAACAAATATTTTACTAAAACTCGCATATTAAACGCACGAAAAATGCTACTTTGCGACCAAAAAGTATCGAAACGAAAATATTTACTAACGTGGCGTTGAGGACCCTCACATACACTGCCACTTGGTCCGCGTTGCTGACGCAACTAAAATGGCAGCCGTTTGTGCCCGACTGTAAGGCATTACGCGACACAATACGATCGTATATCTATCTCTTTCTGTTTTCGAGATATTCGCGTCGGAACAATTTACCCCCGGCACTTCCAGCCCCGGTCTCCCCTATTATTTATAATAGCTGGTCCTAGTTAGCCAAAGTGATCAATACGTACGTTCCTGACATATAAAGTGTATAAATAGTTGTACAAACTATGTATATGTTACGCTCAAAGATCAAAAACGCTCATTGAGCGGAAAAATAGCTTACAACGCATTGCGGTCACAGTAAAACATCCAACGTAACTGACACACAGAGGAGACTATCTTTTGAACAAAAACAACTTCGGAGGCGAAAATCGACTCTGATGGATATAGGTTAGAAGGCTAAGGCGGGAGCGGAGCGAAGCGGAGCTCCCGCCTTGGCCTTCGTGGTTATTTTTTTTTAAACCTGAAAAAAACTTTTGTGACCACAACGCCTTGTGAGCTATTTTTCCGCTCAATGATCGTTTTCGATCTTTGAGCGTAACATATAGACCATTTGATGATTAATAGTAAATAAACAAAATACTATCTCTCTGCCCTGACGAAGTAACATGGGTAGTAAATTCGGCATTTGGGGTCGCAGTTCTAACCTAACCTAACACAAATCTATCCATTCCTTTAAATTAATAATATTATTTCTTTAAAAAATTACCAGTCAGGCATTGTTTTATTACATTGACCAAGTCTATGAAGATATTATATATAATGGCTGGTTAAAGTGATCAATTCTGTGTTATTTATCACTTTGACCAAATTGAGTAGATATTATATAATTATAATGGCTAGTCATTATATATAATATCCAGATTGATCACTTTGGCTGTAACATATATATATTTATTAGTAAAGCTTATATATCGGAATACCTATATAAATTTTATTTTATTTGTATTTTATGTAAATTACTACATATTAAATGTAAATATTTTAGTTTTTGACGATTCGTAAGTGCTTCTGTAAATACATATATAAATAAAGATATTTTTGGTCTAATTTTGGTCTAATTAATCGAGAATTTCTGGCACCTGCTGGTAAGTGATCACTAACTCCCAAGTGTGTTTTTTATTTTTATTTAAATAAGTAGTGTCTTATAGGTACATGTCTTAAATATGCAATGGTGTATTTATCTATACACTCTTACTCTTTTCTTCCTCGTGTTTCACTCGTGTAACATTCCATTCCACTTTTGTAAATGTAACAAAAAATAGTTTGACGCCTCTTATAATGACACCAATTAGTTGCTTTTCCATGTAATTATTGGTCTTAACATGAAATGATATCCACCTTATTCTTTTGCCCAATGAATCGATATTTTCCTCTCTTTTATTAATTAATACATACACACAGCAGAGGTTTCAAAACAAATTACTATGTAGGTACGTTATATTAGGATATGTTGTTTAAAACATCATATCATTGTCATGGACCCACACAATACAGACAGAGAAAATACATAGATTAAGTAGGTAACCCAGATCCTTCAGCTTAGTGAGATAAGGGTAAGACAGTTTTCGTTTCAAGACTACGTAACCATCCTATTAAGAGCAGCCTAAGTTGATCTTCAGTCTACAAGAGTGAAATTCAAACAATTAAAGTACCATCAACTCTTGTCTCCATGAGCTAAAATTTTCGGCGTAGGATAGAAGACAGTAAGTGAGCCATGTTTATTTTTATAAAGACAGTTTCATGAATGCGGAAGAAACAAAAGTTGAAAAGAAGTAAACTAAGATTATAGCAAACTAGCCTTCCGCTCGCGGTTTCTCCCGCGCGTAATTTCTTTTTTAAAATATCCTCCTTTCTTTCCACATTTCCGGGATCAAGAGTACCCTAAGTCACCCGGAGATAGTGTAGCATTCCAAAGTGAAAGAATTTTTGAAATTGGTTCAGTAGGTTCGGAGCCTATTCAATACAAACAAATCTTTCCTCTTTTTAAAATTCGTATTGATATTGACTATACATTTTGGAGTCTATATGGAACGATTTGATATCTAACAACATTTGTTGAATCTTGAATTAAACTTGTCTGGCAACGACTTTTTAATACTATATCAATTGGCAGACAGACGGTCACATCTAAGTTTATTTTTACAGAACAAACGAATAAGCATGCCAACTTATCAAACGTAGCACAAATACTACCTTCATTGGAACTGATGCACCATGACTCTGCCACTATTATTGAAAAACTATTACCAAGCATTGATTCACCAAGAAATATTCGTAACGTTTAATAGTAGATACCTATAATTTGAAAGGCTGTGAATACACTGGAAAATTAATAATACACTAAGCAACAGAACTGTAGTTAAAGTATATTACATGCATGGTATTAATAATTGCAGCTACTCACTGCACTCTGTAATCACTGTGCACCGCACCTTTAATAAAAGGCACCTGGTGTGCATAGCTTGTTTATCGTGCACAATCACTGCACTATGGTTCGCACTTAATTTAAACGCAAATTTTCTCCCCGAGGTGAAAGAGCCTGTTCGGAGCAACAAATAAACAGTTTGTGCATCTCCCAGGATTTGTTTAATGTATAGTTTAAGCGGGATTTTGCTGAGCGTAGAGTTGTGTGCTTTTTGAAGCGACATTGTTCGCATGATTTTTTGAAATATTACTACTACCATTGATAATACACTATCAATGACTACTACACATATTAGCAAAGTCCTTAGTCCTTAAGCACTAATATTATAAAGATGAAAGATTTGATTGTTTGTTTGTTTGTATTGAATGGGCTCCGAAACTACTGAACCCATTTGAAGAATTCTTGCACTGTTGTAAAGCTACAATATCCCCGAGTGACATAGGGTACTTTTGATTCCGGAAATGTGGGGGAAAGGGGGAATATTTGAAAAAGAAATTTACGTTCGGGTGAAACCGCGGAGTCGACCGCTAGTATTATAATATCTTTGCTTAAAATTATAGGTTTGATCTTTGAATCATTATTTCTGTTAAATAAAAAGTCGAGTACAAAGGAATTTTGGCGATGGGAAGTATTTTATTCCTCAGTCGGATAAATAAAATTATAGAAATAAACATGAACTAATTTTTATAAAAATGTCTCATGGCTTTTTCGTTCGAAAAATCCAGGAATTTAGTCCACGACCAATTGGGCAACGAAGATAAATTATATTATTATCATTCAAAATACAAAAATAACCAGGGACAACAGCATAGGGGACACGTTGCCTGTAGCATTTCAACTATTCTACAAAATATGATTTTTAAATTACCAGGACCTCTCTAAAATATTGCTAAGTCTATAGCCTTCCGAGCCTGGCGGGGCTCAGCCGAAACTACCATCTGAGGATTAAACTTTCCTTCCAGACATTTCTACTTTGTCGGCTGCCATTTTATTTGCAACTCGTGGTTTTTGGTGCAGCTTAAGAATAGATTGCATTCGATGCTTAAGGGGAAACAACGTTCAAACTTCTTTGAAGCTATGTCCGGAGTTCTGCTTTGAACGAAATCTAGTTCTAAACCAAGAGATTAAATTGAAATGTATGTTGTTAACGTGAAATTGAGTATTTTTAGAAAACGTAGCCGCCGTGATTCGTAAGTGGCTTGCGGCTATGGAGGAAATAGAAATGAAATACGACTTAGGGACATTTTTAACCGACTTCAAAAAAGGAGGAGGTTATATGTTCGACTGTATGTATTTTTTTATTTTTTTTTATGTATGTCCGTCGATTTCTCCGTCAATTGTGGACCGATTTAAATAATTCTTTTTTTATTTGAAAGTGCATAGTTCCGAGGTGGTCCCATTGTCACCATGTCAGGATCTGATGATGGGATCCCGGAAAAATCAAGGGAAAACCTCAAATTTTATAGGCTGCGCCTACGCGTTACTTGTTTTTTCTGAAGCCATTCAAGTTTTTGCGTCCGATAGACATCATTTTATGTTGATGAGCTGATGATGGAAGGTACAACTCCTTAACGGTTAGGAGTTAGGGGATAATTCTTTCAGTATTGTAGGAATATGTGGACCGTTAGTTGTATTTCATGTACTTTTGCAGCTAAGGTGATGATGGAAAGTACAACTCCTTAACGGTTAGGAGTTAGGGGATAATTCTTTCAGTGTTGTAGGAATATGTGGAACGTTAGTTGTATTTCATGTACTTTTGCAGCTAAGCTGATGATTACCCGGGGATGGGCTGGTCACTAGCCAATAAGGTTAGCACCGGCTCGTCCTAATCGGGTGTGAAGGAGAAACCGGGGGAGTGTAGTGGGTAGCGGACGCTTCGGTCTCGAGTCCCACACACGGCCGCGGGTCTAGCTAGCCTGCGGTTATGGTGCATAAGGCTACTTCTTGGAAAAGGATTTTCAGAGTGTCACAGACTCATATCTCCTATTAAAATAAATTATTACGATAAAAACTATTATTACAACGTTTCTTCATTTCATTAAGCATCAGGTCATATAGATTTCTTTAATAAAAAACGACGAAGATCTGAGTAATTCACCATCAACACCTCAAATCCGGTGAATTTTGCACGTTTTTTACGTGTCACACGAGCGCCGACTTCTGAACAATCGCACATATTTTTAAAACCACCCACGTTTTTAACCAGTTTTCTACACACATTTAAAAAAGATTAATCAGTTTACATACTGGTCAAATTTTTAACTAATTAGAAGGAAACTTTTGATTTTATGGTCATAAGTATATATGTCACACGCTTAGCAAGATTTTCGCGGCGCGCCTTTGGAGGTGCACTGCTCAGGGCTGGCCAGGCGTAGGCGAACCCTGATAGGTGTATTCGAATCGTCAGTTACCCCGCAGCTAGCAGGTGAGGTGGCCATGTCGCTGGTTCCCCCGCTTTGGATGCTGGAGTACGTTCTTCAATTTTAAAAATTTTGGTTCCCAGTTTTCCGGCATTCCCGTGTCACATTTTTTCAATGTAATTGTACTACTTTTAGTAGATGGGTTTTGAGGTGAAATACCTAGCTCCTTAATGTAGATGGACAGTAAAAAACTAGCTGGTTATATCTTTTCAATGAAAAGTTATTTCAAAATATATGTTTTTTTGTAATTTCCATGGTGTAATTTCCATGGATAAAACACCATGGAAATTACGTAAGACCCATGGAAATTACCTTGTTTCTTTTAAGTTCATCATCATCAGCCATACGACACCCCCTGCTGGGTATAGGCATCCCCCAAGGATCTCCACACTGATCGGTCCTTGCGCCACGCACATCCCGCGGTTTCCGGCGGCCTTGGCAATGTCGTCAGTCCAGCTAGTAAAGGGCCTTCCCACTGAAAGTCTTCCAGTGCGCGGTCAAACTGAAAGACACCATTGCAAAACCTTTCCACCCCAACGGCCATCGGTTCTGCGGGATATGTGTCTCGCCTACTATCATTTTAACTGAGCAACTCTTCGAACTATGTCGGTTACCTACATTCTTTTGCGAATCTCCTCATTTTTGACTCTATCGCACAAAGAAACACCAAGCATAACTCTCTCCATTGCCCAATGTGTGACCTTGAGGCTTCTTATGAGACCCATAGTGAATGACCACGTTTCGCTTCCATGTGTTATCACTGGCAACATACACTGTTCAAAGACTTTCGTCTTGAGGCACTGAGATATGTTAGATGCGAATGCATATATTCCGTAGCTTCCCGAACGCTGCTCATCCGAGCTGGATTCGTCAAGGGATCTCTTCCTCGAAGTTGGACTTACCTAACTGAACTGCCTGTCCAGGTAAACATAATGGTCAACAACTTCAAGCGTAACGTTTCCAATGCTAACTGGAGCGGGTGCAACATGGACTTTCAACATAATTTTCGTCGTGTCCATATTCATTTTAAGACCAACTCTTAAGGAAAATCTTCGAGCATTGTGTTCAGATCCACCATGGTCTCGGCCATGAGAACTACATCGTCGGCAAAGCGTAGCTGTGTAAGGTACTCGCCATTGATGTTAATACAGAATCCTTGCCTCCAGAGGCTTGAAAATATCCTCCAGCACAGCAGTGAACAGTTTAGAAATTACGTCTTCCTGTCACCTCGCTCTAGTTGGATAGGATTTGAGCTCTGGTTTTGCAATCGAACCGATATGCAGCGTTTTGGTATAAGTACCTCAATACGTAGATATACATGTAGTCCACTTGGCACCTTTTTAGAGACTGCAGCACTGCCTAGGTCTCGATTGAATCAAAGACTTTCTCATAGTTCAAGCTAAGCAACGCTTTTAAAGAATTCCAACAATTAAATTGAAGATTTAAACTGATTAATGAAAAGACTTATTTAAAAAAAAATCAATATGTTATTTTTTATGTTTACTATTATGTTTATCCATAAGTATAATAGTAAACATTAGACGAGCCATTTGGTGTAATGGTCGAGAAGTCGGCTATTACACCAGAGGTCGCGGGTTCGATCCCCGCACGGTACAAACATTTGTGTGCTTGAACATGTCTGTTTGTATCGGTCTGGGTGTTTCTATGTATAATATGTATGTATAAAGTTAATTGATAACAGTTTTATCACTTTCATGTTCCTAATTTGAGTATCATAAGTAAGTTTTGAAATAAAGCTACTATTTTTGCTAAATGTTGTTTTAATACAATATAGATCTTTATACTACCCTAACTAACTAATATGACAGCTTAATTTCATATTTGACATAGTTTTTAGCTAAATTTAATCTGCTGGGTAATTTCCATGGCCTTAATTGTAATTTCCATGGGCCGCCAATTTTCTCCATTTTTTTTTAGCAAAAGTATAGATCCCGTACGTGGCGAATTTTGATATGTTGTTTATATTTGCACAAGCTTTCGGAATATTTGTGCAATTCACCATAATTTTGCGATTTCAAAAATGCCGTGGAAATTACGCGGAGAGCACTTTTCTGAAGATCGACCCATAAACGCATTCTCCTCCTACCCATGGTGCTGAACACTTAATGAATACCTAATATTATTATCAAATAATACAATTCTACTCGTATTTTCGCTATCATTATTATGAAAGAGTTTTACTCACTACCTACGTGTTATTCACACTAAAAATAGTAAAATAAACAAACTTTTTTTAAAAAAAATTAAACCGACTTCAAAAAAAAAAAAGAAACAAAAAAAACTACCTAAAAAACTGAAAAGCAAAAAATAATTTTAATAAGACATTCATCAAATGCGCTTATTGTCTAAGCCTATTAATTAAATTGTATTTTACGTGCTAGGTAGGTACCTACTAATCTGTTTGAAGTCAGTGCCAAGCCAAAGGTAATAAAAAATGATATAATATAATAATATTATGTATTATAAAGGTAATCTGGGTACCTACTATTTGGCTTGGCGCCGACTTCAAACAGATTAGTAGGTACCTACCTAGCACGTAAAATACAATTTAATTAATAGGCTTAGACAATAAGCGCATTTGATGAATGTCTTATTAAAATTATTTTTTGCTTTTCAGTTTTTTAGGTAGTTTTTTTTTGTTTCTTTTTTTTTTTGAAGTCGGTTTATTCTAGGAAAAATCACAGTCAATTACTATAAAAAGGGTGACTCCAATCTTTGAGCTTCCCATTTCAGTTTTATGAAACTGAAATAAATAATAAACAAATATTGGACAACATCACATACATTGACACTGAAATGACATGAAAAGGAAAAATATCTTTTGGAAAATACTCAGTCACCGTTCCATCATCCAACTACTAGACTCGGTCAGGGACTCCATCCGTATACAGTGGGGATACCGCGCGTACGAACTAAGCGATTTGCTTCATATTTCTTGATACGGACTGCGCGGGAGTGGAATTCTCTGCCGAGATCTGTCTTTCCTAGACAATACAACTTAGAGCTCCTCAAGGCCAGAATTAACGGGCTTTTCCTAAGCAAGCGCGCTCCATCGTAGACCGCATAGTTGTTAAACATCAGGCAACTTTGTGGTCAAGTGCTAGCTTAGTACAAATTAAAAAAAAAAGTCACAGTTCGGAGTCTGAAATCTGGCGCTGTAAAATACAGCCGCACATCGAAGATCGAAGATGCGCGAAAAAGCCTTGGTCGTGTGTCTGATCTTTCTTCGATCGTATAAGACTGCTTTCCCACCATTCTATGAGAGGGAGGGAAAAGGGAGTGCATCTTTGCTCACTCACTCACTTGTGCACTACAATAGACCTATCCTGAGAATTGTTGATTAGAAATATTCTCCGCTGTAGCCATTTATTGTTAACATACAAACTTATATAAAGATAAAGCTTGAAGTACTTAACTGTTCCTAAAGAACAGAACCACTGAATCTCGTATTTTGGAAACACAAAGCATTACATTTCATTACTTTGCTCTGGTAAACTGGGTAAGCTAAAATAACTGGACAGTATTTTAGCTCAACAGAGCAAAGACAATGCGTATTAAAAACTTTGCCGCTAGGTATCCAAGGCATTCATCAAAATAAGGCAAGTCTGAATTTCAGAAACTCCTAGCAACTGAAATGGAAGCATTGTACTGTATTCAGCTCCAAACTTTCGTTTTGATGCAATGGTAGTTTGGCTTTAAAACTATTTCTGCAACTGAACAGAATTGAAATAATAGTTATGGTTCAATTTACTAACAGCAGGTACTTTCAATTTTCAAGCAAGTCGATGTTTGTTGTAACTTAATTAACAAACTGTTTAACAGCCCAGTCTTGTTTTATTTTAATAAATTAATATAACTCTAAACTAATACTACATCTTCGGTTGCAGCATCGATCGTATCTAGTACTTTTTCATAAGTCTTAACTAATACCTTATCATCAATTCTATCAAGTACTTTGTCATCAATTATATATATTAATCTATCACCAATCTTATCCAATACCTTCTCTTTACTTTTATCATCTACAAATTCTTTGATAACATGGTTCATGTGCTCATTTTTGCTGTTGACTTCCACTGACATTACTCGCTCATCATTTTCATCTTCTATTTTGGGATTATCAAATATAGATGGTGACTTTGTTGTTAATAATGACAGAAGTGGTGACGTTATCATTCTTAGAGATTTAGCTGGTAGGAGTTTCGTTTCATCTGGAAATATAGTGTTTAATATCGATGTTGATGCTAAAGTATTTGTATACTTTGATGTTAAAGGTGATGGTGTTCCTGTCTTATTCGTAATATTATTGCGAGTGATGGTAACAGTGTCTGACGATGACTCCCTGAAATTAAAAATATATGAGCTTTAATTAATTTCACATTAATGAGATGAGATATATTTTTCTTAACTATGTTGTCGGGTATCGAAACACTTTATATTAAACAAACTGGCAATAAATATTTGTAACATTTGTTTTAAATGAGATACACTTACACAAGTCATAATCGGAACCTTCTCCGATTTTCAAGCCTAACCAGGAAATAATTAATTTATTCGTTATTTACTGATTTTATGTATCTTACCAGGAAATAATTAATTTATTCGTTATCTTTGGATCTACAAAGAAATGACGTAGTTACCCTTCAGTTACATTCTCGAGATCACCCCAAGGCACGGTATATTCGCGCATTTCGTAGCCTTCTTCTTTTCCCATGTTATCACACGACCTTCGGCTAAGAAGAAAAAAAGGAATACTTAATAGTTAGTTAAGTTAAAAAAAGTTTGGGTCAATCTTTTTTTTAATGTCATTAGAATCGGTTAAGAACATGGTAGCTAATGGGACGGTCACTTTAAGAGTCAATTTCATTTAGATATCGTTGCGCATTAACCATCGCATTTGAAATAACTATTTTTGTATCTGACCGTACAACAACCGAGCTCAATCCAAGCAAATGAAATGCTCGGTTTGGTACAGAAAATACTATTCGTATGAAGGGTGGGCACTAGATTTGAATTCTGCGCAGGCCTCAAACTTTAGTGCTGAATTTCAGATTCTCTCGAGTGAATACCGATGTATGAAACGTTTCACTGATATGTTGAGATGTAAGTCGATAGCCGTAGTATTGCATTATTTGCTTCTCGTTTATTTCCTCGTTTTTGTGGTGATGTGCAATATTTACCGGCATTACATGTACATTTTCTTTGTTGTGAAATAGGGAGGCAAACGGGCAAATGTGACACCTGATAGTAATTTGATGACTACCGCCCGTGGCAACCTATGACTGAACATGCTATGACCGCCTTTGAAAGAAATGGAAAGAGGGGGAAGATAAAAAGGCTATAGGGATTGGGAATGCAGTGCAGGGAGAGAAGAGGGAGGGAGGGAGGGCTTCGGGCCTTCTGCACTCTTACTTACTAAACGAAGCGCAGTAGAAAATCTACATATAACTTAAATCAACCATCTGTTTTTTCGGGTGTTGCTTCCTTGCTTGAACCAGTCTATGTCGGCTAACAGACAGAAGTTGTATGGAGTATGATTATTCCACACTTAAAAATAGAAGATGATGACTTACGTGGCATCGTCTTTTGCAAGAGCGCATTTTAAGAACCGGCTGACACACGAAGTACTAGTGTACAGGAAAGGGCCACTGCATAAAAAGTACTTGTCATATAGACTGGTTGCTCCCACTCCTATCACCACTTCTTCGGAACCAAGCCACGTTACGAGGGGACTGCCGTGGTCATTCTAGCAAATAAAATATTAGGGATTTAGCACGTGAAGGATTTCAATTGTCATTGCACATGCGTGAGGCACACTTCGGAACACAAAGTGCACCTATTAAAAATATGTGTGGTGTATGGTGAAATATATAATATCCCTATTAATCTTATTTGTATTTTGTATATAATTTGGAGTGGTTGTTGTAAAGTCATACGCGCCCAGTCATACGTGCTGTCGGATAAGTTCTTAATAATCCCAGTCAGATTTAAAATGAAGGTATTTTTTTTTTTAATTGAATAAAAACGACACAATCATTGTTATCTGATAAATAAGTTATCAGGAACTAATCTAACTGTGGAAACTGACCCAAACTCATTCGCAAACTCACCTGGCAAATGCCTTGTCTCCTACTTCTTGGCAATCTGATATTATCAGATTTTGTTTTATTATAAGATTTTCTTTTATTAAGTTTTTCAGTTTTATTATGCGTTCTTTTCTTAAAGTTTCCTCTCCTTTTCTTAGTAATTACTCGTCTGTTGTTATATGTGGAGTCGTTTTTATTACTACGTCTTAATCCATCAAAGTAGTCGTCACCACAATCGGGATCCTAGGACATGACATAGCAATTTTTATACAAGCATTTTTTATTCTGCACACATAGTACAAATACTAGTTTGGGATCAGATGGCCCTGAGTTAGGGCTGCCATCCGTCCGGATTTGTCCTAGTTTGAAGGTCGTCCGGGGGCAGTCCGGCCGGACTTTTGAAGTCAAGGAAAATTTCATACCATATTACCTCAGATAGTGTTTAATTTTATTAAAACTGCTTATTATTTATTGCGGTTATATTTAATTCGATTTTAATAACAAGTTGTTTATATTATAAAAAATTAAAATTGCAACAAAAATTATTACGATGTTATTATTTTTGTAGCAAAAAAATACTTTTTCAAAGGTGTCCGGGGAAAAAACATATTTCGCCCAAATGTCCGGGACTTTTGCCGTGTTAATCTGGCGTCGGAAATTAAGGTGATGGTAGCCCTGCCCTGTGTGAGTGAATGGTTTCCAAGGACACCTATTTATTTATTAAAGGAAGAAGCACACCTTACCCTAGAAATCCGCTTAGTATGAGGATAAAAAGTGTTATTCTGACCTTTTTTATCTGTTGGTAGTTTTCGTGGTAAAGAATAACAATAATCCATTCATACACAATGTACAATTGTATATCCTCACAAACTTTCCCATTTATAATAATAGCAAGATTTGTCAAACTTTCATGAAAAAAAAATATACTTACATATTGTCGTCTATTGGCTTCAAATTGTTCATTGCAGAATTCTGATCTCGACGCCATGGCAAAATCAGGTTCGCCATCAGCATTGAGTTCTCCAAAACCAGAACAGCACAGCATATACTTGGATATCAATACCTCGAGCTTCGGATCTTTGTAACTACAAAAACAAAAGGATATAATTATAAAGGTTAATAGAGTATCAGTTAAATAATAACTTCTCTCCCTTTACTATTTATTATATTATGTCCCACTGCAAGACAAAGGCTAGCGCTACACTTGACGGAAACTCCGCCGCGGATCTTCCGCGACGGAACGCCAACACATGTTATTGCATATAAATTACAAACAGCGGGCACACTACGCGGAAGATCGGTCGCTCCGTCGCGTCGTGGACAGTTTTATATGAAATTATTTCCGTCGCGGACGATCCGCGGCGGAATTTCCGTCAAGTGTGGCAAAAGCCAAAGGCCTCCCTACCCGCCATCTTTGCGGACTTAGACAATGGTGTGCCAGTTGGTATTAAATGAGTCAAGCTCCTCTCGCCACCTCATGTTAGGTCTACCACGAGGTCGGACCCTATTAGAAGGTATCTCGTATTTACTCGACATTTTGGCAAAAAGTTGTCAGGCATGCGGCAGACATGACCGGCCCAGCCCCACTTCAGTTGTGAAGCCTTCCTTGAGACATCTGTCACCAAAGTCCGGGAGCGTAAGATTGTGTTATGAATACGATCTGTTAATTTGACACCAACCAAACAGCCATGGCCCTCTGGCAAACTTCGAGGTCGGACTATTGACGATTGGTCAAAGACCAAGTTTGAGCACCATATGTGAAAATGGAGAGAGATCAGATTTAGATAGAGAAGCTAGAGGAAGATTTAATGTTACCTCTCAAGACACACTGTGCTGGGTTGGACAATCGTCTGGGCTTCGTACATATATTTTGTGTTATAATCACCTACATCGCCTGGCTAAAACATAAAATTATGTATTCTCAGCATAAAGTAAGATGACACAATAAAGTATACAGGAATTTCTGTAATCTGACTTAGCAATCAATTCCCGCACTGCGAAAACCGTGAGAAGACGGTGGTTCTGCGTCTAGTCTCTTTTCGGTCGTGTAAGAATACTGTGGTCGGCCGTGCTTTAAGAATGAGCCATATTGAATGAAAAAAATTGAATAAATGAATTTTGCCGGAGGCCCACATCCCTCATACCCGCACAGGCCGGCAACGCATCAGCGATCCCTCTGTTGTTGTAAATGTCAATGGACGGCGGTGATTGCTTACCATCAAGCGCCCCACGTTTGTGGCTCGTTTGCCGCCTCCGACATAAGAAAATGAGGGACTACATGTGCACTACGTCATCATGTTTAGTTGGTTTATCCTTAAAATGGCTACCTAGACTCTGCTAGGAGGATACAATTATATCATAAACATTCATTTCATTCATGTTAATAATTATAATAATTTATTTTATTTTCCACCACACATTGGTAAGTACAAAACAAGAGAAAGTTAGAAATCAAGTCCTTTGGAAAGGTACTAGTTGAAGAGATATATAACCCGAAGGGTCACTCAATGACAATAACGCTCACCAATCTTAGACCTTGAGTATGCCCCCATCCATACACTATAGCGTCTATAAAATTGGTTTCCGGTCTCAACACGTTGAAGCTAATTCTTATTGGACGAGGCGTGTAGTGGCAGTCAATGCGATATGAAGTGTCCTTGAAGTCGTAAGGCTTTTCTACTATAGCGAGACCAATGTCAAGGTTCATCCACAATGCCGTATCCGGATGACTGAAATTGTACACTGAAAATGTTCACGATATTATTAACAGTCATGTATTGTTTTACGCCACGATCTCAGGTGTAGTAGCTTACTCTTTAAACATAACAACAACTTGGTCGTCATACAAGTAGGTACATATTATTTCGATGTTTTTACACTATTTAGTAATCTGTGGTTTATACATTGGACTATTGGCCGCCGCCGCGGTTTCACCCACGCGTGATTTCGTTTTCCAAATATCCCTCCCTTCCCCCCACATTTCCGGGATCAAAAGTACCCTATGTCACCCGGGGATAGTGTAGCTTTCCAACAGTAAAAGAATTTTTCAAATCGGTTCAGTAGTTTTAGAGCCTATTTAACACAAACAAACAAACAATCAAATCTTTCTTCTTTACAATACGCGCGGGTGAAACCGCGGACGGAAGGCTAGTTCATGATAAAACAATGGGGAAACTCATGCGCCGCCGTGAATTGCACTTCTATATGTTTACTTAAAGAAAGTAGGAACTGTAAGGAAACTTTTTGTTACACAATGAAATACTTTTCTTGGTGAACTTAACTTTACAGTTACTCACAATACGGCAAACAAGTCTTAACAACCCGCTGTTTCCTGGTTCTAGTACATTCATGATCCTCTAAATACTCATAGCGCACGTATTTCTTGTACCCAGCTATGGCGTAGAGATGTGACACTTCATATAGGCACGCAGCAGAGGTCAGGATATGCCGGGAAGACACTATGGCGCCAGAGCACATCCAAGTATCGTATAAATTTGGCTCAGACATGTTTGACTTCACTAAATATACCTGAAAATACGTTTTAGAAGGAATAAAGGAGAGACTCAAAAATTAACATTTTAACCAGGTTTTACCAGGTGGTAGGTTTCTGTACCACAGCAGGGAAATATTTGGTAACACAGCAGTGCCAAATATTTTCCCGAGAAATAAAACTGTGTCAAGCCCTTCTGTGTTTCAGGGAAAGGGCACTGAAGCTAGTGAATGATGAGACCTAATAACTGTCGTCTCGGTGTAGCGGGCGCAGGGAAGTGCCAGACAGTAAATGCTTAGTTCCTGTTTGGCACTGAACTGTCTAAGGGCAGACGTGGCGCTTACCATCAGGTGTACGATCTATTTTGTTGGTCTTGTTACACATTGCAATAACAATAAATAAAAAAATTTTTTTGTCTTTAGAATTAACTATTGGCTATTCTATCAGCTAATTCCCGCGATAATAGCTCTGGTTGTGTTTCAACAACATTAATGTAAGAGTACGCGTCAGCTTGTATTTCGAAAAACAAAGATCGGAGGACCCGTAGCACAGTTTAACAAACCATTTATTGTAACACTGTGCCCATAGTACGTCAGCATGTTGAAGAAGAAGTGTCCATCAAGATTTTATCATTGCTTACCATCAAGGTAGGCTGCGAGCCTCTCTGCTACACAAAGTTGCACAAAGTTAAACTATACGCGCAGTTTTTCCAATATGTAATTTAGGATCCAAGTAGCTTATAATTTTGACTCGATCTGCCAGTGAAATTTCAGCTTAAATTGGGATTTATTGCCTCCCTAAACAGAGATATGACTTATACTTTAAAGTCATCATCATCATCCCAGCGTATTCCCAATTGAATCCAGTATGGAGCTCAGGGTTCGCTTCGACTATGAAATGAAATTTTGAAATTAAACTATGATCCTAGATTTGACAAGCCTGGTTAATACAATTGAGCGATTGCCATCTGACCTCCGTAACCCTACAAGGGAAACCAGACCTACCTGGACCATGACTTATTCTTTAAAGTATAATGCTAATAACATTAACACGAAACGAATAAATATTTCATCTTACCACGTAAGGTTTTTCTGATGTAGTTCGTTTACCTAAGACAATCCTGCGTTCAAAAAAACAACCTGCAAAATATAAATAGAAAATATGCCATTTTAGGCTCAAAAATGTCTAACGTGAAAAGCATCCTATATTGTGAAAGTTGTGAGACTAACCTTGAAAACAGTAAAAAGAAATAATAAAAAGTGATAACAGGCGTATCATAATCTTTCGCTACTTCTGCCATTGAAGAAATAAACATTCCTACTCAATGTGTTCGATCAAGCGTGTCACGTTAAAATGAAACTATACCCAAATACCTACTATCAAAACAAAATAGCATTCTAGTACAAGGCTTATAAGGCTCAAGTTGGCTCAGCTTTGAAAAAGAGGAATGCTGATGTTTTTCTAGGAATTATGCGATCAGTTAAAATACCACATTCCAAACTGTGGCCTAAAGGCACATACATAGCGATGAGATAAGATGACACAGTATTGCATTCAGGAATTTCTAATTTCACAAGTCACCGATCTGGCATACACGGCCGCAGGTCTAGCTAGCCTGCGGTTATGGTGCATAAACGCATTCTGCAAAAAAAAAGGATTTTAATTTTGAAACATTTAGTTATTCAGATGCAAAGAATTTTAATACGTGTTTTGCTTAGAGTATTAATGAAATAAAAAAAAATACGGAATGTAGACTACGGCAAAACTTTAAACTTTTTCGTAACCATTCGTATTTAATAATTTTTTTTTATTAAATTATTATTTTATTTTATTATTATTTATTAACTATAAGATTTCTCAATAACAGCGTGAGCGTGAGGCTTAAATGGAATGCAATGAAAAATTAAAACATAATCAAATTAATATACTCTTTTTTTAGGTAAATCGTCAATTAAGAATTTCACACAATGCAACTACCACCGCCTTACGTAATTATGTATTTTTAATTGCATTTTTACAACATTTTCCTGTTTAGTGTACAATCTCCATTGAACTTTTCTCGTCTTTCGTATGGTGTATGTATTCACATAACTTTTGTATTGGTAGAGCCATGCTGTTTTACAGTACGAATGGGCCGGCTCATCCGGGGAAGTACCACCCTCTCACATAACAGCAGCGTGAAATAATAGTGACTACTTTTGTGTTTTATCTGGTTTGTAAGAGTGCCAGAGGCCCAAACACCCCCTTAAAGGCCGGCAAGTCCGGCAACGCATCAGCGGTCCTTCTGAAGTTGCAGATGTCCATTAGCGGAGGTGATTGCTTACCATGAGGCGCACCACTGGCTCGTTTGCCACCACTGAGATAATACAAAATATATAAACATTATCTTTATCTATCGTCTCTCATCTTTGGCACAAGTATTGCTATTTCTTTCCTAGTTTCGGACAAGCATTATCTTTATCTGTCGTCTGACACATAAGGCACAAGCATTGCCTTTTTTCCTTGTTTCGGGCTAGATGTTGACGTGTAACCGAGGATATTAAATTAAATACTGATTTATTTACTTAAACAAACATTTATTTTTATATAGACTAAATTACAACCACATCATCTGTAACCGCGTCTAGTTCTAACTGTTCATTTAAGTCTTGTTTTTGTTTGGTTTGTTCTGTTTGGTCTTCAATTGTGCTAGTAGCATCATTGTTGTCACCTTCTCTTGAAGCTATTGGTAAATCAATTTGATGATTAGTGTTCCGATTACTCCATACTGCTAATTGATCCCATGTTATTAGTGTTATCAGAGGTGATGTTGATGTCGGCGGTGATGATAATGATACATTCGAAAAACGTTGTGGTGATGACGATGATGACGTTTCCTTATCTTGAATCAATACGGAGTTGACATTTTCAATGTTGTTTGGAGTGTTAGATGCTTGGTTGTCTGGCGTCGACTTGTGGCTGCAAATTATTTTAATGTTTGTAAAATTTTATAAAAATTGGAAATATAAGCACTTAAAGTAAGCAGCTTATAAGAAACACTTCGGTCACTAAATACTCAGACACAGGCCGGAGTCTGGAAGTTGACGGTTTAAAATACCCCTGTGCTTCGGAAAACAGGTAAAACTGTTGGTCCGGCGCCTGATCTCTCTTCAGTCATGTCAGAATACGGTCCCGAAGTAATATAAGATTGAGAGACTAGGGAGTGCACCTGTGTTTACACACTCACTTGTACACTATTGTATATCCTGAGACGTTTGAATTGTAAAGATTGGCCGCTGACATTATTGTTACATTTTCACTACAGCATACGTAAATATTTGTTTTTTGTTGAATATTTACCCGCGATTCGTATCAGAGGCGTCTCCCCACGGCACGATGTACTCGCGTAACTCATATCCCTCCTCGGGTCCCATGCCGTCACACGACCTTCGTCTAGGTAGGAATTCATTGAAAATTAAATCATTGTCCAATGTATAGACATAAGGCAAAGACAAAAGAAAGGCTTTTTTTTTATTTTACTATTTGCAACCCAATTTTCTTCTCCGTGGTTCAATCAGCTGTAAGTATTCAATCTACCCACAATTCTCAAATTGCTACTACTACTTTTCAGCTTACCCAAAAGTAAAATAATATAAAGTAGATTTTAACATCTAGGCTTGTGGACCTACTCCAATGCATGTTGTGAGGTTTTTTTTTATATACAGGTCAGTTGGCAGACAGACACGCAGCCCACCTGATGGTAAGTGGCCACTGCGGCCTATTCTACTAAGGGGCACTTTGCCTGGAAGCGTCGTTTAATGTGCTTCCAGATTGTAGGCTCATCTGATCTTCGAGCCTTTGATTTCAAGTGTACCTACTGGCTCCCACATTAATATTTCCGGAACACAGCTGTCATGGCGGCAGATTTCACCTGTGGGGGTGGTAGCTAGCCAGTCGGACTCTGAAAAACCCTACCACCAACCAGACCTAAGGCGGGAATCGAACCCACGACCTCCGTGTTTTTATACCCTCACATTGGGAACAATGTCTGTGGAAACAAAGGCGATCAAAATTTCCATGGCGGTGGTTAGTCACCACCAGGAAGCCTACTACATAAAATAATATGAAGATGTTCCTTAGTTCCTTATCATCTGATTATGTTTTACATTAAAAAATTTACTGCTATCCAGTTCTAAGGTAATAATCGCACAGTATAACTTACAAATAGGACAGAGAATATAGATTGATAGATAAGTCTACAGTCTGGCAGCACATTGACCGCTTCCAGGGAATAGGCCGCAGTGTCCGCTTATCATCAGGTGGGCTGCGTACTTGTCTGCCAACTGACCTAGAATAAAAAAAATTTGAACACAAAACAAAATTCCTCTAATGACACTGGATCACTCACGTAAGATCATCAAAGGCAATTCCGCAGCGAAGAAAGCGACTGACGCAGTGGACGCTGGTGAACAAAGATGGCCCAATGCACGTGTACCACTTGTCGTATAGGCTAGCAGAGGCCACTCCGACCACCACCTCGTCCGAGCCTTGCCAGGTCACTATGGGACCACCGTGGTCATTCTGAAATCATCATCATCATTTTACTACTATAAGTAGGGTCGACGCATCATGTTTTTTTGGTAGTGAGTGGAAGCCGCATCTACAATTCTACATTCACTCCTATTAAGTCCTTAACATACTTCACGCAACCCATATTATATAATTCTTCTCAGTTCTGAAGGTTGGCCGTCAGCTTTCTTTACTCCTCTCTGTCCATCGCGAGCCTCACTCCCTAATGTTCTGCAACCACGACTTATATCATAATGATATTAATTTAAACGCCAATATTAATGTAGAAGCCATTACCACTTGAATTGAAGGAGCCTACAGTTTGATGGCACATTGAGTATAACTTTCTGGTTAAGTGTCCCTCAATGGAAATGGCCGTCCCTCAATGGAAATACCATCAGGCGGACTGCATGAAAAAACGAATATGAAAATCGAACCCATGGGTACATCAGTCGGGTCCCCTATATGAGTGCGAAAGTTGATAGTTCGTTTTTCATTATATCGAACACGCTGTATCGATAATTCAGTAGTACGATGTTTTATTACATCGATGATTTGTTAGTGCGATGTAACGTTTGTGCGAAAAATAAGCAAACCTAATTGGTTACAAATAAATATAAAAAGATATATTGTATATCTTAATATAACTGACCTGACACACAGCTCCTTGTTTTCGGCTTCCCACGCCTTGCCACCTGACTTTTTCATACTCTGTTCTGTTTAGAAGCTTTTTTCTATGTCGGTCTGTATTATTACGGGATCTCTTAATAAGGTTGTGACTTTTTTTATTTGATCGTTTCTTATTTTTCTTGGTGGCGTTATATTGACGCCTTAACCCATCAAAGTAGTCTTCTCCGCAATCAGGCTGTCAGAAAAGAAATATACATTAATGTTTATATTTGACAACACTACATACATAAATCCAATGCAGAAATAAACCAGATTGAGCTGACATGAAAGTAAGTAGCATAACTAATTGTCTTATTGGTAACAATGAGGGTGGGTAGTACAAAATATAAATAAATATTCAGAGTCTCGGACACAGAAAAAAACACTAATGTTCATCATTATAAATGGACTGGTCGACTTCACACAAAATCGGTCGTCGAATAAGAGCTATATTCGTGAAAATCAAAACACATTTTGCCTGACCCAGGAATGGAACCAGGTCACCGAATGGTAATTTTTCTTCTATTGTGTGGTTTGATAGACTTCATGGCATTTTCGGTAGTGAAATACCCTATATAATGGTTCGAATTTGATTGAAAAGAAACGCTAGGTAAAACACTGTGTTCATTAAATTGTATCTTTGTGTTTACATATTCGACGAGTTTTCGATCGACAAGTAACGATTGCATGATTCAATCAAGATTCCTATGACCTTCTGTGGAACATTAATAGACTACAGAAAAGGTAACTTTACAGTACTTCAACATAAACATCAGAAACAATCGCAAAAATAAACAAAAAAATTAAAAAAAAAAAGAAACAAAAAAACTTTTCATCTTAACATGTCGGTTGTAGGAACGCGAAGTTAGTCGATCCCCATTATTATCTTTAAAGTATCTATAGCACTTGAGCTGCACATCTTACGTCATTCCTCCTAAACGCATCGTTGCACTCGTTGGAGCGCGAGGCCATCTGGAAGTCGATGAACTCCCCCTCCCCATCCAGCTGACCCACGCCATCCCCGCACAGCATGAACTTGTTGATGATTTCTGTCAGTTTCTTATCGAATCTATAAAAAAAATAAGTCATTACCAGTGAATAAGTAGCTGTTTTAGAAGAAGGGAGGCAAACGAATATCCTTGTGGCAGCCAGACATGGGCAATTTACAATGCTCACGAGATTTCACCCTTGATATAATATTTTTCCCAAGTGGAAAAAACCGATTGTTGTGTTGATTTTAACTTAAAATAGAATTATTATCCTACTTTTAACCCTATCAAATGCTAACACGAACCGGTATTTCTGTTTTCACACACACTCACGTTCACTAGGTACTCTCGCTTTGAATAGAATGAGCAATGACACGACGGAAGTTAGTACCCCTTCTCAACGACGTGGAAAAATTAAGCAATTTTTCCTAATGAAGTGACTTCAAGCTAGCTTTCTTTTGCACTATAATAAGCCTGCGTAGTCGGATAATAGTTAAAGATTTGAAAAAACGGAGGTCGTGGGTTTGATTCCCGCCTTGGATCTGGTTGGTGGTAGGGCTTTTTCAGAGTCCCACCCTCCACAGGTGAAATCTGCCGCCATAACAGCTCTGGGTGTGTTCCGGCAATATTAATGTAGGAGCCAGTACCCTTGAAATCAGAGGCTCAAAGATCAGAGAGCCTACAGTCTGGCAGCATATTAAGCGACGCTTCCAGGTGAAGTATCCCTCAGTGGAATAGGCCGCAGTTGTCGCTTACCATCAGGTGGGCTGCGTGTCTGGCCAAATGACCTAGAAAAAAAAAGATAAGTTGAAACTAGGCTAAGCTAGAACATTACTGCTAATAAAAAGTTATCATACTTATCGGCACAATAATAACTTTGTCTGATCGTGGTAGAAGCTTCGCGTAGGTATTCCATGTTGTAATCACTTGTATCTCCAGGCTGAAGTACAATTATATATAAAACCAGCTATAAAACCAGCTTTGCTTAATTTGAGCCTGAACGGCGATGTGTGAATAGTAGCTAGAGCAATATCTTTTAGAGACCGACAAACTTATCTGTTCCGGTGGCCAAATTTGGAACTACATACATGAAATGCAATGCAAAAACGATATTTAATGACAGTTCTAAATAGACAGTAGCGACGCCGCCACCGGAACAGATAAGTTTGTCGGTCTATATCATCTATGGTATAATCTTTGACCACTGATTATTAAATAGTTACTAACTTAGACTGCTGATACCATTCAGCGATGAATATAGTTTGTCAAAACGACGCTCCTTCCAAAATGTATCATGTGCTAAATAAAATACATATATATAATAATTAATCAACAGTTAAAATAGTATTAAATAATCAAACATACCCGTCTTAGTCCCTGAGTGTGTCCCCAACCGTATATTACACAGTCAATATAGTTAAGTTCTGGTTCAAGTTTGTTGTAGAATATCTTGATGGGCTTGGGGGTGTAGTGGCAATCTAGACGATAGGTATTGTCTGTGAAGTCTAGAGGCTTTTCCAGTACAGCGAGCCCTATGTCCCGGACCATCCAGATGGCTTCGTCTGCGTAGTTGAATTCGTATTCTAAAAGGTTACAGAAAATAAACTAATTATGGTAAAGCCATTTTTTTCGGAGGAGTGCGTTGCCATTACCGCAGGCTAGCGAGAACTGTGGCCCTGTTTGGTACTTGGGACCAAAGACATTTGTCCCTACTCACTCAACTCCCCCGGGTTTCCCTTCAGACTCGAAACGGTCGAGCCGATGTCCGCGATATGGCTAGGCTATAGATAGTTCATCCTAAAGTACCATGGCCTAGTGCAATAGAGCGGAATAGTGACTAGATGATCCCCGGACATGCCTTGGGTGACCTTGTGCAATGCATACGTTACTATGGTAGAGTCATGCTGCAGACAGTACTGTTCGAGTCGAAATGGACCAGGTCGACCGAGGAAGCACCACCCTGTCACAAAAATTCCAAGTTCCAAGGCAGAAAGACGATAAACCTACAACCTACGGAACCGAGAAACAAAACAATTGTCCTACTAAGGCAGTCCCGATGATGGTACAGAACTAGTTAACACTTACGACGCGGCAAACAAGTCTTGACCACTCGCTGCTTCCTGTTCTTGGTGCATGGGTCGTCGTCCAACATTTCACTTCGCACGTACTTGTTATAGCCCACCACAGCATACAGATGGGACACTTCGAACAAGCAAGCACCAGACGTGAGGATATGCTGTGGAGACACTATGGACCCCGCGCACATCCAAGTGTCGTATATCGCCAAGTTGGATATGTTTGACTTCACAAAGTAAGCCTGTAAAAGGAAATTTAAGTAAATATTAATATACATATTTGGATGTATTCCCGCAACGTTCATGGAACTTGGACATTGTAGATTTATTTCCGCCTTTTCCATCTTTTTGACTGCCTCTGTGGATTAGTGTGCATCTGCTCGCATCTATTAAAGACCACTTTTGACCGCCTCTGGCTTGGCTAAGCCGCTCGAGTATGAAAACCCGGAGGTCATGGGTTCGATTCCCGCCTTGGGTCTGGTTGGTGGTAGGGCTTTTTTACAGTTGACTGGCTAGCTACCACCCCCACAGGTAAAATCTGTCACATTAACAGCTCTGGCTGTGTTCCGGCAAAATTAATGTGGAAGCCAGTACACTTGAAATCAGAGGCTCGAAGATCAGATAAGCCTACAGTCTGGCAGCACATTGAGCAACGTTTCCAGGTGAAGCGTCCCTCAATGGAATAGGCCGCAGAGGCCGCTTACCATCAGGTGGGCTTCATGCCTGTCTGCCAACTGACCTAGTATAAAAAAAATAGGTGATAACTGCCTCATAGCAACAGCCGATCGATTTATGATTTTGAACATTTTACTCTGCGAATTTACTGATTGCCTATTGCTGGACCACTTATGTGTTTTAATCCGCAGCTGTTTATTTTAATTTTGCAATCACTTTTTTTATTGAAAAAAACATGGATAGAGTTAGTAAGATTGTCAAAGTGCAATAATCTACTTACCATATAACTTTTTTCTGAAGGAGTTCGTTTACCCCCCAAAATTTTACGTTCCGTCCGACGACCTATACATAAAAATGTAGACCAACATTATAAGATATACATATACATGTATTTCGTATTTTACTGAGCGCTCTATTGGAAAGGCTTATTTTAGACACCGCACCGGCTTGCAGTTGCAACTTCTACTCGTAAATTCTGATGCTGAAAGCTGCCTAAGTTCCAGTAATATTCATGTGGGAGTCAGTACATTTTAAATAAAGGGCTGAACTTTAAAGCAGCATGCGTATATTTAGAGTAAGTTTCCTGGAGATTTTGATTATTTGAAGAAAAGGCTATATCTATTCCTAGGAACTAAACTCCACAATACTCCACATACTCTACCTGAGCCTTCTGAGAGGGGGATTCCCACTTTTGTTTTTTTCCCTGGCTTGTTATTTCCAGAGTTTACTCTTGTGATATGATAGGATAATTTTTAATAATGCAAGAGTTTTGCCAGTCGCTATGGGATACGACGTAGCATAGAAGATGGTAGGAGTGGAATAATTGAGAAATTATGGAGAACATGAAATTGAATGATTATGTAAGATGAATATAAACAGATGTTATGGAGTGTCAAGAGTTAGGTATAGTTTCCCGTAAGGCTAAGAGTTATTGTAATTTTTAAGGGGTTTTTAAGGGGGGATTCCCAATTAATCCTTCATTAAGCATACTCCACAATAAAAAAAGGATACGTGTCTCTACGTGTCTATCCGAGCTAAAGCTAAACAGCATGTAATACTTTAAATACGACTTACACTGAAAGTAGGAAACAAAAATAGCAAAAAGTAATAATTTCCGTCGCATACTCTTTCACTGGTTAATGCAATTGAATTAATTAACTTTGACCGTGTTGTTTACTCCATTCGAGCGCGTTGCGACTGGCTTAGAATATAAAAGGACGAATTCACTTTCTGTAAACTTTCCTTCAGAGTGGGGTAACTACTAATGAATGAATTCGAAAACTGTTCTGTTGAGTTTATTGTAAGGACAATAAACAGCACGTGTAGTTGTACGAGTTTATTTCTTCTTATGGTTGAGTCAAACGATGGCTGACACATACGTCATACATGTGTATAGGTGCGTCCTTTAGGCACTGGTCTATCAGGGTCAAAGATCATTATTGATAGTCTCATCCTTACTGCAAACTATATAAAAATGTCGATTAAAATATTTTGAAATACTGTCTGTGATTTTATTTCTTTGTAACTAAAATAGTGTAAAAAGATTTATTACAGTAAGATTCCTCTAATCGTCTAAATACCTTTGGTATCTACAGGTAAATAAAAATGAAACTTCAAGTTTAAATAAAAATGTTTATTATTGTTCATTTCAAATTAAAGCACCGCCACCTTTGAGATGCCAGACAGACGGCCAGTATTTAATTTATTATAATGATCTTGTTGTTACATTTGTCATCTAAGCCTCTGTTTTATTTAATAAGTCAGTAGGCACTGGTGTACTATTATTTGCATCTGTACCTGAAAATATTTTACAATGTGTAAAGAAAAGAATGAAAGGATATTTATGAAGTATGTAATTAAAAGGATGGACGATCGGTTTGGAGATTCTTGGGGCCTATGTCCAGCAGTGTACGCCTTTTGGCAAATGAAGATGAATATAATTAATAATATTTTTGATTATTTCACATTATAGAAACCGTAACAAAAGAAGATGAGATCGCTAGCATGAAAATTATAATTTACAAATAAATTAATTGTTGTTGGCTAAAAAAAAGGGAGCTTATTAAATGTAAAATATAAAATTAAACCTTCAAATTCGCCAGGCCATGTTATATTTCGCTCCATTATACCTCTTTTTCTGGAATAACCATCACATATTCCTGATCTACGATATCTGTGATATAAAAAAATTGCATTTTTTAAAATGAAAGTAAAAATCTATATTTATATTAATATATCTATATTAATAAAAAAGAAAGTGGTGTTAGTTACAGTATTTATAACTCAAGAACGGATGAACCGATTTGGCTGAAAATTGGTGGAACGGAAGCTTAGAACCAGGAGACGGACATGGGATACTTTGGAGGCGAAGGAGGGGATAGGATGGTGGAAGGGGGGGATAGTTGAAAAAGGAAATTACTCGCGGGTAAAACCGCGAAGGCGACCGCTAGTTATTATTAAAATCCTAGTCTGTCTTCAGTTGTCTGTCAAAAAAGGGTTCACTATTCCATTTCGAAAATCATCTCGTCGAATTACAATTCGTTGATTGTTGACCGTGAACTACGCCATTTTGGCGAATGACGTCAGAGCAACTTCTCAAGACGCGACAGTAAAACAACAGGAGTGCTTTTGATGACACTTTTGTGTTTAATAGAGATATTTTTTATTAGGAAAATGTTGGTCAACAATATGAGCACGTTTTATTTCGATCTACTTTAAGCACGCTTGCACCGTGACTTCACGATTTGCACCAAGTCCAGTTATCACTTGAAATCAGAGGCTCGAACATCAGATGAGTCTACGTCTGGCAGCACATTGAGCGACGCTTCCAGGTGAAGCGTCGCTCAATGGAATAGGCTGCAGTGGCCGCTTACCATCAGGTGGGCTGCATGCTTGTCTGCCAACTGACCTAGTATAAAAAAAACGTTGGGTCATACTCGTATAACAAGGTCATCTTACCTATTCGGAAACAGAGTGCACTGAATGACTTTGCCTAAACAACGAGTACCAGTATACATGAAGGGTGGCCGACACTGCATTGTTTTTGTCACCACAAACGCTGTCGATACTCCTATTACCGTTTCGTGTCCCCCGATAAAGGCAACTAAAGGACCGCCGTGATCATTCTGAAAAAAATAACTATTTACCATAGTATATCACCTCCACAGAAATCTAAATATCACCTCAAATAATAATCCTTGTAAATACATACAACATTTTTAAAAATATCATTTTAATATCATTATATATTTCTGGATTGGTATTTTATAGGTACACATACAAAACTCAATCTAAAACGTTTTACTTTTTTTTTAAGTATTTCCATGGATTCCTCTCATTTCTTTTCTACTTTAATTTCAATTGATTCGAATCTTACAAAAGCATTAATCAATGCGGTTGATAACAAAAGAAATGAATTTTCCAGTCATACCTGGCAAATACCGCCAACAGATTTTGTCAAATGTGGGTCAGTTGCACGTAGCATGTCCAATTTCCTGAGAAAACACTCCTAAAAAGAATAATTGAGTTACTAAACAATCTTTTACTACCTTTTTGACCGCCTCACGTAACAGGGATTTTTCTAAGTATCTTGGGTTCTTTTGAAATAAGGGGATCGCAAAATAAGGAAGCCTTGAGTATGGATGGGAACACATTGAGCAACATGACGTGTGCAAAATAAACTAAAAGTTTTATGTTTTGCTAGGACAGACAAAAATATTACACATCATGTGACTTTCTCAAATACAATAAGTGAAAAAAAGTGTTACTGTAGGAAACGTCACTTATGTGAAGTTTGTGCGTGAAGTCGGTGGTTTGTATCTTGGCACGCAGCTATGGACTTTTTTATGTGCCTATTTACTATTAGCTCCGTGGTGACGGAAAACACCATGAGAAAACCTGTGCAATCGGAGTCAAAAGTTGAACCAACCACTTTGTGCCGACAAAAAAACGGGCACGCCAGAAAAAAATATCTCACCCTATGACTAATAGCTCTTCTTGTCTTGTTCCCTTCGCCACAATCGATCATATCAAGGTTATCCGCCATATGCCCGTTCTCGTCCATCTTACTGGGCTCGTTCACGCAAATAAAGAATCTTTTCAAATGGTTCTGGAGGTACGTAAGACTGAGGGGGTACACCACATCTTTGTAGCACACTTCCACGTTAATGGTCTTTCCACTGCTGTACCGAAGCCACTTCTCATTTAGATCCACCTTCTCTCCGTCCTGAAAGTGTTTTCTTTTTTGTAAATATACTTGTAATTGTAGTGGTAGAGCCATGCAGTTTTACACATAACACCAGTGTGAAATAATAGTGACAACTATTGTGTTTCGTTTCGTTTGTAAGAGTGCCCGAGGCCCACACCCCCCATAAGTACCCCCTTAGGCCGGCAACGCATCAGCGATCCCTCTGGTGTTGCAGAAGTCCATGGGCGGCGTTGATTGCTTACCATCAGGCGACCCGCTGGCCTGTTAGCCGCCTCTGACACAAAAAAGTTTATACAAGTATATTTTTTTATATAAAACGAGCAACCGGATCATCTGGTAAGTAGTAAGTGATCACTGTCGCTCATAGAGATTAGTTAATCCGAAGGCAACATAAGCATCGAATGTACGAAAGTTTGCGCGCACCTATGGATTATTCTATGTATGTATTTATTACTTGCTTGGTGGTGACGCAGAATTCGTGAGGAAACCTTTTTTTTTTCTTCCGGAGGAGAATGCGTTTATGCACCTTAACCGCAGGCTAGCGAGACCTGCGGCCGTGTGTGGGACTCGGGACCCAAGCGTCCCACTACCCACTAAACTCCCCCGGTTCCCCTTTCACCCGGAGAGGACGAGCCGGTGCCCGCTCTGTGTCGATTGACCGGCCCATCCCCGGGTACCCCAGCCTGGTGCAGTGGGCCAGGGTTTGCGCCTTAGATCCGTGAGGAAACCTGCAGAGCCATTTATATTTGGCTTCAGTATTTAAGACGGCGGTCACCCCAATGTAATAACTGGACTTATCAAATCCTGAATCGTGGTGCAAAAAAGCTCGGAGAAAGACAAGAGAAGATCTGACTAACCGGTCTACAGGGTGGCCCTGAAAATCGTGGATCAAACGAAACAGGGAGATAAAGGAGGTTATTACCGACATAAACCCCTCAACAGTATGACCTCACATCGACTCTACAAAAAATTAAAGCTATTTTTTGTTTTGAAAAAAATAATGCCTTATTTTGTAATCAAATGGCAAAATAATGAAAACAGATTGTTTTTTCTTTCTTTTTTTTGTGTTCAATTATTGTCAAAGAAAGCATCTTTACATAAAAAGTATCTTTACCACTGTGGGGACACAAATTCGTGAGTAATGGCAACTTTCTTAAAAAAAATTAAGTTTTACGAAAAATCAATTCCAACTTCAAAACAGTACTGTGAAAAAAAAATGTATGACCGACAAGTGACCCTGTATCAAAAAAATTAGCCTGTTTTATCACCATTTAAATGAGGTATAACACTTGGCTATTTTGTAGTTAACTTATTTTACAAAACTTGTTTATTGGCGCCAAGTCTAACGTTCAATAAATTGAGCGACCAATAAAAATCGTTATTCGCGTTGATTATTTTCACTCTTAACAATCCTAGAGCTTTAACATTGGAATAAATACCCGGTATCTTTTGTCCTTTTCACACTCGGGTCGGGTACGTACCCGACTCGGGTCGTAAATACGATCCATTGTTTTTTGGCTCAGGTACTTAGGTACCGCTTGCGCGTACGTTTGGCCCACCGCTCCCGCTTGTTATTAAGCACGTGTTCTGCCGGTTTGCTCTTCAACGTCTCCTGAACGGACTCGGATTTCTTGTCTAACTGTGATCTAAGCTTGCCATACGGACTGTGCGTCTTGCCAAACTGTGACCTAAGCTTGCCATCCGCCATACGCCAGATGGCCACTGTAAGAAGAGTGGAGTACAGCTGACTGTACTCCACTCTTCTTACAGTGGCCATTACAAAAGCCTTAGATGTAATGCATGTCAGCATACTCTCGCTGATGAGGGAAGGCTTCAAGAATCAGTGTCCGATTGAAAAGCTTAGGTCTCAGTTTGGCAAAAAATCACACAGAGTCCGCATGGCAAGCTTAGGTCACAGTTTGGCAAGACTCACAGTCCGTATGGCAAGCTTAGATCACAGTTAGACAAGAAATCCGAGTCCGTTCAGGAGACGTTGAAGAGCAAACCGGCAGAACACGTGCGTAATAAAAAGCGGTAGCGAGTCACTGATTCGCCGCCGCGGCGGGAGCGGTGGGCCAAAGCGGTACCTAAGTACCTGAGCCAAAAAACAATTGATCGTATGTACGACCCGAGTCGGGTACGTACCCGACCCGAGTGTGAAAAGGACAAAAGATACCGGGTATTTATTCCAATGTTAAAGCTCTAGGATTGTTAAGAGTGAAAATAATCAACGCGAATAACGATTTTTATTGGTCGCTCAATTTATTGAAAGTTAGACTTGGCGCCAATAAACAAGTTTTGTAAAATAAGTTTACTACAAAATAGCCAAGTGTTATACCTCATTTAAATGGTGATAAAACAGGCTATTTTTTTAGATACAGGGTCACTTGTCGGTCATACATTTTTTTTTCACAGTACTGTTTTGAAGTTGGAATTGATTTTTCGTAAAACTTAATTTCTTTTAAGAAAGTTGCCATTACTCACGAATTTGTGTCCCCACAGTGGTAAAGATACTTTTTATGTAAAGATGCTTTCTTTGACAATAATTGAACACAAAAAAAAGAAAGAAAAAACAATCTGTTTTCATTATTTTGCCATTTGATTACAAAATAAGGCATTATTTTTTTCAAAACAAAAAATAGCTTTAATTTTTTGTAGAGTCGATGTGAGGTCATACTGTTGAGGGGTTTATGTCGGTAATAACCCCCTTTATCTCCCTGTTTCGTTTGATCCACGATTTTCAGGGCCACCCTGTAGGTATAGTGTGACGTATGACCCCATCCGAAGGTGAGCACGTGAAGTTCGTTGGAGTAGTACCGCTTGTACACGTGAACTCTGATGGCCGCTGGGGGGTAGGAGCAGTACTTGTAATAGCCCATGTCGTGGAAGTCAAAGGCCCTGTCCACGCGAGCCACGGCGATGTCGCCGAAGTTCCAGTATTCTGATTTTTCGTATAGATACTTTGTATTTAATTCTGGAAAGGTAAGTGGCATTGTCGGAACCAAGTTCTTTTCCGGAGGATTGCATTGAAGCACAAAAGCTTATTAACAATGATGAACTATTGAGTACCATGCACAAAAATGTTTGTACCGTGTTAGGATCGAACCTTCAACTTCTGGTGTTATAGCCAACTTCTCACGCATTACACATTCTCGGTCATCAGTAATTCATACCACAGAATACCTAATAGTACTACTGTCCATACTTATTTTACTGTATCTTATAAGCTAACTAGCCTTTTACGCGCTGCTTCGCCTTTTTTTTTTTGCTTCGCCTGGGTGAACTATCATCATCGTTTTTTTTTTCAGGGATAAAACGTAGCCCGTCACTCCTCAGGTCCCAAACCACCCCCATATCAAAAATCACGTCGATCTATTGCTCTGTTGTGAAGTTAAAGAAGGACAAACAAAAACTACTACAATTTAAATTTTTTATCATTTCATCAGTTGGCAGACATTCACGCAGCCTACCTGATGATAAGCGGCCACTGTGGCCTATTACGTTGAAGGACGCTTAGCCAGAAAGTGAATAAGTGGTGTCACACTATAAATATTAATAGAGTCAGCGTCAAAATGATCTGAGCGTTCAAAATCACCAAAACTGAACATTTGACAAAAATCAACTTTACCTTAAGACATAAAGGTGCATTTTCATTTGTTGTTTAACAACAAACGATATTAACACCTAAAAGTATTGTGCTAAGATTGAATTTTGTCAAATGTTCAGATATTTTTGGTAGATTTGAACACCCAGATTATTTTGGCGCTGACTGCACATTCAAGTCATCTCACCACTAGAGTAACAAGTGTAAACAATTCTCCTAAACGTCTTCATGATACACTCGTCTTCTTTTATGTTCTCTGCGTTCACATATTTCCTGTATCCAGCTATTACATATACGAGGTCTACGTCCAATATGCATGAAGCTGAGGTCAGAATGTGAAGGGGGTTGATGATCGCTCCTCCGCATAACCATGATGTGTAGTTCACTTTGGATTCAGGAGCTTTTAATAGGTATACCTGATGATGGAAATTGAACCGTCATAATTTTCAATGTGAAAATCGCTATAATAGCATGTTTTTTATACTACTTCTGTTGGCAGGCAGATACACAGCCCACCTGATGGTATGCGGCCACTGCGGCCCTTTTCCATTGAGAGACACTTCACCAGGAAGCGACGCTCAATGTGCTGTCAAACTGTAGACTCTTCTATCTTCGAGCTTTTGATGTTCAGTGTTCTGGCTCCCACATTAATATTGCCGGAACACAGTCAGAGCTGTTATGGCGGCAGATTTCCGCAGTGGAGGTGGTAGCTAGCTACTCTGAAAAAGTCCTACCGCCAACTAGACCCAAAGCGAGAATCTAACCCTCGACCTCCGGGTTTTATTCCCAAACGGCTTAGCCACTGTTCCACGGAGGCGGTGATAATGATAAAATTTTCCTCTAGCCTACGACGGCCAATCATTACAATCAGTTAGGCAAGATATGTACCTGTAAGGGAAACCAGGGGTTAAGTGGGTAATTAGCTGATGCCCCACTTGTTGCAATTAACCGACTGAATGCGATATATTCCCTGTGTATTGTTGTTAAATTTTCTATTCGTACTAATTTGGCTTATATTCTTAGCCAAAGATCAACCATCTATTATATTTTTAACACGTAAAAAACTTACCACATATCGTTTATCAGTAGTCACCGCATAGCCATTTATAATTCTACGAGTGTCATTTGATACGAAATCAGAGAGTGAAACTAAAAAGAGGAACAATATTATTATTACAATACATGCAGCACATACGACACTAATAAAAATAGTAATAACAAAACTCGTTTATTTTCAAATAAGTAATTATTATTATTTTATCAAAAAGGATTTGCTGTCTTGTCGCTATCGGAAAATACTAACCGTTTATTATAACAAATACAATTATAGCATTAAAAGTTGTTAATTGAGTTTTGCACATATTTTTACTATTATTTAACGGTTATTCCAACATGTTATCTCCACAAATATTTTTTTAAATAACAACCAGTTTCACTGAAATTATCTTTATACGAGTCAGATTATATTATCGACACACGTGAGGTTTAATGCAAGACTAAAATCAATTATAACATTTATTGGCTTTTTCTACGAATTTTATTACACATTGGCTCCCGTTTTCCATTTAAGTAAACTCCCTACCAATTCTTATCATCATCGTCATCAGCCGTAAGACATCCACTGCTGGACATAGGCCTCCTACTAGTATTTTCGAACTACTCATAATTATTTTGAAAATCTTATGTTGAATTTTTAAGAATCCTGAATCAAGATTCGATTATCAGAGGCGGATTAAACGTTGAGAACGCCGTAGGCAAGAATCTCATCGGCGCCCCTATATTAAAAATAACTCGTACTGTCATCATTATCATCAGCCTGTAACAGTCCACTGCTGGACTAGGCCTCTCCAAATGCTCGCCACGCTGATCGAACCTCGGCCATTCGTATCCAGCTCCTGCCAGCCATCTTGCGCAGATCATCGCTCCACCTGGCCTGAGGGCGTCCTACACTACGTTAACCTAGACGTGGTCTCCAGTCTAGAACTCGTTTACCCCAACGGTTATCGGTTCTACGGCTAATATGGCCAGCCCACTGCCACTTCAGCTGGCTAATCCGGCGAGCTTCGTCGGTGACTTTGTTTCTCTGCCGAATCACCTTATTTCGGATGCAATCACGCAGAGAAACGCCGAGCATAGCTCTTTCCATAGCCCGCTGAGCGACTTTAAAATTGCGGACTAGCCGTGCCGTAAGTGTCCACGTTTCGGCTGCGTATGTCATGACGGGTAGGACGCACTGAAGACTTTCGTCATTAGGCATTGTGGAATCGGCGATGAGAAGACTCGACGTAGTTTTCCAAACGCTGCCCAACCCAACTGAATTCTTCTATTCACCTCATCCTCAAAGTTTTTTCGACCCAACTGCAACGACTGCCCATGGTACACATATTTTTGAACAACTTCAAGGACGGCGCCGCCGTGAATCGCAATCGGTTCCGGTAAAACATGTTCATTGAACATGACCTTGGTTTTATCCTAGTTCATCCGTAGGCCGATGCGTAAAGAAGAATCAGCCAGGTCATTCAGCATATGTTGTAGGTCCTACAGCGTCTCCGCCATTATGACGTGTCATCTGCAAATAGCAAGTCAATCGCATCCATTCCAGTTCAGCATCTTAATCATAGCCTCCATTGCATTTGTAAACAATTTCGGGGAGATGACGTCCCCTTGTCTCACTCCTCGATGCAATGGTATAGGATTTGTCTGCTGATTTTGTACTTGGGCGGACATGGTGGCTGCTTTGTATAGACATCTCATCATCACTTAGATATATCGCCAGTCTACTTGGCAACGCTGCAGGGACTCCAGAACGGACCAGATTTCAACCGAGTCGAAGGCCTTCTCATAGTCCACAAATGCTAGGGGCTGATTGTACTCTTCGGTCTTCTGTATAATCTGCCGCACAGTGAGGATGTGGTCTATGGTGCCGTATCCGCTCCAAAACCCAGCCTGTTCCGGTGGTTGCAACTCGTCGAGTCTTTGCGCAAGACGGTTCGTGATCACTCTAGAGAATAGCTTATAGACGTGGCTTAGAAGGGAAATGGGTCGATAGTTCTTCAACAGGCTTTTGTCACCCTCTTTGAAAAACAGGACGACCACACTCCTACTCCACGCCTTTTGAGTTCTCCCCTCAAACAGGACAGTGTGAAACTCAATCAACTCAATACAATAGTGATCGATGAACCGACGACAAAAAAGTTGAAAGTCGTGATACTCTCCACTTATTCGTTTGCGCCTGACCGTTTAGCTCCCGCCCCATGTACCATCGACAAGGTTGTTTGTAGGCGTAAGCTTTAGTCATTGCCATCCGTGTTTAGGTCTTTTGTTATAAATTGAAGCAAATTGAGGTTGTAAGCAAAAATAAAAGGTTTTATTGTCTAAGTTGGTGGCTTACTTACTGGCGCAACGCAATTAATTTTATGCTATATTGTATATTTTTTCTTTATTTTACAATTCTATCCGCGCGCCCCTTTGTACCGTCGCGCCCCTAGGCACATGCCTACTTTGCCTTTAGGATAATCCGCCTCTGTCGATTATTATTTATTTTTATTTTCAAACACCACTAATGTCGATTGTGCAATTACGCTAAACTATACTTGATATTTTTTCACCCTGTGCATGTGTGATAGCAATTACAGCCGCTAATTGGCCCCCCAAATTTCCGGGATCAAAAGAATCCCTTTGTCAGCCGCGGATAGTGTAGCTTTCAAACAGTGAAAGAATTATTCAAATCGGTTCAGTAGTTTCGGAACATATTCAATACAAACAAACAATCAAATCTTTCCTCTTTATAATATTAGTATAGATTGCACTTGCCTCGCTGGCAGTAACCTGTGTAATTCACTTCATTAAATAAACACTAAGTCATGCAGGTTATAATGAGAAAATAAATTTAATAAGACCAACTTTTCACAAATGATTTAATTTTGTTCATTGTCTTTGATATTTACCCAAGAGAGGATCTGCTTGTTTTAGATAAATATATAATTATGGTGATCTTCACGAGAACTGCTTCTTTATACTAAAATATGGTTTCATATTTACTTATCTGAAAAAATAATACTAATTTGAAATTAATCTGTCTTTAAGTAAATGAAATATTTTGTTTTATTAAATGTACTTAAGTCGCAAAATAATTGTGTTTTAGCATGAAATCGCAACAGACATCTATCCATACTCACAAACCATGTACACATTTATTTATTATTAGAATCAAATCAAATCAAAATCTTCTTTATTTAAGTATGTAAACTTGTATAAAGTATTTATGAATCGTCAATTACACAGAGTGACTCTACCGCCGGATTCGGAATGCCGTTATCGAGAAAATGGACAAAATAAAGGACAATACTGATTATTTCGATGCAAACCATGTTACTCATTGTGAAGCTTTAGTCGTCAGGCCATGTTATATTTCGCTCAATTACGTTTTTCTGAATAGGTCTGCGATCACACATCCCTGATCTGCGATATCTGTAAAGAAAGTCTTACATAAATAATTGTTAATTACAGTGGAATCCGCTTCCACTTAAATGAGTCATTATATCCGACATTTTAACAAAGAATTTTATATGAAAACCAAACTTCCTAGAGTAATTATTACGTCTTAATATCCGGGTGGTCAATATACGCGGAGTCATAATAAACGGATTCTACTGTAGTAACTTATTACTGAAGCATGCAGTAGACAGATCCTGTCTGTTAGTCTAAATTAAAATGAAATAATTTAATCAGCAATTTTATTTACGTAGTCAATTCTTTTGCACGTCCAATAATTTTTTTAAGCCTTCCGATGCCTCGACGTAAATGGCCTGTTGAGAAGAAGCGCCAAGAGATTTGACAGTGTAATGTTTTTTCCAATACTTTGTCAATATTACAATTCATTTAATAATACAAAATATATTAAATTGAAAAAAAAAAGAGAGTTTTGTTGATTCTAAGCCAAATATTTCAAGGAATGAGCTTGAGTAGTCAACTTACAGGGTTTTGAAAACAAAAAAAAAAGCTGAGATGTTGTAGTAATTATTGTCCAACCTTGCTTTGAAAATAAGATAATGGGAAGTACATGACTGTCTCACTCACTTATTCACAATAGTTCGTTGAGCGTAAATGGGCGAAGACAAAGATTTGCTAGAATGAGACACATTACAAAGTGACTTTATAACAGAATTGTATATAATTTTGCATCTTTGATCTTACTTGGACGGGTTCAGGGTACACTGGATGACCTTTCCCATACATCGCGTGTTTGTATATGCATAGGGCGCCCGACACTCCATAGATTTGGTCAACCAGAACGCTGTCGCCAACCCTATCAGGATCTCTTGTCCTCCAATATATGTGATTAAAGGGCCGCCATGATCATTCTGAAATATAATCAATATTAATATTGTAAATTAAATATAATTAAAATATATCCTTGGACACTATTCGCGCAGTCCCTTACAGCCCTAAACTAAACATAGCTTTTACTATGGGTGCCAGACAACGGATAAACGATACATTTTTTTTTTTGTTAATACATGCATATTTTATTATACATAGAAACACACAAACCGATACAAACAGACGTGTTCATTCATGCACACAAATGTTTGTAACGTGCGGGGATCGAACCCGCAACCTTTGGTCTAATAGCCGACTTTTCAACCATTACACCAAACGACACGTGAAATCGAAGACCGTTTTGTAATTACGTAGTAAATGTTTATCCGTTGTCCGGAACCCACAGCACAAACTAATGCTTAGTCTGGGGCTAGAGGGCGTTGTGTGAATAATGTCCAGAGATATTTATTTATTCTTACCTGACAAAATCCACCAATTGTTTTGGTGAAATGGGGATCGTTTTCTCGCAATATATTTATATTCTTATCTAAGCATTCCTGCAATAAATAAAAAACTATTGTAAAGTAAACAGAAGAAGAGTATAGTGGATCTTTTAATCGAATGAGCCGCCCATTTGTAGTTTTTACCGCCTCTGTGGAACAGTGGCTAAACCGCTCGGGTATAAAACCCGGAGGTGGTAGGACTTTTTCGGAGTCTGACCGGCTACTACCCGCACAGGTGAAATCTGCCGCCATAAGACCTCTGGCTGTGTTCCAGCAATATTATTGTGGGCGCCAGTACACTTGAAATTAAAGGCTCGAAGAACAGATGAACCTACAGTCTGACAGCACATTGAGCGACACTTCCTGATGAAATGTCCCTCAGTGGAATAGACAGCAGTTACCTCTTACCATCAGGTGGTCTACGTGTCTGTCTGCCATCTGATGTGGTATAAAAAAAGAAAAGACAGTGATATAGGACTTCATGATTTCTGTGCTTTGTTCGGTTTATGAGGTCATCAGAGCTTAAATAGGGAGTGCATGGTGTTGGGCAGAGGAAATAAAATTGATCTGTGATTGTGGTTTCAAGGCTACTTACCGAGTAACTAGATGCATTCATCTCACTTCTTCTTGTATTGTTAAGACAACCATCTTTCATCAAATTTTCATCCGGCACTATGCCATTCTCATCCATATGCCCAGGGAGGAAGGCACACAAGTAGAAATACATGTAATGTTTGCTGAATCTACTCAATTTATTTTCAACGAAGTTGTAGTAGCAATGGCCTATTTTCATCAGCTTCGCACTACTGTATCGAAGAAGAGGCTCATTCATGTCAATGTTTACATCCGGCTATTAATAGAAAAAGTAAAAGTCATCAGCCTTTAAATTTTTCGACTAGTCAGAAACATGTTGTTTTCTTGAGTTTTATTCTTTTAGCGTAAGGAAGGTATATTTTTCTTTGCATGAATGAACAGTCAAACGGTACTTCCTAGATGGACTGAAGATGTGGGTGGCGCAGGACCGGTCTGTTTGTCGACCCTTGAGGGAAGGCTATGCCTGCTCATGATGATGATGATTATAGTCAGTCAGTTAAGAAGAAGAAGTCTACAGTCTGGCAGTACATTGAGCGACACTTCCTGGTGAAGTGTCCCTCAATGGAATATATATATATGGCCGCAGTGGCCGCTTACCATCAGGTGGGCTGCGTGTCTGTCTGCCAGCTGACTTAGTATAAAAAAAATAAGCGACTCCTGAGGGAAGCCTCTGCCTGCTGATGACGATAATTAGTATGGTCAGGTTTCTTTGCTACGCTTGGATATGTTCCCAAGGAGTCTCTTTGTACGAATATAATCGCACCAGGGTCATTTCTGTTCGGAGACCAAAAATAAGCGGTGTAGAATAGTAATGTAGTAAGTTGATGCCTAGTTAAGAATAGAACGTTCCTTCTTGGATGGAGCTAGCATAGCTAGCAGCCTTGCCATGGAAATAGCTTTTGCTATATTCCGACAGTATTCATGACAGCCGACAGCTTGAAACTAATGGCTTGAAGATCAGACGAGCCTACGGCGTGGTAGCACATTAGGTGATACTTCCTTATGGACTAGAATAGGTCGCTTAAATTACCATTAGGGGTCTGCGTGCTTGTCTGCCAAATAAAGTGACAAAAAAGAAACTTACTGGTCTAAAATGAGACCTGTGCCCCCAGCCGTAGGTTAGGACATCCAGATCGTTTCGTATAAACCTGTTGGCCACATTAACTTTGATAGGACCAGGGGGGTACGAGCAGTAGTGGTAATAACTCATGTCGTAGAAATCGAACGCTGAGTCCAATCGCGCCACCGCGATGTCTCCGTAGTTCCAATAATTATTATCGTATTGGCGCTTCATATTTAATACTAGAAACAAAAGTTTTGTTTTATGAAATTACTTTTTATTTTTATGAACTCTTGACCGCCTCCGTGGAACAGTGGCTTAGCCGCTCGGGTATAAATAAAACACAGAGGTCGTGGGTTCGATTCTCGCCTTAGGTCTGGTTGGTGGAAGGGCTTTTTCAGAGTCCGACTGGCTAGCTACCGGTGCTCACCCCCACAGGTGAAATCTGCCGCAATAACAGCTCTGGCTGTGTTCCAGCAATATAATTAGGCTCGAAGATCAGATGAACCTACAGTCTGGCAGCACATTAAGCGACGCTTCCAGGCGAAGTGAAAGTGAAAGGGTCTACTAATGACACATAAATATAATTGTTATACGTGCCGGCAAACTTCTTGACCATCGGTCGACGGAGTGGGGGAAAGTTCACGCATGCGCTGCGCATGTCACTTGCGCATGACCAATAGCGCGCGCGAATCTCCCCACTCCCGCATGTGCTATTGGTCAAAGGTATGCTTCTGACCAATAGCGCGCAGGCATCTTAAAGTTCGTGTTCTGCGCAGTCCCCACCCGATTTCAAGAAGTGTGCCGGACCTGTACTTACGTTTATTATAGCAAGTATATATAATCCTCTTCCTTTTCTTCATGATACACTCGTCGTCCTCCATGAAGTCCGCATTCACGTACTTCTTGTAGCCAGATATGACGTAGACCAGTTCTACATTAAGGATGCAGGAGGCAGAAGTAAGGATGTGTAAAGGATGGATGATGGCGCCCCCGCAGAGCCACGCTGAATAGTTCACCAAGGGAGAGACTTGAGGAGACCTTAGCAAGTATACCTAGAAAAATTGTTTTTTTTAAATATTGTTTTTGGTGAGTTTTACCCAGATTCGAAGGCTCGAAGATTAGATGAGTCTGAGACAGTCTGGCAGCACATTGAGCGGCGCTTCCTTATGATGTGTCCCTTAATTGAATAGGCCGCAGTCACCGCTTACAATCAGGAGGGCTGCGTGTCTGTCTGCCAACTGGTGTGGTATAAAAAAACTCTGTTGATGCATTTGAGTAAAATTATTAATAGAGTTGGTCAATATAATAAATAAGGTAAGAGTTGAATTGGGGTGGCCTGTCGCGAATTGATACGACGAAAATAGTTATGAACTGTTGCTGAACTCTTAACCCAGTGGTGACAGAACAGTCGCTCAGTAATACGAACCATATTCTACCGTTGCCAACGTAAGGGTTTTCACTAGAGATGCAACAGATAGTTGTTTGGCCGGATACCGGATATTCGGCCTGATCACCGGCCGAATATCCGGTATCCGGCCGCCGAATATTCGGCCGGCCAAACGATACCTACATTTTAGTTTGGCGCGTCGTGCAGGTTTCAACCTGTAATTACTTATTGTAGGATCGCGCGGACCGTTTTCTAGGCAAAAATGAAGGGCCTAAAAATTAGTTGTAGCGAAGAGGATTCAAATAGGAGTAAAGGTGATTCGCCTCCAATGAAAAGAAGGGCAGGCAATGGCGCAACGCTTGTTTATGAAACGTTTTGTAATTGCTTTCACGAAGTCGCTCAAGATAATAGTCAAACCGAAGATACGACAAATAGTGCTATAGCCAACGAGCTTGACTTTTACTTATCCGAGTTGATCGAAAGAGTAACCATTATGCATGATGGGCAGCAAACGCCAATCAATTCCCAATATTGATAAAATTTGCCCAAATATATCTGTCCTCACCATGTAGCAGCACCATTTTTCAAAGGTAAATACCAAACAGAATCACTATTAAGTACTATCCGGCCGGATAGTGCGTAACTATCCGGTATTCGGCCGGATAGTAAAATAATGGCCGGATAGGCCGGATACCGGATAGCAACCGGATATTCGTTGCATCTCTAGTTTTCACGACCAACAGTTCCAATATCGATGGGGCCATCCATACTCGATCGATAATTTGTAATATCGGTCATGACCAGTCGTTTGACCTTGCCCTTGCACGAGGGTTCGTGAGTTCGAATCCCAATACAATAGACATTTTCATTGAAGTTTATTTGTATTTAGATGTATATTTGTGTAACCTTCTTTCATCTTTGTATCTGATACTACTTACTCAAATCAATGTACATAGGTTATGTTGTTCAATATTTATTTATTTACCGTAATTTTGTCGGAATGTCGTTTTGTCGGTCTGTCAGTTTCATTTTTAATTTAGGCTAAAACATAACTTACCATGTATCGCTTTTCGCCAATGACTTGTCTACCGTTCGTGATACCATAAGTATCTGAAAAAAGGACCAAATCAGTAAGATCATTGGCATGATCGGAACTCATGAGATCTCATGATCCCCAAAGAATGACTATCAGGAACTGACGCGCGGTCCTACTGCAAGTCTATTTATACACATTTGATAATGCTTACCCTTAATAATACCATCGTCTTACAAACGACTGACATGTGAGAAGTAGCTTTGCATCGATTTAAAGTGTCAGGATACGAATAAAAAATATACTTACAGTCGAAGAGATAATCTCCTTTTTTTAAGTAGGATAAAAAGTCAAACATTTAAAAACTAGACCGGACCAGATAGGTGATGTCCTGAAGAAAGGTCAGGTCAGAAGTACCCTAAACCGACGGGCATGAAAATATGAAAATACTTATGAATGTGGAGGAGCCAGGATCGTAGCAAGTGGAAGGAGTTAGTCTCTGCCTACCCCTACGGGAAAAAGGTGACGGTACCTATGTATTGTATGTGTAGAAAAAAAACTTACCTTTAATAAGAAAGGAAGTAAAAGTCATGCACATTATGATGCTAATAATAATCATAGTTCCGATTTCTAACATCTTAGTAAATAACTAAACAAAAGTCAGTCAATACATAAATATTATTTAAAAAATGATATTTTGTTAGGCAAAGTCAATGAGAATTACCAGTTGCATTAAAATACCTTCGATTCGGCTCACGTGACAAATAATTGCCCACGTGGATTTTACTCATTAATCACTGCTATAAACATTCCATAGACATTATTCATACAACGCCATCATTTCATACAAATGAAATGATTTATAAATGACAAAGAAAATATCATCCTACTAAAAAAAACGTAAAATGTTGCCAAGACGAGACCATAATTATTATGCCTCGCAATGTCAAAAAGTTATCAGATCTCGTGTAGAGCCAAGCTTCTAACTCTTCACGCCCTGACTCTACAAGGCCTAACTTTGCAATATACTCTACACCTTAGTCAAAATATGTGGCTTGGCCATTTCGCTACATTCACATTAAGGTGAAAAATTAACTCATCTAACTTATATTTTGGCAGCAACTATGAAAATAGTTGGTTATTAGGAAGGTAGATAGGTACACCCAGAGAATGCGGGTTGGATCCCCGCACGGTACCAACATATTATTTTGTTGCATGAACATGTCTGTTAGAATCGAGTGGGTATTTCTGTGTATAATAATTGTATGTATTTACAAAAAATATATGTTTATGTTATTTCAGTCGTTGCCTGGCATATTAGCTTATTACACTCTAAATGCTGGGTTCGGAGTTGGACGGCGCTGTGTAAACAGTATCCAGAATCCAGGGTTATTAATTTTTTAATATAAGAAAGAACTGCCTGCGAAGTCTCACAAAAAAGGATAATTCTTCACAACAAGTTATATTATTGAACATTGTTTATTGGTTTCAATTGAAATTCTACCAATTCAATTTAGGTGCATCGGACCGCGACGATGTTGCTACATGCCAATCATTGCAAAGTCACTTTTGTATTTAAAACATGCTATGGCTGAAACCTACTTGCTTGATTTTTGTTTTGACCGCCCTGGTTGAGGCACAACGGCGAATTAAAGGAGGAAGAGTATCAGAATTGGGAAAAAAATATGTAGTAAGTATTGCATAATATGACTCCCTCTTTCACCATAGTCAAAGACTAAGGTAAATACAATGAAGAATGCCAGCAACTAATATAAAGCAAATCATTATTTTTCGGGCCCCCGGCACTTTCACTCACTAAACTGAGTGCAAAGCTATTAATAAGTGGATCTTATGTGAGAGGGTTGGGGTTCAACAGGAACTGCCTGGGCCAAGGCACTTCCACACGTTTTTTTTTATACTACGTCAGTTGGCAGACAGACGCGCAGCACACCTGATGGTAAGCGGCCACTGCAGGCTATTCCATTGAGGGACACTACACCAGAAAGCGTCGCTTAATGTGCAACCAAACTGTAGGCTCTTCTGATCTTCGAGCCTTTGATTTCAAGTGTACTGGCAACTTAAAATGAAAGTTCTGATGATGTTGATGATGATGAAGTCCAACCGATTTCGGTCATGGCGACTACTTCGACTTCTAATCGAGTTCTGATACTGTAAGTGTAGATATTCATATCTTCATATGTTTCCGAGTACCAGCATTCATAACATGTTTTAATTCCTTCCCAGGTGTACTTAATAAAAGCTCCAAGCTCCCCCCAAATGTACGACGCTTGGCTGTGCGGGGGTGCCATCGTGTCGGAATGGTACATCATCACATCAGCCGCATGTGTGGAGGACGTCCAGCGTATGTATGCTATAGCTGGGTCGACCAAGTACGTCCCGACGACGCTCATCGACGAAGATGCCTGCACTAAGAATTTGAAGAAGAAGATTGTGTTCACATGTGTGCCTAAATGTAAGTAAAGGTTAATAAAACATAACCATAACATAACTGGGCCCATAGCCTACTAAAATACGATAGCTGTTGCGACAGGACGTCATCAGTCCTCATTCATTGAATATAACTTGACAGTTAATACCTTTTTAATTTGTTATATTGTTTACAGACATTTGGTAACATTTTTAACAAAGTTGACGCTATTGTGCTCGCACATTAGAATGCTTTTTAGCACCGTACCTAGAAAACGATACCTGCAGCCGTGTGTTCAACTTCCACTACCCACTAAACTCCCCCGGTTTCCACTTCAATCGGATCAGAACAAGCTGGTGCCCGCCTTGCGGCCCATAAAGTTCTATAGAACAGACAAGACAATCTGACAGGTAGAGATGCCTATGGTACACTGAATAAGTCTACAATAAATAGGCATATCTGCCTATCTGCCTGCTTTTTTAAATTACCTTCATAACAAAAACTTTTTCCAGCTTACGAATTAGACTACGCAAAGATAGAAAAGTGGGCTTACATCGACATAGCGATCGTAAAAGTTGACTCGAAGTACCAATTTGACGATACGCTCCAGTACCAAAGCTGTGATTACACTCCCGCGCCGATCCCGATTAATTACGAGGCGAAACACCAGGAACCAGGGGTTGATGCCATGGTGCTCGGCTGGGGACATCTGGACAAGTGGAGGAAGGTGAATGACCTTATACCTTCATAATCAATTGTATTCATTTCCCCAGTAAGTTGTGCAAGCTTTTTTTATTGGAACGGTGGCTAGACTTGAACCTAAAACCCAGGTTCGATGGCTGCCTTAATTCTAATTAATGGTAAGATTTTTTAAGGTCCTACCTTACGCCATAATAACTCTGGCTCTATTCTGGAACTAGTGGCAATATCTCTAATCTGAGTCAGAAGTATGCCAGTATATGGAGTAATGCTTCCTGATGATGTTTCTTGAATAATGATGCCGGAATTGGCAATACCATTAGAATGACTGCTTTCTGACCTCACTAACAGGGGAACTGGGCCAAATAAATCATAGCTACACAGCCATTCTATGTTTTCCATCACCACCAAGCTAGGTGACAAATCCAGGTGCACGCCAAGATTTTAACCACAGATTTTAACCGACTATAAGCATGTGAATTGACGCTTGAAACGACTTGGCTACCACAGCCTGTCTACCAATTACAGTAGTAAAGAACATTCTAACTATGCTACATTTCCTTTTCACTTCTAGCCAGGAGACCCAACTGATTACAATCAACCTAAATTAAACTACGCAGCAGCTTTAATTCACGACAAAGAGGAGTGTAAGAAGTTCTTCGCTGAAATCCAGCCGTTAGGAGCTGTTATAGACAAGTATATGATTTGCACACTGGAGGGGGGGAATATTGACGACAAGGGGGAAGTAATCTTGAAGAGCAAACCAGTCGCTGACGGCTGCACTCCACAGGTGGACAAATTAGTTGGTGGAGACATTGTAGTAAGTATCTTCTATAATATAAAAATGAATCGCAAAATGTGTTGATAAGCGCATAACTCAACAACGCCTGGACCAATTCAGCCAAAATTTTTTTTAAATGTTCGTTGGAGTTCAAGGATGGTTTTTACGGCGAGAAAAATTGAATTGATTGATTGATCAATTCCCACGGGAACGGGAACCACGCAGGTGAAACCGCGGGCGCCCGCTAGTAAATTAATATAAAGAATAGTAGTAGAAAAATAGAAGGAAAAAGGTAAAGAAGCAGACCAAGACGAAACTACACACAGCAGTTAAAAGGAAATTACTTTTACGTTAGCTAATGCAGAGCTTAAGGTGCTGGCAGAGTTCAGAGAGAAATTTTCATTTCTCCACCGACAAGAGCGATGCTCTTAAATTAGATTATGATATTAATAGTATACCATAATATTATAAACATAATAAGCCTTGGAAAAGGTGGTGTGACGATCAGGTCTACATATTGAAAAACTACCTAAAAACACTGAAAAGCAAAAAATAATTTTAATAAGACATTCATCAAATGCGCTTATTGTCTAAGCCTATTAATAACATTAAATTGTATTTACGTGCTAGGTAGGTACCTACTAATCTGTTTGAAGTCGGTGCCAAGCCAAATAGTAGGTACCCAGACTACGTACCTACGTCCGCGGATTATTTGTAACCCTGTATAATACATAAATTATTAGGTATATATCATTTTTCATTACCTTTGGCTTGGCACCGACTTCAAACAGATTAGTAGGTACCTACCTAGCACGTAAATACAATTTAATGTTATTAATAGGCTTAGACAATAAGCGCATTTGATGAATGTCTTATTAAAATTATTTTTTGCTTTTCAGTGTTTTTAGGTAGTTTTTTTTTTTGTTTTTTTTTTGAAGTCGGTTCAATTTTTTTTTAAAAAGTTTGTTTATTTTTCTATTTTTAGTGTGAATAATACGTAGGAGTGAGTAAAACTCTCTCATAATATTGATAACGAAAATACGAGTAAAATAGTAGAATTGTATTATTTGACAATATTAGGTATTCATTAAGTGTTCAGCACCATTCAGTAGACCAACTAAAGATGCAGCCCGCAAGAGGGACATAAGAATTAAGAAGTCGTACCCTTTAGCTTCCATCATCATAGTTGTACCTTCCATCATCAGCTTAGCTGCAAAAGTACATGAAATACAACTAACGTTCCACATATTCCTACAACACTGAAATAATTATCCCCTAACTCCTAACCGTTAAGGAGTTGTACCTTCCATCATCAGCTTAGCTGCAAAAGAACATGAAATACAAATAATGGTCCACATATTCTTACAATACTGAAAGAATTATCCCCTAACTCCTAACCGTTAAGGAGTTGTACCTTCCATCATCAGCTCATCAACATAAAGTGATGTCTATAGGACGCAAAAACTTAAATGGCTTCAGAAAAAACAAGTAACGCGTAGTGAGCGCCTATAAAATTTGAGGTTTGCCCTTGATTTTCCCGGGATCCCATCATCAGATCCTGACATGGTGACAATGGGACCACCTCGGAACTATGCACTTTCAAATAAAAAAAGAATTATTTAAATCGGTCCACAATTGACGGAGAAATCGACGGACATACATAAAAAAAAAAAAAATACATACAGTCGAACATAGAACCTCCTCCTTTTTTGAAGTCGGTTAAAAAAAAAACACTTTGACTCAATCCAGAGATCTGTAGAAAGATTTGGGAGAGACCTTTGTCTTGAAGTGGGACAGCATCACATATAACATGGCTAGTAGCACAAAACCGTTATATTGTGTGGCTTAGCTGAAAGGAAACCTACAAAAATGGATGCAGGCTGAAGATAGATATAAAAATTTTAATTAATATACTTACAGTGTTTGTGCTCATTTTAGTGTGAAGAAGATGAAACTGTACTAATCGATGACACAAGAAGGAACATAGATACAAGAAAAACGTTTTCTCGAATACTACAGAGGCAACAGTTCGAAACTCGTCGACAAGGCATATGTCAGGTAAAAACTCTACTCGTTTTATACATGACGTCAACACATTTGTACTTCTACTGATGGTAAGCGGCCACTGCGGCCTATTCCATTTAGGCACAATTAGCCAGGAAGCATCGCTCAAGGCGCTGCCACACTGTAGTGTAGGCTCCTCTGATCCTTGTACCTTTCATTTCAAATGTACTGGCTCCCACGTTAATATTGAATAAATCATATTTAAGAAAATAGGTTCGTTATTCAAGCGCACCATCAGTATCATGTTTTATATGACCAAAATTAATTTGGTTTACATCGATGATTATAATACATTTTTTAGGTGTGCCTGTGCGAAAGCCAATACATAAAATACTCGAAGATCAAAAGAGCCTAAAAAAGAGCAACTTGAGCTACACGTCGACAGCACATCAGACTACACCAATCTGTTAAATTTCTAAAACCAATTTTCAGCTTTATTCACTTTACATAGAGTTCTCTTTCAATTGAGAATTTTTGACAGATTAGGGTAAATTGATCTGCTGTTGTCCGTGAGTCCGATGAGGCCAACTGTAAAATCTTATATTTATCAGAACGACCACGGCGGCCCGCTGGTCACCTGGGTGGGCACCCACGAGGTGCTCATCGGCGTGGCGTCGGTGTTCCGGGTGACCAACGACTCCCAGTGCACCGGGCCGTATCTTTACACCAGTACGCAGTGTAACGGAGCCTTTATTGACTGCATCCTCAATATGGACAAAGCGTAAGCGATATTTTATAAGTAAGAAAAAGAAATCTGGCAGAACAGAAAAAGCGCCAAAACTTCTGTAGTTACCTGGTTCTTTTGTATAGAAAAAGCAAAAATGGTTTCGTGGGTTCGATTCCCGTCTTAGGTCGGTTTGGTGTTTGGGCCAGTGAATCGCCAACAGGCGGGCGCCAGCGCGTTCTTCTCGGGTGTGTAGGGTAAACAGGGGAGTTTTGTGGGAAGTGAGACGATCGTCATTAGTCCTGAGTTTCTCACACGATCGCAAGTTTCACAAACTTGCGGTTATTCTGATTAAAATCATTCTACTCCGCAAAAAACAACTCTTGTAACATTACCCAAATGGACACTACAAAAAGCCGCTTCGTATTATCGTACCCTTTTTATATTATTGTTGAACCTTTTTAAGTGAATACCTATGCAAATAAAAATCACAAATGTTAACAAGGGATTCGTTCGTCTTTGTTGTATTTTAAGACGAATTAGGTATAAACGGTAAATTTGGAAGGGTCCGAAGGGTTAGTTACTAGTAATTTTGCGTGGCTGATGTTTTGGCACAAAATAATAGAGTTTTTGGTCTATGCTATGTGTAACTTTTGGGTTATGCCAAAAACGCTTCTCAATAGGTGGTAGACTTTTTTTTGTGGAGGGGAATGCATTTACGCACCATAACCAAAAGTCTGGGGTAGGCGAGCCGTTTGTGGGACTTAGTGCAGCTCCATGCCCCAGTCTTAAGAAAGACTGGTGCACGAATAATACCCACTAAACCCCCCCCGCGCTCCTACATCGCCGTCGGCAGCGTCCCTGAGCTTGATATGACTACCAGGAACAAGAAGTAGTAGACTTGCCGTATCTTGCGTACCTACTTTGGAGTATTATGATGAAATAGGTATCTCCATAGAAAAGGAGAGAAAATTTTCTTGTTCTGTGGGTATCTCCTTATGACATCATTGTGACAATGATGAAGATTATAAGATAAACGACAGTGGAAAATTAAATATGCTGATACTTTTTTTTACTTTTAAGGCGGAGAAACTCCATCTGTGACAAACCCCCGAGCGAAAAAGGATTTGACACAATTGAAAGGACCATTTCTTGGGAAGGACACCCCGATGGGTAAAGTTATTTTACAATACTTAATTTAACATTTATACTGCATCGGTATTTTAGTTGAGTTCCTGGTCGTGGTCGGCCTAGGTTCAATTCTCGGGTCGGACATTATGGTATTTCAGTTTCGAAAAGTTTTCAGGTTTTTCATCTCTACATTTGGTAATGGGATATTTTAATAAAGCTGATACTTTTTTAAATCCTTTCAAATAAAAATGAATCGCATTATGTAATATATTTATAAAATATTTGATACAAAGAAATCTGGTGTATAATGAATAACGAAATATTAACTACCAATGAATGATTGGGTTAGTAGTCGATTCGCACGAAAATAATTCGCACTAAAGTGCGAATCGACCACTTTCAAAAATAATATTATTTTTAGTAGTCGATTCGCCCGAACGAATTTTAATCGCGTGCGAGTCGACCCCTTTAAGAATTGATAGTAGGCGATTCGCACTTTTGCAGTATGTGGATAAAAAACAATCAAAGTACAGTCGTGTACAGGAAATCTTTATAATATTTATAATATTATTAACATATTCCTTGTATACCTATATATCTTACAGCATACAGATTTAATTAAATTTCAAATGTTATATTTTTTTCGGACAGGAAACATGTTAAATTATAAACTAATATCATTAAGCGTTAAATTATATTTTAACACTTTAATATTAAAATGACACCAAAAATTAGAAACGTGTTAAGGACAGCGGAGACAAAATCTCAATTTATGCTTATACTAGGTTAAATTTTATTTTATTACGTAGGATTTATTATAAATAAGTGAAATAAATTTAAATCCAATTAATTACGCAAGAACTGTAATAGGTATTAAGCATAGAATGTGTAAGAATCATAGTTTTGTAAGAAGAACTTTTTACGTAGAGATAAGATTCTAATAAGAAAAATTGTTGTAATCAATATGTAAGTTATGTTTTCTAATTAGAATTAACGCAAACTTTAGAACGATGTAAGATACATGTATATTCTAATTGGAAAAATTATAGAAATTAGCAAATAATGTCAACTTGCATAGTGAAAATGCAAGCGAAATTGTGTAAGTTTAACGGGGCTCTCTTTAAGGTATTGCTCCGAGGTACTTAAGCGTGTAATGCTTTAAGTAATACGTTTATACATATTCGTTTCTAATTTTTGGTGTCATTTTAATATTAAAGTTATCAAATATAATTTAACGCTTAATGATATTAGTTTATAATTTAATATGTTCCCTGTCCGAAAAAATATAACATTTGAAATTTAATTGATTCTGTATGCTGTAAGGTATATAGACAGCGAATAGGTTAATATTATTATAAAGATTTCCTGTACACGACTGTACTTTGTTCTTTTTTTATGCACATAATATTGCAAAAGTGCGAATCGCCTACTATCAATTCTTAAAGGAGTCGACTCGCACGCGATCAAAATTCATTCGGGCGAATCGACTACTAAAAATAATGTTATTTTTGAAAGTTGTCGATTCGCACTTTCGTGCGAATTATTTTCGTGCGAATCGACTACTAACCCGAATGATTCCATCAAAAGCATTTATGAAGGAAAATTTATATTTTTTCTTGTGGGGAAACTGAAGAAAATGTAGGTGACTTAAGTATCGTAAACACTTAGATGCATAATATCGTTGAATAATCCATTTCATGGTAATAAGAATATACTGAAATGGCTGTACCTTGGTGAATTTCCAAAGTAAAACCTTGGGTTCACCAAAAAAAATATTGAAAAACAAAATACCTACGATGTCTACGAATTTGTTGTTTATTCAGTTAAGTATTATTGATTGCGAAAGCGAACAAAAAGGATTTATTTGTAGACTCGTTGGAACTTTTGTTGAACAATATTTAATAATTCCGAATCGAAGTTGTTGACCCATCAAATACGATTATCAAACTTTTGCATCAACATTTCAGGCCGGCAGAAAACGAAAGAATAATGATGAGACCACAAGCACCAATCAACAAATATCAACAATTTGGAAAGAAATGAAGATTCTTTTATTATCCCTTTGAGAGTAGGTTTAACTAACAAATTATAGGATTATAACTCCTTTTTTATTTTAAATAGTGTAAATATTGCCAAGACCGGGTACATTTGAAGGATCTGTTTTTTATAAACGAAACACCGAACACACTAATAAAACTAAAATACATATTTTGAAGAATTTTTAGTGTTAAATAAACTTATTTTCAAGTATTTTTAAAATCGTCAAAACCGTCTTTTGCTAGTGTTATCAATGAATGATATCATAGTGTAATTTTTTTTAAATATAAAATGTTTTTTTTTTATGTTCTTGTCCTTTATTTAAATAAGTTTTGTTATAAAAAAAGAGAGCGTGGAGGGAAAACATAATGTCGGCGGGCACCTCTTGTCTTCTATAAGGCAAAGGTACTTCCCCAAACACTATTCTATACCTCTCTTGAAAAATTTAGCTATCAAACATTAAAGTATCTAAGTATACAGGTAGTTCCTATACATTTTTACTCAACTAAGACATAATGTCAAACTCTGGGTAGTGTACAGCAATCAACCAGGTAGCTTTGCACACGTTAGTGACGTTAGGGTATAAAGCAATTCCATTACTGCACTAACCATGCAATTAATGATTGAATAGATGTCTTGAGCACCCACTTAGATATGCTAGACATAATATAGGTATTTAAGTACCTATTGATCAGACTTTAGTGTAATGAAGCCAGGTGTTCCTTTTATTCGGTTGAACATAACGATAGCTCGCTCAAAGTAAAATAAACAAAATTGTGATGACCCAATATTCTTACCCCTTATTTACAGAGCAGAATTTATTAAAATGCTTCAATAAATTTTTCTCATTATTACTTTTTTTAAAAGGATATCATTCTTTCTTCCTTAGACATTAATGACACAGCGCCTTACTAGCTTTGGCCGGGTTCAGTCAATTAAACTGTGGGAGCCAATACACTTGAAACCAAAAGCCGAACCAGAGAAGCCTAAAGTGTAGCAGCTCACTATGTTTTCTTGTTAGTTTAGTTGTTTCAGTCGGGATACCCTGGGATGGGCTGGTCAATAGCCACAAGGCTGGCACCGGCTCGTCCCAATTTGGTGTGAAGGGGAAACCGGGGGAGTTTAGTGGGTAGTGGACGCTTCAGTCTCGAATCCCACACACGGCCGCAGTTGTTGCTAGCCTGCGGTTATCATGCTTTAACGCTTTCTCCTCCGAAAAAAAAAAGTTTAATTGTTTCAATGAAAAAAGCCGCAGTGGTTGCTTACAATCTCAGGCGGGCTGCGTGCCTGTCTGGCAACTGACAAAATAGGTACTTACTTCAATTTGGTGTTGAGGAGTCGGATGTCGGATATTACATCAGAGGTCGCGGGTTCAATCCGGTGCCTACAAACATTTAGTTTAAGTATGTCTGTTTGTAACGACATGTGTGTTTGTATTTATAAAATACATAATATAATTAAATTAATCATTATGTATTTGCAAAAAGAAAGTTATTAGTATTGATTATTAGTTTTCTGGCACTCGTTATGCTTAGTTTGGTGCTAAGCGGCGCTGTTTGAATAATGTCCAGGAACATTTATTTACAAGGAATTTAATGTTATAGATAGACGGAACTTCCAAAGTGAAACTATCTATTCGAACGAGACTTGACAAGCATTTTACTTGAAAATACCTTCTATAGCAGCTATCACCGTTGATAGCATTGAGCGCCCGACACGAGGCGATGTCAGCAAAATACCGAAGAATACTTGTATTTTATAATAGAATACAGCTGACTCATCAATCTAAGGAACTTCTATTCACTTATTCCTTTTACGTAAGGCAAAATGTCTCTCATCAGATTATTAATAACGGTCTGGTAGTGAAATATAATAAGACAGAATGTAGGACGCCTTCAATCAATGCTTTGTACAGAATAGATTTTCCTTATTTAGATCAGTATGCGGTGTTTAAGGAGGCCTCTTTGATAGTATTATATTAGATACTAGCTGTGCCCGCGACTTCGTCCGCGTGGAATAGTGACTTTTCGGGCAGCATATTTTAAATAACAAATACCGTCCTTTGGGTAGCTAAAAATTTGAGTGTTTACCCGTGGTCCCGTTGGGTCGACCCATTAACGGGTCCACGGGTAATTTTCATTCCCCGTGGTCCCATTGCATCAGGGATTGCTTTCCGGTCTTATGATTTTTATTGGAGCTAAGAGCGGAATATCAAGCTAATTATTACTATTTATAGTTATTTAAGATAAATAATCAATTGTTATGACTTTATATTTTAAGGTTAACTTCCGGTTTCATTTAATACAATTTATTAATGTTACAAATGCATCGCTGCCATTAATTAATGAGGGAAATGTTCCAAGACGTTTTAAGAAAGAATTGTATGTTTAACATATATTTTAATTAAGTTATAAGTACTCTTAAAATACATATTTGTAAACAAGGTTTCATTTCCGGTTCGCGGGTTTTTGTTTGGGAGATGTCATGGGCCGAAAAAACAGGGGGCGCTGTAAGTTGGCAATGGAGTCGACGTCGTTGAAAAGATAAGTGGTTAATTACTACTGGCTAGACTAGAAAATTGTGTACTGATTTCTAGATTCATGTTATCTAAAGTAAATCATTGTTATAATCCAGCTGGAACCAAATCTATTCATTGGACATATTCTTAAATCTATTCTATTCTATGCTAACCTAGAAAAGTGTATGACTAAAGTGTTTAAAATAAAGATTATGTTTGTACAAATGTGACATGGATAACTATTAATTACGATCCATTGTGTGTCCTGGAATAAATGTCTTGTATTGATATATTTTGCTTATTTATTAAGTTTCCTTATCTAAAATTATCAGGTTCTTAAAACAAAATGAACAAGACGTAATAGTTTGTCGATAATGGTTTAAATAAATGTTTAGATGGAAAGTCGTTACATTATGATGAATACCTACGTAAAACCAGTACTACTTACTAATATGTTCTTGCTCTAATACCATACTTTTAACATTTTATCGATAGAAAATAAAAACAGTTAAACACAAAACTTTACAGTATGCTTCTCTGTAGGTATACGATATGTGACGTATGGCCATCGGGAATGAAAGCATACAGGCTCCTAGGATTGCTAACCCGTAAATAAAGAAAATCAAGAAAAGAATTGCCTAACCTATACCAAATACTTATAAATTATTTATATATACAAACCCTAAATAAAAAATTAAGATAAGTATACCAAAAATCAAGGAAAGAAATGCCTAACCTATAACAAATACTTACAATATTTATTTACAAATTTTTAAAGAAAATTAAGAAAGACAACCTAACCTACAAACCCTTAAATATAAATAAATGAAATATCCAAACTGTCAGTATTCAAGTAAATCGCAATAATCGAATGCAACTACCTATTCGCCATACTCTCAGCGCGCTTTATATACGGACGCGCAGCTCAGGCACGAGGCGTGTACCTTTATATTGACATAACTTTTTTATTTATGAACCGATTGACATGAAATAAACACTAAATGTTAAGTGAAGCTTACCACAATATATTAGTGAAAACCGCATCTCAATCGAATAAGCCGTTTCTGATATTAGCGTGCACAAACACACAGACAAACAGACAATTTTTTTTTTAAATTACAATTTCGGGTTCGGTGTCGATATAATAACAACCCCTGCTACTTTTTTTTAATATATTTCCATTGTACAGACACCACTTTTCTACAAATTTATTATATGTATAGATTGTCTCCCTTTAGGTACATACATTTTGTATCGTCACACTCCGAGAGGGCGGAGGGTGGTGTGTGAAACTCCCGCTACCCTGGAGAGGGCCACAAGTAAACTCCAGGAGGCTCCTCCTTGCCTGGTGGTGGTCTTTTGGGACACCGGACCAGACTTAACCATTAATAGAATTTTAACACTACTGCCAATCGCGTAGCCTTTTGCTATAAATACGCCCTGCAAGAGCTTTTGTGCAAGAGCGACGGAAGGAGCACCAAGACCAAGCCATTTCTGTGTCACTTGGAGTAGAAGTTTTTTGAGACAAACCTAGACGACTTAGGTTTTAGTGGCCCACACTACGAGTATAAGTGGCGTATCTCCTAAAGCGTCGGGTATAGGAGGTACTTTGAGACCTATGGTAAATTCTTTAAATTTTTTACTTGGATTAAAATTTTGCTTAAAAATTTATCCTTTAAGTAAGTTCCTGAGCTCATGGCTTCTTAGGTTATTCAATCAATAGGTACATAAATGTATTTTACCAATTACTGGATGATATTGTTTTAAAAAATTACTGGCCCGAAATTGAATTGAATAATTATATTATAATTGACTGGCCCGATAGCGATAGCGCATTTGGTAGTGACCCTGCCCTATGCGCCAGGGGTCGTGGGTTCGAATCCCACCTAGGACAAACACTAATTATGTGATGAAAATTTGTGTTTGTTCTGTGTCTGAATGTTCATTCATGTGTATTCACGTATATACTCGTATTTGTGGTACCTTCGTTGTTTCCGTCCGATACCCAAAACACTAGTGCTTACGCTACTTTGGGGTTCGATCAATGTATGTGATGTTGTCCAATATTTATATCTTTATCTTTATTATATATTATATGAAGTTCACTACCTACAGGATTCAGTAACGCCATGGGCGCCTGTCAGTCTACTCAAGCTCAAGGGCAATGCCACTGTCATACCAGCACGCCGAAAATATTTTTGTTACGTTGATAACTTAAGTAATCATATTTTTATCTACAGCAGTTTTACTTTACCTACTACCAGTGTGCTCTCGGTTTTCAAACGGATTAGACCCTTATTGTGTCGTGTTTTTTCAAAATATCGATTGTTTCATAAAATTTCACGTTTTGTTAAGTTTTTAGGTTATAAGAGTTGCTAGATTGTTATCATTAGGTTTTATTGTGATAATTTTTAGAAGTTATTCTTATTTTTACGTGTGCTGTTATCAATTTGCAAAACATCGACAATAGCTGATGTGTTATCTAAAGCCAAAGCCCATGGCAATGTAAAATTTTGTGTCAGATAAACGCGAAAAGACAATTATTATGAGTAAATAATATATTAGGTCATTAGTGGCAAGATACTATTTCAAGTTTGAAATATTTTAACTGAAATAGGTATTTTGGATTCACCAACCCTAATTTTACTACGACTAACTTAATATAGTTTTTGCGTAAGGCCTCTTGAATACAACTAAAAAATGTCTTTAGTCCTCAACGCATCGAACGTCAGCCCACCTTCACGAGCAGTAATGATGCTAATTGAGATCCTTGGCCTTGAAGTCAAGTTTAAAGAAGTCAGCCTACCAAAAAGAGACCATCAGAGCCCAGAATACGTTGCCAAGAACCCTCTCCACACCATTCCTATGCTAGAAGATGAAGACTTTACCATCGTCGACAGCCACGCTATTATGACTTACCTAGTCTCAAAGTACAGTGATGGAAGTAATCTTTACCCAAAGGACTTACAAGCGCGTTGTCTAGTTGACCAAAGACTGTTCTTTGAAGCTACTATACTGTTCCCGCGCCTTCGTTCCGTCATATACACCATTGCATATAGGAAGGCATCAGGAGTGACCGATGATCAGAGAAAGGATATCGAAGAAGCATATGGGTTCTTGGAAAAATATCTTCAAAAAACGCCTTACGTAGCTGGAAAAAATATCACCGTAGCAGATTTGTCCTGTGTCGCCACTATCTCGTCACTACAGTACATAATTCCACTTGGAGATAAATATGTTAAAGTGCACGAATGGTGGGAGAAAATTAGAGGAAAGTCCTGGTATTTGACGAAGAATGTTCCTGGAGATACGACTTTCGGAGTTTTCATGAGTAACTTATTGAGGCGATAAGAAAAAATAAAATGGTGGTGATAATATTGATAGATTTTCTGATTGTGTCACGAAGTTTTGACTTGTATAACTTTTAACACTACAAGCCACCATAACTAATACGATTCTAATTATTGAAATATAGCTGGGATAAAACATTGTCGTACAGCGAACTTAATGTCGTACATTCCAATATTATATAAAACGATTTTAAGTTGCAGTTTATCCATTTAAATGAAAACCTCCCTATGAGCAATAATAATAACATGAAAAGTGAACAACATCTGTAAATGTGTCATATTATTTAGCGACAGGTCAGTTAAGTTTGAGAAATAAATGACAGAGTAAACACACTTCTATAAATACTAAGGCCTTTAATTTCGCTATATTCCTACATGCGGTCTCAATAACTAATTGGCTGGATTGTTTATTTGTTATTGAGTAAATGCAATATTTATGAAAATACCTAAACAAATAAAACCACTGATATCAGCTAATAAATCTGACATTTATTTACATGATTAAAATATGTAACGGTATTTATCACTTGAATACACGATGCTGAGTTATCCAACTGTGTCCAGTTACTACATTTATTATACAAAAAAACTATATACTATATCTGAATGCAATCGCGCACTGAATACCTTTACAAAATTTACATATACTCTCATAAGACAAACCTTACAACAAAACTATATCTAACACCATTGGATATAAAAAATTATGGAATCTTTTTAAAAATTATACATTATATTAATATTATTTTAAAATGGTATTTCAACGTTAAAGATGTGATCTATTCGTATGTTAAAAATATAAACATCATAATATTATGTATTCTTAAAAATAGTTTTATTCAATTTGAACATACCTACTTAAAACTAGCGATTTTTTTTTATCATTTTGGGGCGAGTCGCTTGGATCACTAAACATTAGTCGTCAATTATCTGTCAAATTCATATAAAGTCATTTATGTGACAAAAAATCTTATATCTTAGTGATATCAAGTAACAGTAATAGGGTTACTTTGAAATCTGGTAACAACTGTTTTAACAATAGTAACAATTAACAAGATTATCTAAAGTTAAATTTTGACCTATGAATTTTCTATTTAATAAACGAAAATTACGTTGAAAGCAAAATAAGCGGTTGGATTATAACAAAGGTATAAATCGCAACTCCATATTAAATAGTGACATGATTATCGAGCGCAATATTCCAAAGTAACCCTTAGCTTTTCAAATAGGATCATGTTTCAACACAAAAATAAACCTCGTTCAATTGAAACAGGGCTCATTATTGTTTCAAATCTAGGTACATTACATTAAAGCTCTTTACATTATCCCATTTGGAGACAGTAAAAAAAGATTTGGAGCCATTTCGGTGTGATAAGTAAAACCAAACAGCATTTTTAGTATAATAAGGAATTACTAGTAGTTATAATTAGACTGAATAACTACTTTTCTTTTTAGTTTTCAAAAAAAACATATCTGCATTATCGTGCCAAATTATGGCAAAGGGTAAATTTAATTACAGATTACGCCACCGCCTATTTTAAAACTCAAAAAAATACCAATATAAAAAAATACCAAATAACCTTTGCAATGTTATTTTAAAGGTATTTTGGAGGTGATTTTGACTTAATCTCAAGTCAAATATCACCATTAGTATAAGATAAAATAAATGTAATGATGATGATGTGATGAAGATGTAATAAATTTTTTATCATGCGTATGTATCTTATATTTCGCTGTACTCATTAATGATGTAATTGAGATGTGGCAACGGGTAAAAATTTATTTATCTATTTGTTTGAAATAACATTGCGAAGTGATAGGAAAGGCAAGAACTTCAAAAATATCCAAAGGGAAAATACGTCATATAATATTGAAGGCATTTTTAATTTTCAAGAGGATAGATTACGTTCTCTGAATGGTTTTACCATCAACGTTACAGCGTAATGATTACTAGATAGTAAAGTCACTACTAAGTAATATTAAAAAATAATGACGAATCAAATATTAGAAATTCTGTAAACAGAACTTTTAAAAAGTACACTTACTAACAGCAATCATTATACTAGCAACATTGTCATCATCACTGTCAAATTATACAACAAATATTCCGTTTTCATTCTGTATTCTAAAAAAAACACAAAATATCCTTTTTCATTTTGTCCCATACTGGGTACAATTTGGGTAGCACTCTTTATCTAATTATATAGAAAGAGATATGTATACTATTTTAGGAGTTCTAAAGTGAAAACGACACAACATTCATAACACAATTTGCTCACAATATGAGTAAATACATATTTCCCAAAAACCTCAAAATTGCTTCATAATTTTATCCCAACAATTCATAACGAAACATCACTCTAAACAACTCTTGAAAATGTTACTTTATTTACATTTTAAAATTAAAAACTTTAACCTTTGTTTTTAACTTTTCGTTAGTCAAAAGTAAAGGAAACCTTAGGTATATATTTACTTATGTGATTTAGCTCCAAGTAGCAACAATATAAGCTAGAGAGCTACCTACGAAGATAGAACTTATTATAAACGTTACATCAGTCAATGTGGAAAAATTATACATTTCAATATAACATCTTAGAAACAACAATCTAGAGGATTTCTAAATTTTAAAAATATTATGGAATAACATTTGAAATATCACGCGAAAGTCTAATTTACGTGGATAACATTTGGACGAGAGAATTTGTGTATAAGGATTTAAGATCCGAAGTATCCGTCACCAATTTGCTTGCAGCATTAAAGGAATATTGTACTACTCGTATCCGATTCAAATGCTATTAGCATAATACCTTTTGGAATTAAACGACAAATGACGTCAACTGCGTCTGTCCGTAACGTTAGGATTATTTTGTCAGTGTGTGTGTCAGTTTTCACTGTCGCGAAACGCAACTCCAAAAGGTATTATCCTAATAGCATTTAAACCAGATAGTACGTAATAAAATAGTTTTAAATGTCGGTGATGTCTTAAATAGTATTGTCAAAACTACGTTCCATTAAGAAAGGCATTTATTTGTTTTATTATTTATTATTTCGTTAACTGTTCTTTACGTGACTGTACAGACACGAACGCAATAGTCGTAACCATAATAACGTAACGTTTACATATTCTGTAAATTGCATAATTTTTGAGTCTTTGATTTGCAAAAAAATACTCTTCATGCTGCAAACAGATTTCTTTAGGTTGATTTTTCAACGGATCCTATGCTAAAATATGACGTCTATTTTAGATGTGACAAAGTTACAATAAAATTTATATTTTACTAGACAATTTGATACTAGGTATATAGAAGACAACTTCGATTGGTTTTACACCATAAGGTTCAAAAATAGTTACTCTTTTTTGATATTTGTTGGCATATTTTGAACATTGAACACAATAGATGTGCGCACATTAACAATTATTCTTTATAACAATAAAGTTAAAAAAATCCAATAAACATTGCCTCAAACTATATCTTTCTAAGAGCCTTTGAAATCAGTCTAACTTAGATCGTGTATATAAAATACATCATACATATTCAAAAATATTATGAATTAACAAAAACTAACTTCGTAATATCCAAAACAGACTCACGCCATATTAACTTGGTAGGTAACAAGATCACGGGGGTCGGCAACCTTGAACAATTTACAAAATTACTATTTTTTAAAGGGTCACATACATTTTGCTAACAATAGCCGTTACCTGCATAAATAAAGTACTTAGGTTGCCTGCCCACCGAAGCGGAGCGAGGCAGCGGAGCGGAAAACGGAAAATATTAACCATTAGGATTGCAACTCCCGGTCTGAGCGGAGATTTTGTGTAATCTTATTGGTTAATATTTTACCGTTTCTCCGCTCCACTGCCTCGCTCCGCTTCGTTGGACAGGCAGCCTTAGTTAGAGCCTTCTTCACATCTAAACAGCCGCAGGTTGCCGACCCCTGACCCGGGTTATCTCGCGAGATACCCGGAGCGTCCTGGGCACTAGTCTAGAAGGACCAGGCGGGGTTCACCGGTGGCGGCGGCAGTCCGAAGCGATGCCCTGGAAACACTCCTCGCACACTCGAACTGGCTTGAGCTGACCGAACCGGGGGAGGGGTATGGAGTTTGAACTGCACGATGCGCAGAACACTTTGCCTGGAAATTGATAGGTTGGATTAGTTTTGCTGTTATTTACAATTAATAATGTTAATTGGCCGTGACAGTCCTTCCGTAGAATAGTGAAAGAATTTCCAAGATCGTTTCAGTAGTTTCGGAGCCTATCGTAGAAATTATCTCTGATGAACATAGGCGACTTTTTATCGCGAGAAAATGCTTCATTCATACGGGACAACTGGTAATAGGATCACGGGTAGTGAGTTTTTCATTGTTGTTAATTATGGAATAAATCCAAGTATACAATTAGTTTTGGGAGCTGGCGAATAAATCATGAAAAAACCATTCATTAACATTAACATTTTTACGGGATAAAGTATAGTCCACGCAAGCGACGCCGCAGGCGGAAGGCTAGTATAAGTATAAATTAGTATATAAGTACAGATTGCCATCTGTATGTACACGTGACTCGAGCAAATAACTGATCATTATCTTTATCCGGACACTGAGATGTATGCGTCTGTCTATAGTGGGCATACTGACCGCAGTGTCGGCAGTGATGGCGGCGGCGGAAGGCGGTGAAGTGCGCGGCGCAGCGCATGCAGGCGGGCGCCGCGATGTCCGGCACCCACTCCGGCGCGCGCTCCGGCGCACCCACGGCACCCGCGACACTAGCGGCACCCGGCGACGACCCCCGCCGCTCCGCCCTGTGGGACCGGTGATAGGTTACACATTGGGTGCGTTTGGCAGAAAAAGCGCTTGCGAGCGCTGAAAACAGTTTTTGGCACGTTTGCTAACTTCATAGCGCTAACATAATTCGCCATTTTGCTTAATTGTTTGTTTTGAAGTAGGTACGCCATTTTGCTTACAAGCGCATCCTAGTTTCTGCCAAACGCACTCATTCAACTTAGATGTGGGCGTTCACGTTATTTCCCAGTTACCGTTACGTAAAGTAACGTTATATTGATATAAAAGAAACGTTTTCTAATGTTAACGCAGTTATTTTAAATTATTAATTAAGGCAATCTTTAATGATTTTAATTGGCTTAGGACTAGCAGAAAAGTTTCACTATTCCGGTTTTGTACAAACACAGCTATGTTTCAGAAGAATGCGTTTATGCACCATAACCGCTTTGACCGCCTCCGTGAAAGTGGCTAAGCCGCTCGGGTATAAAATCTGGAGGTCGCGGGTTCGATTCCCGCCTAGGGTCTGGTTGGTGGTAGGGCTTCAGAGTCCGACTGGCTAGCTACCACCCACAGGTGGCCGACATAATAGCTCTGGCTGTGTTCCGGCAGTATCAATGTGGGAGCCAGTACGCTTGAAATTAAAGGCTCGAAGATCAGATGAGTCTACAGTCTGGCAGCACATTGAGCGACGCTTTCTGATGAAGTGTCCGTCAATCCCTATCAGGTGAGCTGCGTGGCTGACTGCCATCTGACTTAGTATGAAAAAACCGCAGGCTAGCTACACATGCGGCCGTGTGTAGTCTCTATACCTATAGGAGAGGTCTCCGGTGGACACGGACGCCTGCAGGCCGGCGGAGTCGCGGCGCGCGTCGGCGGGCTGGCAGTCGCCCAGCGTGCTGGCGTTCACGGTGTTCCGCCGCACCAGCCGCGAACTGCTCTCCGACGGCGAGGAGTCTGACGTGCTGTCCGCGTACACCTCCTCGGCCGAGTACACGCTGTCGAATGAGCTGCCTGGAATTGCGGAAGTTAACAAAGATTATTAAGTGACGGCGCGTGACAATAAGGCTAGCAACGCCCTAGCCGGCCAGCCGCTATACGGCGTGCATGCCGTTGCGGCAGGCCGCATATAAATTTTTATATGAAACTGCATAGTTACGACGCACTTATTACTATGCGGTTTCATACAAGCTCCGGCACGCCGCATTGCGAACAGCCGCAAGTGCGTTGGCGCTCTAAGGCCTCGAATTTCGCAGAAGGCGACGACCGAACACAGGCGCAAAGAAGGTAACTGTTTCTAACTGTTGCTATGACCTCCCGTGTGCCTTTGTTAAGGCGTCGCCTGCCCCGTTCCCGTTAAAACGAAATTCAAAGCAGAGACAAAAAAGCGTCAGCAAACATGATGGACCTGCCACGTTCAAACAATGACTTACATCACTGCAAGATACAGTGAGGGGGTAGCCCTACCTACCCGAACCAACCTAGGAGGTTCCCCGGCACTCTCACTTAAACGAAACTTAGTACTCATATACCGGCCAAGAAAACAACTTTTTACTGACAGATAGGCACTCTTTATAGCATGGCCAAACACACAACCACAAATAGCAGTTTTTTTTTGTTGCAGAGGAGAAGGCGTTAGTGCACCTTAACCCCAGGCTTGCTAGACCTGCGCGGCAGTGTGTGGGACTCGAAACTATTTCATAACACTACCCACTTAACTCCCCCAGTTTTGTCTTTTCACCAGAGTGGGACTAGCTAAAATCAGCTGTAAGTTATTGATTACACTTCTTGGTCACAAAACCCACACTAACCATTCTGTATAACTTGGTCCTCAGTCGCCTCGTACTCAATGGTCCGCTCCTTCTCCGACTTCGTCTCCGGCGGAGGATCCTCACACTCCGGCGGATCCGGCGTCTGGTTCATTAGGAACACGGACTTAAGGATGTTGCGGAGGTCAGCGGCGAAGTTCGTCTGAAGCTGGTCCGCCACGCCCGCTATGCATACGAATAGCCGGTGGATGAGATCTTCACTTGACCTGAAATTATATAACATTAAGCATAGACTGCAGAGGTTCCAGACACAATAGAAAATGTATTTTGGGGACACCGGTGACAGGCAATAGTGTCAATGTCTGAATCTACTATAGCCTATGCCAAGAATCTCAAATTTTAAATAAAGAGCCATGCAAATAATAAACAGGTGCATAGGTGCCGCAACGAGACGCACCGTTGCAACTTGTAATCCGTCATGCATTACATGTGACGATAGATTTCACAGATTTTGAACACATGGTAGCCATCATTATGCGTACTGCCTAGTGAATGTATAAACACGAATGACTGATGATTGAATTAATGACCGATTTGGTGTTATCGAGTGTGTTATTGAGCAATCGATCCGCTACTACTAAAATTCCTCCGCTCGCTCGGTACAGACATTTTTGTTTATGAACATCTCTGGACATTATTCACACAGCGCCATCTAGCCCCAAACTAAGCATTCGCTGCATTAACATGTCTATATGTCTGGGTGTTTCTATGTATAATATGTATGTATCTATGCTTAGCTACTTTGGGGCTGGACATCGCTCTGTGAATAACACACACAGACACAGAACACTGGGATATCTTTACATTCAACGACTCACTTGAACTTGCCGCGAGCCTGCTGGCGCGCCTCCAGTTCCTGCGCTTGTAAAGCTAGTGCGATCTGCTCGTCGTCCGCGCACTCCGACGAACCGCACATGCTCCCGCTACACAATACATTCATATTCATTAATATACAACATTCATCCATGTTTATATATATAGTGGCAGTTATGGAAACAAATGCCATTCATTGGAAAAGTTACAGGATTGTTGTTAGTTTACTATATGGACACAAGGACACATTGAAGTAATAAAAATAAATAAATATTGGACCAAATCGTACATTGATCATAATATGGGTATTAATACTACAACATTCGGCATTTCACAAGGAGGCGTTCCTTAAAGTGCAGCCAGACTGTAGACTTCGACCTTAACTTCGAGCCTTTGATTTCAAGTGTACTGACTCCCACATAAATACTGCCGTAACACTGCCAGAGCTTTCACCTGTAGGGATGGATAATAGCTAGCCAGTCGGACTCCGAAAAAGTCTTACCACGAATAAGACCCTAGGCGAGAATCGCACCCACGGCCTCCGGGTTTTATTCCCGAGCTTAGACGGTCATTTTATTACGATAATTTAATCAAAACTCACCTCTCATCAACAAAATGGTCCAAATTCAACCTCAACGGGTTCTGCGCCTGCGTCGGCCGGTTGTCCAGTATCACCATCCCGGGCGACCACATCGAATTCTTCTTTCTCTTACTCTTCGCACTCGTCTTCCTTTTCTTCTGTCTTGACGTACCTTGCGTCGCTTCACCACCCCCACTCTCTCCCACTAAACTGATCCTTCTATCTGACTCCCTTTGCCTTCTCAGTTCAGTTATTACGTCATCTATGCACCTAAACTCGTCCTCGGAAGCATTGGCCCCCCAGTCTTGAAGCTTCGAATTCGTCGCCTCCCCCGACTCCTCTTCTCTCGACTCTTCACTTAACCTATTTATCACTATACTCGACGACCCCGCCTCATTCTTCTGAGTATCATTCTCCTCAACGTAATTTATATTTACACTGTCCGTATTTACATCTGAAAAGGAACTTTCTAACGTGTTTTTGGTGTCTTTCTCGTCCGGACTCTCTAGTACCCTGTTCTGTTGCATGAACGATTCTTTTATGTCTTTACTCTGGTCTGAATCTGGAGATCTATCTAAACTTGTGTTCTCTGTACTGACTCCTGAATCGACGGGCGATTCGTGGTCGCTTTCGTAACCTAGCATAAACTTAACCCTCTCGTCTTCCTCTCTATCTAGTGTCATTTTAGCCGAGTGAAAACTCGTATTGTCATCTGCGTTTTCCTCTATAAAGTTATGTCTAAACTCCTCTTTAGTTAGTAAAATAGAACTTAGATTAGCGTTAGCGATTTCAATGTTAGTATTTACAATGTCAGTGTCGATATTGTCAGGTATTATTAATGGGAGATCAGAGTTCGGGTTGTCGTGTGTCTCGTCGTCTTGGTTGAAGACGGCGGAGTTGTTGTGAGAGAGCGAGAGGACACCTGGTTCGTGGCTGATCGCGTTAGGTATAAGATACCCGTGACTTGTCGAGGGCATACAGCTGAGTTGTTCGTTCCGAGGGCCGGAATACCCGTATGCTTCGGTATCTGTGATGAGCGTGGGGACGTCATTGGTCGAGTACGAGTGTTTCTCGCGATGCTCGGCGTCCACGTCGCTCATGATGGAGGACAGTCTGTCAGCTATCTCCGTCACCTGCTCGTTGAGTGACGTCACCAGGTCGTGGTCGGGCAGCTGCCGCGTCTCGCCTGAAGTGGACGCCGCCGCGTTGATGACCAGCGGATCGAACATCATCAGGCCGTTGGTGGATAAATTCCTGAAATCGTATTTATCAATTTAAAGAAAAAGAACACAAAGCTTTACATTTTTTTAAGGATCAATATCTCATTTACTATTCCAGTGTCTGAAAGTCAGCAAAAAAAAACAATCTTCGAATTCAACAAGTACATTTTTGAATACTTTAAATTATACAAACTATTTTATATGATGACTTTTGTAATCAATTTATTTGTTTATTATATCAATGAGCATTGGTTCTACACTACTGTTCAAGAGCATAAACACGGTGTATAATGTGCCACTTGGTAAGTTGTTGACTGCAGATGGCAATTTATCGCTCCCTCCACCTCAATGTTGCATCCTTTGTCATAACAATTTGGGCTTTAGTTAATATCAGGGTAAGTGGACAATTGGGGTGAATAACACCATGGCCCCCCATGATCTCGTGGCGACGGTGAGGAAGTACTGGGAGTTTAGTGGGTAGTTCCCCTGCCGGTGCCTCATCCAACCTAAGGCTGGATGGGGCAGCGGGAGAGACGGAGAGTCCCACATATCTCCACCCCAACCACCAACGGAGTGGGTAGTAATGTGTAAACGCATTCTCCCAGTATAAAAAAAAAAAAAAAAAAAAAAGGGTAAGTGGACAAATATTGATAGTGCTACTATGATAGAGACTCACCTGAGCGAAGCCAAGTCGTTGGAATCAGGCCGGCTGATCTTCCTAGCGCGTTCTCTGCTGTCGTCTTCCACGTCAGACCGCGGAGGTTCAGGGTCTTCGTCTAACCGCCTCAGCCCGTCCAGTATTGGCGTCATCACCTCGATGTTGTCTGGTAAGTAGTCGCCGTCTGATATCGTCTGCTCGCTCGAACTGCATCATTATGACAATTGAATGATATTGTTAAAATAAAAGAAGGAAACTGCTTAAGCATGTGAATCAACGCTTGAAACCACTCTACTTCCACAGCTCTAGCATTCGAAACACTTGTATCCGAATTATATCTGTTGTAATTTACAGTAAATGTTGTAATCTTAATATTAGTTGTGTCGTAATACACGTAGCGCCATCTAGTATTTAATAAACGCAAGTTGTCTGTCTCTGCCTCATAATCTTCTATCTTGCTAATAGAAAATGTGCGTGTGTAAAGTTTTACAATAAAACAAGTATAATTTAACACGAAACTAGATCCATTGAATCATGGCTACACAGCCTGTTGACTATCATCTATTGTTAGGTTTCCTTACGATATGGCCTATCACCACAAAATAAGTGGTAACTACAACACACATAGATAAATCCATATACAATCCATGCACTCCCAAATATATAATCATACACACATTAAAAACCACTCAAGCTTTGACACTAGCATTAAAAACAGCTGGAATTTTACGCTTATTATGTTTATGAGTTTTTTTTTTAACACGCTAAAAATACAGTACTAGAAGTAACTCTATTTTACCTCTGTGTGGTATAGATTTCTCGACAGTGCGCGTGATCCTTGTAAAACCTCGACACGTATTCCCCGATGTCCGGGTACGGGCACGAGTCTGCCTCGGGATCGTCGGCTGTCAACATCAAACATTTATTGTTAGGATAGGAACATAAATAAAAGAGAAGATGACAAACCCTGACCCTCTGAACCCGGTGCAATATCTAAAAAGTGCCGCCCGGGGCGGCGTCCGCCCCCCGTCCGCCCCCCGTCGCTACGCCACTGACTAAACTATTTACAGTTCGCTGTGTGAGTTTGGCAACAGCGGTTTCGGTAGTAAATTTGTCGTATCACACTTCCACTGGTCTTTTTCTATTCCGTACTTTCAAAGAATAAATTAACCCTTTCGCCGCTTTAAGGCACCTCTTACCTGAGTTCAAGTCAAACGAGGACAAGATGGAGATATCCTCGTTGGTGCAAAGCAACCTTTCCAACGCCATCAGCTCCCGTCTGTCCAGGGTCCACAGCAACGACCGTATCTTGTGTAACAACGTGCGAAAGGGACGGAACATGTCTGACATCTCGTCTGGAAAGTGAGGAGTTATGGTTGAATTAAATATTGTTTGATATAATTTGATACCAAATGAAGTAGGTATATCGTAACGTACCTTTGTAAGTTACATGATATTTTACTAAAGATTATCAAATTCAAATATGTAATAACTAAAATCACTAACTTTTTAAGAGAGAAACAACAGCTGTTGTGTGTTGAACGGTAATGGAATGACTCTCCTTTTTTGCGTTCTTGTATGAACTCGGGAATATTATTCCCAATAGCGTTCCCATTTCCCACTAAACTCTTTTGGTTTCTGCTTAGCACTCTGACGAAACAAAACATGCCAGTGCCCGCCGCCTAGCGACGAGTATTCGATTCAGTTAAAACAACTCCCACAAACATTCTCCACTGCACATGGTCTTCCACAGAAGTGAAGTACATTGAAATCTTAAAAGAAACAGTTCAAAACGTTATATAAGCCGTTGCCTTACCTGGTGACTTGTCTATACTGAGAGGGCCACTCGAGTAGATGAGGAGACCGCTGACAATCGCTAACCGTGGCACTGCGAACATGAGCGCGGGGTCGTACGAGTCTACCTGTAATTCAAACAAATCACATTAATGTTAGCTTAAATAATAACTAAAAATAATTATGAAGTCTAGGAAAATTACTCCAGGACGCCGAGATTATGCAAAACAAGGCCCGGCCAAACGCCAAGTTTAAGAGAGATAGATCATAGTGGATCCTTAAAATGTCGCGCTCGTCTGGAAAGTACCAAACCTTATAGAATGTAAATAAATGTTTCCTTTGGTAAGTAAGGTCTCCAGAGCCCAATTGTTGGCAGCGGAAAGAACCTTTGCTATGTTTCCCTAAATAATGTCCTCGTAGCCGATATTTCGGCTACAGCGGCCAATTTTACGATCAGCCAACTACGCAGGATATATTATAGTGCACAAGTGAGTGCGCAAGCACAAGTGCACTCCCTATTCCCTCACTCTCATGACACGCTGGGACAGCAGTCTGACACGACCGAAAAGAGATCAGGCGCGGGACCAACGGCTTAAAGTGCCTTCCGAAGCACGGAATCATAATTTTTTTAGACATTCAGGTGTTGCAAGCCTGCAAATGTCCTCACCAAACTGGAAACATTCACACAAAATGATGCTCCCCGCAAGATTCGAACCCACGATCTCCGGGTATTAGAGCCCAACGCTCTAACCACTGTACCACGGTGGCAGTTACAGTCCCATCAGATTACAGTGTCGGTGACGAGCAAGTGATGCCTCTGGTGTCAAAGTCAGATGTACAAATACCTTCAAGGTATTTTATAATGGACTGCAGCTTACCTGTTCCTGCGTCAATAGGTTCTGTTTGAGAGCCCGCCTGAGGCTCTCTGAGAACAGCACGCAGATCAGCTGCTGCGCTTCGAACTCGTGCGGCGTCTTCACGTTCACCATCGCGCTTACGTAGCACAGCTCGAACTCTGCGAATAACCTGGAAACATCACATCGTGTTGTCAATTTGATGGAAGATAAAATTTAGAAGTCAGCTTATCAATTTTGACATAATTTATTTCTATACTCTAGTCTATAAAGGTATCGAAATGCGGAGAACCACCTTCTACACATTAAGCGATTTGTATGCTCATTCGATTTTATCGGCATCCTCTTAAAGGGGAAAATCTTCTAAAACCAACTTTTGATTCAATGGATAAAAAGGTTCGTGTGGTCAGAATCAGATTTGGCAGATTTTATGTTTTTTAACTTAGTCGATTTTACACTACAAACATAGTCATCACGATCTGGGACAAACCCGAATACAAATAAAAGTTAAGCATAATAAAAGTTGTTATTCTGTTTTTAAGTGCCAATATAAAACAAGAGGAAAAGCAGGAGGAAAATGAGCAATAAACCAGCATCTCGTGCATTATGCCTTCGTGCTTAAATAATAGACTTACTCTCTAGACAGTCGGAGGCAAGGCATCTGATTTTCATAAACCCGATGCATCGAGGAACTGTAGGGTTTTTAGGACGGTCCGTTGGTAAGAGCGCTAAAATCCACTTAAACTTGCACCTCGCGCAATAGGTATATGGCACAACATGAACTTTACAAAAATGCACTGCAGCAAGCAAGGCATAGACCGACCCACCTGTCGAATATCCTCAAGCTCTCATGCAGCATGTCGTCGTGCTGGGACAGCGCGTGCCCCCGCGGCCGCAGGCACTGCTCGCGGAGCAACGACCTCACGGTCTCCAGGCTGCGAGTCAGCGCCTTCGCCAGTGGGCGCATAGCCGCTGATTCCTCTTCGCGGTTCATTATGGAAGAGCCCGCTGCTAAGCACTGGAATGAGAAGATCGATTGACAAATTAATATTGTCACCAGCCATCTGAGAGTAGTGAATGCTCTCATGCACGAATCGCATGCAAAATAAAATAGATAAATTCTTGAAAAGATTTCAAAGGTCATCATACATTTTCTAAATAGGTATGTATTTGTACATGGATCACCATGCAATGTCACAGAAATAATCAATGACATAGCACAGTGATGTGTAAGCGATACTATGTATATCAGCGAATATTTTTTGAGAAGAATTATATTAGACAAAATCCTCGAATCGCTGCAATGTTGTAACACAGAATATAAGATCCGATCGTTCGGCCTTCAAATCGCTAAATCAATTCGAAATCGAATCGAATTCGAATTTCAAAAGTGAGATAAGTCGATTGTAATTAAACATGAATATATTGCTGGTGTCGCAGAAGAGATGGACGCGTTCTATTTTTATCAGCAAAAAATTAACAGGCATTGAAAATTTCAGTCCGTGTATTTCTTTTAAATTACTACTTAATACTCTTTCTATAGTAGCCGCTAGGTCATCAGTTCGTGATACGCAGGTATTGCATACTACCCTAAGCGTCATTGTGTAACATTTCTGGCCAGACTATCGTAAACATTGACTGTTCTGTTGCGTATGTAATTGATACGCATTTTTAGACTTGTAGACGATGTTTATTGAGTTTTAACACGTGTGAAGCGAACGCACCCGCAATTAAATGACGATATACCACGCCCGCGAAGCCTCGCCCTTGTAACTATGAGGCCGCCACATACCTTTATAAGATATTCGATTAATAATATTATAGGTCTATCATGATGGACTAGCTATTACATTTTCCTTCCTGGTTTGATTTAAAAACTGAAACTTGTTTTATTTGTGGTGGACCCGATCTCAATGTCCCTCCAGTTGTTAATTGTCTTGCTTTGATTAGAAAAAACTCTTCTCTAAAGAAAGGATTTCTGATGTATCATCTCTTTCTAAGTTTATGTAGTTTCTGATGTAGCCGAATTTTGGCTAGTATCGAAACATTGATGAAGTGATAGAAATTTTACAATGCAAAAGTAACCAATGTATATTTTTACATAGATTTTAATAACGTAGTGCTATTTTGTTGTTGTAGAAAATTTTGACCAATAAATGTACCCATTGTCAGTTATAGATTATAAAACAATAACTAAATGTTCACACTTTTTAACGGCAAATAAAACTTGTCTGCCTACTGACGGATTATAAAAATAACAATAATCTCACCTCAGCCCCAAACCACAGCTGCCCCGCTAGGTTATCCTGCAGGACATCCTCCGGGAACTTGACGCGAAACCCCCGAGCCACTCTCTCGTCTCCTAATATCTGGTCCATGATCTGGCTTGTGATGTTCAGCACTCGGTCCTGAAAACCAAATAAATCATTATGTTAATGAATTGTCGGAAAAGTTACCAGTTTACGGCTTAAGTAGATAATATAAGGGGTTTAGGTTTTTAAAGTTTTAAACAAAATATAAGAATCTTCATGGTGTCAAAAAGTCATTCATCATAATCATCATCCATATTCTTGAGTTGTGTTTTTATCTACACCCCATTCAAACTAAACTAAAGAGACTGACATTCCTATTTATAGTAAACCTAAAAAATACTCTGATTTTTGAGCATCCCAATAATATTTATTTATTCATTGATACTGTTACCTTCTCTTTCGACGTTCATCTTAAAAGCAAGAGTAAATAAACGCCTTTGCACGTCTATAAATAGCCGACGGAGGATTGTTTTGAAAATAGGAACTCTTACACCAAGACATTTAAAACACGAGTCTTTTAACAACTCTATATAAATATCATTGAGTGAGTGACAAATAAAAATTCGCCTAGAGATTGATACACATATTGTTACACGAACTTTTCGATTCCAAATAATAATCAATTAACTGTCTGGAGGATTAATTTATTCTTACACAAGTAGGTACCTACGTCGCTATCTCAACTAACAAATGCAAATGCTACCACATCATCCAATGCCAGTAAGTCGATACAACGAGCTCATCAATGTGCCAGAAGTGCCAGACGACAGTGTTGGGCAAAATGTAATTAATTACTAATTACAAATTACAATTACAAAATGTAATTGAAAACTTCAATTACAAATTACTTGTAATTGTTAAAAGTAATTCAATTAACAATTACAATTTGTAATTGTAATTGGTAATTGCAATTACTCAATTACTTTTTCGGTTCTTTTAAAGTTTAGGTAGTATTTAAATAAAATAATTAAGTAATGATTCATCAAAAGTATATTTACGGAAAACAGATCAAACCAAGGTATGTTTTCGAAAAATTAAATGTGATAATTTCTTCAAACATCTGATCAGTTGTTGATTTTGGTACATTTATTATATTGCTATAGTATACGAAAATCCACCTCATCTTCCGAGATCGGATCTGAAAGTATTTGATTTGCTCTGCTACGTGTACATACTTGTCTGATTAAAGCAACAGCTTCATCTCCTTCGGATTCAGATCCTTCGGCAATAAAATCAGAAGATTCTTCGTCAAAACCAAATTCTTTAAAGGCTTTTTTTATACTAGGTCAGTTGGCCGACAGGCACGCAGCCCCCCTGATGGTAAGCGGCCACTGCGGCCTATTCCGTTGAGGAACGCTTCACCTAGAAGCGTCCGTCAATGTGCTGCCAGACTGTAGGCTCATCTGATTTTCGAGTCTCTGATTTCAAGTGTACTTGGCTCCTCCTCTTCTTTTTACGCGTGTCGATGGCTAATTTATTAGCCATCGTGGTGAAAAGATTAGTAAATCTGCGTTACCGATTGTACTATATTCCGCAGATTCAAAGCCATGCCATGGTGCGCCGGGCGTATAGGGAGGGCGTATCCCATATTAATATTGCCGGAACACAGCCGGAGCTGTTATGGCGACAGATTTCACCTGTGGTGGTGGAAGTTAGCCAGTCGGACTCTGAAAAAGCCCTACCACCAACCAGACCCAAGGCGGGAATCACACCCAAGACCTCTGTGTTTTTATACCCGAGCGGCTTAGCCACTGTTCTACGGAGGTGGTCAGAAATGTGCCATTATAAGAAACATTGGCAAAATAAATGCTCTTTTATAACAAGTTATAAGAGACATTGGAAAACTAAATGCTCTTTTATAACAAGTATTAGTGTTTAGATTGTTTGTTAAAGTAATTGAGTAATTACAATTACAAATTAATGTAATTATAATTACCAATTACTTATGTAATTCAATTACAGTAATTGCAATTACATGTAATTACAATTAAAGTAATTGAATTACTTTTGGTTCAATTATTAATTAAATTACAAAAGTAATTAATTACGCCCAACACTGCCAGACGAGTAATAAACGCCTAGACACAGTGACGCGTATCGCTTTTTATCGTGATGGAAGTCATTTTTGTTCGCGACATTTCCGATCAAACCTAATTGGAATTGTTCTGGATATTTTTCTACAATGTCGATAACATAGCCAAGAATACAGTAAAGCAGTACTTCAGATCTGTAAAGGTGAGTATAGACTAGAGCATTTACTTGTATCAGAACATCAAGCATTCGCCATTTTTAAATTTACTCGAACCGCTCTTAGAACACGACCCTTGATGTTTTGTTACAGCCTTTGCAGGAAATGCTGAAGTTTGTACTCACCTCTGTGTCTCCTAGAGCTCAATTAGGGAGGCACGGTGTTAAAGCTGGCAATGCGACTGATGCTTATGGTGTTAAAAACACCTATAGGCGACAGTAACCGCTTTCTATCAGGCGGGTTGTGTTAGCTTGAGCTCCAACCTCGTGAAAAATAATAATTGTAAAGCTGAGGCCTCTACACATTCTATTTGTGTCTGCTCTGTATCTGATAAGTAAATTTTGGAAACCAAACGAAAAGACCTCTTAACAATCACATGTAAGATTTATAAAGATACTTCAATAAATTTTATTTATATATGTACTATGTCTACATTTAAATTATCTACGTTTTGATTGCAGTTTCCATAGCACACGTACTTACGATAAATGTTATCAAATCAACGTATTAAGCGAAGTGGTCTGATATTTAAATATCATTTCTTGACCTGATGATTAGCGTTTAAGTGACACTAACATAAGTACGAGTAATCAAATATTCATATAATTACTTTATGTAAAAGAATCAAACCATAACAGAAAAGTTTTAAGACAACATAATTAACATTTTACAATAACATAATATAAAACATAATATCCACGAGTTCCACGACCCGCGAGTTTTATAGGGTGGAGGCACCAAATATCGGCCCCCTCAACTTTTTTTGACCTTTCACTGCTTATAACTTTTACATTAATAACTTTAGCTTTATTTCAACTACTTTTTTAGGTAAAGGGATAATGAAACTCCATTATTACATTCGCAAAATAACGAATTCTTTGTTAGATTTGAATATATAGATGTTTGTTTCCAAACTTGCCGATTTTCCCTAATATCGGCCTCTAGCACCCAAATATCCGCCGCCTGTAACCCTAATATCGGCATAGCTTTTCAAAGGGAAAAAATGTTCGAAAAGTACAAAAGCAAACAATTATAATGTTTATATATTTTCAAAACATATTTTATTTAACTCTATTATAAATTAGTCATTTATTTATCAAAAATATAAAAATAATTAACGACTTTTTTCTTTACACACAAACACTTTCAACACAAAGTACTTAGTCTGATGTTAAACATCTATGCGGTCTACGATGGAGCGCGCTTGCTTAGGAAAGGCCTGTAAATTCTGGTCTTGAAGAGCACCAAGATATAATGGTCAGGAAAGACAGACCCAGGTCAAGAGAGACACCTGTGCAGTCCGTATCAAAAAAGAAAATAAATCATTTAGTTTGTAAGCGCGGCATTTTCACAGTATAAGAATTGGAGTCTCAAGTCGTTCGGTGATGGAACGGAGCTGGTAGAACCAAATCGTACAGCCAAGCAGCACATCAAAGTGGAGCCTGTTAACGACGGAGAGGCAAGCAATCTTTCTACGATGATCAAGGCTTTGCAAGTTCTCGATCAAAGCATCATCGCCGAAAATCCTCTTCGCATGCCGCTCGATAGAGCCCAAGGCAGCCAGCTGGCAACGAACAGAACTATCCCAAAGATGGTAGCAATACTCTATGCAGGAACGGACTTGAGCTCTGTAAAGGTTAAGGAGCTGTATCGCAATAGAGTAGCGTAAGTTCTGCAAAGGATGCCAATCTTTTTAGAAGCAGTTACTGCTACGGACTCCATAAAGCTCCCGAAGTTAGGGTTGAAAGATAATTTCATACCTAAGAGCTGTAGTCGGTCAGATAGAAGAAAGGATACGCCACGAAAAGTGGTAGCCAGCCCAAAATTGATGTGCAGTAGAAAGAGTGAAGCCAAAAGCACAGATCACTGAGGGACGCCAGCATTTATTTCAAGTGAGTCGGAGGTGTACCCATTATGAATTAACTCTGATGCGACGTCTGATGGGGATCCCATAGGAGGGAAATGTACTAAAAACATTACATAATAGGTAAAGTTATCTTCAGACAGTGATGGGCAATATACATGGCCCAATTGGAGCATATGTAACATCCAATATATTTGTCTTCTTCTTCTTCGACATCACTCATTAACTCTTTCTCATAGCTAGCGCACAAAGAATATGAGGCGGCCGACATTAGGATTTCTAGTTACGATGGACAAATCTCAATATCGACCACTCGGCCGATATTGAGATTTGTCGATAATACTGATCCCTAATCTCGGCCACGCAATTATTTAAAAAAATAAATAAACAAATGTTAAAATATACTACCTAAACGTTACCTTGACTCTTTATCTTTAAGAAGAAATAAAATAAAATAACTTTGGGATGTTTATTTCAATTTAAATTCTTCCCAACGCAATGCGTCGATCCAGGAATTTGACCCGAAAATGCCGCCAAACGACGCACGTCCGTACCTCCCGCACTCTTTTGCCTATCATTCGTTCAAATTTTGAGATATTCATAAAAAACTTAAGGGAGGTTAAGCGTAAGGGTATACAGCTGCTATTTGCATAAAAACAATTATGATTTTAGGACATTATTTTAAGTTATGGCACATTTTCTCTAGACGGCCGATATTAGGAGGGGGCCGATATAAGGAGCCTCCACCCTACCCGCGCGTCACCCGGAAGCGGCAACTTATTTAGGGACCAGATACATCAATTAAGACGAGGACGTAGCACGATTCCAAATTCGTATTTCACCCGCGCGTCTCATTGTAGGCGGAGCGCAACCGCCAATAAGAGAGCGCAGCGTGAACACAGTATAAGCAAAACAAGCAGACAATTCACCTCCAAACAAAAACTGGTAGTTTTAATATTTTGAGTAGGTACCTACTCACTAATATCAAAACTTTTTACTACTGTTTACGAGATCTGGACATCATACTAAATTTTAAATATCAATATTTGTTTGAAGGCAGTTTTTATTTTATTTTTATTTTTTTTATGATTTAAGCAGGTTAATTAGGTTACTTTGCAGGCTAATTCATAAATTCTAGAGAAACTTAAATTTCGTTGGCAAAATAGCTAAAATAATTGAAAAAAGGATAATACATGAAACATGTGATAGTAAAAAACCACGAGCCCTATATGCAGCTTTTAGGCTGGATTCGAACCCTCGCGTCCGTGGATATTATACATTTATTATACATCAACACCAAATACATCAACGTGCAATAAACATAACCTCACACATACATAATATTGCACAAATAACTGGACGGAGTATTAAAAAAAAAACCAGCCAAGTGTGAGTTGAACTCGAACGTAAAGGGTTCCACACCATCACAGCCGTGACACTCTCTGTACGTGAGAGTTCGAGCACCAGCGACCTTCAGCCAGAGCGTGTTACGCTAGGTTGATGATACCGAAATGCCTACAATAATCTAAGCCGAAATGGAATTTAGACTTGTGGCAAAGGAGATTACATAGTATGCTATGGTTTGTTAAATTTTTGATGATCTCTCCGACAGGTGTCGCAGTGACATTACTAGAGGCGTATGTTAAAACTTCGATTCGTAATTAATCGATTCTTCTATCGATCCACACTGAACGATTGAGGACCTCTAATAAAACTAAAGGACATCCTCATCTCATGGTTCGATGCCACCATTTGGCATGCTCTATGACTTTACGCAAATATTTATGTGATAAAGATTTATGTTTGTTCTGTGCTGTGTCTGGATGTTAATATGTAATTAAGTACCAATTTGTGGTAACTGCTTCGTTATTTTTGATACTCGAGTCGTAACACATGTCATGTGCTCTTTTCACTAACTTTGGGATCAGCTCAATGTATGTGATATAGTTTGGTTGTTTTTCGGAGATTCTCAAATTATTATTTTCGAATTTCGGACTTCAATCATATTCAAATTGTTTTATCCAAACCGACTTACTTCTAATTAAATTAATTGGTTTTTGATTATAAAATTGTACGTTTAAAGAGATAAACAAAAAGAAAATTATCCGATGTTTGAAAATTTCATAATCGATTATTACGTGTAAGCGAATGATAAATAGCAATGAACATCTCTAAGTGGGCGGGAACCTACAATCATAAACGTTATTTCTCTTCATACATTTGTCTGTCAAAAATTGTAAAATTTAACAGCTGTCAAATCGATAACAGCTGTCACAGAGATCATCTAAGATTTAACAAACCATAGGAAATATTAAACTTGTGCAAGGACATGGGTTTTATTTATAATAAGTTTTTGTAATCTCTAAATAACTTATATTAGGTAGGTACGTCATAAATTGCAACTCATAAACTATATTTACTGTTATTCATAATTAGTTTTTTAATCTTTAACATGTAAATAAAGGAAAGGTTTGATTGAGGTATAATATTTTTTTTATTTATTGTCAATTTTACCTACTTGCGAGTTTTCGAGTTTAATCGTCTGAAATCCTTGTTTTCAGAGCTTTTAATTATAATTAAAATTTCGTTTATTTTAAATTTTGAAATATGTAGTTGATAAATTTATATTTTATTTTAAATTCAAACAGCCATAAACACAACAATAACGCCCGCCCGGCATGATTTTGCGTCGCGTAGTCAATCCGTGCAATCAATCCGACGAGCGGCGAGTGAAAGTAGATATGTACGTACGAACCCTTGGCCGAGGCATTCCACGACGGCCGGCTGCACACACCGCGCGCCGCGAGCACCCCCGCCCGCGTCTAGGACACGCACACATAGCCCCGAGCGATTTTACGAGCACACCATGCTTGAGTGTCGCTTCTTTACTTTAGTATATGTTCTGTGGCACTATCATACAAAATGTAGTTAGTGGGAACTTTTTTAAAGAACAATGGCAAAGTCCCATACTACGTTTTACCTGAATAAAAATTGGGGCGGCTATGATTTAAAAAATGCTTATTTATACACTAGCAATTGTATTACATAAACATTTCCAAAAAGAATTTTAACAAACGGTGATTGCAAAAAAAAAGTTATAAGTATTTTTGTACTTTGAGGTTATTTTGGTAATGAAACAAATCCTTGTTTATTTTCATCTTTCAGTAATTATTAAAATATGTTTTAATAATAGTCATCTTAGAAGCAGTCAGGGTAACAATAAACAGTCTACTAAAACATTTATGAGAGATTAAAGTCTTACTTATCTAAGGAAATTTCTCCTGAACAGGCTGGTTTTGTGAAGGGGAGGGTTACTCGTGAGCAGATTCTGAATGTGCGCCAGATCACTGAAAAAGCCAGAGAGTTCAACAAACCGACCTATATTTGCTTTGTTGACTTCTCAAAGGCGTTCGACTCAGTGAAGTGGCCAGTACTTTGGGAGACTCTCCTGGCTATGGGAACACCTAAACATCTGGTGCACCTTCTTAGGAAGCTTTATGAAGAAGGAACAGCCTAATACCGCATACGCAAGGCACGGTCCTCAGGATCCATCTATCCGCCACAAACCCCTCAGACGTCGTGCGGCTGCTCTCCCAGAAGGAACTTCTCCCGAGGCTTCGGCACTACCGCGAGACCCCTTGAACCTCTTGACTCCGCCGCCGGCGCTTACCACGTGCTCATCGGTGCGTCCTGCTTCTCCGACGCCTCTCCTTATCGCCGGGGCGCATAGCTACGAGCCATCCGTGCGCCGCCACCTACGCCGACATCTGCGCTGCTACCTACGCCGGCATCTGAGCCGTCACCTGCGCCGCTTGTGGCGCGTGCCCTTCTCTTGCTGCCTGGACGTCCCTGCGTGCCTGCCTACGCCCTACGCCCTACCTGATCCTACATTATTACTACCTATTGCTTTCGTATTTATTAATCTTAGCCCTACTTAGTCTTATAATCTTAGTCTGCAAGATTTAGGACGTGGCATTTGGTATTTAACTTCTGGTTTTCAATTATATCATCTTTTATTTCGAAATTTGCTCCGTTACCTTCCGTAACGTGACAACTCAATGGTCCACTCCATGAATGCACAAGAAGAGCTACAGTACGAGATGAGTGGCGGCGGATTGTAAAGGTTGCTACCACCCCTGATGTGACGACCACGACCACTCTGCCAAGAGTGTGACGACAAAGAAGAAGAAGAAAACATTTATTGAAAATACTGGACCTTTTAAATAGTCAGTGGCTAAAGTACAAACCGTACAAAGCCAAATCCTATAAAAAAATAGACTTTCAAACCAATTGCTTTGCAGTTTCCTGCTGTCAATGAATTGATGATAATATCTCGAGTGTCATCCCGCATGTATTCCTCGGGTCTACTATTTCCGGGAGAATGCTGTGCATATAAAAGTCAACGGTTTTTTTTTCTTTTTTTATTTCCAAAACTTATTTTCTCTTTCTATGTAGGTACACATACTTTACAACTCCCTTCAAAAAAAAAAGTCTATGTATTTTAGAATAGTAAACTCTTAATAGTACCCACCTACCCTATAATCATCTGAAAATTACGTTAGTACTATTACTATATTCTGTGTCAAAATGCCATCGGATTGACATGATTAACGTTTCACAATTTTTTACTGTCAAAATGTATGCAGAGAAAAAGCGTTCATGATTGCCGGCGCCGCTAACTTAGAGATGTCCATTGTGGTCATCTTTCGCTTACAATTATTATCGATTGTAACAGAGTTAAATTTCGAAAAAAAATGTTTTGTTTATCACTTCATACGTAAAATCGTATATTAAAAAAAATAATCAAATTGATTAAAAGTATAACGCCTTGGATAAAAAATCTAAATGTGAATCAGATTCGAAAATAAGAATACTCCTTGTAGTTACTCAATCTTGCAGTATTTGTTATTTGTCTTGCAGCAGTTGCAAAAAATCGATTAGGTAGATACTTACGAATCGATTTTTAACTATTAGTTTAAGATAAATCGACGTCTCTAGATAAATATTATTTAACTGTGACACATGTCGCTGCAGGTTTTAATCCTTAATTTTACAAACTATTGAATCATATTTGATTGACATATGTAAAAAACAATATTTTTAGATCTAAAATCGGTGTTCGTTCGGGAATCGACAGCACCGCATCTCTAGTGAACTTGTCAAAAAAGCAGCTGTCATGCGACACAGAGCGTCCGGAGCCGACCTTTCACCTCGAGCGCTGCTCGACAACTAAACGGGTTACCGCGGTCTATTTTTATTCTTCCGCTTTGGGTTTTGAGTTGAAAATCGCATATCACACATAATGAAAATGGCGGCTTTGAGTTCGAAGATTATATTTTTTGCGGGTTTTCATTTAATTACTTATAATATAATTATGAAATAAAAAATCTAATCCGATACTTCTTTAGAGGATTAGCTTGGCTATTTATTTTGTAAAAAAAAAATTGGGGTCGTCGCTGAAAATTCAGAGTAATTGAATTTACGCAGTTTTTTTATTCGTCATTTTGTAATATTTTTTTTGAGAGAAACCAGATGGTTTTTTCAAATTATGCTCCGATACTCCACTGCAACAGACTGTTCTCTACCTACCATATTTTTTATAGTTCATAAATATGTTTTATACCCCCACACGTAAGCGTTTAAAAATACCTCTTTTGGTTGAATTTGGACTAATACCCTCCCTTAAGAAAAAATTATCATAACATCACATATTGTGATGAATTGCAGTCATCACATAAAGAGGAGCGCAAAAATTAACAATTTCCATTGTTCCATCGTAATACCTATCTGTGTAGCAGTCAATTATATCGTATATACAAGAACGCAGTACCTACCTACCTATCAGAACTAAAATAAGTTGTTATACAGAAATGCATGAGCGTGTCATTACTGCTTAAATTGCTCAGCGTACCGACATTTGCCTTTCAAACTTGTATTTATTTGAAACAGGGCTGATGATAAACATAGTACCTACCTATAATATTGTGGGTATTACCAACGCCTTCGCGCGTAATTATTCAATTTGCCTCAGAGAAATCTAATCACCATTAACTACATTTCAGATATAGGTATTGGATTATTCCCTAAGTTACATAATAATATAGGCTAGTGTTTTAAAAAGAAACGTCGATTAAAGCTCCGATTGCTGTGCTAAAAATTCTAAGGCCTACACTAGCAGCATATACTCAAGGGCCGCTTACCTGGTGGGCTGCGTGCTTGTCAGCCAACTGAACTTTAAAAAAAAAAGTTTCGTAATTAGCAATTTTTTTTTAAAGAAAAAAGTCCGTATTGGTTTTGGTCATTGTGCACCTAAAGAATTCCTTTGAAACTCCTGATGTCATGCCCAGGTCATTACCTCACTTAAACTCAAATTCCCGTCATTATAAGGGCATACCTCTTCAAAGTATGGCCCACCTGCCAACTTGCTCTTTTGCCTGCCACCTGCACGAAGGTGGAATTGCTAGCAGTCGACTGATAATGCGATCGAAGCCAGTTTTTTATGTTTATTTTTAACACTAATTAAGTTCCGTTGACACCAGAACAAGAGGTTATAGAGATGCGACAGGAGTCAATTTTGTAAAGTATGAAAAAGATCTTAGAAAATAAAATCGTCACATGTTTTATTATTTTTTTATAAGTAATTCATATTACTCGTATTAGCAAAGTGCCTCGGTTTCGCTCAGGTTACGCATCCACATTAATCTTTCTATTATCCAGCGAATTTAAATGTACAAACAAAAAAAACACTAAATACAAGCATGGTCATATAGACAGAAGCAAATGTCTGCAAAACATTGGTGTCTCAGGTCCTCCCAGGTTTGAAGATTTTATTCACATCTTATCCGCTGTTTCAAATCGAAGTAACAATAACCATGAACATTATTTGAACTCGAACATACTTTCTCATGAATGCTAGTGGAGTGATTACTACTTGCCTCTTCATGGAAGTAACTGGACATAAATAAATCATTATCAGCTAATAAGTATCGGTGCCCAATACCACGAAACGCCCACACCAATGCACCAACCGCTCTTATCGTCGCTTTACGTGTTGAGGTCAACATTAATTGAATAGATAAAAATGACACTTGTTTTTACATACATTTGAACTGTCATAGTCATACCTACAAAGAAAGGAACTAATTGTCTGTCTCTGAAACACTTCCAAAGGATAAAATAAAAGTTTAACGATTTACAAATCAAAATAAAAAATCCTTGGACATGATTTACACAAGGTGCTTGCGGAAGCCACAACTTTGGGCTTTTAAAAGGCGCTGAAGGTGCACGGGGGAAGGGTTTTAGTGGGTAGGGCCGACGGGGCCCGACATTGGTAGACTTCCTTAACTAGGTACATTATATCGCTACTCCCTCGCGGTATCCCATCATCCTCAAATTAATCAAAGATTGTACATATTACGATTATGAGCAGCACACAATCACTTATATTTTATTATTAATACTCGTATTATGTATGAACAAACATCCTACATAATATAAATTTGAACGGAGATCTTTTCTAAGAGATATAATAATGTTTACTTTCACAATTACAAATACACACATTTGACAATGTGCTCGCAGCAAAATCTACTCGTAATCTTACGCAGCTGTGGAAACAAGACATGAATAACTAAATGCTTTGATATTTTGTAAAGCATTCGTAATATAATAGTGAACACCCAAATTAATACAAACATAATATACGTATTTCTTACACACAAATGTTTCTACGACGTAAGGACGATTCGCACCCGCAGATTCTTTGCAGCAGCTACTTGCTTCGACTTTCTTTATGCTATAAGACTCTTGCTCAACTTGTGACATGCCCCTGATATGTTTGTATGTCAGCATATATTCATCGCAAACAACATTAGTGTTGTGCCATATAAAAATTCGAATATAATATCCATCATTTTGTAAAATTGCTACACACCGTTCGACACAGTCATTGTCTCGAAAAGAGGTAATGTTACTACTATCCGTTCGTACTCATTGACATCTCTGAGTCACTTCCTAACTATTGTACTACTTTCTTAGTCAGTAGTGTGTTTATATTGTTTTTGTATCGACTATGCCGTACTATTAATTTATTTACAATCGATCCCAAAAGCATAAGTAGCCTTAATTCTGGTTGAAATTATAGCTAGCTTCGTAAGACAGGGGACAAAATGCTTGAAAAAAAAATGTACTTGAATATGTAAAGGAAACGTCAAATGGCCCTCACAGGCTAAGCGGCAGCGCAGACGACAGACTATCCGTGACAGACTTTTTAGTCTGCGAAAATAGAACGTATGCAACTGTATGGAGTAACGCAGACGACGCGCAAAAAAGTCCGGCGCGCACAAAATCCGTGTGATTCCGGCAGACCGCGCCGCGCCGCGCCACACCGCTCCGCACAAAAAGTGTGCGAAAAAAATGGAACGTTTGCTTCAACACGGGCTAACACAGACGGCGCACATTGGCGTACATTTTAGTCTGCAATCTAGTGGTGGGACGTAACGTAGGTACGTATGCGATCTATTATGGCGCCAGACATCGATGTAACGATGCTAATTAATGAAATACAAAATAGACTAATAATTTATGATACTTCTATGGCAGAATATAGATATTAATACATAAATATTAAGTAAAATCATTAAAACTCGGTCCGCAGTGAGTTTAAACATTAAAACTTGTTTCTTGGTAATATTCTGTATAAGAAAATTTTTGTAAACAAATTGTAACTAGTGATTGCTCTGTGTAATTGGTAGTATTATTATTATTATTTATTTATTTATTTATTTTTTGTTGCCGGATAATTTGTTTTATTATAAATTTTAATGTTCTCATGTAAGTGTTTATGTAATTTCTTTTTGAGAATAAAGTTTCTTTAACCGAAATACTAATTTGACAAGCCATTAGGTGTAATGGTTGAGAAGTCGGCTATTACACCACAGGTCGCGGGTTCGATCCCCGCACGGTACAAACATTTGTGTGCATGAACATGTCTGTTTGTATCGGTTTGGTGTTTCTATGTATATTATGTATGTATTTACAAAAAAAAAGTATATAAGTAATGTTTATCCGTTGTCTAGCACCCATAGCACAAGCTAATGCTTAGTTTGGGGCTAGATGGCGCTGTGTGAATAATGTCCAGAGATATTTATTATTTATTATTAACTTCCTCATTGTTGTGTCTGAATGAGTCAAAGCAGGTCTTAAAATAAATAGCAACTCATAATATTATATAGTACTGTTACTACATAAATATAATATAATATAATATAATAAATGTCTGTACATTTTATAAAACTTAAAAAAAAAATCCGGTGTTGTTCAGAATTGAATGTTTAATATAGAACTCTCCCTTCAGTAATCTTTCCGAAAGTATAGGATGTACCCAAAATTTTCTTCGTCTTATTCTGTCTGTTACATCAAGTACAAAATAATACTTCGCGATCTTTAATCTCTGCACGATTTTCATAGCGTCTACGTCCCTACAGTTCTGCCGACAAAATGATCGAAGATGTGCGTCGTGTGCGTTGAGTCTGTGAAAAATCCGCGACAGACTTTTTGTGCGTTGAGTCTGTGAGAAATCCGCGGCAGACTCTTTCGCACAAAAAGTGTGCCGTCTGCGCTGCCCCTAAGAGAAGATGTTTAGAGGTCAACCATGTGGTTTGGGAAGGTCAATGGCGCAACGGTTCTGCGTCGCACTATTGCAAAAGCGAAGCAATTTTCTACGCCACAGTGTGCAAATGGATGACCAAACCTTAAAAACCAAATATAATTATTTGTATTTCGGAAGGCCCGTTAAGCAGTAACTTGTAAGCCTTTTATAAACAATGTTTGGTGAAATTGCCATCTAGGTAAAATGTAATAAAAGTAAATAGACAAATCTATGAGCGCGCGTAACTTCAGAAACACCATTTTTATTATCAGGACAAGTTTTGACTCTCTCCGCGAAACAGAGGTTATATCGCATGGGTTAAAAACCTGGGTTCCATTGCCGCCTTAGGTCTAGTTTAAGTCTAGTTAGTAAAATTACTTTTTTACCTGTTAGCTACCACTACCAAGGAAGAAACCAGCCGCCATAATACTTTTGCTGTGTTCCGCCGTCAGTTTTATTTTCGGATCAAGAAAGCCTATGTTTAAGACGACATAATCAGGATTTCAAAAATCCTTAACTGGCTTGATACTTTCAAATACAATTCCACAACATAAAAACCACTTACCATAACGAGATGACGCACGCCTATTATAAATATGAATTTATTATTAGATACGAGTAATTTAACAACGGAACATGAGTCCTCAATAAACTCACGTTTCCAAACAAAGTTTTTGGGTAAACGTTACGATACGCCCTACAAAGTCATTAATCACTGTGCTGCCAGTGATCCGGTACTCATCGTATTGAATATGTACAATACATGACCAATTTTGGGACAACAGCACATCGATCCAAATATATGGATTAACGGCTGGTTCCCTTTTACGCGACCAAGCCGCCAACGTTCGAGCAATCACGGTCTTTATAATGATGTCGTCGTTTGGTAGACGAAGACGTAAAGACGAAAGAAGACGTAAAGTGAATCTTCGACTCGAATGAGCCGATTATCTAGGGAAGTAAATACATTCACCTTTCAGAAGACCACAGTCAAGTAGCACCTCATAACTGTTGTTAGGTTTGTCGGTTAGATCTCTCAACTGGAGAGGGTAATTTTATTGGCAGGCGGGAATAACTTTTTTGTTTAGTTGCCTACTCCTAACTTCCTGAGCGCTTTGTGCTAATGAAATCGATTATGCAAGTTGTTTTTTTGAGGATGTTTTTTTTTTCGGAGGAAAAAACGACGGATTTTATAGAAGGCTATAAATGCTAGTTCACCCATCCCACTGGCGAGTTAAATTAATCTAGACTGCAATAGTCACTTTTACGCCCCGATTGCACCTAAACGCTTTGTATGAAGCGTCATGTGGTACATAGTTGCATTCACCTCAGTAATTATGCCATTGCAGCGACGTCGCAGTCAAAAATTCTAAACCCAGATTATGGGAATCAAAAGGGGTCGGGAGGCTTTTGGGACCGGGACCGCGGTCCCGAAAGCCCCTTTTTGATTTTAATACATTTTTGCAGGGTCATTCGGGACCGCGACAGGTGGTCCCGAAAGCCACCTTATATTTAATAATTATTTTGAGTGGTAAGTTGGGACCACAAACATTGGCCATAGTTCGAAAGCCAAAGCCTCCGTGGAACAGTGGCTAAGCCGCTCGGGTATAAAACCCGTAGTTTGTTCGATTCCCACCTAGTGTCTGGTTGGTGGTAGGGCCTTTTCAGAGTCCGACTGGCTACGACTGGTTTTAATTAGTAAAAACCATAAAACTTATTTTGTTATTTTGGTTTACCTTTAATTAAAAGTTGTGATTCTAAATAAATAAAGTTTAAGTGTAATAGAATAGAATAACGTTTATTTGGTGCTTAAATATAGGATTACAATACAATTTATATGACAACAATTAAAACTAAATATTAGTACGTAAAGTACCAAAAAGGCTCAGCATTATGTCGTGGCGACCATATTTTAATCATTTAGTAAATCATTATAATTATAATATGTAAATCATGATGTTTTCTTAATAAGGTTTAATTTTAATTAAAAGCTGTGATTATTTAAATAAAAGTGATAGTTTTAAATTACTACAGCTGTTTTTTTCTTTGTTTGTACTATCCTGATAGAAAATAAATAAAATAAACTTTTTTATACTAAGTCAGTTGGCAGACAGACACGCAGCCCACCTGACGGTAAGCGGCCACTGCGGCCTATTCCGTTGAGGGACACTTCACCAGGAAGCGTCGCTCAATGTGCTGCCAGACTGTATACTCATCTGATCTTCGAGCCTTGATTCCAAGTGTACTGGCTCCCACATTAATACTGCCGGAAAACAGCCAGAACTATTATGGCGGCAGATTTCACCTGTGGGAGTGGTAGCTAGCCAGTCGGACTCTGAAAAGGCCCTACCACCAACCAGACCCTAGGTGGGAATCGAACAAACTCCGGGTTTTATACCCGAGCGGCTTAGCCACTGTTCCACGGAGGCTTTGGCTTTAGAACTATGGCCAATGTTTGTGGTCCCAACTTACCACTCAAAATAATTATTAAATATAAGGTGGCTTTCGGGACCACCTGTCGCGGTCCCGGATGACCCTGCAAAAATGTATTAAAATCAAAAAGGGGCTTTCGGGACCGCGGTCCCGGTCCCAAAAGCCTCCCGACCCATCAAAAGCAGTTCGACGAAGAATTCACATTCAATGTTATCCTCAAGTACATATATGCATTATCGCAAGTTTCCTTTATTAAGGCCTTACCCAGAGCAAATGACTTTGAGCATTTCACCTTCACTTACCCCCACCTCACCTCACCCTATACTTCGTAACCATCGTTAATAATATGAGCGCCATCTAGTTAGCTAGCGCCAAACTATTACTAACATTATAAAGCCACTATTAGCAGACTGAATATTAATTGTCATAGAAAAAAAGTATCTTGTAGATACACACATCATAAAAGTAGAATCGAAATGTTTTTCAGTACGATAAAATACAACAATATTAATTTTAATTTTTTTGTTCTTTAGTTGAAAATACAAATTTGAACATGAAAGATTTTCAATACAAAAGAAGAATTCGATTCAAATGGTTTTTTCGATATTTTCAACGGATATCTAGATTGAAAAAAAAACTCTTAGAGGATTATCAGAAGTTTTACGAGTAAAAATTACAGCAGGTATAGTACATCAGGAGGTGTTCTCCGGGTAGTATTACCAGGGTGTGTTTTCAGGGTATTAACATCATAGGTGTTCTCCAGGAAGTATCATCAAAGGGTGTTCACCGGGTTGTTGCATTAGAGGGGTGTTTTCAGGGTAGTCACATCAGGGGGTGTTCTCCGGGTACTATTACCAGTGGGGTGTTTTCAGGGTATTAACATCATTCAACGTGCAACGTGGTCACGACCCTGAGGATTGGGATACGGAAACTGCGTGCTATTTCTCTCGTAGAATATCTACTCCGGTCAACGAAGCTCTAACTTTGCCATTTTAGTTGAAAAGATGAATCAAAGGACAATGCTCAAAAAAAACCCAGGTTGGAATCAAATGAAAAGTATCTGTAAAATTATTGGTAATAATATGTAATTAAATATTCCATAGGGGGCATCATCGAAATCAATGGCGGTATGTGTGAAATTGCTTTTCAGATTTTTAGGGGTCACATAAAGTATCAATTAAAGGAGTAAACAGATACAGTTGCGGTTTAAAAGTGTATAAAATGGCTATATCTAATATCATTATATTATATAATTGTATATAATTATTATTATTTAATATAATAAAGCGTAACAGTTTGTTTGTCTTTGTAAACGCGCTAATCTCAGGAACTACAAGACCGATTCTAAAAATTCTTGCACCAATGAGAAGCTACAACTTTACTGAATAGGTGCTAAAAAATATATTTTTATAAAAAATTATAAAAATATTTTTTTATTATTCAGTAACTATGTAACTGATACTTTATGTGACCCCTGAAAAATCTGAATAGCAATTTCACACATACCGCCATTGATTTCGATGATGCCCCCTATGGAATATTTAATTACCAATAATTAGAGATACTTTTCATTTGATTCCAGCCTGGGTTGTTTTTCATACTAGATGAGCATTGTCCTTTTCGTTAATGACCCCGTGATAATGATAACATACTAAAAATGCGGGGCGGGGTGGTGTCACCGGGGTCATTCGAAAAAATGGAAGAGGGTAAAAAATTACTTTTTCCCGATAATCTCAAAAACTAACAGAATTAAGAGAAAAAGTTTTAGACAAAAGCTGTAGAGAATTACTTTGTCTACAAAAAAGGTTATAATCATTTTACGCGTATCGCGCCCCGTTTGCTAGGAAATCGCGTACAATATGCGAAAATTAGCACGAACAATGTTTTTCGCTATTTAAAACGGGGTTTTTTCATATTTTCCAATTGGAATGATTTTTATGCATCCTCCGACACACCCTAAGAGATTTCCTTCTAATTTTTATAGATTTGGGTCAACAAGTGCGTTTATTATTCAGTAACTATGTAACTGATACTTTATGTGACCCCAGAAAAATCTGAATAGCAATTTCACACATACCACCATTGATTTCGATGATGCCCCCTATGGAATATTTAATTACATATTATTACCAATAATTTGATTCCAACCTAGCTTCTTTTTGAGCATTGTCCTTTTAGCGTCAGTTTCAGCTTTACAACTAAAATGGCAAAGTTAGAATTTCGTTGACTGGAGTAGATATTCTACGAGAGAAATAGCACGCAGTTTCCGTATCCCAATCCTCAGGGTCGTGACTGACCACGTTGCACGTTGAATGATGATGATAATACCCTGAAAACACCCCACTGGTAATAGTACCCGGAGAACACCCCCTGATGTGACTACCCTGAAAACACCCCTCTGATGCAACAACCCGGTGAACACCCTTTGATGATACTTCCAGGAGAACACCTATGATGTTAATACCCTGAAAAAACCCTGGTAATACTACCCGGAGAACACCTTCTGATGTGACTACCCTGAAAACAACCCCCGATGCAACAACCCGGTGAACACCCCTAAATGAAATGTTGTATAAAAATGTGCGGCAAGAAATAGCGCATCCTGTGGTGTAAATTTTAGTTCGATCGATTAGTTGACATTTTGGATGTTTTTTAACAAAATTAAACCAACTGTGACGGTTACGAGTGCAATATTGGATAAAGCATGTAAATAATATTGTAAAGTGACTCATGAGTTGAACATGTGGAACATGTTCCAACGGACCTCTGCGAGCAAACAATACTGATCTTTAGACCCTATTCACGTCTGTTGGTGCGCGCCGTACTTCATCGCTTATTTTGTCCTATCTATACAACGCTCGGTGGCCGAGTGCAAATACGCTGACGTAATAAGTGAACATTAGTTCAAATCCCAAGTAGTCCAAAAAACTTTTTGAACATTTTTTTTAGTTTGAGATTGTTTAGTTCTTCTTTTTTTATTATTCAATTTTTTTAAATATCATTCGTTGGTGTATTACATTATCCAATGTACTCATGACTCAGTCTTGGTTTGTATTGAATAGGCTGCGAAACTACTGAACCGATTTGGAAAATTCATTCACTTTTGGAAAGTCACCCGGGTACTATTCCCGGCCTGGGTGACATACGAGTGGATTATAGGATAATTATTGACAAAAGAAATTACGCGCGGGTGAAGTGAAACCGAGGAGGCAGCCTAGTGTAGTCAGTGAAATTTACCGTCGTAGGTACCTACTGATCGATTTGTAAAATTCATTCACTTTTGGAAAGTTATCGCGATTTTGGCGAGCCATTTGGTGTAATGGTCGAGAAGTCGGCTATTACACCAGAGGTCGCGGGTTCGATCCCCGCACGCTACAAACATTTGTGTGCATGAACATGTTTGTATCGGTCTGGGTTTTTCTATTTATAATAATGTATGTATTTACAAAAAAAAGTATATTAGTAATGTTTATCCGTTGTCTAGAACCCATAGCACAACTAATACTTAGTGCTGCACAAGCTAATGCTTAGTTTGGGGCTAGATGGTGCTGTGTGAATAATGTCCAGAGATATTTATATTTATATTAAATCGAGCGTGTAGCATTCGCCATTGATATAGTTTTACTACACTACTATTATTAAACAAGATAATTAAATCGTCCTTTCGCATTTAATACAAGACACACCTCAGCCTTACAATATAAATCGTCCTTGCGTAAACAAAGCAAGCAAACGTCAGTGCTTGTTTGTGTCGCTAGGTGTCGCTGTCTCACCGATCTGTCACGTGTGTGAGCGAGCGACACGGGTTCCCCGTAGCACAGCTAGCGACCGACTGCCGCCCGCTACCCGTTGTAGGCGCGTGAGAGAAATGGCCGCCCGAAATTATGAATAATAATCCGTAAAAATCAAGAAAAGGATGATTTCCAAATTTTTTGCAGCCAATTTATAGTTTTTTTGATTGTCTATCGATTGGCGCAAGCCAAATTTAAAAAACACGTTTAAATTAGGAGGAGTGCATGAAATAATATTATTTTAGACGTATTTTCAAAGTCAGTTTTGGTAGTGATAAATAAAGATAAACACAAACTTTAAACGTGGAATTTTAAGATAAAACTACAAAGATTATTTACGTATTTTTTAAACTGTTGTATATGCATTAAATAAGGAGTTGAGAGCCGTTAAAAACAAGACTTTTGGTCTGGGAGACGCCTTAACTAGGTATTTATAAATTAGGCAAACAAAAAATCCATACAAAAGAAACCTACCTACTACGATTCAGAGCACGTTTGTAATTTTGTCTCTTTTTTAATACATAGTTGTGTTTAAAAACAATAAGAGGTGTGACTCTAAACACGGATATATTAAAAAGAAAACAAAAGAACAATATACTCGTAACTGATAGGGGTCAAAGTACCTGTTTACAGAAAGTATTTACGACGTATGAATTCTTAAAATGGTTCGTTCTAAAGAGCACTATTTTTGGTACATATTATGTCAAATGTGAGCCGATGTCTTGAAAAGGGTAAGTTATTTATATTATTTAGTAAACAGTTCTTAAATTTTATTAAATTTTATATATTTAAAATGCCATACGATAGAAATTACATGACCGAATATAAGAGGAGCCACATGTGTGTGAATGAGAGCACAGAGGATGCCTTGTGATTTCAACGCGTGCGATCGCACTACTACACTAGGATAGATTCATAGCAAAGTGCGTTTTGAATATACTCTAACTTATAACAAAATGTTAAACCCATAAGACACTAGCTCCTCATTATTAACGGGTCATCCAAAACCGTTAAATTTCTGCAATCATTCTTGAAGTATAAAGTATCAAATAATTTAATAAAAAACGAGTACGTTATAAGTTTTTTGTAGTGTCGTTGATGTTAATATTCGCGGTCAGTTGTACAAGTACAAAAATGAATTTTTAAAAATATTGCGGAACACAAATACATAATTTAAAAAAAGCAGTGCGTATGTGTTCTATGTTAATGATTGTTCAAAACGTTTCTTCACCTTATAGAAATACTAGTTGTTCAAGAGGATTTGTACAAGCCTCGCGTGGAATCACCTATTTAAGAAGTTCTTTTTACAATGTAAGTAGCCGTGTCCACAGGATAATAATTCAAACATACATATTGCAGATTAAACTAAAGAATTAATTAAAAAGAGAGACATGTACAGCCAAACTGGAAGTATATAAGTTTAGTCTAATTCTTATATCGTAAGATTCGTAAGCATTTAGCACAAATATAATCAACACCTTTGTGAATATCACTTCGTATGTTTGTACAGCTTTTTCGTTCTTGTATTTTATTATTATAAGTTTAATTGACATTAAAACTACACTTCTTGTTGTATGGCATGCTTAATAGCCACAAGGCGGGTGGAAAGGGGAAACCGAGGGAGTTTAGTGGGTAGTGGGACGTTTAATCTTGAGTTCAACACACAACCGCAGGTTTAGCTAAAAGTCTGAGAGAAAAAAGACATACTTTATACAAAGAAAAATCTATATATGATATGCCTATTATGTAACTGTTCAATAGATGTATTGTGCAGACACAAACAAGATTTAGGATTTGTGTGACGTGCTTTCAATGAGCTCTGTTTATTGTCATGTTTTTGTTGATGACGTCAAACGGTAATCCTGTTTTATTTGTAATTAAAGATGCGAGCATTAATTCTGACTCACAAGGGTCACTCTGTGTTCTGCGTAACTTGATACAATACGCCATCTAAATGAATTTTTAAACATAATTAACAGGATTTAAAAGAATTTATAAAATATAGTAAAGATGTAACTATATCTTTTGTGACTAAAAAATCACTAGGTACAATAAACGTAAATTAACTTGACTGAAGGATCTCAGGTAATTATATTACCAGTAAGCACTCGTATAAATGCGAAAGCTTATGTGCAATTGATACTTGTAAAACGACAGTAAGAAATTGGCTGAAACAACTAAATATAACTACGGCTAAACTTTAATAACAAGTCAGCTAAAAATAGTATTTTTTGCGGCAAAACTTTTTTAAGACATGTCTTTAAACTCTTTTGTCTAATTAAAAGCAGCAAGGTAGGGTAGACTGGGTACAGTTGTGCCAGGGTACGGTAGTGACAGTCGTCATAAAAGCGAAACTATACAGAATTCGGGGAAGGGTACAAGGAGAAAAAGAGGCAGCATGCTAGTCTGAACACGTGCCCCAGTATTGCGTCAACCGGCGCCCGACTTTAACGTAAGCAAGAGCCCACATTGCTTTTAAACAGACAAAAGTAAATTAATAATGACTGTTACTTGTATACAGATAGATTACCTCGTTATTTTTTTTGGTATAAATTGAGCATTAGTAGTTAATTACCAGTAATTACTTTTTGCGTAAATAATTCAGCTCAGTCATGGCGATTTTTTGTTTTCAAAAGTGTGCGTTGGGTACGGTTGTGACAAATTTTGTGGGTACGGTTGTGACATTTTCTTTTTGTTTATTTTGCTTTTAGATGCACAGAAAACACTTGCGAAAGACTGAAAAAGGGCTCTCTGATATTAGCAATTATGAACATGACTTTATAGAAGTGAAACGCGGGACTTCTATTATATACTTTCTTCTTCTATTATACTTTTTTCAGTTACCTTCAGTAATTTAAGCTTAGTTAACGTTTTGACTGACTCTAGAAGACATTTAAGTTAATGAGTATTTTGTTAAGCATGTTGTCATACAGTAACTGTAATATTAATTTGACTGATTAGTTAACATTTTGACTGATAACAGTAGCCATGACTGTGCCTTATTAATTATCTAAAATGTGAACGCATAGTTAGGTTTATTTCTTGTTAACTTTGTTTAATCTTTCAAGCCCCGGATCACCAGACACAATAGAAAATCTATTGTTACGCGGCACCCGAGTGCCGGTTCGGGATTGAGTGGTTAAAAGAATATTAAGTTGTGTTGTGATACATTTTTTTAACAATAAAAGTCATTAAAACCATTTTGGCGCATGTTTATGCCTGTCACTACTGACCCCAACCGCTGTCACAACCGTCCTTGGGGTGTGGCCGGTTGTGACACACTCCCTTTTTTTTCTGATTTGATTCTATGACTGATACATCGTATTTGGGGACAGTATTCCAGTATTCCTACGTAGACAAATGTGCAAATTACCATTTAAGTTACTTTTCTCCCAGCTAAATGGTAAATTAACAAAATTATTGCTGATCAAACTTAAACTGTCACAATCGTACCCAGTCTACCCTACTTATTTAGGCGTTTTCGTGCCCGTGCTGGTTGGACGATCACGAATGATCTTCAGTAACGCTTATGTACTCGATGTTATTCGATGTCACGCTGAGAGAAAATAGAATAACTCGGGCCGAGAATACCTACATAGATAAGGAAAAGATATATAGCGCATTTCCAAAATTACTTAATATCTGAATGGATGGCGTCAGTCGTCTCGTGGCACATGCAGAGCGGTGCAAGTAGTGGCTCTTTTTTATTTGTCAAAATTATATTTACTTTGTGAGTACACACTCAGTTGGCCAAAACATCTCAAAAGCGCCTTAGCCGTTGTCATAAGAACAGGCGAAACGCTGAGCCCTTTACTGAACTACCCACTATTATTAGAATAAAAATCCCTACCAATATCTGGACCCAATATTTAATTAATTTTATAGATCATTACTGAGATGCACGCTATAATTATAAATACTACGAAAAAATATTAAGAAAAGTGCTAAAATAGAATAACGAAGCAAGTTTTATGTCACATTTCCCATCAAGAAAGAAGAACAGCACAAAATACTCGTAATTTGATACTTAACATCTGCATAAATACCTTTTCGTATGTTTTATGCCATGTATTTTCTACGCTTATCTCAGGGTTGACGTCAAACCACATGAGCCATTAAATAAACTACTTTATTCTGCACCAATAATGAAAATAAATAGTCGGGTAAATTGTTTCTTTAAATTGAGTTGGAGCTGCAAAATTATGGCCTTATTGTTCTTTTTCTTTTTTTTAAAATTACTGTTGATAACTCATCTCGTGATGGTTTATAACGTAACATAATGTGACCAATACTTGTCTTGTTTTTAGAACCAGCTATAGGTTCCCTGAGTAACTAACTGGTGGTTTGGTTGGGGGCTAAAAACAATGAAATAAATATTCATTATAAATGGGTGTTCCTGGGAAGGATTCGAACCCGACTTGGTGAATGGGACAGTATTACTAGCGAATTTGTTAGCGATCAATAGGTGCATAAAGCATACTTGATGCGAAATTGCGGATATACTACACTATCACTCTTCTATAGCATTAGAAGTTAGAAAGCGCTTAAAACGCGCGACAGAACTTAAACTTAGATCACATTCTAGTTGTGAAACAATGTCAGAGGTTATCGCATCGCTCGTGTTACGGTAATATCAAATATTTGCACGAGTATTGCACACAATGTGTGAAACCACGCCCATTTAGGTAATAAACTTCTGATTAGATGCTGCTTATAACTTTGAGTGTAACTTTTCTAATACGAACTACTAACGTCGTCGATTTTATGTGTTATCGTTTCCATATTGAAGAAAAAATACCGTCATACTGTGACGCATTTAGTAAAGAAATACGTAAAAAATTATGGTTGTTAGGATAGTTCTTAGCCCATCCAGGAAAAACACTCCTGTCGTTGGTTCTGATAGTAAGAGTATAATACAATTGCGTTATCAATTAACTTACCTACTTGAGGATCAGTTTATAAGCGTATTCTGCTAATTTACATATGGAATTTCTGCATACGATATAAATTATTTATTTATTTATTCCACATTGCAGAACGGTGCAAAAGGCAGACTTAATTCTTCTTTGGCAATAATTAAATACCCTTGATTTATTAACAACATACTCGAACCTAGTATAATTAATTATATTCATTTGTGTAAGAACCCACATACCTAATCAAATCATCAACAAAATGAAAATTATAAGCTATCATAAATAGCAGCATTCTAATACCCTTCTGCCTAATTTTTCGAAACGCCATTTTATACTCTTCTTTTTTCATAGATTATTCCTAATGCTTATAAAGCTAATAAAACAGAAGCCAAAACGCTAAAGGGATATTGAATAATATAATGAACTTTCTACGCGGAAAGTCCAGAAACGGCGCAAGCGCAGCGAGCAAAGAAAGTGGTGCAACGAGTGCGCACCTGTGCCCTGGAAATGCACTAGTCCAGTAACCTAGATGGACAATTTATACTACAACTATTAGAAATCTAATAGCTAGTATCGTGGAGCTAGCAGAACTTGGAAAAAAAAATCAGATGAGTCTACAGTCTGGCAGCACATTGAGGGACGTGTCCAGGTGAAGCGTCCCTCAATGGAATAGGCCGCAGTGGCCGCTTACCATCTGGTGGGCTGCGTGACTGTTTGCCAACTGAGCACTGACTAGTATAAAAAAATTAAAGAAACCTGTGATAGCGCCTGGATGTTTACTTGCATTGAAGTAGGTATGAAACATGTATACTTTGATTCTTATACTGATAACACGCATAGATAAGTACTTTGATATCAGGAGATTCATGTGTATCGATCGATATATTTGTTTATATTTATAGTGAATCGAATCAAATTCGCGTACTATGAGTACGAGTGTGAAAAAACAAACCGTAGCATAAACCAGACAGACGGGTCACTTTTCGGGTGTGGTAGAAACCAGGGGTGTTTAGTACCTATGTAGTAAGACGAATGCTTTTAGTTCCGATAACCGCTGACTTCGCTAGCCTGCGGTTAATGCATTCGCCTCCGAAAACAAGACCTTCCACAGGCCGGAACTATGTAGTTGGAAAAGATGCATGTAGTAATTAAATTATGACTTAGTCGTCAACTCGCGGACGCGAAACTCGCGGACATCCGCGAGTTGGCACCTTTCGATTTTACCTACTTTTTTTGTCGTCAACTCGCGGGTCTATAAAAAGTACAGTCAAATAAAAACAGTTTGAAACCAAAGGATAATTTACAATGTACTAGGGCAACATGACCTTATTGGAGATGTATTAATTTTTTAAGGATTTTTTACGAGTTGATTACTAAAACGAACCAAGCGTATAGAAGAAAAAAAAAGATTTAAAGCTGCAGTATTTATAACCTTGATGAAAAAAAAAAATGCATGACAAATAAATACATCTCCAATAAGGTTATGCTGCCCTAGTACACAAAATAGTTTGACCACCCGGAAGAACCGCAATAATACCAGTATCCGTATTATCAACCTTATTACTAAAGTAACATTACCTACATTAAGAAAAAGTATATATTACATATTTAGTTGGCCTTATTTTAATAAGGAATTTGTTGTAACGTTTTTGTAGCTGACTATACATTATTACGTCAGATTTCATGATCGCGCGAGTTGACGACGAAAAAAGTAGGTAAAATCGAAAGGTGCCAACTCGCGGATGTCCGAGAGTTTCACGTCCGCGAGTTGACGACTAAGTCTAAATTATCCATCCGCTATACTCGTAGCTGTGATAATATTTTACTAACATAATTATTAAATCACCGGTTAAATACATAAACATGGTTCACTAAGATTCAGATGATGATAAGATAACATCGGTTCGTTTTAAGGCTACAAAAGTTACCTAAACCTAGTGAAATTACTGGGTATACTTAAGAGAATAACTGTTGTCTCGTTGTAGCAGGCGCAGGGCGTTGCCATACAGTAACTGCTTGGTTGTGCTGCTGCTGTTTTGCACTGAACTGTCTAAAAGCAGACGTGGCACTTACCATCAGGTGTACGATCTGCTCGTCTTGTTACACATTGCAATAAAAAAAAAGTTTGTATAATCTATCATAGACAATATTAGATTCCAGTTAAAAGAAGCTCACTGAAGTTGTCAGAACTAACAAAGGTACAAGCACCATGAATTTTTGCATCCATTAAATGTTTGTAAAAAAAATACCGAATTACGTAAGAAAAAAATATTTGACCATCACCAGTAATAACTCTTTAAATATAAATCCAATGGGCAATTGAAGCATCAACTATCCGATAACATAGGTACACTACTTTGGTTTTTTTTTTTCATTTATTTGGTCACATAATACCTTTATCGATATTCGCGTGATAATCGTGGATCAATCAAAAGCACGTGTCAAAGCTATTGATGCCTGGAATTGTGTAATTTATTTTATCTCCAATAGCGAATTGATTGCGACCTCGTTACAACACAATAAAGAACGAAGGTTTTTATGAATATTAAAAAGAATCCTAGTATTTAGGAACAGCCATGTTTGTCACAGATGTTTATTTATGCATGAAAGTTTTCACTCTATCGAATAATTAATTAGGTATTAGGGTATTAGTCTTAGTACGTTAGTCCTTAGTACATTTAGAATTCTTTTTTATCATTCGTCAAGTCACAACATTACGTGGAATCTACGCAAATTGTTTTTTTTTATTATCAGAAGATAGAAGACATCCTTATTGTAAAAGTCACCTATCAGTAGATAAGCCACTATTTTTGTTTAATGAATAAAGAATTAAAAAAAAAACTACGCAATGATGTTTCGTATTCATCAAACGCTAGCAAGTAAATTTCATGTTCGTTGCTTTAATTTAAATTAACAATGTTGTATAGGTTTTAACATTATTTATACACTGATAACTTCCTTAATTTTACAAAAAAAAAAAGGTATTTTATTTCCCCGTCTTGCCACAATCCAGTTTCGATGTCGTAGTTTTCCTGTTCGATAAAGCATGTTTATATTGTATGATGGTATCGCAAAATAATGGCGTAAAAACGCCAGGTCTCGGAACCATAATATATGCACGTATGTATATGTAGTTAAGTACCTCCTCAGGTGGTTTTGCGTAGTTTTATTTTCAATGACTCACGCGCAAGTGGAGGCCGCGGTGACGTCATCATACGCAATGCCATATGATTCCGTTGATATGAAGCGTTGTTGGTAAATATTCCAATAAAACTTCCCACATATCATTTTGACAGGCAACGTAATAATAAGCCGGTACTTATGGTTATTTATCGTTTATACAGACTCACTTTACACCTATTTGAACGACGCGGCACGTTCTGCTTGAATAAAGATTCTAGAATGATTTTGGTAGTTCAAATGGCTTTAATTTTCCTATAATTAATATAATATATTATGTGGTTCGCTCTTTTTTCAAAACTTTGTATCGCAAACCTCTGGTTCATTATGATTTGTTTGACTACAGATTATACAGGCAGCAACGAGATAATTAAGTGCTTTTAGGTAATAGTTAATTATGCAGCTTACCCCACGTGGGATTTTAGATGGAGCAAGTAAGAAGATAATGCTAAAACAGCTTTGGAATATTTTCTGACAAATAATTTCATCACTTACTTATCTGTCAATGATGAAACGGGCCTAAGTATAAAATGTAAACAAACATAAATAAATCAGTTATCGAAATACTTATTTCCTCTTTGAACAATTAATTATAACTCTCTCTTTTTGTTGTTTACAGTCGATGAAATTCGCGATTATATTATTGAACACCCATATGGCCTGAATAATAAACAGGTCATTGATATAATAAAATCAAATGTCAGGATATGGGCTCAAGAACATCGTTTCGTAATTGAAACCGCAAGGTCGGTATGTTCACGGAGCTGACATATTCATAACATTTCATGGCAGTAGAATTTTGGGTCGGGAGGCTTTTGGGACCGGGACCGCGGTCCCGAAAGCCCCTTTTTGATTTTAACATATTTTTGCAGGGTCATTCGGGACCGCGACAGTGGTCCCGAAAGCCACCTTATATTTAATAATTATTTTGAGTGGTAAGTTGGGACCACAAACATTGGCCATAGTTCGAAAGCCAAAGCCTCCGTGGAACAGTGGCTAAGCCGCTCGGGTATAAAACCCGGAGTTGGTTCGATTCCCACCTAGGGTCTGGTTGGTGGTAGGGCCTTTTCAGAGTCCGACTGGCTAGCTACCACTCCCACAGGTGAAATCTGCCGCCATAATAGTTCTGGCGATGTTCCGGCAGTATTAATGTGGGAACCAGTAGGTACACTTGAAATCAAGGCTCGAAGATCAGATGAGTCTACAGTCTGGCAGCACATTGAGCGACGCTTCCTGGTGAAGTGTCCTTCAACGGAATAGGCCGCAGTGGCCGCTTACCGTCAGGTGGGCTGCGTGTCTGTCTGCCAACTGACTTAGTATAAAAAAAAGTTTCTTTTATTTATTTTCTATCAGGATCACTAAATCACTAAATATCACTAAATATGGTCAGAATGGTCACCCATCCATTAACCGACCGCGGCGTAGGTAGCTTGACTTTCGTTATCGCTAACGAACCACTGTCACAGCTGCGCCACGAGCGCCTCCATAAATAAATAATCCATAAATAAAAATGATAGAAAATAAATAAAAGAAACTTTTTTTTATACTAAGTCAGTTGGCAGACAGACACGCAGCCCACCTGACGGTAAGCGGCCACTGCGGCATATTCCGTTGAAGGACACTTCACCAGGAAGCGTCGCTCAATGTGCTGCCAGACTGTAGACTCATCTGATCTTCGAGCCTTGATTTCAAGTGTACCTACTGGTTCCCACATTAATACTGCCGGAACACAGCCAGAACTATTATGGCGGCAGATTTCACCTGTGGGAGTGGTAGCTAGCCAGTCGGACTCTGAAAAGGCCCTACCACCAACCAGACCCTAGGTGGGAATCGAACCAACTCCGGGTTTTATACCCGAGCGGCTTAGCCACTGTTCCACGGAGGCTTTGGCTTTCGAACTATGGCCAATGTTTGTGGTCCCAACTTACCACTCAAAATAATTATTAAATATAAGGTGGCTTTCGGGACCACTGTCGCGGTCCCGAATGACCCTGCAAAAATATGTTAAAATCAAAAAGGGGCTTTCGGGACCGCGGTCCCGGTCCCAAAAGCCTCCCGACCCAGAATTTTATACTGTTCTTTGCAATGACGTTCAATTAAAAAACTAGACTCACAATCACGCTCAAATTATTGTCCGAAGCAAAAGTCTGCCCACCCGACTATTGGGCAGAGTTTTCGTTTAGTTGTATACAATTGACATGAAACACTAAATGCCACGAGATAAGGTAATAATTTGAACGAATATGTTAATGTCATCAGTGTCAAAGCCACTCGGACGTTTTTGAGGAATTTTTCTTAGAGATTGGGTGTCTAGTTTTATATTGAACGTCATTGGTTCTTTGTAAAGAAGGCTCTACCTATGTACACTGCTCTAGTTTCATACAAAACAAAAGACATACAGCTACCTACATGGCATTTTTTCAGTGTGCAGAACACAATTTATGTACAATAACAGGAGGTGAACGACATTTGACAAACATGTATTTTATATATCTTTAATTTTATGGTTCGAATTAGAAAAAAACAAGAAAAAAACGTTTAAGAAAGATAAAGTCATTCAATATTCGTATTGAGCTTTTTTATCGATTGCTGATAATTTAATTTCTTTTGAAAGAAATTACGATTACTATGTACATATTGAATCACAAAACACAAGACGCTTTAATTTCTCTGAGCTTCCGAAAAAGTAAAACAGAACCATCCGAAAAACACCAATCGTTTGATCTTAAATTGCAACTAATCGCCAAGTAAGAAAGTAATAGACACGATTAACTTCATAGGTATTTTGATTATACATATATTACATATAAATAAAATAGATAACAAAAGCAGAATTCACTCATTCGCTCGTAAGCAATAGCCACAAATCGGCGAATATGCATTGATAGAAATAGACTGCATCACAATAAAACTGAAGATAAAGACAATAAAGACATAAATAAACCCATTATTATTATGAGATATGGATGTAAGGAAATGGAATAGAACGCATTGGTTACTCTAGTGATTGATATTGAAAGGTTTATCGATTTCATTGTACTGGGCTTAATATTTTAGTATTACAATTAACGAGTGTTGTACCGATAGAGTGGCTCAGAGACGATTTTAATCCAAGAAGAGGAAGCTATTGACGTATGTAAGGATAAAGGCAAATTGATATGTATGATCCTTACAAATCTTTTTGAGTAAAGGGCTTTTTAATGTTAGATCAGTTGGCAAACAAGCACGCAGCGCACCAGTGATGGTAAGCGACCAGTGCAGCCCCATTGAGGGACGCTGCAGTCCTCACAAGGAAGTGTCGCTCAATGTGCTCCCACGCTGTCTCATTTATTATAAGTTAAAATAATTACACCTATCGCAAAATTTTATCTTATATGTCATATTATATGGACTGAATGCAAAACTTTGTATTCCTAGTCGCCACGTATTCGCTAGATAGCGTCATTAACATCATGTTCGCTCAAGGACTACTCAGGTCATATAAAAATCAATTTCGCGACCGACATTGAGAATATAATGCAGAAGTACTGTTTTGTCAGGTCTACGGCATGTTTTGTGTGTTTTAAAAAATCCCTAAAATCGGTTGGGTTGTAGTTGTATCCCGAAAGGCGAATGAAAGATCCCACAGTATGGCACATTAAACATAAAGCGATGCTTCCTGATACGGTGTCTCTGAATAGAATAAGCCGCAGTGGCTACCCTCAGGAAGGCTATGTGCCTGTCTGCCAAGGAGTCGGGAGGATTTGGGCCGGTACCGCGGTCCCAAAAGCCTACTATGATTTTAGTAATATATTTTGATGCGGCATTCGGGATTGGGACAAATTGCAACTCGTAAATTGTTTCTGAATCGACATTTTGTCACATCAACTCGCGCTTCATCCACTATCCTCCCATATCTTCCAATATGAACAGTAGACGCAATAGGGTCAAAGTGTTATCAGCAGATCGTGAACAAACCTGCGCATGCCTGAGCTGGTTCACGAGGGTGGAGCACCTCTCAGGGTCCTTACGGCCGTCGAACGAGTCCAACTCCGCCGCGACCATGTTCAGTGCGTCGTCGGCGAAGAAGAACTGGGCCAGTAAGGACCGGTCGTCCCTCTGTAACAAAAGAAAATGCATATTAGGATATAGTATGGAAAAAACTAGGGTATTCCACCTGCGCACCTAATGAGGCGCACCTATTCATCGAAGGGCAGTTCTTAGTTGGGACTATGCACTCGCCATCGTGAGTAAAGGTCCTTTAGGGAATACCGCAAAAAAGTATATTTTTTTAGATTATCTAAATTGATAATATTATATTTATTTTAAAATAATTATATTTTCAATACTATAATTACAATACCCAAAATTTAAAAGAACAAAATATTATTTTTTAAAGGATCTGCAGTCACACATATTAAACTTTATGTTGGTATAGGATTTATCACACACGTGATTTGCATTTAATATCGTATCTACCTACTTAATACTTATGGAGCGATGACCTCCTAAAACCAGTTAAAAGCTAAAACAAAATGTTTTAAGCCCTTATTTTATAGCCAAGAACCAAGTTAATGAACCCTCGACCTTTCCGGTCAACTCGATTTTATCGCGCATTAATCCGTAAGTTTTCGAATCTGAAGTGGCCCCAAATGACATTTTTTAAAGTTTAAAAACATATAGGTACCTACATATTTTCTTTTTGTATTATGGGCTTCGATAAACATTGTAAAATTTTATCTGTAGGCCCTTGAAGAGGTCGAAAGGAGGGCAGACGCAACGTCCGTTGAGTTCACGGCCCCTTTCATAAAGTTACTAGCACAAAAAGTAGAAAATTTGAGAAAACATTATGTTCATGTGATGTACCTACTCGTACTATGAACAAATTACACACTCGTATTGATTGGTTAACATTTTTCTATTTTATGATATTAACGGTATTGCATTTCGTAGACTCAGCTACTTCTCTTGCTAGCCATAGATCATATCATAACATTGCCATTTTTATGAAAATAATTTCCCCTTTTACCTAAAATTTTATATATGCCTTGATGGTCTAGGTCTAGTTGTTTAAGTTCTGGAGCAGAACCGGGTCGGTCAACATGTCAGATTTTTTAAAAGCGTGATGATTTGGCCAGTAACCGTCACTTCACTATGAGTACTATGACTTGATTTCAATGAAAAATGAATTACATAAAAAATGTAGAGGCAGGAAATATATGTATTGTCAAATACTTTTTCAGTGTTATTGTTAAGAAAGTTTGAGCAACACATAAGTTAAGTTTCTTTTTCTTTATTAACCGACTTCAAAAAAGGAGGAGGTTATATGTTCGACTGTATGTATTTTTTTTTTTTTTTTTTTTATGTATGTCCGTCGATTTCTCCGTCAATTGTGGACCGATTTAAATAATTCTTTTTTTATTTGAAAGTGCATAGTTCCGAGGTGGTCCCATTGTCACCATGTCAGGATCTGATGATGGGATCCCGGAAAAATCAAGGGAAAACCTCAAATTTTATAGGCTGCGCCTACGCGTTACTTGTTTTTTCTGAAGCCATTCAAGTTTTTGCGTCCGATAGACATCATTTTATGTTGATGAGCTGATGATGGAAGGTACAACTCCTTAACGGTTAGGAGTTAGGGGATAATTCTTTCAGTATTGTAGGAATATGTGGACCGTTAGTTGTATTTCATGTACTTTTGCAGCTAAGGTGATGATGGAAAGTACAACTCCTTAACGGTTAGGAGTTAGGGGATAATTCTTTCAGTGTTGTAGGAATATGTGGAACGTTAGTTGTATTTCATTTACTTTTGCAGCTAAGCTGATGATTACCCGGGGATGGGCTGGTCACTAGCCAATAAGGTTAGCACCGGCTCGTCCTAATCGGGTGTGAAGGAGAAAACGGGGGAGTGTAGTGGGTAGCGGACGCTTCGGTCTCGAGTCCCACACACGGCCGCGGGTCTAGCTAGCCTGCGGTTATGGTGCATAAACGCATTCTCCTCCTACCCATGGTGCTGAACACTTAATGAATACCTAATATTATTATCAAATAATACAATTCTACTCGTATTTTCGCTATCATTATTATGAAAGAGTTTTACTCACTACCTACGTGTTATTCACACTAAAAATAGAAAAATAAACAAACTTTTTTTAAAAAAAATTAAACCGACTTCAAAAAAAAAAAGAAACAAAAAAAACTACCTAAAAAACTGAAAAGCAAAAAATAATTTTAATAAGACATTCATCATTGTCTAAGCCTATTAATTTAATTGTATTTTACGTGCTAGGTAGGTACCTACTAATCTGTTTGAAGTCGGTGCCAAGCCAAAGGTAATAAAAAATTATATTATATAATATTATTATGTATTATAAAGGGTTACTTATTAATCCGCGCACGTAGATACGTAATCTGGGTACCTACTATTTGGCTTGGCACCGACTTCAAACAGATTAGTAGGTACCTACCTAGCACGTAAAATACAATTAAATTAATAGGCTTAGACAATGATGAATGTCTTATTAAAATTATTTTTTGCTTTTCAGTTTTTTAGGTAGTTTTTTTTGTTTCTTTTTTTTTTAAGTCGGTTTATTTAGTATAGCCTTCCGCCCGCGCTTCACCCGCGCGCGATTTCTTTTTTCAAAGATCCCCCTCCCCTCCCCTCCCTATTTCCGGGATCAAAAGTACCCTATGTACACCGCGGATAGTGTAGCTTTCCAACAGTGAAAGAATTAATTAAATCAGTTCAGTAGTTTCGGAGCCTATGCAATACAAACAAACAATAGGGAAGATGCATATAAAATAATTATGAAAATTATATGACTAAAATGTTAAAAAAATATAAAAGAAAGGCCTCTCTCTGCAACATTTTTATTTCATATAATGTTGTTTTTTAACAGTAATAACGAATTAAAAATTACTGAAACGAAACGTATTTTAAAACAGCAATCAGCTATGACAACTTATTTGAGGTTAGACCGACAAAATTATCTATTCCGTTGGCGGCGTCGCTACTGTCGATATAGAACTGTCATTAAATATCGTTTTTGCATTGCATTTCACGTAGTTCCAATTTTGGCCACCGGAACACGTAAATTTGTCGGTCTATATGGTTGTAAAAGTATGATAATATTATTTTATGGGAATAAATTGAGTTTTTTTAATAAAAATGGAAGTTGGGTTTATCAAAGCAGACTCCAGGAATTTACCAAGAGTTAGTGCTGACATAGTTCTATCTTTATTTGTCGAAAATGCAGAGTTTTCAAGTGTAGAAATATGAAAGGAACTAAATTACTACGGTATGTATAAATCATAGTTGTTAAACTTTGTATTTTCGCAGCTTAAAACCACTTTTTTCTCAGTTTTGGGTCAGAAGGTCCCGTCAAAAACAATTTATTTGGAAACTTTGTTGAAGTAGATGTCTGTTGACCGTGTTGACTCGTGTTTTATGCCAATGTCCACATTGGCATAAAACACGAGTCAACACGGTTTTTTTCGGAATATTAGTGGTATTGTTACGATCACCTGATGTTGATGGATAGTCCATTTTAAATTTTTACCAAAAAATATTTCGAAACTCGAAAAAATATGCAAAATTATGAAAGCCAGCGACGAACAAGTACGGTGAAGTACGACGTGAGGCAGTGTCAGAGTGGAGTGACGTCATACGTGTCATCGGAACCATAGGTCCGTTTTCGCGCGAAAATTTAAACGGTCAATTTAAAACCGCATTTTTTCCGATAAATTACAATGTATTAATTTTTTGATTTAACTGTGGTTTATTCTACATGGAATTCTTTAAAATGAACACAAAAATAAAAACATCGCATGTTCCCTATTAAATCTTTCCTCTATAAAATATTAGTATAGATAAATCCGACTATGACATAAAGTTTAAACGATTAGCACAGAAACATGTGCACGAGAATAACAACGATTATCACTATCGTATCTGTTGAATTTGCGTAATGGAAGATTATAACTTTCACTGCACAGAGCAGCCGCGTTTGTTATTGACGGAAACGCATTACAAAAGTGAATTGATAAGTTCAATTTAATATCTTTAACATTTGTATGTCTACATTCCTGATACCAGAAGATCCAAATATTGAAACAGAAGATTTCAAAACATCATATTTTGTTCAATTGGGGAGGGCAAATTTTTTGCTGCCAACGTTATTTTCTTCAAATGAAAGGGTCGATGGCGCGCGTGTAAGTGTTGATCTACCTTATACCTACATTTATTACGTAATCTGTCAGATCTATAAAAAACGCAAACTGTCGAATGCCATATACCTACCTAGATTTAAACAAGCGTAACTTTTATAGTGGTTTCTGAACGTTATCAATATGCAAAAGTCGCACGTACAAATCGTTATTTACATACTAATTCGCCTATGTACCTACTCTAAGTAAACTAGTATGGTAGGTGAATTAAAAAAACAGAATTCCAGACAAGTTGTGTAAGAGGTTCAAACATGGCAAAACTTTTATTTTAGAAGTACCCTTTAAAGAACGCATTGCATAAGTTATCAACGCCATGTTTGTGAATGATCTTATCTCTCGGGTGGTCCCCAATAGGCGCCACCGTGGTCTACGGAATCAGGCCAACCAAAGTAGGTACTCGGTGATAGGTCGATTACAAGGCAAGCGCTTGCTCGTCCCTCTCGGGTGTAAAAGTAAACAGGGCTGGGTTGAATGATGAACGCTTTTAGTTCCAAATCTTACATAGGGACGCAGGTATCGCTGTGTAGGTATCTTTTGGACGAGAGAATAAACTGATATTAGGTATTTTCACGCCTAAAAGCTTGTTATATTTATTATCGGCGAAATTAAAACGATATTACAGAATATCTTCTGTCCCTTGTGTTTTTCTTTGATGCGCAAAATTCTAGAACCTTTAGAACTTTTTTTAATACTTTTAAAGAAGACTACCATAATTATTACAAAATTTTCTTTAAACCTAACAAAATGTGAGGTTTCATCACAGGGCCGCAGGGGAAAGAACCTGCCTTATCAATTTTCACTGTAATTGTTTTTATCCTTCAGCATCATGATAATGGTTATTATTGCGCATAAAATGTTTTGAATAGATGTTGATAAAAATAAAGTAAAATTTACTTTACTTTGTCTTTTTGTATCCTATGATTAACTGCTGACAGTGTTTTCCCCCGCGTGGTTACGTCGATAAGAAAAGCCTATGTAAAATTCTGATAATTAGGTAATCTAATATTACTGTAAAGATTTAGCCAAATCCGTTTATTAGGTTTTACGTTAAGAGTAACAAACATCCATCCTCACAAACTTTGGCATTTATACATATTTACCAAGCTGCCTTTTCTGACCTTCAACCTAGCTCGTTTTCAAATACTAATTTCCAGTAGGATTAAGGCAAACTACAAATCTGTCTTCTCAAAATACAATTAGGTATTAGGTACTATACCAACTGGCCGGCTTCTTTCCCGTAGAGGTAGATCGAGATTGAGACGTATGTCTTTCCTCAGATTGACGCTTTATCAGCATTTTTCATGCCCGATAGTCTTTTATAGGTTTGTAATTCTAACAAAAATATTCTTATAATTTTCGAATGTGCTTTCCAAAGCTCGAAAAAAATTGAATGACCCATAGTGGACGTTGCTTAGCACAATTGCTTTAATTTAAAGAACTTAAGACAACTGTTGCCTTCGACCTCATCTCCATCATTCGCCTAAAAGATTAATTGTAAGTAAACTTGATAGGTAACTGCGAATAAGGCTACGCATAGGCTGTGACAAAGTGAGCGGCTGGCTCTGTGACCAAGGCGACAGACGTCACACTCGGCTGGATTTCATCGCCTGTCTCACTTTCATCACCGCCCACCGCCGAAACATCGACCTTACGCAAGTAGAATTAAAGCATAACATTGCCGAGCTCAGCCATTGTTTTGGTTTTTAAGCGAGAACGTAAATCGATTTGACAATCGCAGAGATTCTGACATCGACGCTTCGTAATAAAATCGCGATGAGAATTCGCTACTTGTTTAATATTTTAATAAGCAGCCCGCGTTTGAGCGTTTTATGTAATGTTTTACGGCGAGCTAACAATTTAATTAAATATTCTGCGTTATTAGCAAAAAGGGAAAGTTACGCCAAGGCAAGGCTAGAGTGACAAATTAAAACGAAAACGCAGGTCACTGATCAGCCATTACTACACAATGCTTAATGTTAATCCGTTCCAACGGTACCTATCATTAACTATCCACTTAGTTTAGATGTCTATCCATATGTACAATACAATGGTGGAACCTATGACGAATGCTGTTATAGTAAAATAATAATCCTGTCTGACTGACCATTCATTAAGGACGTCGGTGCCGCAGCAGTTGTGATGTGTCCAAAATCTATGCATTTTATTACGTATGATGCCGATGGACGACCATAATAGGGAACATGCACTATTTTTATTTTTGTCTTCATTTTAAAGAATTCCATGTAGAATAAACCACAGTTAAATTAAAAAATTAATACATTGTAATTTATCGGAAAAAATGCGGTTTTAAATTGACCGTTTTAATTTTCGCGCGAAAACGGACCTATGGTTCCGATGACATGAATGACGTCACTCAAGTCTTGTCACTGCCTCACTAGTCGAGTGGTCGTACTTCACTGTACTTGTTCGTCGCTGGCTTTCATACTTTTGCATATTTTTTCGAGTTTTGAAATATTTTTTTGTAAAAAATTTAAAATGGACTATCTATCAACATCAGGTGATCATAACAATACCACTAAAATTCCGAAAAAAACCGTGTTTTATGCCAATGTGGACATTGGCATAAAACACGAGTCAACACGGTCAACACACATCTATTTCAACAAAGTTTCCAAATTCATTGTTTTTGACAGGACCTTCTGACCCAAAACTGAGAAAAAAGTGGTTTCAAGCTGCGAAAATACAAAGTTTAACAACTATGATTTATACATACCTAGTAATTTAGTCCCTTTCATTTCTACCCTTGAAAACTCTGCACTTTCGACAAATAAAGTTAGAACCATGTCAACACTAACTCTTGGTAAATTCCTGGAGTCTGCTTTGATGAACCCAACTTCCATATTTATTACAAAAACGCAATTAATATTCCGATAAAATAATATTTACTTTTTCAACCATATAGACCGACAAACTTATGTGTTCCGGTGGCCAAAATTGGAACTACGTGAAATGCAATGCAAAAGCGATATTTATTGACAGTTCTATACTGACAATAGCGACGCCGCCATCAGAACAAATAAGTTTGTCGGTCTAACGTCAAATAAGTTGATTGCTGTTTTAAAATACGTTTCGTTTCAGTTATTTTTAATTCGTAATTACAGTTAAAAAACAACATTATGTAAAATAAAAATGTTGCAGTGACCTTTCTTTTATATTATTTTAACATTTTAGTCATAAAATTTTCATAATTATTATATATGCATCTTCCCTATTGGACAAAGTTTTTTCAAAAACACACAAAGAGGAAACAAATGTTCCCAAATATTATTTAACGCAACCAATGCATTATCAAAGAAAGAAATCAAACCCGGCAGTCTTGACATGGCCCACATCCGGCAACCAATTACGGTTAATCAGTACTAAATGTGTGATTCACGATCCAACCAAAGTGAGCATAATGTCGAACATCATCAAATGTAAACATAAGATAGCCAGACTAATGGAACTTCCTAGTACCTACATTTAACGTTCCCGTTATTTTTTCAAAGAAAGTTTCGGCCTTTCGTGTTTGTTTAAAAGAAATCTTTTAGGAATTCTTTTTTGATTTAAGCCAAAAGGCACTGTCTGTATTCCCTGATTCTGGAGGTAGAATGAAAAAACTTGAATGTTAATTCCCACTAAAACCTGATGTCTAATCATAGGCCGTAGACCTCGGTTTATCGCTACTGAGGTACTTTAGTATATGTTCTGTGACTGAGGACCGGTTTACAATTTAATTTAAATGATTATTTAGCAGGCAAGACTCATGTTAAATCAGATTGCAATAAACATTACAATATTTTATAACCTAGTAGTCAATTTCAAAGGTGCAAACAATTTTTACTTAAGTCTAAAGGAGAATCAAAGCAAACCATTTATTATGTACATAATACCTAAATGGTTTGCAATTTGCAATACAACAAGCTGAAATAGGTGAACAAATCCTCAGGTACACAGATGTTCAAAATTACGTGAACAGATGTACCTAATAACGAGAGTTCGACGGTCGGGAATCTAAATGGGACGGATCGGTAACACTACGGTTTCAATGGACGAACGGGTATAAAAGGCAGGTGTTAGATTGCGAGGAGTAACGAAAAGCTGTCTGTGGCCCAGACAAGATGATTTAAAAGTACGATCAGTCATAAAATGCAATTATGTAATTTATACACGTGCTTATTCACACGCCTGTCGCGCGGGGGTGTCAAAAGAAGATTGGTTACATCGGGGCACCGACCGGTGTCGTACAAAAACACAAAAGGGATCAAAATGGTCACCAAAGAAGAAAACGATTCGAGCTTTTTTTAAATTCATTTGGACTATCTCAAATTTGTAATCAATTTTATTCGATAAAGCTACAACCGTGGTCATTGCGATCGTGTTTTTTTAATAAAAGTATTTTATTTATAATCGTGTTTACGGATTGAAACAAATTTATACAATTAAGCTTCCTGGTAAAGTGTCCCTCAATGGAATAGCACGCAAGCAATTTGACGTACCATTAAACATCATTGATAGAAGCGAATTAAACAAACCATCAGTACAACAGCAGACAACGAAGTGGCCCACTGACCCATTTATTGGTGATTCAACTTTTTCTCCGAGTGCAATGTTTTCCTTGCGTCATTATTTCTTACAGTTTAAATATATACCGCGCGATTTGAAACTCATATTATTAAATTTTTTTAAATCTATCGTTGAAAATATATAATGTACCCCAATGAAATCGACTTCGGCGCCATAACTTGTTACTAAAAAAAATTGGCATAAAAAGGTAATTATAAAATTCGTCTAATTTTTATCTTCTATTCGTTCTATGACGCCAATTATCGCTTTGGTTAACGTGTTTAAATAGTAAAATGGCCTCAATCACTGTCACCTATTTTTTTATTCGTATTTATAGTATGATAATAAATGTTTTTCTTCCTTTCTATTTATTCATAAGTTTCATAACACAAGAATCAAGATGTAAATTACATCCCATTCTGTTTTACGTCGTCACCAATATAGCAAAATAGGGGATCAAAACGAGGAAGGAAACTAAATTTACCCGATCGGGCATCAAACTCTGACGTTTCAACGTTAAATACATTTAGACCACAATACATTTGCTTTAGTCTGGTTGGCCCCAAATATTCTTCATATGGATTAATATAATTAATGTAGTGCCAAAACTGTCAGCAGTTTTTCAATTCCTCGACTTTCTATATCAGTAACATCAAAACTCTCCTTCAACCATTAACAATACTGGCTCAATACCATGTAACTATGTAAGTACGGGAAATTTTCTATATCTATTTTCCACTTTCTGACCTATGTATTCTCGTTACAGTCATGTGCATATGTCATGTCATCGTAACTGCCTGTCCTTAATCGTGAGTACACGCGTTCCCACACGTGATTTGTGATAATACAGTATTATACTCCTGAAGTGACAGCAGACCTCTTCAGTTGTTGCAAATACTCGGAGGGCTCGGAAACCAAAATAAGGTTTGTATATGTAACCAAACCCGAAACAGGGGATCGTTTTGCGAATGCTCTAAAACCGGCTCATGTTTAAACCTGTAACTTTGGAACGCTTTTAATGATAAAAGCATTCGAAAAGTTAAATCTTAGGAACCATACCTACATAATACGGGGGCTATTAAATACTTGCACTAAAAAAAATGCTATAGCTCAAGGATGTATCCAATAGGTTTACATGTTTTCCGAAGTATAGGAGAAATTTTGGTGTTTAAAATTAACTTACTACACCACATAAACTAACTTGCTCCAATAAATTGAGTCCAGAAAAATTTTCAATTTAAAGACACAGAAATTGAACTTAATTAATCTGTCTCTATATGGTCCAAAAATCAACTGGCGTCTGGCCCTGATAATTTTCCAAAACATTCTGACTTATCTGAACTCGTTTCACTGTTACTTAGTCGGATCGCTATTAAATATTAATTATCACTACTTTGCTTTGACCTCAACCTTCATGACGTAGCCTAAAATTAATCAGAGTCGAAAATCAACCAAATACCTAGTTTATTTTCATACAAGTTACCCACCACTCAAGCTGTATCAGTTTTGGCAGCATTTTCTGCAAGATAAAGTCAAGGACATAAAAATACGAAAAATGTAACGGAGGAGATTCGTGCAATTTTATCGAGAAACAAGTCTATTACTCAGAGATGGCAGACTAGCGGCATCAGCTCCTGGATAGCTGCAGTGTTCCCAAATATGTAGTACGTGTTTACCCTTGAATTCGGGGAATAAATACACATTAATATTTTTTGAAGCTGATGATTATGATGAGGTGATACACTTTACAGTAGGTAGCTTACTTCTTAAGAAAATAAGGACACTAAGGACAGGTAGCAAGATTTTCAAGGAAGAAAAAACAGATTTAACAACGAATATAAGTTAAACAGCAAATAATGTCCAATGTGATGGTGATGAAGTATCCTCTCGACGCTGATTTTGGCTCTGCTGTTTGTCTGTGTAAGATGTAGGCAAATAGATATCAGTTAAGATTTTTCGATCTTGGTAGTATTTTGGATTAGTGGTAAATACATAACGGGCATAGCGTGCATACAACACATTGTTATAGCGATCGTCTTGGTCAATCTAATCTAAAATGGGTGATGGAACATTGTTCTTTACAGATTGTCTAGCAATTACCTTAGCTTGGCAGGATGATGTAAGTCACGGCAAGCTTGGCTAAGACTATTGTTTTGTTTTATAAATATCATTTTATTCAACCTTCCATGTTTGGGGTAAATAGTCGATAGTTGACCTATCTAGTTTATCTACAAAAATAAACAGAGAACCTATTAAATTAGGCCTTAGCTACGCCCGCGTGGGATTCCGATTTAGCGATAAGGTGATTATTCGTAGTTCTAAAATATAACATTTTTAAAATTGTTTTTTAATTTCGTTATTTCAAAATAAGCGCTTTAATATTAATTTGTGTAGAGGTACTGAACAGACCTATTGAAAATGAATCCAGAATCAACAGATCCCTTAAGAATGTTTAGTTCAATCTACCTACATTACAATTCTTGCTGTGGTTAGCATAAAATAGCCTAAAATTGTAATTTATACCCGAGACAGGGAGTGATAAACACGCAAAACCTATTTAGGTTATAAGCCGCCTAGCCAGGCATTTGTCTAGCATATGAAATTTATGAGATATTGCTGTATTATGCGTAAGCATGGTTGGCACGATCGGATACAAAATTACGTCATCATAAGCTTGTTCTAGCCTTTGCGAAAAAGTAGCCTTAGAAATCGTGATATAATACAAGTGATGCCTGGTCTTATACAAGACTGGGCGACACTGACTTCGCATGAGTGCAATTTATTAATGAAGAATTTATTAAAAAAAAAATATTTTTTCCTTATAATATTATACTAGCGGCCGCCTCCGCGGTTTCACCCGCGCGTACCTAATATCTTTTATCTACATCCATACCATAATATGTCTATTTTATAGTCAGGAGCGATGAGCAAACGCCCTACATTTAGATATAAGTATCTGTGGCTGCATCGTAATGTTTACATTTTAGTATCGGTAACCGATACTTTAATTACGTTCAAATTTCGAACGTCTTCTTAAAAAGTAAAAATTAATGGATTTGAAGCTAACATAATATGTAAGCAAAACATCTTGATGTATTTTCAAAGGTACCAGGAGAGCATAACCGCAGCGTAACTATTCATTAAATCAAAGAGTTTGAAAGACGCGAGCTAGCCTAGCTTCTTGTTCTTCTCTGCTCTCCTGGTACTACGGATTATATTCCACGCGGTTTCACATCGATCCTGACTTTAAAATAGACATTTATCGTATGAATGAAGATAAAGTTATGTATGTGACTGTACATAATTAGGCATTAAAATACTCATGTGATCCTTTTATGAAACTCACTTCGTTCGTTTCATAAAACCACATTCGTATTTTAATGACCCTCATTATGCAACAGTCACATAAATAACTATTTGCATGCAACATGCAAACGACCGCACCAAATAATGAATTAGTTTTTGTTGTTTATTATTGTCAGGACAAGTTTTGAACATTATGTTTTGTACAATACCTACACGTACGAGTTCATACGTGTACCAAGCATAAAGCAAATAGGTAATTACCTACATAGGTAGTTAATTAATATAATGTAAATATGGATGTTTCTATGGGTTTTATTAAAAGAGCATAAAAGAGCGTCTGAAATTTCGCAGTTATAAGACATTGTTATTAATATAAATATTTGAAACTTGGCCTTACTTGTAAAAAATAGAGATGGCAATAATTTCAGATAATTGTAAATATAAATAAAAAGTAATTTCACAATTAGGTACTAACTTGTTGTTACCGCAACAGCTGTTTTATCGAAACGGTATTAAATTATTTATGCCTACATTCTTTCATTACTTGCTCATTAATAAGCGTGACATACCTACATAATTCAGGCCATTAAAAACATGTTACTATACTGACTTTAGAAACTATTTAGACTCAAAAGACCGAATAATGAAGTTTTGAATTTGAAAGGATTGAAAGAAAGTTTACTAATGCAACATTGATACTATCAAAATTGATATTAGGTAGGTAATTACTAAATGCGAAAGTAACCCTACGTCATGTGTAATCTCTGTTACATTGCGTTTTCACGTTCAAACCGAATTTAACCGAGTTTATGACGGCAGAAAAATATGATAATTTTTAGGTATCCCGGAAACCGTAATTTATGGTTCAATGGTCTATTATGTGAGTGATCGTTCAATCGATCGGTGAATTATAACTGCAGACAAATCTTGTATGACAGTCGAAAGAAGCCGTTGGAACGGAAAAGTAACACCCTCACAGAAAACCGAAGAATGAGTTTTATGGCTTTGCCATTTCTCTTCGTTTGGCGAGTGGGTTTGCCGGAGGATTTTTTATTAATCAAAAACGACGTTAAAGAGTACAAATGTAGCTAATAAGGAAAACCAACAAATGCAAAGGAACTGCAGGCGTCCGTCCCACGAGCCCCGTCATTAAAACAGTCTGTGTCAGTCAAAACGAGGAAAACTAAACCAAAAGGAAACCTTAACTAATTGACCATTATTATTATTGGCATGCAAACATTGCCGCTAGGGTTCGCAAAACTGAGCTAAATCAATGAATTCTTTATTTTGTACAAACAAAATTGCACTACACTGGTTTTCAAAATAATTTAAACAAAATATGCTATGTCAGTTGGCAGACTGGCAGACCTAGGCTACCTAATTTCTTCATTGGCATCTTTAAAAACAATAGGTTTAATGAGGGATCGGTTTCTCTAAATTTACTAGGGATGCCTCGATACGCCTTTTTGCCGATACGATACCGATACCGATGCTCTTATAAAAATATCGGCGATACCGATACCGATACCGATACGCTTATTGAATTCAAAAAGGAAGGTAGAATAAATAAAACACAATTTATTAATCAAACACGTTTTAGTAATCAAAATTAACATTTATAAGAGTTTTATTTAAAAAACAAAGTATTCTTAAGTTTTGCGAGCAAAGGCTATTTCGCAAATCTGTTTGAAAAAGACCTGCGCAGGCGGTGGAAAATAGTCTCTCAGATGCGACAGAAGTCATTTGGAAAATAAAGTACTTCTGCGAAATTTTTTTCAAATTTGGGTATAAGACGTCATGGCACCAGAAAACGAACGAAACTTCGTCTCTCGAATATTAGGCATAGTTAGTTCGTGCCTGGGTTGCAACTAAATAGATGGGACAACACGCGCGTGTTTACACTGCATTTTTAATGCGCGAAATTTGAAAAGTATCGTTGAATCGGCCATAAAAATATCGCCGATACCGATAAATCAAATCAAAATCAAATCAAAATATTCTTTATTCATGTAAACTTGTATCAAGTATTTATGAATCGTCAATTACAGAGTGACTCTACCACCGGTATCGGAATGCAGTCATCTGCCGAGAAGAACCGGCAAGAAACTCGACAGTTACTCTTTTTCATCGCCATGTTTGTTTACAATTTGTTTGTTACAATTACTGATTAGTTTTAGAATACCAAGCCATACAGTATAAAGTATAAGAATGAGACTATAATCGAGAAAAATCCGTGAGCCCTGGAAGACCAGTGCCCAAAGGTGGCACCTGCAGCACAAGTATGACGTATGTGCCAGCCATAATTTCACTCAACCATATTATAGGGAATGTAACCACCCGACACATAACGCCACCACCCCAAGCACATTTTAGCGAGCATGACCGCCAAGGTTACAAACTCTTCAGGATTCTTTGAATGAAAAATAAATTTAATTTTATTGAATTATAACATTTAATGTGTTACTGTATAGCAATATATCGGCAAACCCGAAGTATCGCCGATATATCGGTATCGGTATCGGTATCGGATGCATCCCTAAAATTTACCTACTTACTAAGTCGCTTCAGCGAACAAACGTGTAGCCAAGTGTATTTTTTTAGTATGTCCAAAAATGTTTCTTTAGTTTTATACATTTTTTTGATATTGGTTAGTATATTTCGGCATCCCTAAATTATATGGATAAGAAAATAATAGGTACTTTATTTTTACCTCAGTCTCAATGTCGCGTAAAGATGTTTTTCTTTTTTCTTAGCGTGTCTCGAACCATCTACTTTGCATTTGAAACGATCGGTGATTGAATGTCTATTGTCGTTCAAAAGGCACATAAATTTGAACACAAGAACTCTTTATCATTTACTTGAGTAGAATAGAGATAAGCACTCGCAAAAAATGTATGTCTGAGTTTAGAATAAAAGGAGTTGGCCAAGCAACAGCAATCCTAAACTGACTAACACATAGTTAGGTAGGTATATAGGTTCAAAAAAACCAACAGCAAACATAATATTCACATATTATGTTATTATAACTCACAGACATTGATTTAAAAATGTCAACGATATTTCTTCTGATTTAGTATTCAGTTATAAAGTAGGAGAAGTAAACGAAATTGCAATTCTTCGTTTAAAATTTCACCGACCATGATACAACTTAGTATGAACTTATTTTATTAATCGACAGAGAGGGAAGTGACTCACTGAATTTATCTATACACTATGATAATGTGAGAATTACACATACCTACCTATCTATAAATAAAGCGATTAGCTATTGTGACTTTTTCGACTGCAAGCGTGACTCACAGAATCGAAAGTCGAGTTTAACAACATCTAATAGACCATTTGGACCGGTTATCCAAATAACTTGACTAAACTTGCCAATGTCAAATAAACCTAAGTTAGCCATACATACCAGGGTATAAAGGATCCAAAATGCTCAACTGGTTAAAAATAATACGGGATTAAAGTACGAAGACACGTGGTTGCAAGCCATAAAAAGTTCTTCTAAGAGGCCTTCAAAGGGACGTTTTCGGGTTAAAAGGATTATAGATCTACAACAAGTAGGTATTTAACAATTTCATTAAAACGCCTTGATAAATGAAAGAGTAACAAACCTCAAAAAAATATTAATTCAGCTTATCCCTCAACACAACTATACCTGAACCTGAACCAGAACTACATACGAGTATACGACCGCTGAAATAGCAGGCATAAGATTACCCAGATAATAACTACAATTAGGTATGTAGGATGCCTTAACTTCGTTCCAATCTGTTCAATATATTTTTTATAAACTCATCGCATTTTCGGTTTTAAATGTTAGCAGGAGTTTGTAACCAAAGTTTATACATCGGTGTAGTATAAATGCAGAACAAAACTGAACATAAAATGCACATTACCATTTTTACGGAGCCTTGTAATACTTTACTAACAAGAATCCATGAAGGAAAACCCAATAGCGCGTGAAATTAACCTCAACGTTTGACGTCCTCCACAGATATGATAACGATTTACATGGTAAATTAGTGCGGTAACATAATGTATTAGGATATAATTATGTATAAATGTATAGGTGTATAGAACGGCACGTGAAGCTTATTGCTGCTCCAACGATATTGCCTATTGCCTAACGAACAGCTGATATCAATATCAACTTAGTAAAACATGCACCGATCGCATTTAGACAGAGGACGAGATTCGGAAAAAGTAACATTTGCTTGCTTATATGATTTGGTTGGCTTGAACAAGTTACACTTAATTTAGGACTAGAATCTAGATAGCGCTAGGAAAAAACGAATTTTGAATCGAATGAGACATCGCACATTCAACGAACTTAAAATTACCTACTTGCACTTGCTATGATTGATTATATATTTTCAAGTGCCTTATTGCATTGATACATAGCAAAAAAGACATAACAGTTGCCATAGCAATTTATATTCTTTTAAATTTTCTGCTTTTTAATCTTAACACGAGCAACTCAAGAACATAGCATGATTGTGATTTCTCATCGTATACACTGTAATTATCTCAGGCACTTCATTTATTACCAACTATGAAAAATTTAAATATATCTTTATCCTTATTACTACAGTCAAAGAGTCTCTTTTAGTTTACACTGATAATAATAACAAGCAAGCTCATTTGTATTCATTACGCAATACGATATGAGCGCAGAACGTTATCTATACGGATTTTCTCAATGCAGATTACAAAGGAAATCCTAGCGAGCATGGCAGCTAGAGTAATTCTTAAAGTATTGTAAGTTATTGTAACACTAACTGATTAATATGCGTGGGAAGTTCGCGGACACGAACGAGTTCATTAAGTCAAACGAAACAGACAAGGGTATGCAATTCACAATGTTTCTTAATCCTCAAAAGAATGGTGAAGCGAAAAAAAATACTTTCCAAATCTGTAATATTGTCATGGATCCGTAGTAGTGTTTTTGTTCTCGCTAACATAATATTATAGTACCTGCAAGTTTTTGAGTAGGGTACAAGATAATGTAATGTCAAATTGTTATGTAGGTAGGTACCCAGATATCTTCTTCTTCTTCTTCTTCTTCAGCCTTTTTCTACCGCTAGGGTGTAGGCCTCCTTCAGTTTATGCCATTTTTTGCGATCTTGACCAATCTGCATCCACTTAGTTCCCGCCAGTGTTTTGATATCGTCATACCAACGCATCTGTGGTCTTCCTCGTGGGCGTTTCGCGCTCCACGGTCTCCACTCCACCACTGCCTTGCACCATGAGCCTTCCTTACGGGCGACATGGCCAGCCCACTCCCACTTCAATTTTGCAACCCGTTTAGTTACATCACTCACTTTACTCTGTGATCTAACCCATTCATTTCTTCTGTGGTCACTCAGCGTAACTCCTACCAGTTTCCTCTCAATAGCTCTTTGAGCCACCTGGAGTTTGTGTAGGATCTCCTTGGTGAAAACCCAGGTCTCAGCTCCGTACGTGAGGATTGGCAAGATGCACTGGTCATGAATGCGAGCTTTTTGTTCGGTATTGATTTTCATATTAAATGCAAATTCAAGTTTGGAGTAGGCTGCCCACGCAAGTCTTATGCGCCTGTCTATTTCATTAGCCTGGTTGTCTTTTCCCATTACGACTTCTTGACCAAGATACACATACTTATTAACTTTCTCTATGACAGTGCCATTGACCCTGATGTTTACGGTAGTATTCGTTGTGTTTGTCATAACCTTGGTTTTGTCAAAATTCATTTCTAAACCACACTGTTCAGAGACTTGGTTGAGTTCTTGTATCATAGACTGTAGGTCGTCTGGGTTATCCGAGAACAATGCGATGTCATCTGCAAATCGCAAATTGCTTAGCCTTTTGCCTTCTATATCAATACCGCGATCTTTCCAGTCCAACTTCTTAAAAATGTCCTCCAGTATGAGGGTAAACAGTTTCGGAGAAAGTGTATCTCCCTGTCTTACTCCTCTCTGAATCGTAACTGGGTCGGTTTCTGGTGGTAAGTTAACCTTCAAGGTGGCATTTTGGTATATCTTTTGTATTAGGTTAGTGTAGCGGTGATCAATACGGGCATTCTGTAGTGATTGAACTACAGCCCAAGTTTCGATGGTATCAAAAGCCTTCTTGTAGTCAATAAATGCAATCCAGAGTGGTAATTGATATTCAGTGTTTTTTTCAATAACGACTCTCATTGTTAAAATATGGTCCATTGTGCTGAATCCACCTCTGAATCCGGCTTGTTCGACTGGTTGGTAGTAGTCAAGTTTCCTAGTCAAACGGGTGGTGATAATCTTTGTAAATAGTTTATAAAGCTGTGATAATAAACTAATGGGGCGGTAATTGTTCAGATCTGATTTATTCCCCTTCTTGAACAATAAAATGACTAACGCACTTTCCCATTTTTCAGGTATTTCGCATTCTTCGAGACATTTATTGAACAGCTTGATGAGAAGCTCTAAGACCACGTCCCCACCCTCTTTGACCATTTCAATGATGACACCATCTTCCCCGGGGGCCTTTCCGTTTGACATCTTAGATAGGGCGGCATGTATTTCAGCTCTGGTTATCTCTGGTATGTCCTCCGATCCTACATTTGTTATTTTTCGGACCGCTACGTTGGGTGGTTTAGGATTCCTAGAACTGTACAGTTTCTGATAGTACTCTTTTACAACCTTCAGTAATTTATTCTGTTCAGTAACTATGTCTCCTTCTTTATCACAGAGTTTTGTGATTTGTTGAGTACCAGGTTTTAAAGCCTTCATGAATACTTTTGGCCCCCTATGTTTATTAATGATGTTTTGCACAATCTTTTCTCGGTACGCAACAATATCTCTCTCGACGTATAGTCGGGTCTTCTTACAAACAGCCTTGAACTCGGCCGTGTGGCTTTTCCCCTGATTGATTAGGGTCCTTCTTTCTTCCAAAAGTGCCTTTGTATCTCCCTGTAGTTTATGCGTTCGACCAGAGGAGTTACTTGATGCTACTTTTTTGGCTGCCATACAAAGTGAATTGCTCAAATGTTCTAGAAGTCTATTTTTATCAGATGTATCAAAGGAAATGGAATTAAGCTGGTCTTTGACTTCCTTTTGATAGGTCTCTCTGTTGATTTTTAAGCATTCAGTGTTCACTTTAGTATTTTTTCTTCTAATTGATGCGTACCTTTCAAGCTTTGTATCGATTTGAACTACTGCACGTATGAGACGGTGGTCGCTTCCTGTGTAGAAGTTATTTAACACGGTAACATCCTTAATGATGTATTTGTGGCTGCTAAATACATAGTCTATTTCGTTCTTGAATCTGCCACCCGGAGATATCCATGTCCACTTTCTATTAGGTCTTTTTTCAAAGAACGAGCTCATGTGATTCAATTTCTGCTGTTCTAGAAAGCTAATTAACATGTTTCCCCTACGATTTCTACTGCCGTAACCAAATTTGCCCATCACGGATTCTGAGTCATCCTGTTTAACGCCTATTTTGGCGTTGAAGTCGCCGGTGACTATTGTGTATGTAGTTTTGTCGTTTCTAAGACAGCAACTAATGTCCTCGTATACTTGCTCAACTTCTATATCATCTGCAGTGCTGGTGGGTGCATATACTTGGACAACCTTCAGAGTGACTTTCTTGGATATTTGTAATATCACATACAAGATTCTGTCCGAGACAGAGTTAATAGATTTAATATTGTTACTGAGACGTTTGTTAATCAGCAGTGCCACACCGTGTTGGTGGTTATTTGCGTCCGATCCTCTGTAGTAGAAGGTATGCCCACTTTGAAGCTTGAGGCATTCCTCACCCTGACGTCTCACTTCGGACAATCCAACAACATCCCAGTTGATTTTGGTCAGCTCATAGAACAGTTCCTCCATTCTATCTTCCGTTCTTAAAGTTTTCGCGTTGTAGGACGCTATCGCTATTTTTGTAATTGAATTTGGGCAGCTTTTGTTCCCCCAGAGATTCTTAGCACCCCTGGTCTCGCCTTTACCCACACTGCTGCCTTTGTTGGGGACCGCTACACCGCTGGGGACTCGGGGCCATCTTTTCTTTATAGTATCCATATTTATTACTGAAGGGTTTAGGCAAGTTAACCCACCCGCTTGCCCAAGGCGTCTTGGTGAGTGGAGAGTAGTCCATCTAACTAGGACTATGGGTGCTACCGTTGGTCTTTTAGTGTCAGATTCATCCGCTACCATCCCTTGGAGTCCATCCTCTCCTGATGGCTTCCAGACTACCTAACCGTGATACGCTTAGGTAGTCCCCCCTTTCTCTCGTCCGTTTGTTGACCTTACTTCCCACTGGGATTTGCACCACAATCTTCCGCAAGGTTGCTCAACGTAACGGGGCCTACCGCGTGAAGGTGAGAGTGGAGTTGAGGTGCAGAGGCTAGAGTACTACACTTGCTGCAGTTCTTATATTACGCATAACACCCCCTTAGAACCCAGATATAATTAACTTAATTTATAAACATTGTATTGTAACATTAAACAACATCAATGTTTATTTAAAAAAAAAAAATACTTTTTTTAGTATCCATTTCATTGGTTGATAAATCATTTTGTTATTATAACTAACGTCAAAATGGACAATTTATTGAATATCGACGACTGAGGCAATAGCATAATATTATGTTAAGAAGTTTATAATAATAAGGCGTAGGGATGTGACGACCCCATCGCCCGTTGGTGAAAGTTGGCGCTCTTCATTTTATGAGGAGCTACAACTTTCATCAATGCAGTCAGTCTCAGCAGGGCAGCTTGTGGCGAGCTGTTGGTGTGTGGCGACACCACGGACCCGAGACCTCCCGGGGGAACTCACCATCTTATCCCCCACCTCTGGCTTGCCTTAGTTGGCCGTCCAGAGTGGAGCGCAAGAGCTATATGCTCGAAAGGGTGGAAGTGCTCAATCTGCGTAATAACGGGGAACGGCTGACCGGATTACCGCGATCCAGAAACCGGTGCACACCTCTCGGCACCCTTAGCCAACCACGCCGGTGTTGCGCCCGTGCTGCCCGCGACCCTAGTGGCCGCTTAGAGTGGTAGCTGTTTACGGGGGCCCATCTAGTGGGAGGCGAGTCACCGTCTGCCAGGAGAAAACCTGAGACAATTTGCATGGCAGACGTCCGTTGTCTCAACCCATAGCCCAGTTAACCAATCCATCGAATTTTAACACCATGGACCTGGCTTTGTTTTCTTTCATTTTACCAATAGTTCTTGCATTTGCCAGGTGTTGTCTGTGAACAGATTTTCTATATTTGTTTAGAGATAAAACCTGGCAGATGTACTCATTCAGATTAGAGAAAATGGTACCAAAAAGCCTCTGCATGTTGGCTTTGGCCCCATGCATGCTTCAAAGGACCGGGTCCCCATGGGCCCGAGATCTTAAAATGTACCTACATAATAATAATAATAAATCATTTTATTTCAGATCTTAAATCCATATAAGAAACAAAGAAAGAAAGAAAATTCAGCCACATTCCAATACCTAAAATAGTATACCTTAAAATAGATACATACATGAATCAAAAGTAACAAGAAATAAAAATCACAATTAAAATTAATGTCAGTGAGTTCAAATTCAATAATACAAAATGTCAACATAATAATATCAATAATACAGAAACATAATAATGCAATTAAGTTAAATTAAATTAAAATTAATACTAATGTCAGACAATTTTGGATACAAATTAGAATAATAATAATAAAATTTAATACACTCTTTTCGGCATCAACAGTTTATAATTAACAAATTTATTTCCCGTTAAGGGAATAATAATTATTGGGCACTGGAGCATGTAATAGCATCCAGTGTCTAACGAACGGACCATCAAAACGACTAGCGATGACGCCCAGGAGGCTGCTGCTACTGGCCCGCGTCCTCCGCGCCATCGAGGTGGCTCTCTTGCGCATGATGGTATGGAAGCTATCTACGCGGGCTTCTGCGAACATCCCCGAGGCGCTACAGAACCGGGGCAGGCGCATTAGCGCCCTGAACGCGTTATTATATTGAACACGAAGGGAGTCTAGCGCTCGTCGAGTATGGCTAACCCACAAGCTGCACGTGTAAAAAGAAGTGCAGAATGCACGGAACAGTGTTAATTTCACTGGATATGAACAACGTGCAAACCTGCGAGCTATCATATTTGCTCTCACCGACAACGCCCTCCGCTCGCGCTCAACATCCGCATCATCGTTTAGACTATCCGCTATCATATGACCTAGATACTTAAATTTATGTACCCGCTTCAAAGGCACTCCAGCCAATATGAGGGGTGGCACCTCTGTCGGACATTTCGTACCGGATTTAAAAACCATAAATTCGCTTTTCTTTGCATTATATTTAAGGCCGTGGTCTCGAGCATACGCTTCACACACACTTATGAGTTCCCTTAAACCACCCATTGACGCGCTCAGCAGCACCATGTCATCTGCGTAGCTAATGTTATTAAAGCAGACATCGTCAACATGACAGCCGACATGGCGACTGCTCAGCGCGACAACTAGCTCATTCATGTAAATGTTAAAAAGCGTTGGTGAGCTCAAGCCCCCCTGTCTCACCCCACACTTCAACTTATATGAATCCGACAGAGCGCCCGCCCATCGAATGTTATTGATCTGATTTCCGTACCAAAACCTTAGAACACTGATCAACTCAGGAGGCAGTTTTGCTTGTTCTAGTTTTTTCCATAGGATGTCGTAGGAAACCAGATCAAAAGCCTTCGAAAGATCGAGGAAGCAACCGTACACTGGTGTGTTCCTATCGGTGTAGTACCTGACGGCATGTTTCATGCACAATATTGCACTATCTGTGGAGAGTTTAGGTCTAAAACCGAATTGATTGTCATGTGGCGTGAAAAGCTTATTGATATGTTCATTCAACATACCGTCAAGAACCTTGGCAACCACAGTAGCTAACGAGATCGGCCTGTAATTGGTTTTATCTGACGAGTCTCCAGTTTTGTTTTTTATAATAGGCACTACAACCGTTCTCATCAGCTCGATTGGCAGATACGAATGCCCTACGCAGAGGGTAAAAAGCATTGCCAATACCCGAGGCAGATGTGGACCGGCATTTTGAAGATGCTCGATGCTGAGACCATCGTGGCCCGGCGATTTGCCCCTTGAAATAGATTTTATAGTTCGAGCGATTTCCTTATAGAAGTTGGTCTTGAGATGATACTTTATTCTGCAGTTGTTTTTTTACTTATAAAATAAGACAAGAGAGTTGTAAGATAGGCACATGCACTGCTCAAATTGTGTCTCCGTATAGACTCAGGAAATATTGTATTAATTCTCGTCCCCTAAGGTGTTTATGACGCCAACTATAATTGATACAATTGCTTCGTTGCGTCATAGAGCGAAGACGATGTTACACTCATATACCCTACATATATAGTTCTGCAGCTAAAATATTCCATTCCATTATTGTCATAACACGCTTGGATGGCAACCTAAATTCCAATAGCCCGCATGTAAACACAGAGATTTGATAATGCTTGTTCGAAATACTTTTTTGATGTGGAGCTGTTCTTATCAGAATATGTTTTTAAAATATAATACAAAAGATTAACTATTTATTTAGCAGTGGGTTCATTACAAGTAACCGAAAGGTTTATCTAGACAAAATTATCTGAGGCCCAGTGAAACTTGTCAATATTTCATTTATTCAATGTAGGTACGCTAAGTTCAAAGAGATTTTATTTTATTTTATTTGCATATTTAATATCTAGATTAGGGACCATTCTCACACCACTGAGAGATAAGTTCTCGATAACGGGATTGCAGTCTCTTTTGTCACGTTAATTGAGTAGGTACAATTAAGAATATAGATATGTAGGTACATTCGGGATTTGTTTGTTTAATAAATTCGGAAAGAAACACCTGAAAAAGATGAAACTCATTTTGTATTGGGTACAAAAAATAGATCGCCATTCGTAACTTGGACATCAATGCATGTGAACTGCCCAAATAGGAAACTAAGTCGGAATAAACGTAGGTATTATGTACAGCCGTAAGCATTCGCTGAGAAAATATTTTTATTCTCTGTACATACCTACTTTATATGTGAAAAGCCATACCTAATTTAACTAGAATTCACTAGATCAAGAAACTGCAACATTGACAGCAGGAAAATATTACTTCATCAAGTACTAAGCGTTGAGATAATATTCTGGGAAGTATGCACCAAAGCATGAGTTAACATGATTGTCCATTCATTCATGAGTGACTAAGACGTTGTTAACTTCAAAACAAAACATAACGACTAACATAACATTAGTGTTTTGTAATGACAAAAGAAATCTTATCGTACGTTAAACCAAAGCAAGCTCGAGTTAATAAGAAATTAGGAACTATGTGTCAGTTTGTACTGCAATTTTGTTACTTTAGCATTAAAATTGTTTAACCCTTAACAACCCACAAGTGTCTTGCGGACACAATTTTGCGTTTATGTTTTCATAAAAACCAAAGTATAAATTTTTATGTATCGGCCTTTTATCTATTTTATCGCCAATGTTTTACCAATCTAAATGTGCAATAAAAATATTTGTAACATGAATAATTTATATTTTTTGGTTAATAAACAAAAATAGTACTTCATCAACCCACAAGTGTCCAATAGACACATTATCATTTTTTTTGATTCGAGTGTGAAGGTAGATTGTTTTTATTTACTTTTTAGGGTTCCGTAGCCATATGGCAAAAAACAGAACCCTTATACTTATAATGTTATGGTGTCGGGTTACCTTTGTTTGTGTTATAATCGTATTATGTATCAGTGTTCAGAAACTTTTGTCATTTTATTTCAAAGATATGCCTGAACGGCAACTAACGCAAAGTGAAATCCACGAAAGTGATGATGAAAATATTTTTGTGCCTGAGCGCGATAGTGATGATGAATTTTGCTGTTGACAGCTGTTCTGACAGTGAAAGTAATGTGACAGAACCAGCATCTGAAAACGATGATGAACAATTATGGACCGAGACTGATGATTTACCATTACAAGAATACGTCTCAATTGACACTTATAAAGGAAGAGATGAAACAATTTGGAAATCAGAACCTCACAAGCAAAACCGAATGCTTCGACACAAGTAGATGTGAACAAAAACAACAAATCTGAAATAAACTTGTACTACAACTCCACCAAGGGAGGTGTCGATACGCTGGACCAGATACGCTGTCGATACGCTGGACGCTGAGCCAGACCAGATATTATAGATGTTGTTGGCATTGCATCGTTTATTATATGGAAAAATATACATCCTGATTGGAACTCACGTAAATAAAGTACACTTAGAAAACTATTTTTACGTGAAATCGCAACCGAGTTGGTAACAACTCATATACGGAGACAAAGCACGAAAGGACTATCAAGCTACCACCTAGCAGCCATGCAAGACGTGGCAGGGTCAAATGAGGAAGCTACTCAATCATCTGAACCTGCTGCGAAAAGGAACAAGCATTCTTTTATTTGCCCTTCAAAATTATCAAGGGCTTCTAAACAGTGTTGTGGTAAATGTAATCGCAATGTCCGCTCTGAACATTCTGAAGAAAAAATTATTTGTAATATCTGTAAGTTAATAGGTAAGTGTAAAAATACATTATTGAAATACATTATTCTATCTTTTTTTATTCAAAATAACTTTATTTTCTTTCATTATACCTAAGATTTACAATATGAGTCTGTTGGACACTACTGGTCAGTTACGGCACAAACGCATTCTGGATAGTTAAGGGTTAAATACCTCAGTTTCGTGTGTATGATAAAAACAGCACCTACCCATAACTATCAACTTTGTTTGCGAACTATATAAAGTTAGTTAAAAACTGTGTTTTTTAACGGCTTGTATAAAAAGGCTGAAACGTGCACCAAAAAAATGGAATTGCTTACCTAACCTAACCTTTGGTGTACCTTTGGTGTGTCTTTGGTGTGCAATTAGTTATTTTGGTGCACGTTTCAGCCTTTTTTGGATATACACTTAAATAATGATTTCTAATATTTACACGATTACTACTCATTAAAATAAAACAACTTTAAACGGGTGAAAACTCGCGTATATTCTACATTTTAAAATTTAAACACACTTAAATATTTCCCTTTTTTAACCCCCGACCCTAAAAGATAGCTGTTAAAATAAGTTTGACCTGTCTGTCGCTGGCAACGTTACGTAGCTTTAGGTGCGAACAGCAGTATCACCTGAAGTAAGAAGGACTGAAAATTCGTACGAAATTATTCAAATCTTATAAGATTTTACAAAGCTGGTACAATAGCCATAAAACAAGTGACACACTGCATAGGTATAAAACGTTGCTATTAGCAAAGAAAACTATTATGATAAATTCACGGTGTGTAGGCAGACGTCACGTCATGTAGGCAGCGTGTTCGTGTCACGGCAAATGACAATTTGTGTGAACGAAAGCAACACAACACAAAACCTATACCTACCTATTTGTTTGTTGTAGACGTCGCGCCGCTTCGTTAAATGTGGCCTAATGTTATTTATATTTAGGTACCTTTCTTTTATCATATATCGTCAGAGATGTCACGGTTTGATAGAATTTTCCTAATATCAATACTTATTTTTAGATGTTTTCGGACATCATAAACATAATTTATTATAGCCAGTTTAACAGTACTAGTAGTTTAACAGTATAATCTTACTGGGAAAGTAATGAGACCTTTTTTTCTTTCGAAGAAAAATGCGTTACGCATAGGTACATAACCGCAGTCAGATTAAAATAAAGGATAAATTGTTGGTCAAAATAATTTTGTGGTCAAAAATCAAGGATGATGGGGTGGGGTGATAACCTTCGGCATTTACTGATTTTCCACCGTCTTTTATTCGTAATTCAACTTAATTAGTACACGCCTATTGCTTAATTAGCAAAATGTCTAAAGTACCTACTAAGTCGGCTAGTTTAGCTCTTAACCTGATATTTCAATATCTAATATTAACAGACCAACCAATATCTAGTTTCAACGTCCTTACAACTATTGGAAAGGAAGGAGTACTATTAACTTAGAGGTCCCGAGATAATACCCAAGGCGAGTCGTCGAGTTTGTATCGGTTGAACGAGGATTATGTCCCTGACCTACCAATGAGGATATGGCTTGGACCTTTCAAGTGTCCTTCGTTAAATATTGATTTCTATCGATAGGTATGATTATGAAAAGTGACGTGGCTTTTATTTAGCAGAAAGACTGCAGGGTAAAGGCGCGCGGCATGCCGACTACGACCTGCAATGGCTGGCAACTAAGGATGGGTGGGACATCAGCAATAATCAGCATCCAGTGGACAGCGGCCATATTTATCAAATCATCGGTCCACCTTGTGATAGGCCTACCATTGCATGGCTGCGAATTCCAATACGTGTTTACCACTCGAAGATTTTTCCATTCGATTTGGGCTATGCCTGATTGCCCTTTGGGTCAAGATAGAACCATTTTTAAAAATCAGGCAAAGTAGCAGACTTTCAAGGTTGCGTCTAGGACCGTAGTAGGTACCGTTCAATTGAATCATCAAAATAACGGACAATTAATTGATCTACATTCGATGTGATCATCGATGCGTCTAAACTAAGGATACCGATGCATCATCTTGCCTGTTGTATTAGCAAACACTAGCGACCGATTTTATGACTTCACTACAACCAACCGTTCAGGCACAACAGTGACAATTAAATAGTACTACAAATAACCGAATGTTGCCACAACAACCTCGCGAGTCTCGCGACGTACAAAACCAGTGCAGGGCAGGAAGTTGCAAATCATGATCTCTCTAATATTGTAGATAATGAACAATGCCTTACAAAAAACATTACAATAGCAGGAGACTCGAACACCCACAAACCTTAATGATTTAATTCGCAAACATTCGGCAGAACCGGAGTTCCATTCAATCGCCTATTGGGAAAGCGGTGAAAAAAAGTGAAAGCGAGCGAGCGAGACGGCTGTATCACCCACTTGCCGGCGACAAGGAGAGGCGACCATGACGTCACAGATAAGGCCATTGTCAACACAATTAATCTTTCCCTAATTGATTTAGGACTAATTAATTAATCGGTTAAACTATTAATCAATACTTTTTTAATGAAATAACGATGTATTTATTAAAGGAACCTTCATGCCCAGAAAAGGAACCTTCATGCCCAGAAAAAAATTATAAAGACAGTTAAAATCGAATCTTCCGCATTGGAAATTAAAGATAATAATTGACAACTATAGTGACAATTTTAGCCCAAACAAGTGGAAATAAACCAAATGTCATTATGAAATTATGCATCACCTGATAATGTTATCAGCTTGTTATTTGGATAAGGACATTGTTTGTCTAATTCTAACTGCCATTATCTATTGTAAAATTTACAATCAAATAACAAAACTGTACTACCTACCTAATTGCTTGTTGTCTATTTTGTATTAAAGTATAGAAAATAGACTAAGTAGGTACCGTACATAAATAACTATCTTATTGGATTGTTTATAATTTCATTAAGTCTATTTTTAAACCACTATAAGGCAAAGTCAAGAGAAATAAAATCATTATTATGATAAGTAGGTAATTCTAACTATTAACATTACTAGCTCTCAGCCTGTGACTTTATTTTTTGTGTGAACTCAATAGGGATGATGATTCTCGGTTGTGAATGGTAAAGAATGGATACAATGATTGTCTTATAATAAAGCAGTCAAGTCAAAGTATGTTTTGTATGGACACTTAAATAATAATCTGCCTTGTCCTACCATCATTCTTACGTGTTTAGTCATAAAATTATGGGGGAAAACAATTCATTATTATTCTTATTTTTTCCTGTTGAATTCATGATAGAAATTAATTCACATTTTCCTATTCTTTTAGATTTTATGAATTCCCAAAGTTATTGCTAAAACATAATAATTGATGGGTAATGCCTTTGGAATACACTAAATAGTAATCAGCAGGTATTACTAATTAAATAAATAAAAATTAGACAACAACATACTCATTGACCTGATCTCAAAGTAAGTAAACGAAATAAACATCCAGACACAGGACTACTTTCATCTCATCAAATGTTCATCCTGGATGGAATTTGATCCCACTACACCATAGGGGCTAGGGCCACGCTACTAGGCCCTACACTACTACTTATTTCATTATAACAAATTAAAATAGGCTTACAAACACTGGCTTTGTCACTCAAAATTGTACTAGGTACAAACAATATTTAAAACAGTAAAAATTATTCTATTTTATTTAGCTAATCATGTAAACTGCAGAAACAAGGTCACACTTAGGTAAAACAATGAGTTCACTGCATATACAAACTGCATATAAAATACAACAATAGTTCAATTGGGAAATCAATTTCTTCAAGTGTATCAGTTCATTGTTAGCGACATAAATAACTGAACACTATAGACATGCATGAACAATAATAATTTGACGTTCTCTGAATATTTATTAAGATCTCTGGGATAAAAAAGGACATCACTTGCCTTAACAACATCATCTTCACATATGGTAGGAGTAGTAGGCAGTGTTGGGCAAAATGTAATTAATTACTAATTACAAATTACAATTACAAAATGTAATTGAAAACTTCAATTACAAATTACTGGTAATTGTTAAAAGTAATTCAATTAACAATTACAAATTTGTAATTGTAATTGGTAATTGCAATTACTCAATTACTTTTTCGGTACTTTTTAAGTTTAGGTGTATATAAATAAAATAATTAGGTAATGATTCATCAAAAGTATATTTACGGAAAACAGATCAAAAAAGAGTTATGTATTTAGAATTGTAAAGGCATAAAATAACGTGCAAAATACCAGTCATTGCCCATGGTCATTATCCAATAGGTACATAATAGGTAATAGGTGATTTTATATCGTCAACAGGTGATTATAGGGTAGTAGTAAGTAGCCTTAGGAGGTGTTCAGGGTGCCAACATAAGGGGGTGTTTCTTGGGTATTTATCAGGGGATGTTTTCCGGGTAGTATTACCAGGGGGTGTTTTCAGGGTATTAACATAATGGGTGTTCTCCAGGAAGAATCATCAAAGGGGTGTTCACCAGGTTGTTGCATCGGGGGTTGTTTTCAGGGTAGTCACACCAGGGGGTGTTCTCCAGGTAGTATTACCAGGGGGTATTTTCAGGGTATTAACATCATAGGTGTTCTCTAGGAAATATCATCAAAGGGTGTTCACCGGGTTGTTGCATCGGGGGGTTTTCAGGGTAGTCACATCAGGGGTGTTCACCGGATTGTTGCATCGGGGTTTGTTTTCAGGGTAGTCACATCAGAGGGTGTTCTACGGGTAGTATTACCAGGGGGTGTTTTAAGGGTATTAACATAATGGGTGTTCTCCAGGAAGTTTCATCAAAGGGTGTTCACGGGGTTGTTGCATTGGGGGATTTTCAGGGTAGTCACATCAGGGGTGTTCACCGGGTTGTTGCATCGGGGTTTTTTTTCAGGGTAGTCACATCAGAGGGTGTTCTACGGGTAGTACCAGGGGGTGCTTTAAGGGTATTAACATAATGGGTGTTTTCCAGGAAGTATCATCAAAGGGGTGTTCACCGGGTTGTTGCATCGGGGGTTGTTTTCAGGGTAATCACATCAGGGGGTGTTCTCCGGGTAGTATTACCAGGGGGTGTTTTCAGGGTAATAACATCATGGGTATTCTTCAGGAATTATCATCAAAGGGTCTTCCCAATCTTACCTGCCGAGCAGAAACACTTTGCCCATCTCTAAATATCAGTAATAGTATCATAGTAAAAAAACTGACAAACATGAAATACACCGTTTGGTACTCCGTTCCATGGCGAATTCGACAATCTAATGCATTCTGAGTTCATATTAAAAAAACACTGTTTCTAACCATAAAAACCGTAAAACACCGTTTTAAACGGTTTTAAACCAAAATTTTGGTCGGGTTATAGAGGTTACCCGGTCAAAAAAAAAAAAGATTTGTTAAAGTAATTGAGTAATTACAATTACAAATTAATGTAATTATAATTACCAATTACTTATGTAATTCAATTACAGTAATTTCAATTACATGTAGGTAATTGCAATTAAAGTAATTGAATTACTTTTGGTTCAATTATTAATTAAATTACAAAAGTAATTAATTACGCCCAACACTGGTAGTAGGAGATTATCAGAAAATATGGCAAAAAGATATAACAACATTATGTACATGCAACATGCACAACACGCTTAATCTAACAAGTACAAGAAGACACAGAAATAATATAAAAAATGTATTTTATTATATAAATCATCAATAGGCTTGTTTCCACTAAGAATGAATCGGATGGCTTAGAGTTTCTAATGATTAATCATGATATGTAGTAAACAAAAAAACAACTTTTTTACTAAAATAATATATTGAAAGCCTTTATTGCCAAAGTTACAATACATGGTTACAAAATACATATTATATTACTTATTCCTAACTAAATATTGAAATAATTAAATGATTTTTTTTTTCTTCACTACATTATACATTACTTGGCGTGTCATTTGACACATAGGCCTCCTCCAAGTCGTGCCATTTTTTCCTGTCTCTGGCCAGCCTTTGCCAAAGCGGTCCTGCAATCAGTCGTATGTCATCGGCCCATCTTTTTAACTGCCTGCCTCTTTTTCTTTTGGCGTTGTATCTTGGTGTCCATACTGTTGCTAACTGGGTCCACTTTGGCTTTGGCTCTCTTATCATGTGCCCAGTCCACCTCCATTTCAAAGTTTTGCATTTGCTAAGGACATCCACCCACTGGGTAGTTTGTCTCAGGTCTGCTGCACGCATTCTGTCTCGTCTTGTGTAACCCAGGCTGCTGCGCTCCATGCTTCTCTGGCAGGTTCGTAACTTTAGCATGTTTCGTTGAGTGTTTGTCCAGGTGGGACTACCATATGTCATTATGGGTAGTATGCATGTGTTAAACACTTTTCGCTTAAGGGCAATAGGATATACCTGACTCTTCATAACTTCTTTAAGGGACCAAAACCGTTTCCATGCATTTGTGATTCTTCTATCAATCTCTTGTAGCATCTGGTCCCTAAATGAGATAATTTGACCCAGATATATATACTGTGATACATTTTCTATGGGTTCTCCTTCCAATTCGATGTCAGTTCCCCTTCTATTTGTCATAACTTTTGTTTTCGTCCTGTTCATTTCCAAGCCAATTTCTCTGCTTTTGTTCGCTAGGTCTTGAATCATAACTTTTAAATCTGCCGGATTATCTGACAAAAGTACCACATCATCAGCAAATCGCAAATGGTTAAGTCTTTTTCCGTCTAACTTGATTCCATAATCATCCCATTTTAGGCTTCTAAAGACTTCTTCTAGTACGGAGTTAAAGATTGTAGGCGAGAGCGGGTCTCCTTGCCTGACCCCTCTTTTAATGGGGAATTCGGTGCCAATTGTTTCAAGTTTGACTTGCGCTGTGCTGCTGTTGTATACATTTCTTATTATTCTTATGTATTTTCCTTCGATCCCTTGGTTTTTAAGGGCTTTCCATATATGGTAGTGGTACAGGGAGTCAAACGCTTTGTTATAATCGATAAAAGCTAGATATAATGCTTGCCCGTATTCTTGAAATTTTTCTATGATTTGTTTGAGAGTATGGATATGATCCAATGTAGAAAAGCCAGATCTGAAGCCAGCTTGTTCCATTGGTTGCTGGTCATTGAGGTTTTTTGTAATGCGATTAAGAATTATTTTGGAAAAGACTTTATAAACGTTTGACATTAAGCTTATTGGACGATAGTTGTTAATGTTATCTTTATCGCCTTTTTTGTGGATGAGTATGATAACACATTTTTTCCATTGCGATGGTATGTATTCGCAATCTAAAATCATGTTATACAATTTGGTCAGTCGAGTTAAGTTTTCGGTAACTGATACTTTTAGGGTTTCATTCGAGATATTGTCTGGTCCTGGAGCTTTCTCATTTTTCTGAGTTGTAATAGCATGTTCGACTTCCCTTTCTAAAATAGCTGGAACAGTTTTTCCATCGTCATCGTCTTCATCTGAGTTTGAGGATGTTTCGTGTCCATCTTTTGACGAATATAGGTCTCTGTAGAAGTTAGTTGCGACTTTGAGGATTGACATTCTGTTGGTAATTTTTCTATTAGTAGTATTTTTCATTTCTGGTATCCAAGGCTTATACTCTTGCAGCTCTTTTAATGCTTTCCTTATTCCTCCGGTTTTTGCTATGTGGTACTTGATACATTCAAATTTCTTTCGTGCTTTGTCTTTTTTGATGTTGTTTGTTATTTCTTTGCTTAATTTTGTGATGTCTTTAAGGACCAAAATGTCTTTTTTGTTTTTGAGTAGTTTTTGTCTTTCCTCGATGAGTTCTTTGGTTTTCGTACTAAGTATCTCTTTATTTTGCTTTTTATGTGTCCTGGGTTGAAGCATGCTTTTAATTTCGCTGTCGTATATTTCTTGGGTTTTATTTAAATGTTGCGTATATTCGTCTCTTGCTGTGTGCCTTGACGTTAGGTTCTTTGGATCATATGGAGTCTGATTTATATAATGGCTTCTTGACTTTTTTAACTCGTTGCAGTTAATAGTTGCTCTTACCATACGGTGGTTAGTGTAAAAGTTGAATCGGTTAATGACAGTAACATCACGGAAAGCTTTAGGTTGATTGCTAGCAATGTGGTCTATCACGTTATGGTGAACACCATCCGGTGACTTCCAAGTCCACTGTCTGGAGGGCTTTTTCTTGAAGAAACTATTTAAAAATGATAGATTGAGTTCCTGCGCCAACGTTATCATTCTCTCTCCATTTCCATTTCGTTTCCCTAGGCCAAACTTTCCGATTATGGTTTCTTCATTTTGTCTTTGTTTACCAATTTGCCCATTGAAGTCGCCCATCACCAGAAGGTTCTTGTCCGCCGTTTCTAATACTTCTGCAAGCTCTTCGTAGAAAGTGTCTTTAACGATGTCATCTGCCACTTCCGTCGGCGCGTATATTTGCACGATGGTCCAATTGTTTTTATATCCAGGTAATTTTATTCTCAGAGTACAAATCCTCTCGGACACTCCCTTGAATTCCAAGATATTGTTTTTTAGTTTTTTCTTGATAATAAAACCTACGCCATACTGTCCTTTAGTCTGACCAATATGGGCAAAGATGAAATCGTCAGATTCCTTTATGTCAGTACCTAGTATTCTCACTTCGCTAAGGCCCAGAATATCACATTTCATTTTTTGTAAAGCCATTTCTAATTCTAAAAGTCTTTCCTCTGTTCTCAGGGTAAGCACATTTAGGGTGCCTATGTAGACATTATCGTTTTGCTTTGTTGTTGATCTTGGAGGGTTTTGGTCTAATTCCCCACGGGGACCAGCCGGATTGGGGAATTTTATGTTTTTATTGCAGTTGTCTTTATTGCAGTTGTCTCTTTGTACTGTCCGGTGGCCGATGTCCAGTAGTTGCTATTTGTTGGTTGACGCTTGGTTTCCCGTCGGCTTCATTCTCATGTATTTGAAGGCATTCGTTTTATTTATTTTGGAAGGAGCCCCTTGGTCAGGAGTCTCCATAGCCTTCGGAGAGTTAGTAGATGTCCTCTTCCTTTTTTCTGTGTTCTTGCCGTTTTCGTTTAATATTATTAGTTTGTCGTATCGAATAAAAGCTTTCTTTCCTTTTTTTATCTCTTCTTGGAGTTGTGTTTGCAGCTTTCGCCTTTTATCTAGAACTTCCTTTGGAAAATCTTCGGTTATATATGTTCCTTCCGGCAGGTACCTTTTGTTTTTTAACATTTCCACTTTTCTCCAACCTAACGTAAGAGTTAAGAGAATAGGCCTTGAAGATTTCTCTTTCTTCTTTCCTATACGTATGGCTCTGCTTATTTCGTATTTATCCCAATCGTCTATTCCAGATTTTTTGCTGGCTGTGTTCAGGGTTGTAAGGACAATGTCCATTAGTTGGCTTTTATTTTCCTCAGTTTCTGGTAGACCGTGCAATATTAAATTATTCTTCCTAACCTCTTTATCAAGGTTTTTAACTTTTTCCTTTAAGTCTTGGATCTCCTTCCTCTGAGCTGCGTTCTCCTCGACAATCGGTTTTAATTTTTCTTCTATTGTTGAAGATATAATTTTACTAACACTTTCATTTATTTTAATTGTTTGAAACGTTAACTCTTCTTTTAACTTACTCCATAACAATTGCATTTACTAAAATAATATAAGATTACAAATATTTTTGGAAATTAAAATCGGCAAAATTACTTATTTAATCACGTGACATTAAACAACAATCAGAGAAGCGTGACGTCAGTCCTCGCAAAACACCGGTTGCAGCTGTATAATGATCTCGTCGACTGACATCAACAAACTCGATTGTTTCGCGAGGATAGACGTCATTCAAGACGCCATGACAGTCTTGGCCTTTCCAAAGTTAATTTTAAGTTTATTTCTAAAAAAGCAAAATACTTATGAAAAAGGCCTATTTTTCTAAAAATAATATATATTTGGGGTAAAATAGATACTAAACTATAGTTTTAAACGAATTTCCAAATTTTGTCAACTAGCCTATTTCCTACAAATATCACAAAATATAATATTATGTATTCAGGTGAAAATTTAAACAACAAAATACATTTTACTTCAATGTAACTGTGAGCAATCTTGACAAATAGCTTTATTTCAACCTACAAGGTAATTCCACTACCTACAGCCTAATTAGAGAAAGAGACAATGTTCCAAACATTTTACAAATGACACAGATACTATTGCAATAGTATTGTACGAGCACCAAAAGACAAACATAATTTCTTGATGTTTATTCTTACATGCTTTTTTCTCTACATACTCTTTATCTATGATATATTTATGATATAAGGGCTTAAATGAAATCAAATTGACTTACAAGACTACAAAACTGTAAAAATTCATTATCCACATTTATTTATAACGATTTACATGAAACATACAAGGCTTTTTTTTATCATATTTTTCGATCAAGATATCAAGTACATAATTATATTATTCTACTGTCTCTTTTAACTGTTGTCAAGTCAAGTTAAATATGTGATTTTCATATCCCATGGATATTTTGTAACCATAGATCACATAATACTATAACGTAAACAAAAAAGTTCTCTAAAGGAAACCGTTGGAATAGTTAGGTTAATTACAGTAAAGTAGGAAGCTTCTTGGTATACTAACTCGGACAACATTATCCATATCTATCACAACTAGGTATTTAATATGCAAATCATCACATCGTATGCCACATTCATCCTTTGTCATTGAGGATAAATTTAGCTCCACAAATCGAAAAAATAAACTCCATGTTCGTGTGTTTCTTCACTAAAAGGACTGGTTTATGCAAATTACTAATGTATTAAAGCTAATTTACATAGAATAATAAAACTGCCATAGTTTAACAACAAACATATGACGCAAGGCTACAGAATCAACCAATTTATGGACATTTGCCGTATCCACAAGCGTAATAGGAAATGAAATACATATTACGTCCGTTAACAATTGGAACAATGGTAGGTAGTAGGAAAATCAAATAGAAACAGTGGCTGAATCACACCAATATTCAGCAACAAAGAACGACTGTTTAACACTTCAAATCCTTTTTGAATACCTAGGAAGACACGTTAATAGTAGGTTCAACATCAAAAGAACATAAGAATGATAATATAGCAGACTAATAGTTTGTTATGGATATCGTTTAAAGAAAATTGTTTTGACATACCTTTGGTTTGTAGAACCACTTTCGTAGGGACTCCATGGGACCAGTTTTGTATAACAGCCTCATATGAACGATTCACTGCACGACCACACACATTATAAAACTGAGATAGCACCAATAATCACCAAGTAGATGCGAACAGAAATAATATTTTGCCACTATTTACGTCAAATAACACAAACGGCAGACATGTTTTCACGACTCGCGTAACTCGCGTTCACGTTTTATGAACGAATGAACTGAACGGTATGTGCGTAATGAATGAACATTTAACTTTAATGAATGACGAGGATCGAATGAGCAAATGGGTGGGTTCGAGTACAATCGGGTTAAATGACCCAGAGTAGATTTATTTACATTCCGATCTCATAGAGTAATATACAGTTTTTTTTTATACTCTTCAGTTGGCATGGCAAACAGACACGCAACCCACCTGATGGTAAGCGGTCACTGCAGCCTATTCAATAAGAGGACACTTCACCAAGAAGCAAGCAACGACTTTATACCCGAGCGGCTTAGCCTCTGTTTCACGGAGGTGATCAAGTTGGAACATAAAACATTTCTTTGTGTTATTTAGCGCCCTGTTGCAGAAAGCTCCATTAAAGTTAATGCTTCATTAAATCTAATGCTGTCACTTTTCGTTGTCATGAAATAAAAAGTGACAGCAATAGCTTTAATGAAACATTAACTATAATGGACGTTTCTGCAACTGACGCTAAGCCGTCATCAATCTACGTGATGGATGGTATTAAAAATACGATGTTTTTATTTTTGGCAAAGTTTGTTAGCTGACAATTTACATCATCTTTCTTTCTATCATTGGTTCTTCTGCCGTAACCAAAAAAACTTAAATTCCATAATTAAGAAGGAATCTTCTCATTTCTTGACCTGGGTTATAAATGTATTTATGACTAAGATAAATTTGTATCCAATTATAAGCTTACCTATCAATAAGTGACTATGAAAAATAAGAGACAGTGGAAACTAAAGTTATTTTTAGAAATCTAAAATATAAATTTTATACTGGTCTCTAGATACCCCAGGTCACCCATGATGAATGAATGAGTTAGATTAAAACGTTTGGATACACATCTGCTAATATGTTACTCCTTAAAGTTTGTCTTTATACAAAAGCTATTAAAAAGCCTGTGGATTATTTTTCTCATAAGTTAAGATCATAGAGCACTATTTTAATTAATTCTTAACATAGATTATTTTAATAACTTTTATCATGACGTCTTGAGCTAAACAAATGGCACATCAAGTTGTCGATTGGTGAAAAAGCATTAAGAAATGATACGATTTATTCACTACATACGTTTTTCACTAGAGAGCGCTGTTCTACATAAATATTTTTGTGATCATGTAGTTTTATTTTGTAAAATGAGTATTTATTCCTGACATAATTTATCTTTATGCTTGCCCTCTGAATCTTTAGGCAATTTAATAATGAAGGAAAATAGGTGGGAAGGTACAGTCAAAAGCAAAGCACATCAGACGTAAAACTTTGGACTTTGTACCGCTCTTATGTCGGGGGCATAAGCGCTATTAACGAACTGCAAGTGTTTAGCGTGATGTGCTGTTGACTGTACTTACCTGCTGTTAAAATAGAAGTTAATTTTTTTATCTGACTACTTTTTCAAAATATGTACATATAAATACCTAAGTTGTCCTGAAAAAAAAAATAGTTAACAGAACCCGGGAACTCCTGTGGAAACTGGAAACTAATAATTTCATATGAATGTATAAATCTTAGTCCTAAGATTTATACATTCATATGAAATTTTTAAAAAGTTTACCTACTGCTTGAAGTTTCGGTTCGTGGTGTCAAGGCCAGCTGATTACAATGCAACATGCAACGTGTACTTAAGTTTTAAATCACACAGTCACAACAAACGTTTGTCCGAGCATAGAACCAGCACACTCTGGAAAAGAAGCCTAATGCGTGCGCAACCACGTGCACAACCTACCAAATAAGACTTTCATAAAAGCATTTTAGCCATGGGAATTAAACAAGAAAGTCATCAGCAAAATTATTTAAGTGAAGGTTTTTCACACAATGGCATTAATATTTTTTAGACGTACTTACATACATAAATAATTATGTAGGACCCAATGACGTTCAATAAGGACCAGTGTAAATTCTAATTATTCTGTCTTGTCACACTGTAGATAAACCTCATTATTTTCTATTTTCGTTTCTTTTACAACTTTAATAAACGACCTATTTGGAAAAATATGTGGGTTATTCTACAATAAGGTCGTTTATGAAACCATATACCACCAAAACATCTTTGTTATATTAAAAAACTACTTGTGTAACGATAACAAACGAGCTTGTTAGATACCCCCTGTCTATTCGACATACGGCTCAGGAAAATGCAAAACACCACTAAATTTGGAACCCCTTTTTCAGGTTACTTACTTACGTTTTCAATTAGTTTCTGTTATCTGTGGTTTTCAAACTCGAATCTACTCGTTCAGCCCAATTATAAAGAGAAAAGATTTGATTGTTTGTTTGTATTGAATAGGCTCCGAAACTACTGAACCGATTTGAATAATTCTTTCACTGTTGGAAAGCTACACTATCACTTCACTAAGTACCCTATGTCACTACTTAGGTGACATAGGGTATTTTTAATTCCGGAAATGCGGGGTGGATATAAAAAAAGATATTACGCGCGGGTTAAACCGCGTGCAAAAAGCTAGTCTTAAAATAGAAGATTATAGGAAGGACTCTTTTTTCACCCTTTCGTATAGGGATAGTAAAAAGTTTTTATTTGTCGCCTTTATTACAAGTTCATAAGGTTCAAATTGAGTTGGGAACTATTTTCTCAATATTGGTACAATGAAATGAAAATGTTTTTTGCTTCTTTAACTAATGCGTCATAAATTATGTATGACGCATTTGATTACATTATGACTCATAATGTAAATAATTGATTCAATAGATAATGGCAGAAAGAATGGAATATGCAATATATATAATATTACCTATGACAGTGTAGCGTGTCGAGTAGTAAGGAGATAATTCAGACTCGGAGATCAGATTTGGAATGATTTTATTTACAATAACTTGAGTATATATACAAAAATAAAACTAAATCTTATTGGCTAAACATGAAACAACGAATAGAAAACCTTAAATAACTACCAATAAAAACATAGGAAGGAAATAACAAATAGGAAAGCTTACATATCTACCAATCAAAACATATATACAAACATACCAAAATATAAACAAATTAGAGGGCCTGCATTTCCTCCAATGAGAGGGAAGCAATACCGCCGGGTTAGAGCCGCGATCACGCCACGGTCTCGCGACTGCTATGCCCCTAGCGGGTCAACGATGCACTCGATCTCCCATATCACTCCCCCTCAAGCGAAGCGTACGTTCTTCTTGACGATCCGGCCGGTCCGTGTGACGTATGGGAGACCGGTGCTCGTCGTTGCAGGAGTGGGAGTCGGTGCGCTGCTGTCGGTCACCCGAGGCGCGGTGTGCGTGTTGCTCGCAGGCGTGATGCTTGTGGTAGTTGTTGTAAGCTGGTTGTCTGCTTGATTGTTGAATATATATGCTGGTTTCAGTCTGTCGAGCGATATAACAGCTGATCGATTTGGCAACTGAATCTTGAAGTACTTGTCATAGCGCTGTAATACTTCGAAGGGACCGTCGTATGGCGGGGTGAGCGGCATTCTCACTGTATCGTTGCGAACGAAGACGTGCGTGCATGTAGCGAGGTCCTTGTACACAAACGTTTGTTGGTTTGTCTGTGTGCGCTCAGCTGGTGCCAGTGACGTCATGACTTGAGTGAGGCGGCGTACGTAATCAGCATCTTCAATTTTCGACTGTGTAGGTACGAAGAAATCAGATGGTAATCTCAATGTTGTCCCGTATGTCATAAGCGCGGGACTGAGATTATTATCTTCACGAAGTGCGCTGCGTAATCCCAACAGCACAGTGGGCAACTCTTCTGTCCATGTAGTCGTTGCGCCGCGTGCCATAAGCGCTGCCTTCATTGTCCTGTGCCATCTCTCGATTTTTCCATTCGACTGCGCATGAAATGCAGTTGTTCGTATTCTTGTAATACCGAACTTTTTCATTAATGTGTTGAACAGCTGGGATTCGAACTGGCGTCCTTGATCGATATGCGTAGCGGACAGCCGAAACGCGCTATCCAGTTATCATAAAGCGCTTTAGCGACGACTTCAGCGGTGATTTCTTGCACTGGTATTGCTTCAGGCCAACTTGTGAATCTATCGATTATTGTAATGCAGTATCGATAGTCGTGTGATAATCGCAGTGGGCCGACGATGTCAATGTGGATGTGTTCAAATCGTTGCGATGGCGGGAACGTTGATAACGGCGTGATAACGTGACGATTTATTTTCGCGCGCTGACAGCTGATGCACGCTCTAGTCCAAATGGTAACATCTTTGTTTATTGACGGCCAGAAAAATTTTGATGTCATCTGTTTACGTGTTTTTCTAACACCTGGATGGCATATTTCGTGTTGCGCTTTAAATGCTTCAAAACGATATGCTTTAGGCAGGAAGGGGCGAGGCGTAGATAACGTCACCTCGCACGTGATTTGGTCGGCTCAGTCCGGGCAGTGATAACTCGCTGAATCTAAGATTAGATTGCGTTATCAGTGTTTTGAGTTCTTCGTCGATGTTTTGATCGATGGCGAGTTGATTGTAGTCGATTGTAGTTGGACATTGTATTTCTTCTATGCGTGATAATGCGTCGGCGACTGTGTTTTTCTCTCCTTCTAAGTACTTGATACTTGTGCAGAATTGACTGATGAAATGTAGTTGCCGTTCTCGTCGCGGGGTGTCGCTGCTGCTCGATGGTCTTGATAAGGCGTGTGACAGAGGTTTGTGATCGGTGTACACGGTGACGTCACAGCCTTCGATGAGTCGACGGAAGTGTTTTACAGCTGAGTAGATCGCTAATAACTCGCGATCGTACACACTATAGCGGCGTTGTGTTTCACTCATTGTTTTGGAGAAGAATGCCAGTGGTTTCCAAACTTTTTCGATCTTCTGTTGTAGTACTGCGCCAAGACTGTGATCAGATGCGTCGGTCATGATGACGAGTTCGCTGCCGCTGGACGGGTATGACAGAGTGGTGGCTTCTGCAATGCTTTGGCGGCATTTTTCAAAAGCTTCTTCTGCTTCGGTTGTCCAAATTATTTCTGTCTTGTCGTTTTTCTTTTTGTTGTGCAGGTATTTGTTGAGTTCATGTTGTAAGTCGGCTTGATGTGGTAGGCAGTCTCGGTAGAAATTGAGCATTCCCAAGAAGCGTCGCAGCTCGATGACGGTCTTCGGTTTGGGAAACGACGATATGGCTTGAGTGCGTTCTTGAGTAGGTCGGATGCCATCAGCTGATACTTCGTAGCCCAGAAAATTGATTTTGTCTTTTCCAAACTCGCATTTGTCGATGTTCAATGTGACGCCATATTTTTCTAAGCGCTGGAGAACTTGATGAAGTATCTTCTTCATTTCTTCTTCCCCGTCAGCATGGAGAAGAATGTCATCTACGTAACAGAAGACTCCTTCTAGGCCTTGAAGTACTTGGTGCATGAATCGTTGAAATGTTTGACTTGCGTTGCGAAGTCCAAACGTCATAGATTTAAATTCGTAAAGGCCAAATGGTGTGATTATTGCTGTCTTCTTTGCATCTTCTTTATTTATGGGGATCCAGAAGTACGCCATTTTTAAGTCGAGCTTTGAGAATACTTTCTTGTTCTGAAGCTGATAAGTGAAGTCTTGAATGCGTGGAATCGGGTATCTGTCTGGCTGTGTAACTGCATTGAGACGTCTGTAATCACCACAAACACGTAGTCCTCCATCTTTCTTCTTAACCACATGAAGTGGACTAGCCCATGCACTCATGGACGGCTTGCATATGCCCATCTCCACTAAGCGGTCGAATTCTTCCTTAGCGGCTTTGTACTTGTCGGGCGGGAGAGGGCGCGCGCGTGCGTAGAGTGGCGGGCCGGTTGTTTCGATGTGATGAACGACATCGTGTTTGGCTGGCTGCTTCAGTGACATGGGTCGCAGGACGTCTGGGTACATCTTCAGTATGCCATGGTAGTCTTGATCAGAGCTAATCATGTAGACGGCTTCGGCGGGTGTTGATATTTCGATCGCGTTGATTGATAAATCGGTGACTTTATCAACAAGCTTCTTTCTATGTAGATCGACGAGTAGTTGATAATGTCGAAGAAAGTCGGCGCCCAGTATTGATGTTTTGACGTCTGCGATTATGAAAGTCCACTCGAAGTTGCGCCGCAGGCCAAGATTCAGTTTCAAAGTTTTAATGCCGTACGTTGCAATCGGCGTGTTGTTTGCGGCAAATAATCTGTAGGCGTTATCTTCATTATTCTTGTGTTTTGTTTTTCTTGTTGTCGATGTGGCTGCTAACACGGAGATGTCGGCGCCTGTATCCACGAGGAAACGTTCGTGTGTGTCGCGATCGTGGACGCATAGGCGATTGCTTGCAGTGGGGACATCGACGCTCGCCACCGTCGATGTCGATGTTAGTTTCCGACGTCTTGTGTTGCTTTTCTTGCCTTCTACTGCACGGTGATTCGCATCTTCTTGCTTGATCGCCAAATCGGAAATGGTATTTGCATTCCCATGTTGGATCTCCCGGCTTTATCGCGCGCCCGCGTCGCGTATTGGAATGCGAGCGCGAGCGCAAGCGCATGCGGAAGGGATGGCGATACGGTCGATTATTGTGGCGGCGGAGTTCGGCGACTTCTAGTGTGAGCTTCTCGACTTGATTAGATAACGCTGATAAGAGGTCGGACTGTTGTGGTGCAGCTTGGAATGTTGATGTGGTTGATACGGCTGCGATGTTCTGTCCTTGTGTATATTCTGCCATCTTGTCGGCCATCGTGGCAAGCGTGTCGAGCGGCGATTCTGTGTTAATTGATAACACAACTCGGATCTGTGTAGGCATGTGATTGAGCCACTCGATTTTCAGACCTTCTTCTGTTATCATGCCGCTGCCGAGCTCTCTCATCTTGCGCAGTAGCTGCGATGGCTTCTGATCTCCCAGCTCCAGGCCGCTGATGAGCTTCTGGAAGTTCTTGGCGTCTGAGGTGTCGTACACGGCGAGTAGGCGATCTTTAGCTGCCTTGTATTTTCCTGCTGCCGGCGGGTTGTACAGGATGTCGGTGAGGTGTTGCAGGTCGATCGTCTGTAGTTGTTGCAGCAGGTACGTGAATTTCTGCGTATCGGAGGTGTGCAGCGGATCGACGACAGCTTCGAAGTGGATGAACCATGCTCTCGGTAGTTCTCGCCAGAAGGGAAGAAATCTTGAATGCACGGAGATTCCGGCCAGGCTGGATTCGGTGGTGGCTTGCTCGGCTTTACTTGCAGCTGGATTTTCTGGCGGTGGCTGCGCAGCGGTCTGGGCTTCTTTCTCCAGTGTCATTTTTCCAGCGTCGAGGGTCACCAGTTGTAGCGTGTCGAGTAGTAAGGAGATAATTCAGACTCGGAGATCAGATTTGGAATGATTTTATTTACAATAACTTGAGTATATATACAAAAATAAAACTAAATCTTATTGGCTAAACATGAAACAACGAATAGAAAACCTTAAATAACTACCAATAAAAACATAGGAAGGAAATAACAAATAGGAAAGCTTACATATCTACCAATCAAAACATATATACAAACATACCAAAATATAAACAAATTAGAGGGCCTGCATTTCCTCCAATGAGAGGGAAGCAATACCGCCGGGTTAGAGCCGCGATCACGCCACGGTCTCGCGACTGCTATGCCCCTAGCGGGTCAACGATGCACTCGATCTCCCATAACAGCTTTTGGTAGGTAAAAACATGTTGTGACTTCACTTCGCAAAGTAACTAGGTACATTGCGAAGTGAAGTCACAACATGTTTTTTCATCTCTATATTTTCATATTTATTTATTTTATTTTCCTTTGCCGTCTAACACTCTGTTGCAGAAAGCTCCATTAAAGTTAATGCTTCATTAAATCTAATGCTGTCACTTTTCGTTGTCATGAAATAAAAAGTGACAGCAATAGCTTTAATGACACATTAACTTTCATGGACGTTTCTAGTATTGCTTGCCAAGCAAAACGGTCTGTGTGTATCATTACCGCGTTTTTCTTGTAAATAGGTAATACAATAATAGTGTCGAATTTTGTTGTTGACTCGTGTGAGATTCGATGCTCAAAGATTTTGGCAACAGTATCAATTGCACAATAAATAAAAAATTTCTTTATTGGAAGATACGATTTTTGTAAGTCTCATCTTTTACGCCACTATGTAGGTGTGGATTGTGGGCTATGTCGAAATTTTCCGTTGATCTTCTCTCTAAGTTTTAAATTGGAGCGAATTTCATCTAAATGATAAAACGAATCGTTATCAAGTACATTTTTTTTTTATTCTATTTACAAGTTGTTTAAAATCCATTGGCAGCTCTTCTATGTAGTAAGCAATAGCAAAATTAGCAAGCATGCTTATGTTGAGATTTGGATCATCATCATTATCATCATCATCATCCTGTCGCAGTGCACTGCTGGACATAGGCTGGTTAATAATAGTCACAAGCCTGGAACCAGCTTGTCATAATCGGATGGAAAGAGGGTGTTTAGTGGGTGGTCTCGAGTCCCACACACGGCCGCAGGTCAAGCTAGCCTGCGGTTATAGTGCCAAAAAGCATTCTTCAACGAAAAAAAAGAAAGTACACCTACATTGTTATAAAGACCTTTCCAATTTTCCAAACACTCGCTAATTAAGGATATCGAAGATAATTGATTATTCCAGATAACGCAATAGGTCAAATTTTTCTTTTGATTATGACAAAGGTGCCATTTAAAATTAAAATAACATAAACACGAGTTGAATTTCGATGTAAATTTTGCGATCCAATCAAAGAGTACGATCAAAGTGAAAAATACCCTTCTTATTTCAAGGACACTTGTAATTTCACTTCAAAACCTTTGCCCTTGTTTGGGCAAATGGGTAAAATTAAATATCTTTTGTCTTTGAGCATTTAGGTAAGCCACGTCTGCCGTATGGATCCAAACAGATGGGTGAAAATAGCCACTGATTGGGTACCACGCAACGGACACCGAAGACGTGGTAGGCCAAGGCGAAGATAACGGGATGACTTTATGCCCGAGTGGCAGCAATTAGCACAATGCCGGGAAAAGTGGCAGACGGAAGAGGAGGCCTTTGCTCAGCAGTGGGATCAAAACGAGTGGAAAGAAAAAAAAAATTTAGGGAAGCAGTCCCGAACTAGTCAGGGTACGCTTGCACCACGATCCAGCATTTTACAAGTCTAGTTATTATTACATTGGATTTCCGTAACCCTTAACAGGGAAACCAGACCAACTTGATCATGGCTACACTAAGCTACTAGACTAGGTCAGAGACTCCGTCCGTATGCAGTGGAGATACCTACCTACCTACCGCGCGTACGAACTAAGCCATTTGCTGCATCTATTTTGATACGGACTGCGCGGGAGTGGAACCCTCTGCTCTGCCGGGATCAGTCTTTCCTACACAATATAACTTGGGCTCTTCAAAGCCAGAATTAATCTAGACACGCGGCAGCGTGTCAAGCCAAGTTCAAGCAAAAAGGAAAGGAACGGGCTAGCCAGCGCCAAGTGTATATTTACTCGAACCATTTGGTGGCACTTTTGACCCTTCTATAACTTAATACCTATTTAACGTAAACACATGAAACTACGTGAGTTTAATAAGGTCCATAAGGACACCTAGAAGCCCAAATTTCATGAAGCTAACTCAAACGGTTATAAAGATATGAAGGTCAAAAAGTCGTAAAAATTAGTATTGACTCACTGACTTATAGTAGCAAAACCTAACGTACTTCCAGATGACCTAGAAAGATGAAATTTGGAATCCAGCTTGGTAATTGTGTGTAACCGTAGGAAAAAATCTGAAAGTAGAAAAAAGTTAAAATTTAGGGGGGGAAACACCCCCCCTCCCCCTATTTTTAAACTTTTTTCCATTTTCCGATTTTTCCCTACGGTTACACACAATTATCGATCTGGATTCCAAATTTCATCCTTCTAGGTCATCTGGAAGTGGGTTAGGTTTTGCTACTGGTTAGGGTAGTAAAACCTAACGTACTTCTAGATGATCTAGAAGGATGAAATTTGGAATCCATCTTGGTAATTGTGTGTAACCGTAGGAAAAAATCTGAAAATAGAAAAAAGTTAAAAATTTGGGGGGGAAACCCCCCCCCTCCCCCTATTTTTTAACTTTTTTCCATTTTCCGATTTTTTCCTACGGTCACACACAATTATCGATCTGGATTCCAAATTTCATCCTTCTAGGTCATCTGGAAGTAGGTTAGGTTTTGCTACTATAAGTCAGTCAGTCCTAAACGCGCGCTAAACAACCGGCCAACGCGACGGTGTGTCTTCGGCGGCGCGCGGCACCACATTAAATCTCAATACCTGCCTAGTTTTCTTTACAAAAAGTAATGATATCCCACCAAAAACATAAATGTAAAAAAGGAGAGCCAAGTTCAATACAAAAATTATGTTTGGCTGTGGGCTTCGCCGCAAAAAGAATGGAGATCTATTTGAGTGCCAAGTTCTATGATCTTAAAGTAGGTAAGATTTGACTTGGCCAGTTTTTATCAGATTTAAAATACATAAAATTATATAATATGTTGAATAACTTTATAAAATGACTGATGTAATAAAAACTGGCCAAGTCAAATCTTACCTACTTTAAGATCATAGAACTTGGCACTCAATTAGATCTCCATTCTTTTTGCGGCGAAGCCCACAGCCAAACATAATTTTTGTATTGAACTTGGCTCTCCTTTTTTACATTTATGTTTTTGGTGGGATAGGCTTTTCCTTAGCAAGCGCGCTCCATCGCGCGATTGTGCAGGTTTCCTCACGATGTTTTCCGTCATCGCCGAACTAGTAAATACTCACATACGTAGAAAAATCCATAAGTGCGGATGGATTAGAACCATCGACTTCACGCATGTACTCGTAAAGTGACGTTTCATACCATTACAATATAGGTAAATCGGATATTACAACAGCTACAGAATTTATAATAGTAGGTACCTTCTAACGTGCCACAGCTCTTAAGCACAGAATATATTATCTTAAGTATCTAATAACATTAAATGTTTTTTTGTAATGCCTATTTGAAAGAACCTGGGATCGATTCCCGGGTCGCACTCAGTTTTGGGTTCAATCCTGGGTCAGCCATTGATCTAATACCGATTATTATTTATGTATTACCAACAGGCAGACAGTAACATTTTATGTATAGATAACGTTGTTGCTAGTTTGGTTAATCCATGGCCCAGGATCAAGGTCACACAGTTAAAGTGGGTTCATTTTATGAACGGGACGACGGCTCTATAATTAACAGGAACACAGAAATCGCAATTATATCAACTAAGTATAAGATGTTTACGTAGTTCCAGCGTCTGACGAAGGCGATGGTATAGAGACGATGGATGTGTTCATATTACACAAAATAAATAAATAAAAAGTAAAAAAAATGTTTTTTACAAGTAAACCAAAAATTTAATCATCATCATTAGCCTATATAGGTAAGTACGTTTCCACTGCTGGGACACAGGCCTTATCTCAATTGTGAGATAGTGTGGGTCATACTGTACCGCGCGGGCCTAGTGCGGGTTGGTCTCCACCAATCCGCACTAATAGGCCAGAGTGCTGGAGTATAAAAAGGACAAAAAGGAAATGCCAGCCAATTAACAGTGCCTTCACACTTCGCTGTCTGTTGAGTGTTGTTGCTGTCGCAAGTATCTGTTGCTAGTGATGCTAAGTTACAACGTGAAAGATAGAACAACAGAAACCTTTCGATTTATGTTATTAATGGGAACTTATCATTATTTTTTGATAAAGAGTAGCTTACAACATTTTACAAGGCCTATGTTTGTAGCAAAATTTATAACATCGATAGTTGTAACAGCAGACAGACAGATAGATACCCTGGGATGGGCTGGTTAATAGCTGGAACAGGCCGTCCCATTCGGGTGGAAAAGAGAAACCAGTGGAGTTTATAGTGGGTAGCTGGACGCTTTGTTCCCGAGTCCCACACACGACCACAGGTCTAGATAGCCTGCTGTTATGGTGCCTAAAAGCATTAAAAAAATGCAGATAGACAGAATTGTTTTCCCATTAGGTAATTGACGAGCCGTTTGGTGTTATGGTCGAGATGTCGGCTATTACACCAGAGGTCGCAGGTTCGATCCCCGCACGGTACAAACATTTGTGTGCGTGAACATGTCTGTTTGTATCGGTCTGGGTGTTTCTATGTATAATATGTATGTATTAAAAAAAAGTATATAAGTAATGTTTATCGGTTGTCACTTGTCTGGCACCCATAGCACAAGCTAATGCGTTTGGTAATGAGTTTGGGGCAAGATGGCGCTGTGAGAATTATTTCCAAAGATATTTATTTATTTATTATTAATTAAAAAATAATAAAAAAATAATGTATTTCTATGAATGGACTATCCTTAAACATAAATATAATAAAAGCGAAAATAATATGACATGAGACATGAGTCTCATCCAGCGGAGACATGTTTTACCTCCTTAATTAGCAATCTATGGGGCCAGCTTCTAATCATTCGCCAGAGTGTAATTAGCAAACAACATTATCAATGGCGTAATTAATAATTGCCGCAGCCGTTGTTGCGGCGTGGGCACCGCAATAATGTGAGCCTTGAAGCCTCTTTATAGTCGTAAGAAGATAGTTCAAACTAGAAGCCATAGTTATGTACTAGTTTAAAGCCTTTGAAATGCGTATGGACCCAATGGTGCTATCTTTAATGGTCTTGTGGTTTCGGGCCTGTAAATGTCTTTGAATTAATGCAATAAGTTTAATCGTAGGAGCCTCTTGCTATCTAAGCAGTTCTAAGGAAACCAGACAGTTTTGACACGTGGGGTCCACGCAATGCAAGCTTTGAAGCTTCTTTAGTACTTTATAGTTTAAACTAGAAAGAAACCATATGAAAGTAGATACTAAAGGGTTTTTCAATAAGGACGGGTAGATTTTGGCGGCCTGTGGCAGCCATCCTGTCCCGGTGACATTTGTCAAATCTCCCACTATCATTCAGCCACCCATGCCAAATCACTATGGCAAGTTACATGACTGAACAGCGAGTGCAAGTGGTAAAACTTTGTTATCAAAATGAGTGTTCGTTGGTGCAAACATTATGCATTGCGCCCATGTGGCATCCGCTGTGTGTCAGTGTGGCACGTAGCGCCATCCTCCTGAGTCCATATGGTTCAATTTGGGCCATAAGAAATTGGTTATCATCGTTCTGTAGCGCTCACCGTTGACGGTGACCGCTTCGCCAACGTCGTTTTCGAAAAATTACGCAAAGTTTGCACTTTATTGATAACAAAGTTTTACCACTTGCATGCGCTGTTCAGTCGTGTAACTTGCCATGGTGATTTGGCATAGGTGGCTGAATGATGGACGGAAGATTTGACAAATGTCACCGGGACAGGATGGCCGCCACAGGCCGCCAAAATCTACCCGTCTTTATTGAAAAACCCTTTATATGAGGCGCTATCCTTTGTGGCCTTATGGTTTTAAGGTCTGATAATACAATTCGTATAACTGCAATTAATTAAAATTCTCTGGGCTAGCTCTAGGAACCTTTTCAGAACTCAATTGGGGGATGGCATGGTGTTGGCAGCAGCGGAAAGATCTCTTTATTCGCTGCCAACGTACCCCTGGTGTTACAAGTGTCCATAGGTGATTGGAACCGCTTACCATCTCGCATTTGACAAGAGTGGTGATTAAGCCAGAGCCCATCATTGTGACGATGACTTAATTTCAATGATGGAGGCGTTTGCCCAGCAGTGGGACATTTAATAAGCTGATACTCATAATCCGCAATCGGAGTAGCTTTATAAGCTTTGAGGTTCTAGGGAAGTTGAGACTATGTGTTACTTACTACCTACCATATCACTAGTTAAGTTGTGAGTAGTTGAGTACCCAAGCAAGGCGATGGTACCGTGACGCCAATAAATGTGACGACTAGGTAATTTATTGGTTTCAATTTCATTTCGTTTCGTATGTAACTTTCACGTTGGGCTTGTACATTCGAGCACAAAACTGCTTACTTGACGGTAAAGATGGATGCATTTCGTATAGTTAATTCTTCTACAACTAATACAACTATTTATAATACTAGAGCCAAAAATAAATAATACAATTTAAAAAAAAACATAATTATAGATGTTTAATTGAAAAGTCTTGATAACAACTGATGGATACACTGATATTTAGGTTGTCGAAATAAATCAACGTGTTTTGTCAAAACTTTTTAGATATGTACATTATTTCCTATTTTCGTGTTCAAAATGCAACCTGAATGCAAGGAGACAATTCCAAAAAGTAAATTTTAAACTAATTCATTGAGGTGGGTGCGACTTACACTTTGGAGTTACCCTCTAATCCTACATAATTGAACTCTTTATAGACGAAGCAAAGACAGGATAAAGACTTTTCACTGAAGAGTTCTTTGTTTTGTTTAGACTTAAGCTGCGGCACTTACTGCAATAAGCTGGCTAAGCGTGAAATATCCCATTGTTTTACATTAAAGAAAGTTACAGTCTTACTCTTTAAAAGTTATAATATCGTTTTTACACATTCTTCACCAAACTATCAAAATAACATTGTAATAAAATGAAGACCAAAGATACAGGTTTTCGAATTAGATTAAATGAGACTTGCGAAGAACTTACTGAAAGACATCATCATCAATATGTTAAGCTATTTCTTTAAGATCACCATTGTGACAGGCTTTAATACTTTAACTTTATTTTATAACTGAATCGTTAAATTATTGTATACATATATACAGCATGTAAAAAAAAAGTTAAATCACAATCAAAACACTGCAAGAAAAAACTACCTTGAAGCACAAAATAATAGAAATACCTATTACCAATTTTATCCCCGACTGTCCGCGTAAAGCCTTATATTGTAACATGCATTGCACTGCCAATATCAGGAATTCAGGACTAATTAAAACAGTTTCCTCGATAAGCGACAGCATGGCTAAGAAGGTGATTTACTAATTGCTAGCCAGAAAATTAATTAATAAGTATGTTTTGTATTCGCTTTTCCTTTTTATTTGAATCAGTAGTGGCTTCTTCCACTTTTTGATAAAATTAATAGGTACGTACTTCTATTCTATAAAACTAAATAAGCGAAGTTTATTTGCATTGAAACAGAGCAACAGATTAACGTGAACCTATGCTTGTTTTTTTAATACTAAGAGCGGTTTCGCACTTCGTCTGATCCGAATCCTATCCGTCTCCGTGAAATCACAAGGACCAAGGACTGGATGTGGATAATCACAGCTGTATGGATTAAATCATGATTAGTTACCTACTGTTTCGTACAACTTTTGACATAAAAGGATTACCTAGGTAGGTACGAGTAATTGGACGAATACAACTTCTACTTCGGTAAACTTGAAAATGCCGGATTGTTTCGGTTATAACAATAGCGATAACCAAAGTCAAGAATGCAGTTCTAGCGTTTTTCATGAAAACAAAATAGATGTAGCATTCAAAAGTTTAAAGGATATTTAAAAAAATACGTAGACAAGGTTTGTATAGGTACCTATCACCTTTATCGAAAATCCTATCAAAATAATAGAGGACCTATTACTTTGGGAAATGTCGACGGATTTGGACAATCTGATTCGATACCTTACTTTACTTTTACTTTTTCACGTGTTGGGTCACCCCTTGTGGCATATAAAAACTAAAGTCAACGGGTTGATTTAACTACTGTAGGTAGAAAAATATCAGCCTATCAATGTCTGGGGCCCCTGTGAGATAAGAATTACTTGAGATACCTACCTAATAATAAGATGATTGATATCAAGATTCACTTAGCCTAACAGATTTTGAGTTTGTTAAAGCCATGACGAAGAAAATTCCTGTTTGTCAAAAGAAATGGGCATGCTCGACCGAGACAGAATCACCCTAGGTAGGGTACCTAGGGTGATTCTGTCTCGGTCGAGCAACACAGAAGACTGACAAGTGAGTAGGTATGATATAGCTTTTGCACTTCGTTTGATAAGTGAAAGTGCGGGAGAGCTGGGGGCCTAGACAAATTAACATTTTTACAGCGATAGCGAAATTCGCTAACTTCAAATTGTATGGATTTGACAGGTGCCTTAGAAAAGTCTCGTGGTCAAATTAAACCAGCATCTGGATGATTGATTGCAATTTTTAGTGCAAAGAATTATAGTCACTTTTGTTTTGCCAATGGGGACGCCATTAAAAACCTTAAAACATACAGAGATGGTAAGAAAATTGCATTAAATTATCTCCACGTGTAGGATTGGGGCCCCAGGCATTATGAAAAGGTTTGCGTCCCTTCTCTTCTGCCCAAAATAATAACAATTTTAATAAAGATTACCAAACATTGGGACTGAATTAAAATTTTGTTATTCTTGACGTAATAATTAGGGACATTCTACTGTACATCCCATCATGCCGGCGCCCCATCGTATTTTTGCAAAATTTATGATACGTAGATGAAGAACTACTTATTAGTAAAAAAAATTTAAAAATCACAATTATTACGAAGATAATAATAAACCCCACAATCCTCCTAATCCTCACTATATCGTAAGGCTGCGTCCCCAGTACGCAAACTGTTAGACTGAGTGAGCCGCAAAGTGGCGAACTGATTTTTGAACGTCGCAACCGGTTTTACTGGGAGTCAGCCGCTCACTGAGATAGCGCTGCAAACTGCGTACAGTGAGCGCAAAACTAGCAAACTGTGGACACTTCATTTGTTATATATGGAAAGGCGTACTAAATCGATAAGCCGCAAACTCAGTCTGCCGCTAACAGTTTGCCTACTGGGGACGTAGCCTAAACAATAATATAAAATTGGCACTTTAAGCAAAAGCAAATTATTTTCTAAAGAGCGAAATAAATTGCTATTAGTATCATTCTCTTGATAATATTTTTCCTATTTCTATCGATATCTTGACGATCGTCTTGAATAATTATAATTGTAACTCAACGCCTAACAGCATCTCAGTGTCAAAGGAAACCGAGAGAGCAAAATAGATACCTCAACCGTTACGCTTAAAAACTAAAATATTTCAATGGGATTTGTATATTGTGTAACAATGGGAAATATTTAAGTATATCAAATAAATGATTGCACACCAAAAGTTAGGTTAGGTTAGCAATTAAAAAAAAAAAAAGAAAAAAAAAAAAAAAAGGTTTGCAATTCAAATTTTTTGATGATCATTTCATCTGTAACAATTGATTAAATGTAGGAGTTTTCTTTATAAAGACAAACAATTTATTATAAATAAAGTAAAAAAATATTAAAAAATACAACTAGCATCTATATGTGTAATTATTCGGTTTAAATGTATCAGCCTTTATCTAACTGTTGTGGTAACCAATCACTGCAACAAAACGGCCACGCTTGCCAAACAATCAAAAGTTAATTTAAAAAAAACAATTTTAGTTTTGTACACTGACTCTAGAACCAAATCAGTTCTTTAAAAATATCGTATTATGATAACTTCTGTGGCTTCGCTCGCGTAGTGTGTTGATATTATTATGAAGTACCTAAATAATAAGTATCACAAAATATTAGTAAGATAACCCCTTAGTAGACATCTTAACTTAGGGGTAATCTTACTGGCAGTCTAGTTTATCTAGTATTCTAAAGTAAAAATGCCTGAAGTGTCAAAAAAAAACTTTAACCAATATCTTATCTGTGGTTCAGCTCCATTTTCTTTATTATCATAATAGGATGTCGCAGGTTTCATTACCTTTATTTATGCCAGTACGTTTCCCAGCTTTTTAATCTGCGATCGACGCTTAGCCTGCCCGATGGAGATAATCTATAATGGTCCCATTCCTCTCGTCTCATTTCATTAAACTACTGAATAAATTTATCCTTTCAACTAAATTGCCTATAAGAATTATACTGACTGTTATAATCCTCCACATATGAATGTATAATTTTGCACCTATGAAATTACAGTTATATTTTTATTACACTATAACTAATGCTCTATTTTCGCCCACGGCTCAACTACTGTAATGTAATATGACCGCACAAGTACTTTGAGCTAGAATTCCAAAACCAATACAATATTTTAAGTTTAAAATTGTCAATGGGAATTTTTATAACCCCCTCTGATAACGTAAAATTATTGTAGCATTTAAGTGTAACGGCTTGACTATCCTTCTCAAGGGTGCAGGAATGTGTAATTTTTTTGATAACTTCAACAAAACATTTTGCTACAAAAGGACGTTGACTACGTTCTGTTTATTACTGTGACATTACCAACTGTGCAATGACGACATATTGTTTACGTCTTAATACAAACAAACATCTCTAAACTGTGGGTTGAAATCTGGATTTCAATACTAAGTGCCATTCTCCGCAGATATGTATGTACAGTACATACGTAAAACGAAGCTCCTTACAAAAGGTGTCCTATTGAATTTTAAATCTATCGGTGTATCGTGCAGGAACGAATAATTTTGTCCGATTGCATTTGCGTCAACTGGATGATTTGAATTGAATTGGTACGAAACTATCTTGTGTCATATTTGTACTAATGCTACTAGATTCATGATAAGCCATATTAAATTCTACTTGATTATCATAAAACTACTTAAATGAAATTAAAAAGTCATGGACAATAAATTTAATTATTGTGCGTAAAGAATTATGAGTATAAGGGATATTTCGATATTGCAAGAACCCCTTGTGAAATCCTTCTTAATATTAAAAATGCGAAAGTCTGGATGTTTGGATGTTTAAATGTTTGGATGTTTAGATGTTTGGATGTTTGGATGCTTGGATGTTTGTTACTTAATCACGCCTAAACGGTTGAACGGATTTAGATGAAATTTGGCACACGTATAGTTTATAACCCGGATTAGGTCATAGGCTATAAAATTCCTACGAGAAACGTCTCTGTCCCGCGGGATATTTAAAAAAAGACATAATGCGCGGGTGAAACCGCGGGCGTAAGGCTAGTATAATTATAATAAACTAGCGGGCGCCCGCGGTTTCACCCGCGTGGTTCCCGTTCCCGTGGGAAATGATCAATCAATCAATTCAATTTTTCTCGCCGTAAAAACCATCCTTAAACTCCAACGAACATTTAAAAAAAAAATTGGCCAAATTGGTCCAGGCGTTGTTGAGTTATGCGCTTACCAACACATTTTGCGATTCATTTTTATATTATAGATGCAACACAAAGAAATGTACTATTGTTTTTACAAATTTATAGTAGACCTAACTAAAGACTAGCTTTACATATTCAATTAATCATACAAAATCTATTACACGACTCTATTCCTACCCACTTAAATTCTAACTTAAACAATATCAATTTTCCAAGTTTCCGTGGGTGTAATAATTTCAATTATCATAATCAAAATCTTTGCCGCCACTGTGTAGCGCCCCGTTCCCTATAAAAGGAATCCACCTTTCCTTACTAGTCGTAGTCAACTCCTGTTTCTTCGGGGGTAAGCAAGCGTCCCGGATTTGAATTCGTTCAGTTTTTGAATATCTATAATAGTGTTCGTTCGATTGTGTTGGCTGGTTGTAAAAGTGGTTTTAAAAGGTAAGAGACAGAACTGTTTTTTTTTATTTTGTTTGAATTTTTTAATTATTTTCAGCATTTTAATAGTTTATGTTGGGTTTTAATATTTTTCTAGACGTAGATAGGGCCAGTTCACAACTGTCTGATAAGTGTCTGTTAATTTATTTGTCATCTATCACTTTTGTCATAATATGTCTTATAACATGTGTCTTTTAAAATTAACAAAAGGGCATCTTTGACGTATATACCTATAAATTTCCCTATGGCCATTAGTGCATAAAATAATTATATGTTATTTTTTACAGATTTAAAATTAATTGAGTCTTCAGTTATCAATAAAATTTATAGTTTCTTATAAATTGCATAGATTCTCCTAAGTGCATACTCGTAAAGTGCTGCATGCATAGACGTGTGTTTAAATGTACTCAAGTGAGATACAAATGTATTAGCTCCCACCATCGCTCTACATTTATTTTGCATAAATTTAGTGTTCAGGAATATTTTTAATTTTATATTTATTTATTTATTTATATTTATTATACCAGATCAGTTGGCAGACAGGCACGCAGCCCACCTGATGGAAAGCGGTCACTGCGGCCTATCCCATTGAGGGACGCTTTACTAGTAAGCGTCGCTTAGTAAGCTGCCAGACTGTAGGCTCATCTGCTCTTCGAGCCTTTGATTTCAAGTGCACTGGCTTCCACATTAATATTGTTGGAACGCAGCCAAAGCTGTTATGGCGGCAGATTTCATCTGTGGGGGTGGTAGCACAGATTACTAAATAGTTAGTGGTAGCTAGCCAGTCGGGTTCTGAAAAAGCCCTACCACCAACCAGCCAGACCCAAGGCGGGAATCAAACCCACGACTTCCGTGTTTTATACCCGAGCGTCTGAGCCACTTTTCCACGGAGGATATCTACTACTCTCTATTTTACCTGATTTAATTTTATTTTTTGAGATCCGAGTGTATCAGCCGAGAGTATGAAACGGTCAATGTTTTGAAACTCAGCACGCAACTATGGTGCATTATTTTACTACTAGTTCCGTGGTGCACGGTGACGGAAAACATCGTGGGAAACATGCACAGTCGAAGCTGTGAAGCCATTCAATTGGTCTGGTCCCTGTTAAGGGTTACGGAGATCAGATGGCTCCAATGCAATGTTATACATATCTCCATTTGCCAAGTCCTGGATCATGGTACAGACCTGCCCCCCTAGACAAGCGGCATTTATGACGTTCGTTCGTTATAGCTCAATTTGCGATAGCGAATGTCAAATCCATACAAATTGGACTTAGCGAAATTCGCCAGCTATGAAGCGATGACGTCTTGTCTAAGCCCCCTGACGAGTTGGGAACGAAACTTTTGGAGAAAAAATATTTATTATCTATTTTATCTGCACAGGCATTTTGTTAACGCTTTCCCCAATAAACAATGTTCTATCGTCGAAAGAAAGAAAAAGAGCATTTGTAAGCTATCATATTCAATCACCTTCGTGAAGATAAGTGCATTATTTATTTATTTCTAGACTGATTTGGTGCTATGATCGAGAAATCGACTATTTCACCAGAGGTCGCGGATTTAATCTCGCACGGTGCAAACATTTTTGTGCGTGAAAATATCTGTTTGTATTGATCTATAATAGGTTTTTCTAGGCGTTTTCAAAAAAATAATAATTAATGATTGTTCAATTTCTGTTTAATCCATATTTCGAGTTATGATTAGTTTAGTGCCGACTTGGGATTTGAACCCAGGACTCCTGGCGAAGCCAGTGCTTTAAAGTTCGACCTACTAGCTACTTCACCACGGAGGCAGATAATATTTATTGTGTAAGATTAAAAAAAAGTTTTTGTAATTTATATTTTTAAAATAAAACACATATTATAATTTTGCAAGTCCAAACTATAACTCTTAAGTACTTGTGATCTTACAAAAGAACTATCGAGACTCTCGACTTTTCCCCTGTAACCATCTTCCTGCATAATAAAATTAATATTTGGCAGTTTTGGCACCAAACCACTCCTCTAAACACTGACAAAAGACAGAAATGGGCAACAAAACAAAACCTCTTGTTTTCAAATTAAAACGAAAAGAATAATATAAAGAATCCTAATATCACGGAGATGAATCAGCAAACAATTTTCAGGTCAGCGGTTAAAGGAACAAACAATATACTGATACAAATATGTCTGTTGGTCCCGTGGTAATTATTAGCGAGACAAGAAGGGAAAAGTGGTGAAAACTCACACGAGATGGCAATAAAATTGTTAAGCCTATGTTATAGGCTTAAACATTGTCATAGCAATGCAATTTATAAGTATAATATGCATTGCTATAGAAAAAACGTTACTTATAATTTATAAGATATTTGCTAACTAGATTTAATAGAGCTCTTTTTTCCCAGTAGACTCTACTGAGTATAAAATGCGTTTAAGCACCAAAACAGTAGGCTAGCATAACCTGCGACTGTGTGTGGGATTTGGGACCAATACTTACGTAATAACTATTTAGTAATCTGTGTTAAAGCGTCCCACTACTTACTAAACTCCTCCGGTTTTCTCTAACGCCCGAAGAGAGACTAGCTGGTGCCCCCTTGTGGTGTGTGTCTAGCCCAAGATCAAGCAAGACCAAGAGCCCCTGTGTTCATAAAATAAACATAATTATTCTGAATTTATGGTCACCAATTAAGGCTACGCTTAAGTTTAGGTGGACTACAATCCTTTCAACTCACAAATGTTCAAAAAATTGTTCGAATCTACTGCACTTTTTACGTCGAAGTTGCGGACATTAATTAGTACAAAAAGTGCACATTACAACTTCTGCAATTAAACTAATCATCAATCAGTCTCAGAAAATGTTAAGTCAGGTTTCTCCCGTAAGGAGACGGCGAATGATAATTTAGTAAAATACTAGCTTTCTACCAGGGACTACGTGGACTATACGACGCTATCCCGTAGGAATGTGATATTATTACAAGCCTGGTACAATTGATGGAGATAGTGGGAAAATAATTCCCACTTTCCCCATTACTCATTAGTCATTTTACTAGTGGTACTTCTACAAAATGACTAATGGGGATAGTGAGACCATAATCGATTGTAAAATATTCCCACTATCTCCATGGATCAAGAAAATGGGGATAGTGGGATGTATCGATACAAGCCTAAGATATCGCTCTCCAGTTCCCAAACTATCCCTGTACCACAGATAAAATATTACTAGTAACGTGAAAGAATGACAAACTAAAACAGTTCTATTTGTCTTATCCCTTGGGAACTACGCATTATTCCGGGATAAAAGAAGCCTTTTCTTTCCAAGGTCTAGTTTATTGTTAGTACCAATCATCAAAATCGATTTAGTGGTAAAGGAATGAAAGCTTAACAGACTGACAAAGATAAAGGGTTACTTTGGCATTTATAATACTAGCCTTCTGCCCGCGGTTTCACCCGCGCGTAATCTCTTTTTTCAAATATCCCCCCTTCCTCCCACATTTCCAGGATCAAAGTACCCTATGTTCACCGGGGATAGTGAATCATTCCAACGTGAAAGAATTATTCAAATCGGTTTAGTAGTTTCAAAATTGTTATTCCCGCGGGAATGAGACGTTTCCCGTAGGAATTTTATAGCCTATGTCCTATTCCGTGTTATAAACTATACGTGTGCCAAATTTCATCTAAATCCGTTCAGCCGTTTAGGCGTGATTGAGTAACAAACATCCAAACATCTAAACATCCAAACATCCAGACTTTCGCATTTATAATATTAAGTAGGATTAGTAAGTATAGATCATTAGAGACGAACCTCTCCCCTTTCGTTTCCGTAAATAGATATTCGTGATTTTTCCCGTGTGTCCCGTAATTACAATGGATTATCGTGCCATCCGAGACCTCAAAGGTAAGTAGTGTAATTACAAGACTTAAGTCTCGAGTTCTTTTGTTAGTCGTCTAGATACTTTTGTTTATTTCATCAGTGCTAGTAGTCCTGTAGCATAGGATCTGTATGATCTGTATTGTTTAAAAACCAAAAAACTCCCAAATTACTTTAACCAATAAAAACTTCAAAACCTACGGGAAATTTGAAAGTTTGCAAGCGTCGAATAGAGATAATTTCAAAGTTTTTTCTATATGATTTAGGGATTATATTTTTACTTGTGCTGTGATTTACTGTTATATTTTGTTATGTGATTATCGTTTAATGTGAATCACCCTATATATAGGATTCACCGCTCATGCTGTGAGATAATTAACGGCCCCTAATAGTGTAAAAACATGTGGCATAAATTGTCTCCAACATTATTTTTATAATATTTTAACAATAATATCTTGACCGTCAGTCGAATGCAGCAGATATCCCTAAATCCTTCCATTTCCCTTTAAGGTATACAGAACTTTTAAGATTTATTAGTGGTTTCTGATGTTTACTCTTAAGATTTTAGCTCCATCCAAAAACTTTTGTCACCTATGAGCAGAGTTTGCGACAGGGTCGGATTAAGGGTTTCACGCAAGAAATATTTATAAATAATTTTCCTTTCGTAATTTAATTTGACACACCTATAAATTAAATGCATAAATTAGTTTTTTTTAATAAACCTGGTTTTTAAATATCAATGCACTTTAACTAACTTGGCCATCGCGTCGTGGTAAAATCCCGTGGTAAAATCGATTTAACTCCGGAAATCACTTCGATCAATCTGTTCCAGACTTTGTCGTTTATTATTCAAGGAAAAGTGTTTTGAAGTAATTTTAGGAAAAAATACATCTGCATGATGAGATAGTTTTAGAAAAGATCGGTTTTGTATGAAAACTTTGATAGTATTATAGATTAGCATTGACTGGGATTATAAGAACGGGAACGGTTGAAAAAAAAACGTATGCATTCTAATTATTAATCAAACGATTTATTTATGTCTGAAGGTACCTATTTAAACGATATCATAGTGTATACTGGCCCTATGGCTCTTTGGTAGAGACCTTGAACATAGCACAGGTGCACCCCTAGGCCCCTACTCCCTCACTTTCATAACAACCTTTGTCAGCCTGATATGACCGAAGAGAGATAAGGCGCAGGACCAACGGTTTACCTGCTTTCCTAGGCACAGCGGTGTTTTTAGACCGCCAGCTTCCAGACTCCAAATTGTGGCAATTTTCTGAACAGAAGAACCTAATTTCTTTTTTTTTTTGGTGCGGACTGGGAATTGAACCTTGGACTTCTGGCGCTTAAGTGGACCTATAACTCTGCACCACGAAGGCAGTCAAAATGGTGGTGTATTTCACTTTCCAAATTAATACATAAATCGCTTTATTCCCGAGTCCCACACACGGCCGCAGGTCTCGCTAGCCTGCGGTTGTGGTACGGTCAACGGCACATCACAGTAAACACTTGTAGTTCGATAATAGCACTTATGTGCCCGACATAAGAGTGGTGGTACAAAGTCCAAAGTGTATAGTCTGACGTGCTTTTGACTGTACTTAAACGCAGTTTCCTTCACAAAAAAAGGTTAGTTTTCTTGACATATTCCATTTTTCTCCTTTTTTTTTCATTTTTTCATTTCCTAAAAAGTAGGTATTGTTTGACCTGTTTAGTCGCAGGACAGGATTAGCACCATAAAGGAGCCTCAAATAAAAAAGTGGGTGTATTAATATTATGTTACTGTGGGGAAATGAAGATACAAAACAAACAAATTATTATGAAAACTATTGTTTGACAAGACGTGCATATTATTTACTTTACATATTAATGTATATTAATGGCACGTTTGGGTCGAGGAATTGTTTAGTGTTATATCTGAGAATCTGGCTATAGTCTTGGGGTTATAAGTTCAATTCCCGGGTTGGGTATTGTGGTCGATTTAACAAACATTTAGCTACATTCCTGGATCGCTGTCTCTGAAATACTCTGAATAAGCTACCAATTCATTAACATAATTATTTCTTTACTTTAAGTTTGTTATTCTTTTTTACTTAATATTGATTATTCAATCTTTGTATTTTCCAATTTATGATTTGGTAAGAAATTTGGTAGGATTTAATAAGAAAAATTGTAAGAAACGTTCATAATTGCTAAGTTTTTGTAATTGTGATTCCCAAGTTAGCTCCAATTTGATTTTTTGTTTTATTAGTTTTTATTTAATATGTAACTGCCAGAGAAATATGCACATTTAAGGGTAAGCCTGACGCTGACGCTTCTCCAAATAGAATAGGGCATAGGCATTAGTGATAGACCTATTTTATTGGGGATATGTTCAATAGGAAGCAAGTTCAATATACTTATACAGTCACGCTCCCCTGATTTTTGCGTTGTAAAGCATATTGCATTTTATTCATGACTAGCCTTCCGCCCGCGCGTAATTTCTTTTTTCAAATATACCCCCTTCCCCCCACATTTCCGGGATCAAAAGAACCCTATGTCACCCGGGAATAGTACTTAGCTTTACAACAGTGGAAAAATTATTAAGCAGTTTCGAAACCTATTCAATACAAATAAACAAACTATCAAAATTTCTCTTTATAATATTAGTTTAGATTATATTTTCGGTATATCTGACAGACAAATTATTTCAGAAACTTATCTAGCAGTGGCCAACCTTTCCTTTCCCTAAAAGTAGTTATGACCGGACTTCATTACCTGTGTCACTACACAGTATATGGTTTGTAAAACTGTCCCCGTGTCCCTTGTTGTCATCTGTAAGTGTATTAAGCCTGGCTATTAAACTCAGGCGGAGCTTCCCTTTCTCCGGCCCTGTTAATAACTGCCATTGTTGCACCTCGGAACTAGGTAAACAGGTGTCTTGCAGCTTTTGAGGGAGACAGCTTTAAGTGGCGTTTCAATTACAATTACCATTGAATGATCAAGATAGATTAATAGAGCTGTGGTATAGTCGTGGTATGAAAAGTGGCGTCGCGGGTCGATGGTTCGAATCTGAGCTGGCACCTGTTTGATTTTTCAATGTGTATATTTAATGGAATGGCTGTGTAGCCATGGTCCAATGTTTCTAGTTCCCGGGGTTTTCTGTTAATTAAGGAAAGAAAGAAAGATTTTTTTTTAATTCAAGGTTATCAAATTGGAGCAGATAGCAGTTGCTCCAATGTGGAGGAACTGCTGAACTGGAGTGATGCATTTGTGCAATTTTGAATTATGATGTAAAAACTTTTCCAACAACTTTTACTTTTTGTGCTTTTACTTACAAGCGATATAAGCTAATGCTTCTATACAGTCAATATTACACCTGGAATGGAGTTCATAAAACTTACACATATGCTACAGGGGCGAACTAACGACTTCTCGTGTGGGCAGAGATGTTTCCCTGTGATCCCTTTTGCGATTGTGCCTTCTTTCGACGTCACCACTCTGAAATGCATGTAAGCAAGCACTTTGCATAAAGCAAGCTAATTAGACTAACTAAACATAAACACACACGTGGATACAATCCTTCCCTCTGCCTTTATATAAAACTTTCTTCTCTCTTTCTTGTTACGCAATCACGCCTAAACTACCGAACTGATTTTGATGAAATTTGGAACAGACCCACTACAGTCTACACTAGACTTTCTATCCCGGGATAATTACCGCCTCCGTGGGACAGTGGCTAAGCAGCTCGGGTATAAAACCCAGAAGTCGTGGGTTTAAATCCCGCTTTGGGTCTGGTTGGTGGTAGGACTTTTTTAGAGTCCGACGGGCTAGCTACCACCCCCTCAAGAGAAATATGCCGTAACAGCTCTGGCTGTGTTCCGGTTAATACGTGCGAGGGTGGAAGAGTCGGTTAAAACAAATAACCACAGTAAATATTCTAACCTAACCCATAATCAAAGATTAACAAACTTATTGATTAGCAAAGTTGAACCGCTTATCATCGACTCTTCGATAGTAAAAGCTGTTTATAATAATCCTACTACGCACTAAACGTGGCTTGATTAAACATCTCAGGTTTATAGACCATCAAAAATGCATGTATACAGGGATTGCATACTTCGGTACATTTAGTTTTATATCTGTTGGATAATAGGAAAGTGATAGAAGTATAGATTGTGGCACGGTTAATAATAGTATGAAATTGCCGTTTCATAGTAAGTAGCTGCTAAGGTGTATATAGACACTTTTTGCGTCCACTTAGATACAATGTTACAAAGGTGGGCCATGTCGACAAAAAATAAGTGTATGTCTGTGCAGGGACTGATACTTTCATGTGAGATTTTGGAGTAAAATTATCACAAAAGTTTAAAAAAAGTGCAACATTCGACTTTCGTCTTTTAACTGCATTTATTTAGCTTAAACCGGAAAGAAGAATTCATGAGTGGTAAGCGAGGTGATTTAGCCAGTACGAATAGTTGTGACCACAGAACAAGAAAACTACTTTTCTTGTTGGTGTAGTGACGATACGCCTAATTTTGACTGACCTTTTACTTGTATTTTTCAAGATCCCAAACTTCCTGTGTTCGTAATATAAGATTAGAATGCAATCTAAATGGCTGGGTAAAAAGGGAATGCTTTCCCTGTCTCTCGGCGGAAATGACAATCGATGCGCCCTTCTAGACAGGTTGACTGGGTCACGAGCACAGAGTACTTTTTTAAATAGGAAAGTCACGAGTAAGCTGCTAGTTTTATGCAAGATGGTTAATAAACATTACTGGGATATCAGTTATTTACTATTTCATTTGTACATTATACCGATTATTTATTTTTTGCTTAGCAGGTGTGTCTTCATAAACAATAAATTGTATTATTAATACTTTTAAATTTTGTTTTGTCGCACCCATTATTTAAACTTTGGTTAGCTTGGAGCTAAAAGGCGCTGTTTGTGAAAATGATCAGAATTTATTTTGTTTATTTAATTAACTTTTTTCTTTGTAGGTATTAAAAAAAAAAAACAGGATTTAAGGTTTTACGCTTTCAGCTGTTTCTCCTACTAGTTCTTATTCCGAAAAAATATCTCATTCCTCTGGGATCACGTTTACACGGGCGAAGCCGCCGGCGAAAGCTAGTTTTAAAATACGTACGCCCGTATACCGAATATAAAGTGGGTAAAGATCCGTGGGAGAAGATTAGCTAATTAATTACAGACTAGTTTCAAAGTTCGTTCTTTCTACCATTTCCACTCTAGCTATCTACTAATAACTATGTTATAATAAATTAACCCGTAAGTGACAAGGATTGCGAGGTCATATATTATGATTATCATATGACAGGACCTTACCTTACAAGTTTCTTATCTACGTTTGTCCCTAACCGTAAGGGGCAGGAATGGGCTTAGATAGGCTCTTATTGCTTTAGCCCAAAAGTTCCTTAATAAAATGGCAACATTGTCTACCTTTCTCTGTAACTTAAACGATGTCACGTTTCAGGGAATGTCACGTTTACATTGGTCATTTCTATGCATGATAACTAAACTTGATCGGATCACCATACACAGTTTTAACTGTGCAGGTTGTTACAATGTTATCTGTCACCGCCGAGCTCGTGGTAAATACGCACTTAAAAAAATCCAAAGGTTTAAATAAATAAATAATAATAATAAGCCGTCTAGCCCCAAACTAAGCATAGCTTGTAGGTACTATGGTTGCTAGACAACGGATAAACATAACATAAATACTTTTTTTTGTAAATACATACATATTATACCTACATGAGTCATATTCAAAATTTTTGTACATATTTTACAATGGTTACCGTCTTTAGGATTATCTCGATAATTTTTACTAAAAATATTTTGAATGTGGTTTGAATTGTATAAAGACATGCTAAACTAAACAATTCATTTTAAAACTGAGCTATTTTTCAATAAATTCCAGTGAAAAATACAATTTTGTTTCATAAAAATGACAAAATTTATGACAAAAATCAGTGTCCTCAATATTCTCTAACTTTTAAAAATTAATTTTACTAAAAATGTGCAATTATTCTGCTGACCGAAATGAACTATACAAATTAAAAATGATTGAACCCATTAATTTAATGCTTTTTAATTAATAAATTACTTAAATAACTATAAAGAAGAGCATATAACTATTTGTCCTAACCAATCGAACCATTTCCTGACACCCATTTAATGACGCAAATTTAAACTTTTGCTTCATAACAGAACCGTGGTAGCTATACGATATTGAAAGTGGCAACCCTGGCTTGTGCCATAGACAAATTGATATACTGCCGTTAAATTTGTTTTCGTGACAATACGTGTTTTGACCGTGTGTTCGGGGTGTGGACAAAAAAGTTACCTCTTTACTGACGCTGTTGGATTGCGGAAAAAGTGAGTAAAAAACATGTTTCGTATTGCTTTACATAAGAAATATACCATTTTATGAAATAATATCATTCGTAAGGTAATAATTCAACAATTTGACAAGTTATTCTAAAATTAAGGTTATGGAACCTCAATTTCCTGATACAATTTCTTGACTTTCTAACGTCAGTAAATTGTAAATCATGGTAAGGCTAAGTTCATAATGCAAATAATGAGCTGACGTCAGCTGTACGGCGTCATTTAAAAAAAAATTTTTTCGTTTTTTCGGATAAAAATTTATTAGCCTATTTAGTACTTTTGACCTGACCCTTTTTCAAAAACCAGCCTATTTGGTCGTGACACGTCTTTCTAGGCCTTCCCTTTTCAACGTTTCCTTTCACACTTCCGCTATAACATATAATTCTTTTACTTTCACTCATCCTCTCGAAATCCGCCGATCCATCTAAGGATACCCTTCTCAATGCCGTGTCACTACATCTTCTTCTGAAAAAAAAAGTATAATTCTATTTCAAATAAAAATAATAATACTAACTAAGCAATCATATTTATTTTTTGAACTTTTAGATGCCGTTGACTGGTGAAGAGCGCCAAAAACGCTACATAGAACGTTTGAAGATAGAACAACCAGAAAACTATGAAGAAAAAAGTCTTTAAATACAAAAGATTATTGATGACAAATTATGAAGTATTTTTATTATTCAAGACACACCTTTACATTTACCATTTCCTAACATTTCTTGATAATACCTTTTCCTGACTATTTCTTGACGTACACTTTTTTTGGATATGACTCACATAGAAACACCCAGACCGATACAAACAAACATGTTTCATGCACACAAATGTTTGTACCTTGCGGGGATCGAACCCGCGACCCTTGGTGTAATAGCCGACTTCTCGACCATTACACCAAACGGCTCGTCGTTTGAAGGATCCACCTCACGCATGTGGCTATTCCTGTGGGCTATTCAATATGGTCATATGTGGTCACTTAGCTATCACAGCACTGGCCACTGCACGCTTGCATACCATATCTATGCATTCCATAATGATTATATTAGAAAAATCTACAGATTTTAAGACTCGACGACCTTTTTTTACCTACTGCTACCAAAGCTATTTTTATTAAATATCTTCCTACATTTTCCCAAGTAAACGTCTGTAAACGGTTTCGTGTTTTGTTTACCAATTACGAGCATCGACATTTATCTTTCGCCAATTTGAATGTAAACAGTGATCTTATTATGCCCAAGATTTATTCATGTATTGTAAGGCTAGCTCGTGTGCCTTGGGGAGATAATTTTCTAGGTTCGATATGTACTTTACTGGTTTTTTGTAATTTATAAAGGTCAGGATTTCTTTAACCTTATCCCACGCTGAGTGTGGTTGGCGCAAAATTTTCTTTCTTATGCAAATTATTTTATGATCATGACATGTTTTCTGCCACTTCTTAAATATGAGGCATCCGGCATAGGTATACGCAACTGAAGTGACGATTGACCGCCTCCGTAGAACAGTGGCTAAGCCGTTTGGGTATAAAACCTGTAAATCGCGGGTTCGATTCCCGCCTTGGATCTGGTTAGTGGCAGGACTTTTTCAGAGTCCGACTGGCCAGCTTCCAACTCAATGAGTGTAATCTGTCGCTATAACAAATTGGCTATGATCTGTCCGGCAATCATAATGTGGGAGCCAGTACACTACAAATCAAAGGCTCGAAGATTATTCGAGCCTAGTGTGGCAGCTCATAGAACGACTCTTCATGGCGAACAGTCCCTTAATGGCCGCAGTGGCCAGTTATCATCAGGTGGAGCTTGTCTGGCAACTGATCTAGCATGAAAATCTCCTTTTTCCATTTTGTTTCGGCTTAGATTCTCCCAATGGAGAAGGCCCTAATGGCCACTTACTATCGGGTGGACAGCTTTATCTACCAACTGATCCATCATATCATAACCAAACTCAATATAGCATGTTTATGCTACAACTCGTTCAACTACATAACAAATTCGTTTTTGTTCCAGACAAAATGGTGCCCAACATAACCGTCGTGCTCATCGCCGTGACGCTGACTTCGGTGGCCGCTCAGACGTTCCAGTACTCCCGAGGGTGGACCAACGGCAAGCGCGACGGGAAGGACCTCAAGCTGGCCAGCGGCCTCGAGCGGATCCTCAGTCCCTGCCAGATGAACAAGCTCAAGTACCTGCTGGAGGGGAAGCCGCTTACGGAGAGGGTGGGGATTGTTACTAATATTGCTTAGAAGTTACCTTTCTTCGGTCGTGTGAGACTGCTGCACGTGTTACGAGACTGAGGGAATAGGGAGTGCACCTGTGCTTTGCGCACTTATTTGTATAAAAAAAAATTGTTGTACTTAGTTGTAGTTGGTTGATCGTTAGAATTGTGTAACAAGTTGGTAAAGGACCTACAATTTACTTTTAGTATCAACAGTTACCATTACAGGCATGTAATATAAATAATACAAAATCGACCTCCGTTGTGCAGTGGCTGTAAGTTGTTCAAATCCAGGGTCGGACCAAAAACTTGGATAAACCCAAGTACACTGTGGCGTTTAAGCCATTGTAATTAGGGCTTCCAAATCCGTAATTACGTAATTACGCAAATACGTAATTAGGGGTAAATTGTGGCATTTTAAAAAGTACTTAACTGAATGCACGAATTACGGTATTACGTAAATTATTTTTTTACAAAAATTACATATGCAAATTGAATAACATGTCTGGGCAACACTTACTATTATGAAATTATCTAAAGCGAAGAAGTAATTCCCCGTCTGTAACTTATTTTGTTGATTCCTTGTGGACAAGTGAATTTAGTTTATCAGCAATAAAAAATAAGGTTCATTATTGAGCGGTTTTCAAAAGAAGGAAATTCCCTTAATTGCGTCAATTGCCTAATTAAGTTGCTTAATTGGTTGTTGTACAGTCACCAGCACATCAGACTACCCTAATCTGTCAAAATTCTACAACCAATTTTCAGCTTTATTCACTTTACATAGAGTTCTCTTTAAATTGGGATTTTTTGACAGATTAGGGTAGGTTGATCTGCTGCCGTCCGTACATTCGTCACAAAGTTAATTCGTCACATTTTTAAATCTCCATACATTCAAAGTAAATTCGTCACATGCATTAAAAAAATATGTGTTAATTCGTCATAGGTAGGTAAGGATATAGCTACGTGCGTGTGGTCTAAGTAACTGAAAAAGAAATTAAAGGGAATTCCTACGATTTGTATGTTCAAGAAAGTACACCTTAAACGGACTCGTAAAAATTAGGTCTCATTGTGCGATTGACATTTTGTGTTGAATGAATGTAATTAAGTAAGTGTATTTACGAAATTGGTGTAGGCGATTTAGAAATTTTTTAACAGCCGCTTACAATTATTTGCTCTTGATCATACCCACCAGTTTAAATGCTAAGCGGGCTTTCTCATCTGCTGGTATTTTTGCAATAATTAAGAAGCTCCTAAAAGGCGATCAGACCTTTTTTTATACTAGGTCAGTTGGCAGACAGGCTCGCAGCCTACCTGATGATAAGCGGTCATTGCGATCTATTCCATTGAGGGACACTTTACCAGAAAGCATCGCTCAACGTGCTGCTAGATTGTAGGCTCCTCTGATCTTCGAGCCTTAGATTTTAAGGCTACTGGCTCCCACATTAATATTGCCGGACACAGCCAGAGCTGTTATGGCGGCAAATTAAAATTTATCGTTATTCTTGAAATCACATCATCAACAAAATCCAAAAATATCATCAAATAATGGTTTGTTTATAATAATTGTTTTTTGACAAACATAACAATGTCATTGTTGATGATGTGATTTCATTAATAAAAAGAATTTAGGGTCTGAAGTTCTGAACTCTGATCGCCTACGGTGCTTCTCAATTGATTGTATGTTTTCAATTTTAAATCTTTTCAATGAATTTTGACTTTAGTATAAAATGATATAATTCTTTAATTACAGACATTTAAAAAGTCAAGCCAGAAGAATACATAAGTACATTAATTTAGTCGTTTTTCATAAAATACATCAATTACGTAATTATTACGTAATTCCGTAACTGACCCGTAAAATGCGTAACCAGTTACGTAATTGATATTTCCGTAATTTTGGAAGCCCTAATTGTAATCAACAGATGTTTCACGTTTTTTATATATATTTTTTTCTTTTCAGTTATTCACCCCATGCGACTACTACGAAGAAGATCTAGACAACCAGTCCAAAAGATATAAAGCTGAACGCAGCCAAGACCCCCTGTTTGAAGCCTTCCAGTGAATCCCGCAACCATGTGCCACACTTGCTTTGATTACACCGTAATCTAGTTTAGGTTATCAAGGACCACTTACTAATGTAATTCTTGCTTTAATTACCTACTGATTACATAAATTACGTTGTAACGTTCACACCTGTTACCTTGATGGTATTGGATGTGTTATTTGAGAAGATTTTTTGGGGTTGATACAATGCACAGTGTAATAAAACGCCTCTCTATGATACAATGTAATTTGTAATGCATAATTGGCTGGATTTATGCATTACTTTTAATCAAATCAGATATTGTTATTTTATTAAGTGTTTTTCTCTGAAACGAAAGATTCTGTTAATATTAGGAAATACCTATCTGCTATTTATATTACCAGTTCCAGTTTATCTTTCTTGTTTACAGAAACTTGTTTTAATTTCCGAAGGCGAGAAATAGCATTTAATTAATTAATCGCAAAATATTTATTAAGTAAACTACTCTTGGAAAAGTATCCAGACGAGATGGAACCTTATTAAAAAAATCTATAAAAATTACTTGTAAATTCTAGTCAATTCATTTTTTTTTTGTTAGTTTCGAGATATTAAAATAATTGTAAAATATTGAATAATAATATAATATACTGTCAGAGTTATTAGTTTGTACGTTTTAATAATATTACAGTATCTTATGAAGTGCTATTAAAAATGTTGACAACAAAATGTGAATTGGGTCATTATTAAAATCTGATTACATGGATGATTTTTTTACTTTCCTTTTCTTTAGTAACCTGGTATTTTTTTTATTTAATATAGGTGAGAATATAAGTAATTTTTAATTAATAAATAGCGCCAAATACTCAAAAATATACCACACAATGGCAGATTCAAGATAGAGCTAAGGGTCGAAAACTAGTCTACACCTACTTCAAGCGATATTGTTTTTTTGATCATAGTAACAAAACAAAATATAGAATGACTAGTGTTTAATAAAACAGGTTTACCTACTATCGATGCAGTTTAGTACCGATACCGACCTTACAGCAATACCAACGCTTTTATTGTGGCGAGCTAAGTAGGTAGGTACTTTAGCTTTTTACTATAGCTTGTAGTCAATTTAAAAGTATCTGAGGAAACCCTGGAATTGTTGAATTCGAATTTTAGACATGATTTATTAGTTCTATACAGTAGGTATATAGAACTGCATAGGTAATTTTCAACTTTTTTTTGCCTCATCAGTTGGCAAACAGGCATGCAGCAGATCTGATATAAGTAACTACTTAAGTAAGTAGCGGCCACTGCAGCATATTTAATTGCAAAACACTTAACCAGAAAGCTTTCAACACTGTTGGCTCCCTTGATCTTTAAGCCTTTGATTTTATGTAAACATTGACTCATTCTAATATTGCTGGAATTTGCGGGGTTAGTAGTCGATTCGCACGAAAATAATTCGCACGAAAGTGCGAATCGACAACTTTCAAAAATAACATTATTTTTAGTAGTCGATTCGCCCGAATGAATTTTGATCGCGTGCGAGTCGACCCCTTTAAGAATTGGTAGTAGGCGATTCGCACTTTTGCAATATTATGTGCATAAAAAAAGAACAAAGTACAGTCGTGTAAAGGGAAATCTTTATAATAATATTAACCTATTCGCTGTCTATATACCTTACAGCATACAGAATCAATTAAATTTCAAATGTTATATTTTTTCGGACAGGGAACATGTTAAATTATAAACTAATATCATTAAGCGTTAAATTATATTTGATAACTTTAATTTTAAAAATGACACCAAAAATTAGAAACGAATATGTATAAACGTATTACGTAAAGCATTACACGCTTAAGTACCTCGGAGCAATACCTTAAAGAGAGCCCCGTTAAACTTACACAATTTCGCTTGCATTTTTACTATGCAAGTTGACATTATTTGCTTATTTCTATAATTTTTCCAATTAGAATATACATGTATCTTACATCGTTCTAAAGTTCGCGTTAATTCTAATTAGAAAACATAACTTACATATTGATTACAACAATTTTTGTTATTAGAATCTTATCTCTACGTAAAAAGTTCTTCTTACAAAACTATGATTCTTACACATTCTATGCTTAATACCTATTACAGTTCTTGCGTAACTAATTGGATTTAAATTTATTTCACTTATTTACAATAAATCCTACGTAACAAAATAAAATTTAACCTAGTATAAGCATAAATTGAGATTTTGTCTCCGCTGTCCTTAACACGTTTCTAATTTTTGGTGTCATTTTAATATTAAAGTGTTCAAATATAATTTAACGCTTAATGATATTAGTTTATAATTTAACATGTTTCCTGTCCGAAAAAAATATAACATTTGAAATTTAATTGATTCTGTATGCTGTAAGATATATAGACAAGGAATATGTTAATAATATTATAAATATTATAAAGATTTCCTGTACACGACTGTACTTTGATTGTTTTTTATCCACATACTGCAAAAGTGCGAATCGCCTACTATCAATTCTTAAAGGGGTCAACTCGCACGCGATTAAAATTCGTTCGGGCGAATCGACTACTAAAAATAATATTATTTTTGAAAGTGGTCGATTCGCACTTTAGTGCGAATTATTTTCGTGCGAATCGACTACTAACCCAATTTGCGGTGTCGGTTCTATACCCTAGTATTTGTAGTTCAATGCTGGAACACAGCCTTAACTGTTATGCCGGCAGATTCACCTATCAGTCGGCCTCAGAAAAACTCCTACTAGTCTACTAACCACACCCTCCGCGTTTTATATCCGATCGACTTAGCAAGTGTTCCAAAAAAGCTAAATGGTTACAGTAACCGATTAAATATTAGTTTTTATTATAGTTATGTTTAAAATTACAATTATAATAATACAAAAGTGTGGATAGCGACATCTAGCGTAAACACACTAAACTACTGTAAAGTTTGCGAGCAGCGCCATCTTGTATATGTATATCAAACTAAGTACTTAATAGTATTTGCTTGCTACCCTATAACGCCATCTAGAGGGTGGTAGAAGAACAAAAATGCAATTGATTTTTCTATTACACAATAGATGGCGCTAGTATCAACTACATATTCTTTGCCACTTTTTACCGCTAGGTGTCGTCACTGTATTTAAGCAACAAATTATTTTTGGAAAACATTTACATATTTGAGAAAAAATTATTTGAGTATGTTATAGAAATGGTGTAAAAGGAAACAGAGCGTTTGTGTTTAAAGGCCATGTAATGAAAACTACAACCCTGCAAACTATCAAGCCGACATTAAACTGTAAGGAATATGTGCTTTATTTTCTTCTCAATAAGTTTCACAATAAGTTGAAAGTTTAGAAAGCAATTTTCCTTCATCTATCATTCGTAACAAGCGTCATTAAGGCCGTGTTAGCCGCAAGTTGTAATATCGGATCATTTATGAGAGCGACTCGACATCCACCAGTAATGGGTTTCGAATCAAACTATGGGTTATTATTTCGGTCGTTCTTCATAATGTATTAGCTTGTAAGTAGGCAGTTTGATGTACAAGTGGTTTTTCACTTCCCATATGGCATGTAATTTATGTGGGTATGTAGCCAGTATACGAGTAGGTACCTACCTACTTATGTATTTGTTTATTATGGGCTGTATAATGTTAAATTACTTACAAAGTAAAACACTCGGACTAAAATTTTGGAATTTTATATTTACTCGTAGTAACTATTAAGTATTAGTCTATCTATACCTGTATTTGATGATCCACACATGGCAAACACCTTTACTTAAACCACAGATAATATGTATAATACTAGTCTTAAACTATAGGGAATGAAACTCAAGACCCGAGATAATGGCCCGTTACTTAAATTACTCGGCCATCAAAGCACAATATAAATTTGAAAGATTCTAAAACGAAGTGGACTAAAATCGTAATAAATCTATAAATTTTATGAAGAGGAAAGTTTTGTTTGTTTGTTTGTATTGAAAAGGCTCTAGAAACTACTGAAATGATTTAAAAAATTCTTTCACTGTTGAAAAGCTACATTATTCCCGGGTGACATAGGGTACTTTTGATCCCGGAAATGTGGGGGAAAGGAGGGATAATTGACAAAGCGACCGCTAGCATCAAACAAGTATTTAAATATTGGACAACATTGCATAATATATAAAATAAATTGATCGTATTCAAAGTACTTAAATTGAGAACTTGTGTTATTGGATAAAGAGTCAAAAATAAAAATGAAGGTAAATAATCTAGACACAGAAAAAAACCAAATACTCGTTACATGTCTGGTTGTTGATAGACAGGCGACTTAAATCTGCTTATTTTAGCAATTTAGCTAGCTAATTTGGAGTCTAATTGATGTATCTGTTACCGGCTAAACCCGATTTCAGGACAAACTAGTTTGGCCTAGGCTAAACTAGTTTGTCCTAAGCCCGATAGGATAAACCAGTTTGGCCTAGGCCAAACTAGGAAAATCCGCACACTCTTGGATAAACTGGTAGGGGGAAATCGACTTCTAACCTATATCCATCCGAGTCTATTTCCCCCTACGTTTATCCATGAGTGTGCGTATTTTCCTAGTTTGGCCAAGGCTAAACTAGTTTGTCCTAAACGCGTTAGGACAAACTAGTTTGGCCTAGGCCAAACTAGTTTGTCCTGAAATAGGGTTTGGCCGGTAACATATCTACCTACATAGTGCTAGTTTATATTTATTAAATTAAATTAGCAAAACATTTACTATTGCAACTAACTCTATGATTTGAGTCATTTCGTGATCACGATTGCTTTTGAGTGTTGAAACTGGGTTTGTGCGGATTTTCACACGGCAATGTGTTTTTTTTTTTTTCCGGACTGACATCACTGTTGGCCGCGGATGGCCTCAACAGCTTAACCGAGCAATGTGGGAGCGGAAGGCTCCACCACCAATATTTACAGCGACAGCCAGGGGGTGCCCCAGAGGGGGGCCGGACATCGGCCACGGGCGTCGCTGGAGAAGCTACTTAGCCTAATCTAACGTATCTTTGAGGAGAGAATCTACCCGGCACGGGCCGGTATCTGACAAAGCTCCCTACCGAAGAACGCGTCGCGCGCCCTCGCCGGCGAGGACGATAGGATGGTCGGTGTGCAGTGTTGCTAGTCGCGAGTTGCTCCGCTGCCGCGATGGCGAGCGTTATAGGGTCGTCCGGCTCGGACGACGTCTTGCGCGACTGGCAGTAGAGGACGGCCCGACGTAGTCGGCGGCCTCCACTACCAGTGGATTCGGATGATGAGGGGCAGAGTCGAAATATTTGCGTGAGCATTGCTTGAGGAACTGCGAGATGGTCGGCAGTTCCAAGTCAATGTGTAGGTTCTTGTTCCTAAGGAACCAGGGCGCGCCTGTGGCTTTGCGCATGAACCTGTTTTGTATTACTTACGGCAATGTGTTTTTATTGTTATTTAATGATGGTCCTTGGCATTTTCAGTTGAATCTAAAATAAATATAATAATGACTGGCTCAATAATAAATAATAACCACTCGCTTCTAGGATTGACTGGCCAAAAAAAAGTATATATTTCGGGGATCCTTCCGCGAAGAGACTGTTTATCGAACTTTGACTATAACATATACATCAGGGCTGCCAGATGAAATAAAGGCATGATCGTACGTCAACTACAAAAGAATCGTATTCCAGGGAAATTTTGAAATGAAAAGATCGTACAACTTAGAAGTTCAAAGTTTTTATTAAATAAGACAATAATTCGTTCAGAATTAGAAAAATAATGAATACCAGGCCCTAGCCAGTCCATAAACAAATCCAATTTTTCCCAATCGGGACGATATTTCTCTTTTTTTAAACTTTTTTTTTTACACCATAGAGTTCGTAACATCTGTGATCTGTGTTTTTCCCTCTCTGATGCAGAAAGCTCTCCTCTTTCAGCTAATTTCTTTTTTGGAGTACCTGGCGCAGGTCGCTCTTCTTCACTTACACTATCCATTCTTAAAAATAGCACGCAAAACTGTATGAAGATCAAAAGGGGATTTAATCACTACGTGCAGCTCGAGATCAACGAGAAAAACAGGTTTTTGACAAGTCCAACACAACTCGTTACAAGAGAAATAACAATGCACACAAATACAGACTTTTAGCATTGTAAAAAGGTCTTCTTTCAAGTAAAAGATCTAGGCATAAGTAACGTTGATAGCGGATTCCCCGAACATAAAGCTACCGGAGGGTCCGGAGGAACACTTTCGTTTCAATAAGAAATGTTGCCAAATGCCAGGTGCAGGAAAATCGTACACTTTCCGTACGATCGTGGTCTAGCGATCGTACATGAGTAGAAATGCCAAAAAATCGTAGGAGTACGATTTAAATCGTACATCTGGCAGCCCTGATATACATAGAGAATTCCAGACCCAGTACAAGCCATCAAGTCTATGCACATAAATGATAGTACCGTGCGGGAATCGAACCCGCTCCCCAGCACGCAAAATATCTCGTCGGCAAAGTAAATCGAAACAATTGAAAGATCTCCCATGCCGGAATCGGCTGAGTCACAAACATTGAGACCTCTGTCATGCCGAAGCCCAACATTAATGTAAACCTTCCTCTTTATCTAACAAAACCATAATCTAACACCCTTTACCACTCCGCCTGTCAAACTCAATACCATAAAGTAGCTATCTTCTACAATACATTATCCCTCACTTATCTATGGTCATAACATGAAACTGGGATCTATTTTATTATAAAGTGCATTGTCTACTATGGAGAAGCGCGGTCGACCGCCGAACGTAAATAATTTAACTGTCTTAAAAGATTCAAAAATAGTTTCCTATCCTAACATTGCCCCCCTTAATATGTACACCATTTGTCAGGCCATAACTGGATTTAAACGGCGCGTTACAACAGAAAAGGCCACGCCCTCGGACTGAAATATACCCGTCTTCTTCTAACTTGCGCGAACGCCCTTAAGCGTGGACTATAGCAATCTCTTTTCAACAAAAGATCGCGGGTATGTTTACCTTGTTACAATGCTGCTAAAAATGTGCTAACTGCTAGTACGAGCTGCTTGAACTTAAATTGTATGTGTATCAAGTTAGAGTAGAAAGTTGCGTGGCAGCACAAATATGGGGGGACTCAATTGAAGCGAGACGTACAGCGAAAGGGACGGACTGAATCGTTTCGTTTAAGTTAGTGACTCCAAACGAGTTTTTATGTTTGGAAATCGTATTAAGCTTTTGTTGGAAACTGTTCCACTCAACGGGCATAGTTGAGGCGTTTGTGCGGTCAAACTATCGCGTTCGAATTTCCAAAAGCGGTGGGGGCAGCTGATTGGCTCGTTTTATTCGATATTGTGTGTAACGATTCGGCCGCGGGCGGTCGACCGTAGCGCGCGAATTGGAGCTTTTTCGAATTTGAATCGCGAGTTCGGACGTTCTTTTTTTAAATTGGGTCTTTTATATTTTATTTTTAAAGTGCGCATAGATTAAAAATGTTTGGCAGCGGGAAGTGGTAAACTTGAGTGCCAGTGTTTTTAGACGTTAAAATAACAATTACAATTATGTCGTCGGTGCACTCAGATGATGATCAGGAGGAGATCAACGTGGACTCGGACAGCCGGCTGTCGGGGCACTGCGACCGAAGCGTGGCTTCGGAGGACCGGGACTCGGAGCACAGCTTCCACGACAGATACCGGGACTCTCCGAACGAGCACATGACGGACACGCAGCCGCGCGTGAACCTGCCGTTCAGTATATCGCGGCTTCTTGGTAAACAGTTTGAGGAGATAGAGAAGCGCCGGCATTCGGGGGAGAGTGACGATAGAAGTGACCAGGACACTGAGTCGGAGAGTGTGAAAGACGATGGAAAGGAGATGCCCCTGAACTTCTCTCATGGGCATGGGTTGTACCCTAACTCTGGGTTGTTGCTTCGGCCGGGACTCGGTCTGGGAGGGGGGTACGGGTTCGGGAGCCCCGGGGTGGTGCGGGTCCCGGCGCACAGGGCTCTGGGGGCGCTGGGCGCGTGGGGGGTGGCGCTGGACCCCATGCGACAGGCTGCCGCTGCTGCCTTCGCGCACCAAGTTGTTAAGGACAGACTGAATGGTGAGTTAACTACACATTTCAAACCTCATATAAAATATTTATATAATAATATTTCGATTTGTATTCATAGCGAAATACGGTGGTGCCAGTAGTGGTCGGTAGTAGTCCACTTTAGTCCTGAGTTCCTCTCACGGTTGTAGGTACGTCTTACTAGCCTGTGGTTATGGAGCTTAAATGCATTCTCCTGGGCCAAAAACCTATTAAGCTATAGCGGTAACCACTTCTATTATAACAATTAAAGTAAACAATTATTATTAGTACTAAAACAATGTTTATACTATTAAGGACATTATTTGATAATAGATATTATCAACAAAAAGATTTCGATTAGTATGAGTCATATTTTTTCCAATCAGAATAGAGAAAAGCTTATTTCACTTTATGTCGTTAGTTATGTGGCGCGTTGAAGTCGTATGAAGGAAAACTATAAAATACCAAACGTATTAATATGGAGATATTTATTATATTAGTTTCAATGTTATATTATTCAAATAAATATTCCATAGCTTATAATGGCATTCTAGAGATATTAAAAAACATCTAAAATAACAATTAAGTGACGAAGTGAGGTCAGAACATTCGATTAAATAAGTTATTAAAATTCAATGTGGCACTTTTCATCATTATATTTTTTAATTAATATTAAATAAAATAATTTAATTATATTATTGTATTCTTTTTTGTTAAGAAGGATAAAAATATAATATTTTTACCAAACTAGATAACGGAAACAATTATCTAGGAACTTGACTGATAATTTTCGTCGACAAGAAATAGCAAAAGTGCGAACACAAATCCGATTCCTTATCAATAGTAAAAGGTTTGGGTGAAATTTATGGTAAAGCGGACAATTTGATTGTTCAAATCTACTTGTTTTGATTTTATTGTTGTGTTATTGTTAACACAACAATAAAATCAAAACAAGTAGATTACAACAAAAGGTCTTGAGTCTAGGGTTGTCCAATTGAAGTTTCGTGTGATCGTGTATGTTCTGCACATTAGGATAGTTAACTGTATGTTTTTGATTATTGCACTCTCAATAAAACAATTATTAAAACAGAACTATTTTTGAATCACAGTTTCCAATACCTACTCACAAAAGGAGACATCAATAAGTCATCAAACTGAAAAAATACATGAAAGATATTATACAATATACATAAAGGTTTGACTTGTATTTTTCATGTTTTATTAATTGACACAATGATATTGTTATTTTAATTTATTGTTGTTAGATACCTTTCCAGGGTGGTAACCCTGCCACATAATCCGGAAAAATTTGGCTTTCGTGTGAAGTGTCCGGGGAACTGTTTAGTAATTTTCCAACAATACCCCGGGGTTAGAAAGAAAAATAAAGTCACAAGCCTGGCACCAACTCATCCCTATCGGGTGAAAACGGGATACGGAGGGAGTTTAGTGGGTAGTCCCGAGCCCTACACACTGTCGATAGTCTTAGGCTTCGCTAGACTGCAGTTACGGCCCGGAAATGCGTTCTCCTCCTCTTCCATAACAATACAATTTTAAAATACTAACATTGTGAAAGCTTAACAAAATTAATGGAATATAAAAAAACGAAAAGAGGTTTCCAAAAATAATAGCTTAATAAATAAAATCAATTGACAGGTAAGCATTATGCATGTGCCATACTTTTGTTTATCTCTACATGTAATAAGAAACGTAACAATAGGACTGTGTCAATAAAGAACTGATCAGATTGATGATAAGCAAATAACTAAATAATTAATAAGTCCCAATGTATAAGTTTCGTCAATATAAATGCATCAAAATTAGACATTTAAGTATGATTTAGTTTTTGAAGAATATTATGCAAAAGAAGTGGTTTATTTTAACAATTATACTTTTTGACAATATAAAACTAAAGAATTAGTTTCAAATGAAGACTCGTTCGCTGTTTCGTCCCACAACACGTTCGTCCCACTGGGACGAAACAGTGAATTCAAAAATATATTATTTTTCGTTCTGCGATTCGTCCCAATGAGTTTTTTTCACAATTCTAAGCAAAATTTTTGCAAAGTAATATCAGCAAAAAAGTTTATTAATTAAAATTATATTACTAACTACAGTTGTAAATCTATCCGCGTGAAAACGCCTGGTACTTCAAATAGAAGTTTTGCATCACTCGCTTTTATTTCCATGAAATTCTACTCCGCCATTAGATATTCCGAACTATTTAGTAATCTGTGCTTAAACTCTTTGGTGTTTCTGGGCGCCTAGTACTTCGACGAGCATGGCGAATCAATCTTACGATGATAATCTGACGACGCGAAAATCTGTCGCGAGTTTAACATTTTTCCCCTAGAAAAAAAGTGTTGGCGCCGCTAAAGAAGTTTTTAAAGACCGATCAGCTGATCGAGTTAGTATGTAAAGTTCGCAATTTCCAATTTTTGATAGTGACATAACATTTGTGTGGACATACTGTATGGATAGTAATGGATACTTTTCGGCTCTTTAGCATATTTACCAAATTCCCTGTATACACACATCTTGAGATGACTGATTTAAAATTATTTTAAATATTTGATTCTGTGATACTAAATTGTGATTTTTTATAATATAAGCGGTTAAGTTTTTCTATGAATACCTAAACGTTTTTTATACCATATAATAGGGTATAATTAGTGGATTTTTTATTTTGTTTTGAGCTGTAATAGATAAATAATTCATATTTGCGAAGAATACGTCGTGATTAAAACTTAAGTATTGATTTTTTTAAGATAAATATTTAGATTAAGACTTATTTAAAATCATTAATATTACATATTTGATTCTGTGATTCTAAGCTGTGATTTCTTATTAATAAAAGTAGTTAAGATTTTTTATAAATATATTCACGTGTTATTTTTTCGTTTATATTAGAGTGTAATTAGTGGAATTTTTTATTGTTTTGAGCAGTCATAACTTTAACATTAATAAATATGTAATTAAAACTTAAGTGTTTCTATTTTCACAATAAATCCTTTATTTTTACAGTATTTACTTTTATTATGATTTAAGTATAAAAACATATTTATTGTTGAATTTCTTATAAATAAATAAATCATGTTTTATCTTTTATTTCAATGACTTGTTGACGGTACTAAATCTCATGATGTTACAAAATTAAATTAAATGGGACGAATCGCAGAACAAAAAATAAAATATTTTTGAATTCACTGTTTCGTCCCAGTGGGACGAACGTGTTGTGGGACGAAACAGCGAACGAGTCCAAATGAAGTCAACAGGCCTACCCTCGCGTGTGACGTGTCCGGGGAACTATTTACTTTTTTTCCGGCGTAAAGTCCGAGGTCCGAGGCGCGAGCGCCGGCGCCGCACTGTAATTTGTCGGGCGGCAGTTTTTTGTCACAGATCTGTTGACAGAAAATTGTTCGGGATCATTGTTGCTTCCTTTTTTGTTTGTACAGCTCATTTCAATTTCCGAAACGAATTCGTTTAAACGTATTTCTTGGATAGTGGGAATTAAAGTAATGTACAGTAATATTGATAATTTTGAATTAGAACAGTTATTTACTGGATTACATTTAGTTAAATGTGACTGTAGTGAAGTGAACCGTGTTGCGTTTAAGAAAATAATATCCGTGTATCCAGTTCATTTTGTTTACAATTGAATTATAGTGAAAGATAACTGTAAATGGAATTCGGTCAAATATACAGGCAAACAAATAACATACAACACTAAATGTGTACATTTTATTGGTAAAAAAATATTTTGTTTTAGTTAATCTAATGGTTACTACGAACTTTTGCTATTGTATTTGGATAACTTTTAATAATGATTTAACTTATTTTGGTTTTAAAAAAGAAGGTATTTTGTTACACAATTTTTAAGCAAAAGCAACTCGAAAAGTGATGTCATAACAATATTGTCAGTTTATTTTATGAAACGTCTCAAATTAAGTTTTGATGTTTATTTATACACTTTAATATTGCAACACGTAGTAGGTACCTACCTATAAAAAAACCAAAACAAAATAGACCAATCAACCGTCGCATGACCCAAACTTGAAAGATTGCACAACAAAAAAACACTTGTCACAATAATTGGCGGCAAACGCAAGGATTTTTTCACGTCACCACTTAGTTATTTCCGACGCACGCAGACTTCCAAGGAGCTATTGACTCAATTACAGAGTGGACACCCGCGCTTCCTCTTTGCCGGTGGTCGCAAAAAACGCGGCTAGAGCCACACCTGAGGGGTCCTGCAAGGTGGCGCTATGGGTCCTAATTTGTTAATAATATGATGTATCGTTTTATAATTGGTTGTAAAAGGTTTAACACATGTTCTTTTAAATGAAATTAGGTTTTGTTTGCATATTAAATTAGTTAAAGTGTTAATGTTAAGAATTGTAGTCATAAGTGAAAATATTGTACGGTATTTTCGTAAAACTAGTGAGTTTTATATAGATATAGGTACGTTTTTTTTCATAAATATAAAATGAGCCTTTGAGACAAATTGCAGAATTCTTATTTATGAGTTTGAATAGAATCAAAAGGTACTTCTGAGTGCGCGACATAAATATGTATTAGGTATTTTTGAACATTTTGTTTGTTGTGTTCAATTAAAATAAAACGCAGTTGTCTATTTGGTCATATTTATTGCCTTCGTATATTTTTGTTAACCACATCCTCCTCGATTCCGTTTATGTAAACACAGGTGTTTATCTAAATAGTGCTTGAATTTTAAAGGCACTGACATTATGTACACTTACAATAATTAAATAAATCTATGATTACATAATCAGAATAAGGTACAATTAATCTTGACTGACCGACCATAGTTTCTGTTTGAATACCTTATTAGTTTTTTGTATCATTAGGAAAGCTCAGTATCTGTAAAACATCTTGGACTAAATATGAAGTCTTTGACACCATTCGTTATTTATTCACGCTTGGTCAGTCAAACCATGGTGCAACGATTGAGAAAGGTAAAATGCTCTTGGTTATCGTTAGCAAAAACGGAACGGTTGAGATCAATAGACAAGGTAATAGCTCTGGTCTCTTTTTGTCTCTGCTCTTTGCAGTAATGGCGCGGTCACTTCCGTCTACAGACGATTATTCGACCGCAGATTTTTACCTAACTTCTCGAGCTTCAATAACTGGCCGTGGTCTTCGCTTGTATTTCAAAGTACTTGGTAGGAATGATTTTACAAGTTTAGCGATTATTTAACACCTTAGCTAACCTTACGAGTACGTAAGTAATGCTTGTCAGACTGATGTTTCCATTTCATACAAAAATCTTGGACAGACGGGTAAAACGGATTTTAGTGAGATTTTTTTTTGTTATTATAGATATTAGTGCAAATGCAACAAATGTAAGTATATAATATTACCTTTAATGGTGATTAAGTTTCCCAAATTTAACGCGAACGAAATCGCTGGCACAGCTTTTGTTAACATAATTATACTTATTCATTAGCATTTATTTTCATGCATTCCCATAAACATTACACGAATTAACTACGGTGTGACGACGGTGTTTATCAACGTCAAATATGGATCAACACCTATTGTGGCTAAGTATATGATATAGAAGAATATGTTGTATAAGTTATCTAATTAAACAGTAGGTACGACTTGCATTGTCAAAACAAATGAACAAACATATACCCCGTTATAATTTGATTCTATCAAAGGCACTCTGTTAAATTCAGCACATCCACCGAGATGTCCGCACGCGGGACACACAATATCCAGTAATAAATATTTAATTAGCTCCATAATGAACCCCGCAAGCAAGGCTTTAAACAATCCTGCGTATAATTTACAAAAGCAATTATCCGTATACTCATCCTCTTCAATTCTTCGACCTCGGCTGATGATTCATCATCGTGGTCGCTCTCGCCCGAGTCATTGCAATCATTCGTAATGAATGCGCTTGACGGCTAATTAGGTCAAATGAGTTTGTCTACACCATTGTTTCTCAAACTTATACGACCACAAGTCCTTCTCAAAACTGAGTATGCTTGTTCTTATCTTAACTAATATTATAAAAAGGAAATATTTGTTTGTTTGTATTGAATAGGATCTGAAACTACTGAACTGATTTGAAAAATTCTTTTACCGTTGGTAAAGTATTCCATGTCACCCGGGGATAGTGTAGCTTACATTATCCCCGGGTGACATAGGATACTTTTTATATACTGTGAGACATTAGGCTGATACTTTGTTTTGAAATAAATCTTATTAAATCATCACATATTTTAATTTCTTGTTTTATAACTAAACGTGAGAGAGTGATTAGAAGTATATTATGTCAATAAAAAAGGGGGTTATGTTGCATTTTTGTCTGCTCATCGATGATAAAATGTCCTCCTATTCGGCATAATTATATGTCGTGTATGTAACTATCCACCAACCCGCACTAGGCCAGCGTGGTGGAGTATGGCCCACACTATCTCACAATTGAGATAAGGCCTGTGTCCCAGCAGTGGGAACGTATATAGGCTGATGATGATGATGATGATGTATGTAACTATACGTAAGCGTGGCGTCTAATAAAACTAAAACCGCCCACTGTATTTGTTGCATAACCACCAGACTGGTGTCCTAAAGGGGCACGTTTACTCTATTTTGAGAAACCCTGACCTTTACCTGACAATACAAAGTTGCACAAATAAATGACTATTTTCATATAAATGCAAAGCGCAAAACGTCTTATTATTTTCATTTCCTAGTTTTATGTCTTGTCATTGTTGTTTCTTTTTTAATTTTTTTCGTCTTTTGAATACTTCTTGATAGATAACAACATTCCAAAGCCAGTGGTAGTTAAGTTATTCTGTAATATTGATGAAATGACATTTCATTAGTACATCTCTAAAACCGAAAATAATTTACATGAACGAGGAATATTTTGATAGAATACTATATTAGATGACGATAGAGTACAGTATACAACCCTGTTGGTTGACATTTTAATTGACAAACAGTCGTGGTTTCAAGCCGACTAGAAGGGCACGGCATCATCTGCTGGGGCGGGCTTCAACAGATATAAAATCTAAAATACATATATAGGAATTAGGAATGGGGATATCCACATAGCCCCACATTGAACTAACACCGGTATAGCTTCTGTGATACTGCCGGCGATTGCTCCATGCTTACTTTGTAGCGAACCCTATACACTTCCTTTGAGGGAGCATTGTACCACCTATGATCCACACAAGTTTACGGTTAGAAACGTAATGTAAACAAAAATAATGATCGATATGTGCGGGGGCTTACACCATTCAATTCAATTTGTATGGAATTTACCACCTGATAGTTAAACGATCAAATCTCTTCGCCTTCATCTCGCTGCCTAATTGCGTAATTAATAGCTCGTGTAATTGGTATTTTACTATAGTTTGTTCACGTAATTAGTTCGACGGGCATTTGCGACAGTAAACTAATTGAAGGCTTTTAACGTAAACCTGTTCATCGTGCCTTTAAACGGAACTGTTGTGGATTAACTTTAAACTAAAAACTGTTGTATTTAAACAATTAATAAAGAAATAAAAACAACGGTGTCAACACTACCAATTGATATAATTTTTACTACTTAATATGAGATATCAATAATATAGTACCTTCACACAAGAGTGAAAATGTAATTTCCGAATTTTTATTTACAAACTACTTTCTTATGAAGAATATAAATACATAATTATTTTAATGGATTTTATGAATGTCAAAATAGTTTTCCAAAAGTTGCTTTTGTAACCTTAGCTTTTGGAGAGGACTCTGCGATTTGTCAGCTTCCTTATTATTATTATCATTTGATTAGTAGAAAATCTTCTTTTCTTCTTTACTGACGTTATAAGCTGTGACCTTCACCACCACGATGTCCAAGACAAAATACGTATTTACTTCACAGTTTCTGTATCTATTGCGTCTCGCGATATGTATAATAAAACACGAGGGAGGGGAGCCAGTGTAATTTCACACACGGAGTTGTTACGGCCCCGGGGCATCATCGCGGCGCGTCAAATTTTCATAACACGGGATATTCACCAGAGGGCGCCACATATCGGGTATCGATGATTCCGCGGTTGTAGGGAGGGATGAGAAGTGGGATAGGCTTGTAAGACATGAGTTCTTTATTGATTGTATCGACATTGGATTATTTTCGTCTTTCTTTCTATTTTAGGTGCACGTGTACAGTCAGCCGCAAAAGTAGCAGCACATTTTCTGCTATGATACGACCTTATTATTATGACAATACGACATTTGATAGCGTCAAATGATCATCTACTTTTGCGGCGGGCTGTACTTCAGATGTCAAAATTCACCAGTCGGGTATCGGGTATCGATGATTCTGCAATTATAGGGAGGGATGAAATGTGGGGTAAATGGGCCTGTAAGACATGAGTTCTTTATTGATTGTGTCGACATTGGATTATTTTCGTCTTTCCATTCCGGGTGCATGTCAACTTCAGATGTCAACGATTGTCTTTGTTTCATGAAATTGTCTTCCTCTATGTCATCCCTTTAGGGATACAATATAAGTAAGAATCTAATTTTACTTCAAGACGAAACAAAGCCCTGGTAAAGAAGCAAAAATAAAAATAAATAATCTCTTTATGGATCAATTGATGTGTCGGTCAATCTCCACAAGGCATTGGTTTGTCCGTCTTTGGGTGTGAACGGGAAACAGGGAGTATATGAATAGTGGGTAGTGGGATGGTTTGGTCCCGTATCACAAACACGGTTTTAGGTGCTTAAACGCATGCTTCTCTGGACCCTAAAAGTTTAGGTAAACCATTAATTATTCGGCGACGCGTGAGTGGTGCCTCTGGTGTTGCAAGCGTTCATAGACGACGGTAACTGCTTTCCATCAGGCAGACCAGCCTTAAGCTTGAGCGTTACCTTTTTAGTATTTGTTTTATACCACATCAGTTGGCATACAGACACTTCACAACACTTCTGTGTTTCGGGGAAAGGGCACTGAAGCTAGTGGAATTGCTGGCTATGAGACCTAACTGTCGTCTCGGTGAAGCAGGCGCAGGTTGGTGCCATACAGTAACTGCTTAGTTACTGTTTGGCACTGAACTGTCTAAGGGCAGACGTGGCGCTTACTATCCTAGGTGTACGATCTGCTCGTCTTGTTACACATTGCAATAAAAAAAACACAGACACGCAGCTCACCTGATGGTAAGCGGTCACTGCGGCCTGTTCCATTGAGTTCAATTTTCAATTTTATTTTTTATAGAATTAAAGTTAACAGTAGTGAACGGGTCAATTCATTCTCGTCTTTATTACCGGTTTTATCGCTTCCTACTTGTCCACTGATGAGTTTATTCCGTAATATTGTTTAGGGCCGCTATCAAAAGCTTAAATGAAATAATTCAACGACACGTTACCCGCAACTATTAACGTTTATGAACCTTGATTGGTGTATATTATTCAATAAATATACGCTTTTCGGAAGATGGTTTTAATTAGTTTGAAAATTTGTTTTTTTTAGTGACTTCCAGTTTAGGTGAAATTTAAAATCATAACTTTGACCTAATGGAAACTTTTGCAACGTAGGTATAATGTCAGTTGTAATTTCTCAATGTTCCTTGAAATCTGATGCCAGTTCAAAAGATCGAAGGGCTGGTCAATAGTCACAAGCCTGGCACCGGCTCGTCCCAATCGGGTGTGAAGGGGAAACCGGGGGAGTTTAGTGGGTAGTGGACGCTTTAGTATCGAGTCCCACACACGGCCGCAGTTCTAGCTAGCCGGCGATTTTGGTGCATAAACGCATTCTCCCCCGCAACAAATAAAAAAGTTTGAAACATCGAAAAGTTTGAAGCACAGAGGCCTTACAGTGCAGCAGAACATTGAGCGACTCTAAGACTTTTTACTATATTTAATTATTTATTTTTTGTAGAGGAAAGTGTGGTTGATCGCGTTAACTGCAGGCCAGCAAAACTACCTACTAAATCCTACATTGTCATTTCAGCGCTAGACTTCACATGTGGATGATACTCAACTAATCTAACTACACAATCATCCAGACAAGGAATTGAACGCGCGGACTCTGGGTCTGGTCTTGGGTATTAGTCACTCTTAGAACAAGAGAAACAACCTCCATTCTATGGAAATGGTGGAAATGAACTGGGTAAGACTGTATTATATTGTTGAAATAAATTAAGAGGATGAACAAGTTTCAACAAACATTACTTGCCCTAAACTGTCAATTTCATCTTAATTCCATCCCAGAAACATACAACATCGCAATTCACCAAATTTCCCACACTTGCAATAATAAAACCTTACCATATTAGGCCGTCTGTTTTATTCCCTCACCACGTCGAATTCTACGAACGAAAACATAAAAACAGGCCTAAATACGCTGATACACTTTATCGGCAATCCATAATGTGAGAGGTTATAAAATAAGCCATATTTCAAAAGTGTAAATATATGAGCGGAGGGGCCGCGTAGGAGACAGCGAGGCTACATAAAATATTATATTGCAATTTACATCTTCGCTTTAGAAAGATTAGAAGATTCCGGGAATACGTTAAGTGGTATTGGATGCTTGTATAAATGTATACTACTTGCTTGGGTGAACCAAGGGGGTTTATGCTGCTAGCGTTTAATGTAATGCGTGGATCAGTGCCGCAATGATTATATGAAAATGGTAAGGAATATTTTTAGAAAAAAACTAAAACTGAGGAAAAATTTATAATTGTCCATCTAGGTAATTTACACACAGACATATTTGCCGGTGAGTTTATCTCTTGAAAAAACGGCCAAGTGCGAGTCGGACTCGCCCATGAAGGGTTCCGTAGCAGCAAGTATCATCATAATATAAAAGTTCTTGTAGTTCTTTGTAAGTTTGATCGACGTTTTTATATTTGAGTTGATTGAATGAGAGGAAAATTGCGGTTTACGATTCATGACGTTTTAAAAAAAAACTAATTACTTGATCTAGTTCAAACCAATTTTCAATGGAAGTTTGCATGGTAAGGTACATCATATATATTTTTTAGTTTTATCGTTCTCTTATTTTAGAAGTTAGAGGGGGGGTGACCAACATTTTACCACTTTGGAAGTGTCTCTCGCGCAAACTATTCCGTTTAGAAAAAAATGATATAAGAAACCTTATTATCATTTTTAAAGACCTATCTATAGATACCCCACACGTAAGGGTTTGAAGAAAAAAATTTTTTTGAGTTTCGGTTCTAAGTATGGGAAGCCCCAAAAATTTATAAACTAATTACTTGATCTCGTTCAAACCAATTTTCAATGGAAGTTTGCATAATAATGTACATCATATATTTTTTTTAGATTTATCGTTCTCTTATTTTAGAAGTTACAGGGGGGGGGACCAACATTTTACCACTTTGGAAGTGTCTCTCGCGCAAACTATTCAGTTTAGAAAAAAATGATATAAGAAACCTTATTATCATTTTAAAAGACCTATCCATAGATACCCCACACGTAAGGATTGGATGAAAAAAAAATTTTTGAGTTTCAGTTCTAAGTATAGAGAGCCCCCAAAATTTATTATTATTATTCTATTTTTGTATGAAAATCTTAATGCGGTTCACAGAATACATCTACTTACTAATTTTCAACAGTATAGCTTTTATAGTTTCGGTAAAAAGTGGCTGTGACATACGGACGGACAGACAGACAGACAGACAGACATCACGAATCCATAAGGGTTCCGTTTTTTGCCATTTGGCTACGGAACCCTAAAAACCCAAACGCACATTTTTCGAAAAATTAAGGTAGCTTTATTGTAATGTGTTGTGGCTAAAAGATTATCACGAACTTATGTGTCAGTTGAGAAACTGTCCCTTATTCTATCAGCCAATTCTTAGTTTTTTCAAAACCGTTCGAATATCCAACACACGACTTTATGTCATACAGTCATCATTGCAAATGGTAATTTTTATATTTATTTTTACATTGATTATGCGGTCGTGATACATTATTCGCTTAAGAAATCATATCCGTATTTAAAACCTATAGATATTTATATAATATAACAATATGCCATTAGGTACCTCAGTAATTTCATTGCGTTACTTGGCCAGTGCATTCACTGCACACACATTCATACATACCTTTTTAAATATTTTTGGTCTAGTAGCTTCAGCAAGCATGAACGATTAAAATCGCATTACAATCGGATCGTGAGACGAACTTACAGAATTTTTATTTATATAGAAGATAAACTATCCGCTTACTTAACTGGGATAAACACTGAGATGGCTATATTTAGTTTGTGTTCAGAATCTGGAACCATTTGCTTTACATAAATTTCCAATCACGGTACTGCTTGTATAGAGTCTTGAAAAATGCACCCTTTTATGTTATTCGTAGTCCTAAACATTTTTGTCCATGCTAATTGAATCTGTCTTCCTGTTACGCATTTTAACTGTAGCACTGTTTTTTTTTCTTTATAACATTTGATGCAGAGAGGGACGATACTTTAAGAAGGACATCAGCTATTCATTTATCCTCACAAACTTGTCTCAATATTCTATAGGTACTAATATTATAATACAGGAAAGATTTGATTGTTTGTTTTATTTGTGTGTATTGAATAGGCTCCGAAACTACTGAACCGATTTGAATAATTCTTTCACTATTGGAAAGCTTGATGCCCGGGTGTCATAGGGTATTTTTGATCCCGGAAATGTGGGGGGAAGAGGGGGATATTTGAAAAAAGAAATTACGCGCAGGTGAAACCGCGGGTGGAAGGCTAGTGTAGAATTAATAACAAACTTATTACCATAACATTAATCTATCCAAAATATAATTAAAGGTAAAGTGAAGGCGGTGGGACAGTGGGAGAGATGGAGATTAGCTCATATATCCATCCCAACCACCAAGGGGTGGTTATACCCATTTTAATGTGTAAATGCATTCTTCCAGTGTAAAAATAAAATAAAAATAGCTACGACTTAATCGCATGCATTGATAAAGCCAGACGCAAGCCTGTGCAGCGCAGTGCGGAATTTTAAAATCGCAACTATACAATCAATAAAGTAGGCACAGACAGTCAACATTTTTCAATTACGCTGGACAGTGGGCCGGCACGAAAAAATAAACGGACAAAATCTCATATATATTGTACGCAACAAGCGAATACCAATTCCCACTAGTTACGCCGCGGTACGAACGGGAATCGGGTATAGCGCTCGCTCATGGAAAATTCACGGGTTGAAAGCGGAATGCAATCGGGATACAGGTTTAGGATGCATTTTGCTACAACACTCGTTGTCGGACAAAGGCGAGCCTTTATGATGTTGTGCTTTTAGAGTTCCTGTTGCTTTGTTGCCCTCGCTGGCTCGGCCTATGTTTCCTTTGTGTTTGTTCATGTTCAATGAAGGTTTAAAAGTTTAACCAGAATAGTGTTTCCGAACGTACGGATATCGGGATTTCTGCTACCATTTTACTGGATGTTACTGCTACTTGATTATTATGGAAGCATTTTTATTCTTACCAATTCCACTTGGGAAATTCTTTTATGCACATATGTAATTAAAACTCATGAAACTGATCCGCCGATTCGGTGTAATTGGTGATTCGGAGTGCACATTTGTGTGCGTAAACATGTCTAAAAATGTCCAGGATTATTTTTAACAAGCAACACGTCCAAAAAATTAAATTTTGTGATTACTAAGGCTATTAAAATTATTTCAAAGAAAACGAATATGCAATTTTAAGGCATACCTACATGTAATAAAACAAGGCAACTTGTAATACGTATTGGTGTTGAAGAAACATTTGGGACTACTGTATATCACGAAAACCAATGACGTTTCTGTTGAGAAATTCGACTTGGCAATTGAATAGTCATTTGATCACGCCGTAAAAAGCAGTGATCAACATCATTGTTTTTTTATCTAGTTCAGCTGTTACATAAATGTTAAACCACAGCTGTGTTAAAACAATAGGTAGAGTGATGCAAGCATTCAACTTTGATCTCAATACCATTGTTAATACTTGAAATATTACCTTGCCAATCTTTGAGGCTGAGATCAAATGTTATCTATTCGTAGTGACATTGTACAAACATTTTCATTATGATTGTGGCCTATATGTGTTATTGTGATGTATAACTTTCATTATTTTTGTATATAATTTCATTGATAAAATCCATACATCATCACCCACAAACTTCCGCCCGCGGTTTCACACGGGCGTAATCTCTTTTTTCAAATAACCCCCTCCCCTACCCCCACATTTCCGGGATCAAAAGTACCTATGTTTACCGGGGATAGTGTAGCTTTCCAACAGTGAAAGAATTATTCAAATTGGTTCAGTACTTTCAAAATTGTTATTCCCGCGGGAATGAGACCCGGGACGTCCTAACCCGGGTTTTAAACTATACGTGTACCAAATTTGATCTAAATCCGTTCAGCCGCTTATAATATTAGTAGGATTTAGTAGAAGTTCATGACATGACATGCTTTGGAGAGAAGTTGAACTAGCTGATAGCTAATATTATTACTGTGTAACTTTTGATGTTCAGAATAATTCATCTCTAGAATTTTCATTTAATGACATTTCGACTACGTTGGTGGTCTGTACTTGGTTTAGAAATAATCATATGGAAGTTTAACTGCTATGACATTACCAAACTTCGTAAAGACTATAACGAAAAGACATGAAAACGCTACAAAACCGATTCAAAGTTGTCTTGTTAAATCAAAACACGCAAGGAAATTCCTCGGCGAGTTAATCGCGTCCGTGAGACGTTCCGTGCCATTACCCGCACGATCTGTCATTTTGCTCATTAAGTTTTGTCCCTTCACTGTCGCGGTCCCACTGTGCGGGTCACGTGATACGGACTAATTGTGGATAATCTTGGGAAATTAGTTGCAGCACGGTATTATGTCGCATGGACAGAGATGTGTTTTGATTTTGTATTCATGACCATCGCTTCCGAAAGTTATGAAATATTAAGATGTAATTTTAACTTCGTCGTTTCTTGGTAAGTTTTTGAATGTTGACGATTTTTCTATTCCCCATTACATATCTGTGTGAAATATATACATCGCTTTGGTGACGTGTACTCGCATTGATTTATGACCTATCCTTTAATTCAACATAGTTTGTTTAAAAATGCCTTTTTTTTTTATTATAATGACATGTTTTTATTTTTAGTTATTAATTACTCATGTTGTAAATAAAATATTCACCTAATATTTAGAAGGGAGAAAATATTCATGTAATGGCCAGTTTTGGCAACGGTGACAGTACAGGATTCTTTTTATTTTAATCAAACATATATATAACAGAAGTAGGAACAGAAGTCGAAATATAATTATATCAAACATCTTTCAACAAAGATACTGACCGGCAAAGCGTCTGAGAGACGTATGTATGTATATAGGCTATATGAACGCAACACGAAATCCTCTCGCGACGGGCGGGAGGTGAAGTAAGGACAAGACGGATGCGTGACGTCTAATTGGCGAGCCGTCACCTGGGAATATATCACGCGGGGAGACGATTTGTCCGCGCCCTCTGTCGGCAGCAGCTGGGAATTTGACGGAATTTTGACGGAATATATATAATGAGAGAGTCATGTCCCGCTGTAGGAATGAGATTACTTACTTTTAAATATAAATATACCTTAGCATTGGAGTACCTACCTATAGCTTGACATCAAGAGGGGTAGGGGTTGTTTAAATCTGGAAGCTTTAAACAACTTTTTATTATGTATCGGTTAACTTACCAAAAAATAAAAAGTCAAAGTCAAAGTATTTATTTTGCAATTTGATTTAAAATGAAATTCTTTTACACGTCAAAACTTTTTTGTCCTACTAGCAATTACTATAGTGGGAAGCAGCTTTTTTGTATAAAAAGTACTTGAGTAGTAGTTGAGATCGCCATCATGATCGCCAACCTTCGTAAGAAGACGGCACCATAAGAAGAAGATAAAAAGTACTTACCAATAACAAAAACAACTTTTTAATAATTTCATACAGGCTTCATTCATGCTAGCCTGCGGTGCATAAACGCATTCTCCTCCGAAAAAAAAAGGCTTCGTTCATGCTATGTGGAGTCGTTTCGAAGTAAGGACGCAAGACAAATGCGTGACGTCTAATTGGCGAGCCGTCACCGGGATTACGCTCCATCACGCGGGGAGACGATTTGTCCGCGCCCTCTGTCAGGGCCAACATTGAATTTTTGACTCGGCTCTTTACTTGACCGACTTTTAGCTGCCGAAACCGTAATGGAGAGAGTGTTGTCTCACCATGTGATTGTGTTTTAGACATTGATAGTGTATTTAAAAAAGAGGTAGATATGCCATCCTTTGACGCACGGCGATTAGAATTTGATCCGTCGAGATATACTATCTATGTGCTTCACCAACCGTTGACATTATGCGTCTAAAATGATTTGTGTCAATTAACACAATATGAGCGGAGCATTTTTCGAGCGCTAGTGCCGTATCTACCTCTTTTTTAAATACACTATCAATGGTTTTAGATATGAAGATGTTACACGGAGGTGTTACTCCTCTCATTCACTACGAGCACTTTTTCCTAAGATCTATTTAGGGTAAAGCTTGCACCATGAACCAATTTTAGTAATATAAAACTATTCTTCTATAAACGTAATTGTTTGTTTCTTTTTACCAAAGCACTATATATTACCTAAAATATCTGCTCTAATAAAACGGATACAAACAATGAAGATTCACTTTGAGTGGTCAGAAACCGGGGTGAGGGTAGGGTAAACCAAAGGGTTACCGGGATAATATAGTAAAGGGACCTCCCGACGCTTAAGCCCTTCAATGTGAATTTGTTTGTTAATTTTTCTTCCTGTCTGCGAAATTATTACCTTGAAGATTTAAATTAGGGGTGATAACGTAAAACGACCTTTTAATGATTTTTCAACCCCTTAGGATTTTCACTTTATGTTACCTTTTATTTTTACGAGAAGGAAAAAGCCACTTAAGTATATTCTAAGGAATGTAATCAGTGTACAAATTGATAAACCAATGTACCCGAATAGTTAAAAAATGGACGCTTTAATAATATTGTTCTGTTTATTGTATAAGTATGATCAGATATCTACAGTACTTGTATAATATCTACATAGAGAATATACCAAAGTATCTTTCTTAAACTTGTAGTAAGAACAGTATTAACACGAAGGACCACAAAATATACTATGACTAGCAAAACGAAAGACCGTACACAAATATTATAAATAATTTGTCTTGGATGGGGATTTAAACCCACGACCCTTGACACTTTAGGCATAATATTAAGTATCATAATAATGTGCCATCAAAACATTACAGCAACAATGTAAGAGACTATGATGTATGGTCATGAATACAAATTATTTAAAAAAGTAAATGGGTAAAAATAAAAAGATAAATGTATTACTACAAAGTATTGTAACAAATTACTTTCAAGTCCAATAAAATGAAATAAAATATTAATATGCCAGGACTACTTATTTTCCACCGTAACAAGTTGTAAAGTACTTTTTATGCCTTCGACTGAGCACACTGTGCGAATTAAATCGTATTTTACATTTTCCACCCGCATTCGAAAACTGGCAGATCCATTTTTTAAAAACATTAACCCATAACTTGTTACAAATACGCCTTTACATAAACCGTATGTGCGAGAAATTGCGTTTAATTTTCAACTTTATATCGACGGAATAAAAGCGAAAGATTTTCTTTCCGAACACAATAAGGGTTAACCTGCCATTCTATGCTCAATGCTAATAGAGATAAGGGTGAAAACAGTTTGAAGGTGAGTGAAGTCTGTGGCTCATGAATCATAAGGGCATAACTAGATTACCGCCGCGAAATCTTGTTACGGCACCCTTTTCCATTGTGATAGTATGTGACACAAGTGTTCGTAAAATATTCGTGTAACTAATCGCCTTTATTTGGTTACGAGTGTGTGTTTAGTTTTAGAAATAAACATTTTGTTTGACGTAATCTTTTATTGTGCTCGTATCATTTTAATATTGAAATGTTACTTTTATCTGCATACAGAAAAGGTTATATTTTTTTATTTAGAGTGTGGCAGCATTTCTTTTTTAGGGTCTTGATTAATTTCTTAGTAATAATTAGAGTTTTAATACCAAATATCGATAATTTGGTATTAAAACTCTACAATCCTTGTCTACCTTTTATGCGGTATGCTATTAATGATAGTGGTACCATGTTATGAAGAAGTAACACTACTTTATTTTACCATTTGCTTGTTATATACATATAAGACTTCATAAAACAAAAGAGCAAATTGAATAGATAAACTAGTTATTTTTTATATTAAAAAATTAATCGGTTTTCAATGCTAAGTCATTGAATCAAATCACTATGTTGTATATTAATCAACATCATTGTGCGCGTCATTCGTTGTGATTACAATTTGTGGATAGCTACATTAATACATAGGACAGCAGTGGATTTAATCGCGTTCTATCCACTGTTGTATTTACTGATAATACTTATACTCCGAAAATAAGTAAGTAAGCGGAAAATGGTAAAGAATTATGTTTAAGAAACTGGGTAGCAATGGTAAACGTTAAGTCCACATTCTTACTTATATCAAGATAAAAGTTACATAAAACCATAGAAAGTTCGTCACGATCAAAAAGACATTACGTGAGACCTTGCCTTTATAACGTTGAAAACTCACTAACAGCGTTCTTAAGCATGCCCAAGTTACGTACCCTTACAATTGTGGCAATTTGCGGTCACGTGAACCCACCATTACGGCGCCGGCCAATCGGAGCGCGCCGTTTAATACGGTTCCATATTTGAAAAGAAAAATGGAAGATACAAATTCGTAATTTGTATTTGGGGTATATGGAACGGTTCGAGTTTGAGTATAATTGGGTTTTGAAAATGAAACGAATAAAACAATAATTTTAATTTGTTTTATAATAGCGGATTGCTTTTTACTTATTAAACATGGCCACTTGGCCAGCCTCAAAGTCGTATTAATCCTTTTGATAACAGTTAGTAAATTTTAGAACATTATTGGTAGAATGTCATATTTAAGTGTCTTTTCATGGTCACATTATAGATAATTATGCAATAAATTGTTTTAAGTTACAGGGAAAATTCCATTTTATATGGTACTACCTACTACTTACTAACCTAACTAATAATAAACAGCATTTGTCGAACTCGATACAATTAGGTCATAAACATAAAAACCTACATATTATTTGAACTAAAATTCAACTTTTCATAGTACTCTCCACAATGCTACGGCAGCGTGCTACGACTACGAAGCTACGATAAAATCGATTCCGACTAATATTTGAAGGTTTCATGTGCCTCAAGAGTTTCACATTTATTGATTGTGATCGACAGCTTCTTCAAGAAGGGCTTAAATTTTATGAACTTTAATTAAGTTTTAGAAATTTTATTAGAGCAATAAACACGTGTAATAAACTGTACAGTCTTCAAAGATTAAAAAAGTTAATTTTTTAAATTGGTTAATAAGCCTTAATCATAACAAATGATTAAATTGTCCCAACCATCACGTTTGCCAAAATCAAACCTTATTACTTTCAACCCGAGAATTAATGCCAAGATAAACTCCTTAACTGACAAGCCGAGGGACCTGGCACTGGCCTGGTGTTAGCCAAATTATTAAAAAATGAAAAAAAAAATGTAATGTTACTAGCCAGCCGCATCCCCTACAGGTAAAATCTGCCGCTATAACAGCAGCTCTGGTTGTGTTCTGGCAATACCATTGTGGAAACCAGTAGCTACACTTGAAATCAAAGGCACTTCCTAGCTGGACGTCCCTCAGTGGAATAGGCCATAGTGGGTGCTTACTGTCAGGTGGGCTGTGTGCATGTCTGCCAGCTGAAAAAAATATTTATGTTCTCTATATTGACATTTAATTACCGTAATGTATTCACTCCGTGATATTTTTTATTTTGGCTACCTACTCCAATGTAGAAAATAACTATTTACTACATAGAATTACTCGTAAATACATATCGTACAAATCATTTCACGGTCGAGCAATTTAAAATGAATTTGTAATATATTCTAAATTACCGCAGCAAAATAAACTGGCATTTACGATTATTATGTCGATTATAAATCGAATCGACATGGGTACAATAGTTAACGACATGATCTCATCCCACGGGCCATTTAATGCAAATCGATCTATTACGATAAACACGGCCATTACAGTCAGCGGACCAATCGCAGCGCCGCGTTTAAACGAACGTAATTGAGTTTCGAATTTTAAAAAGTGTAATCGGCCGCCATCTTGGATGTAATTTTGAAAAGAGATACGTGTAACTGCTACTTATGTTCGTACCTATGGTTCGTACGTTCCAATTTTTAGAATTCATGTTGAGTTGAGCAGTTTGTTAAAATTAAGACGTTCGTCAAGACAAGAATATCTTCCGTCTGTTACTTTTTAAAATTATTGTTAAAGTTATCTTCTTATAATTGACCATTAACTTTGACAGCCAGCGAAAAAAGAAAACGTGGAACAAAACAACTTCGAATAATAGTCATTCAGTGAGGCTTACAATTAATTCTATTACTTACATTTATTAACGTAAGGTAATTTCTATCATTTGCCAATATACAATAAATTCTTTTGACTATAATAATGTATTATAATGTGAAGTTTTGAATATGGAACCACGATACGTAGCTAAGTTGCAGATGGGTGTTTTTTAAACGTTTTAACTGTTATTTTGCGGTTATTTCGAACACGGTCTGAACGGTTGGCAGTTTCCACACTGAGCAATCATTCTGTAATCTCGCATTCATTACGACGGAAAGCTTTGATTATTCTGTAATCACACATTAAACTTCATGCAGTAATTTATTCCAAAAGAGTTCGTTTAATGGGATTTTTATTTATTCATAACTTTTAGTAATTTTCGAACACAGTATTCATAGTCGTGATTTCAATTACTAAGATAAGACGTAAATGTGCAGTAAGACTAATAGTTTTGTAATTACTGAGGTTATTTTTGAGATAAAATCGTGGAATGAATTTTGAATAATGCCATTTTCGAGTGCTATTAGGATAATTTAACTCGAGACGATTATAGACCTATTAAAATTGTGCCAGTTTTACCTCTACACGGAATGAGTTTCAGTTCAAGTAATAAACGTAGGTATTTTTAACTGCCTATTGTTTGGATAATACTGAAATGCCATTAATACAAAAATAAAGCTCGGTTCAAAGCTTCTGATGGTCATTTACGTATAAATTAACTATAAATAGGTTTTACATAGAAATTGATGTAAATCGAATGAATGTCTATCTTGTATTCAATCTTAATTGTACATATTTTAATAAAAAGAATAAATTAAAGTATTGTGTGAACATCACTATTTATGAAACACAACTATGGATAATTGAAGATTGCGCATGAATATGATAAAAAAAAAAGGAAAATACTCATCAGATGATTTAAATACAACGAACATAATTGTATTAATACTTATACAAGAAGTGTAGGCCAGCAGGTTTAATCAATTTCAAATCATTTATTGAATGATAGATGTTCTCGTAATCATCTTATACCCATGATTATAAATTAGAATTGTGCACACGTGGTGCTCTGTAGTAAAAGGACTGCAAATATTGTAATTAAAGTAATGTTAAATAAAAAACTAACAAAATGAAAAACTTGCATTCCAGCATCGTTCCCCATCACGAGGCGGATCGGGCACCCGTACCAGAATCGCACCCCGCCGAAGCGCAAGAAGCCACGCACATCCTTCACTCGCCTGCAGATAGCTGAGCTAGAGAAGCGCTTCCACAAGCAGAAGTACCTCGCGTCCGCCGAGCGCGCCTCGCTCGCCAAGACGCTCAAGATGACGGACGCGCAGGTCAAGACGTGGTTTCAGAACCGACGGACAAAGTGGAGGTAAGACCATTGTCTTCTTTAAGTAGGATAATTTTACGCGTCTGCAGATCTCTGAGCTGGAGAAGTGCTTCTAACTAAGAAGTGACTGGCTGTATCTGCGGTTTTTTTTTCTAGCCGTTTAGATCCCACTGCTGAGCAAAGGCCTCCACTTCGGTCCGCCACTTTTCCCTGCATTGTGCTTATTGCTGCCACTCGGGCATAAAGGCGCTTAAGTCATCCAGCCATCTTCGCCTTGGCCTGCCACGCCTTCGGTGTCCGTCGCGTGGTACCCACTCAGTGGCTATTTTCGCCCATCTGTTTGGATCCAAACGGCAGACGTGGCCAGCCCAGTTCCATTTTAGTTTAGCCGTCGCAGCCCAGACGTCTATAATTTGAGTTCTGGAACGCAGCGCGGTTTTACGGTAATTATCTGCGGTAATTGATTTTAATCGATATCGATTTCGATTGCATGGAAATGGGGGCATTTGCCCCCATTTCGATGCAGAGACGGGAGGATCTTTAAAATATTATTTATATTACACTTATTACAGTTTAGGATATAATCAACTACTGACTACTACGAGTTATTTGGGGAATCTAAATACCGAAATTGGTTGTAGAGATATTTCATCAAAACGTATAATTAGTAGCAAAATTACTGCCTATGTATAAGTTTCACATAAACTAATTTCATCAATAAATTGTTAGTATCTTATACATATTAACATTTAAACCGCAAGTCAAGTCTGGAATAAATGAATTAGTGGAATTTCTATCTTTTTAAAGTACATATGTTCTAGAGACATAAATGTATGTGGCCTCATTTGATATTGGAAAATGTTAAATCTGTTTCTGCCTGATGTGAGATGTGCATGTTTCAACAGTTTTGAAACTAATCATATTATTTAAATAACAGCAGATTTGATGACTAGTTATCAGAAAATATGTCAAAAAATAATAATTTATACGGCGATTTTTTTTGTAATACTGCCTATGTGCGGTTTTACAATCCATTGATTTTGTTTTAGGTTTATTTCACAAATAATCTGCTCGTCGAGTACAACTGCTAAATTTGAAATTGAAGCCTCAAAATAAGTCGTATGTCGTCAACTTGTGTTTCACTCCACAAGAAGATCACAACCCTCGATCATGCTTCACGAGTAATACAACTAGTTAAGCAAGAGAGAATTAGGTTTCACTTAACATACTCGATGTTATGGCCTACAGCGTTGCAAAACACGTATTTTACTACCCAACTAGCCGCGATCCTCTTAGCTTTATTGATACCTCACAGGTTTCTCTTCAAATAGCCAGTAAAGCTTAATAAAGCGATACCGTCCCATGTGTATCTCGTTCAATAAATCACCCAACAAAATGCTTGTAATTACCTATAAATGTGAAGGCGTCACTCTTAGCTTTCATGTCGTCGTTAAGATAACCCAAGCGTACACTATCACCCAGTTTAAATAGACCTTTTGATGCTAAACGAGAGTTAACGACGAGAGGTCTAGCAGTTTCAAAACATGTCATGTCTTTAATAGCATTGTATTATAAAAACTTAAGTAGTTCGTGATGTACGTTGATAGTGTAATACTTAAAAGTAGATATTCTTTTAATTACTGTCTTACCTAAATGGGGAATTTGTTTGGAATCTGTTTATAAGAGGTTCATTTAGTTTGCGAATTGTTCATAAGTTACTAATATTTTTAAATATTTTATTTCAATTGATTAGTGCAGGAAATTGCTTCAATTCAATTTAACTAATACGTTGAAACTAGTAGTGGGTAGAGATAAGACTGCTTAGATAGATACAGTAATCACTTCAACATTCTAATAACAACTAGATTCTAATGACAGTACGCCTTTCTAGAATTTAAATTAGAATCAGATTCGTCTACTATGACGTAGATAAGAAGGAACCTTTGGTCAATAAGTAGCTCAAAAAGCCGAACATTTCAAAAAACGAGGTCATGTAAAATCGAGCAAACCTTAACTTTAAATCAAAGAACATAAATTTAGAATAGATTCTTCTTTTTTATGATTGTTATTGTCAGGAAATTATCTAAGTATATTTCCTTTATACACCCAAATCTTTGTATACACCACTCGTGTAAAGTCAGGATAGTCAGCCAATGCAACACTCAGACATCGAAAAATCTCCAAGTTTCATTCGTTTCTCGTTTGGAATACTCTTACAAATGCAATAACCACTCACCATTATTAGGTGATCAACCTGCCCATTTACCTCCTATTAAAAAAGGTTATAGATTTCTATCAACCATTTTGAAACGTATAAAAGCAGAAGAACCTTCCGGCATAATAAAATGAGTTAATAAATGTATATAAATAATGAATAGATTTAAATGATGTAGATAACCGGCAGCCATTTGCCAACAAATGTTCTATTTACGCGTCTTCACTAAAACATCGCTAAGCTAAAGCGGGGATTAATTAAAGCAATTCAATCAGCAGACACGTGTTCTGAAAAAGCTTTTAAACGGTACAGATGTGGATTTTAAAACGACTGGTCGATGACAAACTAGTCGGAGGACATAAACATAGTTCAGGTTTAACACAGTAGCTCTAAAATTGAGCGCCTTTGTATTTCTTAATTCCGAAACTATCACAAATGTTTGCCTCTCTCTAAAATATTTTTTTACAAACAAGCAATTATTATTGTGCCATCTGTAGGTCTCACGGACAATATTCAAAAGTGAAAAGCGATTCGAATCAAGATATAGCATGGGTTAAGGCACAGGTTCTAAACGTGCAGTATTAAATAAAAACTCTCAACGCATCTGTTTCAAGCTGGAATAAAGAGTCATCTCGAAAACATGTACTTAATGTCTATGTATATGCGTGAGAACATTCTCAGGCGTAAACAAGGTGCCAGTTAATTTCTTTACAAAATAAAAAAACTCAAGGATAGAAGGACTGTAATTACAAACAGATACAGAGTCAAGTTACTGATTTTCTAAAACAGCTAGCGCCGAGACTCGATAAATTTGAAACTGGTCTATAAAATGCGATAACAAATAATTTGCCTATCTGAGATGTGTTTGTTTTTTATGGCCTTTTAACATTTCTTAAAAGGCATTTTATATTCAACGAGATGTTTTATATTGATTCATTTATTATTCGACATGATGTGGTTCGGACTTGAGTGATAACGTCCGTATCGGAATTTAAAACAGCACTTAATAAGTTTATATCAATAAATATTGGGAGTGTAAAAATATTGTTACTTATGTAGAAATTTAATGATCGACCTTTTGAGCTTGAAAGTGTCTGGTGTTAAAAAACTCAGATACAAAGCTTTTTATAATTTAAGTAGTAGCGACTTTCGTTTTAGCATAATAGCTACATATATTTTATGACATTATAACAACTTTCTAAATAAATATGTCTTAAGAATATAATTATAATTATATTCTTAAGATATCTGCTTTTTGGAGAGTAGTTTTTGTCCTCTCCCAATGGGGTTAAGTACCTAATCCCAAATAAGTTTAAAAATCACATCTGCTGTGTAATGGTTTCTTGTACTTAGCAATGCCTACTCATGGAATAAATTAATACACCAAAAGTCGTACTTATTTAAAATCGATACACATCGATACATTGTGTCATTCCGTAATCAAGATTCCTGTATTTTAGTATGTTCATAAATCAAGCTTTCATAAAATCTACAAAGTAGTTATAATGTTTTTCATCTGTTATAGACATTGCAATCATTACAAGTCATATATGAAAAGGAAACCTGCTGGTTCTATGCAGGGGCATTTTATGTAACTGTCAATTCAAGTTACTCTTTTAAACAAATACCCCAGCCACAGCTGCTCTCAAATGGAACGTGTGCCCTATACCGCGTTCAGTCATTATCATTAAGAAGCAACCCTACATTTTTCTCGGTGGCACTTGGGTGGCACTGTTTTAATTTCTTCTTAGATTATTTTACTTGGCAGCAGTACTTTTGCTACTACATTAAGGTCACATGACAACATGGTAAATTGTCCATTTTAACCGTATTATATTAGACGTACAAAGTTAGCTCGAAAAAAGTACATAATATTATAAAAGCGAAACGTGAAGGAACTCAAAAAGGTATGGATTTATACAACAGTGATCCAACACTGGTTGTTTTGCGTAGATAGTTGCCTCGTGGTCCTAACCCCTTGAATCCTGTAGACAAGAAACTATCTCATATAGCTATCGGCTCGGCTATCACATATCTCCATGCAAGGAGTTGTTTTAGCATTCTCTACTATGTCTCTGGAAACGCCTTGTTTTAACTGCTATGTATTGAGAAGTTGTAGAATATTAAATACGATTTTCGGCTTCATTCAAAATTCTTTCAGCTTTAAAAAAAGATAAAAACAAATGACGTGAATATTGTAAAAGTGAAACTTGATTAAAGAATTTTGTCAACTATTAATCTATATTTTTATAAGAGAAATTAACTGTGTCCTTATAAATTATGATAGAAGGATAGAAGCCATAAAATAAACTTGTCACGTTTTTCACTCGTCATCTGCGGTTACATAGATAATATTAATTCCATGCTGCGGACCAAATGACGCCATTATAAACAAACTTTGGCAAGATGACAGTCTTCAGAACAAGTGGCAGTCGATTGAATTTGTCATTTCTTCAATTCCATTTTCAAAATTCACGATCCCGCGACTCGCGCTTCGCTTAATTTTTTTTCTGAAAACAAAAGCAGTGGCATCATGGCATGGCGCCGCGCGTATCGAGCACGCGTTATCTGGCCGAACACAAACACCGGTTGTCCATTAGACGGTAATCGCCACCAGCGCATTGTCTCGCGGTATTCGATTTACACGCTCGTGTGTGCTTTACGACTTTGCCCAAAACGAATAAAGCATCGGTTATCGATGTTGCTTTGTTTACTTTGCGTAATATTTTGCCAGTCATTCAGTGACTAAGATTTTTTTTTAACTTTTTGCATATGGATCACTATGGTTCTTCAACGGTGAAAAGCGTAAGCAAAGAAATGCGAAACGTGTGCATTAGATGTTTTTAATTAATATTATGTTTTTATTATATTATATTTAAAGGCATCATTTAAAACCAAAAATCTTTATATCAGTTGTCTAGTCTGCACACGGCTAATTTTCGCTGTTTAAAATATCCACAAGTATTTCCTTCGATTTGAGCACTTCGTGTGACTTTTGTTTCTAGTAAAAAATGGCAATGTTGCTGCCACAGAACAAGAAAATTTTGGTTGCTGCCATTTTAAACAAGATTGTAAAGTAGTTAATGATCGCTTAAATACCAATGAATTCTATAAGAAGCATTTTATTTTCTCTAAGCACTCTCTCGCATTAATTCCTATGGACAAAAACACGGGTCTATTTAACGTCGTCGGATTCATAGCCGTCTTGTGTTATCTAAGCTGTTGTTTGTTGATTATTCAACTGGTTATCGGCTAACGAGGGGTGACGGGAGCGGCCGGCGCCATCTTAACATTTGTTTTAATTTCTTAGCAACTCTTCTTGTTTTGTTTTGATATTGGGATGACCGTATTAGGATACGAAAGTCACAGCATATGCATGAACATCACATCTTAGTCGGATAATATGTACCTACTGGATTATAAATTATCCAGAGCTTTGTTTGGCAATTAGTGCACTAGGAAGCTGACATAAGGTCACAGTAAGAAGATGTTGTTTAAAAATTAAAAGTACAAAATGATTTCATTTCGAAGAAGTTTCACTAAGTTCTTTTAAGCTGGTATTAAGTATTTCACAAGTAAAAACACTAACATAATTAAACTATATTTTCGTTAGTACAAATGTTTTCAGAGAAATATTAGTCACTACTTGCAAAATACCCAAGATTTGTAGTCATTCTTTTTATAACAAACTACAAAGCGAATATCAATCACGTACCATTTTAATGTGTTGTGTTTCAAATACCTCAAAATGACCAAAAGAAATCGTTAAATGACACATCGCTTTAAAATACCAACAAGATCCTAACCGACGCGGCGCAGGAATTTTGGGTCGCTTTTAAAGAGGTCTCGATAACACTTATCAGGGCGATTTATTTTGTAACTAAATGTCTCATAAATGTGTAAGTACTTGGACTTTACATTTTGATTTATTTAGGTGTAGCATTGTTGTTTTTGTAGATAAAAGTTAATTGAAATGGAAATAAAAGATGTGACGCCAGGTAGTAACTTATTAAGAGAACAGTTACGAAATTGTTTGTCTCATATCTTATTTTATCTTTAAAACGGTACAAAACAATGTACACAATCTAACCAGCTAAAACGTATTAACCAAGAATTTTCATAAGTTCATAATATCGTATGATTGGAGAAAGACAACCTCCCACAAAGTTACTCATGGAAAATATTGAGAAAATATGAAAGCTCAATACCTATGGCTCAATCACTTCGTTCATTCTAGCAATTCATGCTGTGAAATGAACAGATTATATGTGTGAGAAATCAATCAAACTTTATCAATGCGACGATATTAATTCTCGAGATACATTTTCAAACTTGATCAATGCAAATGCAATTTTTATTTTATTTATTTTTTTAATGCGACGATATTAATTCTCGAGATATATTTTAACAGAATGCATAAATTTTTTATTTGTGGCGGCCGTGCCCACTACCCACTAAACTCTGATTTCCCTTTTCACAACCGAAGAGGGAAGAGCCCAAGCCTTCCTGTTGAGCAACCCAATAGGCAGATAGACAAATGGTTCACCTGATTCTGACTGTGAACCAATCCTACGTATGTATGTTCTTGTATACCTATAGATATGGACTAAGCTTTCCGAATAATTTAAGTGTAAGTTAATAATTAAGGTGTTCGCATTATGCCTCTACGAATTAAGCTACTCTCGGTTTCAAGTCTGAATAAATAATAAATATATAAAATAACATCTGACATGAATTAATAGAAGCACAGTTATCATTGACAGATGAGTCCCGCTTATCACGCTCCGGCAAAGGTGCTAATGAAACAATAACAGTCCTATCTGTTTCGTGGGACAATTTTTTTTTTTTTTTTTTTTAATTTATTTATAAATAAAAAGTTTTTTTACAAATGAATGTTAACTGATAACATCAAAAAACCACAAAGGTTCAACATCGAGATATCAGGAGCTTACATTACACTATTACATATTTGGATACTACATAATACATATAATAATCTAATATTACAATTTTAGTTTTTTAAATAAAAAATAAAGAATGATGTACGAAAAGAACACAATATGTACTGTAAACATAAATTAAAACAGATCAACAGAAAAAAATTTAATTCTGTCTTAATCTAATTTAGTCTAACGTTAATATAGACAGCTTCCTCAGTTTATTTTCTCAAGTGTTACATTTTTATCGTCCGCCTTTCTACGTGTGATAGAATAATGTTTTCCGGACTGCTTCTACTAATAATCTTAAAGGTACTACAATAACTCATGATGAATAGATATAAATTGTAATAACCAGCCTTGTCAAATCTGGGATCATAGTCGAAGCGGACCCTGAGCTCCATACTGGATGCAATCGGGAATACGCTGGGATGAAGAAGAAGAAGAATACATATAAATACGAGTATATAACCACAAAGTTAATTTTGAAAGTTAATATGTATATAATTACATATTACATGTGTGTAAGCTAGTGCTTACACACATGTAATATGTAATTATATGTGTGTTACTTATGTGTTTTACTTTTGGGTGTCAGAATCAACGAACGTAACACAAATATACTTAAAATCATATCACAAACATTTGCCATTAACCTACTCTTACGTGATACGATCTGCATATTGGTTCTAGCTTTGAGAAGTAAATTGTGGACAAATTTATCAAATGTTGAGTCATACAATGAATAAAGAAAATATGTAAAAGAAAGAATAAGAAAGTTGCCCAAAACAATAAATTTCGTTGCAAGCAATATTGATTACATATTGACGTAAGTAATAGTTCCTAGCCATACAATCTCGGAACAATAGGTCATACATTTCCTTCCACACCTATCCACTTATCTCATCCTTATGCAAATCGATAAGGACGCGACACCGTAATAAATGATATATCGATAACTCGACTCGTTATTGTATCGACTCGGTAGTAGCCAGACACGTTTTTATTCGTGTTCCTTTTCAAATGTCAACTTGTTTTCTACGACGATTTGTCATACTTGTGTTAGAAAGTTGTGAGATTAGGAATGTTTACGTCGTGTTTAATGAGGTTGATGCTGGATTGAGTTACGTGAGTTAATCGATTACACTATATTATAGGATTGAGTTTTTATATTTAAGTTAAAAATTCTCGATAGATAACAACATTTCTAATCCTGTAGTAGTCCGTAGTCACTCTGTACCATTTATTGACGATATATAGCTACGTACGGTCAACGGCACATCACGGTAAACACATGCAGTTCGATAATAGATAATAACAAGAATGGTACAAAGTCCAAAGTGTATAGTCTGACGTGCTTTTGACTGTACCTATAATAAAGAATATAGTGATTTGAAAAATAAATAAATGAAATTTTGTAATATGACTTCTTCTATGCTTAATTAGATTTCTCAGCTCTTCATAAAAATTTAATCGAAATAATTTGTTGAGGCAAGTAACGATAAAAGAAAAAAGTAGAAAGAAATTACCATCAAATCCCCCAACAAAGCAATACTCGGAGCCATGTTCATTCACTTTCAGCCCACGGTACTGATCAATTTGCCACCATTAAGCCCAAATCACCATAACAAAGGCCCAGTGCATGCAAAGCATACAGTAAAGAAATTGCTCTACTGCGGTCATCGTACCTTCAATATCCATTGAACCCTCACAATACATGATTTATACATAAGTTAGATTGATTTCTTTAGTAGGTACTCTTTATGGTGGTGACCAAAGGTAATGGTAACTAATCGACTTTTTTAATTACAATTATGACTTTAGAAGATGGGATTATCTTTATGTCTGTTTAATTTGTAGACTTTGCGTTTCACTGGATCGAGGCATCAGAAATATATAATGACTAGCCTTCCGCCCGCGGCTTCGCCCGCGTGAACTATAGGACGTTATCCCGCGGGAATATCTTGTAAATTGTAGCCCATGAGTTATTCTGATGTATAAGCTATATTATTGTAAAGTTTCATTAATATAAAACATCACGTCATATTAAACTCTACGGGTGTCCATTAAATAGAGTCACAAGTTTTAAGTATCTCGGGCATGTTGTTACCTCGGACCTGAAAGATGATGCAGACATCGAGAGGGAGCGCAGGGCGCTGTCTGTTCGCGCGAATATGATAGCCCGTCGATTTGCTCGATGTTCAAGGGGCGTCAAAATTACCTTATTCAGGGCATTTTGTACGTCCTTTTACACGAGCGGTCTGTGGGTGGACTATACGCAAAAACAGTATAGCGCTCTGCGTGTCCAGTACAACAATGCGTTCAGGGTGCTGTTGGGGCTGCCTCGCTTCTGTAGTGCATCCGGGATGTTCGCCGAGGCGCAAGTGGATTGTTTCTATACAACCATGCGCAAGCGGTGCACATTCCTGGTGCGCAGGGTGCGGGCCAGCTCGAACGGCATCCTGCGCGTATTCGCAGAACGTTTTGACTGTCTGTACATGTACCACTGTGACATGGTGCATGTGCAGACTAATCTTAACATATTATTTTAATTTAATTCCTGATTATTTAATTGCTATTTACTTAATATTGAATATTATTTATAATTTTAGTTTTTTGTTTATTTTATTTTTGATTAATTAATTACTATATGATGTCAACAATCCAAATTTAACATTTCTCCGAACTATTAATTATTATGTAAAACGCTGTGTAAATGGTCCATTGTAGACTGAGAAATAAATGAATTATTATTATTATTATTAAAATCAATTCAGTAGTTTTTACGTGAAAAAGTAACAAACGTTCATCCATCATCCATGCGCCCCCCGGCCGGTCGGTACCGCCGCAACCGCTATGTCCCTGCATTTTAAATCTGTAATATCTTCAAAAATATTCATTTAAATTGCATGCTGTAAAGGGGCATATTGATCTATATTACATGCACAATTTATTTAAGGTACTTAATTGGATAAGGATTAATACTGTATTGCTCAAAATCGCTTTTTCGTAAATATGCCCTTATTTTCTCATTAGTAAAGGATAAAAATGGTTATTGTGGGTTATCCCTAATAGATAGACATATACCATCGCGGACTTTTTTGTAAACCTTTTTAAGGTGAACAATACCGTAGTACATTATTTTGATCTATCTCGTAGGGTTCAGCCAGCGTTTGCAATGTAAGCGCAAAAAAATGTGTTTATTTAAGACCTTAAATTAAAAACCTATAAAATTATCAGTGTTTCTCTACTATATTATGCATGTATTATACATATAAACCTTCCTCTTGAATCAGTCTATCTAATAAAAAAAACCGCATCAAAATCCGTTGCGTAGTTTAAAAGATTTAAGCATACAAAGGGACATAGTACTATGTAGTGATAAAACATATAATTATGTACTATTCATACATACTAAAAACTACATTTCAACAGACTTAATCAAGTTGTGACGACTATACGTAAGTGTATGTCATGTGAACCTTCTATACTGTTGTTTTTTCTGTTGTAGCAAAGATTCACGAGTGGTTAGACATACATAAATAAATGAAGTATGTAGGGTTGCCATTATAGTACAAATAAGAGTAATATTAGGTGTATTAATGTTATCCGATTGTAAAAGTTGGTTGTAGTTCGTCTATTTATGATTTTAAAAATATAAAAAGTTGAAAAGGGCAGATATAAACAGATAATTAGCATTCAAAAATGTTGGTCTTTGGGATTAGTAATTGTTTTATATAATTAACTGTTTAAATTTAAAATGTTTTATATTATTGCTTGTCCTCTTTTATTGGATTTTGCGATTTGTACTACGTGCTACGATACCATATGATACTTTGGCTTTAAAATTCAGTATTATAGAGGCATTAGGAGACGCAAGGTTCTTATCCATTTATCTTAGCTAAACACACTAGAGGTATAGGGTTTAGATGACAACATTTTCAATACAGACAGACAGCCCTACCTATGGTTAGAAACACTCACACACACAACCTCCGGAGCACGAAGCAGGCGGCAACACGGGGTAGCTAGGGAGATAAATATTGTATGAAGAACACAACTCGGCAGTTTGACTCATCAATTATTAACTGCGGTGGAAAGACGAAAACCCCCAATTTTTACATGCATTGTTCCGTTGTTGGGTTTACTGCCTATTTTTGTGACGTTTACTGGTCTCCTTAAGTTTATTTTATGTGTCGGCTTAAGTGTTTTGTGACATTGCCTTGTATTGATAAGAATGTTTCTTCCAACTCATGTGGAACCTCCTACGCTAAATAATATTTATGTTGTCAGTATGTGAAATTATTACATTGGAATTACACGGGCTTGCACTGTGACATATAGGGAGCTTTTTAAGTAGGTATTTGTAGATATGTTTTTTTAAAATTATTAATAGCGTCTTAGTGTTTCCACAGTCACTGCGACCAATTCTGCCCCCCTAGACAAGCGGCATTTATGACGTTCGTTATAGCTCAATTTGCGATAGCGAATGTCAAAACCCATACTTTCACCACGTGACTTTTCTATGGCATCTGTCAAATCCATACAATTTAAAGTAAGCGAATTTCGCTATCGCTGTCAAAATGTTACTTTGTCTAGGCCCCCAGATCTATTTTGAACGCCACTATTTCCTCTCCAAGCCCTACCTCTTCTACGCAGAGGGGGATATTCTTGGTAGAATATCTTTAGCCTCGTCTGGTTGTAGAATATAGTAACTCTTTGTATCTTGCTAACATCATCTGCTTCTTAATAATTTCATGTGTAAACTTTCAGTTTTGATTAATTTGTATGCTAAGATTTTTTTGTGCGTAGACAGAAAGATAATTAAATTTGTAACAATAAGTAGCTGCTTGTTGTCCCCAGATCCCCAGATTTGCTTATTATAAGACAGCACCTCAAGGAAAGTGTATCTTAGAGGAATGATTCGATATTTCGTATTGATGATGTCCTAACTCAGTGTAAATATTATAGAGACACTTAAGATTTCAGAACACCTGTTAGGTTGTTTTGCTGTTTACGGTCTCTTTATACCTAATGAAATATATTTAGTAGGAATTGTTATTATTATTGTCTATTTTACCTGTAAGCTTTAGGAATGGAAAGAAAAATGCGAAGGTATTCACAGTCAGGTCGAATAAAGACGACTTATTATTTTTAATTTGTTTATTGATTTGCCTGTTAACTTTACTTACTACTTAGAATAGAAAATGAAAAAGTCCCGGCATCGTTTATCAGTTTTTCATATTTTGTAACATGTTCATGTTCTACCAAACATAAGTACATGCCATTTCACAACAAATTGGTATAAGCGTAAAATCAGAAACGCTCCTCAATCGAAGCAATCGCAAGCCAATTTCCCCGTACTATTTACACATTGTAAAGGTCGATAGCCGTTTCCCTGGAACACTCGATTTGGCTCCGACAAATCGAATTGTGCTCGTTGCACGATCTAACACGTAATGTGCCCACCAATAGGAACATGCCGGGGGCTTCTTTATTTATTTACACGCCTTGCTTCATTTTCTTCCTGTAATTCTTTTCCCTTGTATAAGTGAATATTAAAACTCCCCGAATTAGGGTGCCGTATATCGTTATCGAGAACTCGACCTTTTCCCGTCACTAAAAGGTTTATATTTGCGTAGTCGGATGTCGCAATTTAATTTCGCGAAATTCATTGTCTGGGGAGTAAATAGGATCTTTATTTTGTTTATTGTAAGGTGTATATTTGTTTGGTTTCGTTTGGGGTGAGTCGTCGCGTCAGACGCCTTAGTGTAATTGCATCGTGTAGGCTGTCTCCTTCGTGATTAGGAAACAAATCCGTTAGCTGATTGATACAGGGGTGTGATTCTGCCGATAGGGAAGTTTGTCTACTCGTTAATTTTTACTGTGTTTCTTCTAAGGATTCCATTTGTCGTATTTAATTTATAACTACTTTATCTTTTTTTAAATGTTAACATCAAAACAACATAATTAATCTTACGGCTTGTGGTAAAGCGTACAATACTGTCGTTAAGAGTTTAAGGTTGTTATTTCCTGATTTCTGCATAGCTTCGATGGTCTAATCGTTTCAATACTGGGCCATGATCTCAGGAATCAGGACCCTGAGTTAAGGTCCCGAGACGGGCAAAATTAACGAAGGATTTTTTGAAAAACTTAGATCTGCATTAGGCAATCGAGGTGTAATCACCACGCTAGTAGATACTGGGTATTCAAATTCAAATGTTTATTTCAGGCTGGGCACATAAAAGTTAATAACAATGTTCCTTAAAAACTACTTAGTGTAAGTAAATACAGCACACAGTATGAATTAAGTGGTGTGGATTGTCACCCTCCTAACTTTAAAGAAGAAGTGAATCCCAGTATTAACCCAGATTAGATTTAAAAGATAGAGGTCTTTACTTTGGTCTTGCAATGGCTTATTAAATGGGCTGACTTTTCTTTACATTATACCCTATAATCATAATTAAAAAAAACTATATTTCTTAAACCGTTTCCTTTACACTTCAGTTACACATAATATAACCCACATGTAAGCATGTAACGGCTACATCCAATTCCCTTGGGGGACATTTCACCAGGATTCATCGCACCTATACACTCTATGCTACTTTGAGCCTTTCAGTTTTAAGTGTACTTTGGTAAAAAGATCTCTATAGTTCTATATAGGTAATAATAAGCGATGTTTTTTTTTTTTTTTGGTTTAGTATTAGTCAGTGGGATAGGTGGCAGTAGCCGCTTACCATGAGGTGTGCTGCGTGCCTGTCTGCCAACTAATACAACATTTAAAAAAAATCAAGGTTGAACGGAGATTGAACCCACGGCCTTAAATATCAGACCAGCTGAATGACCTCCAGTTTTTCATTGTCTTATTCTTACAATTTACTTTACAACTCCGCCTTTCATTCTAGTTGATTCAGAATTCGTTATAAATTCGGTCGCTTCATTCATAATTCAGGCAGTTTTTATGAGACCAAAATCTTGACGGTTTAAAATTATTATTCCTTGGATTTGCTTTTTGCTTTTAGGCGTGGGAGTGACAAAGTATCTTTCACGATTTATTTTAACTTTCCTTTAAAAGACTGACAGTACGCTTATCAAAGATTAATAAGTGGTTCTCACTTCTACTTCAAATTTTCACTTCCAGAAATTAAACGTATACAGCGAATCCACGTACATATGTGAGGATGTTTTTTTATTATTACTAAAACTAGTTATTATTTGTAAAGAATTTTATTAGTTTCGCTATTCGCCGCAGTGGCGCTACTGAAATTCCTATAGTAATTTCTCCATTCGAATTATTTTCACTTTTCGATTTCATCCTTTTTTGCCTAAGGTGACGCTTTGTGAAGGGTGTAAAAAGATGACCAAATTCATAAATAAAAAACAAAACAATGTTATGATTTTTTTGCATATTACTGTGCGTAGCACAACTTGCAAATCTACTACAATATAAAACCAAACGCCATGATCGTTACAACCAAAACAATTACCGTAATCCACTCCTAAAATGTAATTCTCAGGGCGAAGTGGGATTAAAAAATCCAAAAACCTTCCTCTAGGGAGCGGCAGGTAATTAATAAAGCAGTCTTAATTAGCGAACGCAAATTAGGCAGGATCAACCGCGTGGAGCTGACTCGCCCGGGACTCGAACAGGGTCCTTTGAATACAGAATTAGCCGGTAGATTGATTAAATTCTATTACAAAGGTAAACAATTCTGATTTTTAAAGGAATCGGTTTATATGGTTGGATTTGTGTTACATTTAACCACGAATCCTTAATAAATACTACACAACTACTAATTTAAACAAATTATACAGTTAACCAATGTATATATAGGACGTTAAGCCAGCTATCATGTTGCCTTATTTTTTCCATTTTCCAAAAAGGAAGGCACCTACATTTCTTTAGCACAGACTGCACAAATAACGAAACTTATCTTTCAGCGATGATTCTTGCCCCGTTAGTAGACAAAAAATGTCCGAAACATCACGCACATTTGCTCTGGGAAGAGTCAAAACTTCTAACTCATAATACGATCCAGGGCAATTTATTGTGTATTAGTTAAAATATATTATCATAACAAAGACGTATGAAGAGTCTCATTAACCGCGGCAAATTAATACCGCAGCCGCTTCCAGCCGTCTCGATGTCTGCGCAAACGACTTATAAAATAATCAGGCTGATTACTAATTGCCACCCCGCTACGTTTGGCTTATTTAAGGCAAGTTTAATTGTACCTCACTTTATCTAATTATAAAGACGAGCCTTAACTCGGGACGCTGCGAATTGGGTTAGTGATGTTCGCTTTTGGATGTCGATGAAGCTGTAAAATATCGTGAAATTATTGTTTTGGCTGTTAAAATTTTCAGGCTGATTAATGAGGTGCTTTTCTTTAAAACGAATGCCACGCTTTTAATTTTATTTTGGTTACAATAAAATATCAAGGGACATGTTTTTACAGTAAATATTGCCAACAGTATAGTAGACTATTTATACAACGAGATCGATAAAATGATGTCGTTGTTCTAATAATTGTTTTTATCCACGATTAATAAGTACTCACTAGGTGTAATGTGATTCAAAACGCATTAAAACTTATTACTACTAACACATTATAACTAAACATTAGGACTGATCAATCATTATTTTATTATTGCAAAAAAAAAATCGAATCGTCTAAAATTTTCGTTATAAAAACTATTTTGTATGAACTCTGTCAACAATCGTTTATTTAGAAATCAGATCTTAAAAATTAACACAGCTTTTATTCATTTACCACTACAATGTTTATCCTATTAAAAAATATCGATAAAATATTCAAAGCAAGCCATCACTACGCCATACCTCGTACATTACCGTTCTAATAAAGTTCTTGCTACGATAATAGACTTAGCGCTTTGTTCAATCATTCATTACCGTCGGTGCTCTCCGTCCAGAGCAATTAGAGCCCTCGCAACTCGTTATAACACCACCCACCCTTTGAATATCCCATTCATCGCCCGGGGGGAGGGGTCTTTGCCCATTTGTCGGCTAAGCGGAGGCGTCATCTGGGGTGGCCATATATCAGTCTAAACTTTGAATTCAACGAACGAATTAACTTTATATTCGTGCCACAGTTGGCCTAATGAATTACACTGTCAAAGTTTCTTCATACAAAGTTCTGTTTTGCTCTTATAAGCTATACTGATAGTTATGTATCATCTTGTTTTATGTGAGAAAGGTTTTGAATGGCATTTTAGGGAAAGCTTTATGTTTCACATCTAAAACAATCTATAGACGTTCAAATTAATCTCTTCACGAAAGGTTTGCGAATTATGAAATACATAGCCAAATACAGAAATTATATTATCCAAGAATTGTATCGGTCACGACTGTGACATTTTCTGCAACTGTTAAATAATTAAGACCTTTAACCTGTGCAGGAATGGTACTTGTACCTATAGGTAATGTGCAACTTACAAGCCTTGAGACACATTTGCTTAGATTTGTCGTAAGACTGCTTGTCAGTTCCATCTTCCATATAAGGAGTTCGCTAATGAACACTTATTCTTAAACAGAGCGATTAAGGGACACAGTCGAGACCAAAAATTTTCAATTACGATAAGACTCTTACAATAATTGAGACAGTTTAAGTAACTCGAGTGCGTCCACGATAATCGCCCGGCTAAAAGGTTTATCTGTGAAACCTGTCAAGTTAAACGTAAACCTTATTGCTATACATTTAGAGGTCACTTTGTAAACGAATGCAAATTAATGTTAAACAGAACACTCAAGAAGTAAATCGGTATCTTAATTAGTGCGACACTGGGAGCTTGAGTTAAAGTAATGGTTGTATGATCGTTATATTTTGAGTTTAATGCAGTTTTGCGGTTTTATTTATTTTAATATTTAATTAGTAATCTTCTGTAAGTATTTATAAGGATAAAACCTCTTGCAGCACTCAAGTTCACTGAGGATGCAATATAAATACATATTATATAAAAACTAAAGTTAATACACTTAAGTAGCTTCACTACATAGTATAAAACAAAGTCGCTTTCTCTGTCCCTATGTCCCTTTGTACGCTTAAATCTTTAAAACTACGCAACGGATTTTGATGCGGTTTTTTTCATTAGATAGACTGATTCAAGAGGAAGGTTTATATGTATAATACATGCATAATATAGAAGAGAAACACTGATAATTTTAGAGGTTTTTAATTTAAGGTCGTAAATAATCGCATTTTTTGCGCTTACATTGCAAACGCTGGCTGAACCCTACGAGATAGATCAAAATAATGTACTACACTATTGTACACCTTTAAAAGTTTTACAAAAAAGTCCGCGATGGTATATGTCTATCTCTTAGAGATAACCCACAATAACCATTTTCCTTTACTTATTACGATAAAATAATGGCTTATTTACGAAAAAGTGATTTTAAGCAATACAGTATTAATCCTTATCCAATAAAGTACCATAAATAAATTGTGCATGTAATATAGATCAATATGGCCCTTTACATCATGTAATTTAAATGAATAGTTTCGAAGATATTACAGATTTAAAATGCAGGGACATAGCGGTTGCGGCGGTTACCGGCCGGGGAGCGGATGGATGAACTTTTGTTATTCTTTCACGTAAAAATTACTGAATTGATTTTAATGAAACTTTACAATAATAAAGCCTATACTATACATATGGATAACACATAGGCTACAATTTACGTTTAGGCGCATAATGTTAAAAGCGCAAAATGTTAAGCCCTCGCAAAATGGTCAAAGAGCAAAATGTTAAAGGAGCAAAATGGTAAAAGCGCAGAATGGTAAAGGAGCAAAATGTTAAAAGCGCACAATGTTGAAGGAGCAAAATGGTAAAAGCGCAGAATGGTGAAAATTTCAGTTGTATAGCTATATAGCTGCTAGGATGATATTATGTACATTTTTGTGAATTAAGACTTCCTAATAACAGAAATATAATAAAAGGTAAACAGTTTTTGGTAAAACATATTTATTTTCAAAATCAAATAACCGACATTCATGATATCACCAAAACGAAATAATAATACAACAACACATTATCTCATTATATAAATGTTATAATATTGTATTAATTATAGGATTGTTATATTATTAACAATATATTTATAACAATATAGTTATTAGGAAGTCTTAATTCACAAAAATGTACATAACAATATCATCCTAGCAGCTATATAGCCATACAACTGAATTTTTACCATTCTGCGCTTTTACCATTTTGCTCTTTCAACATTGTGCGCTCTTAACATTTTGCTCCTTTACCATTCTGCGCTTTTACCATTTTGCTCCTTTAACATTTTGCTCTTTTACCATTTTGCGAGGGCTTAACATTTTGCGCATTTAACATTATGCGCCTAAACGTACAATTTACAAGATATTCCCGCGGGATAACGTCCTATAGTTCACGCGGGCGAAGCCGCGGGCGGAAGGCTAGTTAAACTATATTTCTAAGCAGTTTCGTGCTACATTGAAATAAGTATGTGTCTGCATAAAACACATGGATTTCTATTTGTGTAGGATGGAATCCTGCATCGCGCAAGCAAAGTAATTGTCACCTGCTTGGTATAAATATGACTTTTTTGGACCTTGGTCTCTGAGCACAGTCCATCTAGATCGGTGGAAGATCCTCCACTTTTAAACGAACTTAAGATCTTCTACAGAACATTATTTTTTAAGTAAATGTACATAATATGTAGGTATATGACAAAATGGACAAAACGTCTTAATCACACGATCGTTAAGCCAGCAGCTAATAATTTTTCGTTACAAAACATCCTGAAACTTTCATTTTCATTAATTTTAAGATCAAGGAGTTTCCCCACTTTCGTGCGTTAAATTTTAAAGTAAAGTGACGCTTAGCCCAAAGTGTGTTCACCCCTTTTAAGTAGAGGCCACTAAGAGTTAAGTTGTTTGGGCGTTATATCTACCGCGGCCACGGAATTAACTTTGTCTCTTCATAAGGCGAAATTAACAAAACAAATTATCCGCGTAGTTAGGTACTTCTTACAAGTAAAGTTGATGTGTCATTTTGTGTTTTTGCAGAATTTGACAAAATTGTTATTTTACATCCATATCAATTTGTAAAGTAATTTGTAAAATTCATTTTTATTGCTTTATCTTATTACTTTGTAATCGAATTAGCCTCATTAATATTTTACTGACGCTGGTTTTATTTATAATCTGTAAGTTAAGTTTTGTATATCATAACTCTTATATTGATGTTGATTATGATTTATGGAAGATGAAAAGACTGACAGATGAAGAAATTATTAAGATTTCGTGTCATGTGTTGCTAGCAGTACCTACTCAAAGTGGTTAATGGTTTACAGACGAACAGCAAGCAAAATTAAGTATAAAAGTAACACCCTATTGGTGTTCCACTACGGAATGGTGATCACAAACCCTAGACGTGACAGAAAAACCGACACAAAGATAGCCTGAGCTCTCGGCCCTTTACTAAAACCACTAGATCATCAAGACAATTAAAAGCTTTGGGCATAAGTAATACACATTAATTCTTATTTATTACCTTCAATACAAATAGTTTTCGTCACTTCTAGTGAGATATATTCCTTTATGAAGCGGTTCAGAATAATCCTTCAGGCCGCAACTCGTTGCCCAACTGGTCCAAGTTTCGGTTGTGGTCGGGTCTGCGGTAATCTTGGCTATTAGGGGATTATTCAAGGCAACGCGAGTGGTGGCAAGTCTTTGTTATAACAATGAATGAAACAACAAAGAAGACTTTGATCGCAATTATAATAATATACAACATTCAGCACAAATAAATTGGGAGTAATTATTTTTATTATGTTCATAATAATGAACAAATATTGTCTAATTTGAGTGCGGTTAAAAATAATGATTTGTGATTATGTATTTTTTTTACTTATAATAACTGTTTTTCGCAGATTTAAGTAATCAGATTTAATTATTATTTTGATAAGATTTCGTGATTGGATTTATGAAGGGAAGAAAAATATGTTTTTTTAAACTACAATGTTGTATTTCATAAGTACAGTAAACGTTAACTCAACTAAAAGCGGAAAATTCTAATCGACTAATAATGACATAATAACAGAACACAGCTAAAAATAGTTTAAGAGGATTTATTTAGAATCGAGGCATATTATTATCTCGTACGTAGTCAAAATAATTTTTATACAGTCTTGCGACTTGTGGTAAGACGAATCGACTGTTTGCATAAATTATGAAGGCGGAACCGTTCTGGTAAGAGCGGGTTTGCTACATCGCCAAGTTTCAGGTTTATCGCCCCAGACGATGTGCTTGACTCTAAAGATCAACTTGATGGTATCCTGCAACTAAGTCTAAGTAAACGGCAAGTTTAGTATAGAAAGATATTTTAAATATCTTCATGTAATATTTGAAGAGTTTCGTTTTGTTGCTTATAAGGGACTTTAGTTGCTTAGAATAGAAAACAGTTAAGAAAATATTTTCTCTAACTGAGTTGACCAGTCAACTAATCGGTTAAAGTCAATAAAATATATTTTCTAATTGATTCCTAGTTTCATATTTTCACAATTGGCTTGAACGAAAATGTGTTTCAGTTTAATAAATATAGGTTGACTTGTCACTTAGAGCAGTATTTTGTGTTTTATATCTTTGGTGTGTTAGTTTAAAAGAACAACACTACAATAGTATATAAAACATTGGCTAGACTTCTAAATTATCTAAATCCTAGACAGCCACTTTGCGGTGAACATTAAAACATCCACGTAACCACATAGTCCGTGCAGATGGTTCATCTAATTTGCTGTCGTCATTTAGGTCCTATTAGCTAATTGACGTAAATCAGATCGGGCCCCTCTAACTGCCACATTTCTAAACTCATGTATATTTAACGCGTTTCAGTGGCACCACTTTAACTCGCGGCCGGTGACAAACGGTAATTGTTTTAATGTATCATACAAGTGTGTTCGTGTCGACATGATTCAAAATGGATACACCTTTTTGTCACAAACGTACGTAGGTACCCAGTTTATTTGCACCAAATTAAATGAAACTAACTTTAAAACTATCATTTCTTTCAGTTATTTTTAAAACAGATTAAGGACATGTAAGAACTTTTTTTTTATCATGGGGATAAGATAATGTGTGAAACCAAATGGCTCGTCAAGAGATGGTTTATGGCAGCCATGTTTAGCCTTTTCCCCACCTACAAGTTAAGCAGTCAGCGAGTGGTTAAAGCCCATCCCTATCCCTTTTCAAACATCACTATCCGATATTACAATCTGAATGGTTAAATTTTATCGTCGGAAGTGAAATATTCACAAGCTCACAAGCGCGTCAGCATTATTGAACCATTAACACAACATACTGATTATTTCTGATGTGCGTACATGAGATTCTGTCTTTAACTACCCATTGTGGTATGGGAAATAGAACAAGTTAATTTGTAATTAAGATAATAATGTTGACAAATCTTTACTATTTGCAATATTTTTGATGCAATCGTAGATTAAGATTTGATGGTTTCTTGCTTTAATAATTATAAGCAAGGGAATAAAATTTATTTGATTTATGTACTTTTATTGTTTGATTATGCCATTACTCCATCGGATTCATGTAACGTAACGCAGCAATTTTAGGGTCTGCCAGATATTTTTTACATCGACATACTTTTTCGGCTCTGTAACTGAGGGGTAAATTAGTACGTTAGCATTTATAATATTTCTATGTTTTTAGATGACTTTTTTACACAAGAATACAAAAAAAAAATATTATGATATGGAATTATTTTTTTTCTACAAAAAACAAGTTACCTGTACAGACCTATTAATGACAAATATTTTATTAAGAATAATGAATCATTGTCTTGTTTCTATTGTTACAGACGACAAACAGCAGAAGAACGCGAAGCCGAGCGCCAAGCAGCCAACCGTCTTATGCTGTCTTTGCAAGCCGAAGCACTAAGCAAAGGCTACATACCAGAGCCTCCCCCCGGAGCCACTTCGCTGTCAGCGCTTCACTACCAAAGCCCGGGCAGCAATGCGCCCGCGCCCCCTTCCAATACAGCGCTAAGCGCTTTACAGAACCTCCAGCCTTGGGCTGGAAACCAAAGCGGCTTCATAAATGCGCCAACAGCGAATGCGCCCCCCACACATCCTCCGCCTGTAGCCTCACCCATATGTTGAAACCACAGATAAGATAACACTTGTGTTGAAACTGAGCTCCCTTGACATTGGCAAAGACAAAACACTCTCGCACTGCAGGCTCACATGTTTTTCACGTGAATTTACTTGTGTCAGATACATATAAAAATGGAGAAAAGTATTATTGACTATTTGGTGAGTTCTTACAGCACTTCGTTTGAAGCTTTCTGTAACACGCAGTTAAGTTTAGGCATCAGGTTTATAGGTATAATATTTTGGACTAAATTAAGACTTTTTAAATTTATAATTTGGTAAATATCTCACCACAACCGATTGTCAATTACACTAAAAATATCTGAAGCTGGGGTTTGCATCTTTAACCATTTTTTTGGAATGCATTTTTTTTAAATACATTTTATGGTTGAAAAGTAAAGTTTATAACTGGTACATTGCTTACCCAGTTTATTAGTATTTTTTCCTTGGAATTTTACTGAAATATAATTTTATTTATTTTAAAAGGCTTGATATCGCCTAGGCTGGCGATATAAAGCTTTCTTAAAAATTGCTTAAATACCCTACATGTAATCTGAAAGAGGGATTTTGCATTTTGCAAGTGTTACATTTATTGTATTTATTTTAAAGTTTTGTGCCAGTTTTAAATGCATAGAGATATTTAATTAAGTTATTCATATTACAAATTAATAAGTTCAAAATGCGTACGACCTATTTATTTTACCTAGGTACTTTACAATAATTATCATGAATAACAATAGCTCAATGTTTTTCAGGATTATAACTTTCAACGATAGTAAATAGATCAGTGTTTTAAAATATAATCCGGTATTATATCATCTTTGTAAGATAACTGAAATTGTATATAAATACGAGTTTAGCATATAAGTTTTAAAATTAATTGTGTACTTATTTAAGTAATAAACATTTCGTTATTCCTTTTCTACAACATTGATGATTAAATGTAAATAAGTTACAATCAGTATTATTATAGTGATTATATATATAACCTAATTAAAAGATTATCCTTACTAAGTAAGTCTGCTATGATTAAATTAATATAAAATTTCAAGATGTTTGTAAAATATAAACGGATGTTGAGAAAAAACATTTTGGCGTAGTAATAAGTTACATTTTGTAAATAAAAACTTCATATTAATGTTAAAAGAAAGTTAATGGATCGATCTCGCCTAATACGCACGCTATTTCGTGTAATTTCAGATCTCAAATTCATAATAAAAGGCACATTTTCTTTCATCATACAAATGTATATGTTACATAGAATTTAAAAGATACAAAAATAGTGTACAGAACTTACAAATATAACAAATTAGAAGAAGAAACTCAGACCTAATATGTCCGAAACGACAGTTAGTCAAATATATTATTGGTTTATCGATTACCTACCTTTTTTTCACTTTAAACTAATTTAAAGGAGCATTTTTTTCTGCGGAGTGTCTAAACACTTGAATCGCAGGCTAGCAAGGCATGCGGCCGTGAAAATGTGGGACTCTGAACTAATGGCGATGATCTCACTACCCACCAAACTCCCCCGTTTTCCCCTATACACTGAAAATTAGACATTGATGCCCTTTGAATATTTAGATAAATGTTGTAAGCGTTAGCTTAGAACATTAATACTAGATTTTGACCTGAAAGCAGGCTAAATATTATGATGTTTCCCTTATTTCACTACAAATACCTACATTGGTTGTACATTTGTGTGCAATGTTGTATTGTCTTCAAATAAACATTTCATTGAATCGTCAAGTTACAGTTTGTAAATATAATTTAATGTATCGCTAAGTACGACGTAGCTCAATTATTCAAAGTATAACGTGATTCTCAAGTCGATGTATAAAGTATTGTATGAGAATGATTCTGATCACTGACCACTGTTAGTGGACGTTTTAATAAAATATTATGAAATATCTTTATTCGTTTGTTATCCCTCTCTACACGTCTAAACATATACCCTCTTATTACAGAACGTGGTTTAAAAATTAAACCGAGCTTAGTCCTGACTAAACTCCTGACTAAAGTCAAACGCTATTACAAAACGAAGTTTTACTTCATTTCGAGTACTAAAGTTAGACCCAAGAAAGTCCGCCGGTGCCCCTAGTTTTACTATGGACTAACTTTCAAACGTCAAAACGATAGGCTTTAAAAATTTCGCTCCGTTCTACGTATAGAAAGACAAATTTTGAAAAGAATTACTTAATTTGTGAACAGAAAATTAAAAATAAATGTTACTTTTTCTCACATTAACAAAACACATTTATAAATAAAGAATTATTATTTTTACTATCCTATTTAAAGATTTTAAAACATGTCATAAAACAAAGTCTTGTAAAATGAAACGCACTAAACGAGTTAGTACCAGTAAATTATTCTTATGTTGGTATTTGCTTTGTAATAAGGAAAGTTTTAAAAAATAGTCCGGACCTAAACCTGTACTAACTAGTACAGTTTTAAACCTGTTTTAGCGATGTTTTTTGTAATAAGAGGGTAAACGTATATTGATTAGTTGGAACTTATGCACAAAGAAAGTAAAATATCAGCCAATTGATGTCATGATCATTGAATTCGTGATCACAAATCCGAGTATCTTCGAAAGAACCGACACAAATTTTGCTCGACCTGGAAAGTGAACCCCGGTCCCCGAGATCAGAGCTAGAGTACTACTAGACCTACGAGTACATAACATTTTATATTCCGATTAAGTCTTCTAACATGGACCTTGTAAGATAAACAAATTAAAGGAGTGACATGTGGACAGATTAAAAATACTTAAAATTTTAGAAAACATCACATAGGTGTAGACATTTAGACTGTGCATAATTATACTCGTGTTGATAATTATCAACACGAGTATCTGACCAGTTTAATGACAGATGCACCTTTTTTTTATTGCAATGTGTAACAAGACGAGCAGATCGTACACCTGATGGTAAGCGCCACGTCTGCACTCTGCCCTTAGACAGTTCAGTGCCAAACAGTAACTAAGCAGGCTGCCACTGCATCTCATATTATCTAGGACTGCTTTCGTGATGCCGTGGCTAGGAGGTCGCACTTTTAAGCTACAGCCGTGTTTTGCCGTGCCTTAAGCAATAGACAAATTGAAACTCCTTGTCAGATCGAAAAACTGAGATTAGGTTATCTGTTCAGCTCAATTCTCAGTAAGAAGTTAGGCGGTGTGAAACACCTCTGTGCCGAAGAACACTTTTCGAGGAATGCTCGTAAAGCTGTAGGTTCCAAAATAGTCCAATCACCAACCAGAGCCAAGACAACTCCGCTCAAGAGATGAGTCAAGCTCCGGGTTTAGAACCGAGCGGCTTAGCCATACTTCCGCAGAGTTCATCAGGACTTCTTCTGCCATTATGTTAATTTAAAAAAAAAAACAATACCCACTAAACATAGAAAAATTGTTTTAAAATAGTAAGCTGTTAACAGCTTTTTAAAACAACCGCCATTCAGGCGCGCTTAGCGTGTTACTCTCGTTTAAAAGTATATATGTAATAGCTGCAGTGTTTTGAGTTATAAAATAATAATAGTTTGTCTTGCGTCAAGTAAGTATTGATTTTACAAATACTTTGCATCTAATTCTAATTTCACCGATATTTAAATCATGCATCTTTACCACTAAACAACTTTAAGGCAAGCACATTTAAGGGAAATTAACCGTCCGAAAGCGTTTTATTTTTTCTATTTGCATAAAAACACAAGGTCACTTAACAAAATAGATACAGAAGTCCCAGCCTTTCTAAACTTGTAATCTAAACAAAAAACTAATTGTCTCTGATGCTCCAAAAAAATAAATAGTGAAACAATTGTCTCAACCACTTCAAACTGAATCGATTTCGTGTTATTTCCGCCTAAACGGTCGATTTGACGACGATTCTGTCGCCATTACTGGTATAATATAGTTTTAATGCCGGACTTTTGGTATAATAACGAAACATTTAGGTAGGACGTGACTCCCGTCCGGTCATTAGTAAAGGACCTGAGGAAAAATAATCGGTCACTGTAATAACATGTGATACGTGTATCCTGTCTGTTAAGGTATTATTGGTTTCTACGAGTGTTTATCTTTACTAATAATAAAAATGCAAAAGTAATGTGTGTAAATGTCTCTTAGTTATTCGATTTCAACCCTCAACCATGTATTTGGGACCGGGGTCAAACGACGAAGCCCCCCACTAAACCGATGTGTTGGTGTTCTTTTTAATTTTAATGCACTGATATCTTAAAAATATATCAATGCTGTCTCTTTTGTCCTTATTTAGATATTTGTAAAAGAATCAGGTTTTTTTATAAATTAAATGATACTTAAAGGAATGACATAGACTACTATCTAAAAGTGAAAAGAGCTCGTATCGAGTTCTTTGTATGAGAATTCTATTAATTATGCCTTAAATAATTACAGATTGATTACTCGCCGCAGTAGTGCCACTTCGAGAAACTTTTAAATTTTCTTTGTTGTAGGCCAACGATTAATTTGATATTTTGACACTATAGTAGGTATTCATTATTGGTTTGACCAACGCCCATAGTTTGCAACACCAGAATAGACAAATGCACAGCCCGCCTTCAATTATTAAATTACTTTCAATATTAATTAAGTTGTGACTAAGTGTGTACCCACATGGTACTGCAGGTTTAAACTAATTAACAAACTAGCTTATTTTATACCTTCTCCACCTGCCATTCTTAAATCTGAAACAATTTTATTTAATAGCCCAAAAATAATTTTGGACGTCTTATTAAGGTGACAAAAAACAGTCACGAACGTCGCGTGACGTTTGTCACAAATTAGTTCCGTAATGGGTCGCAAGGGCGCGCTGTAGCCGGGAGTCAAACCCTGTACCGCGGATAATCGCTGTGGCGTGCAAACCGCTGCGTTATTGAGTATAATGGGGACGACTAGGACTGACGAGCGCTGTCTTAATTGGTAAGTAGTATTTTTATTAATTAGATTAAAATTTAGGAGACTATATTATTAAAACGAATCACCGAACAGTCTTACTAAAGTGCATAATATTTAAGCTAACTCTAATTTTGGTTCTGCCAGAATATTTGATAATAATCCTACGTCTTGAACATTTAAGTAAAAACAATTTTGAATAGTGATTCGCTTTCTTTTTTATTCTTGACACAATCTATCAGTATAATAATATTTTGTTTTATTATTTTATTAGAAAAACTCTGAATTAAAGGTAAAAGTGCAGCATACATTCTGTCTGTCTGTACATTTATTTAGGCATGAAAGCGTAATATAAAAATAAAAAATAAAATAAATAAATTAGCAAGCAACATTGCTATCAGTTCCAAGGCCAATGCACCACGCCCTCACAGTCACTATCGGTTTGACAGCATTGACATGAGCATTCTAAGTTCTGAGCAATTTGCTCGTCACGGCACGCCATGACGCCACCGGTTGCCACCAAACGGCGGGTTAACTTCATCGTCTTACCATTACAAGAACTTGTTAGTGACAGTTAAAATTAAGTATCGAGCCATATTTGACCGCCTCCATGGAACAGTGGCTAAGTCGATCGTAATTAGCGCGGAGATCATGGGTTGATTCACGCCATGGGTCTGGTTGGTTGTATGACTTTTTCAAAGTCAGACAGCTAGCTGAAATCTGGTGCTATAATAGCTCTGTGTTCAGGTAATATTAATGTAGGAGCCAGTACACTTGAAAACAAAGGCTCGAAAGATCGGAGGCTTACATAGTGGCAGTACCTACATTGAGCGACTCTTCCTAACTAAAAGCCTCTAAATAAATGGAATAGGCCGCAGTGGTTACTTAGCACAAGTTGAGCTTCGTGCCTCTCTGCCAAATTGATAGAGCAAATATTTTTTTATCTAAACTAGATGGAGGAAGGATCAGTTTAGAGGTTTGTGATTTGTAATTAATAATTCTTTTAAAAAAGGTTAGTTTCTTGCGGCACTTCTTTTCAACAGGCCATTGACATCGAAGTGCTGGTAGGTAAAATAAGATTGACAAGCAAAATTTAATTTAATATAATTTCATTTACCAACTGCAGTAGGATAAAAATGAATCGATGCAGTTCCCATAACCCAAATACCCGGCGCGAGCGTACAGACCTCATATACAGGCGCTCGCCTGTGGTTTGTTAATGAGCGTTGAATTTCACTCCACTACCCCACGCCGACCTATGAATGCTGTAGAGAAAGTATTTGGGAACAATCTGTTTTTTTACAGTTTTTAATGTAGTCCGACTGTCTAGATAACGATCGATACGACCGATTTGGCGTAATGGTTGAAAAGTCGCTCGTTGATCCTTAAAAAGAAGATGCGTTTAAGCATTCTAACCGCATACTAGTATTATATTATCTGTGCCGCAGCCAATGCTAGCAAGTCCTACGGCGATGTGTCATAGTCGGGACTAAAGACGTTGGTCCCATTTGTAACTAAACCCAGGTTTCCTTTTCCTTGGCTTGACTATCTACCATCCCCTGAGGTGAAATCTACCGCCTTAAAAGCTGTGTCTGTGTTCCGGCAATAATAATGTTGGGCTTAAAACAACGCCTCGAAGATGAGGAGCCTACAGTGTGACTGCACATTGAGTTACTCTTTCTAGCTAATAATCCCTCTATGAATTATCCCGCACTGGCCACTTACCATAAGGTTGGCCTGTCTGGCCAACTGATCTAGCAAATAATAAAATAGTTTTTCTTTTCGTTGCTTATATAGTAGTAAGTTAGCCTGTAAAGTATTTTTAATGTTATTATTATAAAATTAAAGGTGTTAAAGAAATTTTTAATACTGTGTATTTTCGAAAGCTTTCTCCATTAGATTCGCGCTCCCGTACCCTCAAATTGCTCGCCCGCCCCGGATTACATTTGATACGTTGCTAATCAGTTTTACTTACCGACTAATTGCTTTGGCGCAGTGCCCTCAATAAATAATACTAAGTGAGCGTTTATATCAACGCTCTAACTTGTCTTTAATGCGGTACTTGGGTAGATGGTTCTAATTTATATGGCATTGCAATAAATTGCTGTTAGCTTTGTGGGTAGCCATTGGATCCAGTGTAAAGACGAAGAGATTTAGGTTCAATTATTTGGGTCTGGTCGGTAGTTATGCCGGGATAGTTAATAGCCACTAGGCTGGAACCAGCTCGCCCTAATCGGGTGGAAAGGGGAAAGCGGGGGAGTTTAGTGGGTAGTGGGACGTTTTAGTATCGAGAACAACATACGACCGCAGGTTTAGCTAAAGCTCATCCGAGAAAAAGGAAGAATAGTCGGTAGTTATCCCAACTAATGCCTACTGTAAACAATTTTTTAACATTGGAATGACACTGTCATAAATTCACTTATTTTAGATCATAACGACGAGGAAGCACGTATAACACCTGACATGCAATACCGTGCCCAAATTATAAAATATCGATTCCATTCCCCGGTACACTTAGCTACAGACAGCCGTCAGCGCAACAAACGCGTCAAACTAAACCTTACAAAGCCCGCCGTACAATCGCAACGAAAACTCTTAAATATTTTATCAGTCAACTTTTCAATTGTTAAAAATCCACCCCCTATTATTTTCAACGCTACCCAATGACGCTTTTATGTTCCCCTGCAACGAAAAAAATGAAATAAAGTGTAAATTTAAAGTTGAAATTGACTTTGACGGATGACAGAAGCTCTGACCCCCGTCTTGGGCCCTCAAATATTCAGGACCCGTCAACACTTGACGTAATAACGGTGAACACTTGTGGCCATGACTGTACGCAGTTATGCGCTTAGGAATATTAGGACTTGGTGCTACATATATTTTCATACTCATACAGGGTTATTTTATTAAAAGTAATTGTTTATTTATAAAATTTTAAATTCAGTAAGTGACAAAATTAACTTAAAATATTACCGGAAAAATTACAATAGTTAAAAGTAATGATAAAGAAATTCAGTGATTTGTTATTACAAAAATGTGCGTCGGCCGGGAATCGAACCCGGATCAACTGCTTGGAAGGCAACTATGCTGACCATTACACCACCGACGCCTGTGTCTCATGCGTTAAAAATTTACATTAAATACAAAAAAAGTTTAAGTTATTTGCCCAGCTGAAGTTTATCATACGTATGTAATTGAATCAAAATTAGCCTTTTGTTTTTAAATTAAGAGGGCGACCATAGTTTGTTTTCGGTTTCATATAATATGTTAGTGTGTATTTTTAAGGTTACACAATTGTTTCTTATCTTACTTTGAACGTCAGCCTACATTTCTGACAAAATAATCCTTTTAGTCGCCAAATGGTTGTTTAATTATTTTTTAAACAGTTTAAAAGTTTAAACAATAAAGTTTTTTAAATTATGTAATAACTGGAATTGCCAAATCTTGAATCATGGTGCAAACATACACCCACACGCCCACACACTCTTCTTTCTCTCTTTCTCAAAACACGTGCGCATACACACAGAGAGAGAGAGAGAGAGAGAAAGAGAAGCACGCTCATATACGTTTCTACACAAATTCAAATCATTCCGAACCGTCCTTTAATAGCTATAATAACATAATATGTAACTGTATGTAACATATAAGCATACAATCACGTCATTCAATACCTTCCCTTGACGATTTTCGGGTGGGACCTGGAGGCCTGAAATACAGGGTCGCCCTGGTTTAGGCTGCAGCCTGCAGTTCACACATTCGATATTTAATCTAAAGTATCTATTCCTGTAATCTGTTTTTTATAGTCTGGCTAGATCGGGATAACATGTTCAGATAAAGTACGGGACAGAATGCTCAGAGAAAGAGAAAATATAATACGGTGGGAAAATCAGCACGTATACTCAGAATACAATCTGCCAGCGATATTAAATAATCAACTGAAATTATAAAAGCTCGCGATAATCCCATAATGACCCCACCGCCCCAGCTGACCCCCGACTATCGCTGTGTCATCTTCCACTTGCTAATCTCTCGCTATACCAGATATCCGTGCGAATGTGCCCCACTGCATCCAAAACGCCTCGACCAGTTTACAAAGACCTGCCGAGCTAATGCTTTAACTCTTTCGTAAGGGTAATTCATAAAATGTTTTCATGAAAAGATAAACGATGCTTTTATACGTTTTATTTTTATTTTTTGTCTATGCAATAGTATTTTTTAAATAAAATTATATTTTGGAAACTGACAAAATCTTCAAAACTAAATGCTGTTTAAAAGGAAATATCTAACAGATAATAATATCTATAGCTAAGTTAATTCAAGAATTGATTTCAGACAACAAATAGCAAATGGCAATAATAAATCAAATTCGAATCTAATGATTCAAGTATGTTTCACATTAAAAAAATATATTTGAAAACCAATAAGTAGTTGTGTATTGGATAAAAATAGTTACGTGGTTACTTATGTGCATGCGCTGTTAATAAAAAAATGTTGTAATTACAGAATAAACAGCATTTTCTAATTTATTCTCCGCACAAGCTAAATGACGTCTATATTCATCCCAGCGGGGAGGGCTCAAGCTATTCTGGTGATTGCGCCTCCCCTCCGTATGGAAGTATTCTCTTGAGACAAACAGTAAATGTTTGGAAATCGTCACGCGAATTTAATACACTCCCACGCTTCAGATAGTTTGATAAACTTGTAATGTTAGACGCGAAACGCGATGATAAGCGATCTGTTTGGCGATATTAATTTACAATGACCCCGGGGTTCGGATACCTACGAATATACATATTTGTACGAGTACAAACACGAGTACAAATAAATATAGATCAGTAAAGATTATAAGAAATTGCAAGATAACATGCAAATTATTTTTGTCGGTCGATTTGGTGTTATGTTAGAGAAAGAAAATACTATTCAACGTATGTTAAATGCGCAATACCTCAGACACCCCAAATGATTTTTAATTCAATTGACCTATACTTCATTTGTAAGCACGATTCTTTGAATCCGTGGGATTTGCCGAAATTCGAAAATCATCTTTATTGATATAATTGAGCTAAAACGACTTGGCTACCACACATGTATTGTGTCAGAGGTACAGCCTCTGAACATAATTATATAGTTTAAATAAGTCTTGTTAAAAAAATATATGTGGTCCAGCCGAGTCAAGCTGTTAAAGAATTTGAAAGAATTCTATCGTAGTTAGTTTGTGAGATGGAACCCAGATCTAAACAGCTGGCGTCACTAAGTTATTAAAAACAAATCAAAATTAGATCCCTTTTAACTATGCTGACGGAATATCAAAAAACGGGATCGCGCAAATGAATTAACAATTCATAAAGCGAGTGTAATAAACAAGAGAGCAATTCCATTTATCAAAACAACATTAGCCGAATCCGAACTGGCTCCACTGCCAATTCTCCACTTTTTATTAACTCGTAAAATCCCCCGGCATGCAAAACAATAACGCACTTTTTGCAATTCCCTAGGCCACAGTGCACCCCCATAAACTTCCCATCGTACCCCACAAAGCTTTGGGGTTTGTCCGACCCCGGGGAATTGTCAGTGTTAACTGCTCTTTCATATTGATTCTTTTTACCAACTACGAATGCACTTTACGGCTCAACTTTTACAGCTCAAAATTGCTTAGGATACTTTGGACAATTACTGCCTTTTATATTTGAGCTGAGTAATCGTAACTTTTAGACGAAAAATTTGAAATAAGAATTGTAAATGTAGTAGGATATGGTTCAGTTTAACTTGAAGAGACTGCAGTGATAAACGTCGTTTCAGAAGTAAGGATATAGGCGTGATTCCCATAATCTGTAATGGGTCGGTGCAATACCGAATTTTGCACTTGACTTGGATGTATAGCTAACATCTTGTTTGAGAGGTTATATAAAAGGGGGCCAGTAACAGGTCCCTGCGCGAGCCCTATTGTACGTTGTTCTCACGGTCGACTTGTCGCCGGATTAAAAGTCAATGTGTCGTGAAATCGCTGATTGTTTGATGACATTTGCATGGTTATTTGCTATGGTGAAATTGAGCGTTATATCGCCATAACCGCGTATGTTGCGTTTAGTTCTGCAAACTAAAAAAGGTTTGTAGCAGATGATAATTCTGAAAAAGAATATGTATACATCGTGACATGCTTTCCTACCTTTACTTGTTTCCCCGACGTTCATTTATTTCCCCGACATTCATTTGTTTTTCCGACATTCATTTGTTTCCCCGACATTCATTTGTTTTTCAGAATTTGAGTTCCCATCATGGAACTAGTGTCAAAGAACCTATTATTTGACTCTCGGTGTATAGCGGAACGAGTGAGAAATAAAAAGTTCCAATCGTCACCACTGGGGACGAACAAAACGTTTTTTTTCCACTCGTACCCAGTGGGGACGACAGAGTGGGGACGACCGATAATAAACCCACGTACTTAGTTGAGCAATTTTAGTTGAGCAGTGGGTATGACCCTCTGCTCAACTGTCGTAGTTGAGCAATGACCAGTTGAGCAGTGGGTAATACCCACTGCTCAACTTTATGGAGTTGAGCAATCTAGTTGAGCAGTGGGGAAGAAACGCTCCCAAAGGATCTCTAACTCAACTAACTGGTCCTGCCTGATAAATGAACAATGTTAATTAATCTATATCCAATCACTGCGTGAAAACTTAAGTCGCAGGTTTAATCTCCGCCTCTAATATTTGTGTTCATTAACATCTTGGAATTGATCAGGGTGCTAATAAAAATAAATAATTATGTATAATTGACAAATCATAATAAATCCGCTGTCTAGGTCCTAAATTAGGTATTTAAGCTTTTCGTACCAATCATTATCATAATTTCAGTCGAGGGACTCCCACGACATAGGCATTAGGCCACAGAGTCTATCTCTGTGCATTAGGCATTAGAAAAGGCTGGACAAAGGCCTTACGCAAGGATCTTCAAAATGATCGGTAAGGGCCGGTATTTCAATGTAACCTTATCTTATTGCTTAAGTTATAGCGGCAGCGCAGACGACAGACTATCCGTGACAGACTTTTTAGTCTGCGAAAATAGAACGTATGCAACTGTATGGAGTAACGCAGACGACGCGCAAAAAAGTCCGGCGCGCACAAAATCCGTGTGATTCCGGCAGACCGCGCCGCGCCGCGCCACACCGCTCCGCACAAAAAGTGTGCGAAAAAAATGGAATTTGCTTCAACACCGGCTAACGCAGACGGCGCACATTGGCGTACATTTTAGTCTGCAATCTAGTGGTGGGACGTAACGTACGTATGCGATCTATTATGGCGCCAGACATCGATGTAACGATGCTAATTAATGAAATACAAAATAGACCAATAATTTATGATACTTCTATGGCAGAATATAGATATTAATACATATATTATGTAAAATCATTAAAACTCGGTCCGCAGTGAGTTTAAACATTAAAACTTGTTTCTTGGTAATATTCTGTATAAGAAAATTTTTGTAAACAAATTGTAACTAGTGATTGCTCTGTGTAATTGGTAGTATTATTATTATTATTTATTTATTTATTTATTTATTTATTTTTTGTTGCCGGATAATTTGTTTTATTATAAATTTTAATGTTCTCATGTAAGTGTTTATGTAATTTCTTTTTGAGAATAAAGTTTCTTTAACCGAAATACTAATTTGACGAGCCATTAGGTGTAATGGTTGAGAAGTCGGCTATTACACCACAGGTCGCGGGTTCGATCCCCGCACGGTACAAACATTTGTGTGCATGAACATGTCTGTTTGTATCGGTTTGGGTGTTTCTATGTATATTATGTATGTATTTACAAAAAAAAGTATATAAGTATGTTTATCCGTTGTCTAGCACCCATAGCTCAAGCTTATGCTTAGTTTGGGGCTAGATGGCGCTGTGTGAATAATGTCCAGAGATATTTATTATTAACTTCCTCATTGTTGTGTCTGAATGAGTCAAAGCAGGGCTTAAAATAAATAGCAACTCATCATATTATGTAGTAACAGACATTTTAAAAAAAACTTTAAAAAAAAATCCGGTGTTGTTCAGAATTGAATGTTTAATATAGAACTCTCCCTTCAGTAATCTTTCCGAAAGTATAGGATGTACCCAAAATTTTCTTCGTCTTTTTCTGTCTGTTACATCAAGTACAAAATAATACTTCGCGATCTTTAATCTCTGCACGATTTTCATAGCGTCTACGTCCCTACAGTTCTGCCGACAAAATGATCGAAGATGTGCGTCGTGTGCGTTGAGTCTGTGAAAAATCCGCGACAGACTTTTTGTGCGTTGAGTCTGTGAAAAATCCGCGGCAGACTCTTTCGCACAAAAAGTGTGCCGTCTGCGCTGCCCCTTAAGATAAGTATTACTTTTGACAGGTAAAAGTGTATGACTTTAGTGCCGCTTAACTTTAATCCTATAATGAAATACACTTAAGTCATACTTATTATCAATCCCGGATTAAGATCAAGATAAGTATATATTGAAATACCGGCCCTAAGTCGTAGCCGTCATAGCGACTTAATTACAACATAACTATTAATCGCATATGAAATATAGTTAACAATGATGCTACTTACGAGATTTCACCCTTGATCAATACAATAGCTAAATAATTGAATTCGTCCAACATGCGCAAACGCCGCAGTGTTCCGCGTAATTCAATCACAGCCCTTTTTATTGTCCTACCGATGCCGCGGTGTTTCCCTGCACTGTCTGGTTAGGGCTGTCTACAAAGTAAAATTATCTTTTTTACTATGTAGCTGTTATCAAACATTAATATCAATCTAAGGACATGATGATTATGTCATGCAAGAACAAGATACATAAAAAAGTTAGTAAGATATCCGTCCATATTAGAGAAGGTCCTTAGGTTACTTACTTGCACTTACTTACATAGGTACTAAGCGGCTTTCAGCTTGTGACGTCACCGATCGGTAAATTGTATATGCAAAAGGTTTGTTTGGTTATTATTACCATTATTACGCGTTTTTTTCAAACATTGTTTCACAACAGAAGTTGGCTCGATTTCACGCGGGTTCGAAAAATCGTGTTTTTGAAAGACTGTCGTGTTTTGACTGACTGATGGCCTAAAACGGTTTCTTTTGTGAAATTATACACCCCTAATGATAAATTCCGAAGGGGTTAGTGCTCAAAGTAGGAAAAAAACAACATTGGTGTTACACGAATGAGTTGGGTGATTACACTAATGAAAATTTAATAAACACAAATGGTGTTTAATAACCCTAATGATGTCTTGATTAAATTATAAAAAATGTGTAACTTTTGAATGAGTAATTAAAATACGAAGACCCGGATCTAAGCAGTAGTATTTATACCTAAATATTTTTTAACACAAAAACACATTCTTTAGTTCTCACTAATGTAAAAATATCCTCAAATTACCGACCAAATAGCCATCACCTCAATTCTCTGTATGATAATAGAGCGTATAATTAATAACTCCTTGCTTGCTTATTTAAAAGGTAACGATCTCCTATGTGACTCTCAATTCGTGTTTGATAAGTAGTTCTACAATGGACCTTCTTGGTTACGCACGCAACGCATTTATAGAGCGAGACCACAGTAAGGCCATTGCTGTCCTTGGACATATCAAAGGCATTTAACAAGGTCTGGCACCAAGCCCTTGTTGGCAAACTTCCTTCCTATGGGATCCTCGCTCCAGTTTATGTTTGAATAAAACATTTTGTGACTGGACGTCGCATCAGAATAGTTGTTGAGTTCACCTCCGATTTACTTGAAATAAATGCTGGCTCCTACCAGAATTCTAGGCTATGCCAACTATAGCACGGTAGTCGAGAAGTACTTGTCCAGTGCATGTACAAGAAGTGGTGAAACTGAGACCTTAAGAGCTGGCATGGTGGACGAACTAAATCATTCTCTTCAAATTGTCTCAGTCTGGGTAGATGCCAATTAGGTCAGCTTTAACCATCAAAACACAGACATTATTTTAATCATTTGTAGAAGATATATTCCACCAAAAGGAGTGTTTTTGAGCTAACTACAACTTTTCGTGGTATATCCATCCCTCTGGCTGTCTTCAGGTCCTTGGTATGAAAGTATCGAGAGCCTCTTTATAGAAACTGTAACAATAATTATGCTTCTAAAAAGCCCGGCAAACTATTCAGGATCCTAAAACTTTCAGAACTTAAGTCCGTTAGTGCTTAGAGTATTGCTGCCATCTTTGAGATGGTTTTCTTAACGCCAGCTGGCTGCCTTGGACTCTATTGAGCAGAGTGTAAAGAGGCTTATCGGCGACAATGCTTTGTTTTAAGAGCTTGCAGAGTCTCGATCATCGTGGAAATATTGCTTGCCCCTCTATCTTTTACAGGCTCCACTTTGATGAATGTGCTTCTCAGATGCATGATATTAATTCTACCAGCTACAATACATTACCGAACGACTAGCCTCGGACATAGGCCCCATCTTTGAGACTTTGGTACTCTGTCGGGTCACCTCATCTCAGATTCGCTCCCTCAGAAAAACGCTAAGCCTAGCTCTCTTCAAGGCTCGCTGAGCGACTTTAATCTAATGGACCAGCCGTGCCGTAAGTGTCCGCGTATCAGCTCCGTATTTCATGACATGAGACGCAGGTGTTATGCATAGTTTTCATGTAATATTGAAGTACCCATGAGAAACAATTTCATTAGTGTAAAAATGAATTTCATTAGTGTTACATAAAAATCGACACGAATGAAGCGACACAAATGACATTTTTAACGAAATCCTAAAGTTTTGTTTAAGGAATTGTTCCAGACACCAACAGAAAGTATATCGAAACATGCGTGTTTATGTGGCTAACCATCAGGCAATGAATTGAATTTTTAGCTAAAATACTTTTAATATAGTAATAATAAACACGAATGAATTTTTTTTTTGTCTAAACACTGAAATCAAAACTAATGTTGATATCCTAGCAAAATGAAGCACGTGGCGCGTACCGTCACCTAGGTGTCTTCGAGTGCGACTGATGCTGTACTAGGTTGCATGGAAGGTTCCACGGAAAACCAACAGGAATGTTTGTAAATGGACAGTTATGTATGGTCTACACTAATGAGTGAAAAAACGGGGTCGCACATTCAAGCCCCGGGAAATTATATTTCTAGATTGTGCTTTTTAAAACTACAGATGCCGTCTGACTATACGTTTATCAAAGTGTTAGGGGAAAACAAAAAACTAAGATTTCCCCGAGAAATTAATTTAAAAAATATATGTTTTGATGAACAACCCGAAATGGAACCACGTACCACAAATGAAATTATGGACTTTTTTGCAATATTGTTTGAAATGTTTAACAGATAATTTAATATTACTGCTTGCGTCATATAAATAATTAGCCTAAGTACTTATTGAAACAAAAACATGGCAATTCAATGGCATATTTTTGAAGTTATTTCACGGAACATGTTTTTCGAACCCGCGTGAAAACGAGCCAGTTGCATCGCTGATCACCAAGCAAACAATTTGATGAGGCACATTTTTACAAACAAAAGTCACAAAGTAGTATATGGAGGCAGCCCTATTGCCACTTTTTTAATTCACCGTCAGCGCTGGAGTGGATGGCAACTGTTTTGTTTGTTTGTAGCGGATCTTTTGTCCGCGTCAATGGCTCTGTCGGACAGAGACAACAAACAGTGCTCAAAATCTGTTTATGTTTTGCTTTATTGCTCCGGTAAGGGTGATGTCTGTTCGTATATTTACTATTGCTGTGGTATTGTTTTAATTTTATCATTATTTTCTCTGTTAGTTCCGCACACCACTTCTATTTAATAATTTAACATGATAGGTAACATGCTTACAATGTGCTGCATAAGACGAATCAAGAATGCTAAAACGGCAATGGAAAGGGTTATGTTTGAGGTCTCCTTAAGTAATCGTATCAGAAATGATAAGATCAGACGGATTATTCCCGACTGCCCCTACCAAATCTGCCCCCAGTAGGGGCAGATGCGACTTTTTAGTCGTACGCATCTGCCCCTACTGGGGGCAGAATTGGTAGGGGCAGTCGGGAATAATCCGATCAGGCACTGCCCGAACAGGGCACATTGCGAGAAGAACTGATGGCTGTTGTTCATGCTGGATGGAAAGGTCTTCGAGTGGTGACCACGTGCAAGGCCAAGGTGCACCGATGACCAAATAAATTCGCGGGAATTCACTGGATGTGGAAGGCGGTCAGTTTGGAGATCCTTCAGAGTAGTCCTTCATCTTCCCTCACCCTATGCATTCAAGATTCTAGTTGCAGGTGTCCACGGGTGGTAATGATTAGTTATATTCAAGTGTCACATAAATGCTCGATTGCCTCCATAGGTATTTCATTAAAGAATAAATATCTATGAATTATGATAATTGTAAGTATTGTACTATTTTGTACTGCATAAGATCCGTCAATAGTTTAAAACTCGCGTTAAAAAATTCTTTGATTTTTTTAAAATTGTGTTTGTAACATTACACGAACTCATCATTTGTAACTTACAGTTAAATTAACTGAAATAATTAATCCCGGTCATCGAATGAGCCATTCCAAATCAAATAGTAACAATCAATTGACCCAACAGATTCCTATCACGCAACCGGATCGATTATAATCCAATCACAAACAAATAAATTTCATCCCATCACCAGACAAGGGTGATCTCTGACCCTTTTGTAAATTGAAAGGGTTCTGCGGTAGCGTAGGGCTCTTCCTATGCTAGACACATTACTTAACCCTCAAAAGCGCGTTAAAACTCAATCGCTGGGGCCGATATGTTTAAGAGCAAGAGACTATGAATTTTTTGGTAAGTTGAACAGAAGGTTCATATTTAGTAAAATGGACCTTCAAGTTACTCTAGTAATAATATACTTATTATAGGATATATACTTACATATTTATTTTACGGATATTATTCGACATTTGAATTGGCGTACTATCTCTGTGACATTTAATTTTACACGCTTGTAAAATATTACCAGCGTAGCATTACTAAGTTTCTTATTTTCTTCTAAAATAAATTACTTTCATTGCAATTAATGTAAATATTTACTGATTTAAGAACAGAGAATGGCTTTTATGTTCTTTTTTTCAAACCTCCTACTATAAGAATGAGACATGGTTCAATAAGTCACATTACTCCCACTCTGAGTTAAATATTGCTGTCTATCATCCGTTCCCAATTTCTGCCTCAGACCGAGTTTGGCACTCAGATGAGTCAGATGTCAATAAAGCGCATTTGAATTATTTTCTTTTAAATGACGCTTCTGTAAGTTGTCATCTATGTCCAACCCTACGGTTGCAATAAGTTAATTGTTCTGTCCCATCGTTACGGTCGGTTTTAGTGGACCACTTATAATCGTTATCGTTACTGCCTCCGTCGCTGGTTATAATCATATTTGACGGTTTATTGCATTTCATATAGCATTTGCACTTGTGGAATCCACTCTTAAGGCATATGGGGGTGTAAAATAATATACCGTTACACCACAGAAATCTAAATTTATTTAAGATTTCTGTGCGTTACACCGATGTGTATTATTATTATTATATTTACTATGTACTGTATCAATTTGTGACCGACTCCATGGTGAAGTTGCTATTAGGAGGTCGCACTTCAAAGCGACTGCTGTGCTTGTGGTTAAATCCTGGGCCGGACCTAAAATGAGTGTTTTTTCTGCCCCCTGTGACCGCCTCTGTAGGACAGTGGCGAAGCCGCTTGATTTTGAAACCCTCGTGTCGTCGGGACTCCTTTTCCTGCCTTGGGTCTTAGAGGTGGCAGGAAATTTTTAAGCTACACCCACATGTGAAATCTGCTGCCGTGACATCTCTCACTGTATTCCGGCGATAGGATCCAGTACATTACAGATTAATGGCACGAAGATCAGAGGAGTCTTCAGTATGGTAGTACATTTAGGGGTTTTTCCTGGTTAAGTGGCCTTCATTTGAATAGGCTTATAATAGCTGGGCTTTTATTTTATTTTTTCATGGAAGAGAATGCATTTACGCACCATAACTCGCCTGGGGTATACGAGCCGTGTGTGGGACTCACAAAAATACCCACTAAACTGCAAACTGCCGTCAGCAGCGTCCCTGCTGGGCCTATTTGCATCAATAACAGCTGGGCTGCGCGCCTGTCTACCAACTGATCTATCTTTAATAAAGCACCTTCCTTCAGCATATAACTCTGTCCAGTGTCCACGCCATAAATATTAACTGGGCGAAGTGGACAAACAGACAAATTGACCTCGGACAATAGAGCGGCCCCTTTTTAATTCGTCAAACATAAGTCCGCCATGACACACTCCCCTACAACTAATCGCATTATATCGCACTTAAGCGATTTTTTTACTATTTGTCTAGAGGCAATTGATGTTACCCGAGAGATTTGTTATTGATAAATTGAAATGTTGATTAAAATTTACAATTACTGCAACGTAATTTTTTTTTCTCAATGGATTTAATAGTTTTCTCTTGTTAATAATATTATGTTATTTCTTCTTTGACCAATCATATTTAAAACAACAGAATATGTGTTACATCCATGGTTATTTGTGTTGAAATCTATGCCGAGCTTAAAACTGAGACAATTGACTATGTGATTGAATTTCGTGCACAGCCTGCGAATATGGTATTTATTCAGATATGTACATTTTTACAACACAGTAAAAGCTTTAAAGCATTTTAACCTAATTGCGGATATCAGAATCAACTAATCTGGCTTAAATATTCACTATACCTCAATGACGTTCAGTTTTTTAATTGAACGTCATTGCTAGGTATAGATAGGTGACGTCCTGAGGAAAGGTCAGGTCAAGAGTACCCTAAACCGACGGGCATGCATGAAAAGACTTATGAATGTGGAGGAAGCAATAGTTGTGTGCCAGGATCGTAGCAAGTGGAAGGAGTTGGTCTCTGCCTACCCCTGCGGGAAAAAGGCGTGACGGTATGTATGTATGTATGTATGTCATTGCTATACCTGAATCAATTTTCCCTAAAATTAACTATCTGTGGTCTAATTTTAATATGTATTTGACAGTGATCGGGGGGCTTTAGCTTCAGTTTAAGTCACGCATCTGGCAAGTTTTTGTCGGATTTGGGATGCGTGGTGATTAATTCAGTTCCTATCATTGTAACGATAAATTGATTAAACAGATGCGATGATAGCCTTACAGGTTGTGCAGTTAAATATTAATAGATTTATACTTTTCTTACTTATTTAAGATATTTTTGTTTTAGAAGTAGAATTTACAATCACTTTTATTGATGACCGCAAATTCCACCCAAACGAAGCCGCAGGCATTGCTATTAAAATCATTAATATTACAAATCCACGCTACTAATAAACACCATACGATATATTCGAACCAAACATCACGTCATTACACGTATTAAAATTAATAATCATTCGAATGGTTGTGACGCGAAACGTCACTTTCGCAAAATGTCATCTCAAAAAAATTGGTCACTTTCGCAGAAAGTCATTTTCGCAAAATGACATTTTCTCAGAATGTCATAGTAGCAAAAAGTCATTTTCGCATAATGTCACTTTCTCAAAATGTCACTTTAGCAGAATGTCATTCAACCTAACCAATCAGTCTAACAACCAAGCAGGCTAAATATACTAGTATGGAAAATTAACCCAGGCCCGGCCCATGTGAGCATTGTCCTTTCCAATTAAAAACGTATCATGATTATATATTTTTTTTGTCTTTAGTGTTGCAATAATGTGCATATTTATAATAAGGATGCGGTCCGGCGGATAATAAGGATGATTACTTGATATCTGTTTTTTTTACCCTGCTTGGTTGTTAGACTGATTGGTTAGGTTGAATGACATTCTGCTAAAGTGACATTTTGAGAAAATGACATTATGCGAAAATGGCTTTTTGCTACTATGACATTCTGAGAAAATGACATTTTGCGAAAATGACTTTCTGCGAAAGTGACCAATTTTTTTGAGATGACATTTTGCGAAAGTGACGTTTCGCGTCACAACCATTCGAATGGTTAATTATTCACTCGCTCCCATAAAACTGCGTGGTTGATCGGCCTGGACGACGCAATTAAGTTTATTTAATAAATGATTAACGCCATAACACCGATAGGCTCATTACGGGCCGTCATCGCGTCATCGCCGTCATCGGCCGGTAATGTCCAATGTTTAATTAAGTATTGGACAGGCGGAATTGTTTGGACACGAGCGTTCGACACCTTGTGAACTCGGCGAATGCACATTGCTTGGTAAATAAAGTGAAGTAACGTTCGATTAAAAACTTAAACAAAGCTATTACGATAATATTTTTCAAGATAAATTTAATATTCACTATTATTTTATAACGTAGGAAAAAAGTTACAGCTTATTTAATGCCCTATTGCAAGGTGAAGGAAGGAGAAAAGATAATTTAACATGATTTCTTGAGATTAATAGCTGCTAAAACCAATATTACCTACGTTTGAATGCAAAACCAAGTTTGATTTTTAGAAAATACTCATACGAGTATCTAAAATATTACTAAACAAGCGGCCGCCTCTATGGTTTCACCCGCGCGTAATTTCTTTTTTTAAATATCCCTCCCCTTCCCCCCACATTTCCGGGATAAAAAGTACTCTATGCCACTCGAGGATATTGTAGCTTTCCAACAGTAATTTTTTTTCAAATCGGTTCAGTAGTTTTGGAGCCTATTCAATACAAACAAACAAAACAATTAAATCTTTCCTCTTTATAATAATAATGGTATAGACAAAAACAGTACCCAATTTTAGACCCACAGAGGGTCCGGAGAGTTTATAAAATCAATATTTGCAGCATAATTTAATTACGGGTGCTATCGGTCCCGCCGCAGCGGCCGCGGTGAATTAACGCACGCGCCGAATTACTGGTTAATTGCGTATACGGATCATCTGACGCTAGCAGATGAGCTATCTGTCACGGTTATGGGACTTCTTTTACACGCTGTGGCTGAGGTAGAATTAAGTTATACACTTTATTGGAGCAAATCCCACTTACATTTTTCAAAATATGGACAGGGTAATCATAGCAAATGTATCCTATTTATATTCCTTACTTTTCAGTGTGTTCAGTGACGGATAAAATCTCTTGAAGAAACCTAATAAATCCGATTTTAGTCACGATTCAGTTGATGTTTTCCTTTTTAGGTGCTATGGACTATGGAAGTCTTACGAGATTCGCTAAAATGTGAACCAGATTTCTCATACCCTGGGCCACGTTAGTTAGTTTAATTAGGTAGATTGAAACGTAGCCTGAATCAAAAATTAGTCATTTACATTGGGGCCGTCCATAAATTACGTCATCGATTTTTTCAGATTTTAGACCCCCCCCCCCCCCTACAATCATCCTATCGTCATTTCTTAATGACCCCCCCCCCCCCCCCTTCTCCCAAAATTGACGTCATTACCAGTTTGACAAAATTAAAACATTGCAGATTTGAGAAAAATAGGGTATTAATGATTAAAACACTTGATTATAGAATCACCTTTTATTATTTTTACTTTTAAGTATAAGTATAGTATTTATGTACTTTTATTAATTATGTAATGTTGTAGTTATTATTTAAGTATTGTGTTTATTATCAATACATAGTATAAAACAAATTAAGTCGCTTTTGCTGTCTGTCCCTATGTATGCTTAGATCTTTAAAACTACGCAACGGATTTTGATGCGGTTTTTTTTAATAGATAGAGTGATTCTTATGGAAGGTTTATATGTATAATACATGTAAGTACCACGGGCGAAGCCGGGGCGGGCAGCTAGTATTATATGTAATATTATTGTTAGAGTATTTTATCTGTAGTTATTACTGTATTTGTGTACATCTATGTTGCATTATGTATGTTTATTATCAGTTATTTTAGTACTGTACGCGCCTTAGCCGCCTCTCACATTTGCAGTCTCACTTACCTACTAGGTGTGCTGGAAGAAATTTCTTTTTAGAAATAATCTTTTTGTACGTGAACAATAAACTATAAATAAATAAATAAGAATGACGTCAATTTTGAAACCCCCCCCCCCCATCTATCATTTGCCGTCATCCGCAGACCAACCCCCCCCCCCCCTAATTTAGAATGACGTAATATATGGACGGCCCCATTTACAATTCTAATCCTTTTTTCATATAACTTTTTTTCAGGCATTATGAGATCTTAGTGATTCGGAATGCTCATTCTGAAGTTGTGGAGTTACATCAAATTTAATTCTCCTATTAATAGAGCCACTACAGTTAATTACTTAACGCCGCAAAATGGGTTCCGTGGTGCAAAGAGGGTAGCCCCGTGCACTGAGATCGCGATCGGCTGACAATTACGAAGATTACTTCATAATTGGACATTATTTATTATGATGGCTTTATAATATATTTATGGTGACGACTCCGCGGGTGAGCCACCAGGAACAGTTGCGTTTGTGTCTTGGGACACTTGGGAAGAGAATTTGATGGGTTAATTTTTAAGTAGAAAATTTGATACGGAGTTTATAAAAAAAATGTGTAACAGACTTTAACAGCTTCTGGCCAGTCATGTAGTAGTTTGTGACTTACTTATATATTTTTTGAGATCACGACCTTATTTAGCGTCTCCGGAACCCCAGTGCAAATCATAAAATCTTTAGCTTTTACTTCTTTAAATAAAGATCCATCCATTATACAACTTTAATTCAGGCAACACAATTACAGGTATTACAGGTCCATATCAGGAGGCCTATGTGCGTCTTTCGGCTGAAATGATGATGATGATTATTTTAAGTAGCTTACATACTAAAACATGCGTTATTATAAAGTATAGTATGACATTTGAGCATTTGAGACATTTGTATTTTTTCTTTTTTGTATAAATCTCATACTGTAAAAGGTAAAAAATAACTAATCTCAAAAGGTAAAAAATAACTAATTCTTAAAATTTATTCAACGATCCTTAATCGAAATCTCTCCGAAGATTGGTCCAGATCAAAAGCTATAACAACAGCATCACAACGCTGTTGTAAGGAATGTCTGCCGCAGCGTCGTAAATGTCCCCCGCAAATTACTAACAATGAGCGCTGGCGGGCCAGCGCGGCGGCCGTTTGCACGCTGCTCACGTCGCTATGGCGTTTTTGGCGAGGTTTTGGCTGTAGTGGGACTGGGAGATGTTGATCGTTGACAGCGTAACATATATTTATAAAAAAGCTTCGTTAGAAATATCTTTAGGGACAATGTCTATATTAGTACTCCCCGGTAAGCCCGTGGCCCCATGTCGACGGTGCGGCGCCACGCGTACCGGTACCGCCGTGCTGTTTCACCGCACGGCACGGCACACGGCGCGCGGCGTATCGTTACGGCGGATAGGTAGATTTGACCGATTTAGGCGGCCAAAATTATTTTAGCGTCTAATTTTTTTAAAATTGGAGTTTATAATAAAAATACGTCGGATTTTATTGAAAATAATTATTATTTTCAAAAAAACACAAAAAAGAAAAAAAAGAGAAAAACATAAAAAAAATGTAACTTAAAAATAACACAATGATTTTACTACAATAATAATTATATAAATAACATAATATGGTCATTTCATAAAAAAAATAACTAAAACTGACAAATACCTAATTATTAGTACTCAATAAGATAATTTTCTAAATAATTACATTTGACATTTATATTTGGTAAATTCTGTCTCATCATCTTCTGAAATAAATATTTGCGAGTCACTACTGTAACACCAGAGGCATTGGCAGACTCTGTAACAAAAAGAAAAGGAATTACTAATAAGAAATATAATTAAATAAACGGTTTTTAGAGTTTTTACCCTGACAACTTCGATTTACTCTTATTTAGCGATAGGCGCTATTAGGCAGAAACTGTTAGTGTTATTTTAATTTTGAATATATGCCAAAATTATTGTGATATAAAGAATACCGGGGAAGACCGGGGAAGTATTTCAAAATGTCTTTTGAAGAATAAAATTTACAAAAAATTGCTAAGAAAAAAGGTGTTACGTTGAAATGCTTGTTAGATACAGTAAACTGACTAAATTTTTCATATTTTTTTAATTAATCAATAGATTTTTACCTGAATTATAGGAATCCATTGCATTCACTACACAAAAGTACGCCGAATTTTTTTTGTTGCAATTTATAACACCACTTAAACTGAAGGCACCGAGAACCGATACGTACACTGCATGCGACGACCTGATTTCGATTACCTGTAGATTTGCACAGTCGTTAGCTAAAAGTTTAAAATTATCAGGGTAGGTGCCCTGGACTGTTAGGAACATAATGGTGTCAATTGTTTATTTGTGTGGTGATTTTCAATATTTCGACTTTTGGCCGCCTAAATCGGTCAAATCTACCTGCGGTCGGTGCCGTGCCTTCAAGCGGCGCGCTACCGTGCCGTGGACATCGGGCTACGGCGCGGCCTAAGGACTCGAAATTCTACTAAGGGATCTTATTACATTTTAGAAGTTTTATAATGCTAGACTTCCTCTAGTTGACGACTAATTTTATATTATTAAAAATGTTTGTTTAAATAACCAAAAGGAAAATTCCATCATCATAATAGCTATGTATGTTATAATTTGAACATCGGCATGCGACATCTCTTAGAGCGTAATGTCTACGTTATAAAAAATTCATTAAAATACATCTGCATCTACATATAAGAACACGTCCATGAATCATGTAGATTAAATTTTAAATGTTGGAATTCTTTAAATACCATGAGAATCACTTTATTTTACAACAGAATGCCCTCGCACAGAATTATTCCACAGATCCTGTTTCATCATCAATGTAAATTTGAGACAACTTTGAAGTTGCGAAACGATCAAGACGCTTCAGTCCCCGTGTAACCAAGAACACAGGTCTCATAAAAATGATATCGTCCGTGTTTGTGTTCGGTGCGTGCGGTATGACAGGCTGATGCAATCCTGTGCTCAGTCCAGGACAGTAAATATCTATCGGCTGTCAGATTGGATTGCTTCGTGGACCCTAACAAATTGAGTTTGGGAGATGCTAGCTCTCTGAAAGATTTAGGCATGAGCGGGGTATGGCGATTGTTATTTCTGCTTGCATTTAAGATTGCCTTCGACTCTCGTAAAGTATCACTGTACTTAGTAATACACTGCTGCTTAAAATGGATTGTTGGACACTTAGGAAGGAAGCGTCACTCAATGTGCTGCCACACTCAAGGCTCCTATGATTTTCGAGCTTTTGATTTCAAGTGTACTGGCTCTAGGGTTGCCAACACCTAAATTGCCTAAATAAAAATCATTTATTTCGGACAAGGTCCATTAATGTTAGTAACAATAATCTTACAAGCTATGTTAGTACACAAAATGATTGAAACGAATTTTACTGTCTTTGACGAGCTGAACGCGAGTCCAGTGCTGCATTATAGCACTGTCTACGTCCAGTCTCGCCGCGACAGTCTTCAGGAGGCTGTTGGTGTTGCCACGTATACGCAGCATCAGGGACGCAATGCGCTCTAAACACGGCAAAAATCCCGTGCATTAAGGCGAAATATGGTATTTTCCCCGGACACCTCTGAAAAAGTATTTTTTGCAACAAAAATATATTTATACAGCTTGTTATTAAAATCTAATGAAATACCTACTTACGTATGTAATAAAATTAAACACTATATATGAGGTAATATGGTATGTGATTTCCCCTGACACCAAAAGTTTCACCCTTTTTTGACACTATTTGTTTTGGTCACAAAATTGCCGGAACACAGCCAGAGCTCTTATGGCAGCAGATTTGGGCTGTGGTATCTGGCTAGCTACCACCTACTACCAACTAGACCCAAGGCGGGAATGGAACCCACAACCTCCGGGTTTTATACCCGAGCCATTGTTTCACGGAAGCGGTCAGGGTATTTTATTGGTGATTTTGTCTTGTTGTAACTATCGAGTCTACAAACCTGATAATTCTTCGTAACGGCAAGAACTACATTCCAGGACAGTACCCCTTTGCGCGTATCCTGTGTTCGAGTTGGATTTTGAATGTTTGATATTTGGGTGCATCGGTAAATATTTGATGGGGCGCAGTGATTCCGATTGGTTTCGTACGTGATACGGCCGGGGTTTATCGCACCCTCAATCGCATGTGGCAGTTACGTGTATTAACATTATTTGTGCTCATCGTGTACGGAATATGCTGTAGTGCTTAAGGTTTTCTGAATGTGAGGGTATGCATTTTTGATTCATACATTATGGTTCTACTTGAAATTGTATCTTACTCATTGCTAATATTAGGCAGTTTTACTTAAAATATATTTACAAACATTCAGACACATGACAAACACAAATGTACCCTTCGATCATATGTTTGTCCTGGGTCGGATTTGAGTCCATGACCCTTAACGAATAGGGCAACGACCAACTGTTTCATTGGGTCAGTTAAATATAAAAACGCATACGTCATCAAAAACCCAATTATCAAAAACAATGACCTTCATTATAATCTCAAAACAGCCCAGTGCATTATGGTCTGCGGTCACACGTGGTACATCCAATTAATTACACTTTTATAACGTTATCGGCCAGTGCTGGAACTTAAAAGGTTTTAAAACATTCAATATGTGAGGCGAGGGTACACAAATCACTCAATATAAGAGATTGGAGGCGCCTTGGCTTTTTAATTGATGGTAGGTTCCGTAGAAAAAAGACCAGTTCTGAACTTGACTTACTTCATTACTTATTAGGCATGCAGGCTCTTACTTTAATATGCCAGATCATTGGTTTGAAACATATCCTGAACAAACATGTATGTGACGAAAATTCAGGGTAAATTCCTACTAAAAGAACAGCGGTTGCAAAGGCGTTTGAGGCGAAATATTACCAATCATTTTTATCTAATCAATGTGCCGCATAAGAAAGCTCAAGATCGCTCAAAGGGCAATGGAGAGGACTATGCTTGGGGTCTCCCTGCGTGATCGCATCAGAAATGATGAGATCCGCAGGAGGACCAGGGTCACCGATATTGCACGAAGAATTGGGAGCTTTAAGTGGCAGTGAGTGGCTGTGTTGAAGTGCTACTCTACAGAGTTAAAATAACATAAGTAATGGCTAGGTATCGCTCATAAAATAAAACACTTTTAAAATTTTTACAACATTAACACAATAATAGTTTATTCCTGATTTAAATATTACACAAATAAACTCTTCAACAGTATTAACACGTCACCACCATTGCGCCAACAATAATTCACTTAGTTAAAGTACACTGATAGCGAAAACTAATAAATAACAATAAAGCCTTTGTATAACAAAAGACAAAGAACAAAACACTATCTCGTACCTATTATCAAAAGGCTTGTGTCAAAAAAATACTTTTTCTGCGGACCCCAAAGAATCTGGACAAAAAAAAAGTACGTGAGGTCTCGAGGTAAACATTGGACACGTATGGGCTAAATATAAATGTCACCGGCGACGCAGATAGCCGCAGGAATGTTAAAAGCTATTTAATATTATGTTCTGTACAAACTTTATTATGGCTGCCCGTTGAGGAGGGCGAAAGTGCTCACCTGTATCGAGTAAGTCTCGTGGGTAGTTTAAAAATATCCGCTAGATGACGTAAGACGTAGGGTTTTTCAAAATTCGTAAAGACAGGTTGATATTTATTTAAAACAGATCAGTGATAAACTTATCTTAACCCTGTGCATACGTCATGCAATATTTTTAGAAGTTTTGTCACTAAAAAGAGAAAAAATTCCTTTAGCACTTTTTTTTTCTATGCCTAAATAAAATATTTATTATGGTTTAAAATGTTTTAAGTACAGAAAAGGCCAGACAATGTCCATCAGGAGCATCAATCACCATCATCACAAAAGCCAGAGTAATATGACAATGTCCATCACCAAAGCCAGAGTAATATTGCATCCTAGCTAAGCTACACACCTGCAAAATTACAACCTCACAGAAAGTTGTTGCTAATAGGTATAAAAACCAACGCTCGTACTTTCCATCAGCCGTACAGGGCCCATCACTTACAAGGCGAAGGCATTTAAATGAGCACGCGATAACGGGCGCGCGGGCGCATTAATGAATGTGCGGACGCACCCGGGGGCTACACCTAGTCTCTCATACATGGCAAACTTTTGTACTTTGACGACAGGGCTTGATAAATACGGTGCCTTGGCAAAATACCATCAGGTGGGCTGCGTGTATGTCCGCCAACTGTACCTATAAAAAAAATTATGCGAACTTAGCCGCTAGCACTTAGTTCAAAAATGGTTCATTGGACTTATTTTGAGCCACATATTTTGACTAAGGTGTAGTGTTTGTAAAGTTAGGGCGTGTAGAGTCAAAAGCTTGGCTCTACATGAGATCTGTTAACTTTTTGGCAGTGCGAGTCATTGTTATGGTCTCGTCTTGGCAACATTTTACATGAAAATGTTTTGTGTGGGATTTATATTAATTCTTAATCTATTGTCTTCGTCATATCACAGCTAATCACAGCGTAGTCAGCGTAGCTTATTTACCCTGGCAGTAATGCTCGTTTCGCGCTGCAGTGACGGTAATGGCGGGTCGCTCTGTCCCGCTCGCTTCAGTGATAAGCCGTGAACTTGCGCCTAACTCACCCGCTGCCTGATAATGATAACTTGATCCGCCCGAGTTTAGGTTGAGGGCACACTGGGACTGTGCAGTATGCCTATAATAGGTGAGTATAGACTACAACATTTCCTCGAGCGTTTTGGTGTAAGTGTAATGTAACATTCCTGCGAATGCTCGGCGTTTTGTTACGGCTAAATGCTTACAGCGAGTGTGCATTTACCCGTAACATTACGTTGTACCCTGCGTTCATTCTTCTTTGAAATGTTCGTCACTCTTCCTCCGCGTCACGGTGATGCCACACGGGCGCGTTGCGCTGCGCTGGCTGCGTCGACGCACCGCGAGCGCTCGACGGAATGGGTGCCACACGATCCGATGCGTCGTCCCAACGCGCTGCATTTAGGGTTGCCACCTTTTTTTGCATTTAAATACATTGGTTATTATAGGTAAAAAAAAAGTACACAGTATAAAATAAAGTACAATTTATTTTTCTTTAGTTTTAGGTTAAGTAAGTTGCATTCAGAAATTGTTTAAGTGGCGCTGGTAGTGCTAGTGTTGTAAGAGACGCGAGTCTTGGAGTCTCATTTAATAGAACATGAGCAATTTTTGAAGACTCGAGTCTTGGAGTCTCATTTAATAGAACATGAGCAATTTTTGAAGACTCGAGTCTTATAAATAAAACTTAGAACTCAAGTCCTTAAGAATTTGGAGTCTTTTGTAAAAAGACTTGAGTCCTGCCAAAAAGAACTCAAAGACTTGTCTTTTAAAAGAACTCAAGTTTATGACCCAGTCTAGTTCAAAGAACTTAAGACTCGAAAGGACTCTGAAGACGATGCGCGGGTGCTGGGTGACGGTGATGTGATGCCACACGGGCGCGTTGCGCTGCGCTGCGGTGATGACGGAGCATCGTCGATGCGTTATATTTCATACAAATTGAACGGCATGCCACACGGTCCGTTGTGGCGACGCGCGTCGTAACGCGCGCGCAACGGACTTGAAGCCGAGAGACGAAGTGGGGGAAGTGGTGGACAATGCAGCCTGCATTGTCCACCACGCGCGCGCGTTACGGCGACCGACGCTCTGATACAAGTAAATGTTGTAGTCTATACTCACCTTATAAGGTAAGTATGTGGCAGCCTTTATCTAGGTATGCGGTAAAGTCTTCCACCAATTCATTCAAATAACAATCATCTTGCAAGTAAGTGATCAGAACTGGGCAATATTAAAAAAAATACTAAAAATCTCTTGATCAAAACCACAGCAACAAGGTTATAAGAACAAATGCCTAAAAGGAATTGTGATATGTCCCCAAGAAATTGGGGACATATCACAAGTCCTGAATCCTGATACCGTACACAAGTTGTTATTATTGTCTCTGTTATATCGCCACGATATCCAGACGACTTTATTCCGAGCGGCGCGATTTATTCCAACAACTCACGTGCCTCCAGCCTAAGCCCAGACCAGCCGTAGATCGCGCGGAGGCGCGCGCGCCGCGTGGGCGACGCGATACGCCGCGATACCGAGACGACTTTATTCCAAGCGAGCGCACAGTGGTGAAATTTGCTCAAAAGTTGGCCAAAATTACGTTAAGTGTGTAATGCCTATATATTGCTTTAGTCTGTCCAAAATAATAGTTTAAAGGTGATTTAAAAAGTAAAACTAATATTAATGTTTTAATCTAATCTTACTAATATTTGTTAAAAATAAGATTGGTGAAACAAATCTTCCATAGTCTATTTCCTGGAAAATTTCCGTGTGAAACCTAACGAATTTTTTCTATATCTTCTTGGCCCTCTTCAGATAAAAGACATAAAGGAACTACTGCATTCTGTACCATAATATGCCCGTGGATTAATATTCTGTGACTTGTAGTTGGCATATTATACCATTGCCAGTTTTGCAAAATTTTGTTTTGGTGACGCAGTTTGACGCAGCTAATTTTGGTGTCATTTGAAAGCCATAAATATGTTCTTTCGAAATATGTAAAAGAAACGGGTTGAGTGCGATTAAGTATGAACTTTTTCACCATGTAAAAAAAATAAACTGTTAAAAAATAGACTTCTATTCAAACCTATATATCTATAACAACGTAAGTAATGTTAACTGTTTAGTAATACAGAAATAATGAACTAACCTTAAGGTATAGAAAAATTATGTTTCATACCAGATATCAACTAAATAAAAGTTAAACGTCGTTGTTAAACAAAGCTCAAAATTATAATAAATTACTCAACAAGCAAAACTGTTTAAATCGAGTGCTGTGGGTATCTGAAAAAAGAGGGCCAAACGTTTTAAAGGTCATTAATAGATGGCGTCATATGTCTAGTTCCTAAATTAGGTTACTAATTTAGAATCGGAGTAACTTTGTTTTTTTTAATTTTGGCCACAAAATACGTCAATTTCACCTGTGTGGAGCGGCGCGATTTATTCCAACAGCTCACTATGCCTCTAGCCTGAGGCAACCAACCGTAGATCGGACGTGGGCAAGGCGATTCGCCGCGACGATACCGGCACGACTTTATTCCGAGCGGTGCGATTTACTCCAACAACTCACTGTGCTTCCCAGCTTGAGGAGACCAGCCGTGGATCGCGCGGAGGCGCGCGCCGCGTCGGCAAGGTGATATGCCACACGCATTTTTCTCCAAAAATAAAATATGACACGAACTTACTCAAATCAAATCGCTGCTCAAACGCGACATATTGCGTTTTTTGCACTCCTTTTTTTTAGTTGCATTATCTAATGTTTATGCGATGTCTAGCTGCAATAGCTCTTAGTTATGCTAATTTATGGGGCTAGATGACACTGTATGAATAGTGTCCATGGATATCTTTCGATCACTCACTGTGCCTCCAGCCTGAGCCGACCAGCCGTAGATCGCGCGGAGGCGCGCGCGCTGCGTGGGCGACGCGATACGCCGCGATACCGGGACGACTTTATTCCGAGCGGCGCGATTTATGCGCGCGAGTCGCTTGCGCGGGCGCGCTTTTGTCGTTCCACAATTGAATTTGAATGAGACAATGTTACAGAATGTCTACATTTCTACCTTATCGAATGCAGTCAACGAGACTTTTTACCATGAAATGTACTGTACTTGTTTGCTTACTATTACTGCTATTCTTGTTCCTTTAAAGAGTTCCCTCTCATGAATTTATAATGCATTTCTTTATTTAAACGTTTTGACCCCCATAGTCAGGGTACGCTTACATCATGAATGAGGATTTGGCAAGTCCATTTAGTACTTTGAAGCCCCCTGACGATGAAGATGTTTGCACTAGCTCGCACTCATTTTGTTAACAAAGTTTTACCACTTGCACGCGCTGTCAGACGTGTTACTTGTCATGGTGATTTGGCATGGGTGGCTGAACGATGGAAGGAAGATTTGACAAGTGTCACCGGGACTGGATGGCCGCCACGGGCTGCCAAAATCTACCCGTCCTTATTGAAAACCCCTTTATAATGATGATGATGGTGAACGAATATTTCAATAAACATATTCAATACAAACTGATCGACCTAGATAAATGACAGCCTACTTTATTCATAAATCTAATAGCAATATCATGTGAGAACCAATAGTCTAATTGACTGCATAGCTAATACGGTAGAATGACTTAATGTGGCCTTTCCCTATAAATAAAATATACTCTATGATGTGGCCTATATTCAGGCAGGAATTGGGACATCATCGAATATTGTGTACCTAACGGACTAGAACTGTTACAATGGGAGACTTTGACGAAACTGAAAATAGCCTGGACACTATTCACACAGCGCTGTCCAGTCCAAAAACTGAGAAGCATTACTAAAATATGTAATACTTTTTTTTTTGTAAAAACGTACATGCAATGAAACAATCTAAGTATTGGACGATACAAAGACATGAATGAAATAATTACAGAAATATTTATAGATCCAGTCATTTGAAAGCGTCAAAAACTACTCGCGAATAAATTGAACAAATTACCCCGGAGCTGGCAACACTGCCGATGGAAACTCAAACGCTTTTCCCTGCAAAATCAAAAGTCATTACCGTCCAATAAGTTAAAAAGTTAAGCAGCCCATAATAAATCATTTTTTATTTCATCTCCGCGCCAATTTTTCCAAGTCTTTTTTCATCAATTTAACACGAACGAACAAAAAGTGGCACTCAATTGTAAGGTTTACGCGACGGACTTTTTTTTTATTATAGGCAACCCGTTTAATAATTTGGACCAATCATATGCGTCGGCCGGCGGGCCGCGCCGCCCTCCGGCACTGTGATTGGCCGGTTCCCAAGTACAGATTGTACGATGGCGGGAAACGGATTTAAGTTTAGGGCATCTCATTCTTACAGAGTTAGGGATGGGGACGTTTTGGAGTAGTCGTTATCGATTGTAGAATTTAGATTTAGTAACAGGCTAACTTGATGATTTCAATGAGCCACTGTGGCTTAATAATAATCTGGTTTAACCTTTAAACTAACCTCTTTACAATATTAGTATAGAAGTTCATTTGAATAGTCAGAATTTTAGAATTAATTCGCTACTTATGTGCAAAAATTTTAACAAAATCAATAATTTAAATGCTTTAACATCTCATCATTTTTACCTGTATTTTATTGATACATGTAAGTAGATTGCCTAATTTTAATATTCCATTATCAGCGTTTCACAAAAAAGTTTTAGGTACCATGATCTCGTATTTTTTGACCTATTTATTAGTTTCACGTTCACGTCACGTCACGTCAGTTACTCATAGTCATAGGTATAATAACGACTAAGACTTCTAATCCTACCAAGGACAAAATGTTTATGTGGTATATTATATTTATTTGTTTTTGTTCTCAGTCTGAAAGTTTATATGTATTTCTGTTTATGTATATGTTTGTAATAACTTCGTTGTTTCTGATACCTATAAAACCAACAGATCCATGTATGTAATTTATTATGGTTAATCGATAGTCTGCCGTGTGATCGCATCACTAGCGCAGTAATTGAGTCGGAACTGGGCGAGTAGTAAGCCTCCGCGGCCGTTTGCGCCTGTCTTCGGTTACGATCAATCTAATCGTCAGCTTTTCTTTCACTCCGACATCGAATTAAGAAGCTGTTTGTTTTTTTTTACGACTTTTGCTGGCATTGTGATTTATGTAACATAATAACTTTTTCTAATGAACCACTTGACCGGTTAATATGAAACTTGCAAACAGACTAGGAAAGGACAATTTTATCCATTTTTTTTTTGTCGCAGGAGGACGCATTTACGCGCCATATCCGCAGCAGGCTAGGACGCCCTGCGGCCGTGTGTGGGGCTCGGGACTAAGTCTCACTACCCAATAAACTTTAGGTTTTTTATAGGTACTATGTCAATTGGCAGACAGACACGCAGCCTACCTGATGATAAGCGGCCACTGCGGCCTATTCCACTGAGGGACACTTCGCCTGGAAGCGTCGCTCAATGTGCTGCCAGACTGTGTAGGCTCATCTGATCTTCGAGCCTCTGATTTCAAGTGTACTGGCTCCCACATTAATATTGCCGGAACACACCCAGAATTGTTATGGTGGCAGATTTCACCTGTAGGTGTGCAGATTACTTTTTATCCTAGGATAATGCTCAGTTTGGATAGGATAACCGAAATGGGTGTGTTTTGTTTGTCATACTTTCAAGTAGCAATGGATCATCGTCATTTTTGGTACGTATACTTACTTTGGTTTGGTTAGTTTGGGCCCTGGAGTCTGGACAGTGGCTTTTTATCCCGGAAATATTATAATTTAAAATATTTCTGTGGGACATAGGGTCCACGCAGCATGGCGAAAGCTAGTAGGTAATTAATGTCGAATACTTAAAATAGTCGTAACTTTAAATTCCGAACTTACCTACTTGACAAAGGCCTCCATCGTTGAAATCAAGTTTACAATTTTATTATAATTACTCGTATAGGCAGTGGTTAAAAATCACCACGCTTGCAAAATACATTGATGATCACTAACTCGAACTGTGTTTGAAAAATTAAGCCTAGGTCGGGAATTGAACCTAGGACCCTGATAGCACGGCTGGTGACTTTAACCACAGTTTTAAACTTTAAAATTCAATGTAAAGTAGTCTTTTTTACATAATTATGATAACATAATTAGAATATTTGAAAATCATTTGTGATCAAAATAAAACAGAAAATAATTAATAATTTAGAAGTCGATGGCAGTTACAGTATAATAAGGGTGAACCTTTCCCTAAAATTTTCACCCTTAAGTATACTGCCATCTAGTGGTGAGTAGCAAAACTTATTTTTTAAACCCATTTAACGCCATCTACCTTATTACCTTGGTAACTCTTGCAGAGAAAAGCAGTGCTAAATAATATGCTTTTGTATGCTTTAAATACGAAAAGCAAACAAAATCCCGCCATTTCCTGTTTTCAAAACAAGGAATTTATTTATTATTGCATAGGCTAAGTGCATAGGTATACACCCACATGACCCACATCAGTTCATTGTTGTGTAATAAAGGAAAAATAAATAAATCAGGTGGGCTGTAAACAATTTCAAAAGTAACAACATTGAGTAAACAAATATTCAAAAATATAAAATTAGAAAATACGTTTGACTACGGTAAGTTTTAACCTATTAAATTATTTTGACTATTATACCTATGTACCAAGTCCAACAATATTGTTATAAATATTATAATTATTTTGACTTGTGCATGACTATGTAGGTATTCATTCATTACTTTTATAATAAAAATAAGTACCTAAGTACCCAATACATAGTATTAGTAGAATAAACAGTAGGTATTGTTTAAGGATTATTCTTTCTCTATGTCTACCTACACAGTCGTTCCTATAAGTACCTTTTTTTTTTTTTTTTTTTTTTTCTTCCGGAGGAGAATGCGTTTATGCACCTTAACCGCAGGCTAGCGAGACCTGCGGCCGTGTGTGGGACTCGGGACCCAAGCGTCCCACTACCCACTAAACTCCCCCGGTTCCCCTTTCACCCGTAGAGGACGAGCCGGTGCCCGCTCTGTGTCGATTGACCAGCCCATCCCCGGGTACCCCAGCCTGGTGCAGTGGGCCAGGGTTTGCGCCTTAGGAGGACCACCCGAGAAACGAGGTGATCCCCAGACTTGGCTTGGACGACCTGTGCAATGCGTACGCTGGGGGGCTACCCCCGCACGCAGGTCATCCGCAGGCTAGAGGAGACGCCTGTGAGCACGCCTTCTCCGGCCCGGCCGTCTACGCCGGAGGGGAGCGGCATGAGGATCCTGCTCCCGTTCCCTCTCCGCTACCTCCTTCTGCGACATGACTGCCTCGCAGAAGGAGGCGGCCGCCTCCCACGCTCTTTTGCTGGCAACCATGGCCTGGACCATAGTTGCCAACGAGAGGTGTCCACCGCCTAGCGCTGCGCGGAGTTCGCGCCGCTCGTTTTGCCAGGCCGGGCACTCAACTAGTGTGTGCTCGGCCGTGTCATCGAGAGAACCGCAATGGTGGCATTGCGGCGATTCCTCCCGACGGGGTACACGGTGCAGGTAATGACCAAAAACGCCGTGTCCGGTCAACATCTGCACTAGACGATAGCTGAGGCAGCCATGCTGGCGCTCCAACCAATCCCTCCACACCGGACGAATCGCCTCGATCGTCCGGTGGCCGGCACTCGGGGCATCAAGAGCATCTGCCCAACTGGCCAGGGCCTCCTCCCTGGCTTGGATACGACCCAGCGCCACCTCCTCCAGGCTGGGTCGCTCCCCCCGCAACCTCGCATTTACCCGAACTCGATGCACCTGGGCCAGAACCAGGGCATCGAGCTCCCACGGGATCACTCCTGCTAGAAGGCAGGCCGCTCCGTGGCTGACCGTGCGGTATGCCCTCACGGCCCGGGTCGCAATGACCCTCTGCGGTTGCCGCAAGAGGGCCTTTAGCCGGGGGGACAGCTTCTCCGCCCACACAGGGGCTCCATACAGTGCCATCGACCTCACCACACCATGGTAGAGGCGACGGCACTTCGGTCCTGGGCCTCCCACATTAGGGAGGACCCGTCCAAGGGCTGCGGCGGCGGCGCACAGCCGAGGAGCGAGGAGCTTAAAGTGCTCCTCGAAACTCCAACGGGGGTCCAAGGTTAGGCCGAGATATTTCATGTGCATCTCGACAGGAACTCGGACCCCCTCTACATGGACATGGAGCCCCTGTGGGATCCTGCAGCGTGAGGCACGGAATGGCATGGCCTTTGTTTTTTCCAATGCTACTTTCAGCCCCAGCATGCGGATGCGCCGGACGACCATTGTTGTGCCGACCGACGCGAGCTGGACCGCATCATCCCAGCTTGTTGCTCTCGCCGCGACCAATGTGTCGTCTGCAAAGCAAACGACTTCCATCCGCGGCAAGAGCAACCCGCGCAGGACCCAATTGTACCCCAGGTTCCAGAGGAGTGGACCGAGGACGGAACCCTGGGGTACACCCGCCGCCATTGGCCACTCTTGGACGCGGCCTTCCGCGTCCTCGTATAGGACCACCCTACCCCTCAGGTAATCCGCGACAAGGGCGCGGAGGTAGAGGGGCACCTGGTGGAACACAAGTGCCGCCTCTATGCACTCGTAGGGGATGCTGTTAAACGCGTTCGCGATGTCCAGTGACACCGCGATTACAGCATCCCCCTGTGCTGTGGCCGCTTCCGACCACTCTTTGAGGCGGCCCACCGCGTCCATTGTGGACCGGCCGGTCCGGAAACCATATTGGCATTCCGCCAAATCAGGCCCCTGGCTTTCGAGGTGTTCCAGGATGCGGGAAGCGAGAATCTTTTCGAAAAATTTCCCAGCTTCATCTAGGAGCACTACCGGCCTGTAGCCCGACGGGGAGTCGGCAGGTCGGCCATCCTTTCTTAAAAGGCAGAGCCGTCCCGCCTTCCACCTCTTTGGGAAGTGACAAGTGGCGATGCTGGTATTCAGCACCGCGCGAAATCGCTCCTCCAATGGTCCCGTCGCCAAAGCTAACACTTTGGATGGGACCCCATCCGGCCCTGGAGCCTTGTTCTTGGCTAGGAGCCGCCGTTTCCCGGCCTCGAACTCCTCGTCCGTGACCGGGGGTCCTTCAGACCACACATCGGGGATCGCACCTTCACAAGCGGGCATTCTGGGAGGGGAGAATGGTCCTGGATTTGGAAACAAAGTCTCCAGAACCCTCTTTAAGAGATCAGGCTCCATAGCCGATGTGGGGCAGGGCCCTCCTAGGAATTTCCCTCGTACCATTCGATAAGGCCTCCCCCAGGGGTCACGATCGAGGAGGGCTAAGAATTCCTCCTCGGCAACACCCGTGGACCTGCTGATTTCCACGCGCAAAGCCCTTTGAGCCTCCCTGAATACCCTACGTAATTCGTCCTCTTCACCGGGTGCTCTGTGCGTGCGCCTCCGACAACGCTGCAGAGCTCGTCTGGCAGTGAGAGTGGTAGCACGTAGGCGTGAAATCTCCTGCGTCCACCAGTATACTGCCTTAGGTTGAGGATATCCCTTTGATCTCGGCATGGCGGCATCGCAGACGACCTTCATATCGTCTGCAAAAAGGTTCGCCATGCCGTCTGCATCCCCGATCAGTTCTGCAGGAGGATCGGCCCACGATCGGAAGATTGCTGCTTCCTTAGCGACTTCAGGTTGGAGCTTCGGGAGCGACCATCTCTTGAAGCCTGAGGGAGCACCAGCAGAAGGGCCCAGCCGTACAGGAGCCCCCGGACCGCCCACGGAGATTCCAAATCGGACGTATCTATGGTCCGACAAAGTCTCCGTGTCAGCCATTACCCGCCAGTCCACGACACGTGCTGCTAGGTGGGAGGTGGCTAGGGTGACGTCAACAATTGACTCCCCATTCCACCTCACACACGTAGAGGTGTTTCCCCGATTTAGGACCTCGAGCCCTAGACAGAGCGCCCAGGACACGAGGTCCTCCCCGAATGCATTGTTCGACCGAGAGCCCCAGGTGATGTGCTTGGCGTTCAAATCCCCGCCAAGCAGGACCGGTTTTGGAGCCGCCCTCCGCACCACTCCTTCAACCACATCCAGGAATGTTTGGAATTCTGCACGGCGGCGGTTCGGTGAAAAGTAGACAGCAACCACCACAATGCCGCCCCAGTCCACGGCTACGTAGCCCGGTCCTCTTTCTCTCAAAACAAGAGGTGGCGCAGTGTTTGATGCCTTTCCCACTACCGCAGCCATTTTGTCCGTCGCACCAATCCACCTTCGTGATTCTGGGATATGATGGGGCTCCGACACCAAGGCCAAGTCCACGCCCCGTTCCACCATCTCTTGCCACAGTAAGTCCTGTGCTGCGCCGGAATGATTGACATTCGCTTGTATGAATTCCCCGATGGACCTATTCATTATTTGTTTCCATCGGGGTGACTTCCTCGGCGGCAGCGACATTTGAGGCCGTCTGCACTACAGTGTGGACGGGGTGTGCGCGTCCTTTTATGGGCGGTGAGTTGCAGCTGGGTCCCGCCATACGATGTGCCGATGGACAGTTTCTGTCCGCACACAATACACACTTATAAGGAGCTGCGCAACTCTTTGCAATGTGCCCCTCTTGACCACAACGGTAGCACAGGCGGCTACGGTCTTTGCTCGAGGGACATAGTTGCTGTGTGTGCCCCTTTTCCAGGCACTTATGACAGCGCATTGGGCGCTGCTGTAGCACCTGGACTGACGCGGAGCACCAACCAATCACCAATCGACCCTCCGTAACCTTGGCCATTGCCTCCACGGGACAAGAAACTACTACTGAGCCCATTCTCATCGACCCTGTTGCGATAGCTCCCACGCGAAATAGACTAGGGCTGCACCCGGCCTTTGTCGCTAGGGCTTCTTTAATATCCTCAGTCGAAACTGAGTCATCAAGTCCCGAGATCCTGACATCCGCCGTTTTAGTGGGGCGCGTCACCTTAGCCTCTTCACTCAAAACTTGGCCAATTTGGGCCGCCAGACGATCCGCCTGAGCGACAGTGGCTTCCTTCGGAAGTTCCATCACGCAGGCCCCCGTCATTGATCTGCGGAACTTCCCTGGGCCGATGCCAAGTTCGGTTAGGTTGATACCGGCCTTTGCTTTTAGAATGGCCTGTCCGTAGGTGGTCCCCTTTGCCACTGCCTCTGGAGTCAGTTCGACCACAACTGCCAGAGCCTTTGGTGGCTTAGGCAACTTCAAAGTTGTTTTTGGGGGAGGTTTGGCGGCCTTCTTTTGCCCCCTCTTCTTTTTATTTCCTGTGACTACAGTCCAACCCTGGTCTTGTTCTAGAATCAGGGGTTGGACCTCATGAGAAGATCCCGCCATCTGCTCAACAGCCCTACTATCTTGTCTGGGTGCCTCAGAAGTCGTCTTTTTTGTGGTCTTCTTTTTTGGCAATGCTTTTTTAGGCATATTTGCCACAGATGCTAAGCTAGTAAAAACGACTGAGTTGGTCTTTACCACATCTTCATAGCGTGTTGGAACCGGCCCCGATGTCGGAGGTCGTGGTCGAGGGGTCGGAGCCACAGCAGGGGATGGCAGCGAAGCCACAGGCCGAACCTTGTTTCTGTCCGCCTGTAATGGTGGACGACGTATCTGAGCCGGCAGAAGTCTGCCGTCCGCCTCCAACCCATCTAAACGAGCACCGACCACTGCACCAATGTGAGTCATGAGCTCCCTCTGCATGGAAACTATGGCTTCTCCAAGATCCTGTCTTAGGACACTGATTGCTTCAGCAGTATCCTTATCTCCCGATGCTATCTGCTTCTCAGAGGCGGACTTTGCCACGTTTTCCTTTGCAGGGGCCTTTCTATTTGAATAGGCCCGACGAAGAGCCGCAACCTCTTTTTCGAGGGCCGATAGCTGGCCTCGCAAGCGCTTGTTGTCTGCATGTAGACGCCTTACGGCATCATCCTCATCCGTGGCGACAAAGGATCGAACTACTCTCATGAGGTCGCCATACAGAGCGTCCTTCACCTCCTGGATACAGGACCCCTTCAAACCATGGGACTTGACGAGAACCTGCTCGATTTTTGCAGCACCTTGCTCTGCCACCTTCCGCATCTCCTCCCGTGACATAGGCGGTGGGGTGGGAGTCTTTCCCTTCTTTGTTCGGCGGCCCTGACTCGGGGGTGCCTCTACACCTGACTCGGTTAAGGTCGACTCGTCAGAATCCGAGTCAGCCGGCCCTGCTTGGAGCTCTCTCCTAGCTTGGGAAAGCCCCACCGAGTGGTGGTATCCACCTCTCCCCTTCTTCGACCTTGGCACTTTGGGTGGTGCCATTACTGGACTTGTTGTCTCAGTTCGGTCTTCCAGATCGGTGACACTTCCGTCAATCGACCTTTTTGCTGCTCTTCGCCTTGAGGCCCTCGTTACTACACCAGAACCTAGTACGTTTAGGTTATCATGACCCCTCAAATACATCCTCTTTACAGTCTGGACCTCAGACTGCTCCGATCCGGACCAGTCCATAGCCCGTCGAACTTCCGAATCCATGGGTGACAGCGACCTGTCAGTCGACATGGTTCTCTAGTACCTTCGCTCCAAACCAACAAGTAAAACTCCAAAATCAGCACCAAAGTGAAGTAACCACAGCGTTTGTCCGCTCTAACCACAGTCCCGGGAGATACCTCGACCGGGCAGGGAGACGACGACAAGCACAAGCAGAAAACACGTTAGCACTGATGCAACTTCAGAAGATGCCCCACTTGACGCATACGCGCTCGGTCACCTGGGTGCCACTCCGTTACGGTGGTCACCTCAGGGTCCAGGGCGGACGACGAGGACGTGGCGTATGCGCTGCGAATCGCTCGTGGACGCTCTGAAAAACACTCTCAATTCGCATGTGGGGCCCGCCCCTCCTATAAGTACCTAAGGTACCTTTATTGTAAACCACCCGTGATGCATTAGTTCAGTGGTGTCTTTTTGTTAGTTTGTAGCAAGTTCGAATCCAACCCAACGAAATCACAACAGCTTTGACTTCCAATTCAATCTTTTCTTTTAAATTTTAAGTGTGTCGTATCATATGAATACATAAATAAATTATGTTTGATTTAACTACATACATTAACAATTGTGATACTTTTGTAGATTCCAATAATCTATCCTTAACAATAAATATTAATTAACACCTATTCACCCGCGCGTAGGTAATTCCTTTTTTTCAAATATCCCCCCCTCCCCCCGCATTTTCGGGTACCCTGTGTCACTCGGGGGTAGAGTAGCTTTCCAACAGTGAAAGAATTTTTCAAATCGGATTAGTAGTTTAGGAGCATATTTAGTGCAAACAAAGCTTTCCTCTTTATAATATTACTAGCGGTCGCCCTCGCGGTTTCACCCGCGCGTAATTTCCTTTTTCAACTACCCCCCTTCCCCCCACTTTTCCGGGGTAAAAAGTATCCTATGTTCTAATCCCGGTTATAAACTATACGTGTGCCAAATTTCATCTAAATCCGTTCATCCGTTCTTGAGTTATTAATAGTGTAACTAACACCAACTTTTTTCTTTTATATCAATATAGATTAATATAACTAATTTCGTATAATTATAATAAACGAAACTAAATGTTTAAGTACGACACGTATTGAATAATGTCGTTACCAATGCCTATTTTTTTTGTTTCTTCGATAGCCAAAAGCCATAAAGGCCAGCCATGCGATTGATTGCGTTATGTCGGTTCTCTTATTCATAGAATTCATATTTGAGATGAATAAACAGAAAATTTACCAAACATGATATTACAATTATTAATATTTGCTTTTATTGTTAAAGCTGGTAAGTTATTTATTTTATTGATTAATGTTTCTTTCCTAATTGATAGTGTGGTGTCATTTGTTTGTGTGTATATTAAAAGATATGTAATCGTATAAAAAACTGCGTATAGACATATACGAGTAATACAAATGTGTAGTTGTGTAGTGTATAGTTTTTCCTATTTTTGCAGATCCCGTAAGAAGAAATGAGACTGAACCTTCCATTAGTACTAATACTAGGAGAATCCTAGGGGGTAAGCCAGTCGGGGAAACCAGACCGTACATGGTAAGTCTAGTACAATTATAATGTAAGATAATTTCTGTCTCAATAAGCCTCTAGTCGGGGTCCTGGGTTCCTTTCCCGAGTCGAATTCTGTCAGGTTTTGACACAGCTCGGGTTTGAGATACATAACCAATCCGCATTTTTTTATCTAGTTGCAACTCCAAAGTCTAGTGTTATGCTTTGACGGCCGAAAGGAAAACGCTCTTTTCATGAAGTAATTCATTCCAGAGCTGTGCGTGACAAAAATGTCGAGAGAGAAGACAAAAGTCGAGTTTTTTTTTATTGCAATGTGTAACAAGACGAGCAGATCATACACCTGATGGTAAGCGCCACGTCTGCCCTTCAACAGTTCAGTGCCAAACAGTAACTAAGCATTTACTGTCTGGAACTGCCCTGTGACAGCTACACCGAGACGACTGTTATTCGGTCTCATGAAATATCACGGGAAATTAACTGGCACTGCGGTGGTGTGGTAGTTGTGGTACTCACCTAGACGGTCCAGTACAGGAAGTGTGCTTACCACAACCTATCTTTATTGTGATTGCTTGATTTTAATGATGGAGGCCTTTATGTGCAATGTGACATTAATGAGATGATACTTTTGCTATGCTAACTTATTATTATTCCTCCCATGTCCCAGGTGTATCTAAGACCAGCGATATCACCAGACTCGCACATATCAGACACCAACTGGTTATGCGGAGGCGTGATCATCCACGAGCGGTACATCCTCACCTCCGCAGCGTGTATCGAGGACGCGAAGCAGTTCTACGTTATATCTGGAACACACAGGTAAACCCTATAGATTGGGCCGGTCAATGGCCATAACAGGACTGGCTCGTCCCTCTTCGGGTGTGTTTACCAGATAGTAGGTTCCTGTACTGGGCCGTTTAGGTGGGTACCACCGCAGTGCCAGATATTTTCCCGTGAAATAGAAGTGTGTCAAACACTTCTGTGTTTCGGGGAAAGGGCACTGAAGCTAGTGAAATTACTGGGTATGAGACCTAATAACTGTCGTCTCGGTGTAGCGGGCGCAGGGCAGTGCCAGACAGTAACTGCTTAGTTACTGTTTGGCACTGAACTGTCTAAGGGCAGACGTGGCGCTTACCATCAGGTGTACGATCCGCTCGTCTTGTTACACATTGCAATAAAAATCCAGGGGAGCTTAGTGGGTAATGAAAAACGTCTTCAGGTCCGAGTCTCACATGGCCGTATAGTAGGCTTCGCTGATGTGGGTCTGAAAAAATAATTCTACTAACATAAAAAATGTGAATTTAATTGATAACTCTTTCAGCAATTTTTTTTAAATTGTTAAGATTCAGGGTAAGCAGCTGAGGAGTAAAAGATTGGCTCAACGACCGTTTTATCACGAAGAACACATTATTTCATACGACATTTCTTGAGATTTTTAGTGAATTGTCTTCATTATCTACCACAGCTGAAAATTTGTGGCGAAATCTGCTAGGGAGTAATAATCTGCCACAAAAGGCAACCTTGTTCTTCTTCTTGTATTGTAGCTGGCAATACACTCCTGTTTATAAGGATTACTGCTGCCATTTTCATGTATGGTCAACAGCACATCACGGTAAACACTTGCAGTTCGATAATAGCACTTATGCCCCCGACATAAGAGCGATACGAAGTCCAAAGTGTTACGTCTGACGTGCTTTTGACTGTACATGACATTGTAACGAGTCAAATGTTCTTAAAATGCCGCACATCACAACTTACGTTGTAAGTTGACGCATTCCGAAATATCGGGAAATACACAAAACATTCCCACCGAAACCGACGCCATCTTGGGCGCTACTGGCAACCTTGTTAAGATGATTTATATTTCAGATGGTTGCCAGCATCAGAAACCCGCGATGACTGCATTAACTATGGCGCGAAAAAGGCTGTATGGAAATGCGTGCCCAAGTGTAAGTACATATTCTACGTATCGTATATAATATAATAATGATTTCTTCAATCTATTGTTAAACTCTTATAAGGAAGTTTCTCTTATAAGAAGAACTGTTTAGAGTCGACCTGGTTACCATTTCCATTAAGTGAAATCTGACGTCATTATTTATAGCTTTAGCTGTTCTATTTATTCATGTGGAACTTGTGGAAGCCTGTAGACTTAGAATCAAAGGGGAGCCTACAATGCGGCAACTCATTAAACATTTTTTCTCGGAGGTGAATGCTTATAAGCATCTTATCAGACTAACGAGATCTCCGGCCATGTATGGGACTTGAGACGACATTATTATCGTTCCACTTCCCAATAAACTCCCTTCACGACCTGGCCATATTTAAGGTAATTGAGTTTATTTTGCTACCCATTTTTTTTTTTTCGCGGGGAATGCGTTACGCACTTTAACCCCGTCCTGGGGGAGGGACAGGGCCGTGTGTGGGACTCCCGATGCCCTAAAGAGGGGCATTGTTCCTGGGCCGAAGATGGAAGTGGCCCAGGGGTTTACCCACTAAACCCCGCGGTACTCTCTCATCGCCTTAACATGATGATGATCCCTTGACGTCTACCTACACCTCTAGTTTTTTTGAGCACGAACGTGTCCAGCAAAGTCAAATTAAGTTTCGTCTGTCCTGTTGCTAGACACACAAATGAAAGGGTATTCAAGTTATATTAAATAAGGCTAATGTAACTCGAACAATAACTCCTACCCCCTATACTATACCAGCGCAATATTTACGTTCCCGCTCATAGTTTCAAAGCGTCGACAAAGGAAACGTGCCGATATCTGGACCGCGTAAACACCGCCCGTAAGTAACGCGCGATGACAGCTACATACGCCCTATGTAGCTGTCATCGCGGGTATCAGCAGAGCCCTTGCTCCGCGGCCCCCCCCAGCGAACGCTCTCCTTTGCGAGCTCCTCCTGTTCCTCTTGCGGAACTGCGGAAGTGCCCCGGAGTACTGAGGCACTCCCGCCCATCGATGGTGGAGCCGTGCAATGCAGGCTAGGGTGCCCCCGCACCCATCACCTGCTGGGCTCCATCTTGGAGGGGCGGCAGGAATCGGTCGAAAGCCCGTCTCCTTCGCCCCGTCCTTCGTCTGCGAAGCGCGGGTGCGAGGGGATCATCCTCCCGCTCGCGCTCCGCCGCCTCCTTCTGCGTGATGACATCTTCGCAGAAGGAGGCTACCGCCGCCCAGGCCTCCTGACTCCCCAACATGGACAGAACCACGCTAGGCAGCGATAAGGCCTGACCCACCACGGTGACAAGCGCGCTGCGCTGCGGAGCCCACGCTTGACACACAGCGAGGGTGATTTTGCTACCCATAACACAACTGTATTAGCTTCTTACTTTAGTATTAGATTTTTTACCTAAGTTAGAATATATTATGTTCTTCGACAATAAAATTTCATATTTTTATTAACAATGAACAACCTAAGAATTTATCTGGGCGTATTTTCCTAGCCTATGTATACGACGGTAACGAGTTCGAAAACATCCGATGGATGGTGAAAGACATAGCGGTGGTGAAAGTGGAAGACGACTTCAACTTCAAGAGGCGGGTGCGTGGCTGCGACTTCATTCCGAAGAAGATCGCCTTCAACAACGTCAGCGAAGAACTGGAGAAGTCGGGGACGGTCGCCTCCATCGCTGGGTGGGGGTCTACCTTCAGTTTTAGTGATGTAACTACCTTTTTTGTTTGCCTCTTTTTTAAAGTGTTCTATATTATGTTTTTTTATGGGAGATCAGTAGGCTCCTCGGTCTGCGAGCTTACAAATGTTACAGCAAAAGTATTAAGAAATGTTTATCCATTATTTGGCACACATAGTACAAGCTATGCTTAGTATGGGGCCGGACGGCGCTGTGTGAAAAGTGTCCAGGAATGTTTATTTTCTTTCGTATAAATGTAAAGTTAGGTGTTGCCATCCGTCCATGCCACCCTACAGTTTCTGTCTGTCATTCAAAATGGGCCGACTCGACCGAATAAGTACCACCTTGTCATAGAAGATCAACGTATGAGCTTTAACATTGCACACCGCTTGGTGAATAAGGCTTCTTGTACACGCTAAGAAATTTCACCGTGTCTGCCGCAGACAAGACAAAAATTTCACTGTGTCTGCCGCAGACAAGACAGAAATTTCACCGTGTCTGCCGCAGACAAGATAAAGTCAGTGCGCGTCCGCCGCGTGTCGTACTAGCGCAGACAAGAATTATTTCTTGGTCAGCGCCGGAGCAATGTACACGGTTCGTGTTAGAATCGACACGAATTCTTGCGTAGGCCCGGCGACTTTTCTTAGCATGTACAAGCGGCCTAAGAGTGCCGGAGAGTGGTACATTTAGCAATGATTACGAGTTTGGTCACTCAATCATGATCTCGAATCTAACTGACAACTTTGTTTGCGGAAAATGATGTTAGGACTGAATATTCTAGTGGCACACAAGTCAGTACACTTGTTTCAGGTAATCGGAAGATCAGCAACGAACTCTCCAGATCTTTTAGAGACGGATGTGATCCTGATCTCTAAGAAGAACTGCAAGAACCGCTGGGACGAGCGCTACCACTACATCATCGACCAGGATATGATCTGCGCCAAGGACTCCTCTGACAGCGATGCCATGAGGGTGCTCTGTAGTGTATGTACCAGTTCATCGTCTTAATACTCTCTCAATTAATTAATAAGATCATTATCGTCAGCCCACTGCTGGACATGGGACAATCCCAATGCTTGCCACTTAGTTCTATCTTCAGCTACTCGCATCCAGCTCTGCCAGCCATCCTGCGAAAATAACAATTTATTACCACAAATAATAATTTCGGTAAATTTTCACGATTGTCATCAACTGGGATTGGCATTATTTTGTCTTTTTTAAGTATCATTGGAAATGGGAAAATAAATCCAATTTGTGACCATCAGGAAAGATACCAGTAGTGATGACTGGGAATAATTGATAATTTTCTTCAAGGACAACTTAAACTGCAAAGAACTGGTATACTCCGATGAAGAAGAAGAAGAAGCCTTGCCAGAAAGACGCGTAGTAGACCCGCAAGAGCTGGTTGTCCACACCGCCAATCACGTCAATGAGTCGAGGAAGGCTAATACCAAACGAGCGGGAGGATTCTGTGAGGTAAGCACAGGTATCTATTTATCCTCTTTTGCTAGGTGATTTCAGATGTTTGAGTATTGTAGTGTATTCAAATGAGTTAGAGACTTGAAGATTGGTGGCGGCATATTTATCGATATTTTTGTTGGAATATCTCTCAATGTACCTTTTTCTTCTTCCTCCTGCCCTGTTTCCAATTTAATTGGGGTCGGCGCAATATGTTCTTCTCTTCCATTCATCCCTGTCACTAAGCTTGTCAATGAGGAATCAACTCCTTTTTCACTCAAATCATCTTTTACGCAATCCATCCATCTCTTTTTCGGACGTCCTTTTCCTGACCATATAAATCAGCTATGTTTTATTGCTGCAAGCTTACTGGGCTTGGGTGAAAAGAAAATCAATGTATTTGCCTCTATAGGGGATGCAAACTAAATTTTGAATATTTCTTTTCTAATGCCTCATTAATAATCTCCTCTGATCTTATGGTCTTTTAAGTGTCAGTACACTGCCAATCTAGAAAAAAACATTAAAATTTTCGGGACATGCTATGCTCTAGGTTTATAGCTATTATAGCTAGTCAGTCGAACTCTTCTAGAAAATAAACTTCCCTCACAGAACGACCACGGCGGTCCCCTAGTGGTGGGGCAAGGCAAGAGCTCCGTCGTGATCGGCATCATCGCCGCGTGCCTCACGCAGAACCTCAGCCACAAGTGCTACGGACCCTTCCTCTACACCAGCGTGTGGAAAAACCGGCACCTCATTAACTGTGCTATAAACAAGGAGATTGGGTAAGCAGTGGCGTAGCGATGGGGGGCGGCACTTTTTAGGGGGCGACAAAATTTCTTGGAAGCAAAAAAAAGGTCGGCAGAATTGTGTTCCGCCCCGAGCGGGAGGGCTGCTTTCCCAAATGGAGGAGCAAAAAAAAAAAGGCGGTAGAATGGTCTTCCGCCCCGGGCGGCTTACACCCACGCTACGCCACTGGGTTAGTGACAATCATTCAAATACTTAAGTGGAACATCATCATTATAATCACCAGCATGTTGCAGTCCACTGCTGGATATAGGCATTTTCAAACGCACTTCAATTTGCTAACATTAGGAGAAATTACCTACAATTGCCACGCTAAGCAAGCAAGGGTTGGCTATAACTACGTCTTAGTACACTCCATTTAGGTAAGCCTTTGGATATAGATGATTTTATCGCCATCAGTCGGTCGCTAGAGCCTCGTTCGTCATTCGTTCGACAGGATACACCGCAGGCAGTTGAGGTTGGTTTGGAGCAAACGGATGATGGTCTACTCCCTTACATTAAGTGTAACATCGTACCCCTTATTTCTCTTGGCGAATTTATAATATTTGCGACGAAAAACATCAATCAGTCTAGTTCCCCAGTAAGGGTATGAAGTTTGAGTTTGAGTTGAATGTTATAAATGGACTTGTCATATCCTGGAGCATTGTGCAAACTTACCCTGAGCGTTTGTCCACCGCCGCCGTCACCGGGCCGTCACCGAGATCGAGATGTCGGCGCCGATGTAGCGTTACATGCATTTACTAGAGAGGTTTGTCCACCGCACGCACGTCACCCGAGCGCCGTCATCCCAGGCACTTAGATGTCAAGTAGATCGGCGTGACCGCTAGAACGGGGCCGAGATTTTGACGGCCCGATGTGCCGGCACGTACAAACACATACAAAACACGTTTGCCTTGTCCACACACTGCCGTCACGTTAGCTCGGTACTACGAGTGACAGCTGGAACAAACTAAACGCCGAGATCGGTCGCGGTGGACAAACGATCGCCGTCCCGTCATCTTGAAATCGCCAACTGGATAAGGAAAAATGCGCAAAAAAAGTATGACCAAAATACTTTCTTTGCGCGGTGCAGAATTCCATTTAAATTCGGAACACTATTTATTACTGTTACTTCCTAATCAGAATGGTTTCTTTGCCATCAGGGCTTCATGCAGAAGACTGCTAAGATCTACAAAGACGCAGATGGTCGAAACAACATTCACTTGGACTCCACATGCCTCTGATACAGGGTAACGTTATGTACATATTTCTAGTGCATACAAATAAATGGTATGCAATTAGTTAGTATTTTAAGAATCAAAAGAGGCATAATTGCGTAGAAACTTATGGAATTTCTTCAAGTTAAGAACAGTAAATAGTTATTTGTTCTTTTTTGGAATATTCTATTAACAACTGTTGAAGCTATATTGTAGAAGCACACTTTAGGCGTTCAAAAGTTATGCGCGCAAATATTATGTTTATTTATAGGGAACCCATAATTTGAGTTATTACATAATCACAATCTTTCATTTGTTATTTCAGACCTTCAAAAGTGGGTGCTAAGCCGGCGGAATTTCCCGGCGGAGATAGATTTAGTGCTAATCATACTTACGCTAAAAATTATACTACAGCTACATGAACTAAGTTAATTTCACCTATGAATAAAAAAAGTAAATCATTATCTCCTTTTCATTTATTAAATCCTTGTCTTATGTCGTAGTTCCTATAATTTACGACAATTCCTAAAAAACGTGATCACGAAAAATAAAGAAGTGCAATCATTAAGATGCTTAAGAATCTGGAAATTTTGAAAATCAAAAAGAACGTGAGTTAACGTATTTATTTAGTGCCAGGCCAGTGTCCAATATTCGGAATCATTTAATAGGGCCCGCAGTATTTGCTTCATACCTACTAAGTTGTCGCATTATGATTACTGATCAATTTAAAAGTTCTCTTCTACAATTTCCTATTTTGTATGGGGAAAGCAGAAACCGTTGTCGGCAGTCTAAAGTTATGTGGCTATGAATTCTTTGAGATAAAACTTATAGCCTTTAAAGTTTTACTTTTCCTGGTTACTTTCAACCTTTCTCATGAATAAATACAATTAACTGATTGGAAAATAAGGAAATCTAAAAATATAAATATGCAACAGAATCAAGCTTACGTGGAACAAAATATTTACAGGTGTTCTTACAGTTCGATACAATTTTAACACAGATTCTGGTCCCGGCAACTATTTCAAAAAGAAGTGGTTGCGATTTTAAGTAGACCAATGTTTTTTTATTACAATAGTTATAATATTAGATCTTAGGATCGAAAACAATTAAGGCAAAAAACCTTAAAAATCCCATCCTTATCATGTTAATTTTACCGTTATTAAAATATATTCATGAACAATTTTAAAAGTGGTTGTAACATGGCATACATATTGTGTTAGCTGATCATACAAGTCAGCTTCCAAATGTACTAACATATGAAATAACTCAACTAATCAACAAAGGCTTACACCGTGTAATTGTATATTTCGTCCATGATTGACTTCATTCAGTTGATTCTTCGGAACCCATGTGGTACAATGAATACTTTAATTACTAAATATGTCTTAGTCACACTACTATTATGTCTTGTTTCAGGTTGGTACCCTTCTACAATCTCATTTAAACCTATAATCAAATCTCTCAGTGGTAAAATTGATATTAATGTTGAAAATGTACTTCCAGAGTTAAGAGCAATAGAAGTAGGAACAAAGGTTCCAGTAAAAGTTCAAGAAATATTGAAGAAAGTTAACTATAGTGTCAATGATATTCTTAATAACAGTAGAAGAATTATTATCGGATCTGAGGCACATTCTAACAGACCTTATATGGTAAGTAATGACATGGTAATTTTTTTTTTTTTTTTTTTTTTTTTTTTCGGAGGAGAATGCTTTTATGCACCATAACCGCAGGGTAGCTAAACCTGCGGCCGTGTGTGGGACTCGAGACTAAAGCGTCCACTACCCACTAAACTCCCCCGGTTCCCCTTCACACCCGATTGGGACGAGCCGGTGCCAGCGTTAGCTATTGACCATGACATGGTAATGCTATCTACATTAACGTGTTCATTATCAGTTATTTTATAAGATTTACTCTTGTGTATATTTAAATCTCATTAAGTTAGTTCAATACCCTAAATAAGTGGGTAGTAAAATGTTGTCAATCTTCGAAACACGGGAAACTAAATTATAGAATACTTTCTACTCATTGACATTCAACTCACGAAACCCGCAACCATCAAGTATCCGCTTGCCACAAACAGTTCTACAAACTGATGACAGAAGGCGCTAATTTACGAACACGAATAAGTATGGGATCCTGCATCGCGCTAGCAGAGTTATTCTCCCCGCAAGCATAAATATACGACAAACCAAAGATGGTTTAGAGGACATTGAACTTCTACTTTGTCAGTAATTGTTATGTTATAATGATTACACTGAATATTTATTCACACTAATAAATCTATTATTTTAGATGTTGCACTACCTCAGTATGCATGTATACGACCATTGTGTCAAACCGCTTAGTTCTGCTTACTACGTTAGTACTATTAAGTATTATGTGCTTCTGTCTAAATTATTAATTTCTTCCAACATTACTGGGTATTGGCAGGTTTACTTGAGGCTAGCTCCAAACAACCCAAAGTACAGGGACTATCGTCGGTGGTTATGCGGAGGAGTCATCATCCATGAGGAGTACATCCTAACATCGGCTGCGTGCATCGAGGACGCCAAGCATTTCTATGTTGTTTCTGGAACGTATAAGTAATTAAAATTTATTTTCTTGAAATTAATACCCACCCATATCTTGCCTTGTGAAATATGTAAGGTCCGGTTTCAGGATTATTTCCGACTGCCCCTACCAAATCTGCCACCGCTAGTGGGGGCTGACGAAACCTAAATTAGTTTTGCCTGCCCCCATTGGTGTTCACTGTTTCTGATAATTTGTTTGTCAGCTATCTTTGATCCTGTCTTTTTGTCAATTTCAAAAGAATGTCGCGTGACTGATATCCGCCAGTGGTAACTGGCCCTATATCAACATTCGACAAATGTTATAGGTATTATGTTGATGTGATGAAAACCTTAAAATTGTTAAATTTCTTAGACACGACGGACAAGCTGACCGCTACAGCAACGCTTGTATCAAAAATGGAGCAAAAAAAGCTATTTGGAAATGTATTCCACGAAGTAAGTACTTATACCTATGTAGGTTTTTTCCTGGATATGTCTACATTTTTCATTTAAACGTAAAGCTCATTGTGATTTGCCAGCCTTGTCCATGTTTATAGGTTATCGAATTTCCGCCGGAGACTTATTTAAGTGATTAACATAATTGTGTTTGTTCTTCATCTGACTTAGTATATTCGTATCTTTCGTTCATAGCACTCAGTGAAGATAAGTAATTTCTGAAGTTTACTTAGGTATCTATAATTCTAGACTATGTTTTCGACGGTCACGAAAATGACAATATCCGCTGGATGAACAACGACATCGCAGTAGTTAAAGTGGAGGATGAATTCGACTTCACACGCCGAATCAGAGGCTGTGACTTCATTCCCAAGCCTATTTGCTACAACAATGATAGCGCTAAGTTGGAAAATCCTGGGACCATGGCTACCATTGCTGGCTGGGGAACTACTGAACGGTACAATGATGTAAGTAACTTTGACGTGTTTAACATTTTAGGAATAAACATAAAATTATTTAGAGTTCTATGCCCACCTTCTTCATTGAACTGAGGAATTCAGAACTACGAAAAATCATTTATAGTATTATTGTTTTATTGAGTTTAGGTTTATATTAATTTTGTACTGGAGGTCTGCTTTCTACTTTTACTTTTTCTTTTTAATTCTTTGTCATAAGCTCTGCAAATTATCTCACCTCCTAATTTTTTGTCTCAATTGCTACATTTCGAGGGGAACTTGTATGTATCCTATCTATAAACATCCACATCGTTTATTTTATATCCTATCGACTTTACAAGCATCCGACTTAACTCAAGATCTCTATAACTCCCATCGTAAAAAAAAGAAATCTTGTGCCTACTCCTAAAAAAATTTCAGCGTTCATTATAATTCTGGCGCTTTTTCGCTTGTATGTTGTGGTGTTATCATTCCTTACTAACTCAATACATTTCCAGATGTCATCAAAGCAAGATCTATTAGAGACAACAGTGCAGATCATCACGAAGAACCGGTGCAAAAGGCGGTGGGGTCGCCGGTACCACAACATCATCGACAACTACATGATTTGCAGCAAGGATTTGGTTTCTGATCTCAGCGAAATATGTTTGGTATGAATGTTCTAATACATGGCATAACTTTAACCAGATCGAAAGCGATATCATTATTAATATTCATAGCAAAAAATGCCCCAATAATAACAAACAAAGTAAAAAAAAACTAATTCGGTGCAGTCCATAAGAAGCTACTATTGACCGTCCTACTCATTCGCGTCAAACAGTGAGTCCATACCGATTATGGAATCAATAGAAGAACTAGCCAGCAAGACTTACAGCTTTTTGTTTATCGAGATGAATAACTGTACTCCTGTAATTTCCAGGAGAAATATGTCGATTGTACCGATATAATGTATTCTGATGACTCTGGGGAAGATGCGAGAAGAGTGTCGGTTCCGAAGAATCTTGTCCTGCACTCGGCCTTGCACAATGAATCTATCAGAAGAGACGCAGGGCCCGGTAGTGGAGGGTTTTGCGAGGTAAGTTCATACTTTTCAGTTATAATTCCCTTCTAACAAGACATCGTATTGTGGAGTTGAGCTTTGTTCACCAAATATATTTATTATACATTTTTAATGATCAATTGAATGTAAATCAATTCAGCAAAGATTGAGTTTAAAATTATTACAAACACTACTTGTATTTTCATAATTAATAAAATAAAGTTTATGATAGCTGCGAGATAGCTGACATTTCATCGTAATATCTGTTATCAAGTCATAGAGTTTTAAACCATTGCATCCAATGATATTAATAATATCATTAATTGCATCGGTGTTTTAAGGATAAAGTGCCATTCTTAGAATAATAATTATTAGGGTGTCATTATTAGGGACTACTCTGTAAGTTGGACCCCTCTCTACTCTTAATTAGTTTAGATTATTATTTTTTTAAACTTATAAAACTGTAAAACTTGATAATGGTATTCAAATGGAGATTATTATATAAATACGAGTATTGTAAAATAAATTGATACTTGAAAAGAGAAATTTTCGAGTTTCTTGAATTTTCTTCTTAATTAATAACATCATTCCAAATCCGGAGTTAGGCATTCTTGATCATTTGCGATTCATAAGTGCATCACAAACGCCTGTAGCATACTGCAGTGAATGCGATAGTTTTCTGTTAAGTTTCGCTTCCGCTTCGCATTCGCTGCAGTGTGCTACAGGCTTGAAGCCTACACCAATAAAGAATATTTTGATTTTCTATTCGTTCCTATTTCTTCTAGAACGACCATGGTGGCCCCTTAATCGTAGGAGAAGGAGTAAACGCAGTAGTAGTCGGCATCATCTCAGCCTGTCTCGTGAAAGAGATGACCAACAAGTGCTACGGGCCCTTCCTCTACACCAGCGTCTACAAGAACAGGAATCTTATCAACTGCGCCATTTTTAAAGACGTGGCGTAAGATATGCCGTACCATTTTCCTCCAATTTTCAGCAAAATTATTTCTAATCGTAAGCAAATACGGTTATGGGGTACGCCCCATAACCGACCAACATAGAATTCTATATATTGGCACCGCCATACTTGACGCTTCTTTTAAAGGACCTCTTATTACACATGGGCGTTGTAGTAAAAGACACACAATATCAGCAGACAGAAGTTTCTACTTTTTTATTTTATCTATCAGAGTTGTTTTATGAACTCGTGAACTCTTGGGTCCGCGGAATGGAAAGTGGGAAATGTATTACATTCTTATTGTGGAATATATTGGTATAACAGAGTAGTTAAAGAAATAAGCGGAATATAATAAAAAATAATAAAAACAAGTTAGTTTATACAGTTTGTTGATTACATTTTTAACATTTTTACAGGCAAAACTGCAATAAGCTGTTTCGGTCAAGCATAACGCACACAGAATTTAATTTAACATGGACAGATCATCCTGATGGGTACGAAATATTTGTTTTTAGAAAAAAAGCAATTTTGACTAAAATAACAACATTGTTAAAATGTCCATTTATTCTAGGCCAGCAAAGAACGAGTTGAACCAAAGACGTGATAGCGAAGTTAAGAAACCCCCCGCACCTCTTGTACACCACCACAAAGTAGTATTGGACAAAGCTGAACAGCACGAAGGGATCATTCTCAGAGCCTTTACAGAGAGAGCAGACACAGAAGCTAATACCACTAGTAATACTACCACTACTACTAGTGCCAGTAACAGTACAAGTCAAAATTCTACCTAAATTGTGAATAAACTGCATTAAAAAACAAAATAGTACGATTTGATTGTCTTTTTTTTCATTTACCTATTAAAGAGGGAAACGAGCTCGGAGTTGAACATCTCTGTGGAAACGAGCTTTGATGTTAGGTTTCGGTTACACTACATGACTAGAATCCTAATCAAAAATATCACTTCATATAAAGGGATCAATCTCAGAGCCTTTACAGAGAAAGCGGATACAGAAGCTAATAGTAAAGTCAGAGTTTTAACTAAATGAATGAACTGCATTAAAAACACGAAATAGTACGATAACGAGATACGAGCATTGATGTTAGAAAAGGTTTTGCTTACACTAGGCATTTGGTTACTGATAAGTTTCCAATAACGTGATTACAATCCCAATTTAAAATATCACTTCGTATCATCATTTCAGCCAAAAGACGTCTTCAGCTACTACTGCTAGAAATAGGCCTTCCCCAAGACATCGCATCGCATACTTAGCAGTAAAAGTAACCTTCCAGAAACTACACAATTATAAAATATCTTTATTTTCTATAATTATTCAATACCTACCTACCTAACAGACGAAACACTTTCAAACGATATTAAATGAAGTTCCAATGTGTCATACATAATAAAAGACTTTTAAATTATTAAATTGGAATGGGAAGAGTAAAAGAAAGCAACACATCAAAGTCTTTCTAAAACGTTAGGATTGAAATAATACGAGTAACCCAAAGGTGGATATTAAGTAGGATTTTGACATAATTAGGGTAGGTTTATGGCTGATGCGTGTGTACTGTTGTACACACGCATCAGCCATATGCCACACATGGGCAAAAATATGAATCGAATAATAATATAAGGAATTATTATCAATAAAATAAAACAACTTTAAACGGATGAAAACTCGCGTATATTCTGCATTTTGAAATTTAGTTTATTTTATTTTAAATTTAGGGTTTAAATTTCAAAATGTAGAATATACGCGAGTTTTCATCCGTTTAAAGTTGTTTTATTTTAATGAGTAGTAACCGTGTAAATATTAGAAATCATTAATTATTATCAATCCTATTTGGATGACTTTGTTTTTGTCTGGCTACTTCAATATTACATAATCAATAAGAATACCAAAAACAATTATAATGAGAGTATGTACAACTAAGTACATGCTACAAACGAATTTATGTAATTTCCGGAAAAGCAGATTATTATTAACGTTTGCATATAGCATGAAATTGTATTTGATTTGCGATTCAAATTGTTTTTTCAACCTTCTGTTTTGCGTCAGGGAATCAAGATGAAGTGCCTTTTATTTTTACTTTTTGGATTTTTATACTTTATAGGTATCATTTAAATCTTATTCAGTAGCTTTACTTTAATTAATATTGTTAAATATTGTGTACCATACCATGCAATTTGTATTATTTGTCTACATGCCACCTTTCGAGATTTTAGACTAAAAATGTCTATTTTCTGCTCATGGTAGGCATGCTAACCCCATGATTTTACGCTTAAAATTGACATGCATTAAAATGCCCTAAATTGTACGCTTTATCGAACACAACAAACAGAATTAAATCTTTGATTGATTTGAAATTGGATGTCTTATTTGTGTGTATTTCAGGTATAGAATCAATAGAAGTAGCTACAGAAATGCCAAAAAAAGTAGAAATGCTGCTTAATGAAACAAGAAGGATCATACATGGAGACGAAGTCGCTGACAGTCGACCTTATATGGTAATATATAATTTCATCATCATTATTGCTTTATACATGGAATGGAATAAACAAGCCTAGAATCAAACAATATGTATATTGTAGCTGGGTATTAGTGAAGTTAAAATTTAACGTCACTCTGTCTTTATGCCAGCCTTCATCGATTTAATAGTTTGTTATATTTTATTTCTTTACTTAAAGAAGCTAAATGTGCTTCGTGCCTCATTGCTCTTCTAGTCTTCAAGCTTTCTTTCAAATGTCCTTGCTCCGTCGATACTGTCCTGTAGCTTAATCACTAAGACAGCAGCTAAAGTAAAATTATATTCTAATTAACATAGTATACCTTAGTTCGAACCTTTTATTGCTTGTTTAGGTAACATTCTACTCAAAGTAACACACTTTAACTCGAAGCTTTGATTGCTTCATCAGGTATATCTTAAACTGCCACGAAGCAACAGGAAAGAACCAAGCTACCGCACCTGGCTGTGTGGAGGCGTTATCATCCATGAAGAATACATCCTCACATCTGCCGCGTGTATCGAAGATGCTGAACACTTCTACGTTGTTTCTGGAACTTACAAGTAAGTAAGGCTTGATATCCTCTTAAGCTGATGTTGGTCTAGAATAAGAATAAACATGATGTTATACCAAATGGTGCACTTGGCAGATCGGCGTAGGGGGATAATAAGCCTATTTGGCCGCAACGAATCCGTAGCGTACGCTCGCACTACATATTCTTTCTTGATCTTGTAAATGGAAGGAAAGTGCTATTCATTGCGGTCAAATGCAGCTCAACCCTAAATGTACAAAGTATACTGTAGCTTAGTTACAAAATGATTTGTATGTATCTCATTAAGGACAATTTATTTCAAAGTATCAAAAATTTTGTGATTTTTATCCTATTTTGTAGATATGCCGATGAAGATGATAGATACAATAACCCGTGTATTAAAAATGGTGCCAAGAAAGCCATTTGGAAATGCGTGCCCAAAAGTAAGTATAAGAAAGTATTAGATCCTTCAGACCAGGCTTCTTATTGCATTTTATCTTCAATGTATGTATGAATGGAAATAATAATAATTAACTGGCATATTATAGCAGTTGATAGTTTCCCTACGTATACTGTAACATTTGTGTTTGTTTTGTCTTACTTGTTACATTTGTATCTTTTGTTTATAGCACAAACCGTAATGTACACAAGTACACTAATGTATTTATAATTCTAGACTACGTATTTGACGGTCACGAGAACGACAATATCCGCTGGATGAACAACGACATCGCAGTAGTTAAAGTGGAAGACGGGTTCGACTTTACGCGCCGCATCAGAGGCTGTGACTTCGTCCCCAAACCCATCTGCTACAACAACCAAAGCCAAACTCTGGAGAACCCTGGCACTATAGTTACGATTGCTGGGTGGGGGACCACGTCCAGTTATAACGATGTAAGTCGTCACTGTAGGAACATCTAAACTCTTTAGGAATCTCCTACAGAAGTAGGAAAACAACTTTATACACATTAGCTTTTAGGGTGTTCAGGATTTGTGCCGGTTAATTGCCACAGACCTCGTTTCGTCCCTTCTGGGTATGAAGGGGAAACCTTCGGAATTTAGTGTGTAACTACTGTCGTTGGACGAACACCCTTTGTTCCGAGTTTTAGAAAACAACATAATGACTCCATGTAAAGGCATAGTTATTCACACTACGGATCATTAAATGATGATCCTTTTAACAAAGGTGACAAAACGTTACATACTACCTGGCATATCGGGTTTCCACTAGCCTCAAAATTGTAGGTTTCTTGCAGATTTAGTTTTTGTTCCTTATGTCCGTCAATGAGAAGTCAATCATTCTATTTATAAACTACCCTTTGGACAGAGAATATCAGCTTTATCAACGATTCTGAACCTCGTAAGGTGGTATTAATCTCTTTTCCTCTTGCGCACTTACAATGTGTTCACTACGAGTATCTGCTTCAGTGGGTGAACCGAAGAAAGGAGAATCAGCAGAACCTCCTAGAAGCAAAGGTGGAGATCATCACGAAGTCCAAGTGCAAGCACCGCTGGGGCACGCGCTACCACAACATCATCGACAACTATATGATCTGCACCAAGGACATCGGACAGACCATGTCAGAGATATGCAATGTAAGCTATGCAATATCCTACTACGAGTACCTATATTAATTTCAACGATGATAATATTGTTTATACCATGTATTTGAAAACGCCTCTTTGACCTAGTTTAAGTATCTAACCGTGATCGCGAGATCCTAGATTCAATTCCCAGGTCAAACAAAATTTGTGTCGGCTTTTCGGACACATCTAGAGTTTTACATCACTGCAAGAGGCTATTTTTTTCTTAGTGTGTCGATAGAGTTTCGGTCAGGTTCTGTTGCCTTTGCCCTGATACGAACTACGGATCACTGTAGCGATGGCTTGATTTCAATTGTGCTTTGCCCTATCTGATATTAAATAGGCTGATCCTTTCCTTTTGTCACACAATCAAGCTTCTAATAATAAAAGTATAACTCCAGGAGAAATACGTGGACTGCCAAGACATAAACTACTCGGACGAAGAGGACATGAGAAGAGACTCACACGCGAAAACAGTGAAGGTGCCGACCAACCTGATAATGCACTCCGCGTACCACAACGAGACTTCTAACTCTTCGCTCGTCCAGAAACAAGCGAGGAGGTACGCTTCGACCATCGATGGCGGGTTCTGTGAGGTATGTCAAATAGTCATATTATGGTAAAGATAGTTTCCATAAATAATAATTATCCTTCTAATTAAACAAGTTTTCGGCTACTGCAGCCAATGTTTTATCAACCAACAAAGCAAGATATTTTACAGTGCGCGAGCACAGTCATGTTCAGTCATTTTTAACCGACTTCAAAAAAGGAGGAGGTTCTATGTTCGACTGTATGTATTTTTTTTTTTTTTTTTTTTTTATGTATGTCCGTCGATTTCTCCGTCAATTGTAGACCGATTTAAATAATTCTTTTTTTATTTGAAAGTGCATAGTTCCGAGGTGGTCCCATTGTCACCATGTCAGGATCTGATGATGGGATCCCGGGAAAATCAAGGGCAAACCTCAAATTTTATAGGCGCACACTACGCGTTACTTGTTTTTTCTGAAGCCATTTAAGTTTTTGCGTCCTATAGACATCACTTTATGTTGATTAGCTGATGATGGAAGGTACAACTCCTTAACGGTTAGGAGTAAGGGGATAATTCTTTCAGTATTGTAAGAATATGTGGACCGTTATTTGTATTTCATATACTTTTGGAGCTAAGCTGATGATGGAAGGTACAACTCCTTAACGGTTAGGAGTTAGGGGATAATTATTTCAGTGTTGTAGGAATATGTGGACCGTTAGTTGTATTTCATGTACTTTTGCAGCTAAGCTGATGATGGAAGGTACAACTATGATGATGGAAGCTAAAGGGTACGACTTCTTAATTCTTATGTCCCTTTTGCGGGCTGCATCTTTAGTTGGTCTACTGAATGGTGCTGAACACTTAATGAATACCTAATATTGTCAAATAATACAATTCTACTATTTTACTCGTATTTTCGTTATCAATATTATGAGAGAGTTTTACTCACTCCTACGTATTATTCACACTAAAAATAGAAAAATAAACAAACTTTTTAAAAAAAAATTTAACCGACTTCAAAAAAAAACAAAAAAAAAACTACCTAAAACACTGAAAAGCAAAAAATAATTTTAATAAGACATTCATCAAATGCGCTTATTGTCTAAGCCTATTAATAACATTAAATTGTATTTACGTGCTAGGTAGGTACCTACTAATCTGTTTGAAGTCGGTGCCAAGCCAAAGGTAATAAAAAATGATACATACCTAATAATTTATGTATTATACAGGGTTACAAATAATCCGCGGACGTAGGTACGTAGTCTGGGTACCTACTATTTGGCTTGGCACCGACTTCAAACAGATTAGTAGGTACCTACCTAGCACGTAAATACAATTTAATGTTATTAATAGGCTTAGACAATAAGCGCATTTGATGAATGTCTTATTAAAATTATTTTTTGCTTTTCAGTGTTTTAGGTAGTTTTTTTTTTGTTTTTTTTTTTGCAATCCTTCTTCGGAATCTCTGGGGTGGGCCGTTGAGGCATGGGGTAGGCACCAAATTAAGGACCCAGAAGTTAGACGTGGTTCTGTGTTCCTTCGGACTGCAACACTAGATAAATTAAGATAAGAAGTCAACCATGTTCTTATTATACTATTCCCTCACTCTCATAATACGGTAGGATAGCCGTATGATACAACTCAACAAAGATCAGGCGCAGGAGCAACGGCTTTACATACATTCTGATGAACGGGGGTGTTTCACACCACCAACTTCCAGACTCTTGACTGAGACTAAATATTTCCTGAACAACTTCCTACTAATACTTTTCACCTAGAACGACCACGGCGGCCCCCTCGTCTACGGCACCGGGATCAACCAGATCGCGATCGGGGTTATCTCCGCCTGCCTCGTCAAGGAGAGGACCAACAAGTGCTACGGACCCTTCCTCTACACCAGCATCTTCAAGAACCGCCAGTTTATATCCTGCGCCATCTATAAGGATGTTGAGTACGTAGATGTTCTTTCCTTTCTATAAGGTTGTTGATTTACCTCTATATTCTGGAAGAGCACAAAGAAGTAGCTCTTTGTAACTTCAGAAACAAAGGTTTCTGCCTGTAATTTAGGTCTCCAAAGTTTAATCAGTGAGGGCATGGTGTTGGCAGCGAAAACTGTATGAAACGTTTTTGCTGCTAGCGCTGACAATATAGGCACCAGTTTTAACCCTAAAAAATAATTTACAGACCAAAATGCAGACGTCAATTTAGATCAGGAGTCACACATGTAGAAAAGGTACTATCGTGGAAGAACCATCCTGACGGGTAAGAATATTATTTTCGATTATATTTAAAAAAATATGCATAAATGATGATGTAGGGGATAAATAACACATACCTATTTGCTTACTCTTGTCGTTGTCTTGGCGACAGTACCAAAGGTTGTTTTGTCACTCACCCACTAAACCCCACAAAACATGCTGCCTGCATGCTTGCCCGTGAAAAAGTTTTTACAGAGTCGGCGACGTGCTAGTGATGCTTCTGGTCCTCTAGTGTCCAAAAGTGACGGTAACCGCTTACCATTATCCGGGACAAATGCTTAGTGTTTAAAAAAAACTTTCTGTCGTAGTCCTCTTTGTTTTTTATTATTTATTTATATTAGCCCTGTAGTACATTTACAAAAAAAATTAAACTTATAGTAAAACAATGCACTACAAATCATCCCATTGTGGGGCAAGGCCTCCCCTCATCATACTCCAGGGTTTCCTTTCAGCGGCAAGTCTGTTTCAGGCTACTCCTGCAGTGTCTTCTAATTCGTCGCGCCATCTTGTTTTTGGCCGACCTCTAGATCTTTTTAGGTATCTCGGACACCAAGTAGTAGCTGCATGGGTCCTTATGTTGATTTTTGATCCTGCCTATTCCCATTTTAGTCCTCATTGATACACATGAATTATTTATCAGTCCGGCAAAGAGCGAGCTAGAAGCGGCGACGAAGCCGCCCGCCGAGGGTCCGGTGCACCGCGCCAGCGAGGCGGCGGACGCGTCGGGCGACAAGGTGTTCCCGGGAAGCGGCTTCATCCTGCGCGCCACCAACGACTCCGCGCCGCCGCACAACGCCACAAAGACACCCTAAGGGTCTCTGTCGTTAATAAACTATAAATAACATGTATAACATTCTACTGTTTTACTTAACTTAACCCCATTAACTTAAGAATCCTTCCAAGACACTAAAAACAAATTAACAAATTTCTAAGCGACTGGTCTTTAGACACTCCTATTTTTTTTTCAGTAATAAAACATAGACATTACAAAAACAAACATACTAAAAAGCAACGCAAAAAAAAATTATAGATCTGCTAAAGCTAATCCGTACACCCGAACATATTTTCTGAACGAATAATGGATTCAAAATGGTGGCTATCTAAGAAAATGGCGGACACGGCTCATGGCTATAAAATGAACAATTAATGCTGGAACCGAGTTATTCATGGGGGTAGTGTATAGAGTGGTATATCTACTAGCTGCTAGCATTTGTCAGTCCGTACTAGCAGCACTACATACTAGCAGCATTTGTCTGGGTAAGAGTGAGTTAGAAGCGGTGACGAAGCCGCCCGCCGAAAGTCCGGTGCACCGCGCCAGCGAGGCGGCGGACGCGTCGGGCGACAAGGTGTTCCCGGGCAGCGGGTTCATCCTGCGCGCCGCCAACGACCCCCGCCGGCAACGCCATCGCGCCACTAAGGCGCCCTGAGACATCGGCATCACTATTAAACTATTGACATACACTGCTGTTTTAGGGCCGGTATTTTAATGTAACCTTATCTTATTGCTTAAGTTAAGTATAACATTTAAGATAAGTATTACTTTTGACAGGTAAAAGTGTATGACTTTAGTGCCGCTTAACTTTAATCCTATAATGAAATACACTTAAGTCATACTTATAGTCTAAGATCCCACTGCTCGATTCTGCAGGTATCTGTTTTTTTGATACAACTAATTTTAAATGAATGTTAAGGAAGTATACAATGAAATAGGGAATGGTTGCCTAAAAAATATTAGCCGCAATTACCTGTAATTAATTTTGGTATAATTAATTCGCGACACTAAATTGCAACTATATGTTTTTTTAATGAATTTTACGACATTTGAAAGATAATAATGTCACAAATTGAAAAAACAATGGTTGCCAGCTCTCAGTCGGCCGCATCATTAGGGTTGCCAGCTGAAAACAGGTATGTCAGTGTTCATTTTTTGCAGTCACCTGTTTTTTTAAAAATTTCAATTCCAAATTAAAGTTTTATGTGTACTAATTCCAAAAATCCATGGTTGCCAGTTGGGAAATGGCCGCAAACAGAGGTTGCCATGATTTCAAATTTCCATGAACGATTCTCGCTTCAGGTAAGTGGACGCGCAAGAGAGAAAATGTACGCATTGTTATGTGCTGCAAACAAGATAATAATGTAGTGTCGATGTAGTTCTAGTATTTTTTACTTTTTTTATCCTACTAAATTATAAATTCGAAAGTCTGGATGTTTGGATGTTTGTTCGTTACTTAATCATGCCTAAACGGCAGAAATTTACATGTTTGGCTATGTCCTTACAAAGGCTATAAAATTCCTACGGAAAACGTTTCATTCCTGGGGAATAACAATTTTGAAACTTCTGAACCGATTTTAATAATTCTTTCACTGTTGGAAAGCTACGCTATCCCCGGTGAACATAGGGTACTTGTAGGCACTAACATGTCGTCTAAGTAAGTCTAAGATTATTGTATCTAAAAATAATGCAGAGCGTCTCACAACGTCTTGGTGCCTAGCCCACCCCAAAAGCCAAACTAGGCACTAATCCGTTATTTAGATCCCTGTAATACGAGCAATGCTCTGTATAGGACTAAATAATGGGTGTGAGTGGTCCAGGATTTATTTATTTAATTATAAATCCGTGGCAGGATTTTTTTTATTATATTTTTTTTATAACTATTCATGTAAGGAAACAAATTAAAGTGTTTCCATGCTTGGGCAGCATTTGGTCCAGAACCGGTCATTCTCCTTTAAAAAGATTTTATTCATGACAGCTGTCATACGTATTGCACTATTTTGGGAATACATTATCTAAAAGTATTTTTTGTGCAAAATTTGATTTTTGAAAATGAAGACGTGTTTTTTGTGCCACGAGGGTGGAAAATTGACTGATTTTACATAATAGTGAATCTTTTAAAAAGTGTGAACTTATATCAAAGTTTCGTAAAAAGAAAAAATTTAAATACAATGACATAATCTTCAATAGTCTGCTCTAATATTTATGTTTTAATAAAAAAAAATAAAAAAATACTTGAACTACATCGACACTACATTTTATTATTGTTTACAGCACATAAAAATGAGTACATCTTCTCTCTAATCTTGCGCGTCCACTTACCTGGAGCGAGAATCGTTCATGGAAATTTGAAATCATGGCAACCTCTGTTTGCGGCCATTTCCCAACTGGCAACCATGGATTTTTGGAATTAGTACACATAAAACATTAATTTGGAATTGAATTTTATAGCCTATGTTAGGACATAGCCAAATTTCATGTAAATTTCTGCCGTTTAGGCATGATTAAGTAACGAAAAAACATCCAAACATCCAGACTTTCGAATTTATAATTTAGTAGGATAAAAAAAGTAAAAAATACTAGAACTACATCGACACTACATTATTATCTTGTTTGCAGCACATAACAATGCGTACATTTTCTTTCTTGCGCGTCCACTTACCTGGAGCGAGAATCGTTCATGGAAATTTGAAATCATGGCAACCTCTGTTTGCGGCCATTTCCCAACTGGCAACCATGGATTTTTGGAATTAGTACACATAAAACTTTAATTTGGAATTGAAATTTTTAAAAAAACAGGTGACTGCAAAAAATGAACACTGACGTACCTGTTTACAGCTGGCAACCCTGATGATGCGGCCGACTGAGAGCTGGCAACCATTGTTTTTTCAATTTGTGACATTATTATCTTTCAAATGTCGTAAAATTCAATAAAAAAACATATAGTTGCAATTTAGTGTCGCGAATTAATTATACCAAAATTAATTACAGGTAATTGCGGCTAATATTTTTTAGGCAACCATTCCCTATTTCATTGTATACTTCCTTAACATTCATTTAAAATTAGTTGTATCAAAAAAACAGATACCTGCAGAATCGAGCAGTGGGATCTCGTACTATTATTATCAATCCCGGATTAAGATCAAGATAAGTATATATTGAAATACCGGCCCTTAGTCTACTTATGAATCCTTCCAAGACACTGATTTCCATAGACAACACGCTGAGCGTATTATCATAGAGCTCAGTGTTCCAAGACATTAAAAACAAATGAAATATATAATTAGAAAAAGTGATTCGTCTTAGACACCCCTAATTTTTTCAATAAAATAGCATCTAGAGGAGCATCTATTGTAATTTTTCAGCTATTTATTTCCTTATCAATCTTACTTACAAATAGGCAAAAGCTATTGAGAGCAAGACAAAAGTACCTGAAAGAAAATATCTTCTGACATCCAAACAAGACTTCTGAAGATAGGAGGTCATATTATTATTTAAAGATATGCCAGATAATGATTAAAATTTAGCTTAGCTTAATATAATAGTTAAATAGGTGTAAATTAGCCTATTTAATGTCCCTATCATTGAAAATCTAATCATCTAATTGATGGAGACATTTTAGTAAAGTAGGCATCAGTCCTCGTGAAACAGAATTACCTACTTACTGAATTTTAAGTTACTATCTGTATTTTCCGTACCCACCTAAATGTCTTACAAGTTAACGAACAATCGTTTGTTCAAATTACAAAGTTTACTTTTTTTTATATAATAACGGCTGTTATGTACCAAATTCTATATTTGGTCTGTAAACTCAGCTGAACAAATAAATGTGTTTGTAGAACGTGAACCATATTGTACGAGTAGGTATTCATGGTAACATAAAATAATAGTAACCATTGCCTACCTACTTTTTAACTTATGTTAACTTGTGTAACCGATAAATCAATAAGGGTTAAGAGATATCTATTATTTTGAACGAAAAAGAAACAACTTTTACAGTTTATATTATGAAATATCTATACTATCTATATGTAGGTGTACAAGGTTCTTAAAACATTTTCGTATGTTATCTTCCGTATAAAAGTACTCATTAAAAATACATTTCTTAGAGAACTTTTATTATCAAATACAGTAAAAAATATTACATTTCGACTGCAAAGTAATTAAAAATCAAAACAATAAATTATATCGTCATATCTCGTTACTCATCGTTCAATAAAATGCGTCAATAGTTACAGAAACTAAATTGAATGTTAGCAATAAAATATCAATAAATGAAACCGGAATTTCGGTATTTAATTCCAATAGACCGTAACTACGATAGATTGAGCAAGAAATTATTAATTTATTACATTTACGATCGGATAGAAACAATTTTACGCGTTCCTTTCGGAGCGCCCTACTGCCACGATGACGAATTACACTCCGATTTGGTTTACTCTGTTAGTTATTTTAGGTAAGATTTACTTTTTTATATATTTATCCCTTTATATTCACATTTCTTGCGTTTGGAGAAGCCTATGTCGAGCAGGGGACTGCAACAGGCCGATTAAGATGATGATTTAAGTAGGTACATGCATATTAAATCGGCCAAAAAAGTAACTTTTGAATCTTAACCATAATAAACTACACTAAAGAAACATCTCGAAGTCTGAGTACAGCGTATAGCGGTCAATCTTTATGATTCACCAACTATGTACTTACGATGGATTTCTATTATGAAAGTGCACAAGTGGGTGCGCAAGCAAAAATGAACTCCCTATTCCCTCACTCTCATAATACAGAGGCACATCAGTCTGATATGGCCGAAAAGAGGTCTGGTGAGCACGGGGGTGATTTTCTCCGCCAATTTCCACTAAGTAGTGCTTGAACAGAGAAACCTAGTCATAACTTTTTTTTTTGTTTTGACTCGGGATTTGAACCCATGACACCTATCGTGGCCGCAGCTTTGAAGTGCGACTTACTAGCCGCTGCACTACAGATTCATACAAACATACTTCATACTTTAGTTCTCCTACAAAATAAAGCCGAGTTATTGGCTTCAGCGGTCAATCTTACGATCAACCAGCTACGCAGGATTTATTTCACAAGTGAGTGCGCAAGCACAGGTTCACTCTCTCTTCCCACACTCTCCTAACACGGTCTCCTCCATAATTTACTAGATATATTAGTGTCCTAAAAATTTGTAAAACTTTGCCAGGCGCCGTAATAGCAAACCCAACAAAATCCGACCATACCGACCAACCTAAGAACAGTTCCAGCCATGACTCACACGGTCACAAAGCAGGGAAGCACTCGAAGGCTTCTAGCAATTCTACCGACGTGGATGAAATAGAAGACGAGGGGTGGGAGTACGAAAACACCACTATGGTCGACACCAGACGTATTCTGTACAGCAAGAAAGTTTCGATAGGAAAAAGGCCGTACATGGTTAGTGTAACTTTAAATATTCTCTACTATTTACAGCAGCAAATTAACCTACCCTACTACCACTACTACCCACATCGACTTACCATGTACACCTATTGTTGTAAGTACCTCGTCGAGCAAAATTCGTGACGGTTATTTTAAACACTTCTAACAAACTTAAAACAAACGTTTGGCCGTGTATAGAACTCGGGACTAAAGCGTCCACCTACTAAAAATCCCTCGGTTTCCTCTTCACACCCTGAGTTAGATAAGGCGGTGCCCCCCTTTTGGCGACTGACCGGCCCATACTCGGACTATACACCTACTTACATCCTAAAAGGCTTGAAACTCTGTTGGCAGAATGGCACGCAGTCCACTTGATGGTAAGAAGCCGCTTATCCAGGAAGAATTACTCAATTTGCTGTTAGTCTGCAGGCTCCTCTGATCTTGAAGCATTTGATCATAAGTGTACTGTAGATGTGTAGCCATTAATTTTAATAATTTGAGCACCGATTACTATCTTTAGCTACCACCACAAACATATCTAGCTAGTGAAATTACTGGGTATATGAGACCTCATAACGTCGTCTCGGTGTAGCGGGCGCAGGGCGGTGCCAGACAGTAACTGCTTAGTTACTGTTTGGCACTGAACTGTCTAAGGGCAGACGTTGCGCTTACCATCAGGTGCACGATCTGCTCGTCTTGTTACACATTGCAATAAAAAAAAATATCTATCCCATCAGGTGTACCTCCAACTGACGAAGGAGTCAGCAAAGGCTCACAAGTACCGCGGCTGGCTGTGCGGAGGAGTCATCGTGGATGCTAACTACGTCCTGACCTCGGCCGCTTGCGTAGAAGATGCCGATCACTTCTACATTGTGTCTGGAACTACCAAGTTCGTTGACAGCTTCGACTACAAGTCTAACGATTGTGTCTGCAAGCATAGGCGGCGAGTCGTGTGGAAGTGTATTCCTAAAAGTAAGTGGCTTACTCAAATGGTCATGAAGAAGAAAAGTAAAGTAAGTGATGGCGATGTCTTATGGCCTAACTGTGGTAGCGGAGTGGTTTCATAAGTCACTACAGTCAACAGCATCATCATGATGACGATACCTGGGCTCGTAGCTCATAAAAAAAGTATTTTGGACACCTAATTTAATTTCCACAAATTTTAGAATATTTCAACTTGATTTATGTACCAAACACTAACTAATTTATTTAATTTGGTAAGTCACTGTATCTGCTCTGATTGTTAAAAATAGAAAAAGATTGAATATAAAATAAGCACTAATGTTTTTACAGCTTAAATATCCAATCACTTGAAGCGTTTCTTGCGATTAGAAGAATATAAACCTACCACATTCTTCCAGACTACAAGTTCGACTTCCAAGACAGCATCAAATGGTCGTCCAACGACATCGCAATCGTGAAGGTGGACAAGCCGTTCAAGCTGGGCGTCTGCGAGAAAGGCTGCGAGTTCGCTACTGATCTCATCTGCTACAACAACATCAGTCGGGAGCTGGAGAAGCCGGGGACCAAGGGCTGGATCGCTGGGTGGGGCAGCGGCAGCAACTTTAGAGAGGTTTGGATTTATACCTCATCCTTCTTAACCCTTTCAACGCCAATGTCTGATATATCAGACAAACCATTTTCGTGCCCACCACGCCAATGTCTGATATATCAGACAAAAAAACATGATCAAGAAACGTTGTATTTTTACTTGCCTGAATGAGTTGAGTATAACCTAATAATTTTTTGGAATGTTTTTTTTTATGGTCGTGGCGTGTGGGGCACCATTTTCGGAAAAAAGAGTGGCGGGGAAAGGGTTAATGACCACTAGGAAAGTCATAGTGTACCGGTGAAAATGCTCACGCACGTGATGCTCATGCAAAGCGCGGGGTAGCCCCCGCGTTCCACTTATAGCGCGACAGAGGGACCACTGGGGTTTAAGTGGGTAGTCTGGATTAGCCAGAAGCCCCACATAACCACTTGGCTACCCCCGCAGCCGAGGGTACACGTAAATGTGTTTCCCCAGACTAAAAAAGGGGGTTTGGACCTGATACCCCTGGCGCACCTTCCGCTTTAAAGTGTGACCTACTAGTCATCGCACCACGGGAGTCCACCACCATTCAAACTCACCCAATAACAGCAAATGGTTATAGTGACCAATAAAAAAATACTTCATCTTTTCCGTTGTTTTACGCCTGACTAGTAAAAAACCACTGCATTTGTTTTTCACCACCTATTCACAACAGCAACGATATTCTCTATTCCACAGGGTGTATACCGTCGCCAAAGAGTCCACATCCCAGAAAACGCGAAGTGCCTGCAAGAAGCGAAGGTCTGCGTGATGGACAACGAGCAATGCGCCAAGAAGTGGGCGCAGCGGTTCCGCTCCATCATCCAGCAGTACATGATCTGCACCAAGGACGTCATGAAGAGGCTTAGCGAGATCTGTGATGTAAGCGACCAAGTCTGTTTAATTCAAGCTTCAAGGGCAACGCTATTGTCGTAAGAGCAACTCTGCCAGCTACTTAGACTCCCTATACATATGACTTTACGTGAACTGTTATCTGTAGTTTCTTCTTGGTTTTCCTGTTCTTCCTTATATTTTTCGTTCCATTATTTCTTTTATGATTGTGTTATCCTTGTTTTTATAAATAGGTATGTGATATACCGTTTGGCATGACGTTTTTCTTCTATCTTTTATTGTTACTACTTTTAGTATTAAATGTGGTTTTTGATATTGTTATTTCTAGACTTTAATCTTCTTTAATTTTATATCTTTCTTTAGTTTTTTATGAAACAATGAAACAATTTTTATTTACTGAATTAGTAATATAATTAATATAATATAAATCCTACGAACTTTCGCAGGTATGATTAGGTATTCAGTTATGTACGTCTTACCTACTTAGTTGTTGCTGGAACCTTATAATACCCTACCCTATATCTACAATAAAATAATCTTCCTACGTTTGTCTCCCGCAGAAGAAATACGCAAACTGCACAGACGTAGAGGCGCGCCGTCTGCTGGATGGCCCAGGATCCACGGAGGTCAGCGCTAAGACCTTTAACGTCGACCTCGGCAGGCACTTGCGAGACCCTGACGACTACACAGCCAGACGTACGGCTACTGGTGGTTTTTGCGAGGTGAGTTGTCATTTTTTGCGACGAGATTAATTGTTTATAGGTGCATATGTTACCGGCCAAACCCGATTTCAGGACAAACTAGTTTGGCCTAGGCCAAACTGTTTTAAGTCAAAATAGAATATATATATTATTATAGTGAAAACAAAAAAGATTTTTAGGGTTTAAAAACAAACATACCACAACGGCTAAGGCAAGAGCTCCGCTTAGCTTCGCTCCCTCCTTAGCCTTCTAACCTATATCCATCCGAGTCGATTTCCCCCTTAGTCAGGCCAAACTAGTTTGTCCTAAAATCGGGTTTGGATGGTAACATATAATGTATTTGATGCAGAGTTAATGCTTGGAATATGCTGTATCAAAAACATTGCCCCATAAGCGTTGCAGACTACTTGACTTATCTACGACCGATTAAATTACAAAAGGTTTGATTTTACGGGAATTTGAATGGTGAAAACTTCTATCGACAACTAAACTCAAACAATTGGTTGCATTCAAGAACTATGGCACTGTTTGAGCAAAACGTAGAAAAGCATGGTCCAAAAGAAATTATGCTTAAATACTTTCTAGGTATTTATAATTTTTAGGGAGCCTTCCTCCTTGGTAAATTTTCAAGGGTACCAAAATGTATTATTTGCACTTATAAATCCTACCTACGAATCATGCTGAGCTAAGAGTTGCGGGTCAGAGGCCAGTCTTTTGAGCCCCATATTTAATATACCCCTATGACATAGGGTCCTTCAAACGAGGCGTGAAGAGGCACTTTGTGGGCCGGCAGAGTGAGGGTGACTGATGCTACGTCCCTTACGTTGCACCAGTTGTCCTCGCGTCTGGACTTCACTTCCACTTAACATCAGGTGGAGTGGGATCATTTGACGGCCTAAGTATAAAAAAAATGTCTATAATATTTCTTAACCATTCTACCTGTTACAAGAACGACCACGGCGGCCCACTCATAGTAAAGTACCAAGGCAAGGAGCGCGTCATCGGCGTCATCTCGGCCTGCAAGATTGACCCTAAGAGCCACAGCTGCCACGGGCCCTTCCTCTACACCTCCGTCTTCAGGAACCGCCAGTTCATCTCCTGTGCCATCCATAAGGATGTTGAGTGAGTGCATTTGATTCTTGCTAGCTGTTTTATTGTGATAACTACTCGTAACAACACTAGAACCATCAACAGCTACGATATCATCGGTTGTTGTGGCCAGGGGAATTCCTGTCACTAAGAGCCGTAATATCGTTTCATGTAGGCACTTTTTTGTAGAATGTTTAACGCTTACTCTAGGCTGGAGGATGCCAAGGGGTTATGTGGAAATCCTCCAACTGAAACCTCATCGTGCCTCCTTTTTGACTTTGAAATCCAATTTCAATTACAATTTCAATGATGTACCATTGTCATTTATAACTATTGATAAAAGGTCGATTGCAAAATAAATTTGTTTTACGAGAAACACGCAGCAACAGATCCATCCGATAGAGAAAAAAGGCATGAATTATTTTCACCGTAACGTTTATAAGTCAAGTTTCGTCTAAGGTGAGAAATCAATTGGCTAAATAAGTCATTTCTATTTGTACAGAGAAAACTGCAGAAGAGTTTTCCGAACTGGAATCACTCATGAAGAATGGTCTGTGAATTGGGATAACGTTGACGAGTAAGTTTTTGTTTATATTCGTAGAAATAGATAAATAATCTTCAAAGTAAAGGGTAATACAAGCCTTATAAAAATAAATAAAATACTAAGAGATAACATAAGATAAATCAGAGTGCATTTTAACAAGTGATAAACACTAACCGTATGTTTTTACAGAGACGACGATGATCAAGATAGAGGAGACAGTGGCAGGTAATAACGATAAATATAATTAAATCTTAAAGAAAGAAGTAATAATATCTTCTAACTTACTAAACGTAATTATTACGTGTGTATTTTTGTTTCCAGCGAGGAAAAAGCTGATAAAGATGACGACAGCAGGTATGCAGTTACTTTTTTTAAAAGAACATTATAAAATCTATAATTATTATTAAGGGATAGTAATATTTCATCTCCAATTACGGTACCATATAATATTTAATAACGCATTACAATAAAATAATTAAAAAAAAATCAAGAATAATTTATTTATAAAGAAAAAAGAACAAACAATCTTTTTCTTTAGACCAGGCCATTTTGTGATGCCGTTTGACGGCATCACAACATATTCTTGTTGGCCATGTTTTTTTGGAAGGAGAGCGATTTACCTAACGTCTCTGAGTCTCTGAGACCCCACACTCTTGACATCTGATTACATTGAATTTATTAACATTGTTTTTTCTTTTATTTGTATTGCGATTTGTGCATAGGTTGCCTGCCTATGTATTTATAAAGGCGACATCTAAATAACCAATAATTTGCGCTTGTTCTTATCGTAAGAACTTGTAGAGAAACTATTATTAGCCTTACTTCCTTGGTAATGTATTACAATCTGTAATGCTGTTGGTTTTCTAAATAAAAATAAAATAAAATAGCCATGACGACAAGAAGCTAGTAAGACCTGTGCGGCCACGTGTAGAGCTCGAAAGTATAATAACGTTCGTTCTACTATCTACTAAACTCCGATTACCTCTTTTCACCCGAGAAGAGGGAGAACCAGTGCATTTATTTACAATTATTTTTATTTACAGTGATGATGACAAGAACGACAAAGAATCATTGAGACAACTCGAGTAAGATGAAACCTCACACTAATCTTCCTAACACTCGATATTTTATCCAACCTTTAGTTTAAGAAGTAGTTTGAAAATGTTCGTAAAATGTTTGTGCAATTACCAGTTTGCGTTTTCATTTATTTATTTTTCTTAAAAAAATGCCACTTTGTAGGTCCTCAAGTTCCTCAACGAGTGCTAAATTCCTTATGTAACTAAAAATAACACTCATTGTGAAACTTCTTTATTTCATACATTCCAGAAAGAAGAAACTAAAAGAAGAGAAACCTGTAAAGAAGCAGAAGAAAGATTCAGATAGCAACGACGAAAGTGACAGCGACGATGAGAAAGCTACAACGGAAAAAGCAGAAAAGAAAGAAAAGAAAAAAGATAAATCAAAGAAGCATGAAAAGCAGAAGGATAGCAGAAAGAAGGAACACAGCAAGAAGAGCGGTAAAGAAGAAAAGGGTGAGGAGGAGAATAAAAAGTCAAGAGCGAAGTCAGCTGAGGGTCAAATCCAGGGAGGTCAGAGAGGGGAGGTGTTTTACGAGTCCAGTCGCGATGAAAATGTCAATGAACAGGATGAGTAGATTGAATAGGTAGTTATATAGCGTGCTATGTATGCTGCTAAATAAATGGTATGATTTTCAATGTTTTTTCTCTGCAAGACAAATTACTTAGTTCTAAAAATAGACTTACTTATTGAATACTTACCTAAGTCCTAAATCTGTAGGTAACTCAGTAATGAATGTTAACATTTTGTATGTTCCATTTTCACGTCAAAACTATCGTCCAGTAGTGATAAAAAAAACTAACAACGATTCAAAAGTGAAAAGGTAGCGCTTAACATGCCACAACTTTCTTTATTCAAATTACTTTTCCCTTTCTGATAGTTACCCCTACTAAGCATAAAATTTCTTTAAATGTAGGATTTTTCCATATACCTGTAGACGGCAGCAGATCAACTTACCCTAATTTGTCAAATATTCTTAATTGAAAGAGAATTCTATGTAAAGTGCATAAAGCTGAACTGGTTGTAGAAATTTCACAGATTAGGGCAGTCTGATGTGCTGTGGTCTGTACCTACTACCCAGACAGATGAAATCTGCCGCCATAACAGCTTTGGCAATGTTCCAGCAATATTATTGTGGGAACTCAGATGAGCCTGCAGTATGGCAGCACATTAAGCGACGCTTCCCTAGTGTCCCTTAATGGAATAGGCCGCAGTGGCCTCTTAACATTAGGCAGACTGCGTTCCTGTCTGCCAACTGATCTAGCGTAAAAAAAGAAATTTAAAATGAGACGATAACTGCCTCCGTGGTACAGTGGTTAGAGTGCGTTGGGCTCTAAATCCCGGAGGTCGTGGGTTCGAATCCCACGGAGAGCATCACTTTGTGCGATTGTTTCCAGTTTGGTTAGGACATTGCAGGCTTAAATCACCTATGGGCTGGTCAATAGCCATAAGGCTAGCACCGGCTCGTCCTAATCGGGTGTGAAGGAGAAACCGGGGGAGTTTAGTGGGTAGTGGACGCTTTAGTCTCGAGTCCCACACACGGCCGCGGGTCTAGCTAGCCTGCGGTTATGGTGCATAAACGCATTCTCCTCCGAGAAAAAAAAAAGGCTTAAATCACCTAAATGTCTGAAAAGAATGATGATACCGTGCTTCAGAAGGCACGGTAAGCCTTTGGTCCCGACTATGTTCCAAGTATGTCTGGTTTTCCTAGTAAGGGTTACGGAGGTCAGATGGCAATCGCTCCATTGTAATAACCAGGCTTGTCAAATCCAGGATCATCGAAGCGGACCCTGAGCTCCTTACTGGATGCAATCGGAAACACGCTGGGATGATGATGATTAAAATGAGACGATAAAAGTGAATGACTTTATTAACGCATAAAGTTACAAAGGTTCAATAACGAAGTCCAGCTTGAGGCAGCCAGCAAACTCCCGGTTGCCTTTGCATTCACAACCAGGGTTATTGTAGAAGTTCAGAGTGACCTGGTACCGCGCCGCGTTCCCACTGTTCAGCGGGAAGTCATCCGAGCCCATCACAAACTCATTAACCTCGTAATCGCCCTATAAACATTTGGAATAGAACATTTTAGAAATTATAAATCAATGGATTATTTTTTCGCACAGCTCTGTCTTGCCGCATACGCAGAAATGCTTGGCTAATGGGTGCTAGGCAGCGGATTATTCAGCAATGTAGGTACCTAACGATTTCATTTCAATAATGGCTTTGCAGTCGGACAAAACAGTCCTGAAACTTTTACTAGTTACCTAGTTATTTATTATTTTATTTTGTACGGAAATAACTAATGGCATAATCCAAACCTAAGTTATAGGGATCCAAAAAAACGACGAAGCGCTACGCTTGGTTCGTCTTGGCTGCACCCAATACAATTACTTTTCAACAAGTGTTCCAGGAACCTACTAAAGAATACAAAAAAGGATCAACTTAATTTAGGTACCTACTTCGAAAGGGCAGCCAGCTTGGAATGTCATAAACTTCAGGTATTTGTAGTAGCTGCTGTCTTCGCCCACTTCGGCGCATAAGTCACAGATATCAAGGGTCATCATCACGTCGACGCGTCCGTTGCAGTTCTTCTCCACTATCAACTCTAACTGGAGTATTTAAATAAATATCATACTTATGTTTTTTTGTAAATACCATACAACTGAGACCCATACCATACAACTGAGATGCGCATGCTAAGATGGATGTGTGGAGTGACTAGGTTGGATAAGATTAGGAATGAGTATATAAGAGGAAGTTTGAAAGTGGCACCGGTAGTGGATAAGATTAGGAGTGCAAGGTTAGCATGGTATGGACATGTGATGAGGAGAGAAGACACACATGTCGCCAAAAGAACGATAGATATGTGTGTAGACGCAGATTTAAGCAGGGGAAGGCCGAAAAAGAGATGGATGGATTGCGTGAAGTATGATATGAAAATGAAAGGAGTGAATGTAGAATTGACGGCTAATAGGAGTGTGTGGAAGGAAAAAACATGTTGCGCCGACCCTACCTAGCGTGGGATAAGGGCAGGGAAATGATGATGATGTTTTGGGTCCAAACTACACCAATATGGCGTAGGAGTAGGACCACTAAATGTCATTAAAAAGGGCTCTTTTAATAGAAGCAAGCAAAGTGATGATACGGTTTATTCCGGAAATCCCCACCGACAAATCCCTACCAGTGGGGATTGTTATTTTTTTTTAAATACCCACCAATAAAACTAGCTCAGCTTAGTAGGGCTTTCGGGAAAATAACTAACAATCCCCACCCGATTTTAGAGTTTCAAAATTAAAAAGTTTCGATGTCCATCACTGAGGGACAGAGCAACTCATTTTATCACATTGTCCACCAGTGGGGGCCAATGGGAAGTTGATATGATTACTTAATGATCTAATAAAACGAATAACGATTTTTTATTAATTTTGACTCTAAAATCCGGAGAGGAATTGAGGGATTATTCCCGACTGCCCCTACCAAATCTGCCCCCAGTAGGGGCAGTCGAAACTTTGAGTACCACTCATAACCATGATGTAGATGATTTGATTCTCTAAGTAATTCTTTATGTATTCTGTAAGTATTCTGCGGTATTATTAATGCCCTAGAAGTAGAACGATCGTCTTTCGACCTAAGGCAGCTGGGCACGTGGCCACTTTTCTCGCAAGGAGTTGCAACACATTCTCCACCAAAAAATAGGGTTATTTTTCTGCAGTAAGACCCGTAAACACTGAGCTCTATGATAATACGCTTAGCGTATCCCGTAAAGCTATAGTGGAGTCATTTTAATAGGTAACATTTGACAGTTCATTTATGCAAAGCAAAGTGCTACTTATGTAGGTAGGTACATCAGGAGTAGAGTCTTTATAAATAAATAAGTAATTGTATTTAACCCTTTCCCCGCCACGCTTTTTTCCGAAAATGGTGCCCCACACGCCACGACCATTAAAAAAAAAATTCCAAAAAATTATTAGGTTATACTCAACTCATTCAGGCAAGTAAAAATACAACGTTTCTTGATCATGTTTTTTTGTCTGATATATCAGACATTGGCGTGGTGGGCACGAAAATGGTTTGTCTGATATATCAGACATTGGCGTTGAAAAGGTTAAAAAAACTGATGTTGTTTTCTTGAGTTTTTTTCGTAAGCTATATTTTTCTTTGTATAAATGAACTGTCAAATGTTACCTATTAAAATGACTCTACTATAAAACGTTTTACCATTCTTACCACTGTGCAAGATTCAAGTTTCTTGAGGAACCTAAAAGATCCGTTTAGCATGGAGACTGTTTCATTGTGCCGCACCACCTCTAATCTAGAAGTATCCGCGAAAGCTTGGCTAACTTCATCAGGGCACACGTACACAGGAGAATCGAAGTTCAGCACAAATTCTTCTGCCTAGTAATAAGTGGATTTCAATAAATCAATTAAATCAAATATCCTTGGATACTAATAAAACAGCGCCGTATAACCCCAAATTAAGCATAGCTTGTATTAGTAATATACTTACTTTTATTTTGGTAAATACATAGGTACTAGAAACACCCAGTCCGATCATCAACACAAATGTTTGTACCGTGCGAGGATCGAACCCGCGGCACAGAATATATAATCTTGGTTAAGGTAGGAGCAACATTAACATGCTTTCCCAGGTAAGCGGATGGGAAATAAATTCCCAACGACCCCGACCAAATCTGCCAACACTGGTGGTAGTTACTTAATTCCGCCACACTAAGTTCGTTTATTGCCCGTTTTCCCGAACAGAAAAACCGAATTATTAATTTTCAGTCAAGACTTGAGCTTTGAACCCAGTACAACCACGCTGGAGACGAGTGGGAAATAAAAAGTTCCAATTTTTTCCCACTCGTACCCAGTGGGGACGACAGAGTGGGACGATGGGGCAGTAACGAAATAAACCCAAAACCCCCGTTCTCTAAAGCAAAAATATACAAAAGAAGTACTTACCGTACTTGGAGCTTGGCCGTAGCATAGTTCTATTATAAAAAACAGTGCAATACAAAACGCAATCATTTTTGCTGTAAACGTTTCAACAAAATGAGTCGTATTTATAAATTATTGCCCTTATAGGAGACAGGCTTGGCGTGTAAAATCAGATAAAAGATACATCCAGTTGAATGTGTTTTACCGCGTCGGTGTTTTGTGATAAAATCTCACACTATTATTAACTTGATGTACTTAGTTACATAGTTAGTTAGTTACATATCATAGATGTAGGCGTCAGCAGTGTGGCGGTTCACATTCCCGCTTGTTTTCCTGTGTACCCCTGGTTGGCTTTTCCTTTGATGGTACAGTGGAAAATAAATTTTAACCCTTGGCCGTAAAACCCAACCAAATAAAAATTGTGCACGTAACCAAGAGGACTGGCTTTTCTTGAATTTGGACAAAAAGAAAAACAAATGAATATTGATAAAAACAAATGAATGTCGGAGAACATTGTCTAGTGATCTGAAGTTAAAAACAACATCGTCATTTGCCAAAATTACAGGTTTTAATTAAACAGCAAAGTTAGTGAACAAGCGTTTAGGAAAAAGCAACAAAATCTTAAAGGTCAATAAGGTCGAAAATCGCTTGCACCTGTTTTTGAACTTAAGAACACTAGACAATGTTTTTCTACCTCAACTTGTTTCCCCGACATTCACTTGTTTTTCCGAAATTCATTTGTTTCCCCGACATTCACTTATTTTTTCGATATTCATTTGTTTCCCGAGATTCACTTCTTTTTCGATGTTCACTTGTTTTTCCGACATTCATTTGTTTCTCCGACATTTGTTGGTTTTTCTGACAATCATTTGTTTTTACCGATGTTTATTTGTTTTTATTTGTATCCAAATTTAAGAAAAACCAGACCTCTTGGTCACGTGTACAATTTGATTTGTTTTCCACTGTACCATCAAGGGAACAGCCAAGGGTACACAGGAAAACAAGCGCACACTCCTAATATACTGATAGTATGTCATCTAAGTAGGTACCTCCCTAATTATATTTTTTGTGGTAATAATTTAACAACCTACCTATGGATTGAATTAATTATTCTCTCGTGGTTTTCTAGGTATTGAGGCTTTTTCACCGTCTATGTATTCCCATCCCTCATCAATGAAACACTAATGAACTAGAAAAATAGAATTTAATCTGACCCTCAACCTCTAAACCGCAAAAAGTTAAAAGTACAATCACAACATTAAAGTTTCAAATATAACTAGTAATGTTAGTGTCCCTAATATCTGAACAGTACACGATCTATGTGAAATATGTTACAAAACATAATTGGAAATGCAAACCAAAAATAAAAACGAAAAAGTGTTCAATAAATTTATTAAAAAAAAATACAAAACAAAAAACTCTCATCCATGCTTGCTATCCCAACATTAAAGATTACAAAATAAACTAGCAAATAGTCGTGTTAACAAGTTATATACATAAATATATATTAGTGCTTCAAATTGCAAGTGCGAAAACAATAACAATATTGGGGCATCACACTTCCGTGTGAGAGTGTATTCTATAGAACCTAACATTAGAAAAATGCTTATTAAATGTATTGCCAAGCAATTTATTATGCTGCCCGAATCAACAAAAATTTCGAAAAATACATCAATATAAATAGCTTCTTCTATATAAAATACATTTTCATTTAACGCTAAGAGACCAATATTGTGAAACATCATCGTTCACATCGTAATCTAAAATAGATACTTTAAATATTTTTCTTATTATGTCAATATGAGCGCTTTCCAATTAGTTGATCGGCGAGTGTTTTAGAAGAGCTTCTATAATGAAGCGTTTTCGATTCAAAAGAGAGCAGCCAGGTTTTTAAGAGAGGACCACCGATTCATTTAGTATATCAGATCAAACGTAATTTTTATATAAAAAAGTAAGTTTAATCTGGTAAAAAGATAAATAAAGTCGACCTCGCTTACTCCCTTATAGGACAAGTTTTGAATCAAAGACTGCCCAAGGCACAAGATAACAGCACTTCTATAACAACGTCCAATAAACCATCTAATTTGAACGCGCCCTAATTATATTACTTTTCAAGTCTTAAATTACATATAACCTAATACTGAAAAAGTAACGCTTTGACATTGCAAGTGCTAAAATATTTATACCAACTCACATACGCAGGATATGTTAAAAATAGTTAAGACCTTATGTTAATATTCTAAATATCCAAGAAAGTATTTTATTGTATGTACTCAAAGTTGGCACAAATACACAACAGGACCAAACCTTAGAGTCCCAAAATATTTATTAAAACTTTTTAAAATAAATACTCTTAATACTAATCAAATCCTTTCCAACTAATTTCTAACAATTTGGGACTCTAATATTACAAGCACCTTAATAATATTAAAAATATATTATTCTTTTTTCAGTGTTCAATCTATTCTATACTAAAATATAGCATCTTTTCTCGTAAATTATGGAAGAATGCTTATAAAGTATCTGCATTGAAAACAAGTATTCGTAAATAAAACTAGTTGCGCCGTTTACATGCTAACTTTAGACTAGAGACAACTAAAACGTTCATAAAGATATATTTTTCGTTTCAAGTGTTTTAATATAAATACAGCTCACTCTTGTAACGGCCGGCCCAGCGCGAAAAAACAAAAACCAAAGAACCGCAGTACACATCAGAACAGTAACTCGCCTTCGCACAAAACGTCTTTTAAACTTATGTTAAAGAGTTGCTTACCGCTTTGCTATAAGATATAGGTGTCAGCAGCGAGTATTTAACATAAGTATTAAAAACCAGGACGGAACTAATACGTATTCAAATACAAGACATGTATGTATTTATAATATAATATATTATTTGCTTAAATCTAACACATGAGGGTATAATGAACACAAAGGGTTTTATTTAACACGCACCGTTTATAACTATTGCAAGTTAATTATGCTGAAAAACTATTAAAAATAATATTTAAAAATACCTTTATAAGCTGTCTGTAGTTAATGTTGCAATGTGTTTATCGTGACTATCTTGTAATCTTTCGTGAGGCAAGACACGTGATCTCATAATCTGCAATTATTAGACTAACCATACTGAATAGCTTGTAACCAGTAACCAGACAATATTTATTTTGGGCAGGTTTGAATGGATGAGGTTTCAAAGAAATAGTAAGAAAATATGTTAGTACAAGACGAGTTACTGGCAACCGTACCATAGACTACGGCGGAGCGAACACCCGTTCGAAACAACTAAACTAAAATCGAACCATCGCTTCTTACCGGTTAAAACCACACACAAAAGACTCGGCACTAACCGAGTACGTGGACGAATCCAACTATTGGGCCGGCGTAAAGGAAAATCAACCTTAACACTAACAAATTAGTATCGGAATGCGACAAGAATGCCGTCTCCGCGTGCAACTAAGCGAGTAACGTTTATTTTTATGCGTGTTTTAGAAATTAATACAAGGTTTTCGTTAAATGTCGAAGTGGAATCGTTTCGGCATTTGGAAGTCAATGCACCTCCTGAAAAGAAAAAAGTGTTAAGCATATATTTTTTTTGATTTCTTATTTTTTATAATGTGTTGACCAAGTGAAAGAATCAATAGTATGTCGGGCATTGATAGTGTATTAAAAAAGAGGTAGATATCGCACTAGCGCTCGGGAAATGCTCCGCTCATATTGTGTCAATTGACACAATGCAACTTATTGGCAAAATTCTTTATTCCAGATATGAGTTGTGTGGCGCGAACTTTATCTCTTTCGTATAACGTTATGTTCCGTTATAAAGGTAAAAACATCTCTGTCCTTGGCTGTTCGAAAGTGGTAGGAGGTACAGGTACCGGCAAACTTCTTGAATATCGGTTGGAATATCGAATTAGTCAGAAACATACCTCTGACCAATAGCGCGCGCGGGCGTTCGGAAGATTCGCGCGCGCTATTGGTCACGCGCACATGCGCGTACTTTCCCACATTATCCGTCGACCGATGTTCAACAAGTTTGCCGGTACCTGTACCACAGCGGTATCAACGGTGGGTGTAGGGTAAAATATGAAGACGTTAAAACTATAGTGATCCAAATCACATTTTCAACTTTTTGAGTAAATTAGGAAAAAAAAAGAGAAAATCCTGAAATTATGTTCTATTCCAAAGTGACCGATATGAGTTTCCTTATGAAAATTGCTATAATAAGCACTTGGATCAGTGTGGCATGAAAAATATGTCTTTTTTTTTTGGGATGTTAATATGTAACAAAATATCCATTTTTACACTTCACTTGGACCACTATGGTTCTAAGTAACGTCGTCATAAAGCTTGTCGCACACGTACCTCTGTCCTGGGCTGGTCGACGGCGACGACGGGTGCGACGGGTGCGACGGGTGCGGCGGCGGGGTCGGCGGGCTCGCCGGCGTCGGCGGCGGACGGCTTGCGCGGCGGCGCGGGCTCCACGCACAGCAGGCGCGGCTTGTCGTCCGGCTTGTCCTCGCCCGCCGCGCCGCTGCCGCCCAGCGACATCTGCGCCAGGGCCGACAGCACGCTGTCCATGTTCACCGGCGATGGGGCCACGTCGCCCTCGCCCTGATACACATTACATATTGGTTAAAATGTCATCTGATAGTCAATAGCCCGTATAAGTAAGTACCCACTAAGAGAGGACGAGAAAATAAGACACTGAACTAAAATTTGGTAAAATCCATTTAGGATACGGACGGACGGAAGGCTAGTGAAAACTTAACGAACATTTAGTCATTTACCTTTTGAGGTCCAGATTTGAAGAAATGAAGATAGCAGAATCCACGGAAACCCTGCAACAAAAGAATTAAAATTACAACAAGGAAATCGACACTAAAAATCAAACAGCATTAAAATTTAAAAAAAAAAAACAATAATTACCACAAAAAAAATAGGTGATATCCTAATAATAATGGCGTAAAAAACAGTACTTTAAAAGTTAAGCGTACATATTGAAAAAGTACATAAGAAAAACCTTACCTTCCAGACCATGATCTGTGGTTTAACCCCGCGTTCTGACAGCGCCTGTTTTAAATCGCGCACCCGCGTGTTCGGACTGATGTTTGAAATCTAGAAAAAAAGAAAAACATATATATTTTAATTCTAAAATAACAATAATACTTCTTTGCCGTTAAGTAACGTTCACATAAAATAAACGGTACACGGCCCCATAAAGAACAGGCCGAAGACCAACGGCTTAGAGTGCGTTCGTAAGGACGAGGGTGTTTAACATCACTAACTTCCAGACTCCGAACTGTTATCGAGTATTTTTGGTCTGATTCGGGATTTGAATCTAGGACCTCTGGCGCGACCACTGCTTTATGGGCTCTGCCTCGAATTTCTCGGAAGCGGGAGCGGGGTACGTAGGCCGCACCGGCGGTCACCGCTTGACGCGGGCTGTCACGAGAAGTGTGCTCCTGCCTGTCAAGCGGTGACGGCCCGTGCGCCTGTGTGCGGACGTTTCCCGTCCCGCTTCCGCGTAATTCGAGGCAGGGGCCTTAAAGTGCGACCTAACTACCCACCTTACCACTACACCACATACTGCACTGCACATGCCGTCGAACTAGCACGAAGGTAGTATGTTACCTTGACGGAGAAGTCAATGACCGGCCGCTGGCGCTTGTTGCGTCGCGGGCGGGCGTCCTCCTTGCCGATCGACGACTTGTTGCTTTTGGCCGCCGTAGCCAACACTTGGCTAGTAGGGCATCAGTACAAACGAGGTAGGGTGTTACCTTAACGGAGAAGTCAATGACCGGCCGCTGGCGCTTGGTGCGTCTTGGGCGGGCGTCCTCCTTGCCCTCCTTGCCGGCCGACTTGTTGCTGTTGCGCCGGCGCGTCGACCGCCGCGGCTTGCCCGTCGACTTGCCGTCCTCGCCTTCCGTCGTGTTGCCGCCCTGGGGGTAAATATACCATATACCATACAATTAATATGCCAAAAAATAGGGTTGTACACCCTATAGTCAATAAAAGATGCCCGCCACCGCGCCAAGCGTTCAACGTGAACAAGCACTTAGTGTTACAAATCGCGCTGGGATCAGATGGTCCAATGATAAAAAAATAACAAGTTGGTCCAAAGGTGAAAAGGGTTAGAAGTCCATGAATATAGGTTAGAATGGTTTTTTTAAACTTTCTTTCCGCGAGTTATATCAGTGGCTCACCTCTCCCTCGCTGTGGCTCTTATGCGAACGCGTGCGACGCCGCAGCCGGCGCGGGCGCGGCGCCGCGCGTTCTTCCACGTCCGTGTCCTCCTCGGCCAGCGCGCATGCTCGCCCAGCGCTGACAAACATTACAACATACGATTATGATTGAATGATTGAAATCGACCGGCCTGATGGCGCATTTAGCTGTGACACTGTGCTATGAATGCCTGAATGTCTGAAAATAATGATGATTCCGTGCTTGAAGGCACGTTAAACCGTTGGTCCCGACTATGTTCCAAGTAGGTCTGGTTCCCCTTGTAAGGGTTACGGACGTCAGATAGCAATCGCTCCTTCTTGTTTCCTTTCCTTCCAAATTCTTTCAAAAGCAGAAAACGCATCATAGATCTAATCGTGCGATGGGCACTTGGCCCAGGTGTCACACTTGCCCTCTTTTAAAATCTACTCAATACCACCTACGTCTAGGCCACTTTCAACACTCTCAGATAAGTTTTTGAAATAATATCTCTTAGATAGCAAAAGAGAGAGCATTCTTAATATGTTGAATACTTGTAATTGTAACATTAAATCCACCAATAGTACTAGTTTATTATTTGTTATATTAAATTATCAACTTACAGCATTTCAATGTCTCTCAGTTGGCCGAGGATAGGCATTAGCTGGACGCGGCGGTTAGATAGCAGGTGCCACAGGATGCCCACTGGCCGCTGGCTCATACGTTGAGTTTCTATGACCTGGAAAATTAATATTATCTTAAAATATTAAACTATTTGTGACGTATGATGGTCACGTATCATGACGTCAACGAAAAGGGAAGATCTTCCTCCGAGCTAGGTGTCTGTGCTCGGGGACCGCGGCCCATTGTACCGTCTTGGTGTGTTGTATATATGCTAGCCGATAGAATAACTCTGCTAGCGCGACGCAGGATCGAATATCTGATTGGCTGTCTCAGTGACGTGCGAGTGACGAATCTCGAGGCCAATGTTTACACGTGCACTTTTCGCTGACTTGCAATCTTGCGTTGTTGTCATCAGTCTGTCGTATGTAGCGCATTCCGATAGCCGCTACATATTTAAAAAAATCCTACTTCTTCCTCGAAGCGTTTTGTCCTGATCTAAATATAATACGCGTCAACTTAATTGGCTTGTCTGAACATCGTACGGGAACCTGCGCAGAACACAAATGTAGGTGTCAGAGGGATGCAGCCGCACCCCGCACCTGCACAAACGACGCGACCAGCTCACTTCAGACGAGCAGAGTTCATCCAGTTATTACATTGGAGCAAGTGTTTAATATCATAGATATTATTTACCTGTGTCGGTGTAACAATAATGTCAATGGGCACATCGTGGGGTCCGAAGAGCTCCGCTGGTAATGTCTCGAACACCTGAGAAAAACACCATATTTTTATTTTGTGAACAATGGCATGCCTTCTTTTGACATATAGGTAATAGGGCTACCACAAAACAGCATAGTATCGAAGGTAGTAATATCTTATCAAAGGCGGCGTTGACGAATGAGGAAATATGAATCCTGTAGCGCAAACGAGATGGCAAAGTAAAATACCTATATTGATAAGTATAATATAATTATAGCTTTCTTACGCCACGTTTTCGAAATAGGGATTGGTGTTAACGAACCGGAATTTAACCCGAGATCAGGTACTTAAAACTACTAGAACATCAAGGCGTTAAATAAAAACCAACCAAAAGTTTGAATTCATAATGCAATCCGAAAGTGTTTCATATCGCTTATCGGTAAATATCATAGTAGACTAGTACGAATTCTTTATCAGTATTATGTAATAATTTAATTATTCCTGTGATAATATTAGGCAATAAGTTATTGTTGTTTGGTTACTCAAGATAGTGAAACATTATTTGAACGATAAGAAGCTAGATTATCAATCTAAATTGCTTGTGTGACCTATTTTTAATTACGAGCAATGTTCTAGCGATTTGGTTTTCTAATTCGCCAATGAAAGTATTGTATTGACGACCGAAGCAGTCGCCTACTTCACGAATGGTGGCGGATTCGATTCCCACAAGGTACAAACATTTGTGTGCATGATTAAATATGTCTGTTAGTTGGACTGGGTGTTTCCCATGCATAAATATGTAGGTATGTTAGTAATGTTTATTCGTCGTCTAGCATAGTACATGCAATGCTTAGTTAGAAGCTAGACGGCGCTTTGTGAATAATGTCCAAGAACATTTAACAAACAGTTAATTTCCTGTCATGTAAAGAATATGAAATTTATTTTTATAATTTTTAAGCATTTTGCCTGCTTAATGGCGATATTAATACAAATATATTAGAAAAAATATAATATAATAATAGTTGGTAGTGCACTCGCCCGGACAGCGAGGGACATGGGTTCGAGTCCCGCCTGATACCTGGACAATTTTTTTTTAATATACATATTTGTATTAATATGAATTTTGTTTAGTTTACCTGGCAATCGTGTACTGTGGTCGCCACAATTGTGTTGGGTTTGATAGCCTTCATGTGCATCATTAGGCCGAACTCCAAATCTCCGTAACCTGAAACAAGAAATACATGTTAAACTACTGACATGTGGGAGTGTTCCATATATTTATTCCTGTGGGAGAGCAATACAATACTACAGACAGATCCTATCTGTTAGTAGAGCTTCGTTTAGTGAGTTACAGTCCTCCCTCCTTCTCCCCATCTCTTATAGTCTATACCCGTCCAGCCCCCGATATATTTTACTCAAACGTGAGCAATGCATCTAAGACTAGTCTCAGTTCTCATACCATGAGGAAGTATTCACATACCATGAGTCGTCACATTTAGTCGTTTACCACTGCTCTTTAATAAAAATAACTAAGACAGCATTATGACTACAACTTAGGAAATAATAAAGATTTTATAATGGATTCTATTTAAAACATTTACAGTATCCGGCCGCGTCGTTCATCTTTGAGTACATTTTGGTAAGATAAGAATGAAATGTACATTGACTACAAAATAATCTTTATTAGGTATTATGAAGAATAAAATAGTTTTATTTTCTGTTAACTTTTTGCAACTTGAAAATATTGGACGAAAACTGTCCAATTTCTTCAACTATTTGAAACATCATTATTAGGTAAACCGGTTTCAATTTTTAACGATTAAAATTTAAAGGGTTATGTAATATGTTACATACTTGTCCAATTGTTATTCTACCAAAATGTTTAAACATTATTATGTTTCTTATGATTATTCAATGTCCTTCACCGGAATTACTTGTAAAAACATACCATCATCAAAACCTAATTAAAAATACTATGTCAATGGTCGTTTGATAGAAACGAGTCGTCAAGTGAATAAATACGATACGTTAATAACAAAATTACGTTACTATGTGCTACCTGTTTCGCGACCAAAGGAGATTGCCAAAATAAAACCAGCCAAATTTTTATAAGAAAAAAAAATAACGACTATCTATCAATATATCTGGTCGTAAACATGTCTGTATCGATTTAGGTGCATGTAGACATAATACATTAATTTACAAAAAAAGTTTATTATTTTGTAATTTGAATCTGTTTGGCTCACATAGTACAAGCTTTGCTTAGTTTATGGCTAGATGGCGCTGTTTAAATATTGTACAAGAATATTTTTATTACAGTTTAATCATAATGTCAGTGTACTCACCCCTTCCTTTCCCGATGCGGTAGCCCTCCTTAGAGACAGCCACTGAGCCCATTACCACCAGGTCCAAGGAAACCGTATCTTCAATTCCTGTAAATATATATTTTTTTATTGCAATGTGCAACAAGACGAGCAGATCGTACCCCTGATGGTAAGCGCCACGTCTGCCTTAAGACAGTTCAGTGCCAAACAGTAACTAAGCAGTTACTGTCTGGCACCGCCCTGCGCCTGCTACACCGAGACGACAGTTATTAGGTTTCATTTACCCAGTAATTTCCCTAGCTTCAGTGCCCTTTCCTCAAAACACAGAAGTGCTTGACACACTTCAATTTCACGGGAAAATACCTGGCACTGCGGTGGTACCCACCTAGAAGGCTCAGTACAGTAACCTACCACCTGGTAAAATATACACTTTAATTAGCCTATTTGGAGTATAATTAGGAGTCTATGAGCTGTGGTACCCGAGTGGTATGGTTCGAATCTGCCTCAGCGCACCAATGGTTTTTTTTATGTGCGTATTAACCACTAGCTCGGCGGTGACGAAAAACTGACTAGTTTGGGACAGAACGAGGATTTAGTTGTCTGTTATTGCACTAGTGACTGTAACCTTGATAATTGCTGAGTCATAAATGCATCGCTGAAATTCACATGAATATTTTGGATCTAGTATTCACCTATGGGTTTCCCATAAGTCTCCATGCCGTTACGGGAGACAGCTTTCCTGATGGCAGCTGGTCCGGTCTCTCCTTCAGGCAACTCCAGGCGGTTGAGGAAGCCAGTCTGCAAGCGTGGCACTGGGACGTACAGGGTCTTCTGTTGCTCTAGACAAAGTACTCTGGGAAAGAAGACATAACGATATAACAGTCTGTTTTTTATCTCATTCATTTTTAGTCAACAAATTCTTTAAGAATTGCGAGTAGTGTGCTGGGTTAAAGCCACAAGGCAGGCTGGAAGTGGAACCAGCTAGTCCTAAATTGGAAAGGAAAACCGGGGGAGTTTAGTGGGTAGTGGGACGCGTTGTCTCGAGTCCCACACACAGCTGCAAGCCTAGCTAGCCTGCAGTTGTGGTGATTAAAAGCATTTTCAAAAAAAAAAGTTTTACTGGCATTAACTGGCGGTATCACAGTTTCAAATAGTAATTGAAAGTATGTTTATGACCGAACATAAGACCTTGATTGCACTTTGCACCAACTAATATTAGTTTTCGATTATTGTAAGTATCAAGGTTGTAATCGAAATGTTAGTCGTAGTACATGTATAGGTTTTCTAACGTCTAATTGCAAATAACAAATTTGCGTAAAAGACACTTGAATAAGTGACTGAACTAATAACAAATGATATAAATTTCATGATTTTACACAAAAATCAAAACGATCACAACTACTAAGCGTTTAAAATAATTGCAAACAATAACTTTTTCTTGTTTGTCAAATTGAAAACCCGGAATGCTATTCTCAAATTATTGTATACGTTCTAAAATAAGTTTTGCTAATTGTTAAATATGCTATAATCAGAATATTGCATCCAAATCATATCAACCATCTATAATCATAGGATGATGATTACATCCAACTGTTAGCAACAACGTCATGGAATTAAGTTATCGTAACAAAGATTGTGACAACTAGCTCAAAAATATTCCGATTTAATTATTACAAACGAGGCATTTGCTAAAATGATACCAGGACCTACTTTGTCAAACCCGGAAATCAAACAAGACCTCGATCGACATTCTAGTAACCATTAAACCAACAACTTGTACCAGAATACTATAGTTTTACGTCATTATTACGAAGTATGAACCAGATGTGTCACCTGTATAGACAAAAACAAAATATGAATTAACTAATGTTAATACAGTCTTTTGTGAAATTACTGTCTGTAAATAACTGTACTGGTTTCTATGCGAGAAAATTGTGAAATCTATTTCGAGAGAAATATCATCAGTTGTATATCATTGTATAAATAGGTTTGTTTGGACTACATATAGACGCGGAACAATCAAAAGATTCATTTATTTTATTAGATAATTTCAGCTCGTACGATAAAATGAATGAAATCCAGTTTTCAGTGGCTTTTTGACTTACCTATATTAAAATATATCCTGTTCAATTTAAATAATTCTGAATTCGTCACACATAAATGCATGATATTGTATATCATTTTATTTCCATAGCTACACATGTTTTTACAATTACAAGTTATATGTAATGCAATGTAATATCAACCATACAGAGTTGATTTATCATTTACATATTTTAATATGTGACTAGGTTATCAACGATTAACTTGTGGGTCAAATAACATTAGCGAATAAGTAAACTATTTGTTTATTTATAATTATAATGATCAACAGAATTCCGTTGGTTAATATAATGTGCATTTCACGAATCGTATTAGGTCATTATATTGATTTGAAGTTTAGGCACAGATATTCAATAAATTTCCTGAAAAAAAAATAAAACATTCAGTATGTACAAGATTAATTATTATAATAACGTACTGAATATTTTTCAAAACTTTTATGTAATCGAAAGAAAGTTATAACGCTCAACGCGGAATGCATTACCCAAGATATCGGTCATGGCTTGCATAACACCGCAGTCACTGTAGCATGATATACTGAATTCAACGGTGCACGCATTAACTTTTCAGTTGTTACTAGCGGTTCTTTGACGAATTAAAAAGATTTTCTTCGATTTTACTGGATTCTTTCGACTCTTTAGGTCTTGAAAAACTAATATTTTGTTTCATACCCAAGATGTTCCAGAACTTGATCATATGGAGCAGGTGTGGGTCTGTATTAACTATTAGCCCGCGATCCGCTTAGGTAAGCATTTAGAAGATAACTAGGTGCTTTCTTTCCTTCGCCGATCTCCCATCGTTAAACAAAACGAGGTACCTGCTGATACCACTCAAAAAGGCTGTAAAACACTGCTTGTCATACTACTTCGAATCGAAGGAAAATCCTGGTATTTTCTGTTCAAAAATTGTCTGATAGTTGGTAACCCCAAACATTGGAAAGCATGGGTCAACTGTAAAGGTCTTGCTCCTGCACCGAATCTCTTTGTTCTGCTCCTGTACGCAATATTATTCTGACTCGTCTAAACGGCTTATGTGTCAGGCACAGCAATAAGTGGCGGACACCTGGTCTAAAAAGTTGTAGGACTAATGGTGACTTGCTACAGAAGCAGAATAACCTCCACTTAGGGCTTTAGTGATTATCCCCGCCATTCCCAGTGCGATTGAGTCCCACATAACGTCCAGGGTACGAAAGCAATAGTAATGAATTCTAAGACAAAAAAAAACATATCAATAAGGTCGTTTTCTCACTACGCGAAACCAACACAACTTAAAGGTGGGTCTATGCTTACGAGCCGAGCACGATCCGCGCACGAGCGGAGCACGAGCCGAGCCGCTCTCCTCGCGTGACAAGTGTGGACGCACAACGAGCCTGCACTGCGAGCGCGATGCAAATCTCTTTGAGTCTTTGTGTTTGTCAAAAACCCGACATTAGGCGGAGCCGCAGAGAAAACTAAGACAGCTAGTAGAAAAACCAGCACGCGGTGCGAGACAAAAAATTGTGTAGTTCTATCTCTTTCTTTTACATGGTCTATCCGTATCGTCCTCTTTTTCTTGTGTGAATGCGATAGATACTATCAATTTGTCTATAGTTTTCTCTGTCTACGGGCGGAGCACAGTCGAACACGAGCCGAATGCTCGAAGCGCGCTCGTTCGAGACTCCAAGTCGGTCCACAGTACACGAATTTTGGATCGGCTCGTGCTCCGCTCGTGCGCGGCCCGGGCTCGGCTCGCTCGTAAGCATAGACCCACCCTAATGTTGTGACAACTCCAACCGCCATACTAAGTTGGTGTTGCGTTGTCCTCGTGTGAGAAAACGGCGCATACATTAGTATGGCGGTTGGAATTGTCACAATTTTATGTTGTGTTGATGTTGTGTTGGTTTCGCGTAGTGAGAAAACGGCCTAAGAATAAAAATAATCGATTTATCACTCACCTCACTGGCTCCTGCGGTTTATCAGGGTTAACCTTCACGGTATTGGCGTTCTTGAAGACGTCGAGCTCTGCCAACTTCGCTGCAGCCTCCGGGGCGCCCTTGAAGTTCGGGATGCGGTTGTACACAGGCCTGGGGAACATGGCCAGCCCGTTCGTCTCCAGGTGACGCCATACTTTCAGCCGGAACGACTGCTTCGTCACCTCTTCGGGAACAGGGACTGTTTACCGGTATGAATAACGGTATAGTTTTTTTCTGTATGACGTCATTTAAATATATTTTGATACTGTTAAATTCCAGTACAGAATTTTTTTTTGGTACTGTAAAATTGTTGTAGTATAAACATTTTTGTACAACAATTTTTTAACTGTTATTTATATTAAAATACTGAAATTTTGTAATGGCTTAAATGGAGGGACACGGGGGTACATACTTCTAGCTTAGTTAGCTAGTTAGTTGATTTCAGTCCTCTCACGCGTCCGCTCGCACCGGTCTGTATATTGAACAATGGATCACAAGAACAGAGGCTGAAGCAAAGCATTTGTCGCGCTTTTCAACGTAAGTTTTAATTTATCTATTTGACATTAAACTTAGGTACCTATCTAAAGGTAAGTATATCTTTCAATGGCAGTTACACTCGATAGATATTGAACTACCTACTTAGCTGCTTAGTGCTTACTTAACGACGATAAGTGCTAGATAGGGAATAAGATCATAAAGCAAGCATTGGTGTAAGTACTGGTAAGTAAAGTCAGATATTCAGTTCGTGCTATGATGTAGGGTGGAGGCTCCTTATATCGGCCCCCTCCTAATATCGGCCGTCTAGAGAAAATGCGCCATAACTTAAAAGAATATCCTAAAATCGTAATTGTTTTTATGCAAATAGCAGCTGTATACCCTTACGCTTAACCTCCCTTAATTTTTTATGAATATCTCAAAATTTGAACGAATGATAGGCAAAAAACTGCAGGAGGTACGGACGTGCGTCGTTTTGCGGCATTTTCAGGTCAAATTCGTGAATCGAATCATTGCGTTGAGAAGTATTTAAATTGTAATAAACATACCAAAGTTATTTTATTTTATTTCTTCTTAAAGATAAAGAGTCAAGGTACCGTTTAGGGAGTATATTTTAAAATTTGTTTATTTTTTTTATTTAATAATTGCGTGGCCGAGGGATCAGTATGATTGACAAATCTCAATATCGGCAGAGTGGTCGATATTGAGATTTGTCTATCGCAATTAGAAATCCTAATGTCGGCTGCCTGATATTCTTTGTGCGCCAGCTATGCGAAAGAGTTGATGAGTGATGTCGAAGAAGAAGATAAAAATATTGGATGTGACGTATGCCCCAAATGGTTTCATGTATACACTTAAAAATATATTGCCATCACTGTCTGAAGATAACTTTACCTATTATGTAATGTTTTTGGTAAATTTCCCTCCTATGGGATCCCCTCTGCAGTTTGTGCCTGAATCATGGATTTCCTGACTGAACGTCGCATCAGAGTAATTCATGATGGGTACTATCAAGGTCACCCGCGCGTGATCACCCTTAAGGCTAAAATCCTGTGCAGTATTTTCACGTTTACAAGCGCCGCACCTAAGAAGTCACGATGCGCGTGCACGGTATATTTTTCCAAAAGTGATCACGCGCGGGAGACCTCGATCGTACACCTCCGACTCACTTGCAATAAATGCTGGCTTCCCTCAGTGATCTGTGCTTTTAGCTACACTCTTTCTACTGCACATCGATTATATTGTTAGCTACGTCCGAGATTCTGGGGTATGCCGATGATAGTACGATAGTCGAGGGATACTTGTCGTACACGTGCAAGTAGAGGTGAAACTGAGGCTTTAGGATCTAACATGGTGGACAAATTGAATCAGACCCTTCAAATTGTCTCAGACTCAACCCCACCAAAACGCTGGCTTGTATATTTTCCACAAAAAAGAGTGGTTTTGGGCTGGCTACCACTTTTCGTGGCGTATCCGTTCTTCTATCTGACCGACTACAGCTCTTAGGTATGGAATTATCTTCCAACCTTAACTTCGGGAGCTATACAGGGTGTTCGGAAGAACGTTGAACATACGATAATGGGGGGTAGTTGGGGTGGTCTGTTAACTAACTAGCTCAAAAGATTTCACCTAGTTCTCAAGATTTTTTTTAATTATTTTTTTTTTATAAATTTCTATAATTTTTCGGTTTTGTACCTTTAAACCCGTCTAACTTTTTTTTATGACCAGATCCAAATATTTTTTTCATTATTAGAATCTTAGTGATTGGTAGGTCCCTTTAAATAAACATTTGTAAATTGCACATTGCTAGAAACAAAGTTATGGGCCCTCAAACATAAAATAAGAGTTGAAACAAATTTTGAATCTCAACTTCGCGTAGCATTTAAAAAATAAATAAAAGGGATGAATGACTTCTGATTTTTTAAAAACATCTCCAAAGTGTGAGCTTTATAACGATATGTCATTTGTTTTGATATCTTTTTTGTAACCAAAATTATTCGATGTTTTCTACCCAGGCGGACCATTTCGACGAAAATCTACTTATGTGAAAACTTAAATGTTTTGCGAAATTTGTCAATGCAAAGGTCAAAATAACAAATTAGTGGGATAGTGACATAAAGAATGTAGATTTTTCTCACTCTTGCACACATAAAGGCTATCTTTTCTCTCTTACACTCTGTGTGGAATGCGCGGCGAGTGACGCTTCCCAAGAAGGTAATAATACTAATGTTTCACTCTGGTACACTTACATCGTATCTTCCCTCTCTTTCGCTTTCGGAACAGGCGACTCAGTGTAAGTGTCAGAACTCTTAGTCGAGCCTTAACTGTCCAAGAAGGTAATAATAATAATGTTTCACTCTAGTACACTTACATCGTATTTTCCCTCTCTTTCGCTTTCGGAACAGGCGACTCAGTGTAAGTGTCAGAACTCTTAGTCGAGACTTAACTGTCACCTTTGTGCCTACTCTTGTTCTCGTTCTTGATAAATTCTACGCGCTTCACGCGCATTGGAGTTAGCTCTTCCATATGCCATTAAAATGTCCGCATATTCCTCATTGGTAAATGAAGTCATTTTACCGATTAACAAACGTAACAGAAATAACAAAACTTAACAAAACAACTGATAACAATAATACAAAACGAAGATAACTGTAACAAGAGTAGGCACAAAGGGCACGTATGATCGCAGAGGCAGTTAAGTCTCGACTAAGAATTCTGTCCTCTTTGGTTCTGTCATTTACACTGAGTCGCCTGTTCCGAAAGCGAAAGAGAGGGAAGATACGATGTAAGTGTACTAGAGTGAAATATTAGTATTATTACCTTCTTAGGAATTCTTGAGACCTTGGTGAAATCTTTTGAGCTAGTAAGTTAACAGACCACCCCAACTACCCCCCATTATCGTATGTTCAACGTTCTTCCGAACACCCTGTATAGAGTCCGTAGCAGTAACTGCTTATAAAAAGATTGGCATCCTTTCAAGAACCATACGCTACTTGATTGCGAAAAAGCTCCTTACCCTTTATAGAGCTCAAGTCCGTTCCTGCATGGAATATGCTACCATATTTGAGATAGTTCTGTTTAATGCCAGCTGGCTGCCTTGAACTCTATTGAGCGGCATGCGAAGAGGCTTTTCGGCGATGATGCTTTGGTCGAGAACTTGCAAAGCCTCGCTCATCGTAGGAAGATTGATTGCCTACCCGTCTGTTACAGGCTCTACTTTGGTGAATGTGCTTCTCGGCTGTACGATTTGGTTCTACCAGCTCCGTTCTATCACCGAACGACTTGACTCGGTCAGAGACTCCAATCCTTATACTGCGAAAATGCCGCGCTTACGAACTAAATGATCTGCTTCATCTTTTTTGATACGGACTGCGCAAGTTTCTCTCTTTACCTGGGTCTGCCTTTCCTGACCATTATAATCTTGGTGCTCTTCAAGGTAAGAATTTACAGGCCTTTCCTAAGCAAGCGCGCTCCAACGTAGACCGCATAGATGTTTAACATCAGGCTACTTTGTGATCAAGTCTTAGTGATGGCATAGTAAATATATTTAAAGAAAAAAATCGTAAATTATTTTTAAAAGACTTATTTATAATAGAGTTAAATAAAATATGGTTTGAAAATAAATAAATGTTATAATACTTTGATTTTATACTTTTTGAACAAACTTTTGAACAAGGTATTCCGATATTATGGTTATAGGCGGCGGATATTTGGGTGCTAAAGGCCGATATTAGGGGAAATCGGCAAGTTCGGAAACAAACATCTATATATTCAAATCTAACAAAGAATTCGTTATTTCGCGAATGTAATAATGGAGTTTCATTATCCCTTTACCTAAAAAAGTAGTTGAAAGAAAGCAAAAGTTATTAATGTAAAAATTATAAGCACTGAAAGGTCAAAAAATGTTGGGCCGATATTTGGTGCCTCCACCCTATGTTGATACGTATATGTAAAAGTATGTATGTATGTATGTAGGTAGGTAATGTAAGTATGTTTAAAGAAATAATAATTATAAACTTTTAAATAAAAGTAAAACGTTATAATTTGGGTATTACTCGTCCGCCGGATGAAAGAAAAACAATCGCGCTCGCCAACCTGTCGGCGCGTGTTCCGTAAATCCTTAATCCTTTCCCGCCCGCCGCGGCCCCTCGCGCGAGCGGCATCGCGGGGCGCGGGCGCGCGCACTCATCATTTCAGTATCAGCAATAAAATTATTTTTAAATAACTGTATAAACGAATGAAATCTGTACCGAAATTCAATGGGTATAGAATTTTAGTACTGAAATTTTTACTGGTACTATAACGATATTTTATACCGGTAAGCAGTCCCTGTTCGGGAACTGGCTTCTTTGCTGGAAGAGAACATTCGACACGTCAGTCAATATGGTACAAATTGTGACACTTCTGTGTTTCGGGGAAAGGGCACTGTAGCTAGTGAAATTACTGGGTATATGAGACCTAATAAATGTCGTCTCGGTGTAGCGGGCGCAGGGCGGTGCCATACAGTAACTACTAAGTTACTGTTTGGCACTAAACTGTCTAAGGGCAGACGTGGCGCTTACCATCAGGTGTACGATCTGCTCGTCTTGTTACATATTGCAATAAAAAAAAATATGACACAAAAAGAAGGGTACAATTGGTACAATATTGGCCTTAATGTCTGATAGGTTATAGGGATCGTAGATTAATGTTTAATATGTTTGATTTGGCCTGCCAGAACTTAGTCAATTATTTTCTTTCTAATTGATTTTCTAATCTAACAAATTAAAGTTCTACCTCCCCATACAAAAAATTCATTGAATCAAATGTATCTGGCTCACGTTTCTCGTATTAGGTTTATACGAGGTTTTTTTCGGACCCGAAAGTATTTCAATTTTAAAATGTTATCGATAAAAATGCTGTATAATGATGGCACACATCGATTAAGTAATTTTATCATCTGATATCAGATTAACTTCATTGAATTTGAAACGTAAATATTAATAGGTACCCTAAATGCAACAGAGACTGGTCGTTTACTGTTAATTAACATGAATTTGTAATATTATTAATCCGAAAATAACTGTGTTGTAATGCTCAGTTCCCATAGGATAACAGATAGAGAAATTCATTTGTTTGTCGTTCTTTCAAGATGCAACAGATGAACGTGATTTTTGGTACCAATTATGTTAAAAAATATTTTTTTTTAAATAAAAAACATATTTTTTTTTTTATAAAATCTAACTAAATATTCAGGAACTGTTTATTTTCATGATTTGCTTGACCAATATTACCTGCTGTGTCTAAAATTAAAGATTCGATCTCGAAGCATCAACAATAATTAACTTTTCCTCGTCTTTGTCTTGAGTAAAGATTAGCATAATGCATAATTGATCAACATACATTTCATGATAATGTATGTAAATATACGTTGTTGGATAATACACGTCCACACCTAATCATTTGCGACCTTAATAGTTTTTGGAAGATGTTCAAACTGTATTAAATAGACGGTAAAAGTGGAAATGTGTGGAATATTGACTTTTAAATAAAGACAGTCGCGTTTTGTTCTTTTTTATAATAAATCTAACTGATTACAAGAGTAGTATAGGCGCAATAAGTGCTTAAAAGTATTGGAGGGTAAAAAATAATAATTTAGAAGTAAATACTAATATTATCATTAACGCGAAAGTGATGAAGTCCGTGTGTGAAGCTATCACGACGTCAGTGTAGACTACTGAACCGATTTTGAAGAAATTTGATACAGACGTAGACAACACCTTGGGCTATTTTTTTCTCGAGAGAAGAAGTATTTGTTTGTCCTTTTTCCATGTCACCAAAAATATTCCAACAACACGAGATATTTACTCAACTAATTCATAAGTCGTTATCGGATCTTATGCATGGCACTATGTTGGTGGTAATGAATCGTTGCATTTCTGATAAGATTATGAGCCCGTGACATCGGAGCCAAGAATGTAAACAATGTGCCATGCTGCTACTAATTTGAGATTTTAGAATCATAATAATATTTGTTTGTCATCACTAATTTATGGACTTCGGCACTCGGACAATACAAGATACATACATTGACTTGACATCACTAAGCGATTGTGTTATGGGTTTAAATAACTGGATCCGGGCAATTAAGACTGGCAGAGAAAAGTTTATTCTGTGTGGGTTAAATCCACGATCATACCACTTGTGCGAAGCCGGGCAGGAAGTTTATAGTAAAGTATAGAAAATAACCCTTTATACCACCTTTCGTGAAATTTACTGCCTTTCCTAACAAACTATGTTTCCATTCAACAAGGTATGTAAGCACTTAGCTACGTGTCTCTTCTCAATACCTAGAGCTTCAATCCGCGAGATTAATTGCCTATTTGATGGGCTGGAGAGCGTCTGCAATGTCGGCTAGTTCACTTTATTGCCGCCAAATGCGTTTTTCGAATCTCCGATGTACACAGTCAAAACTTTGTACCATTTGTACCACTCTTATGTCGGGGGCATAAGTGCTACTATCGAAATGCAAGTGTTTACCGTGATGTGCCGGTGACGGTACCTATTTGCTACGAGAAAATAAAATCAAGTAATTAACCACACCGTATGAAGCCAACTATGGGAAATGGCCTTGCAAAAATGCTAGTTCGGAAATGTTTATTGCATTTTCTCCTTCTCTATTAGGTTTCTTAATACACTTATAAATAACACCTTTATAATGATGTCCAATATTGAAGTATGCATTCAAACTGCAGTGTGACTCGACAATTCAATTATTTTTCCAGTTTTCCACCCAATTCACACAGTTACACTTTTCCCATTGCACGCAATATGGCATGACGTCGCTTCAAAATATGTAGAGAAATAGATCGAAAATACAATGAGTAAAAATGCCAATGTATAAGATTTATTGATTGTCATTATTGCTGTAAAATGACAGAAACATCCAATTATGAATATTGCCTTACGGTTAATTTGCGGGTAGCACAAAAGAGCCAGATATAAGTTCGTAATAAATTGACTGGCCTGATGGCGCATTTGGTAGTGACCCTGTCCTATGCACCAGGCTTGTGGGATCGAATCCCACCCAAGACGTTCCTGATCCCCATAACACAAGTGCTTGAGCTTCTTAATTTGGGGCCAGATCAATGTATTTACAAGATGATAAAGATGCTATCATCTTGTTTAGTGACAGCATCTAAGTTATCTGCTAGACAAAGTAGGTTTGTACCACTTACCACTTACACTTACCAAATACCTAATAATGCTTAATGGGAAAAAAAGAGTAAGAGTTTTAAACTTTATTAACAAAGTTTAAAACTATTTTTAGTTGTGAATGTAAAACAACGATTGATAGAAGTAGGAGGAAAAGCGAGTTGTGCCGAGCCTACTGGGACAAGGACAGGAAGATGATGATGATTATTTCGGATAATGAAGGAAGATACTATATGTATGGTCAACAGCACATCACGGTAAACACTTGCAGTTCGATAATAGCACTTATGCCCCTGACATAAGAGCGGTACAAAGTCCAAAGTGTATATAGTCTGAAGTGCTTTTGACTGTACTGCGTGGCGACAAATTTTTTTAAAAATAAATACCATGTTACAAATTTTCTGAGTTTAAGTAGGTAGGTAGGTATTAAAAATTGTAGGTGGTGTAATTAGAATCAACAAGAGAAAGAGTAGGTAGGGACTACTAGGGACTAACTATTCACAAAAAAAGAAAAATTTTGATTGAACATAAAACCGGATAGGAACAATTTAATTATCAACACAAAATGTTGATTACCAATCTTGGTAATCAACATTTTGCCTAACTACTAATTGCTATCAAAGTGTGGCGGCAAATACACCAACTTTTATCTGTTTATACATCATCGAGTTAATAAAAATAAAGTAATGCATTTTTGTGATCCTCTAAACAGGATCACCCGGTAGTTGAGTACACCCCCTCCCCTTTTGTAAGGCGGAAGGAATCACACACAACACTTTCCACCCCAATGGAGGGTGAAGGTGTGTAACGAAAAATCCAAAAAAATATTGTCCCATCCAATGCCATTTGGTCCCATCTCAAGAACTCTCCCCTATTGTAAGGCGGAAGGAATCACACACAACACTTTCCACCCCCAATGGAGGGTGAAGGTGTGTAACGAAAAATCCAAAAAATGTGGTCCCAACTCAAGAATCAAACTATTTAAAAAAACTAAAAAATTCACTTTTAAGTTTTAAATTTTGATTAAGTACCTTCTGGGGAAATTCAGGAATTTTTAATTTTATTTAAAAAACCTGTTCTACAAAATAATAGGCCAGCTTTTATAACATAATTATAATATTTTATTCTAGTATTTAATGTAAATTTATCTAGCCAGCTCAAGGTGATTGCTCTGATCATAAAGGTACCTATCATTTGTAACAAAACACCTGTGTATACTTTTAACAGATTAACTACTTACATATTACAAGCACAATGGAAATAAGACCTATAATTATACTTAAGAAAGGCATCAGCCTATTTTATATTCCACTGGGGTTGTCTTCATCAAAATGATGGCTTGATCACCACACTTGCTAAATACAGATCCATCACAAACCCAAGATGTGTTCTAATGCATTGCAATTAGAGGATTCGATCCCGGGATCCCGAAAACCAGGATCCCGGGATCCCGATCATATTTTAGTCCCGAAATTTTCGGGATTAAATTCAATGAATCCCGGGATTTTCGGGACTAATATATTTTTTATATAAGTCAATAAAAATGTGCGTGAAACGAAACGCACTTACTTTCATTTGACGTTAAACGTCAAAATTTGCCGGCCATCCTGTTTACACAGCTGATTGCGTTTGTTGCTGCTAACGACCGGTGTCGGATTAATTTATTGACGATTCCTCCAACTTCCATCGAGCCTGAACGTGCTTTTTCCGCTGCTTCATATTTGTGCAACAAATTAAGAAGTATGCTTTCGGATGAGACGTTGGATGCGTTGTTATTTCTTAGATTTTATTTTCGTGGCCTAAATAAGTAAATTATAGTTTCTGGTCTATTTGATTTAAAATATGAGTCCTATTAACATTGATCTCTTTTGTCAAATTTTAAGAAGTTGATTTTTTTTATGTTTATTTTGAAAAAACCGACTTCAAAAAAAAAGAAACAAAAAAACTACCTAAAAAACTGAAAAGCAAAAAATAATTTTAATAAGACATTCATCAAATGCGCTTATTGTCTAAGCCTATTAATTAAATTGTATTTTACGTGCTAGGTAGGTACCTACTAATCTGTTTGAAGTCGGTGCCAAGCCAAATAGTAGGTACCCAGATTACGTACCTACGTCCGCGGATTAATAAGTAACCCTTTATAATACATTATTATTATATATCATTTTTGATTACCTTTGGCTTGGCACCGACTTCAAACAGATTAGTAGGTACCTACCTAGCACGTAAAATACAATTTAATTAATAGGCTTAGACAATAAGCGCATTTGATGAATGTCTTATTAAAATTATTTTTTGCTTTTCAGTTTTTTAGGTAGTTTTTTTGTTTCTTTTTTTTTGAAGTCGGTTTAATTTTTTTTAAAAAAAGTTTGTTTATTTTTCTATTTTTAGTGTGAATAACACGTAGGTAGTGAGTAAAACTCTTTCATAATAATGATAGCGAAAATACGAGTAGAATTGTATTATTTGATAATAATATTAGGTATTCATTAAGTGTTCAGCACCATGGGTAGGAGGAGAATGCGTTTATGCACCATAACCGCAGGCTAGCTAGACCCGGGGCCGTGTGTGGGACTCGAGACCGAAGCGTCCGCTACCCACTACACTCCCCCGGTTTCTCCTTCACACCCGATTAGGACGAGCCGGTGCTAACCTTATTGGCTAGTGACCAGCCCATCCCCGGGTAATCATCAGCTTAGCTGCAAAAGTACCTACATGAAATACAACTAACGTTCCACATATTCCTACAACACTGAAAGAATTATCCCCTAACTCCTAACCGTTAAGGAGTTGTACTTTCCATCATCACCTTAGCTGCAAAAGTACATAAAATACAACTAACGGTCCACATATTCCTACAATACTGAAAGAATTATCCCCTAACTCCTAACCGTTAAGGAGTTGTACCTTCCATCATCAGCTCATCAACATAAAATGATGTCTATCGGACGCAAAAACTTGAATGGCTTCAGAAAAAACAAGTAACGCGTAGGCGCAGCCTATAAAATTTGAGGTTTTCCCTTGATTTTTCCGGGATCCCATCATCAGATCCTGACATGGTGACAATGGGACCACCTCTGAACTATGCACTTTCAAATAAAAAAAGAATTATTTAAATCGGTCCACAATTGACGGAGAAATCGACGGACATACATAAAAAAAAAAAAAAAAAAAAAAAAAAAAATACATACAGTCGAACATATAACCTCCTCCTTTTTTGAAGTCGGTTAATAAAATAAACAAACTAAGCAATAATTTATTAAACTATTTTATAAGGGCTTAGTTTATTGATTTTATTAGAAGAAATTATAATTTTGTTTTGTTTTTGAAGATTTAAGTGAAGATTTAAAATAAAAGGTTGATTTTGTTATGTTTTTCTTTTTTTTTGCTACCACTTTCTATTACTAATACAATCCCGGGACTATCCCGGGATCCCGGTATTAACTGTTGATAATCCCGAAATCCCGGGACTAGAAAAATCGACCGGGATCGAATCCTCTAATTGCAATATTTGTGCATATTGCAATGCATAGGGGGTCCCTTAGCCCTGGTCAGGTAATCTAACAACTTTTTTTTTCCATTTGGTACTTATATTAAGATTTTATAATGTTAATGAAACTAAATTATTTCATTATACACTCCCTCATCATGTTTAATCAATAACCAATGTATTCAGTCAATCGGGAAGATGGAAGTGAAAAACAAATTGCATTGACCCCAGATAACATCGGCTCGGCAGCCAAATAATGATACTGATAATGCTTGCAATTTCAAAACATGTTTTAAAAATTCACTAGTGGAAGGAAGTCTATACTTTTGTTAAATAGTCTGAAGTTCTTAGTTAATATTTCATGAGCATGTTGCAAAATGTGAATGTTTAACAAGGATGACGAATAGAAATGGGGGAAATGCTACTTTGTCCATGCTTACTTTTTTGACTATTGTTTCAATTATACAATACTATCTGGTTCAAATGCTATTAACCACTCAATCCCGAACCGGCACTCGGGTGCCGCGTAACAATAGATTTTCTATTGTGTCTGGTGATCCGGGGCTTGAAAGATTAGGATAATACCTTTTGGAGTTGCGTTATGGGACAGTGATGACTGACACACACACTGACAAAATAATGTGTTGCTAACATTATGGACATGGGGCAGTCATCATTTATCACTCAATTCCAAAAGGTATTATCCTAATAGCACTTGAATCAGATAATACCCATATTATCCATTAATATTGATCAAGTTCAATATGTAGGGTATTGTGTAAAACCATCATTTTGGCAGAAAGTTAGGATCGAGGTATTCTAATAAGAATAAAAATGATACTGTTTAACTAGGTAAAACAATATTGAACCACTACAATATTGAAATACCTTAAACATTTTAAGTTTTTACATGCTTCCTAATTCCTTAGAACTTATTAAACTTTTTTATTCACAAATCATAAGTCATCCTTTTAGAAGGGAAAATATCCCCGCTGGACCACCTGTACCATTAGTCAGTACCATTGATGGTACAAATGGTACTGATTTATCATCAAACCAATGAGGTAACTTTTGCTTCAAAGTAGAAGACCTTCATACTGATGATTCAGTGCAAATACAAAATCTTACAACCTTTTAAGTAAAATAATTTACATATTGTAGGTAGTTGGAGAAATAATAACAACACACGAACCTCGCTATTACATACCTCTCGAACATTTTTCATCATTTTAACCGCGTAAAAGGCAATCTCGAAAGTCCGACAGTGCTCAACTCACTCCGCACTAGCCAATTGCCTAATAAATCAGCCACATTTTTACAAAAGAGGTGGGCAGAACATAGGAATGTGACTCACGTTTCACACTCCAATTAAGCTACCCACAGTATCAATAATTAAAAGCCGAGGAAGCAACCCAAATCGTTGTAATCAATGCACGAAACATTGAATGCAAGTGCATAAATCAAACACTTCACAATCAAAGACGGAGATGTCTCTTTGATAGGTACATGACGAGACTTAGCCGCGCCACAATGTGGGTATTTGAAAAACACGCCAATTTCTACCAAAATCAGATATTTAATCATTTTTCAAGCAATATCCAAGCGGCATTTTCACTAAAGAAAACAGAGGAACAATGATTGTTATTAATCTAATAACATAACGCAGTACTTACTGGCATCTGCAATCGGCGTCGTACCGTCTCCGTTCTGCATCTTGTTGAATTCTGGGACGCGGAAGATGTTCAGCAAATATTTTGACGTTCTACACGAAATTCATCAAAATTATTTGGAAAATAAAAACCTTTGCCGGACGGAACCGTCACACACAAAAATAGAACGCGAATAAAAAACAAATGCATCCAACTTTACGGCGCGAAATTGACAGTGCTGTCAACTTAACGAAATAAAAAAGTTTGTTTCCTGTTACAAAATTGAATAAAAATATTTTATGCTTTTTCGACCAAACTAATTTATAAAAATATTTAATCTTAATTTAATTTCCTCCATATTATGAATCGTTATTGCCCAAATACAACTAAAAATATAAAAGTGTAAAACGTGTATGTACAACCGAACACACTAAATAAAAAAAATAAATGGCGCTACAATTTAAAACATAAAACGTGGATTAAGTGTACAAAAAAGAATTAATCAAACATGAAACAGGACTACTCAGTCCGTTTTTATTATAGCTACTTATACGAGTACTCACCGTCTTACAGTTATTCTATGCTCACCGTAGATAACGCCGTAGCTAAAAAACGAGCCGAAGCGAGATAGATAATAAGATATTATAATTATAGAGGCCGAGCCCCGAGGCCGCGTGTCCCCCTTCCATAGAAAAATTTTACTTCTAACTAACAGGGTGACAATCATTGATAGTGTATCCATGGAATTAATATTATCTTATGAGTGTATCTAAAAATCGTGAAAATCTCTTCTTTTTTAATAGGTACACTATCAATGGTGACAATAAGATTTGGATTATGTGAGGACAACTTCAAACGTGCAATCTGCCTAATACATAGATTTAGTATATTTTTTCGCCTAATAGAATATTATTTTATTTATTCATGTTACATATTGAAAACATAAATAATATTTGTGGTTAAAACTCAAAACATTTTCAACTTCTCTTCCTAGCGAGTCGATGGCAAATTTTTTCTTGACCAGTAACTGGTGTAGCGGAGTGGACCACCAGCAGAATTATAGCAAAAATACTCGGAGAGTTTCTCCGTGTTCCCACTTATTCACACCATAGATTTAGTATATACACACAAAAAACAAACATTAACGTAGTGCGTTTTAAGAAATTACTCCTCTAACGTCAAGCTAATAATATTAGCCATAATATTAGAGATGTTTGGTTTTCAATTTTATTATTACAGTACCAAATGAACGGCAGGGAGGACTTATTTGTTGAAACGTAGGTACTATAGAAATTATTGTACATTCTTGGTGATAAAGGTGCTCCCTCACCGGGAGCATTCGCGTATAATGTAACGTTACAGACTCGAGCATTACAACAGTGAAGGAGGAGAACCGAGCATTACAATGCGCAACTTGTAATGATACAATGTGTAATCAATCCCTCAGTACAATCTATAATGTTACATTATACGCGAACGCTCGTCAGTCAGGAAGGTAGTTGTAATGTAATGCTCGGAAGACGAATTTATAATGTTAAGCGCGCTCTACACTTAGCCCGCGGATCGCGCGCGATGGCTGCGAAAGGGCGCGAACGCTAAGTGTGGAGCCGTTTCGCATAAAATAGGAGACGGCTCCACACTTAGCGTTCGCGCCCTTTCGCAGCCATCGCGCGCAATTCGCGGGCTAAGTGTAGAGCGGGCATTACATTACACGCGAATGCTCCCGGTGAGGGAGCACCTTTAGGGATGAATCTGGATATGACCGCCTAAGCCGTTATGGTATGGTAACTTGGAGATCGTGGGGTCGATATCCGCCTTGGGTATGCCGCCAAACCAGCTTCGGCTGTCTTCCGGTAGTATCAATGTGGGAGCCAGTGCCAGTACAGTAGAAATCAAAGGCTCCAAGATCAGGACCATAATTCGTAAGCCTACAGTCTGGTAGTAGCACATTGAGGGACACTTCCTAGAGAAGCGTCCCTTAATGGAATAGGCCGTAGTGGCTGCCTACCATCCGATGGGCTACGTGTCTGTTTGCCAACTGAAGTTGTTTAAAAAAAACATGAAATAAATAATTCAAATAGGATAATTTTTTTTATTTAGTATTTGACCTTGAAGATATAGCTATATTACTTACAAGTAAGGCTAGTTCAAATTATGTCAGTAATAATTTAGAACCTTAATTTCAAATTACTACTTTTTAAATATTACTAAATAAAATAAGTTTCTGTCTAAGCCCAATTTTAATGACGAAGTTTTGTTCGATGAAATTACGAATACGAATTAGCTAACGCTTTTACCAACCGTAATTCGTGTGGTTCTTCATCATTTGCAAATTGGGTGGGCTAGAGAAAATAAAAGTTAAAGAAAGGCAGGGAAGATTTTGGCCTTCCTATTGGTCCGCCATTTTGTTTTGTTTTTTTCAAAACAGAAAACCCGTAAAGTGACACATTTCCAAGATATAAGCAAACAAAATTTTACTTTATTCTGTTTTTCCATAATATCATTAAAACGTAACCCTTCACGTGATTTCATCTAATGATATTTTATGTTTGTATTAATACCAGGTATCCACTTTTGAAATAATTTTCAGTGAATGCTATTTTGAAAAAAAAAAATACAACTTGGAGAAGTAAAACTTTGGTTGCATAAATCTTGGAAATGTGTCACTTTACGGGTTTTTGGCTAATGACATTTTTAGTTTGTATTGATTTTGATACTGAGTATTTTGTTTTTTAAAGAATGCCAAGTGAACGCTGTTTTGAAAAAATTACAAAATGGCGGGACTCGTAGGTAAGCCAGCCTCTATACAAAAATCTTTATACCCCTTTGGTAACAAACAAATATTATTGACAAACAAGGACGAAAATAACGTTTCTGCTAGTGTATCAACATGTCTTCCTAGCCATTTCAGACATAAAAACTGTCCACTACCATCAGGCCATTACTATCATTCATTTATTACTTATGAGCTTCGGTCTTTTTAGTAAAGCAACTTCCTTCTCTCTCTGGACTCTGCCAGCACCATAAGTCAATTCAATAATCGATAAAAAATGTCGGTGCTGAATGCTGCAACAAGATGAATAGTCGGCGACTTTTGCCGAATAGTCGCCGATTAGTCTCCAACTATTAACAATGTCGCATAGTCGTCTAGTGGGCCCATCTCTAGTGCCAACTTTTCAAAATGTTTACACCTTTTTTCTAATTCTTTTATGCGGCTGTTACGCCTTTTTAGTCTTTGTGACAGTATTTTAACCTTTCTCTTCAAATCATCTACCTTGGGGCTCGTACATTGAACAGGTATGGTTTGTACACCAACTTCTTTGACATTTAAACATAGCTTCTGCCTTGGAGGTTCTTCTATTTTTTCTTCTTTTATAATTTTTCCAGCCATAACGTCTTGTGTTTCTTCAGGGGTGTCAGGACGAAGAATTTCTTCTTCGAAGGTAAGTAACTGTGTTTCTGGGATCCATATATTATTACTGATGTCTTCAACTTGTTCTTTTTTTGCCTGTAAACCAACTTCTTTGACATTTAAACATAGCTTCTGCCTTGGAGGTTCTTCTATTTTTTCTTCTTTTAAAATTTTTCCAGCCATAACGTCTTGTGTTTCTTCAGGGGTGTCAGGACGAAGAATTTCTTCTTCGAAGGTGAGTAACTGTGTTTCTGGGATCCATATATTATTACTGATGTCTTCAACTTGTTCTTTTTTTGCCTGTATAACAAACATGAAATAATGTTTTCTAAATGACCCATTGTAGGAAATAAAAAAAATATGTTAATAATTAACTGAGTACAACATAATTATTTATTTATAATTTACTATCTCCTGAGATATAAACTAAAAGTTTCATATACAAGGCATTATTTAAGCACACTTTTCAACCTTTCCTTGGAAAGTCTATCATATTAAAATTAAACTTACCCTTGAAATGGGTCACAGACCTGTTTTAAGGAGTGCGTAACAAATATAATTACATGGGAAACTAATAAAAGCGTGCTTAAATTAAAATTACGCCTACCTCCAGTAAATAGAAGTTGTAATAATTACTAATTAGTAATATTCTTACCAGGGGAGAAATCGTTGGTATAGCATCAGTTTTTAATAATTTACGAGAATAAGTAGAATAAAAGCAGTAAGGTTCAAAATGACGACTGCATACGACAGAATATTTTGTAATTTTCTGCTTCACGTGTATATGTTTAAGCCATTTTTGGCGCATGTCTTCATCTTTTGGGAAACTGAAACAATAGTACAAGTAAAACTGTAAGGATTACTTGACAAACTTTAAACTAACTTTGTTTGTTATTGTGTGGTGTGGGTGGGCCCACACCACACAATAACAAACAAACTGTCTCAACACATAAATAATTCATGGTCACTCTAGCTCTTAGAATAATAACATATAGGAGGATAGTCTCCATACAAAAGCTTTGTCAAAAGTGAAGCACAAAACGATTGACACTGACGTGACAACGCACACGCGTGCACTTGAATAAGATGGCACTGATGGCAGTGTAATTGCAGTTTCCCCGAAAGTGGGAAAATTTTACGGCAGCTGACCACTATTTTGCACATATTTGTGTAAGGTAAATTTACAGGTGTTATATTATGGTAATGTCAATATAAAACAAATAAATGGAAACAACACGTAACACATTTATTACAATTTTCAAAATGTATTTTTTTAAATTACAACTAAAATACAGTAAAAAAGACATATAACAATGTCAACAATTTAATAGAGAGAAAAACATCGATAATTAAAGTAAAATGCCTTTATGAAGAATTATATGTACTATAGTCGTGTATTTTTGTTTGGCTTCCAATATTCTTCGCAACGGCTTTGCCTTTTAATTTCCACCCATTTATCAGCAATAACAGGGTCGATAGGAATCCTTTAAAAAAAAACACGTAATCATTCTAATAAATTGCGGTTATAATAATATGTATGGAAATAAAATCGTGCACGATATTCAGTTAAATCACACAAACAGCTACATATAAGAACGTGGCTCATACGAAAATATCAGTTGCAACTGTTTTTAAATTAATCAGATCGGCGCAGTAATAAAATGGAAGTGGGAAAATATTTTCACTATTGTGGCAACACTAAGGGTTCAAATAAAACTTTTGTGTTTTTATCAAATTAATTGCAATAAACTATGAAATATTGGATACTTACGTGTGAAATGGAATTTTAGTACTATTATTTTGGTTTTTCGATGTGTTGTAACAGAATTTAATTACACAATTCACCATAATAAATAAATTTTCACGAGACGCGTTCGGCTCAGTGTTGCCAACTTAGCACTTTCGGTGCTAGATCTGGCACTATTTTCGCAATCCCAGCACTCCAATTTAACATTCAGCACCTAGCACTTAATTTAGCACTAAACTGCCATCATTCTGGTCACCGTAGAACAAAACGCAGCCACGAGAGTAGTAGTAACAAAACGCTACAGTTTCATAAATCATAAATTGCTGGAAACAACGCGCCCATGTGGCGCCCATATTTGTAATCTTTCTTGGGGGTTTTCCGGCAATCCATCTGGGTACCAAGGTCTTTATTGTTGTCGGGTAGATACCGTGTCGGTAATTCTCTTTAAGCGTAAACTAAAAGCATTTATTTGTCCCACAATGGGACTTAACCATTTTAAGCAGAACACGTGTTTTAAACAATACAACTTGCGATTTCAACTTATTAACAAAATATTAATGTTTCGCTTTCTTCTAACACTTGCAACTTTACACATCTTTTGAGCAACATCTGGCACGAACTGGCAGTTAGTTGCCTTTTTGATGACGCCGCAGTCATTTGTTTGTTTCTATCCGCAAAACAAAAGTCATAAAACAATGAAGTTGACCTGAACCCCGAATACATCTCCTCTAATTGGTAGGCTAAAATTAAGGGCGGGGCTAGCTATGGTCACTTCGTGCAAACGAAAAATGTTACATTACTTGCATTGTTGCAAAGTATTATTTTAATTTTTAATTAATTGTAAAAAAAAAAAATTTAGCACTATTTTTAAATTTTTTTACCAATCTAGCACTATTTGGTATGTCATTTAGCACCCAACTAAGATAATGAGTTGGCAACCCTGGTCGGCTTGCTTTGACATTTGACACTGAAAGCCGGTACGGCCAACTATGTCCTTTAGGACACAGTTGAATGTGCTTCAAAACAAGTGCTCGGACTATCCATATGTTATTATTCTAAGCTCTAGCTGTTTTAACAGTAAATATTGTAATGTATTTTTTTATAACTTACCTATGAAACGATATATTGCAACCACCGTATGATTCACTAGTACAAGCAACAACGCAACATGATTTCATTTCAGCGGATAGATAGAACAAAGAGTAAAGTAATTTGGGATAGAAACGTAGACAGGATAGAAACAAAAATAATGTCAATGTTGTCAATGCACAGTGTTGCCAGCGAGGTCTTGTCAAAAGTCACCTGAGATGCACAAAAAAGTAACCTGTTGGTAGGAAAAGTAACCTTTCCACCAAGTTTTTTGGTGAGCAAAAAAAACGTCGACAAGATACGAACAAATATGATTGACGACGACGCAGACGGTCAGTTCAATTTGAAAAATGCTTTCCCGCACGCAAATTCCGAAAAATCACCTAAAAGTAACCTTTTGAGTCGTGTTATCGTGTAACCTAAAAGTAATCTTAAGGAGTCAAAAATCACCTAAACGGTTACAAAAGTAACCTTCTGGCAACGCTGCAATGCATCAATTCAATGTCAAGTAATGTCAACTTGTCAAGCTCACGGGGCTCATGACGGCTCCTCATAAATGTTCTTTGCTCCTCATTCACACCAGTGCTGCCAATACATAAACCAAAAAAGGCCGAAACCTTTGTTAAAAAAGGCCGATTTTTGAGACGAAATTAAAATAAAAAACGTTATTTTTCTGAAACCTTTTTATTAATGCTTAATAAAAGTATTTCCACGAGGATAATGTCGTGGCAATTAAAAGTACTCCATGGCGGGAATATTTGAACCATGAAATTAATATCTATATTTGAACAATATCATAAAGGTAGAATTATTTTAAGAATTCGTTCGATGAAGGTACTTGTAATACATCACAGAACACACATACATACCCCAGATTAGATTATCATAGTCTCTGCGTAAGGTGCACGGAAAGGTGCAACGCAACCAAATATAAAGTTTAATGCGTTGGTATAGTGTTCATTTTCAAAAATGCAAATTTTTATATCGGTCCCGACTCCTGTTTAGGGTTATAATAAGTCCATGTTTTAGAATCTTCTTAAGGGGATAAACCATATTATTTTAATATTATACTCTTTGGGATAAACACAGACTATAATATAACTTGGGTGGGCCCAGTGGTCGGCATTTCGGCAAGATTTTGCAAGCAACAAAGGGCTATGAAGATTAAGAAGATTTTTGTATGGAGGCTGGCTGACATTACCTATTACCTACCAACTTACTACTATCTCCATGTTGATTTTTTCAAAGTTCACTTAAAATTGTTTTCACTTAAAATAATTTTAAGTGGATACATACATACCTAATACACAAACATAAAATAATTATTATTAGACGAAATCCCGTACCGTAAGTACAGGGTCAAATTTGAAACATAGGTATCTTTACGGGGCGATGGGTCAGTTGTACCATTGAACGGGCTTTTGTCTAATGACATTTTATCGGACCACGCGGCCTAAGGGATTTTATGTTTGTATTAATTTCCATTTTTGACAGAATTTTAAGTGAATGTTTTTTTGAAAACAAGGCGAAATGGCGGACCAGTAGAAAGGCCGAAATTTTTGATTGCTTTGCCCTTTCAATTTTTTTAAGGAGCCACAAAATATATGTTTCTTACCAAATGGTAATAAAAAAATATATTTCAATTCCAAAGAGCCAAAGGTTGGCGAATCCATGTATGAGCCAAGTGGCATCCTTATTGAATACCTAAATCATTTAAAGTCGAAGGTAGTGTTCGAACATAAATTTATTGAAATTAAGGTAGGTAGTCACAATAAATGCCAGCAAAGAATAATTTATTTGGTAAATGGTAATATATTATTATGTACTTAAAGTAGTTCAATCGCTACCTCCCGAGATGCTTCAGCCAAGGATTCTACAGGATGGCATCGAAACAAAAATTAGTTTAATAAAAGTACAACGAGAACTAGCTGATAGTTTCAGTAGGTCGGTGAATTTTGTCTCTTCGAATCGGTTACTACTTCATCCTGTCTTCTCATTTGCTTCATCAAATATGGTTGGGGGCATTACTACTCAAATTTCTGCAATATTGAAGTCGTAATCGTAAACACATTGATTTTAAGGACATGTCCAGTCTATCTTATAGTTTGAGACATGTGCAACGGAGTCAGCATTAACTCGAAGGCGGCATCTTTTAAGTTAGCGCCGCGTAGATTTGCCTCATGTAGGTCGCTACCGGATAGGTCGCAGCACTGTAAGAAAATAAACTTTATTTAAGACTTTATAAAGAAACTGTAATACCACTAAGAATTCTACGATTTATTTTTGGGGTTTTGGAACTGGGCATACTATGTACAATTATACAAACTGTAGTGTAGTGACACACGCACCTCGCTCGTTCTCATATTTATACGCCTCTAAGCTTAAGGTGCTTATTACTGAAGTAAACTCCTCTTTTCAATACTCCCGTCGTCTCACATTGCAAGAGACTATTTGCATAACAAATGTATAGCCCGACCGTTAAAATAAAAAAACCTCGCCATATTGCCGAAAACTATTGGTATTAGTTTCTTCAAGTGGCAATAATCAAATAAAAAAATAAGTAGATGGCATTCATTGTTGCTGTCTGTCAATTGTCAACCGTGCATTGTTGCTATTACCGCCTATATAGCTATGTGACGCCTCCAGAACAGGTTTTTTATTTTCTTGGTCAGGCTATATGAAAAGATATATTTTTCAGTACATATTTCCAAAATCCCAGAAAAAACCACGATATCACAAAAACCACAGCAATAAAATATCGGCAGAAAAAATACCTCTAAATCGGCGCCTGCGAGGACAGCAGTTCTAAGATCACAGTTCTGAAGGTTCGCATTTTTGAGCGTCGCCACCCTCAAATTGACACCGGCCATATTACTACCCTCCAAGTTGGCACCTGGAAAAATTAAAAATAAAAGTAATTCCTAGTTTCTTTTTCTCAAAACCATGCAGTTTTGTAATATATATCAGGTATGAAGCTACAGTTACTACTTTTATTTTGATAGAAATACTTCTTTTACTATCTGGTTCAAATGCTATTAGGATACGTCTTTTTGGAGTTGCGTGACGCGACAGTGATGACTTACACACACAGATAATAATGCGTTGCTATTGGTTGCTAATGTTACGGACAAGCGCAGTTGACGTAATTTTTCGCTCTATTCCAAAAGGTATTATCCTAATAGCATTTGAAACGGATATTACTTTTAATACCTTTAAGATTTACTCCTTCCATTACAGCCCTTGAACCAGCAGGGTCTTCCATATTTGAATTTTTTAAATTGGCTCCTAGAACATGACAAAGGTATGGCAAATAAATTAAGATTTATTTAATTTTTGGAATTAATATTTGTTTACAAAAATCATACTTCTTTAAGTGATACTGATTACCATCTTATGATTACAAGTTAATTCATGCAAATACGCATAACCACTAGAACATGACAAAATTGACTTCACATGTATCAGATTGTAAGATACCCTCTTGCAATATCTTATTACGAAAACAAGATAATACAGGCTTAGGTAATCTATAAAAATACATAGCAAAACCAAAACAGATTGGTACCTTGGTTATACTGACATGATACAACATACAACTGACTAACCTTCCATATTGGCACATAACGCTTTAACACCAAGAAGCTGAGCCCCTTCTAAATTAGCGTGAGACAAATCTGCACGTTCTAAGCAACAGTGAGATAGGTTTGCGCCAGTCAGGTTACACCGAGACAGGCAGGCATACTGGAAAAGGCATAAAATACTTATTCAGACATAGTGACAAATTATAAGTGACACTTTTCACTGAAGTGCAATACTTAATGCTACTAAGACATGCTGTTTTACAGTGTGAATGGGCCGACTCGTATGGGGAAGTACCACCCTCTCGCATAAAACTAGCGTGAAATAAAAGTGACTACTATTGGGTTTCGCTGGTTTGTGAGTGCCGGAGGCCCACACCCCCCATAAAAGGCCGGCAACGCATCAGCGATCCCTCTGGTGTTGCAGGTGTCCATGGGCGGCGGTGATTGCTTACCATCAGGCGACCCGCTGGCTCGTTTGCCACCGCTGACCTAAAAGAAAACTACATTTCCGTAGAAAAATATACAGTAATACTAAGTATGTTTTTTTCGTGGGAGCTCCTCTGTTGTTAAGCAGTCACCACACACCACTGCAAGGTTCGAATCAACGACCCTTAACAGTCCTACTCACAAATGTTTCTGGCTTATTGAAAATACTCATATTGATGTTTTAATTTCATATACTTAGGTAAAGTCATTTTGTTTATTTTATGATTCATAAGTGTTTTCTTAAAGTTTACATGAATAAAGAATATTTGATATTGTGTGTTTTGTGTATTAAACATAACAACAACAACAACCCACCTTAAAATTAATACACCGTAAATCCAACCTATTCAGATCGGCTCCGGCCAGATTGACACCCTGAAACCTCAGCTCTGCATTAGTGGGTGTTACAATGACTGAGCGCACCACATCCATACGTGTTAACGCTTGACTGTTGCCAGACGAGCTATGGGCTTCCCAAATCAGCTGATTTAGAATTGGAATCATGGAATCTATACCTGGAAAAACGAAATAGTTTCATTATTAGAATAAAAAGTAGTAGGTTTAATATAAAAACATTCAGAAGTAACAATGAAATATAGGCATGAATTGTTAGAAACAATGACATTTGTGATTAAAATGAAGGTATGAATAATGTTCTATTCAAATAAATATTTTTATCCTTTTCCTGTTACAAGGCTATTTCCTCAAATTATCTATAACAATAGTAGGGTAATGTTTTATGACTAATGATTAATTTTGTCCAGTTTAGCATTATGAATACATAATAAACACTCTCTTTTAATCATATTTTTACACTTCAATTATATGAAAAATAAGAAATGTTTCATACCATAAAATACTGCCTCTTCCAATACACCTCTAGGGTTAACATGTTTGTCTAATATAACATCGCCATGCCTCAAATAATTCAAAATAGGCTCGAAATACTCAGGACTCCGATCAATCAAGTAGGCCCCAGACGGATCTGTAGCGCTAGGATTCATTAAGTACATATTATTGTCTTCCGCAAACATCCTGGCTAGCATTGACAAAGGTTCCTTAGCAAGGATAGTCGAACGCGTCGTTGTGAAGTGTTTCCCACCCACATTCAAAGTTATCCAGTCAGAAACATTACTTTTTCCTGGTTTATCACCATCCTCGTTGATACTCAGTTTCTTAACCAAATTCTCACTTATATCACAACTGGCACCCTCTCCCGCCTTTTCATAATTAATATACAGCTTCTCATTGTCTCTAATCACTCTCACATCGTTAATTTCGCAGCCGTTTGGCGAAAACAACTTGAGATCATCTAGTGGTAACTTAAATTGCAATGATATCACAGATTTGAACGTCTCAATCGTATCTTCCACAACCATAAGCCTGCCATCGATTTCGTCTACGTTTTTATAAACATACGCGCGTATCATTACGTGTTATTGTTTTTATTTAGTTTAATTTTTGACTACTCGAGAAAATACTTTGTCTAAGTTTGACAGGAATGACAGGTCATGAATGACAAATGACATTTCTTTCAGAGTGACCATCACAAAAAAGGAGTATTTGCCGCACGGGGGCAAGAATCTGCCAAACGTATAATAAGTTATAATACGCAATACGCATACCCTAACTACACTCTGTTCCACTTATGAAGTCCTTTAGCCGCTATATTGGTACTATTGTTTTTCAATACTTTCAATCTGTTTTTTTGACAGATTTATAAGGCGTAGGCAATGCTGCCAATATAGCGGCTAAAGGACAACTTATGTGGAACCAATCTATATATTTATCTTCTAACTAGTCTGTGATCTATATGTGGAACAGAGTGTAAAGACAAAAGTGTGTCATAAATATGTCATTATTAAAACAAAATCAGCGTTTTTTTCGGGAAATGGGTGGGTATAGCCAGCAAAGGACCAAAAAATTCTTATCTAAATTATTTTGTTTGTTTTGTTGTATTAAATATGAGTATTTTTTGCCATCTGAAGAGAGAGGAAGGCTCAATAGTGCAGTCATTGAAGCATTATTGCTCCGAATTTTTTTACTGTGAACCGAATTGCATACAATTTTGGAATTAGGTTCATCTTACCCTTAACTTCAAAAGTGAAAATGATTTGAACTCCGCAACCACCCTGGGGGTGGTTGCCAACCTTTCTCGGGGGTGAATTTCTTTTTTTTCAAAATAACCTCGGATATCGATAGCAGGCCTAATTTTAAGCAAAAAATCATATATAAAGTTTTTCAAAAAATCCAATAATTTTCAAGTTATTGGCAATTGAAAATTCGCAATTTTTTCACGTTTTTCATCGGTTTTTTGCAAATAATAATAATAATAATAATAATTCATTTATTTCTCAGTCTACAATGGACCATTTACACAGCGTTTTACATAATAATTATTAGTTCGGAGAAATGTTAAATTTGGATTGTTGACATCATATAGTAATTAATTAATCAAAAATAAAATAAACAAAAAACTAAAATTATAAATAATATTCAATATTAAGTAAATAGCAATTAAATAATCAGGAATTAAATTAAAATAATATGTTAAGATTAGTCTGCACATGCACCATGTCACAGTGGTACATGTACAGACAGTCAAAACGTTCTGCGAATACACGCAGGATGCCGTTCGAGCTGGCGCGCACCCTGCGCACCAGGGATGTGCACCGTTTGCGCATGGTTGTATAGAAACAATCCACTTGCGCCTCGGCGAACATCCCGGATGCACTACAGAAGCGAGGCAGCCCCAACAGCACCCTGAACGCATTGTTGTACTGGACACGCAGAGCGCTATACTGTTTTTGCGTATAGTCCACCCACAGACCGCTCGTGTAAAAGGACGTACAAAATGCCCTGAATAAGGTAATTTTGACGCCCCTTGAACATCGAGCAAATCGACGGGCTATCATATTCGCGCGAACAGACAGCGCCCTGCGCTCCCTCTCGATGTCTGCATCATCTTTCAGGTCCGAGGTAACAACATGCCCGAGATATTTAAAACTTGTGACTCTATTTAATGGACACCCGTAGAGTTTAATATCCGGTATATTATCTGTACAGCGTCCTCGGGCCTGAAATACCATGCACTCAGATTTCTTTACATTATACACTAACCCATGTTCGCTAGCATAATTTTCACATATTCGAAGCAGCTTCGCAAGGCCGCAGACAGAGGCACTCAGCAGCACCATGTCATCAGCATAACTGATATTATTGAGACACACTCCTCCAATATGGCAACCGACATGTGTGCTGCTAAGCTCCTCTATCAGCCTATTTACATAAAAATTAAAGAGCTTCGGCGAGGTCAGCCCCCCCTGCCTCATTCCGCACTCCAACCTGTACGGAGACGAATATGCACCCGCCCATCTAACAACATTGACCTGGTTAAGGTACCAGTATTTAAAAATCCGAATAAGCTCTTCCGGCATCGAGGTTTGCTGAAGTTTGTGCCATAGAGTATCGTAGGAAACCAGGTCAAATGCCTTCGACAAGTCAAGAAAACAAGCAAAAACAGGTGTACCTCTGTCCGTGTAGTACCTGACAGTCTGCTTTAAACACAACACAGCTGTTTCAGTGGATAGTCCCGCTTTGAAACCGAACTGGTTGTCGTGGATGTTTAAATATTTATCCAGCTGAGTGCCAAGCAGACAGTCAAGCACCTTCGACACAACAGTAGCCAAGGAAATAGGTCTATAATTGCTCTTGTCACTGATATCACCTGTTTTGTTCTTAACAATTGGCACCACCACTGTCCTCATCATCTGCGCAGGTAGGTATGAATGCCCCACACACAAGGAGTAGAGCATCGCAAGCACTCTGGGCAGATGGCAGCCAGCATATTTAAGATGCTCGATGCTCAGGTCGTCGTGGCCGGGAGACTTGCCCCTCGACATTGAAGCAATTACTTGCCCTACTTGCTCAGCCGTAAACCGGGCACTGACCTCCCGTCCACTACAACCAGCACCGCACTCGGACTGTGATGGGCCCAGCGGCGACGATACCGTGAAGTGTTCCCTAAACAGCTCCGCAATGCCTGTTTTATCGCAGGTGCCGTTAACACTCACAGGCAAGCCCGGCCTACTATTTAGCCTATTCGTCGATTTCCAGAAACCACGGAAATCATGTCTGGAATGACGTGAAGCTAAGATGTCCATTTTAATTTGGTCCTCATTATTTTGACACCATCGTAATTTAGATTTAAATATTTTACGAGTTGCTTGCATATCATTCCAAACACTACCTTCCCGCGGCCTACCATTCAACACCCATAGCTCTAATTTTTGCTTAGCCCGCCTGTACGCATCACTAACATGTTTATTCCAGCCCACAAGAGGTTTTTTATTTCGTGTTACATAAGACTCATAACTCTCGGAAGCTGCTTCACACAAAACATTAATTATGTCAAAATACAATTTGTCAATAATACTTCTATGGTCAAGATTGTTACAAACAGAGTCACAACATGCAATCAATTCAGTGGGAATGTCAATTAATTTTAAATGATTATTACAAATTTTGGTATAAATGTCAATTTGTTCAGACTTTCTTTCCCCCCATCTTATTTTATTAATGTTTCGAGAACAAGGAACAGAACCACACGATTTTGGTTTAATGTCATCAAATTTACATTTAAAAACAAGAGGAAAGTGATCTGACCATAGAACATCATAATTTACATACGCATTTACAATAGTATTAAAAGCCGCTTGCGTAACCACACAATGGTCAAGCCAGCGTCTCGATCCATTCGCTTCACTAATAAAAGTGTAGGTATCAGAGTTTAAACCTAATAATTGGACATCGGCACAAGTCCATTTAGATTCATTACAAAAAGCATCTAACTCGTTAAAGAATTGTTCGGAAGGATGCGCATTGAAATCCCCCAATACGTAAACAGTCTCAATGTCATTATTATTAATAATAGCACTCACCAAGCTTAGACAATCCGTAAAATCCGTTAGGTTAGCACTATTATCCGTGGGCATATAAACACTTAACACCAAAAAAGACCTTGATGCCATGTTTACTTTGATGGCACACACTCGCGGATTATCGCACTGCACTACTGATACGTCGGCAAAAACACCTTTCCGCCACAGCAGCGCAACACCACCGTAAGGGCGGCCGCGCAGCATGCCGGCGCTGGTGTCCACCGCCGAGGTCCCAGTGCTCGCGAACTCGCCGTCGATCTCACTCAGGAACGGTATATCTCCCGGCAGCAACCATGTCTCCTGTAAGGCTATTATGTCACATGTACGACATAACTGCCTCACACTCGCCACGGACCGCTTTACACTCTTACAGTTGTAGCTGACTAGTTGGTATATAGATCCGATATTCATTTAGCTTTATAACGGTCCGGTCACAGTGCCTATGTAGGCACCGTTCGAATTCGAATTTCTGAATTTGAAATTTACAAATCGTCTGAAGATAATTCCTTCCGGCCACAGTTTGTTGTTTAGGAATAAAGACAGTTTGTTTTCAGGCACAAAGAATTTATATGCATTATAGCTTTTGGGATATTTAAAAGATATACGCTCGAGAGTAATAACTTCTTTCGTTTTTTGAAGTACATAGTCGGCAATGTCTTTCTCTGTCGTGTCTTTGTGCACCTTCGTGATAAATATAGGCACATTTTTCACTGCGGCTTTGAATCTCCCTTCGTTGTCTCTGGCGATGCCGGCCGAGCCGTGATAACGGTACTCCATCTTATGTCTCCTACGATAAGACACTTCCTGCCATCTTTCGTCGTCATCCTTTCTTTTTGGCTCAGGTATGCCGGTTGACATTATTCGACTCGTGCGTTCCGTAACATCTTTTTGAATTTCGCAGATTGCCCCTGTATTGATAAGGGCTGCTAGCTGAGTTGGCGGCGATGAGAGCGCGGGCACTGCGAGCTGACTCGGCGATGTCACCGGACCGGTCTCGGTCACAGCGGCGCGGGCGGCGGCGGTCTCGACGGGTGGCGGGGGGCTCATACTCGCACCTCGCACTCGCTGCGTCATCGAAGCCGTTATATTATCGGCAATTTCTTCTCCGTCTACCTTCGTTATATCTCGAAATTGATGTGGATTATTCTCTTCGGACTGTGATTGCAATGATTCGTCATTTGCTGTATTGCAATCATACAAAGACGAGTTATGGATGTGAGATAGTCCTATAGGGCCACTATCCAAACGCCATCCCCCTCTCTTCATGTTGATTTTACAAATCGATGCCGGTACTAATGAGTCGTTCTGCTTTCTTAAGATTTCCATTTTAAATTCCTTTAATTGTACCTGAGTAACGAACGATTCTTTTACTTCTTTGAGTTCGTTCTGCACACTAAGAAGGTCTTTAAGCAACTTCGTACAATCTAGGTGATCAAATAGGATAGGCGGCAACCGCTCCAGATTTCTTGCCACGAAAACGGGGAATAGATCCGGTTCCACGGATTTAAATACATTTATTACATCTGCCAGATCCCGCTGCTCCTTCCCTTTATTTTTCCGCTTTATCTTTGCTTTTTCAACAGGAACCGACTTAAACAATAGCTCCTTTGATTTTTCGATCTCTTCGCTTGTAAAGGCAGATGAACATATTCGAATTAACGTATCTTCATCTATCACCGATATTTTGTTTTGAATATACGATAACAGTTCATCGATCACGATATTGCAAGACACACATTTTATTACACTCGACATTTTTTTTTATTATTATTTTGTCACTTTTATTTTTGTTTAACACTTAACGTAACTTCGTTCGCTAGACACACGCGCGCACGGGAGGATGCGCGCGCACGACTGAAATATCTCCAAAAATATACGTTTCATCGAAAATTTTATAAAGAACAAAATTGTAGCAGGTAAAACAATGAACAATTTGGTTTTTTATAAAATATTCTAAGTGCAATATTAAGCTAGATATTAAAGATCAAAGCCGTTTTTATTTTGTCTGAAATTTAATCGATGTGGTCAATGCCATCTAGCGGCGAGCAGATGCATTTTATGCATTCTAACATAAAAGGGTTTTGAAGTGCTTGAAATGAGCTTTAAAATGAGCACTATTAAACGTCTTTTGCACGTAAAATAAGTGAGCTGTATTGCAAATAAGGGGAGCATCTAATGTTTTTTCTTTTAAATCAATGGGTTTCATAAGTGCCATTTCCACCAAAATTTATATTAATCGTATTCCGCCTAGGAATAACTTTATTATGAACAGTTTGATAGATAGTATCAGTTTGGCTGCTTCAGGACACATATTGTTCAAAAAAGTCACGATTAAATAAAAAATCAAAATTTCAAATTTTTAAAAAACCCACTTTCTTTTCATAATATCTCAAAAATGACGACAGATACGTATGAAAGTGTATGAATTAAAAATTTAGGTATTTTTCTGACAAACAATTTGGTTTTTTTGTTTTTTCTGTCAAACAAAAATTGGCGGAGATATGATTGTTTAAAGAGCGCGTGGCAGCGCAATCACAGCCTCTCTTAAGCCCTTTAACCCTTCACCGTTTTCGAAAAAGGTTTTTTACTATATATTGCAAAAAAGGATGTTGTAGCTCTCTTAATTACCTTTACAATGGTTTTTTATAAATTGTGATAGCATGAAAATTGAAGGAGTTATGGTCCAAAAACTTATCATATTTTTTTCTACTTTGTAACTGAAAATTTCGGAGTGTGGATATTTGGCGCAATGTGAAAGTACGCAGTATAATAGAGACCCACAACTATTGTAATGTGTATATATATACATAATATGGCTGCGGATGCAGAAAAGTTGGTCTGTTTTGTAATAGTACCTGTGGAACGTGCAGTGGAGATAACTGCCAAAATAGCCCTCCAATTCAGCCAGAAGATGTTGAATGTGACAGCGACTCCGACATTGAGTCATGAATAATAATATTATATTTTAATAATAATCCCATCAAAAACATTCTGTAAAAAACTGGCCAAGTCTCGATGGAGCTGCTTGTTTATCTCTAAAAAGTAATGAAATCTTGACAAAGTCGTGCCAAGTCTAAGGTTCCTTACTGCGATTTCTTTATTATTATAGTTAATGTTGTGTGACTTGGCCGTTGAAGGGTACACAAGGGTACAAAACCAGGTAAATTGACTTGTATCCACTAATGTATAAAGAATGTTCAACGGCCAAGTCACATAACATTAACTATAATAAAGAAATCGCAGTAAGGAACCTTAGACTTGGCACGACTTTGTCTAGATTTCATTACTTTTTAGAGTTAACAAGCAGCTCCATTGAGACTTGGCTAGTTTTTCACAGAATGTTTTTGGTGGGATTTCACTTCTTTTTGTAGAAACGTGGGCATATTGGTTTATTTTATACTAGCTTTCCGCCCGCGGTTTTAACCGCGCGTAATTTCTTTTTTCAAATATCCCGCGGGAATGAGACGTTTCCTGTATGAATTTTATAGCCTTTGTCCAAATTCGGGTTATAATCTATACATGTGCCAAATTTCATCTAAATCCGTTTAGCCGTTTAGGCGTGATTGAGTATCAAACATCCAAACATTAAACATCACCAGGTACTCCAGATCTTCGATTATCCTAGTTTTTATAGCTTTCCCTTTATGTGGCCATTAAGCCCTAACTCCGTGCCAAATTTCAGCTCTCTGAGTCTATGGGAAGTACTAGTTCTATTTTGATGATCATGAGTGATTGTATAAATGAGTGTCTGTCATAAATGCGAAACTTTGCTTTCGCTTAACTTCGGAACTAAATGACCTACAGACTTGAAATTTTGGATTTTAAGTATGTGATTATAGCTTACTGGATGACGAAAATTTCTGCATTCTGGTCTTATCCAGAGGTTCTCAAATAGGGGCCTGAAAATGCGGCGAAATGGTTCCAGTAAAGGATGGTACGGCAGTGTTTGCTTCGCGCTCGACTTGGCGGAGGCATTGCCGTGCCCCCAGATAGTACAATTTTATATAATTTGTAAATATTTTATTCAATAAATGGCAATTTTTTGTGATTTTTTTCAATTTAGGTGTTGTTTGCAAGGGTTGTAAGATTTTCAAGGGGTTGAAAATGATTTTAATATTAGGTAATTATGTTAGAAAATACTTTACAATTTCACCACTTACTATAGGCATGTTTTCTAGCGATAAAATGGCTTAATGACAATTTTTTCATTAAGGGGTTGTTTACACCCCTTAAAAATAATAGGCGGAGTTCAGATCATTTTCACTTTTGAAGTTAAGGGTAAGATAAGCCTAATTCCAAAATTTCATGCAAATCGGTTCACAGTAAAAAAATTCGGAGGTAAGACCATATTTTTCGCTTCAATGACTGCACTACAATGACTGTTTTATCTCGAAGACCACAATAAGATTTTTTAGGACTTCTATAAAATTTGGAATAAAATAAATGCCAATACGTTAGAAAATTACTGTAATTGTCACCCTGTAAAATTGAGTTTTAGTTGATTTACACCCTGTTGCAGAAAACTCCATTAAAGTTAATGCTTCATTAAATCTAATGCTGTCACTTTTCGTTGTCATGAAATAAAAAGTGACAGCAATAGCTTTAATTACACATTAACTTTAATGGACGTTTCTGCAACTGAGTGTTAGTTTTAGATGTAGACCAAAGAGTATAGTAATATTATGTAGACTTCATTGATAGTGTATTAAAAATACACTATCAATGGTAGACTTAAAGACTTATTGAGACTATTTTTTGTAGAGTAGAGTAGGGTACTTTATAAATATATTATTAACATTCCATGAGTTATGTTATGTTAAGCATTAGGTAGTCTTCCTTTTTGGTTATAAAATGAAATAGTGTACTTAGGTCCTTCCTAGAAAGCTAGGCACCTAGCATTGACACGCACTTTCATAAATGTGGAAGAAATAGTACCTGGTATTATACTAGGTTCGTTAAGTAGTAAAAAGTATACGCGGTACTTATTATAGGTATAACAAATTATTGAAAGAACAGAGGCATATCAATTTTTTGGGACAAAACGCTCTGAGAAAAAGAAAAAAGAGCTGTACCTACAATCCATTCTTATTTTTGTTTATGCGTACAGTCCACAGAAAACATACTCTAGGTACAGTCTGTTCACCATAAGTTGTCCTTTAGCCGCTATATCGGCAGCATTGCCTACGCTTTGTAAATCTGTCAAAAAACAGATTGAAAGTCATTTGAAAGTATTGAACTCTGAGTACTGAAACTGTGTTTCAGTACTCAGAGGTATTGAAAAACAATAGTACCTACCAATATAGCGGCTAGAGGACTTCTGATCGTGAACGATCTGTACCTACTTTGAATAGCTAACGTTATGAGGTCCTACTCAGGCTGCTCAAATAATATGATTATTTGATGCGCAGCTGAAGTTTGAAAAAAATATCAGTTTTTTTAAATCTACCTACCTACTTGATTGACATTTTCTCAGCGAACGTAAAAGCGACAGTTATTATTAACTTTTGCCATTAAATTAAGATCAGAACAAGATGCAGTTTTATGAGGGCCATCTGTTTGACGATGTGCGATCAATTCACACTTCGGACAGTCTGAATAGGGTAACCGTCTCCGTTAAAATTATCAGGACGAACTCACATCTCTCAACAATCACATGTCATAATTTGCCGTAGGTATAATGTTTGGAGATATTCAATGCCTACAAAGTAATTGCCAACTTTATTTTTTACATAAGTAAAAGCTAAAACATCTCATTAACTTGCTCACATTATGGCAGCACAGTAAGAGCTGCAACTAATATTAGAAACCAAATTAATAAAGCTGTGGAATTTTTTTTTTAGTATTCCGTTTTATGACGAACAAACTAAACTAAAATGAAAATATTATTTATTCTTAATAGGCTTAAAAGATGCACTTAAAATTTTTCAATAAAATCCTGGAAGTGGTGCAAGGGTACCCTGAGGCCTTTGCCACACTTGACGGAAATTACGTCGAGGATCTTTCGCCGAGTTCTTTCGCAACGGAACGCCAATACATGTAATTTATAATTAACATATAAATTACAAATAGCGGGCACACAAATATAACGAACAATATTTATATGGAATGGTTTGCGTTCCGTCGCGGAAGATCGGCGACGTAATTTCCGGTTTATCCACTTGTCTGCTACTAGTAGAGTTTGTCCACTTGTTCCCACCAATAATTGTTGTCGGTAGTAATTTCCGTCGGGACAAAACGCTCTAAGAAAGACTAAGACAAGATTTTTAAAACAGGGTTTAAATTTTCAATATAGATTTCTTCAAAGGCTCAAATTGATTAAAGAAAATAACTTCGGCGAAATTAAATGGCTCCGCAACGAGCCCGATAGAATATCAGATGACGATAATTTTCTGGCACTAAGATTACTTAGGTAATTAACCTTTGTATTAAGGGATATTCGAAATTTCTTGAACGGTTCGGGAAGAGTCCTGTAATGTTCCTTTAATTGTAGTAATTCGTTCGTAATGAATAATACGAGAAATAAATTGGTTAATAGAGAAATAAAAAAACCTTTTAATACATTAAGCTTAGAACCAGTAGGATATTAAATAAACTCGCAGCCCAGCTGATGGTAAGCGGTCACTGCGGCCTATTTCACTGAGAGACACTTCACCAGGAAGCGTTGCTTATAATGTGCTCCCACCGATGTGGCGCCCACACTGTAGACTCCTCTCTATCTTCGAGCCATAAAGTCTACTGGCTCCAACATAAATCTTGCCGGAACACAGCCATAGCTGTTATGGCGGATGAGATTTCACCTGTGGGTGTAGTAGCTAGCTAGTCGGTCTGTGAAAAAGTCCTAGCACCAACCAGACCCAAGGTGGGAATCAAACCCATGACCTCCGGGTTAATTACCCGAGCGGCTTAGCCACTGTTCCAATCTGATCGATATAAAATCTTTTGGCGGTCAAAAGTTTTTATGTTCGATCAGTTGGCAGACAGGCGCCGGCCTATCTGATGGTAGTAGCCACTGGCCAATTCTATTGAGGGACACACAATGTTCGCTCCTCTGATCTTCGAGTCTTTGTATAGTTCTTTCAAGTGTAGCTTCCTTCCACTTTAGAAATATTAATTTAAGATTTATTGTGTAATAAATAAGTTGATTAAATAAATTTTTATGTCTTTGTTTTAATTTTATTTTTATCTATACTAAGTAATTTAAACATGAACATAACTAAATTCCAGTGGCGTAACTAAACCGTTCGAGGCCCGTGGCAAATTCATCGGATAGGGGGGAGGGGGGATTGCCTCTAGATAAATGTTGGGAGTTGGGATTCTCCTCTGACCGGGGGCCCCTACCAGCTGGGGGTCCGTGACATTGTGCCGACTTGCCACCGTGTACCTAGTTACGCCACTGTTCCCGGAACTCTTCAAATATCTTGGTATCGAGTTGGTGTCTATAGCTGACACTTAAACGCTAGTGGGTATTTAGTGCATGTTTGTATTTAGTGTTAACAGTATAAATAACCCACTTGGCGCATGTATCTGCATTCCAGACACAAGTTCTAGGCGATTAAACTCCTGACATGACATTGATTTATTATTGTTTATAATGGCGAAAGTTCGTAAGGAGTGTCGAAGTCTATCTTTTTTACTTAAACACACCCCCATAGGCCGGCAACGCATCAGCGATCCCTCTGGAGTTGCAGATGTCCATGGGCGGTGGTGATTGCTGACCATCAGGCGACCCGCTAGATCGTTTGCCGCCTCTGACATAAAAAAATAATCTCAAAAACTATAGTATACATTGTGATAGTACTTTGTATCAAGGTTCTCGTCCTGATGCATTAGGTGCCTCCGTCTGCCAAGGGGAGACCACCAAAGAAACTGACTATGTATAAATATAGGTACAGTCAACAGCACATCACGGTATACACTTGCAGTTCGATAATAGCGCTTATGCCTCCGACATAAGAGCGGTACAAAGTACAAAGTGTTACGTCTGACGTGCTTTTGACTGTACCATAAACATCTAAAAACAGAATTGACACAATAAATCCTTAATGTAAAGGGCAAGCCAAAACGTTTTAATAACCTATGTTTATATAAGAAAAGGACTGAAGAATTTTTTAACGGAAATCGAACCCAGTGCCCGAATGAGCAAGCATTCCACCACGCTCGAAGCCGTTCGTCTGACAACTGTTATAAATAGACAACATTTTGTAGAGTGAATGGTTCTGACACCTCTAATGTTCGTCGTCTGTCTTATTGGATCATCTGTAGTAGTTCTTGAAGTACGCTCAATTGTTTGTAAAGGATACGAAGTAATTTAGCGCAGGACAAAGTCCGAAGTACACAAAGATTAGGCTACTATAATTTGAAAAGTTAATGATAAGATCGAGTTAGAAGCTGAGATTATAATTTAAGCTCTATGAGACAACATAATTAAACATTTACTTATATTCTTTTACATATGTTTAGGAGACGTGAGTTTTTTTTAATGTCAGAGGCGGCAAACGTATACTGATGGTAAGCAATCACCGCCGCCTATGGACATCTGCAACACCAGAGGGATCGCTGATGCGTTGCCGGCCTATGGGGGTATGGGGGGTGTGGGCCTCCGGCACTCTCAAAAACCAGACGAAACACAATAGTAGTCACTATTATTTCACGCTGGTGTTATGTGAGAGGGTGGTACTTCCCCGGACGAGCCGGCCCATTTTTATTGTAAAACAGGATGGCTCTACCACTACTCTAGTAGAGCAATGTTGAAATGACAAACTCTGAAAACAAAATCTTCTTTTATTTTCGTGTAGAATATAGGTACCTTGTAACAAATCCTACTATCCTGCTAAACTAATATTATAAATGCGAAAGTCTGGATGTTTCGATGTTTGTTTGTTCCTCAATCACGCCTAAACGGCTACACGGATTTAGATGAAATTTGGCACACGTATAGTTTATAACTCGGATTAGGACATAGGCTATAAAATTCCAATATTCCCGCGGGAATAACAATTTAGAAACTACTGTACCGATTTGAATAATTCTTTCACTGTTAGAAAGCTACACTATCCCCCGTGAACATAGGGTACTTTTGATCCCGGAAATGTGGGGGGAAGGGGGGATATTTGAAAAAGAATTTACGCGCAGGTAAAACCGCGGGTGGAAGGCTAGTATCAACTGAGTATCATATAATTATTTTGTAAATAGGAAATTAATACTTTTATAAAAAGTATTAATTTAAGTATAATTTAATTTAATGGATTTCATAAACACCTAAACACAGGGCAAATACAAAATAGTCAACCCGTGAACGTTTTTTCTAGACACTCAGGTTTTACTTTTCACAATAATTGTAGTTAGATACATACGATACGAAACTTTTTAATGCAGGCTTTCAACAAGCCATTTCCATATGCGCTAATTGTGATTTTGATTTACAATTAGTTACTTATTTTATCAACATTATCAAACGATAAGAACCTTTATCGCCAAATAGCGTTTAATCCGTAATCACCTATTGTATCCACAAAATCCATGATAAGAATAATTAATGTTAGAATTTAGATTTTACCACATGCAGTTTAACCTACATCACCTCGGTATCCGCCACAACATAATCTATATACATATAAAACTCAAAGGTGACTGACTGACTGACTGACATAGATATCTATCAACGCACAGCCCAAACTGATGGACGGATCGGGCTGAAATTTGGCATGCAGGTAGATGTTATGACGTAGGCATCCGCTAAGAAAGGATTTTGATCAATTCCCAAGGGAACTGGAACCACGCGGGTGAAACCGCGGGCGGCCGCTAGTTATTATATAAACCTTTATTATTTACAGGCCTAATGAGTTCATTTGCTTTAGGTTGGGTTACATCTTTTATCACATAAGTGATTGAGTGATCGTTTATTAGGACTTTCAAAACTTTGTACGCAGTGGAACAACAGCTGATGTTACGCAGACGGCATGTTTGACTGACGGACATTCCGCTAAGAAGCAGTTGGGTTTCCATTTTGTTCAGCTTTGTTATTGTCTTTTGCATAATTTATTTGATAAACCAGAAATCAAGTTTACTCAGAAGAAGCTAATTCACTCAATTCTTAAAAACTTTTCGGTTAAGTACTTGGAAATGTTTATTTCTCGTACTTGTTTCTGGAAACGATTCGGGTTAAGTGTATCCCTCGAAAGAATTGTAAGAAGAGATACAGGTTAATGTTATTGATCTTAACATTGTAACAGTCTTTTGGGTAGGTATTCAAAAATATTTTCTTTTTGCTTCATATCTAAACGCGCTTTTGTGGAGTGGAACTTATAGAAACAAATAAATAGCTTTACGAAACAAACATTTAGGACAGATGTTACAAGCGTTCACATTTACGTTTTTATCAGTATCTAGTTTATGTTTCGGCAAATCCTACACCACACTCGATGAGTCGGATACGGCGCTTTCGTATAATGAACTCAGTTCTTAGGAAATCCGAATTCGATATAAAATTTGGCAGATGAAGCCTCGAATCGCTTCGTGAGATCTTATTCACCCAGTTCAAAGAAACTCGTACGCACCTTCACACGATGACACAACGGGAAGATCTTCAGTTTTATTTATAAAATCAGTGTCCAGTCAGATCTTGTGTTCGCGGACGTCTAGTGTATTTATACACGCGTGTCCTGAGCAAAAATATTTTGTTGTCAATGTAGCTTTGCGATCGCGCGTGGCACATCGACGCCGGCGCTTCGTTCGTAAACAGTGAAAAGTTACGTGAATATTTTCTCACAGATCGAAAAAAAAAATAACAGACATTCAATTTAGTTGCAGAACACTTAGTGTCTTTAGTTTAAGTTGAATAAGTCAAAATGGAATCGCTCGACGTGCCTCCAACTTACGCGCCTCCACCGCCTCCAAAAAAGCCTGTACGGCCTAAGATAACTCTTCAAATTCCGGAATCCGCGGCACCTATGACGCCTAGAGGGCCTCCAACTGCCGCTTCAGCCTACTGGGGGTCCACAAGGTACCGCGGACGACCTCCAACGACGCCAGCGTCTCACGTATCAGATCCTCATGGGAACCCATACTTCAACCCCTTCATGCACATGTACCACAACAAAGCCTCAGAATTCATGTTCAAACAGTTCGAAGGCTTCAAAGACTTTACGATGGAGACTGCGAAGAGTGGACTGAGTGCGGGTGAGAAGTCAGCTTTCTGGTTCGTGAATAAACTGAAGGTGTGGTCTAAAAAGTGGTTCACGCATTTTTTCTTGACTCTGTGTTTGGTGTTGTACAGTATTATGGGTGCTGCCGTATTCATGGCTCTGGAGGGTGAGTAATATTTTTAAAGAAACATTTAAGGCCATCTAATTTATTCTGCATTTTAAAAGTGTACAATACTGTTATTAATTACTTTCAATATTTTACACACGCTTATACCGTCTCTTCCCCACTGCTCAACTAGATTGCTCAACTCCATAAAGTTGAGCAGTGGGTAAGTATTACCCACTGCTCAACTTACTTACTTACTTAGGGTTACTTAGGGTGTTAGGTAACCCGAGGGACATATTTAAGGAGAGTGTTCAGAATCCGATTTAGAGTCCAATTCGCTATAAAAAATATATCCTTAATTTTTTTCATTAATTATCCTAATAATTTATGTATGCATGAACTACCTAAAAATCCCGTGTGCTGAGCGACCGTTTACGCCCGAAACTCAAACTGTAATAAGTCGCACTTGAACGAGTGCACGAAATAGGTACTATGAAGAAAAGAGTGCCTGCACGTTACGCGGATTTTCATTTTCGACTAAGGTTATTGACAGATATTTACCAGAGTTTTTATTGATTTATACTTATTTTGTTATATGAAGGCATGAACTATTTGGGGTTTAAATATGTCCCTCGTATTTCCTGTCATACTGTAAATATATAAAATGGTTAAAAATATATTGGTATAAAATATTTTGTCGAAATGCACTGTCGCTACTTTCTGCGAAAAGCTGTTATTTCTTTCGTCCTGGTTTCATAGTTACATCAATTTATCAGTTCATTTCAATACTAAGTCGTACAGTTTTCTGAGTTAAAGAAGAATTAAAAAAGAACATAATATATTTTTATAACTTAAAAAAGACCATAACTTCATATTGTAGTAGCCACCTATTTTGGTAGTCAGAGTGCTGGCACCATGCTCCTTGATTTAGCAAGTTTAGTTACCTATTGCATTCAAGCGATTGCCTTCTGAACTCTGAACTCCGTAACTATTAATACGGAAACTAAACTAATTGGATCATGGCTACACAGTTATTTGAACAGGTTGCCTCACAATGTTTTACGTCAGATTTTCACAGTGACGGCTACAAGAGTGCTTTATTTTATACTTTTATAAGTTACGAAAGTTAAAGTTGAGTACGATAAACTCATGCTTTGCTAATATTATAAAGATGTTAAGTTTGTAAGCTTAGACATTGATGGTAATCTAGGAAAGTAGTTTAATTTTTAGAATAAGTTCTCTTAGGTATTCCTACGAACAAAGAAGTGAACCTAGTCTTTAACTTTAAAGGATAGGGAAGATTGAGTTGAGAAACATTGAGATGATGATACCTACAACTAATACAACGAAAAATTTTTAAATTATTTAATCTAAACTTAATGTCTCTAGAACCTAAAAAATATACGATGCATGCTTTATTCTCTGCCGAAAAGTAAAAAAAAAAAAAAAAGTTTTACCTCAAAATATTAAATTGAAAAATAGAGCATCCTTTTTATGTACACACTGTTTATTTTTATACATAAAATAAATAAATATAGGCTATAATCTAATAGACGGAACATTCTACATTTTCAACACGCATTTGACTTAAATTTTTGTGAGATAATTCCAGGCCCAGGCTTTAACCTTTGTCTGCAATTGAGTAGTAAGTAACTACATGGTACCTAATTGAATCAAATAGCATTGAACAACATACAACAAAGAAAGATGAGATCAATGACATTGCAAGTGTCACTATCCTAACATTGTGCAATAGACGACTGCCCGTGGGCGGCACTAAATGGGATGCGTTATTTTTGTATAGGATTATTAGAATATTTTCTCTATAAAATCTGTTCAGGTGAAGTTTCTCATAAATTTTAATGTTTATTGAGGAAGGTTTAAATGTATTCTTTGTTTAAACACTTCCCTTTATAAATAAACTCCCGTGTTTTCTCCCGAGGACGAGCCGGTACAGGTACCGGCAAACTTGTTGAACATCGGTCGACGGAAGGGGGGAAAGTACGGCATGTGCACTTGCGCATGACCAAAGCGCGCGCGAATTTCCCAAACGTCAGAGGTATGCTTCAGACCAATAGCGCGCAGACGTGTCAAAATTCGTGATCTCTCTCACCCTCCCACCATCTATCCCACCCGATAGTCAAGAAGTTTGCCGTCGCCTGTACCCGCCTTGTGGCGATGCACCGGCCCATGCTGCCTTTGAGCTCTGTCCCACTAGGACGCCATGGTAATATCGCTGGCTTCCGTATCCTGACAGATAGTATGGAAATGTCTAAATTGGCAACGTTGACACAACGTCAACAAGTGAGATAGGCGCCGGCGATGTCGAAGAGGCCAGGACTCTTATTCAATACCTATATTGTTTGTGAATTTGCGTGCCAATTGTAAAAGCGGCATAAGTCAATTTTCAGTCGCTTAAATCAATATGACAAGTTAAAGAATGTTGAAAATGTTGGCACCGCGTCTTTTTTCGCATTATCTTACCTGAGTTTGACGAATTTCTGGAAACTTTTGCTTCGTGGAAGTAATATTGGAAGTATTTAAAAATACTACAATTTGCGTTCTAATTATTCAGGGTCAGTTATTGATAAGTTCCTCGTTATTTTTGAATTTGACAATCATCATCATCATCATTTCAGCCAAACGACGTCCACTGCTGGACATAGGCCTCCGCCAAGGATCTCCAAACCGATCGGTCCTGCGCCACCCGCATCCAGTGGATTCCGGCGATCTTTATGAGATCATCGGTCCACCTTGTGGGAGGCCTACCACGGCACACTCGAGGACCTTTCCGCCCCAACGGCCGTCAGTCCTCCTTGCAATGTGTCCTGCCCACTGCCACTTAAGGCTCGCAATTCTTCGGGCAATGTCGGTGATCTGGGTCCTTCTGCGGATCTCATTATTTCTGATGCGATCACGCAGGGAGACTCCAAGCATCGCCCTCTCCATTGCCCTTCTTGAATTTGACAAACAGACAGCATATTTGATATCTGACAAATAATGAAAAATGGATGAAACAAGGGGTTCACATTAATGCAATTTATGTCATGTTGCTGCTGTGACGTAATGACGTCACGCGGCGCCACCAGCTTATCGCGGCGTCACTACCTTCGGGCTCAACCGCCATCATTCGCCACCATTCGTCACCAACTTCGGGCTCAGCCAGCTCCATTCGTCACCACCTTCGGGATTAACCGCCACCAGTCGTCCCTTCGATCAAGCACTCACTCGACTTCGCTTGACCGCTAACGCCCGTGGACCCCTGCACCGTCTTTTAGTTCCTCTCTGAACCTGGTATTCAACCTAGACAGTCTAACTCGCTCCTCCGCTCAGCTACAGTAATCTATAATATATAAAGCTAAATTTTTTTATATGACTAGATTCACGCTGAAACCTACAGCCAACAAGTGCCAATAAGCGCCTTTGGACGCTTGAAATACCATAGACCTTAAAAAAAATGGTTTCCATGACACAACCTTTGTTTGGGACTATCGTAAAAAGAATGTTCAAGGTCATTGCGGCCCTTTGATGGTTAAACTTTTATGCGTTGAAAAGCCACTAAAAGCTTTCAGATTGGTGTTTTATCTATAAGTGGTTGAGTGAAACCACATTACCAACATACATTGTCTTTGTTTACAAAAACGTATTACTTTTATCATATCTCATTACAATTTTAACCTTAACGCAACTTAAACGGAGTAAAATTTAATTCAAAATGTTTAAAAAGCTCCGACGTTTTATTGCTTTACAGCAATCATGATCACGGAATGCATTAACACTTTTATGAAATGCTTCACGCCTCATTTTGATCTTTATATTAAATTGGATTGGCGTATTAAAGTGGGTTTATTACTTTACTCGTAGTAGTTGGAAATTAACCAAAATGTCTGCAGACATTATGTTTTTATATAAGTACATAGTTCATAAATACACAACCCATTTTTTTCGAGTTTTGGCCCGATCTTGTAAGGGTTAGGGTTGCCAAGTTTTGGCAAGACCGTAACTACATTGGAGCTACTCCTAGGGAAGTCTACTAGGGTTGCCATCTCTAAAATTTGGAAAACAGGACCAGACGCGTGAAAACCCCGGATTTTAGAGTCCGAAAGCCGGACATGTCAACAAGATCTTTTAAACATATTCAATGTAATAAAAAACAGTTAAAAATGTCATAAATCACCTTTTTTTTAAAACTCGGTCTACAAAATGAAACCTTCCCCGGATGCCCTCTAAACTAGGACAAATCCGGGGAAACCCGGACGGATGGCAACCCTAAGTCTATAAAACAGACCTTTTTAACACTTAATAGACAACTTCAAAGAACTAGACGAATTTAAAACACAGTCATTCGACTACAGCCCGTTCCACATAAGTTGTCCGTTTGCCGCTATATTGGCAGCATTGCCTACGCTTTGTAAATCTGTCAAAAAACAGATTGAATGTATTGAAAAACAATACTACCAATATAGCAGCTAAAGGACTTCTTATGTGGAACAGACTGTATGCAGGTTGCTGCACGATGTTTTCTGTCACCGCCGAGCTAGTGGTAAATAATACGCACATTGTATTGTCGACATAATAATCATAATCATAAACGTTTATTGCAAAAATGTGGTACAAAAGGTCACATATATACTAGAGTAAATAAATAATTTACTATATTAGATCGCACATAAACCCTGTAAGGGCACAGCAAAAGAAACTTAATCACTAAATTGTATACTAGGTAACTACTTAATTTATTAATAAAAATATTTAGAACTACTCGTCGCCATTTAATTTTGTAGTGCTTAACTTTTGTGAGGATACCTCTGTGATTAATATTGTGTGTCCGAGACAACCATAGACAGCCATAGAGAGCCATAGACAACCAAAGACAAATAAAGGTTTGAATATCATGGAAATAATATTGTCTATGTAACCGGAATGATATCTTCAAAAAATTGCATTTTTGAAAATGAACACTATCCCAACGCATTAAAGTTTATATTTGCTTGCGCCTGACGCGAGGCAAATCCGAGACGAGAAAGATATCAAGACGGGAGTAGCTTGTCTCGTTCTTTCACATTGCCAGCACGCAATGACAGTTCATTCATAGTTAGAGTGACCATGAATACTAGGTCTATGGCAAGGACGGTCTCGATTCTCGTTCTTTCATATTGTCAGTAGGTATAAGAAATGTTTTTGGGCAACAATTTTGCCTGACCAAAAACTTAATTTAACGCTTGTATTTTAATGTTATTTTTACAATGTATTATTGTACAATTGAATATTTACTTATTTTTCGTTCAATGTATTCTTAAATTTGAAAAAGCGTATATGTTATACTTAAATTGTCTTTTTTTTATTTCTTAAGGTAGTTACCCTGTAAAGCATTATGTGATGAATAAGACCAGGAGCTTTTCTATCACATTTTTTGCACTGTCTACATCATTTTATAACATCGTCTTAAACAACACAGCTCTCTATAAACTTATATCAACGGTTGAATATGAAGTTTTGCTGCCGACACAACCGACTGTTGAAATATTTTAACATGAATTAAAAATACTATTATTAGGCAGATCCGCAGATTGCATGTTTGAATTTGTCTCACTTAACCGAAACTTATTGTCATCCTATTGGAAAGGGACAAGCTGCTCTGTCTGACTGTTTCGCTCGGCTCGTTTTTTAGCCACGAGAGCACAGTCTAGTTAGTTATATTACGTTTATGTTGAATATACAAACATTATGATTATACAGAGTACTCTGTGCTACAATTACTGCTCAATGATTGTCGATAGGTGAGCACCACAGACCACTTTCTCCGTGGTGAGCACCGAGATTCGAACTAGCGACCCCCGTATGTGAACCGACGTTGAAACCTTCGACTATCACAGCTTTCCATAACATTTCCCAGTCCAAACTAAAAAACAGTAAGTGACCCTTTACAGTAGTTTTAAATATGTTTTAACGACATACTCGTAATTCCACGACAGAAAACACGATGTCAGCTTTAAAAATAACAATGACGTAATGGATACCGAGACTGTTAGTCAAAGGAAATTAGAAAACATAATTTATGAACAAAGAAAATGACAAGCGTTTAAACGAAATATTGTAAGCGTTCATTCTGCAGTTTTTGTGTTCACTATGAAATACTTGAAACATCACTTTGCTAGTGCATTTTTCATTGTTTAAGTGGAAGCAGGTCATAAATGTGATTTAATTGCAGCAGATTGACTCGATGGCTTATCTATTTGGTAGTGACACTATGCACCAGGGGTCGTTTTTCCGAATTCCACCTTGGACAAACCTATGTGAACATTAAGTTTGTCCTGTCCTTGCATTTTATGTATGTCTATTGTTTAAGTATTATATTTGTTTGCATAATCAAAATGAAACAAGTGCTTACACTATCTTAGAGGTTTGTAGTAGTGGTAGAGTTAAAGGCTTACTGAGCCCTTACTTGCTGCAGGTGCACTTCAAGTATAGAAAAGGGTCAGGTCAATTGTTTTCTATGCCAGATCAGTTAGCACGCAGTAGCGCAGTGTAGCTAGCAAAAACGAGGGGACATCTCGCCCTCTATAAAACTCCCCTAACCCGCAAACACACAATCAGTGACTGCCGCACTCAGAGACGTCAGTTTACTTTAATGTCAATTTATAGCAAAACCTATGGTATAAAAATAAAGTAATACTATTATTCAATGACAAAATTAGTAAATCTGATTTACGTTAGATTAGCGTTAATTGGCGTCTCTGAGTGCGGCAGTGAGAGTCGTTTTTGAAGATATACTTGTACTTACATACCGTAACTATATTTAAATAAATGATATAGGTACTTTATATTTAAATATAGTTATGGTATTCTCGTAGTCACAAAACGACAAAACACATTTGAGTCATTACTCAAATGTGTTTTGTCGTTTTGTGACTACGAGAAGTGATTCATTTTTAAAACGTCTGCAAATGAAGTTCAAAATAGCAAAGTTTGCATAACCTAGAAAATATTCAGGCAGCTTGGTTAAAAACGGGTTCATAAAACTTACTTCATACATTTCAACGTTCATTCTAAAATTAGGATATTCAAAACTGACTGGCAGTTATTAATATCAAAGATGAGAGGGCAAAAGTCGGTTCTGAATATTTCCCTAATAATAATTTTAATAAAACGCTTTAAAAGTTCACACAAAAGCTGTTAACAGTGAATCGTGCAAGTTTCAGAAGGGGCTTTTACATGACGGCATTAAAACTTTGTAATAATAAAGTAAAATGGCGCGAGTTACAAATTAAACTTGGAACGGTTGTTGCTTGTATTGTGTTGAGATTGAGCTTAAACATCACTAGAATTAAAAATACACTTTTTTTTAAAGTCGGAAAAAAGTTTGTTGAAATCCTCGATGGTCTAGTCGTTTAAGTACTGGGCCGTGACCTCAGGGTCTAGGATTCAATTCCCGGATTGAGATAAAGGGACTTCGAACTACGAAGATCTGTAAGGCTTTGTGCTTCGATTGTTTATGCGAACTATGCGGAGCTGTAATATTAGGGCGCTTATCGTTCGATTTATCGAAAAGTTGTTTTGGAATCATTCATACATACATTTTGACTACATATATTGTAACTGAATCAGCTGTTTTTTATTTCGCTCATTTGATGGGTGATATATTCTTATTTTAAGAGTGTTTTAGTACAATTGACATTAAGCCAAAAATAATAAATCTTCTATGTACTTTAAAAGAATAGAGTAAGTCTGAATAATATTTATTTAAATTTTAAATAAAATAAAGTACAACGGATTATCTCGCGGTTTATACAAGTCAAAGTAAAATAAAAAATTGGAGGTTTGAGGACGTGTAGGATTGTTCGGTCACAGTTCGTGTTTTGTGGTCACAAATCCCAGCATTGTGACGAATGACGATTTCAATGAAACATTGAATAGGCTGGTAAAAAATTACAGAACAAAAGTAAGTAAATATTTATTTCAAAACTTAGTTATAGTTATCTCCACCACAGTAAAAATTGTCGTATATGCAACAAAAAAGGTAAGTATGGCGAATTTTATTCACAATTGACTTTTAAAAACATCCTATATTTATGTAAGTCTTTATAATAGAGTTTTAGTTTAAATTGGAATGTCTGAAATTCTTTAAAATTAGATGCTATTATTAAACTAGTCAACAAAGCATCGCAATGTAGTCAATTTAGATGGTGAAAACTCGCATATTTTTAAATGATGGTATAATGGATTTCAGACAAAAATAGCGAGTGCTATTCAGAATAAACTCATGACTCATAGGTCATTACATTAGTAGCTTTATATAGCGGTATATAAATAAAATATTCAGCAAGATAACCCTGATTAAAGTTGTTTCTTTTACCCTGATTAAATTATTTGTATTATTTGCGTACAAGGTAAACTAAAAAATAAAATAATTCGTGTTCCTATTATTAAATAAAAAATAAATAAAAGAACAGTACAAAAATATAATTTATTGAAATAGGCAAATAGGATTTCAAATCGTCAATTGTAATCAACTAATGAGTTGTTTTGAATATCAATAGCAATTCAAATGAACGTGATTCTACCTCTACATTGATATAAGATATTATCTCTACATAGAGGACTCCCGTATTGTCTATGTCATGTATGGTTTCTACAACCTTCTACGGCCATATTGCTACATTGCTACGGCATATTTTGATCAGTAAGTTGGCTAACTCATACGTCTAACTACAGAACACACACAGCTGTAGCATATTTTTAGTAACATATAGGTAACCCGTAAGAAATACATTTATACTTACCTATGTACTAAAAATATGCTATAGCACATTAAAGAGAGATGTCTCTTCTAAACGACTTGTTTTCAAACTTTATAAGAAGAAGCTGACACATTGTAAAATTACTTTTAGTGACTAATCGTTTTTTAGTTATAAATTAAAACATTTTCTATATCATTCGAAATCTACAAAAACGAAACTAGTTCAAGAGCATTAAGTCCTAATAGAATTAAATAAGGCGTCGATTGACGCACGGAAGTATATTTTTTTTCTCAAGAAGATTATTATTAGCTTTTAAATTCACATACAGTTAATCTTAATAAACGTCTACTCTACGTTGGGTGTGAGTCACCAAGGACAGAATGTTTGAATAATATTTCTTTAGAAAATACGTAGGAGGCATCGAAGTGGAAAACTGAAAGATTAATTATCTACGAGTCATTTCTATGATATTATTTTTATTAATTTTACCCGTTTTTAGTCATTTTAAGTCCATCTTCTATGAGTCTTAACTTGACGTGTAACCATACCAAAATTGTTTTCCATTTCATTTAGTGGGACGAAGTGACAAACGGGAATTCTTAGACGTCCTACAGGTGGAACGAACTTGGTGGGACGAACGGGAATGAACCTCTTTCCCGTTGTATTTGTTTACTAGAAGTTATTTCTAAAATTCAAAAATACCTACAAACATTATTTTGCTCATTACATTTAGACTCTTGTTAACACAAGTCACTAGGCTGGGAACCGTACTCAGGATCTTTAGCGTTTGGCATACCATTCAGGTCGTAATTTGCAAATATAATTCCTTAGGAATGCCCTCTCAGGACTCAGCAGAGTCACGAAATTCTTAGAATGCCAATAATTGCAATACCGATTCAGCCAAGAATTTTGGCGCCCGCACAGAATCCAACACAACTAAGGCCTGCCAATTGTTCTTAGTCATAGAACGATAGCAGGATTTCGATGTTGAATTGTTCACAAACTAAGACATATCAAAATTAATATTGTGATAACATTTCCGAAATAAAAAGTATCCTAGATGTCACCCGGGGATAGTGTAGCTTTCCAACAGTGAAAGAATTTTTCAAATCGGTTCAGTAGTTTCGGAGCCTATTCAATAGAAACAAACAAATATTTCCACTTTATAATATTAGTATTAGATACCACAAATCTATTGTTGGGATATCTCTCATACTCGTAGCACTCAAACTTAAAGCTTCAGAAAAGTAGATTTCCTAAATTGACTTCGAACAATATCGTGAAGCCGTCGACAGAATTGTATTTACGTAATGTATTTCATAAACAAACTTTTAGAAATGAATTCACTGCTTCTGTTTATGTGATTTTACGGTTTACAAATATGGCTTTTGTAGTAGTAGTATTTTGTAGTAGTAGTATTTTAAGTAGTATTTTACGGTTTACAAATATGGTTTTTATTGACAACAGCAATAGAAAAATTTACCAGGTAAAAAGATCCAAGATAAATAAAATAAAAAAATCTCTGGACATTATTCACACAGCGCCATCTAGCCCCAAACTAAGCATTAGCTTGTGCTATGGGTGCCAGACAACGGATAAACATTTTTTGTAAATATACATATTATACATAGAAAGGATAAAGATGTTTCTTTGCTCCTGGCCCTATTTAATTGCTAACGAAACTTATTACCATGAAAAACCAAAATCAGAAATTCTTAATTTATGTAATCTACAGAGAAACCTATGAATCAACAGTATCGAAGTCAGTGAGTAACTCTACCGCGGGATTCGGAATGTTGATACTATCGAGAAGAACCGGCAAGAAACACGATGGTTATATACTCTTTTCAATCGTTTTTTTTTTGTTACATTTGGATCCCCTGGGGGATCCAAATGGAGGGTTCAAGTGGAATGTACCTACGTCCGTTTTAGATACTAAGTCATACAATTTTCTGCGAGATTCAAAATAAGCAAAAAATGGTATAGTTTCCACTTTCCAGTCAGAAGTAAATCTGTCACAAAGCTCAAGCTATATGAAACTGGCTATAAATTCAGCATTAAACCTATGCCCTAAGCAGCATTGAATACCTCGATATAGTAAAATACTTCTACAAGATATATAATTTAATTAAAAGTAAATCAGACTCTTTACCTTCTTTTTCCCGCTACTTGATATTTAGATGAGGGGATTTCCATGTGAAAGGTGGCTTATTTGCAATTATATGAAAAGTCGCTCACCCTTTGAAACGAGTGGGTCCGACTATACAATGCATAAGAAAGTGAGTTCGAAGAACCACCTCTATTACTTTAAAACCTTGGTAAGAAAAAAAATCTTTGAACATCTTTCCCCCTAAGATCAACACGAGAGTGGATCTTTAGATTTTTTTTTACTAGTTCAGTTGGCAGACAGGCACGCAGCCCACCTGATGGTGAGCGGTCACTGCAGCCTATTCTATTGAGGGACACTTACCCAGGACGCGTCGCCGTGGCGAAAGCTACGTGCCCACCCCGTGGTGTTTAAAAAGGCCTTTATCCAGCTGTGAATGGTGATGACGATGAAATTATTTGTTAATTATACACAAAAAAACTTAGGTTTTTAGGTCCAAAACAGTGGACCCTTTCATTCTGAATTCAGAATCGAGATATTTAAACTCAGTAACATTTGGCAAAGTTCCCAGACAGAAATTACTATCTCCCGAGATAAATCAGAATTATATTCATTCCCGTAAGTATACTGCGGGTTAATGAGGCAGATGCTTGTTCGCGTTAATTTTACAAGTTAAATTTCTATTAGAATGAATATGCAACTATGAACGTTTGCTGTTAGATAAAATAATATGTTAATTGCACTCAAGTTTTATTCTTTAGCATATCATTTTAATGATTGTAATTCATTAAGTAGCCTTTGTTCGTTGCTTGAAGTAACTTGAAAGAAAGACTAACAAAAACTATGCAACTATTCCTTATAACCAATCTGAACTGTTAGAGAAAAAGGTTACGCACCGAACTTCGGATGCCTGGACACCACCAATGATATTTTTCTTATGTGGTCAAAATAACTAATAAAAAAATTAAAACCTACAAGAAAACAACAGACACAGTCATGCAGTGGTTAATTAACCAGGAAACTTTGCTGCCAAAACCCAGATAGAGACATGTGAAACGAAGGGTTTTAATGGGTATACTCCATACAAGAAACCCCACACTAGCTCACGTCTTTCAAAGTGGTGGCGTACCCCACCACTTTGGAAGACGTGAGCTAGTGTGACAAGATCTCACGGCACATTTCCCCTATAGAATAAATATTTCTAGAGGTGTAGCGGAGGGTAGCAAGTTTCTTCCAGCCATCAAAATGTATTTTGTTAATTGACAAAATGTATTTTGTTAATTGACAATCGTTTTAAAAACAAATTACTGTATATTTCTTGTGGAAATAAAATAAACCGCCTATAACCAAACCGATGCCGAAAATGAAAACGTTAATGTTCATTTTCACCATTAAAAAACATGCTCCTTCAGAAAATAATAAACTGGCATTTTATTGAACCCACAAACGACGGTCTCAAATTCTCAATGATATACAATTGGAGAGCGTGCAATTATCGATTTTACGAGTGTTAAAATAAAGATCAAATTGGGTATTGTTTCGTGACGGCCAGTGGACCATTGTCGAAACGTCATAAAGCGTTTGACGATTCGGAGAAAGTAAATAAATGAGAAAAACGGATTCTTTTTAATGGCCTCTGGAATGACAGTGGGGTTTTATTCTGTGGCGTGAAATGGACTCTAGAATTGGTATTGGAGAGTGAATAGATTACTGGTTCGTAACGGGAAATAATTTTCGGATCATTCGTTTGTTTTGCTCATTTATTTCGAGCATGCAATTTTTCTGACGCATGATATAAATTCAACGACTGAAACTTAACACAATAGTTATGAAGTGCTACGTTACTCCACAGTAATGCCTCCAGAAGACCACTCTTCAAGAAGCAATTCCCCAGAAGAGCAGCTGTTTTGAGTAGAAGGTGCACCTTAATCAAATACCGGTGCGATGTTAGTTCTTAGCTTTGTTGCCAATATCTTGGAACAGCGGGTAAGTCGCTCGTGTATAATACTACAACAGGCGTACAGGTGGGCTGCAGCATGCTGATAATGATGATGATCACGATGAAGTGCTTAAATAGATGATTACCTTGGGATCAGATCATTGAATATAATGTTCTTCAATATTATTTACATTAAGTTTAAAATTATACTTAAAGATCCAGAATCACAACATTTATAGTAGTGAAATGTACGTGTTTCATTAAGCAACTAATTGATGAACGGTGCAAATCTAGAATTAGTTCCAGTCTGATGAATGTTTTGACGGCAGCTACCAACGATAAATTGGACTTTGAAGTAATTATTTAATGAGGTTAATTCAAATAATTATCGTAGCAATATGGACTATTTTAATTTATAAATTGTTTCATTGTTTTTCATACGCGAATACCTGTAAATGGCTAAGTAGTTATAATTTTAGTTAACTTTTTTAGTATTATTTGCTATTGGTTTTCCAAATATCTATACTAATATTATAAAGAGGTAAGATTTGATTGTTTGTTTGTTTGTATTGAATAGGCTCCAAAAATACTGAACCGATTTGAATAATTCTTTCACTGTTCGAAAGTTACACTATCCCCCGTGAACATAGGGTACTTTTTATCCCGGAAATGTTTGGGGAAGAGGGGATATTTGAAAAAAGAAATTAATTGATAACTATATAGACTGCGTAAATAGATACCTAGTCAAGATGAATGAAGGAGCGTAATAGCAACGACCTTTTTTAAAGAATACCTAGCCGGCAGTGTCACAGAAAACGCTAGGAAAAATCCTTCTGAAAAATTCGAAACGTAAACGTGTTAAAGAAAAACAAAACTTTTGATTAACTTTTTATTACTGTCAAACTTTTGTGGCAGTATTGCCAGTGCTACTTTAAAATAACAAAATAACCACGAAGGTTACATCAAATTAATAACCAAGAAGGTTAATATAAGTTTTTAAAAATTTAAAGCTGGCAAAATTATTCAGAAAAAATCATAGTTTACAAAGATATTAATTCCATGGAAAAAATCTATACGCCATTAAAGAAAAAAAAATTAATTTACTTTTTATTGCTGTCAAATTTCAGAAGCATTGTTGCCAGTTCCTCCTTACAATAAAGAAGGTCAACGCCTTTTCAAAACTTTTTAATATTACTTAAAAAAAAAGATTTGCTTTTTATTGCTATCAAATTAATCGTAACTCTGATTGACGAGCCATTTGGTGTAATGGTCGAGAAGTTGGCTATTACACCAAAGGTCGCGGGTTCGATCCCCGCACGGTACAAACATTTGTGTGCATGAACATGTCTGTTTGTATCGGTCTGGGTGTTTCTATTTATAATATGTATGTATTTACAAAAAAAAAGTATATGTATAAGTAATGTTTATCCGTTGTCTGGCACCCATAGCACAAGCTAATGCTTAGTTTGGGGCTAGATGGCGCTGTGTGAATAATGTCCCAAGATATTTATTTATTTATTTATGCCAGTTACATTGAAAAAACCAAACAGGTTACTATGCAAATTTTTCGTTTGATGCTGGCTAGATTCTTCAGAAAACAAATCTTAACGCCTATAAAGGAAAAAGAAACAATTATTTTCTTTTTATTACATACTGTCAAAATAGAAATTATGCTGCTAGCGTTTTAAATGATCCAAATAGGTTGCATCTTATTTGAAAAGAATGATAAATGAGATACAAAAAATTTTAATCGACTACTAAAATATTAGTATTTTATTAGTCGAACGAAACAGAATAAATATTTGGTCATCGAAACATCGAAACTACTGAACCGATTTGAAAAATTCTTTCATTGTTGGAATGCTAAACTATTCTCGGGCGACATAGGGTACTTTTTATCCCGGAAATGTGGGGGGAAGGGACATTTGAAGAAAGAATTTACGCGCGGGTGAAACCGCGGAGGCGGTCGCTAGTAAATAAATAAATAAATACCGGCCTTAAATATAAACAATGGGGCATCGAAAAACATAGCAATCTTAAAACATTTCAAAATCAATCTGAGATAATTAGCTTTTAAAAAAAACTTGTATAATTAGAACTTTATTGCAAACAAATAAAAATATTGATTTCTAAGAAAATTTAAAATCTGTATCGTGTTTCTCTGACTAACTGTCGTTTCGGACACATTTTATTCGGACACAGTGTCCGAATTGACACTTTTTAATTTTAACATTTTTTCACTGTCGATTCGGACACCGCGATATAAATAGCTGTTTTGTACAGTCAGATAAAAAATCTTCCTAAGATTTCTTTACGCTATAAAAATAAAGTCTCAACGAAGCCTTCTTACACGAAGCTATCGGTAGTGTTTCTAAAGATGACTGGGTCAAATGTGTGATGCATGCAGAGGAATTACAGGATCAGGATTTAGCCAAGGCAATTTTAAAAGATCAGAGAATACAGCCTCTGGTAATAAATTTACTCGAAGATGACAGCGCTCCTCACCCGTGGTACAACTGCGATGTCCAACTAGTTGTACCACGGGGAAGTAAAGTTACCCATGGTTCAACTGGTTGTTCTATGGGGAAAAATCTTTACCAATAGTTCAACTCGAGTGAGTTGTTCTTTCCTTTGTCCAACTAGTTGTACCTACTACTGGGAATCACTCCCGACCCGTGGTCCAACTGCTGAAATAAAGTGATCCATGGTTCAACTGGTTGTTTAATCCTTGATTCAGAATACTCAGCAAAGGGTACCAGGACAACATGACCTTAGTGGAGTTATAAAATGCGCTCCCGACCCGTGGTCCAACTGCGATGTTCAACTGGTTGTACTACGGGGAAGTAAAGTTACCCATGGTTAAACTGTTTGTTCTATGATTGTTGTGGTTGTCCCCCTTTAATCCTTGATTTAGAATTCTCCGCAAAGGGTACCAGGGCAACATGACCTTAGTGGAGTTATTTAAAAAGTTTACGTTATCCAGAAAAGTTATGTTTGATGAAAGAAGATTGCATTTGTCCGCCATTCCTTAATAGATTTTCAGACACGCATTAGTTCAAAAAAATCCACTTTGCTGAGAATTCTGAATCAAGGGTGAGTTGTTTTTTCCTTGGTCCAACTCCCTGTAATACATATCATGTATATCAGAGAGATGGATCATGGGGACGCACAACAATCATAGAACAACCAGTTGAACCATGGGTAACTTTACTTCCCCGTGGTACAACCAATTGAACATCGCAGTTGTATCACGGGTCGGGAGCGGGTCCCCGTGGTCCAACCAGTTGGACATAATTCAACCGTTTTACCACGGGTCATAATCATAAATATCAATAAAAAGGGGTGAACCATGGGTAACTTTACTTCCCCGTGGTACAACCAGTTGGACATCGCAGTTGTACCACGGGTCAGGAGCGCTGTCATCTTCGTGTAAATTTATTACCAGAGACTGTATTCTCTTATCTTTTAAAATTGCCTTTGCTAGATCCTGATCCTGTAATTCCTCTGCATGCCTCACACATTTGACCCAGTCATCTTTAGAAACATTACCGATAGCTTCGTGTAGAAGGCTTCGTTGAGACTTTATTTTTATAATGAAAAGAAATCTTAGGAAGATTTTTTATCTAACTGTACAAAACAACTATTTATATCGCGGTGTCCGAATCGACAGTAAAAAAATATTAAAATTAAAAAGTGTCAATTCGGACACTGTGTCCGAATAAAATGTGTCCGAAACGACAGTTAGTCGTTTCTCGACTGTTTCTCTAAGCACTCGTTGTTGGCAAAATTACGCGGGAAAGAGGGGAGTCCATAAAAAAAAGAATCATGGCGATCACGAAGTTCGTCAATCGGTCGGTACCCATTATTTACCTCGAAGTACTGTACTGATCTACTATTCAGTATACATTGTTTGTCACAACATCTTTCATCATTACAGCGTATTCCCGATTGCATCCAGTATGGAGCTCAGGGTCCGCTTCGGCTATGATCCTAGATTTGACAAGCCTGGTTATTACAATGAAGCGATTGCCATCTGACCTCCGTAACCCTTACAAGAAAAACCAGACCAACTTGGAACATACTCGGGACCAACGGCTTAACGTGCCTTCCAAAGCACAGAATCATCATTCTTTTCAGACATTCAGGTGATTCAAGCCTGCAATGTCCTAACCAAACTGGTAACAATCACACAAAGTGATGCTCTCCCCGTGGGATTCGAACCCACGACCTCCGGTTTATGGTTTGGCTGAATATAGTATTCCGATATGGTATAATTTTTTGGGGGAATTCCACCTATAAAGAATTAGCTTTCAAAGCCCAAAAACGGTGCATAAGGGCTATGTTTGGACTTCAGACTATTGACAGTTGCAAGCCGCTATTTGTTAAACATAAAATTCTAACACTTCCCGCACTATATATATATGAAGTAGCTTTGTTTGTGAAATGTAATTTACACTTATTCCCAAAATTATCCGACAATGTTGTTAGAAACCGTCGTAATGGAGATAGACTCTGTGTACATCCAGCAAAAACAACTATGTTAAGTAAGAGTGTGGTTTGCATGGCACCGCAAATATTTAACAAGATTCCTCAAAACTATAAAATATTAAATACTAATAGATTCAAAGTACAATTTAGGAAATTTTTAATTGACAAATGCTATTATAATGTGTATGACTTTTTGAATGACAAACTTTAATTGACATTACTTTAACTGATATTATTGTTTATTCTCATAGATTTAGTATAGTTTATTCTTAATTTCTTATTTTACACGTCAGGACTGGCAAAACATGTTGGAACAATTAAAATTAATGACCTTCATTCATATGACTTAGTGTAATATGTATGTATCACACATGTTTAGTAAATAAAAATATCTTTATCTTTATCTTTATCCGGGTTTTAAAGCCCAATGCTCTACCCACTGTTCCACGGAGGCAGTTGTTTGTCACAACATATTTGACCCTTTCAATTACCATTGACTCAAGCTAGAATCCCGCTATCTGTATAACGAACCATTCTATATTTACCAGTATTATTTCAGTCGGGACCTACAGAATCAGGGTGATCGTGGAATTCCGATGAGCGTTAATTTTTATTAGTCACATCTGTTTTTGTGACGTCTGGCTGTGACAGGGATATGTAAACGTGCAGTAATAAAAGAAGGAAAATATTATTCTTAATTAACTATGTTATTGATATTATTATGACATATTAAAAACATACACATTATGGTAATTTTGGCAGTGTACTATCAATATTTATATAATAATAATATGAATAGCCTTCAATACGACCCTACAGCGTTTTTCCGGGATAAGAAGTCGCCTTAGTACTTTTACATGGTCTCATGGTCATGGTCTAATGGTGTGATTGATTTCATCAAAATCAATTCTGTGGTTTAGGCGTTACATACATACGGATAAAGGGCCACAGAGTTATTTACGCATTTATATTAATTATTTGGGATTATTCCCGGTCGTCCCCACTCTTTCGTCCCCACTGGGGACGAGTGGGAAAAAAAACGTTTCGTTCGTCCCCACTGGGGACGATTGGCACTTTTTTTTCCCACTCGTTCCGCTATAGACCGAGAGTCAAAAAACACATGATTTCACGGACTATTAAAATGCGTTTCTTGCGATCTATGGGCATTTTTTTTGCCCGTGGTTCGCTCAATTGAACAATCGATTTTATAATATTAAATTCTATTGCCGCTAGATCTACTGAGTGAGTAGGATCATGGGAAATATATTTTTCCTATAGTACTACTACATAAATCATATTTTAAAGAAAAAATACAACATAACTAAATAAGTAATCTTTATTAATTTTTTTTTTAAAACAGAAAACACAACTTAAAAAAAACGACGGATTGCACTCCGGGAGTGCCGGCAGAAGTGAAAACCTGAATATTAACGTTGTGCATTTTTGATATGTATTTTGGAATGGTTAGGGATTTAATTGATTGGTAGAGGTATAAAAGTACTATCATTTATATGGTAAAATACAATATTTATTTATTGCGCTATCGTACACAAACATGACAATTTATATTACATTAAAAAGTTTATCTCTCAGAATTAATGAAATCAGAAACTTTTTCAGACTTATCAGAAACTCCTTGCTGTGACACTGAAACGCCATGTAATAAATGATGATAAAATGATTGACAACCGTCAATGTCATACTTTTTTGATTGACAACTATTTATTTTCTAAACAACGAAAACAAAGTTTGGAATTTACAACTAATTGCATACTGGAATCTGTGGATAAACTTTTGAATTTGGAGCAATCGGCCAAGAAATGATTCCCTTTACAGAATCCGCAGACTCCCGAATCGTTAATAACACGAGTGGTGTTACAGTAATCAACATGTCGCTTTCGAGGATGTTCACTGGGAATTTGGGGTAACAAGCCAAAATGTGTGTGAGAACCTATGGTGAGAACGAGCCTCTTGTCGCAGGAAATCGGACAGCATTTCCAACTTCATAGGTACGACCTGATGCATGCTCCGCAGCATAGCGGATCCAAAGACTGCGGAGAAGTGGTGTTAATTTCCATAAAATACTGTTATATAATTCCGGCGAATAAAGATATTCCAAACTTTTTAAATGTTTTATTACGGCAATGAAATTTTGAATTTTGCAGGATATCAAATTAAGGTCTTTGTGGTCACTTTGTAGCATAGGAAGCATATAGGAAGCGACCGCACTGCGGCTATAATAGTAGAAGAGGTCACACTTGACAGTTCATTCATGCAAAGAAAAATATACCTTACGCTAAAGGAATAAAACTCAAGAAAACAACATCAGTTCTTATTAATACAATTATTTACTCTACTCCTGATGTACATAAGAAGCACTTTTCTTTGCATTTAATATATGAGCTGTCAAATTGAACAAAAAACCATTATTGTCTATAGACCGACAAATTATCTGTTCCGGTGGCGGCGTCGCTACTGTCTATTTAAAACTGTCATTAAATATCGTTTTTGCATTGCATTTCACGTAGTTCCAATTTTGGCCACCGGAACAGATAAGTTTGTAGAAAACACGTGTCCGGACTTCAAATTTTATATGGATTTTCGATCAGGTCACGTGACACATAAATCCTGTCGCGAGTTTAACATTTTTTCCCCATACAAAAAAAGTGCACAACGCCGCTAAAGAAGTTTTCACTTCAAAAAATTCTTCTAAGTAATTACATTATCTCACCAAAAACATTTTAATGTACAATGTTGCCAAGACAAGCCACCTATTTTGACGAAGGTGTATAGTTTGTAAAGTTAGGCCTTGAATAGTTAGGGCGTGTTGAGTTAGAAGCTTGGCTCTACATGAGATCTGATAACTTTTTCACTAAGTCCACTAAAATCCATTGCAAAGATTTTTATTTCTTTAACGGAGATAGGTGTCTTTAAAATAGGTTTTAGGAAATTTTGGAAAACAAATAAATGTCGGGAAAACAAATGAACGTCGGGGAAACGAGTGAATGTCGGGAGAACAAATTAACGCCAGGAAAACAAGTGAAGGTAGGCAAGCAGGGTCCGGCCGTTATGCCCCCATTCGGGGTCTTTGTCGTTTGACCCCGGTCCCGAATACACCGCGTTGTCATAAGTAGTCCTTATTTCAACCGCATAAAGACTATGACAGCGCGGTGTATTCAGGGACCGGGGTCAAACGACGACACCCCCCCCCCATTCCGGGTTACCCCGGCCGGTATGCCCCCACATTTAAAGAAAATTTGTTTCAGTTTGCCGTTAAACCGTGGGGGCGGGGGCAACCCGGAATGGGGGCATAACGGCCGGACCCTGCTTGCCTACCTTCACTTGTTTTCCTGGCGTTAATTTGTTCTCCCGACATTCACTCGTTTCCCCGACGTTCATTTGTTTTCCCGACATTTATTTGTTTTCCAGAATTTGAGTTCCATCATGGTACACTACTATAATCAAGGAATCTATTATTTGACTCTCGGTCTAAGCGGAACGAGTGGGAAATAAAAAGTTACAATTTTTTCCCGACGTTCATTTGTTTTCCCGAAATTTATTTGTTTTCCAGAATTTGAGTTCCATCATGGTACACTACTATAATCAAGGAATCTATTATTTGACTCTCGGTCTAAGCGGAACGAGTGGGAAATAAAAAGTTACAATTTTTTCCCACTCGTCCCCAGTGGGGACGAAGGAGTGGGGACGACCGGGAATAAACGATTATTTGTATGGATTCTGTTGTTTTTAATCAAACTATCTATCATGTTTACTGCTACGAGTATCTGAGATTGGTTTGCATATAATTATGTAGATATTATTTATATGAAAATCACTGATTATACTTATATACCCACTAGGTACTTAAGGGCAATAATTAAATACCGTAGTCACATAGGTTCTATATAGTTTATCTGTCAGATATCGATAATGCTGTCTTCATCGAAATTGATAAAAGAGACAGCATCTTAATTCATTTGTTAAATCATAAGAGAAGGTTATTTTGGATGCCCTGTAATGGTATTCTAGATTATTCCCGTTTGTCCCACCAAGTTTTGTCTCATCTATTTTGAACCTGATCGAGTTTCTGAAGAATGTCGAATTCATTAAAATGAAGATAAACGAGCAACTAGAAGCAAGCAGAAATAAACACCATCATAAATCAAAACAGATCATAATGCAACACAATTAGACGCTGAAATTAATGGTGCATAATAATTTACAACAGAATATTACACACTGCCCACCAACGGGCGGTGGGCCGTAAAACTCTCGTAAAGATGTCATTATGTCTTCATGTTCGATTTCAATGACTTTTGGTAAGGATTAATACACTTTTCTCATGCTTTTCTCTCTCGTTGTCCTAGTAATTTGGGTTTATTCCGGAAAATCGGAAATCTTTAATCGTTTTATTAGATCTTTAAGTAATCATGTCAACTGGCCCCCACTGATGGACAATGGGATGAAATGAGTTGCTCTGTCGCTAAGGCTGACCCCACATTTGGCGGGCCCTGGCTCCCGACGTGTTCGCCGCGTGCACGCTGGCTTGTATGCTCCCTCTATTTCCAGTTTCCCCTGAATGCTTTCCTCCGGACGGGGGAAACGGGGAAAAAATTTTACCGATTCACTGTTTATATCGTCATCAGTTGGAGCACGGGACCTTATAAGTCCCCGTGCTTTATCCAGGTGGTGTTGGAGAGCCTAGGTGAAGCACGATTTGACTCGATTTTTTTTGTCGCATCCTCCCCCGAATTCATAATTGCGATTTTCCCTGAAATATTATTTATTTGCTCCCATGAGAAAGAACCTTAGTTCCGCGGGGGAGTTTAAAGTTTAATTCAGTGTTAGAGGGTGATTCTGGGAAAATCCCAGAACCTCAACACTTCACTGAAGGGACATTATATTTACTTCCTTTTTGTGGGCTTAAAATTTTATCTGTACGATTGACTAATGAAAACTATAGATAGATTTAATAAAAATTTATTGCAACTATTACAAAGTTTCACCAATTTGACTTAAAGGTACATCAAAGATCCCTAACCAAACATTGCATTTGCGACTAGACACTGATAGTGCAACTCTTAACACAAAAGCAGCATTTGATTCTTAATCTTCAGCAGACAGTATGACGGAACTTGGTGACGTAGGAGACTTATCTAGTACAGAAGAGAACACACAGGATGACGGCACTTGATGATGTTGAAGACTTATCCAGAACAGAAGAGAATGCACAGACCGATCTGGAATACTATGTAGATGAGGCCGAGTCCGAGATAGCAGAGCAGAGGAATGCACCTGCTACAGCAGAAAGCGGTGTACACGACGGTAGTTAAGAACGCTTGTCGCCAAGAGAACAACTTTTCTGGCCGGAGACCAGTGCAGATGTCGTAATCCTTGTACCCTGCAAAAATACCACAGTTTAACGTCTGTTTTCCAGCAAAAACGCAAGCCCAGTACTAAAATCACCTTTAGGTAGAGACTGAATATGAAGGATGTTGATGATAAGTTTCATAAAAAGTCGATCAAAAATATTACCAAACGAATTCAATTTTCAATTACATAGAAGTACGATACGTATTTTGTTGCCTAGTTAGACTTGATTTGCAAGAATAAGATATTAAAAATAAGATGACGCTGCTGGGATAATCTTTCAGTACCTCCTAGACCCTAACCTATTTTAATCAAAGAATGAGAGCATAATTATTCTAAGGAGCATAAGCAATTCAAATATATTTGACTTACTGGCCATTCTGGTAATCTGCTACTTTATTCAAGCTAGAAAAAAATGTCCTCTGGCGACAACCCTTTCAATATTCTTTGATCTTGTTTTAACACATATTTTTGGTGGTAGATATTGATTTATTTTAGATTTTAGCACATTGATGGAACGACAAACATTTATTTTATATTTTTTGGAATGACTGATGCTGATGGAACGAAGATTTTGTTTTAATTTAAGAAATCATGTTTTGAAAGGAGGTTGCATTAAAATAAGAGTATTGAGGTTTTAATTTCTCGTAATATCTTCTTACATTTTATTTCAGCATATTACCTACTTTAAGAGCAAAACGCCTTATATGTATTTTTATGAGAGATCAAGGCAAACAAGGAAGTTAAGTGTGACACGTACTGATGTTAAGTGATTACTACCGGGCGGAAAAATCATATACACCTGTGACTAGGGTCACAGATACGTTAACCGCCTTTGAGAAAATAAAATAAAGGTGTGGTAGCAAGAATGGCAAGAGGGTCTATGGAAAATGGTGATGTGGTAGAAGGGTAAATAGGGGTTATCCCTTGGGCACTTTTACTCACCTCATCATTTCAGCCGAAAGACATCCACTGCTGGACATAGGCCTCCCCTAAGGATCTCCAAACCATCGCCATCAGCCATGCGCCATCCGAATCCAGTGGATTCCGGCGACCTTTATAATATCATCGGTCCACATTATGGGAGGCCTACCACGGCTGCGTTTCCCAGTACGTGGCCACCACTCAAAGACCTTTCCGCCCCATAGCAAGCTTACTCACCTATCGAAGTGCAACAGCAAAGCGACCTGGGTAGTTTGAGTACTTATACTCAAACTACTCAGGTCTCAACCGGTGAAATAATTACTTCATCTTCTTTTACTATAGATTCAGAAAAGACGAAACATTTAATATTTAATATGTAAACTCCAAATTAAAAATATCCATATCCTTGATTCCTGTTGGCATAGAAGAAAAATAAATTTATAGCCCATTTCGAGTCCTAAATGTCGTAAAAGTCGTCGTTTCGTCGAGACAGCGAGAATGCAAAACACGCTTTAACGTTCCCGAATAGTGGAGGAAAAACCTCCAAGTGTTGTTCGTGGGTTTATTTATTTAAGGCAGAAGTACAAAAGATATCTTGTCCTTTCTTGCGCCGGAGTCTGACGTATACGGAAGCACGACTAACCTCTTTTGTGGCATAATCACCCACATCAGTATCTCCGAAGGAGGACTGCATTAGCTTCAGAGCGTCACATGGTGTGGAATGCCAATAATAGCCCTCTAAGTCTTTGGATAAGCAGATCCGAATAGGTCCAATCGCTTTCCAGCCATTGAGAGAAGAGCAACGCAATCTGGTTAATTCATTACCTACTTTTAGATCTATCTAAATATTTTCAAGAATGTACCATAATTATGGAGAATAATTATTTATAGAAAGAACTTGTTTTAAACATGTCATCCTACTAATATTATAAACGCGAAAGTTTGTAGGTATGGATGGATAGATGTTTGTTATATATAATAACACATAGGCTACAATTTATAAAGATTCCTGCGGGATAACGTCCTATAGTTCACGCGGGCGGAAGGCTAGTGCCACATGAAATCGCTTAATCTTACACAATTTCGTAACGAAATTGTTCAATATTAAGTTAAGCTCATAGCTGTCGTCGTAAGTTAGAAGAAACCAACAGTTTAGCGCTAGCAACGCCTACAAAGTTTTGGACCAGTCGTTGTGACGCCTCCACAGCCTCCATCCATCATAGCCACTTTGCTGACAAATATTTTGCAAACTTTTTCTTCAGTTGATGGATTTAGTCGTGATCATTGTTATACGTCAGTAATATAACCTGGTGATAGATCGGGAATGTTTTTAGACCAAAAATATGAGTAACTTAGCCTGACGTCAAAGTCATAAGTATTTTTACTTCCTTAACAATATTATAAGCGTGGCTATTTGACTTCATTAGCTAGTACATTTAGGTACCTATCCGTTAGAAAAGTGTGATAAAAGGTTAACTCATTGTTGGGGCCGGTTACGATTGACATATACCTACCTATATTTACTCAGCCGCTTGATATTAGCACGCCTTGGAGGGCTAAGAAGATGGATAGCCTCACATCTTCAGGCAAATTTCGACAGTATATTCTCGAGAGGTGCGCTAACCCCATTTTATTTTACGCAACATAAGATTAAATAAATGATGATACGTTGTCGATTCAAAGTAGAGTTGTATCTCTTCTTTTTATGCAGTCAATGAAATAACAAAAGCTATTTAATACATCCCTACTCGTATTATTAACCTAAGTCAAATCCAGTAAAATATAAATATTTTTATTAATCAAAGTTGTTATTACTGCTTTCCATATTTATTACTCTAAACAAAAAAAAAAATAATGTAGGTAATTCAAAGAAAAATTCTCGAAATGCAGTTGTAAATTCCCTCAGTATATAAATGTTCCTACATCTTGTATACCACTCTTGCGTAAAGCTAGTAGTACGCGAAGACACTTAAGTTTAATTTTTAAACAGAAAGATCTAACGGCGTCCGCACATAAAATATGTACTATTCGTGGCACGCATAAATTAATCCTCAACTTCATAACATTAATTTATTCCGCGAACAAACCCAAATGCGGGTGAAATAATAAATAAGGGAATGAATCAAAATACTTGCTCTTTCGTATGTACATTGTACGTGTATATTATTATGTATGACACATTGGAACGTGGTGTGTGTAAATCATAAACGTAATATAGATAATATTAATTCCATGGGTAAATCATAAACGTAATACATAGATAATATAAATTCCATGGTGTAAATAGTGTCGTAATGTCAGGACCACAGAACAAGAAAATTTTCTTTTCTATGGTCAGGACCGAGACGAATTTTTGAAAAGTATAACTTGTGGGATGTGCGATCCTGTACTCTCACAAACCAGACGAAACACAATATATATGTGAGAGGGTGGTCCTTCCTTGGACGAGCCGGCCCATTCGTACTATAAAACAGCATGGCTCTACCACTACTAATGTTACTTATACGTTCTCTATGATCTTTATAACTTGGCTTACCATTACCCCGTTCTCGCGACCGGACGAGAAACGACGAGAGTCCAGTATTCATACATTTGTATTTATTCCGGGTTTACCACAAACCGCCTCGCAATCATCCAGCCTGAGAGATAATATAAATATTTAGTCAGACATCGTAATTGTGTACTATATTATGAGCGATTCTTTAGAAAACTCATGAATATTTATAAAAGAGAACTGTTTTAAACACGTTATTTTATGGACAGGCACGTCTGTTGCAGAAATGTTGATCGCGTGTTGAAATGTTTTAACAGTTGTTAAAATGCGGGGTTTCTTGTTTTTTTTTATTTTATTTTATCTTTTAAGTCGACTTTAGAAAAAGGAGGATCTGGTAGATTGAAAAAGATAACAAATTCAAAGTAACTCTCGAATCATCATCCTCCTCTTTTCAAGGTCAGTTAAAAAGTCTAAACAAAGCTCCCGTAGAAATGAAACCCAAGATCGTGAGATCCTGGATGGGTAAACTACTAGCTTAACAGCCAACGCACTAGCCAACTGGACCCAGGAAAAACCAGGAAGACCAACCACACCGAAGGCGGAAATCGAAAAAGGTTCTAGGACCCGAGCGGCGTACCAACTGTTCCAGGAAGCAAAACGCTGCAAGAAGTAGTGTTTAGTTAAATCTATTTCAATTCAAACATGAGTTGAAAATGTTTACACATAAAATTTTATGGACTTGTCTGACGTTTTACGAGAAACGTGGGAATCACTACGAGTATTTGTATAAATGTTAAATGTTTTTATTCCTGGATAGTTTCTTAACCTCGGTTTGAGATTTGTTTACCTAGTTGATAGTGTTACTTCGTAAGTATTTTTAATCAATATTTTTAAATTTTTATATAAGTTCAGACGCAGCTTGTAATCCGCGGTTGGTCAAGTAGTCTTATAGTTAAAAACATAGAAACGCTTGGAAAAAGATTAATTTTTTGGAGACTATTCAAACAGCACAGCGCCCTTCCTCTCGAAACTAAGCATATAGCTTGTACAGTACAGTACATGCTACGGGTGTCAAACAACGATTAAATCTATACTAATATTATATAGAGAAAAGATTTTTATACTAAACTGATGGAAAATCTTTCACTGTTGGAAAGCTACACTATCCATGGGTGACATAGGGGACATACTTTTGATCCTGGATATACATACATATATGTGGGGGAAGGGGAGACAATTAAAAAAAATACGCGTGGGTGAAACCGCCTAGGCGACCGCTAGTATTATTATATAATAATATACTTTTGTTTTGTTAATACGTACTTACATTATTAACAGACAATCCCCACAATCGGTCGTCCTATACTAAACAAGAGACAGAAACTCTATATAGTATTTACTCTGGTATAAACCTTTGCGAGGAATAAAAGAGCCAAAACGCAACATTAAATCTTTTTAATCCAACTACTTTACATGAAAAACCTGCCAAGAAAAAATACCGCAGAATACAAAACAAATGCACCAACATTTATCTTAATGAAAAATATCGTGAGGGAGAGAGAATATTTCGGAATTAATTATTTAATTGAGCTTCACTTAAATTTTATTCATTCATGTGTTTGTCTGTCACGGCCAATTTAATCTTATTGTACTGACTCGATAAAGTTTTATCATCTTTTTTAAACCGGATCAAAATCGTCTTTGTTGTCAGCTACAATTATTCTTCTCCAACTAATTTGTTGTTGTAGTTAGTCAAATACTAGTTCTATGATCGGTGCAGTCAATCCTTTTCCATAAAGAGTCAAAGGAACATCACCAAATCAGTCAACAACGACCCAAGGCGGGAATGGAACCTACTACCTTCGGGTTTTATACCCGACCGGCTTAGCCACTGTTCCACGGAGGTGGTCAAAATTTTAAACAATATTGCAATCATTACCGCTCCGTTTTCAGTGTATTTTACACAGTTAACTAAATCGAATCTATCAAATGAGCGTCTATCTATTCGATTAAGGCGTCTCATTTGGAAGTCTAGTAGCGAAATCAGCCTAATAAAGAAGGCAATAATTCACTAATCACGTCTCGTCTCGTCATCCGAAGCCCTTTCTTACCCTATTACAGATTCAAAGAGGGTCTGAGTAATTATCCAATGTTAAGACCGATAGAAATATCGTATTCCACTGGGTAAATCTGAGGGGATTTACTGGTTCATTTGTTTATTATCTGCACTATTAACGATATTTTCGATGGAATGAGTAATAGAAGTAATCTGACAGACTATAACTTGTTATTTCTATTGTTATACGTAACATACATGAACATAACGTTAACGTTCAAATGATTGAATTTAGAAAACGTCTGTGAGTTATTTAGAAATTCTAGACACGAATACTGTAAACAAGGAAAGAATTATTTAAGCAAGTTCAGTCTGGAAGAAATATGTATTGTCTGAACCGGGAGTTGTAATATTATGAGATTTAATATCCGACGTATACAAAAACAAAATTGACTATAAAAATATTAAAATTTTAAACGCGTCAGGCAATTTTAGTTCGTCAGAAATTCGTTCGTACAATTGGATCAAGCCTGCACAGTCGAGTGGCAGTATAGCCATAATCCTGTATTATCTACTTAGTACTAAAACTATTGTTATATGTTAAAACAAATAACTATCGACAGACAGACAGGTAGAGTCACTCTGTGACATTGAAATTGAAACTCATTATCAATAAAGAATCCTTTGACTTTGATTTTAATTCAATTGGGATGATGAATCGGACAGATGTCAGTCGCTCCAATCAGCCTATTAATGTCCCACGAGATTCACTGGAGGGTAGGCGATGGGTCCACGCGTCTTTTAGTTTTAAATCTTTTTATTTGTGATCTAGTGCAGTTTGGTGTTGAAAAGTGGTGTGATTTTCATTCAGTAAAGTGTAACGAAGTGTCATAAATAAGAAAATTGAAACAAATTGACTGAATGGACGGGTATTGCGTGTAGTGTGTCTCATCGGTAGATGAGACGCTCTTACCGCAATGGCGTCCATTCCCCCGTGACCTTGAGAGTATCCTCCAGTGTTTCCATGAAGCGTTAAAACATCTTAACACCAATGTTTTAACGCAAGGAGAAACTCCCAATCATCACTTGACATTGGCAGAATCACCGCGCCACAAAGAGGCGCGGGATAGAGTCCATTTAAAAAAAAAAAAAAATTAATGTCCCACTGCAGGGCAAAGGCCTCTATCCTTGAAATCAAGTTATCGCTACAATGATGGGTATTGGTATGTAACAATTAGACATGGCAATTTCTAGATCAAGGTTCAAGCGTACCCTAGATTACTAGATCGGGAAAAACGCTCGGAAAAACATCAAGAAGTAAATCATATTTGATGTTTTCATGGTACATTAAGCTAACATGATCTAAGATACCAATTTTATTAAACCCTAGGTCATGATGCTGACTTGATCGGAAAAAACTAAAAAAAAGAATTCTTTGTCGGGGATTAATTAATGAAGCACATTTTATATTTCTCATTCCATTTACGAGTTAAGATTTATTTGCAATTGGCGGCTCTTTCATAAAGCTGTTTCATGAAAGTGACCACTGGGAAAGTATGTGTTATACGTCACCACTGGCAACAATCGGAATTATTTGTCCCATTCATCCCCAGTGGTGACAAAGCCAGTGGTGATGACTGGGAATAGACGACTTTAACAGCTGTTCGTTAATTTTACCCATTACCTAAGCTAAATATTGCAGAACCTGGAGATCCAAAAGCTAAGGGAAGCAAGGTAATCGGCTAACTCAAATTGGTTGTTAAATAATTCACGACTGCTCAGCGATCAGAGTAATTTTCTATGGTAGCTTATACCCGTCTTCCTAGGGCTTTGCTCTTCTGGGTTACTTAATGTTTTATTATATTGCATAATTGATTTTTTCAAATATCTCCCCCTTCTCCCCATTTCCGGGATAAAAAGCTCCCTATGCCACCTATGGATAGTGTAGCTTTCCAAAAGTGAAAGAATTTTTCAAATCGGTACAGTTTCGGAGCCTATTCAATACAAAAAAACAATCAAATCTTACCTCTTTATAATATTAGCATAGATTAGTGTAGATTTCGAGGAAATTATTTAAAAACTAGCCTTCCGCCCGCGGTTTCACCCGCGCGTAATCTCTTTTTTCAAATATCCCTCCTTCCCCCCACATTTTCAGGATCAAAAGTACCCTATGTTCACCGGGGATAGTGTAGCTTTCCAACAGTGAAAGAATTATTCAAATCGGTTCAGTAGTTTCAAAATTTATATTCCCGCGGAAATGAGACGTTTCCCGTAGGAATTTTATAGCCTATGTCATATTCCGGGTTATAAACTATACGTGTGCCAAATTTCATATAAATCCGTTCAGCCGTTTAGGCGTGATTGAGTAACAAACATCCAAACATCTAAACATCCAAACATCCAAACATCTAAACATTTAAACATCTAAACATCCAAACATCCAAACATCCAGACTTTCGCATTTATAATATTAGTAGGATAAATGTTATAGGGGGTCACATACTTTTTTATCGGAGGAAAATGCACTTACTCGCCATAGCCGCAGGCTAGCAACGCCTGCGACCATACTAAAGACGTTTGACCCACTAAACTCCCCCGGTTTCCTCTTAAAACCCGAATCTCCTCGACAACAACGCCATCTGGTGGCCTATATTAAATGTAAGGTGAGAATTAGTACTAGAATAGAAGTTGGATAACAATTATGATGCCCCTTTTGTCTATAATAAAAACAAAGAGCATCAACGTTATTTGACAGATAAATTATCACGAACTTATCTGACATCGATGAAGACGATTTAACTGGCGCTAGTCTAAACATTTTGTACATTGCATACCTACAACAGCTCTTGGGTTTTCCCAAACTTTTGGCGCGACTTTCGCGACTACATACATTAAACTGTTAGCTTCAAATCAGTAGACAGACATGTTTGCTTACATAATCGAAATAGCCTATAAAAAGATACTTCAGCATTTTTTTGTTTTCTTTATTACCTCTAGACTATGTTTAAAACTGTTTAGTGTTTCGCTCCTTTGGAAACCTGGATTCAATTATTAAAACAGTAAAGTAATTCGTAAGATATTCCTTTTTGATAAATTACAAAACTAAGGAAAACTAGTTATTCCGAAGCCTTTCAGAGCGTTACTTTTATCTTAATTTAATAAAAAATTGCTCTCAACTCCAATTAAAAATTAATTTTCACTTCAATTTATAACTTCAGCGCAGACAGCAGGTTCTTTATAACTTAAATTTCTTTTTAATGCGTAGTTATTAAAGAGTTGCAAAACAATGGCCAGTAAGTTTTGTTTGAAAGAGTAAGTAAATTGAATATAATTCAGGTGTATAATAAATAATATTATATAGCTCGACCAATAAAATAAAAAAAAAAACGTACGAAGTAATTTCTTCAAGTGGCAACAATCAAATAAAAAAACAATAAGATATCATTCATTATCATTATTATTCTGTCAAAGTGTGATGTCAATTGTCAACCGTGCCTTGTTTCTATTGGATATTGTAAGTTATTTGTGAGTATAACCATAGCAACCAAGTGTTGCTATAACCATAGCTAATGTGGCTCCTCCAGAGCAGGTTTTCTATCTTCCTGCTCAGGCTGTACACAATTTTGTAGTCAATAGCCACAAGGCTGGCACCGGCTCGTCCCAATCGGGTGTGAAGGAGAAACCGGGGGAGTTTAGTGGGTAGTGGACGCTTTAATCTCGAGTCCGGAGTCCCACACACGGCCGTAGGTCTAACTAGCCTGCGGTTATGGTGCATAAACGCATTCTCCTCTGAAAAAAAAAGTGTTTTTAAGTGAGTAGCTATACCGGCGACTTTCCGCGCGTCAATTTAGGATTAATCAAGATAATTTGTTACGAGTTCAATGACAGTGCTTAAGCGTTCATCGTGAGTCGCACGTGCTAAGAATTTTTAAACAGTCTTAATATTCAAACCGTAATAACTTCGTTTAGTCACTTACTTTAGTATTTTCCTTGCAATTTTTTCATATTTTCTCACAGCTTAAACCTTCCCTGGACTTCCACGAATATTTTAAGACTAAAATTAGTCGGTTCAGTCGTTCTGGAGTTTTAGCGAGACTAACGAACAGCAATTCATTTTTATTTATTTGACATTTTTGCAAGCGCTCATTAACACAAAAAAACGCTATAATTTGTCCATGTTCACCGTGCAAGAGACACGAGTGTACCCGCACTCAGCGTTACGTTGTTCATTTATTACGAGAGTACGTGAGGCAGGTCGGAATCCTTCTGATCATCGCGGCTGAGTGTTGTTGGATTTCTGGGGGGAAATATTACGGCGAACGTGCGCTGTATTAAACTAGTGGGGTGTATAAACCGTTTTGGAAACGTACGGGGTTGAATTTGACGCAGAATCCCTTGTTAACCCTTAGTCGTTTGACCGCGTCTGTTACAAAACTTACAAAGGTTCTCAGGGGCTGTTGATTCGATTTCCGCTTTTTGATAAAATATTTTCTAAGACGCGCTTTTTATTTTTAGTCACCACTGGAACGTTTCTTGTTTCCGCTAGTCTGTACGTAACTTACTCAAAGTCGGTACCGTAAAAGTGTAACAATCTTAGACAAACGGACAAACAGAGCTAGTTTCGCATTTATACCATTAGTCAGTGTATGAATAGCGCAGGCAGGCAGAACGCGGGCTTGTGATCATAACAGATATTTGACAGTAATGATGTTATTTTATTTTAAGATGATTTGATTATATCAGAAATCGATTATAATTACCAAGAAAGAGTACAAGATTTTACGTCAATTGATGTTGAAATGAAAGTTTCGTGTTATTTTAAAATCTTAACATGACACGAGGAGACAGCCGTTCTGATGTGGATGTAACATTTATGTTTTCAAAGCGCTGCTGTCGTAATAGGTGAAATTCTATTTTAACACTTGTCACAGTAAACAAACATGACTAAAGCAACATAATATGAAGAAGATTCATAAACATAAACAAATCCAGATACAAAATTTCCGTATACCAATAAACAGATAGGTACTCTACAATTTAAAAAATGCTAACGAAAATTAGAACTTAGTGATGGGTACACTTTGATTTATAACAAGCTCTGATAATACATTTTTGTGTATGAATGAAATTCGTAACTTTTTAATATTAAATATTATTTGCAAGGAAGTTCCGCGAATTATCGAACAAATTTTTTTGGCCGTAGGCATAGCGCCACCTTCGTTGGTATATTATGAAAGTCCCTTTCCTCTTAATACTGAATTTCTCTTTTAACTTTATGTTAAAGGCTATAATATTATTTGTTATTCAATAAGGTCAGCTATGGGCTTGTTTTTATTTACAATTTTTCAAAGCCTACTAGCGGTTTCGTGCCTTTGTTGTCCCGTGAGTCGCCAACGTGTTGCGGCGACGTTAAAATGTTGCTTTAAGGCAGCAATAACACCTGTGAAATGGTAGCTCTCTTATGTTGAAAACTTTGTGTTCCACCAGAATTGGTGAAACGGAACGCTTCCACAAACATTATTATCTCGCCTATACATATGTCCCTTGTATTACAGTTTTACGATCTGGAATTGTTGTTTACACAATCCCATTAAATTTTTTTGAAATATACAAACAGTAGTAACTGTAGAAAAAACTTAATTAGTAAGTAAACAAAGTATACATACGTAGAACAGAAGAGTAGTGATTAAAAGCGTTGCTTCACATGGGTGATGTTTATGCCTGGCTCGAATTTTCTATATTATTAAGTGTTGTTAATAAAATTATGTGTAAATGAAATCTTCGCAGTCAAACAGCTGTGTAGCCATGATCCAATTGGTCTAGGGTTATGGAGGTCAGATAGCAGTTGCTCTAATGTAATAAATGAACATGTGAAGTCCTGGACCATGGTATAAGCGTACCCTAACTAGATCGGGACTAAGGGCCGGTATTTCAATGTAACCTTATCTTATTGCTTAAGTTAAGTATAACATTTAAAATAAGTATTACTTTTGACAGGTAAAAGTGTATGACTTTAGTGCCGCTTAACTTTAATCCTATAATGAAATACACTTAAGTCATACTTATTATCAATCCCGGATTAAGATCAAGATAAGTATAATATTGAAATACCGGCCCTAACACTCGAAGATAGAAGATTCGTACTTGTGAAAGTGCGAGACTTCTCGTGTGCCGCCACATATATTATTTAGAGTCACGTGCAATAAAATGTATGCACATGAGTTCTATAAAATTCATATTTGAATTATTATTAGTCTGTATACATTTAAATGCTCGTGACTGTACGTCAACGATAAAATTCGTTGCTGTACGTATGTACGCATGTGCTTAGCTTAGCGTAATATCTCTTCCACGCTGTGATCCTACTATAATAAGGTCTATCTCATCATCCAACTAGGCACGATGATAGTGCATTGTTATTAATATTAATACGAACACATCGCACACCCGGTAAAAAACTGTCATAACACAAAAACAGGCAAATCTCACCCCTTGCAGTAAAATATTATTTTACTGCAAAAAGTGAGATTATAAAAATATTATTTTACTGAAAAAAGTGAGACCAACCTTGCCTCTACGTTATGAAAGGTTTTTAGCGGGTGTGCGATTATGTCGTCAATTATTATTAAGTAACAAAATGACTCTACCAGATTTGCCTGTTTTTATGTTATGACAGTTTTTTACCGGGTGTGCGACATCTCCATTGAAGCGTTGTCTCGGATATAGGTCAGTGGGCCGTACCCTTAGTATTTTGAGTTGCATTCCGCTGTCCCAGTTATTACGGGAACCGCGTGGAGTGAAATGCTTGAGAAAACGATACGAAGCAATACGCATTGGTTTTAGAAATAACTTTTACTCGACATTTCTTGAAAGACACGATATTGCGTCTGGTAGGTTGAAAGAGGTTCTTTTCTACGATTTACAAGCTAGGTCCTTCAACATATTAACTGAGAAAGAGTTTAAAATAAAAATAATACTTGAAAAATTATTTACACTGCGCAAACTTGTCCCAAACAAACTAGGCATATCGTGATGAATAGGTAATGAGTGCCAGAACACAGATAAAAACGAGGACTTTTTATGTAGACGTATAAATAGAAATATCCAGACCATTATAAAAAGACATATTATTATGTACACAATCTGTAGTCTGTATGGGAAAGCCCGTGACTTCTTGGATCATATCCGACTCCTTAACCATTACAGCTATGGTTGTGTTCCGGCAACCAGTACACTGAAATTAAAGGCTCGAAGATCAGATGAGCCTAAAGTCTGGCAGCACATTGAGCGACGCTTCCTGATGAAGCGTCCCTCAATGGAACAGGCCGCAGTAACCGCTGACCATCAGGTGGGCTGCGTGCCTGTATGGCAACTGATGTGGTATAAAAAAATACACAAAATTGTCCTTCAAACAACGGGTAATTGATACGCTTTATTTTTGTCTCAGGTCCAAAAGAATCACAAGAACAGAGCAGGTACAACTACAATCTATCAGAAGTGCGAAGAGAGGCAGCCAGCAGACTGCAACAGATGATTGTTACAGAGAGGGTTCATTTAACTGTAAGTATCTCGTATTCTTGTTATTGTAGAAAGTATTTCGTATTTTTCTTTTGTGAGCCTGGCAATGGAAACGTAGTATAAGCCTCGTAATGATGCTTTCGCCAAGAAAAAATTATTTATCCTTATTGTGTGTAAAAATTTGATGCAGAGATGGTAAAATACTCTAGAGTTCGAGGTTCCGGCTGCTTGAAATATCCTTTATGATCATCCTAGTATGGCATGGTTTCAGTCAACACTTATGTACTAACTGGGAAATCGAAATGTTACCGTGATGTAACGAACTAGTGGTGCCATCTATTGAACTAAAGTTGAACTAGTTTGGCTCTTGCTTTTGTCATGACTGTTATGCTTGTTACAGTTCGAACGAAAGTGCATTTAAAATGTATTGTATCTTATAATCCTAGGAAATAAACTGAAAATGTAAAGAAATAAGAAAAACAAAATGCAAATGTGCTACTGTATTTTAAAATTGTTGTAGGTTCTTTACTAACACAGTCACGTCCGATAAAATATTTTGCACTCGAGAGGTTCTATGATAATGGGAATGTGTATATTTCAATGATTTTGTAAATATTATGTATATCATTGCTCGCATATAAAAAATAAGCATCTGGATTTATTGTTATGAGTTTTTGAGGACGAAACATCGTTCTTTAGCATTTTGTACGGAATAAAGTTTCAGGCTTCTTTATGTAATAAAAATGTATGAAATTTTAAAAGGCATACTTTCTAATGGTGTTCCCTTAAACTTGAAATGAAAGGCTCGATGAGTATAGAAGCAATTCAATTAAGAAATAAGCTACAATAAGATGCTTACCAGCTGGTGCGTTGCGAGACTGTCATTCAACTGAAGTGACATAAAGTATTAACCATTTTAATATCCTTCTATAAGGCAATGGCTTAATCACCATGCTTGTCAAATGCGGATTGGTGATCACAAACTCGAGCTGTGTTTTAAAATAAACTGCCATAAACGTTGCTCGGGAATTTAACCCAGGACACCGAAATTATGACCTGGTGCCTTAACCATTAGATCAACGAGGCATTATGACATAAAAGAGGAAAAAACTAAAATAACACATTGCGAAATAAGATCGCGTAAATAATATGGCTACTAAGCACCCTAGTTTGTTACATCTATTTTTGTCGAAGGAAGCCCTTCTGACATGTCAACATGATGAATGACTTTCTGTGTACATTGTGGCTCGTTTGTAATGCGAAAGGTTAAGAGCTCTTTCACATTATCCGATCTGATATAGGTATCGGACACAGTGCGCCGAGATCCGATATCGTTTGATACATTCCCGATAAAATCACTCCGGCACTCACAAACCAGACGAAACACATTAGTAGTCACTATTATTTCACGCTATTGTTACCCGTTGTCCTAGGTAGGCGACGCGACGCGACGCGACGCAATGCGACGAATGCGACGAATACGTCACGCGACGTGTGTCCTATGTCCGTGCGCGACAAACGCGGCAGTAGTGTTTTAACCATGGGCAAATATACTGCGTTATTACTAGAAAATTCATATTTTAAATACTTATCCCTACAGAAAATTCGGAAACATAGAAGAAAGATAACAAATATTATATATTTAGAGCGAAATAAATTTGGAGAATTTCATCATTTATATTCGAAACTAAGAAATAATCCACGTTTGTTTAAAGAGTATTATGGTTTATTACCAAGCACTTTCAATTATATTGTTGCAGCTATTAAACCTACTATTTAACTATCTATAACCAATTTTCAAAAGTGTATTCATACTCCTTCCCAAAAATCCCTTTGCAAATGTCAAGTCGTCGCGCGTCGTCGCGTCTTGTCGCGCAAAAAACAAGTCCGCATTTCGTCGCGTGTCGTCGCGCAGTGACTAACGCGACCGTAGGCCACTATCATACACCACGACTATTTGACATTTACGCGTCGCGTCGCGTTGTCGCGTTTGTCGTTCACCTAGGACAACGGGTTAAGGGGGTGGAGTACCACCCCCTCACATAACACCAGCTCGTCCGGGGAAGTATCCCCTCTCAATTTTTCTTAAATATTTCAAGCATGAATATTGCAAACCCGCTGTTGAGTTACCATAACTTCCATTACTTTCATGATTTTTGAATTCCTTCGATTATTATTTGTTTATGCATCTAACAAACAAAATCAAGAAACAAGACACACGTAGGGACAATGTGACGACATTATTTTAAACTATCCGGTTCAGATGCTATTAGGATAATACAAAGGTATTTTCGCTCCATTCGACTTTTGGAAAAAGACGTCAACTGTGCTTGTCCGTAGCGTTAGCAACGCAAAATAATATCTGTGTATGTCTATAAGTATAAGTCATCACGCAGTTGACGTAATTTTTTGCTCAATCCCAAAAGATAATTATCCTTAAAGCATTTGAATCTGATTGTACAAAAAATACCGTTTGACAGCTCATAGGCGTCCGATGGTACCGCCAACTTATCGGTGTCGGATCCGATAACCAACGTGACCGTGTGAAAACGCTCTAAGGAGTAACGTGGCTTGTTGACATTTTTACTCGCGTAACAACTTAGATCTTTTCAAGCGAAGAGTGAATAGCATAATCGAGGTAATTTGGCTACATTCACATGAATATAATTGTGCATATTTTGTCTTGCTATATTCCGTAGCGGTAGAGATTTTATTCTTTACAATGTTGATCATTTGAAGAACGGTTTGGTGTGTGATGGTTGAAAGGTTGGCTATAACACTAGAGGTTGCGGGTTCGATCCCCGCACGGTACAATATGTATTGACTAGATTGAACATGTCTGTTTGTATCAGTATGATTGTTTCTATGTATTATATTAAGTATGCATTTACAAAAAAATAAGTATACACAATGTTCGTCTGTTGTTTGGCATAAGCTAAATTGCTTAATAGTTTCGGGCTAGATAGCGCCGTGTGATAATAATAATTAACTAAATTTATGATTGTTTTTGTTTCAGGACAAATCATTCGACTTATTAGGTCGAATAGAGAGCGATTTGGAGCTATATGAAGCGAACTATACAGACTATGTGAACAATGTAAAGAACAAGAAGACTTGGACATTTTGGAACTCCATGTTCTATGCTGGCACCATTTATACGACCATAGGTAAGTAGATTCATGCAACTTATACGATACGACACCGGATGATGAGCAGGTCAATTGCCACTTGGGTAGGTCAATTGCCACTTGGGTACTCTGGTTTCTATCGGTGTAAAGGAGAAATCAGAAGAGTTAAGTTAGTAGTGGGGACGAAGTGCCCTTCGGTTGGGGGCCTAAGAATACCGGCGAGGTATCCCCTGCCTTTCGTAAGAGGCGACTAAAAGGGAACTTCGAACCCGGGGCGGCGCGAAATGTGCCGCGTACAGCCCCGGCAAAAGGTTCGGAGAAGACGGCCACGCCATGGCCCGTGTGGTTCGTAATGCACCGCCAACGAATTTAAATATTTAATATCGTTGTGCACCGCACATTGGCGGCGCAGGGGCCGAAGTGAGAGTCCGACACACCGCTCGGGACGAACCTTCGGAAGTTTTACATTATCGCCCACTTAAATGTGACATCCGGGCTGTATTTCACTGCATTTACAAGTCACTAGATTCCACACTGATGACAATTTAAATCCATCTTCCAATTTGACATGAATAATTTTTTTTTCACCCGCGCTTAATTTCTTTTTTCAAATATTCCTTCCCTGCACATTTCGGGAAAAAGTACCCTGTGTCACCCGGCGATAGTGTAGCTTTCGAACAGTGAAAGAATTATTCAAATCGGTTCAGTAGTTTCGGAGCCTATTCAATACCAAACAAACAAACAATCAATATTTTCTTTCCTCTTTATAATATTATAGTATAGAAGTATAGATAATTAAAGTCAAAAGTAATGCTAAGCGAAAGTCTTAAAGTATTGCTTGTTCTTCGAATTTCAATAAATCGATAAAGAAATCCAAAGTGGAAACTTTACTTATCTTTTGTTGAAAACTTAATTTTCTTGAGCTGAACAGTTCTTTGCATCAAACTTAAAATTGTTTTGCGAAGCACATTTTCCACTCATAACAACATTATTTTCAGATTAAGTTGCCTTGTATATCTTATGCAAATGGCGGTTTGGTTTTCAGCTAGTTTTGTTTTTGTTATTCAAACAAAACATGGTTTATCAATCTTGTTTGTGCGAACCTTTTAAGGTTAGGATTAAAACTTCGATGCCTTGGTCGAGTAGTTAAAATCAAAATCAAATCAAAATATGCTTTATTCAAAATAGGCTTCAAAGATGCACTTATGAATCGTCAGAAACAAAAAATATAGTGCAGTCATCTGTTGAGACTTGAGAGGAACCGGCAAGAAACTCAACAGTTAAGTACTCTTTCCAATTGCCAATAAGGTTACAATAATTGAATACAATCTCCACTTTTATACTATTACTAAGTCATACAGTTTCGAGTGAACTATCAACCTGAAGGATCTGTGAGTCCCGGCACACCAGCACCCAAAGATGGCTCCTGCAGCACAAGTGTGATGTAATTTATTTATTTTTATACCACGAATGTGGTGTATAAAAATCATAGAGAAAGTACTATTTTCTCTATGATAAAAACATATGGCTAGTGTGATCGGGAGCGAGTTCGATGGAACCATGGATGGATGGCCTATGGAACCTATTTGAAAAAAAAAAAAAACGTTGGCAGCACTTGTATGCTACAAACAAGTAATTTAGTGTTTTGGTTTGACACAGAAAACTGTATATTTGTGCACACTATTTAATCTACTTTGAAGAACGAATTTAAAATATTTTAAGAATAGATTGAGTCCCAGCTGGACATTACACTTAACTCAATCATATCGAAGGGAATGTATTATCCTAGCTCATTGTAGTACAGTCAAACACGTCAGATGTAACACTTTGGACTTTGTACCACTCTTATGTCGGGGGCATAAGTGCTATTATCGAACTGCAAGTGTTAATCGTGATGTGCTGTTGACCGTACAAGGTCGAGCTCTCTTTTGCATTTAACCACATAACGCCTGCTATCTTTTTCACAGCTCTGTTGGTGACCGAAACCATTGCCTTTTTATATTAAAACAAAATTCTAACACCATTTATTACTCAATTGAAACTAATTTAGATCCTACTTTGCAAAGTAGGTATTGTAATACGTAAAATAGTTGGAAATAGTATTTGATCATCTGCTTTTAAAAATGAATTTGTTAAGTTGATTTAAATATTTAAAGATCTTGACCCTATGTGTAGTAGGTCGTTTTCTTTTGCACTTTAATTAACGTGTAAATACTAAAATCGGGACAAAGTCTATTCAGATATTTACTCTGAGACTACTGTTTCTCCACACAAAAAAGTAGCTTAAAAACACACAAAATTAAATCACGTAAAAGTACCTACATTTAAACAACATTTTATGAAGGGTGAACAGGTTTTATTTATTATTTTACAAAATTGGAATCTTACAAATTAAACTCCCTGGTTCATTATTGAGTTATTAATTCTTCCTACCCTTTGACAATCATTCTCCTCGAATGAAATTTCCAAGCAACATCAATCCGTGTTAGTAAATTTCCCTATACATTATTTGAGGAGAAAAATAATCTCAAAGGAAGGGTTCACAATCAAGTTAAAAGCAATAAAAGATTCTAATTTAAGCCTTTTAAAAAGCTTAACTCGGAATAAAGTCTTTATTTTAAATGTGTCTCCACCGCTTTGTAAACCTACGAGGAGAAAATACAAAGGACATTCGCTACTCGCCATATTTACCTTTGGCAACGAAAATAAATAAATATTGCTCCTTTTAAAGCTTTGAACGTGTTAACGACGAGTGCAGTCTTTGAAGACAAAGAGAAATAATCAGATTTTCACGTTCTCTAAGCCGGTTGGAGAATGTTCAGACCTCGGTCGGCGAAGTTGTGAGCGCCTGATTCAATTAGAAGAGAAATAAAACATACGTTTTACAATATTGCTATTGTAAAAGTTTCAGGCGCTGAGTTCTTAACTAGTTGATTGGTTTTCTTGAAAAAGAAAGTGTGTCAACAAAGCCTAAAACATTTCTGTTCCTATTGGGGTTTACTTTTCTTTTGTACTGCTTCGTTATTTAGGCACTTTCGATTTACTTATCTAAAGAATCAGTTGTCACAAAAAAAAAATGAGAAAAAAGCTGTGCGGTCAATGATATTAAAATAAAATATCATTGTGTGCGGTCGACAGGCAAATCTGTGACTTTCAAATATAATTAAATTCTTAGATTATATTAATAACACCAGTATAATTATCATCTTAAGCGCTTTAAAAAATATCCCGGGCATTCGAAAATACATCATTCGAATAACCCAAATACGGATTACAAATTAAGGACTTCCATTAAGGTCGATCGGTATGAGGCGGGTTTATTGAAAATGAGATTCATGAAAGCTGTAATATAAAATTTCTTTTATGTCGGCCTTTCAGCAAAGAACATGTTTTAATATAACAGCATAACCCCCAAAAGAAATTTCCTACCGATAATAATCTTAATGTTATAAAGAACGATTTCATTCCTGAACAAGGGTCATAAAATTCAAATTACTTATCGTGTCCTTGGGAATTTAAAAATAATAATTTTCGACTGTAACTAGTATGTTACTGCCACAACACTAATTAATCCAGATAGACTAGATCCCTCTTTTTATATGAAATTCCGCGTTTCAAAGAGACGAGGGAAACGAACGTTCTGCTGTGATGTGTCAAAATAATGTGGTCGAGCTTCTTATTTTTGGTGCAAGCGCGTGCTATACGAACTAAAGTGAATGTAGGTTTAGTTGTTTTAAATTTGGACCATTGCCCAGCGGGCTTGGCGCTTTTACTCAGTCACACCTCGACCAAACTGTTGAGTGTTTATTAAAAAAATTCGCGACATCAAATTCCGTGGTTATCCTTTAAATATTAATCTGTGAAAGTTAAAGGATCAATAAGTGCTAGTGTTAAGTGTCGAAAATGGATTACGGCTACGTGCTCCCGTTTGTTTACGTCCCAAATGTCGGGCGTCAGAAATAGATTCTTTTCTTAGATATCTGCGTTGTCCCCGGTAGAACTAAGGGGTTTGTTATCGACTGCGATTTGTCATAGGTAAGTTTACATTACACGCTCTTTATAATCTTGGTTTATTTTTGCTTGTATGTCATTGGCTATTGGCAGAAGATTGATGTGCATTTGCCAAATTAAAAGGCCTATTGATTTTCCAATGTTCAGTATAGTGCGCGTTGCGTTATCTAATAAACGCTTCTTTTCTTTCCAGTTGCAGTAATTCGGAAGTGTGGTGATGAGTGAAAAAGGAAATGAATCAGAAAATAGATTAACATTAAAAATCCCTATAATAACGTCCGAGTCCGAAACCCAAACAAGTGGCCTTTTAGTATCCAGATCCCCGCCAAAGAACGAATTAGGTATAATGGAATCCGAAGATAGGCAATCCATGTCTATTAGGAAGAGAAGAAACCTTTCCAAGAACAGAGGTCAAGCTGCTAGGCAAAGAGAAAAAACGCCCGAACCCAGTAGAACACTTATCCCTCATGAAGATACAACTTCTGATGATGAAGATACAGTAATTGAAAAACCTCAAAGAAATTCTAGAGAGATTGAAGCGGAAACATCATTCTTAGAGATGAAAAGATTAGTCCAAGAAAAAGAAAATGTGAAAGATCCTGTATATGACATCGATACAGATGAAATATTGGAAGCGAGAGCCTTTGCTGCGAACGAAAGAAGACGACGTAGTATATCCCCTTTTGCTATACCCGACCCAAACAAAGATGATGACTCTCCATTGGAAAGAAAAGGAAGCTTCATCAATCCTACTAATAAATTATTGAGTACAAATTATACATTGAGTCCAAAAGAAGAAGATTCTAGTCGACGTAATTCTTTAACTATTGAGCCACCGAAGGATTTAGTAAAAAAAACTCTTACTCCTCCAACGCCATCAAGTACTTCACCAAAAGAAAAGTCTTTCCCTTATCCTTTACCAACTACACCGAAAAAATTACAAGAAATGGTATATGATGATGAAAAAAAATCTGATGACAAACAACTGAAAACACCGGTTAAACAAGATGATGTATTTACATTCGAAGATAAGGATATAAAGCAGCAAACAAAAGCTCCTTCTAAAACCCCAGATACAATTTCAACTCCAACCGGTGAAATTGTAACAAAAGTTATACAAATAGAAAGGACGCCAAGTAAAAAACTGGTTGCTGAGAAAAAGCCAAATGTTGAAATCAGAGAAAGAATTGTACGAACTCCCAGTAGGAAAATATCAGCAGATGTTAAACCAGTGTTAGTCAAGCAACCTGTTAAACAACCTAAAGAGGAACTTCAAAGTAAAGTACCTCCGGTGAAGCCAGCGCGTAGCAAATCAGCAACAAGATTCGGGGTCAGTTTTTATGTCAAATTATTTTTTATTCTATTTGTTGCTTTGTTAATAACGCTGTACTTCCAATTGGCCTAAATACCAAAATCAAGATTGATGATCATGTAAATAGTTTGCCATAATCTCATAGTATAAGAAGAAACTAATATTTTATCAATAATGACATTTACAGAGTAAAACTAGTGAGAGTGAGATGAGTGAAGACCAAGCCAATCAGAAATCTGGCCATGTCGCTGGCTCCACCCGTAAGGTAGTTCCCACGCCTCGTCGGTTTACAAAACATAGATCTCCGAGGGAAAACCGCTCTCAATCCGTCAATCGAATAGAGGAAACTCGGGTACCTACTCAAGTTGTTGATAATACAGGTACCGCTTTGAGTCAAACTAGTAAAGAAATCATAGAACTTATGCAAAAAGCTCGAGCTAGAAGTTTGTCAATTCCTAAAGATGATCCTAGACTAATGCCAGAATACAAGAAATACAGCAAAACCCTGCAAACACCAAACAAAACGCCATCGACAACGCCAAGAAACGTAAGGGAAATATCTTGTCCAAAAACTATCCAGATAATTAGTGATAGAGTTATCTTATCTGGTTTGACAACAAATCAGAGGGTAGAATTGGAACACGAAAAGCGTGCTAGCAGACAAAGCTCTGGATATGTAGATGCAAGTCAATCCGAATACACATCCAGCTGCTATTCTACTTCACCAAGTGAAAATGAGTTCGAATTTGATTTGGCCGAACGAACAGCGGAACTGACTCGAAAACTGAACCAACTAAGCCAAGAGACAGAGAGTGATGTATTGAAAAATAATGTAGCAGTAGTGACTACAGACAATAAAGACCCAGATGCTGAAAAACAAGTTCCAATTGAACCAAAATCTACGGTAAGGAAAAGGTCAGTTGCTTCCGCTAAAAATAAAAATGGAGTGCGTAAACAAAGTATAGAAGCTGTAGCAGAAAGTGAAAGTAATAGGAAAAAATCTGATTCAGATTCCAAAAAAGCTGCCCCAGTTAAATCAAGGTGGAAATTAATTCGAAATTGGCAACAATTTAAGAAAGAACAAGCAGCTTACTGCGAGAGCATTCGCTTACTCCGAAACCGATGTTTATGCGATCTTATAATGTTGATAATTCTATGTGGATTAGGAGGAATGATGTTCAAGAACTTGGAAGGATCCTTTGAGAATGCATATAAATGTGGGACAAGAAGTGTGAAAAGAGATTTCATCGAAGCTTTATGGCGTGGCAGTCACTATCTACGAGAAGAAGACTGGAAGTCTATGGCACGCAAAAAGTTATTTGAATTCGAAAACCAGCTACATACAGCTTTCGAAGCAGGTGTTACGTCCTACAGTGGGCTGAGATCTTGGAACTTTCAGAACTCATTCGTCTACTGTTTGACGCTTATTACGACTATTGGTAAGATGATTAATTTGTTTACCATTCCCTGTAGAAAAATCAACTTTGACTTGTTTATCTGCATTTTCTTTGTTAAATCATTTCCTATTCACGCACATGTTTACATATTTATCACGTTAGAACTCATTCACAAAGAGAGTATCTCAGCAGGTTAGTGTATATGCACTTAAACACATATATCAATACACACCAACCGTATTTTGAAGACTGATTTCAGCCCGAGGTTATAATTTTATAGCAATTTTATTTCCAGATGCTATCCATGTCTCATATTTTTTGCAATAATTTAAACTACCGTAGTGGAATGCTTGCCAAATACGTGAGATATTTTCAGCGATATATATTGGGAATCCAATTCTGTTTCGAGTAAAACATGGCATGGAATTGGGTTATAGGAAGTTCAAAGCACTGTTTAACTCTATAAATTCTACGTTTTGAAAAGAAATCTGTTGACACTACGTTAAATATTACTGACGCTGTTGATTCTACAATTTTATGTTTCCTATTGTTACGAATGCACTTGATATTCTTGTTGTTTTTAAGTAAACACGGCAATTTTTTGTTTTGTTTCTACACAATGCTACGCGAAATTCTTTAATTTGTCATCGTTTTTAATTTTATTTTTGTTTTTAAACCACGAGAATCTGAATGTAGCATGTGAAGTGAATTTTTTTGATATATTTTATTTGTTATATCAGTCGTTTTTACAATAGTTCAAGTTATTGTATTAGTGTAATATTAAAAATAATAAAGTTCTTATTACTAATGTAAACTACTATATGGACATTCCCACTTTGAGGTAAACTACTACATGCAACTAATAAACAAACTAAGATAATTAAAAAAATAAAACTACTAACTAATTTTTGCACTCAATTCAATAAAGGATATTATGTAGTTTCCTGAGACACTACCAACTACCCTCTGGGTAGGGGAGTCCCACATAACCTACCTGGTGGTAGGCGGTCACTACGGCCTATTCCATTGAGAGACCCTTGGCTAAGAAGCGTCACAATAAGCTGCCACACTGCTCCTATGTTATACAAGGCTTTCATTACAAGTGTAGTGGCTCCCAGAGCCAGAAATGTTATGGTGGCAGATTTATTCAGTGGGGTAAGCTGGCCATTCAGATTCTGATAATGCCCAACCATCAACCAGATCCAAAATAACGCTTTTCTTTTGAACTTTCCAGGTTACGGACACATAGCTCCAAAGACAACATACGGCAGGGCTGCCACCATAGTGTATGCCGTAATCGGCATACCGCTGTTTTTAATCGTCCTTGCCGACTTCGGCAAACTCTTCACGAGAATCATCAAGTTCTTTTGGTCCTTCATCAGGCGGTTCTACTACACCAGAAGCTGTAGGAAAGTCAGGAGAACTGTTCCTATGCAGGTGGGCTATGACTATTTTTAGTATTTTCTACAAAAATGCTTTTTTATACTACATCAGTTGGCTAACAAACACGCAGCCTATTCCATTGAGGGACACTTCACCAGGAAGCGTCGTTCAATGTGCTGCCAGAATGTAGGCTCCAGTACACTGGAAATCAAAGGCTCGAAGATCAGATGAGCCTACAGTCTCGCAGCACATTGAGCGATGCTTCCTAGTCAAGTGTCCCTCAATGGAATAGGCGGCAATGGCCGCTTACCATCAGATGGGCTGCGTGTCTGTTTGCCAACTGAAAAAGTATAAAAAAAACAGGCAGCCAATGGTAGTGCAGTCCAATACCTGTCTTTTAATCACAGATCCAAGAGATAAAATAAACTCCGACATAATTTTTCACAAAATAAAATAATTTTAGTTCATAGAGGCTATGGGCTATAGCTTTTTATCTGATAATAAACATTCTTACAGTAATCAACAACAAAACGAGCTGTTTGCATATTTTCGTGTAACCTTTGAAACAAATTCAGTAAAAATAAAAACAGTTACATATTATTACTATTTATTCTTTTGTAAGTTCTTATTTTTAATACCACAGATTACGTTGTACACATAGACAATCGAACCCAATAGAAGCCTTCTTTGCTTTGTTTCTATTTTATCAATGGAAATAAACCACAGTGAGAATCTGCACTTCAATATAATAGTCTGCTCTGCAAACAATCTGCTAAGAAAAACAGTAACATTTTTATATCAACAACAACTTAAAAAAATGTTCCCTTAAATAGAATGATGCTACACTGGTAGGGACAAGTGGACAAACCGATTTAAATGGTAGTAAGTAAAGTAACATCTATAAATTTATGAGACACAGATTTTGCCTTACCCTGGAATTTTAACTAAACCACTAGAACAGATGCCAAATTAAATATTTAATACATTTAATTTGGTACGAGATAGCATAAAAATCATTATTTCAATGTGTTACTTATTTAAACACGTTCCATTTGCATTTATTTCTATCACTTACATACTTAATTACTCCACATTCAACGCATGTTGGCTTTGCGAAACTTGTTCTCAACAATTTACAGCACTATTTAATTTAAAACATCACCGAAGAATATACTCAACAAAGGATATTCTCCCCAACTTTCATTGTACTTATAAGTTTAATTTGCAAAACACTCAGCTGCAAAACTCCAAGCCTGTATTAATCTTAACAACCAACAAACATGTCTTGAGAAATTCATCGCGTCTCTCTCTTTGGAAATATTGTAAGGATGAAAACAATACGAGCTCTTTTTATTCAGAAATGAGTAATGATTACGCCGCCGGCTGTATGTTGTCTTACGTTCTGGTGAGCCTTTGTTTGCTCACAAAGCAATCGCATCTTCGAGATTAAAGAAAAATAATACGACATTTTTCGGTTTCAGGAGGTCATGAAGGGGCTCAACATCGTCTATGATGTTGTTCGTCGTCCTTCGCAGATATTCAACGAAGAAGACATCGAAGGGAATCCGGTAAACCCGCCTCCGGTTGTAAGAAGGCCGAGTGAGATTCCACCTCCATTGCCGCCCAAGCCAGGAACACTTCCCAGGGACTTCGAGAACGATACTGAACCAGAAACGCCAGCACCATCTGTGTTCGAGATCGACGACGAATTCAACTTACCAATCTCCGTCGCTATAGTTATTTTGATCATCTACATCTTCATTGGTGCTGCTATTTACTATTGTTGGGAGAGCTGGAGCTTTTTCGAGTCTTTCTACTTCGTTTTCATTTCCATGTCTACTATTGGGCTTGGTGATTTAGTCCCTGACCATCCTCACAGGATGATGGCATTGATCCTGTATCTAGTCTTTGGATTGGCTCTGACTTCTATGTGCATCAACGTTGTGCAAGTCAAACTGAGTAATACGTTTAAACAAGCAAGTGCAAAGCTAGGAGCGACCATTGGCTTGAAAGTGGCTGAAGAAGATGGTAGTTTAGTACCCATTTCACCAGATCCAACAGAAATAGTTCCAGTACACAAACCCAAAATGGCAATTGAAAGTAAAATAGAAAAGAGCAAAGAAGACATAAGCAAAGAAGTAAATAACAAAGACGATAAAAGTAAAGATACTGAGGAAATTTAATCGAATAACAAGAATAGATGAGATTTGATAGTGTGTTGGAATATTGGTGCTATCTTAAAATGACAGTAAGTGATATCGTTACTAATTTATAAATTTTATTTGACATTATGTGTACTGTATTTGTTGCTGTGTGTAAATAAAGATTTTTTAAATTTAATTATAAAATAATATCTCTGTTATTTATTTGCCGATTTCCTGACTACTTATAGACGTGTTATGATAAAAGAGTAATCTTGAAAAGCATTTTTTAATAAAGTTGTTCACTGGCTCGCTATGGCATTCAATTATTGAGAGGGATATTCTCCTATGTGCTAGAGGTCAACAGTTCGAATCTCACCCAGAACAATCATTAGTCTGCCTGAAAAGGCCCTTCATGTCGCCGTCGTTGAATATAAAGTTATATAGCATAGCATTAATATAAAAAAGAATCCTATGTTGCATTTGTAACAAATAGCACAAGGCATTTTTACGGTAATATCTTGGTACTATGTCGCACTTGACAGGCCTGTGTCCTAGCAGTGGGGACGTATATAGGCTGATGATGAAGATGATTTTTACGGTATAACAACAACACGTGCATCACATTTACTGTAATATTCAAAATTACTAAAAAACGGCTGAACGAACCAACTAGGTTCTCGATTACTACTACATTGAATACGAGTTACTACACTCCTTAATTTTTATTTTGTCCCCGTTGTAATAACATACGATTGTAACACACACATACATATACGATACTATAATCTTTATGCTAAGATACGATCACTTATTCAGTAAAGGTGTCACTCGGCCTTAACTTCTCATTATATAAGCACTGAAGTGATTTAGACAAAATTATAAATGTAATAGCCTATATATATTATGTTACCCAGAACTATTATAGGTAAGGTTTAAAATCTAGGTAATCTGTTAACATCTTCGCTGCGATAAAGCAACGTGTATAGAATTTATTTCCAGGTAACGTCTTGAAGGCGGTTGTTCAATAATATTTGCCGGCACATTGTGGCCGGTAGTGGAGCTTCGGCGCTGAAAGGCTTCGCAAGAATTAAATTATGCTCTCCGTAATCCTCTGGCCGGATATTTGCGAAGCTTTTTTTTAGGAATCTTCCTCTTCACCCGATAAAGGGTTTTCGCACTTTTTTCTTGGTTCACTTCACTTGCCAGTATTAACGTTATAAAAATTTACTGTTTTTTTTTTTTTGACCTGTTAGGTATTCATTATTTTTTTTTAGCAAATACATTTATTGACTACAGACAAAATTTTAGTAAGTCAAGTAATACAACACGAGAAGAAATATAGACAAACAGTTACAAATAGACAGGTAGGAAAAGCCAATAAAATAAAGACGGTCTATTGGACCTTACATCACCATTTGCTGCTGTGTGTTGCAAGACAAACCACAACAGCATAGTATAAATATTAATCAATGCTAAGACAAACACATACGCAACACCAATTGCGACTATACCCATATCAATTTTACTTAGATGAAAATACATGAATGTCATGGCTTTTGTTAGATTACTTTACAATGTCCAGATATACGAGCAGCAATAAAAAACAGCAGTACGCAATAATTGGTTCAGAATAATCCCTTTAGCAGTTGGTTAAAAATAAAGAGTTTGACTTTGGATTCAGACTGTTTAATCAAAAGCTGGTCGGAACTTTCCGACAAAAGCACGGCTCAAAAGTATTCGACCAAAGGCATAAATGCATTTAATTTGTTATTCTAAGGTAGGTTCCTCACCTCGAAATAATACTGGCTCAAAAAAGCTAAATAAGAGCCCACAAACATTGGCCGGGCGAATCACGGAGAACATAATTAAATTCTTGCAAAGCTGTTCAGCGCCGGCGGGTTCTATTACCGACCACAATGCAGGTACACGAGCAATGAGAAAGTATTTAACTCTTTAACAAATAGCTTTTAGCAATTAGGACACGTGGTTAAAGGAAAATACGAGTAGCGAGTATAGAGTAGAATATGAGTAGTTTACGCCGTAGCGTAAATCAATACTAGAAGAAATTCAACGGGTCCACTAAGGTCTCGGTAGCATAGTTGGTAGTGCACTCGCCCGGACAGCGAGGGACGTGGGTTCGAGTCCCGCCTGATACCTGGACAAATTGAATTTTTTCTAATATATCTGTATTAATATCGCCATTAAGCAGGCAATATGCTTTAAAAAATTATTATAAAAAGAAAATACGAGTGTTTGAGCACACAATACCTATGATGGAATCTGAAAAGGTATTGACTTCGTTAAAATTAAGGTGCGCCATTTTATACAACGAATTTACTCATAATTATATAAATAGGTACACCATTTTCATGTTTACTAGAAGTCACTTATGGTTAGTCATTGAACTACAATTACTAGCGTATGGAACCGACACCGCAAACCAAATTTTTGCGCGATGCTTTGTTTCGAACAAAATGAACACGGCGCTTACGATTTTTTGGTAATATATTAGAAGAGATATAACTCTAGATTTTTATTACAAAAAATTGCTCTGCAGATAACCAGTGGATAGATTGCGAGAAGAATAATTAAATTCTTGCAAAGCTTTTTAAGCACAGATCCGTTACCGATTACACTGCACCGGAGAGTATTAATAATTGAACCACTGCTCACAAGAAATAGAGAAAATTTGAAATCGCGTAATATTGATAATATTATTATATTATGTATTTTTGAATGCTTTGTCAAATATGCGGCAATCATCGCATTTCCTGATAATATAACCGAATGTTAATATCCATTCAATCAATTATTACACTTATCATGTACTTATGTATTGTATAATTATGTATTATTATCATTTTTATTTCTGATAGAAACGTTAGAAACGTTTGACAAAACACGAAGTTTACCGATTTACCGATTTTAAGTACATCTTAGCACAATTTTATTAATTGATGTTAATTATCATATTATTTCTGACCGTGGTATACCAATTTTTTTTTATTAATGGTATGAATGTGAATAGAGTCTCCTCTATCGTCAGCAATGAACATTATAGACGGATCATATGAGTGAAGTTTCACAAGTGTCGTATTGAGTAATCATAATTTTCTATACCTTCTACTCGTAATAAATTGAAAATACCTATTTACAAAATTATAAATTTCAACAAGAAAAATCTGTATCTAGAGAAGCGAAAGGTTCTTAGTGGCAAAAAATGCTCCGCAAATATCCGGCGGGCGGATTACGGGGAGCATAATTAAATTCTTGCAAAGCCTTTCAGCACCGGAGCTCCATTACCGGCCACAATGTGCCGGCAAATATTATTGAACAACCGCCTCACAAGTAATGGAACCTTTAAGATGCGACGTTTAAAACCCTTTTTGGGTAAATACCTTCGCGGCTGCCATACGGCAAAATATTTTAATTGGTGTTTCATTTCATCTCTGTGTTGATGCAAACAACATTAGAGAATGCCCTATAACCTTAAGTCCGCCAATTGTACTTCTTTTGGTGCAATTAAGTTTAAATAAATTAAATAAATATGTTCAGTAGAGCTATGCTGCAGGCAGTAAAGTACCTGTCTGTCAGTTGAAATGGATGGACTCGACCGGGGAAGGATCACTTTCTCACAGAAAATTAATGTGCGCTTTGCTTCCCTTTGATAAGTGAAAGTGTTACAGACCCCAATCCTCCCGGTTGTTGACTTTAAATATCCTTTCATGATTGCCGTAAAGTAATCAGAACATCAGGTTCAAAAACAGATTATCGATTTAAATCGCAAGTTTCAAACTGTCAAGGTCTCGGTCACTGAACAATCCACATAAACACTTTTTCAGTAACAGAGTGGTTGAAGCTTGGAACAGGTTGCCAGCAGAGGTGGTTTCCGCACAGAACACCAATATATTCAAAAACAGATTGGACAAATATTTAACTGGAAGGAGTTAGCCCATTAGGTGGAGCTAATAAGAAACAGGCTATCATCAGTGTTTTAACTGCATGCCTGTCAATAAATAAATAAAAAAAAAGTTTGCCTGTTTACTCAGTGAGTAGTTTCCGTAATAGATAAGACACCCGAAAACACGATTTAAATCTTTTTCGTAAAGTTGCTTGAATCTAACCAAAGTTGAAAGTTGCTGCAACCACGATGATGGCTACCGTTTCGAACTGGTTTACTACTTGTGAAACTTAATATAGGGACTCCGTGATTTGTAAGCACGTGGGATTCTATACACTTTGTATGCTTAAGGACTTAAAAACCACCTCAATGGAATAGTCATTCGGCTATTTGGGTCTAGAAACCAGGAAGCTGTGTACTTAAAAACAAATTGTATTTATAGAATTTCAGATTACCTTCTTTTTTGATTTTTGTGTCTGATATCGATGGTAAAAAAACTTTTACGGACTCCGAAAATATGTTATCATGATCTAACTGGTTATTTTACAGTAAAAATTATGGTGGAAAGTGGCAGTAAGTTTGTTAACTTGAAATCAAAGGTTCATACCAGAGCAGTTTATGGTATGGTAAGCATAATCCGCGACTCTAACTGTTGATACGTTTTATCCTTTTTTGAAATTCGGTAAAGAGACAGCATCTATCTGAAATAGATCTACGTTGTATTTTGTATAATCCGATGAAAAGAAGGTCTGAATACAGAAACGATTGTTTTTAATAGCATGTATATTGTTGTCGGTCTCTAAGGAGTAGTAGTTCCCTCCTACTTCTGATAAGCTCCTGGAGTGCTTCTTTTTAAGTCATTTAGGGATTTCGGGATTGATTTTCATAGTGCTAGATGTTGAACACAAATTGGAATTGACTGTTATGTTATATTGCTTTTGGTTGAATATATGAAAATAATTTTTTTCTTGGTTCGTGCTTCATTGTTATTAAGTTAATATTGTACAACACAAAATGATTTAAAAAAGGCTATCAAATGTAACTGTTGAGTTTCTTGCGGCACTTCTTCTCAGCAGCAGGCCATTCATTCACGTCGAAGTGCTGGTAGGAAAAAAAAGTTTATGACGTGCAAAAGAATTTCTTGGTAAATCAAATTGCAAAATAAATACTTTGACTTTGACTTTGATTGTTTTGAGATTTAATTTAGAACACGTATTTCTTTTATATAAGGAGGCTTGTTTTTTATCAGACAACAGACATTCAGCTGCTCTCAAAGTAAATTGCAAACATAGTCTTTACGTTATGGGCATCAGCAAATAGCCTTTCTTAATTTTGAAACCTCACTTGTCCTAAATTTCACATAAGGCATAGTATCCCTACAAAATACACAAGTTTGTAGTAGCGAAGTTTGTAGACATACAAATCTGATCTGCTGATCTCCTTTGAAGCCCGTTTAGGGCCCTAACAACTATTCAACTCGGCTTGGAATACAACACTGTATAATTATTTCAATAGTTTATTATCAATAGGGTTCGCTGAATGGTTTATCAAGCTGAAGGATCAATTTGAATGATATTGTGTGTCAATATCCTTAACATATGTAGGTACTAAGTACCTTGTTTTTATATTATTGTGGCAATGACGTTCAATGTTTTTTAATTGAACGTCATTGTATTGTGGTTATAATTTTAAGAGATTTTAATTCGAGGAATGAAAATGTTTTTCAAAACGAATTCTCCTCTTTGCAAGGTAAAGCAAAATCTTTGAGGTAAAGGATATTTTTGACCTGTGAGATTAATTGTATTTAGGTATCTTACGTTTAACTTTAGTAATGCTATATTTAAAGTTGGCATACATTTTGTTTATCTGTATGTTGATTAAAATAACGAAATAAACATTGTGTATGTCCCCGTGTACCGGAATCATTTGTCACGAAATTAAGTTTATATGCAAAGTTTCAAAAAATCTTTTTCATCTATAAAAAAGAAGATTCCAACGAATGTCAAGTGCAGCTAGTTTGAAATACCCAGTTGAATGGTAAAGTCCCCGCTAAGTGCCACGGCAATATTTATTCACGTCAGGAATTATGCACAGCGTTTACAACTGGGTGCTAGCATTGAGAGCGCTCGCAAGGGGAAATGAAAACACGTCCCATGTTCCATTATGAGATTAAAAATACTTTTGTCTTAGTTATTATAGGACATGAGTTACTTTTTTTATGAAATAAAGAGACAAAGAGCAATTGTGAAATCTGTTGCTAAGCGATCACACTCATGGACATCGGACTGGGATCTCAGATGCGTTGCCTGCCTTTGAGAAACGAATATTGAGAGAGAGATTAAAACAAATAACAAAAAGGTTCTACATGTGCGTTCGGCACACCCAAATCACTCAAAAGAGCTAAAGTCAGTCCCATATTTAAATCGGGCAATAAAAATGAGGCCGGGAATTACAGACCCATATCTATGCTACCAGTAATCTCAAAATTTTTTGAAAGAGTTATTTATGACCGGTTAGAAGAGTTTTTGAATACTATTGATTTTCTCTTTAACAAACAGTATGGATTACGCCCGAAATCAAACACTCTTGCAGCGTGTATAGACCTTGTTACAAATATCAAAGTTAAAATCGATCAAGAAATTTGATCAATTTGATCAAGCCTTTGACACTATAAGCCATGAGTTGCTTCTAGAAAAGTTAAAGTCGATCGGTGTCAGGGGCACTGCTTTAAAAATATTCCAATCGTACCTAAGTATAGATACCAGATTGGTAAAATCGATAATGTCCAAAGCACTGCTGAAATGATTACATACGGTGTCCCACAGGGATCAAAAATCAGGGATCATTGCGAATTCAATAATATGTCTTATGTACGTAGTTACCTCCTCGCAAAAAAAAAATGTACCCATACAATAATTGTATAACTTCCTTAATTTATCTTATTAATATCTTACTTAACTTCGAGTCTTTGATTTTAAGTGAACTGGCTCCCACATTAATTTTGCCAGACCACAGCCAAAGCTTGCCAATTAGGCTCTGAAAAAGTCCTACCTATCACCTCCGGGTATTATTAAGCGACTTAGCTACTGTGTTCCACGAAGGTGGTTAAATAACATTTAAATAAGGTTACAATTGTGGAGAAAATACGATCAACTTTATAATGAAGAAAGGAAAGTTTATTAAATTGATTGGAAGGTAACATTTACATTGTTAAAATATAAGCAGGACATTAATTTATCACACTTTTTGACATAAATATTTAAATTTTAATAATACAAGAATACGGTGACACATTTGAAGCTACCAAAAGACTGCTACTGAACTGGTACATAATTAATAGGAATTTGTCTTATCTCTCCACGTCCGTTCTATATGCAAGTGATGTTAGCGGCAGTAGCCGGCGACCCAGCCGGGCTCCTTGTGGCAGTAGCCGGAGCAGCAGTTGCCCTGGCTGCCGTCGGGCTGGCAGCCGTCGCGGTTCTTGATGCAGGCCATCACCGAGCTCGGCAGCATCGCCGCCGCCACCAGGAACACCGCCACCAACAGGATCAGGTTCAGCTTCATCTTTACAACTTGTTACTTCACACGCTACGATGAGAGTGATGCGTCTTGGCTGGTGTAGACAGCTTTTATACGGAAAGTTTAGTGCGACTTTTTCCTTGTAAATAGACATGTACGGCGTTGTTTAAATGATAATGAGTAATCACTCTGAACATTGGCTTCGTATTTGAAGGGCACAGGGGCATGCAATGTCACAAAGGCAATGAACTGATAAAATGCTGTAGAAAATGAAAACTTTTATTTAATTGAAAAGATTAAGATAAATATCGATTGTCATTACTGTTACAATTGTTGGTACAAATCATAATGTTAGAATCAACAGTTGCCCATTTCGGACGTACGGTCAACAGCACATCACGGTTAACACTCGCAGTTCGATAATAGCACTTATGCCCCCGACATAAGAGTGGTACAAAGTCCAAAGTGTATATCTGAGTGAGTGGTAGTTATAATTCATGTAACAATACTTATATTGAGTAGTTGTAATCGCCTTTTCAAGGCATTTGTGAATGTCTATACAATTCATAATAATTATAGTTAGGTTAACTTACAATTTATCATAAAATAATACAAATTATTATTAATAAAACAATGTCAAACAATATAAATTAAAATACTACAGTACCTACTGTAAAGTTAATTGAAAACACTGTTAAATTAGCATATCACATTGCTAATTAAAGATAATACCAAATTAATGTTATGTCCTCAGTGTACATACAATACTGTCGTCAAAATCTTCTTTTTTTTATACTAAGTCAGTTGGCAGACAGACACGCAGCCCACCTGATGGTAAGCGGCCACTGCGGCCTATTCCATTGAGGGGCACTTCGCCAGGAAACGTCGCTCAATGTGCTGCCAGACTGTAGACTCATCTGATCTTCGAGCCTTTGATTTCAAGTGTACTGGCTCCCACATTAATACTGCCGGAACACAGCCAGAGCTATTATGGCGGCAGATTTCACCTGTGGGGGTGGTAGCTAGCCAGTCGGACTCTGAAAAAGCCCTACCACCAACCAGACCCTAGGTGGGAATCGAACCCACGACCTCCGGGTTTTTATACCCGAGCGGCTTAGCCACTGTTCCACGGAGGCGGTCGAAGGTCAATAATGAAATTGGTTCTTAATTAAAATTAAAGTATTCGTTCAAATTGTAAAAACGTATTTGGAATATTAGCCAGTCTTTAGGTACTACCTTAAATCTTGGATTATCTTGTGCTTTAATTTATGCTGGCAATTTATTGAAAATTTTGATTCCTATTACATATATACTCTTGCTATGTTAATATATAACTTTAGAATTTATCATAGCAGATGTCGTACTATATTGCGAACGTAACTCTTTTTATGAAAGTACTGTACCTATATATGCCCTTTAATAAATACGCATATTTCAAGTATACCTACAGTATGACAGGAAATGCGAGGGACATATTTAAATACCAAATAGTTCATGTTTCCATATAACAAAATAAGTATAAATCAATAAAAACTCAGGTTTAAATGTCTGACAATAACCTTAGTCGAAACCTGAAAATCCACGTTATGTGCGGGCACCGGGCACTCTTTCCTTCACAGTACCTATTTCGTGCACTCGTTCATTACTCAAATTATTGTACTCGCGTACAATTTGAGTTTGGGGCGTAACCGGCCGCTCAGCACACGGGATTTTTGGGTAGTTCATGCATGCATAAATTATTAGGATAATTATGAAAAAAATTAAGGAGGGATATATTTTTTATAGCGAATTGGACTCTAAATCGGATTCTAAACACTCTCCTTAAATATGTCCCTCGGGTTACCTAACACGCTGTATAAATACACGGCAAAGTTAAAAATTTAAAATCCTAAAATACATTTCTCAGCGACACATATCAGATCTGTCAACAAGTAGTGCAAGTAAGAGATTTCCTTGACCAGGAATATCCGGGAAGGTGGATTGGACGTTCAGGTACTATCTCGTGGCCAGCCCGTTCCCCAGATTTAAATCCCCTGGATTTTTTTATTGGGGCGTTCTCAGGGGAAAAGTTTGTTCAAAGCCTATGCCGGCTACGCTGTCAAGCCGAGCTGCGTAAACAAATTTCTCAAGCTGCTGAGGACATCAACTCTCGAGGATATGCCCGACTAATAACTAGATCTTTTTTAATAATATGTAGGGCGTGTATTGATGGTAAACGATTTGAATAAAAAATGTTATTTCCATATCTGACGTTTATTCCAATAAACCTAAACTAGGTCAAGATTTTTCATTATTTTATTAATTTTACTTACTTTTGTTGACTTTGGTAAAAGTGGGCGTCACTATCTGTCTCGTTCGCTCATAGCAAACATGTCCACTATCCACCTCTCTCATAATTTTCCGTAAAATTAAGAACATACCAAGAGCTTGTGCGAATAAAAAAACATTTGAACTGAGTAAAATGGATTAGCAAAAATCGGGTTACTCGAGGTTTTTATTGTTTTACTAGTTTTTTTTTAGTATGAAACTAACAAGTATTGTACCATTTTACAATCCTGATTAAATGCGCGAACTTTTGATGGCACATGCCAAGACACTTTAGTAGGAGAGCCTTTCAAATTCGACAAACTTTGAAAATTTTAAATTCATATTTTAACAAATAGTCTTAATTCTAGAAAACTTGGGGCAGTTGTGTCATTATTTTTGACCGTGGTTCTAGAAATGTTATTTAAGGTTACGGTTCCAAAGTTTAAATGAACAAAAATAATAAAAATTAACCACAATATGGTTTATCAAGCTGAAAGATTAATTTGAATGATATTGTGTGTCAATATCCTTAACAAACGTAGGTACTACCACCTTGTTTTTATATATTTTGGTAATCATTTTAAGAGATTTAAATGTAGTTTTAGATATAAATGCATTTCTCTTGTTAATTACAATTTATTATACTTTTACAGTATTAAGAATTAAGTAATCGGCGTTATACATTGCAAGCGCGGTAAAAATCTATCTGTCATCTCTCGGCTAGTGCGGAGCACCGTACGCGGTGACCATAGTGATGTGTAATTCGATTCTACCAATTATTCGTCTAACAGTAGGTAGGTACTTCGAGAAATAAAAATGTTTTTCAAAACGAATTCTCTCATTTGCAATGTAAATGATGTTTTTTTGATCTGTGAGATTAATTGTATGTACGTTACTTACGTTTTACTTTAGTCATGCTATATTTCAAGTTGCCAAAAAGTTTGTTTAGTTAAAATTGTTGATTAAAATAAAGAAATAAACATTTTGTATGTCCCCGTGTACCTGAAAAAGTTTATATGCAAACACCTGATATGTTTAAAAAAATCTATTTCATCTATAAAAAAGAAGATTCCAACGAATGTCAAGTGCAGCTAGTTTGAAATACCCGGTTGAATGGTAAAGAGTAAAGTCCCACTCCCCGCTAAGTGCCGCGGCAATACATAATATTTATTCACGTCAGGAATTATGCACAGCGTTTACAACTGGTGCTAGCATTGAGAGCGCTCGCGAGGGGAAATGAAAACACGTCCCATGTTCCATTATGAGATTAAAAATACTTGTGTCTTAGTATTGAGAAACAAATATGATATGAATGTGGGAGGGAGATTTATTTATTTTATAATAATATTATTAAGCCATGCAAAAATATAACAACTACCTACACTCACCGGCAGTAAACCTTGGCCACTGGGCTTTTTTCATACAAACATGGTCACTTTAGCGTCTCATAGATAGAAAACTATTTGCAGCTGTGCAATGATTATTACGTCAATGGAGAGGCCAAACGCCCAATTGTCAAATCACAGTTTCAAAAATTGCCAAAAACCGCTCAATTTTCTCAAAAAGGAAAAACAATAAACCGAACTCAACGCTCCCTACATGGTAGTATGGAGCGTTAAGTAGTTTTCTATCTACAAGACGTTAAAAATACCACGTTTGTATGAAAAAAGCCCAGTGGCCAGGTTTTATTGCCGGTGAGTTTATAAGAAAAAATGTCCCGCAAAAATTAAAAATACGTGTATCTTTGTAAACAGAATTTGGGTTTTTTCATGAAAATTCGAGCATGTGTGACACCTGATGGTAATGAAATACTGTCCATGGACACTGGCGCCTGGGATCTCAGATGCGTTTCCTGCCTTTAAAGTTTAGAAACGAATATAGAGGGAGGTATCAAGGGAAGAAGTATAAGGAGTGTTGGGCATAAAATACATTTCTCTTGATAATTACAATTGAATATACATACTTTTACAATATTCGGCATTATACATTGTCAATCTCTCCGACTAGTGCGAGACACCATAAGCGGTTACCATAGTGATGTCTTAATCGAGTGAACCAATTATTCGTCTAACAGGAGTAAGAAATGCAAAATGGTTCACGCTTCCGCCACTCTCTTTCACCAAACTAGGCGCAATAGTAATGCGCGTTTCATTAGGAAATTAAAAACACAAATACTATGGTTTATACTATGGTTAGAACTTAAGTTGTTTAGTAAATCCGCCTTAGGTTTGTTTGAAGGTATAACTTTTTAAAATTGTGGATATAACACTGCCTAACACCTTATTATGTAGTTTCACCACATACACCCACGACTTTCGAGTTTTTGCATCCGAGCGTTTTGACGGCTGTTTTACGGATGCGGTCAAAACGGTGTTTGTACCATGCAGGGTAAAAACCCGCGAGCTCTGCTCAAACCAAAAACTTGTCCATGTTAAAGCATTTGGTTAAAATTAATATAAGCAAACGTAATCGGACCCCTTAACAGTCCTGTTAAAAATACTACGTACAGAGCCACGAAGTATTTTTTCTTGCCTAATTCTGTATTTAATTATCATTCCTTGTTGGATCACAAAGCAGTTACAAACTTTCAAACAATGCTAATAAAAAAATATTTTGAGGCGCGTCCAAGACACGCGCCCTTTTAGCGGTTAAAACAAAAAAGTAAACTAAGAAATGTTCGGAATTAGGCCATTCTTTTATAGCAAAGCAAAATATAAGCTTATGTATAAGCACTGTTTTTCATCAGTCAATGAAACCAAACTATTGGTATCCAAATAATACTGTTTATATTCCTAAAGAATATTAAATATAATTTGTGTATCTGAGATCTTTACACCTTGATCTCTCGGCCCAGTATTCAAAGACTATACAACAATGTCTTGTCTCTCACTACTGGAATATTATAGTGTTTTCTGATATTTATGCTTACCTAATAGCAACTTCGACGTAACAATGTAGTTACATAGATTGTTTTAACAGCAAATTCATCTGTTTTAATTTGTTTAAGACGGATTTCAAATATTTTATTTTAATGGGAAAATGAAAGCGAGTATTATGGCATCATTTATAATATTAGTTGATGTAAATTAGTATAATATGATTTTTACGGAACATCATTAGAGTAGATAAAAAAACCATTTAGGGTCGACGTAGGCGATTTCTATGATACCATACACATATGGTGCTTTTTTCATATTACAACTAGCTCACTTGACCTTAATTCTTTTTAAAGAAAATAAGTGCTATTTCTCGACCTTCGAACCCAAATCCTTACTTTTTCATAACTTCTCAAAGAATTCAATGCCACCTGTAGTTTATTCTTGTAGTAATAGGTTTTATAAGTAACGTATTCTGCAGCAAAATCTTTTTCATAATACTTGTCAAGCTCTTTTGTCATCGATTCACAAAGGTCCATAAGAACTTTGAGCTTGTATTCAAGCATTTTTATATCAGTAGCTACCACATTTGTATTAATGGAGCTAATATTTGAATAGTATTCAATAAATTCTAACTCAGATTCTTTGTTTACACGCATAAGTAGTTCAGTTTGCAGATTAACGTATGTCTCTAATGCTTGATAAAGATTTTGACCATCAAATTTGCAGTCTGGTCCGTAAAATACGTCGGTTTCAAGTGTGCACACCATACCAGTTTCTGGGAGATAATTATCAAGAAATTCATTCAAGGATAAGACCTTATTTAAGTTAACGTTGTTGAAATTCTTGTCAAATCCAACTGCGAACTTCCTAATAAGCAACAATAATATCATCAAAGTAGGATATGTCACTGGTAGTAATTCACAAGGTGGGTCCATATGGGTGTATCTCGATAATCCTGTTAGTATGATTCCCTGAAAATTGTGCATAGTACGATTTCTATGCAGCTTGTTATATTGTAAAATATTCATCCAATTTCGGAGATTAAGAAATCTTTTTCTCAATTCTGGAAATATTGCAGTGTGACCATCAGCACCTTTGTAAGCAGAAGCGATCCACAAATGTCCAAATTTCTTTTGATACCTCATTAGTTTTCTCTGCGTTACTTTTAATTTGGGATTATTATCCCAATACACAATTTGTACATTTTCGAAGCTTTCGATTCTCTTCCATTTATAAGGTTGTATTCCTCGTAGCATTTCGTCCCATATAAGTAGAGTTATGTTCGTGTACAGGGATTTCACAACGGCTGATAGGGTTTTTACGTGATGTAGGAAAATATCTCTGGAACGTAAAGAGAATTTAGACTAAAATATCTGCGGAGCATCTGTGTCGGGTATTTTGTGGTGAAAGTTAACGATATCCAGGCTGATAGAAAACATATAAGTCCATGTAAGTTATAGGGCATTTCATTGACATAAACGGATTTTGCTATAGTCGGGTTCAACTGTCACTAATATACACATAGTGCAAACTAACCCACACATTCAGCGTAGTCATGTGGTGTTAGTAGAGTTTATTATTTTGCTTTTCCTACGTATTTATTGAACTCAACGTGGTACGTAAATCTTTAGATTTAGATTGCAAAGAAGAGTGTTCTCAGTCTGACAACGTTGCTTAGAATAACATTTAGGTAACTCGAACCGGAAACTATAATCAGGATTCCGAGATTATGGTCAGATATTCAACTGTCGAGAAATTGATGTCATAATTAGTGTTCCCTGTTCATAGAAACAACTTACGTATTTGACAGGTTCTTCCTTTGGCAGAGATCACATGTTTTAAGATGAAAAACTTCATTGCAGCCAATGTGAATAAATTTGAGCGGTGACACCGTAGCATGAAAGTGTATAACCTGAGACCAAAACCATAAAGTTAATTTGAGTGTCACAGAAGTTACGAGCTATTTCCTACCACCAAATCCTCCATAAACTTAAGAAGCATTTTTTGAGATTCCGCGGTCAAAAAGTTCATAAATCAACGTAAGAAATCAAGGGAAAAGGGAAAAGCAAAAGTTAAGTGAGCCCCACAGGAAAACTATGTTTGTTGTAATGATTTTTTAGAATTGCACTTATTTTGATGTATTTTGTTAATACTAACATACTTGACATTAATTTAATAAAAATAAATTATAAATTTAAATACCTGTTCAAGCATTTGATTGAGCAGTGCCATGCTTTCTGATTTGCTCGGGCAGATGGAGTCTGGGTGTTTGGGGTCTTCTCTCAGATGTTGAAACTCGGCAAGCTTTAGTGCGTGTTCCATGTGATCGAAGGTTCGCACCAATGGAATAATCTTAAAATCAAATTGTTTTGCTATCTTCAGGAATCGCTTGAGCTGAAAATATTGCTTGATTTCTAAAGCCAAAATCAAAAATTTCTTTATTCATGTAGGCTACAAAAGAGCACTTATAAAAGACAAGTAATAAAAATCTGATCCTATCGCTGGATCGGAATGCTGTTTATATAAAAGAATGCTAGAAACTCGATAGTTACTCTTTTCAATCTCCAAACGTTTACAATATTTAATTTTTACAGTATCAACCCATTTTGAGGAGTTTGCCAGAGGTGACGGGTTTGATTACAGCATGCTGCATGGCAAAAATATTTAAATAAATGAAGATAATTATCTGCCATATTTATACTAATAAAAGTGACCATAATGTTTATCGGTTGTCTAACACCCATATAGTTACCAATTAAGTGGTGCATAGTTTGAGGCTTGACAAAGCTATGTAAATAATGGCTAGGGGTAACATTCCTATTTATTTAACAACTAACCTCAGACTTCCTGTAGGAACTTTCTGCGCTTAAATTAACAAGTTTCCCCTCATATGGGAACATATCCTCGTATTCCATTAAAAGGCTATTTGCACCATTCTTTCTCAACTGTGGTAGCAAGGACTCCAAATAAGATAGCTTTAATGGAGTCCCTTTAAAGTCTAAATGGACCACCACATATGGTAAAAGCATGGTTTCATCAACCACATGTTTGTCGACCACGATTCTGTTCACCGCTCTTCTAGTTTTGTGCACAATCGATGTTATTGCAAATAAGTGACAAAAGAATACGTACAGCCACAATACGAATAATACAAGAGCGGATAGAACGACGACTTTAAATTTGAAAATTCTACGTCTATTTACAAAAAACATTTTAAAAAGATTTCGTAAAACTGAAATCAACATGACAGAACTCTGTGACTGTCTGTGACAGAACCTGAAACATACTAAATCTATGACCTGAAAAAATATACTAAATCTATGAACCTGAACGATGATATTTTTTTAAATAAAACTCTCGAGATTGATTTGATCATAGATATAGGATTTGATTATGCTTCAACTCTCATGCGTATACCATATTCTACTTTTATCAATCATTATGCTCAAAATTATTGTATACATTTTATTCGGTATTCTCTTTGCAATAATTATGCCAATTTTGGGTAAATTTTCCCCCTATATAGTTAGACACATACTTTTATACATCGTCTATGCCTACTTCATATTTCAAATTGCATTTTGTCCTACCCCAATTTTAAGTATTTTTTTTGTAAACTGGTACGGAATTTTAGCATGAATTACTCTACAAGAAACTTTGGTCATGTTTCGCTGTGTTTTGCTTACTCATTCAGAAAAATTTACAAGCAGTAAATATACCGTACAAAGAAAAACAAAACTTTCTTTCCTTTTACGATAATTAAACATTTCTAAATGACGAAGGATAGAAGCTCTGTTTCCAATCCATGGCAAACCAAATTTGTTTAATGAGGCTGAAAGGCAATTACGATATCTTAATCGTGGTGGGTGATTAAAAATAAGAACAGTCAATAAACGTTAAATATATTTAAACAATCACAATAACCATTAACAAGAATCGAAGTATATAAAAATATAATATACGTGACAAAAAATATTAAAGTTTACACAAAATACGAACTATTTCTAGTTCTTCTTGACCACGTACGTACTTTTAAATAATTATCTAAAGACCGTAACGTGCTTTGCAATTCTTTTTTAAAGTGTTGTGTCTTGTAACTAACATATTCTGTTACAAATTCTTTCTCGTAATACTTTAGCATTTCTCTTGTTATCCAATTTTCTAATTTAGTAAGAGTTTCCAGGTAAAAATAAAGTGAAGATATATGACTGGATATTTTATTTGTATTCATAATTCCAACTTTAGAATAGTATTCAAAACACGATAGTCCTAATTCGTCAATTTGTTCTAATTCTGTTGATAAAGATATGATAAGCTCAGAATATTTCGTTAACGCAATAAATAATTCTTGACCATCAAATTTGCACAAACTTTCATCAAAGATGTCATTTTCAATCACACATTCTATTGTTGTGTTAGAAAAATGCCTTTGTAAGAAAACTTCAAACTGATTCAGAAGTTTATCCGTCATATTATCGCTCAATTCACCAGTCTTAAATTTCTGAACTAGCAATAAATTTATGACCAGTGTAGGATAAGATACGGGTAGTAATTCACAAGGTGGATCCATGTGAGTGTACCGCGACCATCCCGTCAAAATTATCCCTTTAAAGTTGTACACATCTTTTTCTCCACCAAATCTATAGTCTCTTATATAATGCAACCAATCGAAAAGATTCAAGAATCGGTTATAAGTCACAGGAAACGTCGCGATGCGTCCATCAGCTCCTTTGAAAGCAGAAGCGACCCATATGTGGCTGAATTTCCTGTGATACTTTAAAAGATTCACATGCGTTACTTTTATAGTAGGATTGTAATCCCAATAAACTGGTTGCACGTTGTCAAAGTTTTCTATTTCGTTCCATTTGTTCAGTTTTATCCCTCGGAGCATGTCGTCCCAAATGAGTACAGTTGTATTTACGTTCAGGGATTTCACAATGTCGGATAGGGATTTTACGCGATGAAGGAAAATATCCCTGGAATGTAAAAGGAATTTAGACAAAAGATTCTTCTTCAGTATGAAATGTAAAGTTTTTTTTATATCCTACTGGATAAAAGCTTTTGTTGTGAATAATAAGTTAAATCAAGATTAACAGGCTTCACAGAAACATTTTAACGCAAGAATTGAATTTAAAGTAAAAAAAATATACTTATACTGGATGACTTTTTTTACCGTCGGGAAAATTTGCGTGTGAGATAGGTAAATGATATAGATGACGACAGCATGATTAGTTTTTTTTTTTTTTAAATATTTTTGCGCCTTTACTATGGCGACCGCGTAAATCTCGAACGGATTCGCCATAGTAAATGCGCAAAAATATTTTAAAATTAAATTAAACTAATCATGCTATCGTCACATATATCATTTACCTATCTCACACGCAAATTTTCCTGACGGTAAAAAAGTCACCCAGTATATTTAAAAAACATGAAATATTTTGCCGAAATTATATTACTCATAAACATTGTTTTTTATTACTTTATAGTTAGGTAGATGGATTTGTTTATTTTAACATGATAGGATATTTTAACTAATAATATGCCATACATGTTTTCAAAGTACTTACAGATTAGACATGTTTCTTTTCATACATTCTTGACATTTGTTAAGATGAAAGACCTCGTCACATCCAATGTGGATGAATCTCAATGGTGAAATAGTTGTGTGAAATTTTACCACCTGAAATATTAAAATTGAAAATTGAGTTGATCTAATACTAAAGGTTTATTTACCCATGAAACATAGAAAATGGTTCTATAGAAATATTATCAGATAATTATTTTTGTAGTGAATTTATTATTTAAATCGTGAAGGTGTTTCGCAGACACGTATGTAGTTGGATACCAATTTCAATTTAAAGGCTCAATGACTAAAATAGTGGCAGTACATGATCTATGACTGTGACCTCAAAGAAATAGCCGTAACGGCCCTCTAGCCATAAGTGTTAAGATATAAAATAAGTATTAATACTACATAGTTCACCTGCTCAATCATTTTTTTAGCCAAATCTAGGCCTGCTAGTTTGCTAGGGCAGATCGAGTCTGGGTGTTGCGGTACTTCCCTCAAGTGCTGGAATTCAGCTAGCTTTAGGGCATGTTCCATATGACCAAACGTTTGAACCAAGGGGATAACTTCAAAACCGGAACTCTTTGCTAGGGTAAGGAATTTTTTGAGCTGAAAGAACGAAGTCATGTTTATAATGAGGCTTAATGCGAGTGGAGCTATTATTAAGTACATATTTTTGTGTAGTGTGGTATCAATCGTAATTCGTAAGACGTTTAAGCGTTTGTTTGTGGAGTCGTCTCACGACCCAAAAACTGGCCAGTATCTAAGGTAACGTATAAGCCTAGCCTAGCAAGTGTTTTAGGGACCTTAAAATTAATATCAAAGACTTGCTTTACATTTTTTACTATAGCAAGACAGACACAGTACAAAACAAAAATGTTTATCACATAAATGTTTGTTCTGGGTGAGATTTGAACACACGACCCCTGGAGCATACCAAATGCGCCAACGGACCATAATTTCTTTATTAATTATGCATTGACTGACAATTTTAATAGTAAAAGAGCAATAGCGAAACAAACTACATTAAGAAACATCAACGTAATATCTGCTCTAGAAAACTGAACTAGAGGGAACAGTCATATTACTGAAATAAATAGCATTACTAACCTCAGTTTTACTGTAACAGTTCTCCGCACTCAAGTTGACAAGCCTCCCCTCATATGGAAACATGTCTTCATACTCCATCAAGAGACTATTAGCCCCATTCACTTTCAACTGAGGCAGTAACGTCTCCAAATATGACAGCTTCAGTGGAGTCCCTTTCAAATCAAAATGGACCACTACATACTGCAAATTCAGAGGCTTATTATTCACTACAACACTGTTCTTCTTCATAAACCACATTTCCATTACTATCGACATTATTGACATGTACATCGCTATTATTATTGCCGATATGATTAGAGATTTGAATCTCAACGTCCGGATTTTCGTTAAGAACCGCATTTTGCACTGAGATTTTAGAATTATGTTTAGTTTTTGTAAAAACTGTTAAGTTGTTTACAAAATATTGAATGTAGACGAATGACGTGTAAAAGACAAAGACAAGACTTATTGGAACTCTTTTGAAATGTCTGCAAGTAAGGTACAGACTGAAGGTAAGCGAAGGAAAACACGTAAGTGTGCACATGTATGGGCTCTATTGACACGCTTAGCAGTCTGCTAAAGTACAAATAAATTATGTAATTTGTTTTTCAGATATTATAACACAGTCTATAAGTTTAAATACCTGTTACTTAGAGAAGCAAACTAAAATTGTTAGCTACTTGGAGGAGTACCTTCAAGATTTTTTAGAACTGAATGTATTATACTCTACTCATAGTTATTGAATATCTTGTTTTAGTAGTTTGGTCACGTAATTTTAAAGGCTCGAAAAGAACTCTCACTTAAAATGGTAGCACCAAAAATCTCGTTAAATTAAAAGGTTTTATGATTGCTAACCCCATTAGTGAAGTATAATATTATAGTAAGTACTCAAAATTATTACTAAGAGAAATCTACACATTATTGCTGTTACATCATAAGAAGGTAAGAAGTATTGTATAGTATAGTCTGTTCATTTGAAAATGCAAGGCAACGTTTTTCATAATTAACATCAAATGATCCGACACTGACTAAAGTCTTGTGCTAACAAAGTGTGTCAATGATATTATTCCAGTTAAGTTTGAAATAACTAAAACATTCTCGGGTATAATATGATTAGCTCTCGGCTTGGCACTTCAACCACCAGGTCAATGAGGCGTTAGGCGAACTGTTTCCCTTAATCTATACTATTCTATCCCTACAATGAACTCCCACAAGTAGCTTCTTACCTTAAACCACGGAGGAGTAAGAAGTAAGGACTCCGAGCCACCTTACTGAAGAGTGAAGCAGGTTTAAACCTGTGTGTGCGTGTGAGCTTAAAAGACGAAATAAGTTAATACATTCTGGCTTACCTGAGAAAGGTAATTACTTGACACTTTTTTGAAATGTCGTATTATTTTAGAATCTTTTTAAAAAACATCAAAGCATTTCTTATTAAGGCTAGGCTTGTCTTGGTGTAAGTGTGTGAGTGAGGGCTTGTATTTACGATATGGCTGACTTATTTGCGTGCCTCATTTTGCTTTAGGCGGCGCGTAGCCTTTACATTTCTACTCGTCCGTGCCATCAAACCCATTCTACAATAGAACTGGTAAACTAATCCGAGATAGTTATAAATTATGAGCGAGAACTATCAACAAGCCGTCTCTCAAATGATCAATTCAAAGGGGCGTAAGAACAGTTCTGCATATTGCATGAACTAATTGGTACTAGTCCTTAGTTCTGAATCGAACTGTGCGATGTTAGACAGTGGTTGTTAGCGAGCTCAGTCAATAAAGGATAATGGGGATATACGATATGTGAATTTGAGTTAATAACTGATCGATATATTATGAAAGTTTCGTTAACTTGAAACTTTAAGTTAAAGTCATTTAAAAGAAACCATGATTTTAGACATTTTTAAGAACAGTCGAACATTTTTAACAAGAAGCAATGAACAACTTTATACCAAAAATAATTCAATAATGACGTGTCTTTAACCCACAACACAAGTGCTTTTATTAGTATTTACTATATTTTGCTTTTGTAATTTTCTTGCTTGTTCTAACACAATTAGAACAATTTTCACATTACACTATATTTTGTTTATTAATATTGTTTACAATATTTAAATAATTAAAACAACGATCAAACATTGCCACTAAATCAAACTATGTAGTTAACTTGAACTATAGTATTAGTTCGTATAAATCAAGAGAACGCGCAAGCCTACATTTGAAACTAAGATTTGAGTTTACTTCAACCTTTGTGCGATAGCGAGGTATAAATTTGAACAATACTACTGTAAATTAAACCATAACACTCAATGTTAAAGGTCAGAGAACTAACAAGAAACATTTGAAACGATAAGTTTTGGTTAAGTAGTTTTGGAGTTAGTCCCTTTGGCTGATTTATATTATTCATTGAGCAAGAGCTAACCCAGTGAAATTATTGCTTTAGAGAATTAATTTGTTTATACATTCCATGTAAGTATTACGTTAATTATGCTTGAAACTTTATTTTTATCTTTGTTTGCAATGTTTGCAACGATTTTGATGTTTATAATTTAATTTACCTATTAGCCGATACCGACACCGTAGTAACTTATTACTTAGTAATCTGTTCCGATACCAACCTTTAAAATAACATTAATTTTACATTTAACATTAATTGTACATTTAATATTTTTTAGTTCTTTTTGTGTTTTAGTCAGGTTTTCTGGTTTTGTTTAGCTTTTCCCAAATTTTCGGAGTGTTATGTGCCGAGCTGTGTCTGAAAAAACCGACAGAAAGGATTGGACCAAAAATCCCGAAATCATGGCTACCCATACCACTAGGGGCTAATCAAAATTTGTATAGCCAATCTCGTATAAAGGATTGTTCTAACTATAGATCAAATTGGACCAAGTAAGTCCCTATCATTGCGTGGAATAATTAATTAAACATGCCAGTGAATGAGGACTCGTGGAATACCGCATCAAAACATTGCAGAATACGCGTTTGCTTTGATGTGTCGTCTGAAATAATTCAAATTTCCACATTCGCTCTCTAATCGCCTTAGGACAGATTACAGGAGATCGTTCAGGTAGGTATATTATTAATACCACTGTGGTTGAAAACAAAATACTTGGGTGAGTCGGTGCGTGGAAATAGTAAATTGCTAGTACAATAATTTAGGAACAATTAAATTGTACTCTATTAATAATCTAACACTCAGTTGCAGAAACGTCCATTAAAGTTAATGTTTCATTAAAGCTATTGCTGTCACTTTTTATTTCATGACAACGAAAAGTGACAGCATTAGATTTAATGAAGCATTAACTTTAATGGAGCTTTCTGCAACAGGGTGTAAGTTGTTGTAGAAAATTTGTAGTCATTTATTTAATTAACTAATGATTGCCAGCGATATAATCTAAGTATCCTAACAAATAAAATAAAAATAACATTTCTGCCCACAGTCACAATTTTATTTTGACAGAATATCTATTTATTAGGGTACTTTTGTTCCAAATAATACATAAAGAAGCTGATATAAATATTTTCTCCGTTTACTTGGTACACTTGCACCGTGATCTAGGATTTGTAAGTCCAGTTATTACATTGAAGCGACTGCCATCTGACCTTCGTAACACTTATCTGGGGAACTATACTACAAAATTGGATCTAACTACGCAGCCCTAACTAGTGACATACATTTTAAAATAGAAACCCTGTCATACAGAAGTATATCAAACAATTACAATAGCCCTGTTGGACAGCAGCAGTGTAAAGTTTCAAACACCGGGTGTAAATTGCTCAGAGAAATCCGATTCGCAAATTGGCGCGGGAGCGTGTTCTTCATTGCGGACTGGACACGCGTGAAGGCTGAGCGACACCCTGTGAAACACTACCTAGAGGCAACAACTGTTGATTTATGATTTCACTAACAAGTTATTAACTGATTTTATAGAAATAATAAGAAAGTTTAGAAGTTGGATTAATTTATGCTTCTTGGTCGCTCAGGCGATCATAAACGGACTTTAATCAGTTTTATACCAAGGGCCAAAAGTACTTGTGACATAATTTTAAAATGGAAACCCGGTCATTATGTCTACAAACATTGTTATACAGACTTTGTGGAAAGTTGAATAACTGGGTATATGTTTTTTAACGATTTAAAGTATCACAGGATGTAATTTAAGAAGTTGTAGGTATATCAATTAATAACATTCTAAGATTTTTTTATTTTATAACGTTTACGAAAGCTTAACGTAGTATTAACACTTTTAGCAAAAACAGGTAAGCATTTTAAATTGATACATTGTTTCTTAAACTCAGAAAATGTCTGGCAAAATTACGCATTGAAAAATCTAACAAGTTTGTTTTAAAAACAGAAACCCTTTCAAAAAATCACGTTTATTGCATTCGGACAGCAGTGTAAAGTTTCAAACAGCGGGTATAATTGCGAAGAGAAATTGGCGCGCGAGCGTGTTCTCGATTGCGACTGGACACGGGTGAAGGCTGAGCGGCGACCCGGTGAAACCAGGTGAAACACTGCCTACACAGGCAACAACTGATGGTTTATGATTTCCGTAACAAGTTAAATACTACTAACATTCTATAAATGATTGCAACGTATGTGAAACACTGCCTTAGGCCTCACTAATTGAGGCAACAACTGATGGTTTATGATTTTAGCTCCAAGTTGTACTGCTAACTGGCACTGGCTCGTCCCAATTGGGTGTGAAGGAGAAACCGGGAGAGATGAGGTAATGGGACGCTTTCGTCCCGAGTCCCACACACGGCCGCAGGTCTTGGTAGTCAGTCTGCGGTTATGGTACTTAAATCCATTCCATGAGAAAAAAAATTAGACAAATCTTAGTCCATGATCTATCAGCAATCGCTCCACTCTATCCACAACCCGAACTCCAAGTACCCGTAGGTACACGTAGGTAGGTAACTACTTAAATGAATAGACCATGGAGATATCGTGTAAATATCAGAAAACAACATTAACCTCGTATAAATAAACTAACAGTAGGTAATACTTAAATAAAATCCTCTAATATTACTTAAAAGATCACAATTCCGACCAAAACACCTAACTTAGCACGTAAAAGCATTTCCAACGAAAACAGGAATCTTTATTCAGTTCGACCAAGTCTCGTATTTCGTGGCGACAGTAAAGTACCCAGTTAAGCCAACTGTACCTGAACTGGGCCGCTATTGGACGCTGGATATATTGCCCATTCTTTATTGGCCGCCGAGGAATTGGGTAATTTTTCAGGTACTCTAGAGATTTTAAACTTGTGAATTAAACGTTACATTTCCGAGAGCAAAGGTTTGTGGAAGAAATAACAACGGTAAATGCCGCAAACGTAAAGCATTTTTCTTTTGTTAGTTAGAATCTTGACGAGGCATTTGGTGTAATGGTTGAGAAGACGGTTATTACACCAGAGGTCGCGGGTTCGATCCCCGCACGCTACAAACATTTGTGTGCATGAACATGTCTGTTTGTATCGGTCTGGGTGTTTCTATGTATAATAATATTATGTATGTATTTACAAAAAAAGTATTTAAGTAATGTTTATCCGTTGTCTGGCACCCATAGCACAAGCTAATGCTTAGTTTGGGGCTAGATGGCGCTGTGTAAATAATGTCTAGAGATATTTATTTATTTTATTTATTATTATTAATTTGTTTCGTGGCGCTACAGTGGCGGGTAGCGGAAAACGAATTTTCAAACAAAATACTCAATTCGAATTATTTTTACTTTTCGATTCTGAACACCTATTGAAAATAAGATTTCTTAAACTTAATTGGAAAAAGAAACTTCTATTAAGGCGTAGCCCTGACGGCAGAGCACACCTACAAAGCGAGTTGAAGACACCACAAAGGAGTAAATAAGTCTCCATATCATGTTTTTTTATGGAGAATTACCGTTGCAAAATTCTGTTATTCAATGCCAGTGCCAATTATTTTTAAATTACGAAGTAAGAAAAGATACTCAATGAAATCTACTATCGTGTAACTTTTAAAGATTATGCACTAAAAATATTGTTTTAAAAATCTCTGAAATGACGTCAGGATCACATTGAATGAAGGTGGCGCAGGTGTGACAGTGGTTCGTTAGAGATAACGAAAGTCAAGCTACACCCGCCGCGGTCGGTTAATGGATGGGTGACCATTCTGACCACATTTAGTGACATTTATTTCGAGCGTCTCCGAGCTTCGGAAAGCATGTTAAGCTGTTGGTCCCTGCTGATATTTATAATATTATGTAGATATTAGTCGTCAAGCCTAGTCAGAGGCCATTTGGCGGCTTGATAACATCTGACATTAAGGTTGGTCACTTGCCTTATGCACCCCTCCACCAACCCGCACTAGGCCAGCGTGGTGAAGTATGGCCCACACTATCTCACAATTGGGATAAGGCCGTGTCCCAGCAGTGGGAACGTTTAAGGCTGATGATGATGATGATGAGACTACTAAGATACGGACGAAAGAAGCCATGTCTCCTAATACACAGGAGGAATTTAATAGTGTAAGTTTAGAACTGAGTTCTGTTCGTTGTCGCCCTGAGTATGGGCTACATTTTAACTTTTCATTAGCTTATCAAATAATTGCAAGTAAATACAATTTCCTAATTAGACCAACCGGTATTTAACAGTTAATTAGGTTCCCGTATTTTGTTTATCTGTGGCGGGACGAGTTAAGTCGTGTTTCATTAAATGTTGAACGTGGGTGGCCCAAATGCACTTTGTTAGGCGACTGTCTCCGCACATATTATTATGAAAACTTTTTCTCTTTGTGATAAAAGCAAACGCCTAGATATTAAAGTGGATAAAGTTCTAGGCTATGATTTCAGGTCTCAGGGTCTATTACCGGGTCGAATTGATGTACAGTCCTACTCGAATCTGTCAAATTATTACAACCAATTTTTAATTTAATACCCATCACATTCGGCAAGATGCACCGCGTCTCGGTAAACGTAGTGTAGGACGCCCTCGAGCCAGGTGGAGCGATGATCTGCGCAAGATGACTGGCAGGAGCTGGATGCGAGTGGCCGATAATCGACCAGTGTGGCGAGCAAAGAGCAAGAGAGTCCAGCAGTGGACTGTTACGGGGTGATGATGATGATGATCCATTACATTGAGCTCATGCTTGATTTTGACATTTCAAAAGATTAGGATGGAACTAGATTAACTGACTCGTTAATCACACAATAAGAAATTGAGTATAATATATGGACGCTTTTATGTGAGATTTTGATGACAGAAACGTAATAATGAGTTAAACTTTAATGCGATTTGCGGCGAGCGCGTTGACGGAATCTTCTTCAGAACGTTCCCGCTGGAATGTGCAATTTATGGTAGCGTTTATTTAGTTCGTAATAACTTCCCGTGGAATGAAATCATCATAATGGAATTTATTATCATTCGCTTTCGCTGTTCACAAATAATTATTTAAATAAGGTGTACATATTACGGATCTTATGTACCATATTATTGCAATATACAATGATTATTTAATAATGGGTAGGAGATGAACAGAAATAATAAAATCTTAATCAATTCCCCTTTTACTTATAAGGGGACAGACGAAACCAAAATCAAAATTATTTTAATTTATGTAGGCAAATTAAAAGTACGGAAGCAAACTTAATCTAAGATATTGTATTATATATCAATTTAAATATTATATTTGTGTATATGAAACATACTAATAAATGTAAATTTTAATAAGACTCAACTAACGGTTTAGAATGTTGTCTGCCGAGAAGACACCGGCAAGAAACTTGGGTAGTTACTACATATTTTCCATTTCCAAGATAAGTTACACTGCCATTCTTTAGTCTTATATAGGTACTAGTTGTACAGTTGACAGTAAGATTAAAACTATCAACCGTTAAGGAGTGTAAAGAGTTTTTTGCTGTTGTGATACGGAACAAATTTTTATCTTTTCATGGGGATAAAGCAAAGTAAATAAATAAATATATTATATCTCTGGACGTTTTTAACACAGCGCCATCTAGCCCCAAACTAAGCATTAGCTTATGCTAAGGGTGCCAGACAACGGATATTAGGCCAAATGAATTTATTTTCATCCCTCAATGTTCCGCGACTTGCGCTTAACAAAATTTAACCAGTTAGAACCACAAAATGAAGTCCATATAATACCTTTTTTAATTTAAACCCACACAAAGCATGTTGACGGGATTTCATGCGTTAACTTAAGCGCTTAATAAAATTATTCTAAAAGTGAATCTTTGTAGAATATATATTGCGTAGAATGTAGGTTTGTTTTTAGCTTTCAAGTGTACATTTTCCAGATGAATTAAGTTAGCCACAGCTAGATGAGAATAGTTTTTAGGGTTCCGTAGCCAAATGGCAAAAAACGGAACCCTTATGGATTCGTCATGTCTGTCTGTCTGTCTGTCTGTCCGTCCGTATGTCACAGCCACTTTTTACCGAAACTATAAGAGCTATACTGTTGAAAATTAGTAAGTAGATGTATTCTGTGAACCGCATTAAGATTTTCATACAAAAATATAAAAATAATAATAAATTTTGGGGGCTCTCCATACTTAGAACTGAAACTCAAAAAATTTTTTTTCATCTAATCCTTACGTGTGGGGTATCTATGGATAGGTCTTTTAAAATGATAATAAGGTTTCTTATATCATTTTTTTCTAAACTGAATAGTTTGCGCGAGAGACACTTCCAAAGTGGTAAAATGTTGGTCCCCCCCCCTGTAACTTCTAAAATAAGAGAACGATAAATCTATAAAAAATATATGATGTACATTATTATGCAAACTTCCATTGAAAATTGGTTTGAACGAGATCAAGTAATTAGTTTATAAATTTTTGGGGCTTCCCATACTTCGAACTGAAACTTAAAATAATTTTTTTCTTCAAACCCTTACGTGTGGGGTATCTATAGATAGGTCTTTAAAAATGATAATAAGGTTTCTTATATCATTTTTTTCTAAACGGAATAGTTTGCGCGAGAGACACTTCCAAAGTGGTAAAATGTTGGTCACCCCCCCTCTAACTTCTAAAATAAGAGAACGATAAAACTAAAAAATATATATGATGTACATTACCATGCAAACTTCCATTGAAAATTGGTTTGAACGAGATCAAGTAATTAGTTTTTTTTTAAAACGTCATAAATCGTAAACCGCAATTTTCGTCTCATTCAATCAACTCAAATATAAAAACGTCGATCAAACTTACAAAGAACTACAAGAACTTTTATATTATGATGATACTTGCTGCTACGGAACCCTTCATGGGCGAGTCCGACTCGCACTTGGCCGGTTTTTTTGTTGTTGAACATTTTACTTAAATTAAACGTGCTTCTACTTAAAAGAAATAAAATGGAAAAAAATATGTATAAATGTTTTCTTTATTTTCGATCGTACCCAGCCGAAATTTTTATTTGAAGCCCACCTACGGGTGTGCTTCGTGGAATACTTTAGGTGTGCTTCGTTTGGGTGTGCTTCGTGGAATACCTCTTACATCATAATCTATAATGGCCTAAAGGTTGACTGGGAGAGAATGCCATGAGGCATTAAGTCCGCCTTTTTTACTTGATTTGTGCAATGAAGCTTAAATAAATAAATAAATGTCCCGGTTGGACATGAGTTAGTTTTTTTGGACATAGCTTAGATATAGCCAAGTTTGTGATCGCATATCCGCATTTGGCAAGTGTAGTGATTAAGCTAGAATCATATTTGTAGCGATGATTTTTAAAATTATTTTTATGATTTTCACGAAGACTTTTCCATAATAGGGACTTTACATATCTTTTTTTTAAAGTAAAGTGACGAATTTATTTTCGTGCTGAGGTAAACTGGCAAAAGTTTAATACCTTCTTACTATGTTTCTCTTTAAAACTTTAAAATCCTTGAATCAAAATTGGAAACATGTCGTCAACTATGAAATCAAAGATTTTCTTGAAATAAGCATTAACTCGAAGTTTCTCGGTTTGAATTTACATTTAGATAGAATTTCTTACAAGTCTTACGAGCTGCGGGTTCTGCGGCTAGACTTTTTATTTCCTATAGAAGTGTTTAAGTGTTTTAATTTTTTTTTAAATTGATATTGTAATAATTTTTTTCATGAAATACCGTACCTATATATAATATTAATTAAATAATTATTGACGGCCGGTTTGATGAAGTAATTGAAATATTGAGTATTACACTTGCGTCTTAACTATTTGTATTTTTTAAATTGTAAGAGGGATTAAAGACAACTAGCTGCTTAAAAACATTAACATATAATTATACAAAAAATGCCTTACAAAAAATATAAAAAAACATAGTCGAATTGAGACCCATCTCTTTTTTTCTGGCAAATAATATTATATTCTTTCTATTTGGAAATAATGTGTCACACGGGTTCGCTCAATTTGTGGTAAAATATTTGACTGAAGTAAATACTTATTTTATTCCACCTTATCATACCTACTAGCCATGAAAGACAGGCTTAAAAATAATTCTGTTATATGCGTAATATTTCAAAGACCTAAACTAAACACCCTCAGGGTTCCAGCAACTGTAGCAAATAGGGTACAAGTAGAGGTAAAAGCCTTTTCACGTTACCTAGGCAAGGTTTGTTTCATCTAGGCAGGGAAAGGATAGTAATAATGAAAACAACTCACTTTATAATACAAAACACTATTAGACAGCCAGTTCATTTATTTTAATCTAAATTATTAATTGTAAAGAGGAAAGATTTGATTGTTTGTTTGTATCGAATAGGCTCCGAAACTACTGTACCGATTTGAATAATTATTTCACTATTGGAAAGCTACACTATCCCCGGGTGATATAGGGTACTTTTTATCCCGAAAATGTAGGGATAAGGGGGGGGGGGGGGGGATATTTAAAAAATGAAATTACGCGCGGGTGAAACCGCGGAGCCGGCCGCTAGTTTAGAATAAAGTAAATCGAAAAGCGTAGCAGCAATAGTAATAATGTCGGTTATTGGTATTAATCAGCTGCTGAAAATTCTATAGGACATCTGTAAATCAAAATATATAAAAAATCGTATGCCTATAATATACTGGCACATACGATTTAAAAGAAAGCTATGTGCAATCTTAATAACGTTGTTAAAGCGACTGTCAAGACGCCTTCGGTCGCGGCGGGTCGGATGTACGGATTACATTCCGAGCCCGAGGCAACCACTAACCCTGGCGTCTAAATGATGTCTTAAGGCTAGGTCGAGCTAAGTCTCGGTAAAGATGCTTACCGTTTGGACATTTAAGTTTATACGTATTTTCGTATCTACTGAAAAGCCGAAGACATTGGTTTTCAGCCATCACATATGAGAGTAGGCGCAGATATTTAGTCTGTGTGACACTGATGCAAAAATGTGTGAGATGCGATAGCATTAAAAAAATCAAAATATATTAATAATAAAATATAAAATTAAAAAACGAAAAAAGAAACGAGAAAACTAAATCTAAGAAGACAGCCACCCCTACTCTTACTTTGCGTACCAATGAAGCCTATTTTTTGTAAACTAGCAAATGCTTTTTAAGCTCTATTTTAAAGCATGGTTTCGATTTTCAAATGATATGAAGCAACGAAACATGAAAATAAATTCGAAATTGAAGAACAGTCTTCGCTTTAACATAACTCTATCACCGTTCCATCTCCACTTCTGACCATTGCTTCAAGCTACACTCAAGAGTAGCAAACACACACAACCACGCACACAGTGTCGAGCTCATCTAGTAAACTGCAGGTTAGGTGTAATGAAGGCGTGTTGTCAATTAGGTTTGGTGTATAACGACATCTTTCCATACGTGGAGAGCACAGACCTATTAGGCTAAGAACTCACGGCGCGGTTTTTGAACGCGCCCGCAGCGGTTGTGGGCCCGCAGCTTCCTGCGGTAAACTCACGAGATCGGTAATGTGCGATTCCGAAGACGCAGTGGTTAACGTGCGGTTATAAACCGTCTACGATAAGTTGTCTTTTGGTACGTCACGCTGTCATAATTATGTCACTAGTGCAAAATGGCGTCAGATTTCTGTACATACCGCCCGCCCGCGCAGAACAATATTGCGGTCGTTCTCCTAGCGATGGCAGAGCGCGCGGGCGCCACCCGCCGCGGCTGCGGTGAAAATCGCGTCGTGAAAACTGCTCTTACTTTTTTCATATAAATCAACATTCTACAGAGGCTGTTAGATAAACTGCTGCGGTCGCGATGAAAAACCGCGCTGTGAGTGCTTAGATCAATTAGATCTAATCCTTATACATAGATCTAAATAGACGACGGAAATATCGCAAACTATTATAGCCTGCGGCTTCGCACGCGTGAACTTGGACGATATCCTGTGGGAACCTTACACAATATCTTTATAAATTGTAGTCTATGATTTATTCTGATGTATAAGCTGGTAAATTTTCATGAAAATCCATTCAGTAGTTTTTACGTAAAAAAGTTACAAACATCCATCCATACATCCTCACAAACTCACCGGATGTAAAGTCTCTACCGCCGCGTAGACATCTGGAACATCGGAGGAATCACATTTTCTTGTAGATTTGCAAGTACCAAGTAATTTGGGATCAAGCTATCATTACAGCTTAAGCCACCTCACTGCGTAACCCGTTCACGACTGTGTAAGCCTGGGCGATGGACGCACTCGGATATGCAGCGACCAATTATGTCCAGAGGATTAAGCCGGGTATTGCATTAGGCACCTTGCGTCCTTGACTGAAGATACGTTTCTGAATAAATTAGTAATCCAAAGTATTAGTATGTCCATTTATACAGCAGCTTTGATAGAGTTGACTAAGATTCAGCTTATTAACATATGAAGAAGAAGACTAAGGCATAACAAGAATTTTGCCTTAGTCTTCTTCTTCAATGTTTTTGGGCATTCCAACTTGAATGCACACTTAAAAAAAAGTACAGAAAAATGTAATCTAAACTACCAACATATTAATGCTTATTAAGCGTGGTGATTACCACGCTTGCCAATAACGGATTGAAGAATGAAAAAGTCAAAAAAAAAGCATTATTAGGAATTTTTCATGACATAAACTACAAAACAAGGATCTTTCAAACATTAAATCGTTACATTCAGTACAAATAATATAAGGTAACACTCATCAAAAATCACGTCGAATTGAGAACATCCTTCTTTTTTTTAAGTCTTCCCTTTTTTACAGAAAAAGGACAGAATAAATATAAATAATGTAAATTGATGCTACCACGATATAAGTAAGACCTATGTCATGTTTGTTGACGTATTAAACTGCAAACTAGTCAGTTGAGCGAGTTGATACTAGTGACCAGTGATCTTGAAGCACTATGTGCATCGAAAGCGTAGCGATTTGCTTAAGTTAGCTATATAGATTAAATACTTCTCATAGGTTAAGCCAATCAGTGATAAAAGAAAGCGAGAAACTGTAGCTGAGTATGTACGATACCGATATTGTCATAGCACTTTAGTTTAGAAAAGCCGTCTCTTGCACGTCGTCGACCCGATTTTTAAATGTTACATTTTTTTTGGAGGAGATTACGTTTAGGCATTATAACCGCTGGTTAGCTAAGCCTGCGGCCGTGTGTGGGACTCGAGACTAAAGCGTCCACTACACACTAAAGTGCCCCGGTATCTCCTTTTTACCCTATTGGGATGATTTGGTTCCTTTGTGGCTATTCCAGTATTCCAGCTATACCAGTCCTGCATGTCACCGAGACTAACTCGAAGGAAAAATATGACATTGGCAACAAAAAAGGGTTCATTCCGCTGGCAACACCATGACCTCCCTAAATGAGCTCTGAAGACCTTACTCGCCGATAGGGTTAGCACAACAGTTTTTTTTATACCACAGTTAGTTTAATCATCATCATCATCAGCCTTTATACGTTCCCACCGCTGGGACACATGCCTTATCTCAATCGTCAGAAAGTGAGTTAGTTAGTTACTCGGTTTTAAAGTGTTACTTCACGGTGGTCTTCCATATATAAGGTAGAAGTACATCTCCAGACAAGCGGATCATTCGAGTGGAAGGTCTTCTCTGCTGAATGTTCTACCTCTTAGTATATCATACATTGTATCATATCACAAACCATCAAACACCTTCAAACCAAACACACGTCTCGCCACATCGCCACTGAATTGCTCTTCCTATAAAGGAAGCTTAACCAACTGTCTAACTTATACCACAACTGTGGATGTCATCAAAGTAGCAACTTGTTAGGCGTTGCAAGTTCGCTCAGTTGCTTCTGTAACTTAATTAGTAGAGTTGTTGTTCGTCGCATCTTATTATATACCTAGGGAACAATTGTTGGAACGCTTGTTAACAAGTGGTGAGTGTGACAAACTATGTATAATTATTCTGTTATTCTCATCTGTACACAGAAGACATTTGACCCTGTGAAACAGTTGTAAAGCTGCTCGGATTATAAAACTAAACAGACAAAGACATGCACAGAAATATTTGTAACAGAGAACGAACCCACGACTAATAGCCAATTGCTCCAATTTCTTAACCATTACACTAAACCGGTCGTCAGTTTTGGACGCAACCTTCTTTCTTTTTTCCCATAACCCTTCACCTTCAGTTTCCTTAAATATTCCTATAAGGCCTCGGCCTCGAATTTCGCGGGCAACGGGGCAGCAGCGGCAGCGGCGAGATGTTTTGTATGGAATCCAACGATATCGTTGATGGAATCCCATAGATCCGTCCGTGGACTACCGTCCGTGGACTCCTGTGGACGTCTTATATAAATAAATAAATAAATATCCCTGGACATTATTCACACAGCGCCATCTGACCCCAAACTAAGCATTAGCTTGTGCTATGGGTGCCAGACAACGGATAAACATTACTTAAATACTTTTTTTTTTTGTAAATACATACATATTATACATAGAAACACCCAGACCGATACAAACAGACATGTTCATGCACAAATGTTTGTACCGTGCGGGGATCGAACCCGCGACCTCTGGTGTAATAGCCGACTTCTCGACCATTGCACCAAATGGCATATGGTGGGGTGATATGGTGTAATCCAAGCGCTACCTCAAACAAGCCACTACCATAAAATATTCCTTTACTTCGAGCTTTGTATCTACTCGGTTACAAAACGAAAATAGCATTCCAATCGGCATGGGTTCGTCATTCTTGTTCCATTGCAAAGATATAATATCCCTAAGGGTTCAAAATTTGGCGTAACATAGCGTAACCTCAACATTAGTGACTCTCTTTTGTGAATAAGTAACGTGACGAATAAGAAAATGGTTTACGCGTAAGTGCTTACAGTTCGTGTTATATTTAGAGATGTTACTAAGGTATATTTGTTTTTACGCTGCGTTACTTGGAATTATTATCTGTTTTTATGTACGGGCGCTTTCAGTTTAGACGTTTCGTGTCGGACGGCTGCGGTACGGTAGCCGCGCGTTTGTCGCACCGCGTACTGACGGTCGTTAGTTTTCATACAAAACACGCGGTGAGGCAATAACCAAATAAAATAGCAATTTAGCTATTTTAGACATAAACATCGGCCGACTACTTAATATACAATGATAATAACAGCCAATTTCATTGAGATACTAACCAGTAAGCTTCGTTTAACATGCTGCTGTATTGTAGGATCCTCTGATATTCCAGACATTCATTTCAAGTGAACTACATAGCTCCGATATTAATTCCTGGAACATCCCAAATTGTACCATTCACCAACCGTATCGGTTACTGGAATTGGACCCACACGATGTGTCTTGTGACAATAGGAAATATCGTCTGAACCCAAAATACGAACATTGTGTTATGGGTATCAGATTCAATAAACGTAACATTAATAACGCCTTTATTCTTGGGATAGGCCGATTAATTGTGACAAGGTACAGTCTTGCTACAAGACAACTTATCCTCCCCCGAAGAGCCATCGCCTTACGAGGTATAAAGGGGCTAGGGCATAAATAAGAGGGTGGGTCTCAGTAGCAGGGTCAATGTTCCCCAGTAAACTAAGAGTGGCCAAGTTTGCTCCCTGTCACCCCTTTTTTTTTTCGGAAGAGAAAACTTTTACGTGCTTTAGCCGCAGGCTAGCGAAGCCTGCGGCCGTGTGTGGGGCTCGGGACTAAAGACGTTCGTCCCACTACCCACTAAACTCCCCCGGTTTCCCCTTTTCACCCGATGAGGACAAGCCGGTGCCAACCTTGTGGTTAGGAAGGACTTGTTAGGCGATTATGTACCTAGAAAGTGGCACTCAGACGGTGTTGTGTAGGGAATGGATCATCCGTCTCTGACGACACCACCATCAGACAAGAAAGACTAATCTGTGGTTTAACGGGTAAACTTCGCCCTTTCTAGGACGTGCAATTCCCATACACAACTATCCGTCCCCAAATGGAGGGTGACGCTACCGTCAATGGGGTATACTTGAGACTACAGTATTACTTAGGACATCGAAAAATATTAACGTTTTACATACCCTGTTCAAACTTTATCTCCTCCGTGATATTGACAGCAACTTCTCTGCTCCAGCACTAATGTAAATGTTGCCATAATGATTGGTCAAAAATTATCATACGACAATGTCCTAAGTCATACTGTAGTCTCAAGTATCCCCTATTGATTGGACGTAAAGTATTCCTCCCGGGGTAAAAAAAGGTTCACTACCAATTCATCGAGCCAGCTAATTTCTACCAAAGGGTCTTCGAAAGTTCTGCAAAGATTCCTACAATTTATGAATATCCCTCACAGTGTTTTATCCCCTATGAATACCTCATGTCAAAGGAACAATAAAATTGCAAACGATATAACAAATGGACTTTTCGCTCCATTACACCTGTATCAAATGTACGTTTACCATAACAAGGGATACACTTCCAAATGTTCCTGAAAAAGGGAATTACTTACGCGTAATAGATTTTTATAGATGTTTTCCTTCGAGTGAAGTAGGTTAATTTGCTTTCTGACTTTTCTACGACACGATTTTTAAGCCTTATGACAAACGCTGTAATAAATCTAAGATGTTGAATATACTTCTAATTTCCTTTGATATCGATGGTTGCCACCGTGTTTAGGAATAGATTTTTTTTTGTATGTAAGAGGGGGGCAAACTAGCAAATGGGTCACCTGTTGTTAAGAATACACTCTCGTTACGTATTGGTTTGAAAACCCACACTTTGGTTTGTACGTGGCAAGAAGTGCCTTGAGAAACGTACGGTGCTCGCCGCCACTCATCCATGGAACGTATGAAACTTTAGCTTCAGATTGCTAAACCAATGCAGCTTGGTCGGTCAGGACCATTACCCCTCTATGGGTCATCTTGTCGTGGAAGAGGGGCTTACTATGGGGGGGGGGGGGGGTAGCATTAATGTGCTTCTTAATGACTAAGAGTGGCCAAATGAGCGGGCCCTCATTGCACACGATCTGAGGGAGAGCGGAGAGTGTGGTCGATGTCTATTTCTGAGGACCACGCGTATTATATGCAAGCAGGTGACAATTACTGTGCTTGTGCGATGCAGGATTCCAGGATAATCGTAGGTCAGCGCCTTTTGTCATTAGTTTGTAGAACTGTTTGTTGTGAGCGGGTACTTGATGCTTGATGATAAAGTTAGAGGTCGCCAGTCAGATAAATTTTACTTTCCAAATACACTTTTAGAGGAGTTTAATCTTTAATCCTTACCTTCAACTCAGCTTAGGTTTACGTTGATTAACTAAAGAGGACATTGTTTGCGACCCGCATTTGTTAAATCCAACATTCTACATTCTTGCATAGACAGAATTACGTCCTCTTTTACTAAAATTCTTACAAAACCCAGAATTCGGAGAAATGTAAGAGGTCATGGAATTAATGCTTGCACAATCGCTGATTTGGTTTCAACTACATATTCGAAGTTGGAAACAAGTGTAAAAAAGGATCATAATACAGTAAGCCTTACATACAAAATGCATAATGAATGGAAAAACTAGTGGAAAAACTATCACAACACTCATAACAAGTATAACGAACGTTTGTACGAATGTCACTTATACATTAAATACATACGTAGAAACCCAGATTAATACAAACTTAATGTTCATTTTCATGCACACATTTATGTTTGTACCATGGGGATCGAATTCGGCATTCAGAAGAGATCATCAGCATCAAATCGGTAGCCAAAAAAATAAATAAAAATAGAAGCAAACATGGGTGTTTGCTTTTATTTATTTTTTTACCAACACAACATTATTATCTTAGGAGTAGGCACTAGCATGATTGATACAGTCGAGATTTTAATTTAATACAGTAACTTAGACAAGTAAAATAGACATCATTAATCCGCTTGAAAGATTTCTCACAATACCGCGAGTTGAAATGTAGATTTCCCGCTCCAGGAGATGAAATCCGAAAGTTGAGCGCTCTAGAAGCTAAGAAGATTTACTTTCCAACATTTACATAAACGTCTGAGCCACTGTATTATGAAAGTCTAGTCGACCAATATCTGAAAAGATGGCGTTATTAAGAAAGAACGGAACAATTCCAAACGGTTGCACTGCTTTCAATTTTGTTCGGAACTGAAGTGCTCCATTAATATTTTCTTGTATCCTCATCTTGGCGAGGAGATAGACAAAGATCTCGCTGCTTTCAGCGCTATTGAAGCTGCAGTTTCCTACAATTAGCTTGGAAAGGAATTTCAAAACTGTATTTTTATTTTTTCCACTGGAAAAGGACATCGGCAGAAATGGGCTCGATCTTAAGCGTTCTGTTAGGAGGCGGCGGCGCTGTCAGTCTTTTTAAAAAAAACTACACGTTTGTCCAACACGATTTTACTTGGATACAAATAAAATATAGAACACGCACAACTGACTTCCCGATTTACTCGGAGCGAGATTTATCCGCTATCCGCGATGAGGTCCAGAATCTAACTAACTGAAATTTGTATTGAAAAATTAAGGTAAACTAATATGCAAGCCAGCAATAAAAATAGAAAGTACAAAGATTAAGTAAAACGCTGACGCTTGCTTTAAGCCCCTACGAGTATTATACAGGGTTATAACAGTTCGTTCCACTATTCAAAATATAATTAATATTCGTTACAAGATTTTTAATATTTAAATTTAATTTTAATTAATATTTTTACCCCGGGATAAACATATAATCTAATAAATGAAAATACTATTGGTTTTGTAGTGCATCCGGTGTGTTATGTGCATAGTGCATAGTACGTCCGGTAGAATAATAATAATGTTGCTAGTTAAGATACTTAAATACTGATTTTCCGATCAGATCCCATACAAATGACAGCTTAGAATAGAGGCACGATAATTTTCTGAAAAAATTATGGCAACAGAAAAACAAAAAAAAAAACAAATGTCATACAACGTCTGTCAATCATTCGTTTCTGTCTGTTTTGAATAACATATGTGAAGGATTCACTGGAGGGTAGGCGATGGGTCCACGCGTCTTTTAGTTTTAAATCTTTTTATTTGTGATCTAGTGCAGTTTGGTGTTGAAAAGTGGTGTGATTTTCAGTCAGTAAAGTGTAACGAAGTGTCATAAATAAGAAAATTGAAACAAATTGACTGAATGGACGGGTATTGCGTGTAGTGTGTCTCATCGGTAGATGAGACGCTTTTACCGCAATGGCGTCCATTCCCCCGTGACCTTGAGAGTATCCTCCAGTGTTTCCATGAAGCGTTAAAACATCTTAACACCAATGTTTTAACGCAATTAGAAACTCCCAACTCACTTGACATTGGCAGAATCACCGCGCCGCAAACAGGCGCGGGATAGAGGCCATTAATTAAAAAAAAAAAAAACATATGTGAATAATTTTGTTTTGTCGTTATTGTTGGAATGCTTGGTTTAATATTTGACGACTTTCGCTACGTTTAAATGACGGTTTCAGCTAAAACAAACGACCTAAGCTTTTCTTACAACGGATCCAGTGAACTCGACAATTGGGGTTATTTTTGTAGAAATCAAAATCATCCTATAACTATTTTTTCCCAGGGAGTGGATTTATAAATTGTAGTGTATTTGGAATATTACTTCATTTTGTACATAATAATAGTAAATCGGTAAGTGTAATTCATAAAAAATCAAGGCCCAACGTTCTATGGATGTTCGCCCGTGTCCTTTAAGTGTTTATTTTGATCTAAAATCTGACAATCAAACTAATAAATGTGTTGTAAAATACTGGGTATATGAGACCAAATAACTAACGTCATAGTGTAGCAGGCGCAGGGCGGTGCCAGAGAGTACTGCTTAGTTACTGTTTATCACTGAACTGTCTAAGAGCAGACGTGGCGCTTACCATCAGGTGTACGATCTGCTCGTCTAGTTACACATTGCAATAAAATTAAAAAGTCGTTTTACCTGTGTGTCATTATTCTTAAAATTGTAAGTTAAATCAAAGTAACCAAATTGAATTCCCTCAGGCGTATGTCTTCCCTAACGCTTTAGAAACATAGGTACCCAACTTTTTGGTACTTTAGATATTTGAAACAACAGTTGGCAGTCAGACTCGCAGATCACCTGATTAAGCCACTATTGAGGGAAACTTGCAAGCACTAAAAAGCTAAAGTACTGTTTAGATATATTATTACACTGTTTAGTTTACTAGAGTGATGGAGAAGTCTAATAGTAGGTGTATTATGATAATGAGTATGTTGGTAGTTGGAAACTAAACTTTTGAGTAAAATATTTGTAAGGCATGAAATGATATTGCGTACTTCCATTTGCAGTTGCAGTATACACACAAGAAAATACACGTGTAGCGGTAAGCGTCTACAACTTTCACAACTTTCGAATATTCCCCACGTTTGCATGCAGCCCGAGTGTGCAATGTGCATCAGGAGCTAGATTGTGGCGCCATTTGCAATGCGGAGTGTCGTATGTTATGTAGCATTTGGAATTCTGCAGCACGGTGCTTTCAACGAAGCCCAATAATCTTACTCGGAAAAATATTTTAAGTATTTATGTGTTCAACATTTTGTTGAGTAATGCCTGTATGGAGCAAATTCGCGAGGTAATTTCGAGTTCAAGAGTTAAATTCCTCGTTCGAGTATATTTCATTTACCTTGACGAGCCAGTCACTGATGTTTTAGGCCCCTTTCCATAACTCATCGATTTGTAGGTAGGTACAGTGTTTTGCAGCATCCCATTTAGTTCCTAATACGTGTTTCAATATTTACAGTCACACAAAAATTGTGTCACAAAAAATATAAACAGGACATTTAATGTCCTGTTTACAATGTCCAGTAAGGCCTCGGCCTCGAATTTTGCAAGCAGCGGGGCGGCAGCGGTTGCGGACGCGGCAGCGGCAGCAGCGGCGCACGCAGCCGCACTGCGGTCACCGCTTGACGCGGGCCGTCAAGAGCGGTACGATGCTGTCAAGCGGTGATCTGCTGTGTTCGAGAACGGGTCTATGAGATTCAATACAAAACATCTCGCCGCTGCCGCTCCCGCTGCCACTGCCGACTTGCTGCCCGCGAATTCGAGGCCGAGGCCTATCAAAAGCTTCTATCTCCATCTAAATTGATCAACAAATTGCTCAGAAACCCATTAATTTTTATTCTGAATTAAATAAACTTAAAAGAGAATATGGAATTATTTTGATTCCTTCACATTGAACAACACCAAAAGTTCAACTTAACTCGTTTGGTCCAAAAAGTGGAGTTACGAACATTTTTCGGGCACAGTATAATACTGAATGGAAACAACGTAGGAAAAGGCCCTACTATCCTACAATAAATCTTAATACCTAACAGTTTTGCAAGCAATAGATTGGCCTATTGTTTCATTGATTGGCTTGAATAATGTAGCAGCTTAACTATGAACGGCTAAACTATTATCAGAACAGAACACTGGCTATTCAATAAACACGGTCTCTCAGGGGGTTTGATTGCAAACTGGCCCCCAGAAGGCGAGGCTGAATAACTAAGCCCGCAGTCAAGCTAGTAATTATTGAGGAGACCGCAGAGTCTACCACTTCCTTCCAAGATGGTCTTAACTTCACACGACCTTACTAGGTTACGAAGAGGTATTTGATGTTTCTGTACTTAAATAAGTATATATTAACACATACGAATAGAATGGATACGATCTGGCAAACTACGAACTACGAGTATATACTCGTAATGATACACTGTTTTTTTTTTGATTTTGATGGAGGCCAACGAACATTTGGGCCACCCGTAGTAAGTGTTATCACGATCAAAGGTACGTTGCAGACCTTCGAGGATAGAATACACTTACATGCTTTTTGAAGAATCTAGTACTTATTGATTTGGAAACACGGTTTTCGGAAGTTAGTTCCACAGTATGGTAATTTATGTGGCAAGAAGTGTCTTGAGAATCGCACGATGAGACCGCCACACATTCATATTATGTTGCTAATCGGATTTTGTGGCGAGTAGTACGATGGTGGAACTTGGCAGAAGTTATCAGTCAGTTTTTTTAAACACAGCCTATTGTAGAGCTAATTAAGAATGCATAATTATGCGACAATGCATACATATCATACAGATTCACTAATGAATTTAATTTCAATACAAAATAGGTTGAATTATACTGAATCTTTGGGGATTAATCAGTCATGACGTGTTTATTTACACTAATTATTATTTATCGTTAATCACGTAATACCGACTGTCTGTCTATACATCTGTCTGGTATGCTTTTATGCTTTTTTTTTCGTATGCTTTTTTTTACCACTGAGCCAATTGTGATTATATTTTTTTCAGATTTAGACTAGATTTTCGGTAAAGACATAGGATACTTTTTATGCTGGATAAAGATCACATTTCTGTGGGATAACGCTGTATAAATTAATGTGAGCGAAGCCGCAGCCGGAAGGCTAGCAATAAAATAACTAAAATATAATGATAGCACAAAACTATATTAGGAAGTTATGCTATAAATATATTTAAGATTCAGTTAATAAAGCATACAGTATGAATTTATTTTCCCAAATAGGTAATATATTTAAAAGTACCTCAGACGGTTGCTCGGCTTAAATGCATTGGAGGCTGCGCTAAAAGAAGCTGCACTGCCCCCCTAGACAAGCGGCATTTATGACGTTCGTTATAGCTCAATTTGCGATAGCGAATGTCAAATCCCATACTTTCAACACGTGACTTTTCTATGGCATCTGTCAAATCCATACAAATTGGACTTAGCGAAATTCGCCAGCTATGAAGCGATGTCATCTTGTCTAAGCCCCCTGTATTTTTAGCGCTAGTTCTGTGAAAAGTACGAGAATATTTTAAATCCCTGGACAATATACACACAGCGGCGTCTAACCTGAAACTAAGCACAGCTTGTACTATGAGTGCAAGACACCTGGTGAACATCTCTTGTATAGGTATTTATATAATATGTTTATGCCCATGGGTAAGAAAGGTATCTAACTTTCTTATCGCCTAATCTTTTCTGAAATTGTTTTCATCATCATCATCATCATCAGCCTATATTTATGTATGTTCTCACTGCTGGGAAACAGGCCTCATCTCAATTCGGAGATAGTGTGGGCCATACTCCAACACGCGGGCCCAGTGCGGGATGGTGGGGGGGTGCGTAAGGCAGGTGACCAACCTTAATGTCATATGTTATCAAGCCGCCATATGACCACTGAGTAGGCTTGACGACTAATATCTACATTGTAGTAAATATTAGCCGGAACCAACAGCTTAACGTGTCTTTCGAAGCACGGAGACGCTCGATATGAATTTTATTTATAGACAACATCAGTTACAAGCACGTAATGTTAGGTAGCCCAACTGAACTTAAATTTTCATTAGTTTTCAAGCACTTTTTTTCTTTTAGTGTGGGTAAGTGTTTCTATTTAAACTTTTTCAGAGTTAAAACCCTATCATTTCAGAAAGTATTGTAAAGACTTATCTCCTTGAAAGGCAAGTGCGCATAAAAACTCTTCCTTTAGACTAAGCCATAAGCTGAGATTAAAATGCAATGAAGGCAGCTCGAAAATTAATTTACATTCGTGCACAGTTGCGTTGTACTTTTAGCGAAATGACTGTTCTGTAATGGTGAGGGAAAAATTTTAATCCTTTATTTTAATATGGAGTACTTTTGGTAAGCATGAAATAGAGTGACCATTGCGTAGACATTTTTTGGTAAAGTAATTTATGGGCAATTTAGTGGATAGTTTGATACAAAGCCCTACTCACAGCCTCAGGTCTAGCTAGCCTTTTTTTGTTTTAGATACGTAAAACACATTTACGCGTAACACTAGCCGCGGGGGCAGCTAGACGGTTATGTGGGGCTCCCGCAGTCGGAATGCGGACTACTCACTAAAACTCGTGTGGTCCCTCAACGTCACATTGGTAGCACTTCCAGGTACCATGCTCTAGGCAATTATTCCGGGAAGGTCTCGCTAGCCTGCGGTTATGGTGCAACAACGCATTCTCCACAGAACTTTTTTGAGTAGAGTGAAATAACTCTGGCTGTGTTCCGGCAATATTCATTTGGTAGCCAGCGTACTTTAAATGTTCGAAGATTAGAGGAGCCTACGTCCTGGCAGCACATCGGCAATGCATCCTGGTTAAATGTCCTCCAATGGCATAGGCTGTTGTGGCCGCTAATCATCAGGTGAGTTGCGTGCCTGCTGCCAACTAAAAAGGTGAAAGAAAAAGATAAAATAATAATTATAATAATACCTTTTTTTAATTATACGGCTCGATAGTCTGGTGGTTTAAGTACCGGGCCAAAATCTCGGGGTCCTGGGTTCAATTCCCGGGTCGAGTTAACTTTGTGTCGGTTTTTTCGGACACAGCTCGGGTTTGTGATCACCAATCGGCATTTGGCAAGCGTGGTGATTAAGCCAATACCCATCATTGTAGCGATAACTTGATTTCAAGGATAGAGGCCTTTGCCCTGCAGTGGGACATTAATAGGCTGATAATTTACTTTTTTAATCTTTTATTATAACCTCCTTTATTAGAAATGAAGCGAACAATAAGTAGTCTATAATAATTGACTAGCATACAAGAGCGATATCTATGTATTTGGGCCAGACTCAGACCTCGTATAGGTTATATGATATGGATGTAGAATTCAATCCCAAGCTGCAATTAGGTGGAAGTGAATGTGCAATGAATTTATCTGCATAAGAATTCAATATTACTCGATCGAACCTTGATATTAATATTTTTATTGTAGTAAATTCTAGTTCAGTCTACGGCTTTGTCGAATTAAAAACTATTTCCAACAGTGAAATATTTTTTTCGATAAAACAGATTATAAGTATTCAAACACTGCTTATGTTTAATATTTCGCTAAGAACAGCTGGTGCTATGCAGTTATTTTGACATTAAAATCAGACTGGAGTTGCCAGTTCTATTTTATTCAATTTCTACTAAGTTTCTTCAATTAACATGCCCATTTGATTGTGAGCATCAACTTCAGCCATGGAGGAAAATTATGTAGGTAGCGTCACTCAAGACCTACCGCTCTAGGTACTGCAGACTCCTCTAATATCCAAGCAAAATATTGCCGGTTTAAACTTACGCATCTAAAGGGCTCACTGGCACAGAATATATACTAAAGTACACTGGTCTTCAAGCTAGAAACTTTGTGTTTTGCCTATCAGCAGTAAAACACTTCTCTTCCGCGAGAAGCTCTCTATACAAGCGTCCGTTTTATATTTAAACGCACGGCTGGCGTTGATCTCCATGAAAACTACTACAATTTTCCATCTCAGTAAATCTTTTTACGGTCAGGGATGGCACGGAATCGTAACAACTTTAGTAATATATTTTTCATATTCCGTACGCGCCTCGATGGTCTAGTGATAGTGGTTTAGGTACCGGGCCGAGATCTCGAGTCCTGGGTTCAATTCCCGTGTTGAGCTAACTTTGTGTCAGTTTTTTCGGATACAGCTCGGGTTTGTGATCACCAATCCGCATTTGGCAAGCGTGGTGATTAGACCAGTACGCATCATTGTAGCGATGACTTGATTACAAGGATGGAGGCATTTGCCCTGCAGCGGGACATATTGAAATAATATTTTGCCAAGTCATAATAATTAATATGGTTATTATTGATTTTTTTTTTTGATATATGGTTATAACAAAAAGAAAATCCAATCAAATCAATCAAGAAGTCCCAGAGATTTGCATGTACAAACAGACAAACTTTTTTTTTAGATTCGTGTTCTGTAATTGTTTCTTAACCCAAAAAATTTTAGTACCTATACAAGTGAAATTTTGTTATAAAGAAAGCTCACTATCTGAACTGCGTGTAATTTTCTGTATGTCCGTTATATTGAATCGCTTGGCTGAGCGGTGATCTCTGTGAAACTAGTACAATTTTCCATCTCAGTAAATTCACTTAGGGAATAGTATTCAGGGATGATACAAAACCGTTATGTGTATCATCTCCTAAATTATACTGAGAAAACGTAGAATGACAAAAAAAAAATATTTTTACTACTCTTACTCGTATTTTTTAATATAAATAATTGGATGTGGCATGCCAAACGTGTCCTTGCTGTCTCTTTTTTCACATGATTAACGATAAAAAGATACGGCAAGTCTACTTAATATTTCTTCTTTGGTAAATCCATATTTTCATTATTAAATTTTTCATCCATAAATTTTTAATAGCCGCCTTCGGGGATTTGCTTACATTAAATTTGGGAGTAACAATCACATTCATTTTTAAGTCCTAGATTAGGCATCTATTCTGCCAGCGAGAATTTTATTATCAAGCTGTGGTAAAATGGAGACAGATCAAATTAAAGTCTATCCTCTTGATTTAGGCTCTAAAACTTTAAGCCTAAAAGTTTTGAAATATTAATGGCACACAAGTCACAACTGATATATAAATTCGTAATAAAATAATTTGTTTATCAGATAATATAGATGCTGTCTTTTTTTTTACAAAAGTAATTAAAGTGACAGCATTTAAGTTAAGATATAGGTTAGGTTGTTACTTCCATTTCTTATGACTGGGTCATTCATTTTGAAAACACTTTGGTGAGCCATTTTGGTATAATGGTCGAGAAGACGCTATTACACCAGAGTTTCATTCCCGCATGGTACAAATATTTGTGGGCATGAACATGATATGAAGTGTCTTTACGTCATTTTTAGGGTGGAGGTACTTAACTAGAAAGGGGAATGTCAAGTAAAAGATCCTGTAAGCTATCATAAAGCAGTCTCTCGGTTTGTTTTGAGTTGTCTCTCTGCTGCCAATTATTACAAGCAAACATGGCTTTTAATGACGTAATATTCCTAACGCCCAATTTATATTAAATCCGCTGCTATACCTAACCGAAATCATTAAACCCAGGAAGGAATTTAATGAACGTTCTGCAAGTGGGAATTTACCCAAATTTTTATCAGCCAGTCGAAGCAAATGGGAAAATTGGAATCAATTTCCTCGCCAAAGTAAATGCTTTAATATATTTATCCTCGCCGTAAACATTTTAAGCACGTTTTCGTTTTGATATTCGATTCTGAGTTTTGAAGGTGATATTAAAACAGATTTTAGCATTCAAGATTTGATTGCTAGATGTGTCTTGGGGATTTAGAACGTAATTTGGGTTTGTGAAAGCAATAACATGAGTAAGTAGTTATAATGTGATCGTAGTTTTAAATTAGGCAGACGGTTTGACTTTTAGCCGTTCAGTATGCAAAGTGTTTTGTTGAATGAATGCAACTATTTAGTATACAATAGTTACTTTATAGTCATCTTTCTTTTTTGGTGCAAATTGATTACTACTAAGTAATCATTAGCAATGCAAAAAAGACCTATTGGAAAATGTTAGTCAATAGTATCAGCGTTTTTTTAATACCACGAGGGTGTCCCCAAAGCCTACGGTCTGTCAAATAGTAAGCAGTTAGGCTACTTCCTCGAATTTCGCGGAAGCGGGAGCGGAAGCGGGAGCGGAAGCGCACGCCGGTCACCGCTTGTCAGGATCGCACCGCTCGTGACGGCTCGCGTCAAGCGGTGACCGCCCTTGCGCCTGCTTGCGCATCCGCTCCAGTCGGGAATAATCCCGCTCCACTACACTCCACGAGGTCGATTATGACTTTGCAGCAAAAAATATTTTTTTATTCTATTTTTATAAAATTTTACAAAATTAAGCCGTTTTAGCAAATTTTTTGAGATCTTATTTGTTTTGAGTTCTATTAAAAATCAAGCTTTATATTTTCTTAAATATTATGAAAATAATGTTTAATAGTAAATTGATGATAATACTGTATGATAATGTTTAGAATGTTAAACTTATTTTGACAAAACAAGGTTTATTTATAAGCCATATTCTCTTTACTATTGTGGTGACTATTAATAGCTGTTCTCTATATTTCAGGAAGCACTTGGTAATTCTGCGGCGATTGCATCAAAAGGGGTCAGCAAACGATAGGTAATATTTAGGTATGACCGAAGGCCATTATTCCCCGCATTGCAGACAACGGTGCACATTGATGTAAGGGACTTAAGTCATAAGAGAACTATTTTTTTGATTTAGATCTTATTTTAATACTTTTCAGTAGAAAGTCACATGTCACAAGTTCACATGTCCTCAGTGATATGTCTTCGTAGCCAAGTCTTGACTACAGCGGTTAAACTTTAAGCTCAATCAACTACGAGAATATAATTATTATTACAGTGTAAAAAGCTCAGGCACAGTATTACAAAATGGTTTGTAAAACTGTGGCTCAGGTGTACTCCCTATTCCCTCTTTCTTATAGCCCCGTAAGACAGCAATCTGACATGACCAAATTGACCAAAGATCAAGCGTAGACTTTAAATTATTTTCCAAGTAGGTAAAACATTGTTTTTGCTCCGCTAGGTTGCAAGTTCAGTTCCGTTTAATCTCCGCACGGTCTTACATTTGTGTGAACGTGTCTATTTGTGTCGATCTGGGTGTTTCTATTTGCATAATTATGTATGTATTTAAACAAAAAAGTATAAAAGTTAATAAGGTAATCCACCAGGCAGACCACGTCTGCCATATTAATATAATTTAATTTTTATTTGATTCTTGTTTCAATAAGTTATTAATATAGTATATGACTGACTAAACTCGTTTATTTCGTTATATTTTGTTCGATTGGTTCAAACAAAATTTTCAACAAAGCGCTCCTTTACCATTACTTAGCGAGGAAGGTAAACGTCGGAAGGACTGCAAATTCAAATGTTATTACCGGTACATCCACAATCCAATTGGTTTGGTTCTCCTATCAAGGATCATAGGCCTCTTAAGGTTCCAATTTAATATCCGGAGTTGTCAAACCCTGAACCATTGTCTCGACATTTCCTGATCAGGACAAACGATTTGAAGATAATAATTAGTAAAATAATTTGAATTTCAATTTGAAAAGGGCATTGACGATTTTGACCTTCCGTTTCGCCTTTCCTTCCGTCCGCCATTTTGATTGTTTTTCAAAATTCTTACAAATGTGGATGAAAACTCGTAAAATAAAGTTTTAAAGTAAAAAAAAGTAAAACTTTGGTTGTTTATCGATTCAAAAAACAAATTGGCGGACTATTAGGAAGGACAGAAGATAAAAACGTTATTGTTATAATACCCTTAGACTATAGCTGACTCGCTTGTAACTAGTGGAATAGACCTCGTAGCAAAACTCCGAGCTTCGATGGCCGCTTTCCGTGCGCCGACATCGGCTGTTGTAATTTGCTTGCTTATACAAACCCAACGCCCTTATTTGCCCCACAACATATCATTACCCCCCTTCATATCGACGGAAAGTGCACAGACTGCTTTTCAAATTATAGGGGGTAAGACGCTGCTGCCGATTTCAGGTTCAGCTTTTACTTTGTGTTACGTGTATTCAAAGGATATAAAAATAAGTTTTCTTTTTAAGCTATTGCATAGCTTTTATCGCGGGCTTTGAGCGCGGCGACCGAATCAAGAAATTCCGTAACGAAAAAAAGAAAAAACCTGACACTCGTCTAACGTCGTTTAAGGTCGGCTGACTCCGGCACGGTGTTTATGTGCGTGCGACTAGATGTATGCGTGTAGACTGCGAGCGAGCAGCTCGTCTCGATCCATGCGAGCTTCGTCTAGTCGCACGCACACAAACACTGTGCCGGAGTCTGCCGCATAATTTGATAAAAAATGCTATGCCATAGCTTTGCCGCGGCAGTCCTCGAGTGCCACACGTATTTTTTATATATTACAAGTCATAATTTTTTTTTTCATACATATCGCCCACCAAGAACAAACTCCGGTTTGTTTTTCTATAAAAATCGCCCATTTTGTGCAAACTGACCTTGTCTCTTTGGACACAACAGGAGGACAGTATAATATAAAATTCAACAAAACATAAACACTTTTAATAGGTACATAAGCATTATATTTATGTGCAAGTTATCAATGGGATGTAATTAAGTTACAAGGGAAGGGCCGAGAGTTCGGATGAAATGGAAGATCAACACAGCGTGTTTATTTAGGCATAGGCCTAGTACGAAGTCAGGGGAAGCTTTCATGTTTGGGTTGGTTTTAAACTTAAAAGGTAACGGAGAGTTGTAATTTGGAGAAATTAGTAAAGTTTATTCATGGCGCAGAGTTTAAATGTGATATTGTTTGTTTAGTTGTATTTGCACAAATTGTTTTTGACTCTTGTACTTAGCAAATATGGTTGTAGGAAATATGTTTCATATCAGTACAGTTTTTAGTGATTTGTTGCCGAAGACTAATATTTATATGATAAAATAGTTTCATCAAAATCCGTTCAATAGTTTTGTACGATACGTGAAAAATAGACAGGTGGACTGACTTATATGTCAAAAATGTATTGTATGAAGACCTCTACACGTATGAATTTATAATAAATAGCAGCCGCTTCCGCGGTTATACCCGCTTGTAATTTATTTTGTCATTATTTTGTCAATTATGCCCCCCCTTCCCCCCCACATTTCCGGGATCAAAAGTACCTTATGTCACCCGGGGATGGTGTAGCTTTCCAACAGTGAAATAATTTTCGAAATCGGTTTAGTAGAGTCGAAGCTATTCAATACAAATAAACAATCAAATCTTTCCGCTTTATAATATTACTAGCCTTCCGCCCGCGGCTTCGCCCGCGTGAACTATAGGACGTTATCCCGCGGGAATATATTGTAAATTGTAGCCTATGTGTTTATTCTGATGTATAAGCTATATTATTATAAAGGTTCATTAAAATCAATTCAGTAGTTTTTACGTGAAAGAATAACAAACGTTCATCCATCCGCTCCCCGGCCGGTTCCGCCGCAACCGCTATGTCCCTGCATTTTAAATCTGTAATATCTTCGAAACTATTCATTTAAATTACATGATGTAAAGGGCCGTATTGATCTACATTACATGCACAATTTATTTATAGTACTTTATTGGATAAGGATTAATACTGTATTGCTTAAAATCACTTTTTCGTAAATAAGTCATTATTTTATCGTATTAAGTAAAGGAAAATGGTTATTGTGGGTTATCCCTAAGAGATAGACATATACCATCGCGGACTTTTTTGTAAAACTTTTTAAGGTGTACAATAGTGTAGTACATTATTTTGATCTATCTCGTAGGGTTCAGCCAGCGTTTGCAATGTAAGCGCAAAAAAATGTGATTATTTACGACCTTAAATTAAAAACCTCTAAAATTATCAGTGTTTCTCTACTATATTATGCATGTATTATACATATACACCTTCCTCTTGAATCAGTCTATCTAATAAAAACCGCATCAAAATCCGTTGCGTAGTTTTAAAGATTTAAGCATACAAAGGGACATAGGGACAGAGAAAGCGACTTTGTTTTATACTATGTAGTGAAGTACATAAAGATGTAGAGAAATAATAATATTTCAAGTTTAAAACTTGTGAAGATTATAAGGTCATAATTCATTCACAAACTAAACAGCCAAATAAAACAATTAGTATAAATGCAAGAAATTAGGGAAAGCGTTATTATAACACAATGGATAATCCAGATTAATTATCTATAGACAAAAGGCAGGTGTTTTATTGTTCTCTCTAATTAGGATAGCCTACAATAAATCTATTTACAAAGTGCTAATTAGAAGGTATTACAAAAAATTATACGTTTATTTTGTACCAAATAATTGGATACTTAATCTTAAAGCTTTTTCATTATCTAGAATATTGCTATCTTGTACGTGGGATCTAGTAAGCGTTTATCTAGTTAACATTTATTATATCTTTTGTTTGGTTGAATAAACAGAGATAAAAATCAGCCACCTAAAAATAACATGGGTGAGAAAATAGTTGTAATATAAATATTATATCGACTTCTAAAAAAGAAAATGTCGTCTAAAATCATAGAAATATTATGTACTGACGTACAGCTCAATGTCTAAAATAGTTTTTTCTGACATTTTTACTAGAGTCGGTAAATGAAAACACATTCAATAAAAACGTGCAGCTGAATTAAAGAACTTTTTTGACGTTAACTACAAATCACATTTATCGCAATATTTGTTCAAGTCACAGCTTCAGTTGTTACCTATTTAAAAAGATGTGTTATAATATTAAAAGGTTTCAATTGAGTTCAAAATATAAAGTTGAACAGTGCAGCGTGAAATCCTAACTTAATTGCGAACCTTTGTATCTTTCTCATTAATCTTCTGGACCCTAACCCGGATCCTCATCATAACCTGCTATAAATATGTACACGGTAAGGTTATATGAAACATCAAGTTCTGTTTTAGAACGTAAAAATACTTTACCCTCTGTTATATTTTTGGAAGGACGTAAACGTCAATCAAGCGAGCTTAAGAGTGTATTTTGCACAGGTATTGTGTGTGTTTTAGAAGTGTATTGCATATAGATTTATCGTCAAAGGTGACATTTTTCGGATTATTTCCGACTGCCCCTACCAAATCTGCCCGCAGTAGGGGCAGTCGAAACTTTTTAGTTGCGTTTTCCATTTTTCGGGTCGCAGGCACAATATTATGTAGGATTCTAAAATATATAGAAATAAAGAATAAATTTTATTTCATATGCTACGTTAGTTTTGTGATATTAGAATGGATGATACGATTTTTTTTATAACGGCACCGCCTATCGGATATTAGTGCCATGAACGGAAATTTAAAAAAATTGTGGAATTCATAAAGGTCCTTTTATTTTAAGTTAATATAGAGCACAGAACAAGAAAATTTTCTCTATACCTATAGAGCCACGCAAAATAAACTTGATATTTATTATTTCCAACCGCCTTTGCTCTAGTTTTAAATGAGTACACATTATTATTCTTATTAAGTCTCCCTATATTCTTGGATAACATTGTTACAAAAACAAGTAAAGGAAGGATAAACGCAATAGACACGCCATTAAGGAGGACAAGTCATGATTTACTGAGAATATAAATAACACAACTGAACAAAAGATAGACGAAAGATTCGCTGGCCATGAAAAGCGGGTCCTAAAAGTTCGGAACATCCCGAATCGGGAGTTGGGTGAAAGTTTGGGCTAGTTTTGGGTTTGTGTTATTGTAACTGTGTTGGAACAATTTTGACATAGTTGGGAGAAAAATGGGCCTAGTATTTTTCATAGAAAACAATAGTTTATAACCCTGTTTCGGTGGCGCGTTTAGTAGTGACCTTGTCTTATGCGTCAGGGTCGTGGATTCGAATAAACAGCTCCATCAAAATGGGTACCACTTATCGGATAAACATTCCTTTTATAATTTACTAGCGGCCGCCTCTGCGGTTTTACCCGCGCGTAATTTCTTTAGTCAGTTATCCCCACATTTCCGGGATCAAAAGTACCCTATGTCACCCGGGGATAGTGTAGCTTTCCAACAGTTAAAGAATTTTCCAAATCAGTTTAATAGTTTTGGAGCCTTTTCAATACAAACAAACAAACAAATTTTTCTCCTTTATAATACTTGTATTATAGATGGTATAGATTGTTTTTGTGAATACATACATAATATCATACATAGAAAACACCCAGCCCGGTCCACACAGAAATATTCATGCACGCAAATGTTTGTACCGTGCGGGGATCGTTTCGTGGCATTCGTATATTGATGCGGCAAGGGTTGCTATTTTACATATTTTTTTAGATAACTCGTTGGAATATGTGGGATGCAAAAGATGTAGATCTTTTGCATCCCACATATTCGTACAGTAAAGTATCCTACATTTTAAAAAAAGAATACAACTCTTTTATGAAAAATATTCTCCACTCCAAAATATTTTTAACACCAAAAATTGTCAACTCTGCCACATGATCATGATATTTTATGACACATTCTTTTTCTCCTAGAAAATCTTTAGTCTATTAGTAGGAATAGTTTTATGTACAAAACCTTATTTAACTTACTACAAATAACACATTATACAAAAATTTTCAACGACCATGACCGCAAAGTACGCTTAACACATGACAGAGCTTAGATTTCATTATTTGCCCATTTGCATTTAACTTATTTCGGTGGCTTGCGCGACAAAGCAAGCCGGTGTGGGTCGTTTATTCCATGTTGAATGAGCTTGAATTCTTGGAAAGCCTTTAGTTAGATCAGACATGCACATATACAACTCCGGGAAGTAAATGCTTATCCATTTATAATAGTTGAAAATTGTGTTTTTAAGTCCTGGGTACGTTTCAAGGAAAATAAAGATTACCTTTGTTAGATATTGTAAATACATCTTTGATCTGTTTGTTAGCTTTGTTACTATGTTTTGAATAATCAAACTTTGTGAAGTGGTTTTGTGATAATTTTTTGAAGAGGCTATTGGAAAATTATTTTGTTTTGATATTAATAGTTTTATTATTTTTCATTAGCTTTGAAACATTGTAAAGTTATAGTTTGAAACTGTAATATTTAAACGCCAGCGGTTTTGATTTATTTCGACAATCACAGATCGCTCTACCATTGAAATAAATACTAATACAAAAGCAAGCCTACTTATGTATAAATAAGGGCTATACATATTTGTAAACACACAAACAGGTATTCCCCTAACCTGTGACCGCAATGTGAGCGTTGCGCTTGACCGCACAGTGCTCGGGATTCATTCTAGTGCACTAAAATGCTTTGCCCGCATTTACCCTATTTTGGCGGAACGCTCGACGAAGTGACTGGGAGATAGCTAGATTATGTTTGAATCTACGCTGCTGTGATTAGTGAATGGTCTTTGGAGTCAAACTGTGGGTTCTTTAGTTGTCAGAGATGTTACTTATGAGTATGAATGAAAGGTAGTGTTCGCAAAAAGTATTCACCAAGAATATCAAGTATATTTTGGTATATTTGTTTTTTTTAGGACTATTTGTTGGGTTTTTCGTGAGGGGTGGGGGGAGCTTAGATGCTGAGTTGTAGCCAGAGAAGTTTGCTTGCGTGTTCTATAGTATTTTGTGTGTATATAGGTCATCTGTAAAGTACGTGCAGTGATACGTATCGGCTGGCTTTCGCCAAAATGTCGTAGCAATGACTTGATTTTAATTTTAATTACCGTATACATTCATTACGGCTTTTACTGAGACTGTATTGAGTTTTGTAATACGTAGTGCGCAATGGAAAATAAGTGATTAGGTAGCTGTTTCCGTGGTCGTCGGTGTTTGCCGTAGGTGGTAACTTTTGTCATTTATCTGGCACGCATCATTCGGAAAATTTTAGGGTTGCTTGCTTATTCTATCTATGGTCATCTGTGTGAATAAATAATCTGAAAGCGCAGGGTAAGCCGGGTCTGCGGCAGACGGGAGCTGCGGTCGAGATACCGCGGACTTCACGGGGGAATGACGAGGGTTCCATCATTTATTAACTTCTAGGAAACACGGGCTTTCCTTCCAAACATTGTTGGGTTACAATGCTCTTTTTGTTTTAAGAGTGTTTAATTTTTGTTTCTTCAGTTTAATACTTCAATTTACAAAATCCAATGTTTCGCAGGTGACGCACACGATATCCTGTTTACTTCGTACAATCACATTATTATGCATTAAATACACTTACACGTGTTTATGCTTATAAATAAAACATTAATATGCAAAGAAAAAACTTGGGATGAAGAGGAATTATCAAAAGGACAGACATTGTGATTAAAAAGCACAATGTGTTTCTATAATTGGCATATGTACAAGTTAGATCTTTTTTCCGTTTATATGTAAAATTTAATGCTGTTGAAACATTGTTGGATATATTATAAAATAAATAAAATAGATCGACGGTCCCTACGTATAAAGCGACATGTCAAAAATGGAGGTTTACAGTAGAGCGCAATAAAGGTTTGAATTGATATATAAATTATGCTTTCAACAATTATGGGTATATTTTTACTGCTATATCTCAATGATTTTGGAAAGTTTAAACTTGTATAAGTTATTTTTTATTTTTATTGTATTTTCTTAATAAAACGTACAGATGTCTGTTTCTACATTGTCAACCCACAATACCACTTTCTCAGACAACTCTTAGGTGTCTGTTTATACGTGGGACAATATAAAACATTATTTTGAAATAATATTAATTGAAATGTTGTATGAAAACTTAGAATACTGTTTTAATTTTTAATAAATTACTTTAATCATTCCAATATAGCTATTCATTAAGTATTAAAATACATTAAACAACACATGTCCGTTTATACATGATTATTGTCACAGAATAGTTAGTATACGGTGTTATTGTTTTATTTGTCTAATTTTGTGCTAAAAAAACAAAGACATGTGTAATAAAAGTCATAGATGGTTGTTTTAATAAAAGATGTATTTACCTATATTCTTTAATCATGTTAAACATTAAATAGAAGTTATTTTTAAGTCAAACAATTCGACTTTAAAAAAAACTTCTTGTTTCATTGAATTATGTATGTTGTTGTATTTACAGTGCACTTAAAACACACTATTACACTGTTTTACAACACTTTTCTGGCGCGCGAACACGAATTAACACGATCATTTAGGCGCAAATTGTCAAATTCGCAAATTGTCAAGCGGTCGCAATCGGTCAAATTCGCAAATTGTCAAATTCGCAAATTGTCAAATTCGCAAATTGTCAAATTCGCAAATTGACAAATTCGCAAATTGTCAAATTCGCAAATTGTCAAATTGGCAAAAGTCAGATTCGCAAATTTTCCAATTCGCTAAATGTCAAGTTTCAGAATGTCCAGTTGTTTAGGTAAAATAACGGCCCTTTGGATGGGGGCCTTAGCGTAATCGATATTTTGTCTTCTTCCAATTTTTTTTGGCACATCTTATACCTACCTAACTTCAAACGAACATTTTCAACCTTCTTTTGCTCTTCATAATTATGTCTAAATAATGAATATCTCATTATACGATCTTATCAATTGGCTTCTGTTTTAAGCTCGTAAACGAAATAGTACTAGTTTGGTAATTTAGGTAAAAAATTGGAAGATGTAGCTGAGAATGCAGAGATTCACACATTTGCCCCCCACCAGCTGCGCTCTGCAGCTTTAGCGCAGCGGTCTTTGGGAGCAACCATGGTCTTCCCCGTTTCCTCATGGCGATCGGCAATGTGAGGCCACCCCAAACTGCCAACGTACTCAGGGATGCTTTAAAGGTACTAAGGTTCCCCACCCTTCGCATCAACATCCCTAAGGTCCCCATGTGGTAATTCTTACCCCACTCCAGGGAGTACGGTGGTGGAAATCCACAGAGCCGTTATTTTTAAACCTAAACTGGAAATTCCGAAAACTTGTTATTTTGTGAATTTGACATTTTGCGAATTAGACAATTTGCGACTTTGACAATTTGCGAATTTGAGAATTTGCGAACTTGACTATTTGAGAATTTGACCAATTGCAACCGCTTGACAATTTGCGAATTTGACAATTTGTTCCTAAACGGACACGTAAATGACGTTAAGTCTGACAAGACCTCGCACGCATCCGTGTATAAAAGGATATCTATTAGATATCCGCTTCTACGACACTAATTTCTTTTATTTATGATACTTGTTCGCTTATACGATTTTAAAATATCCATTTCTGAGCATTATTTCAAAAAATCTCCTTCACAGGTATGAGCATATGGAGAATCTATAGCAATATATGCAATAAAAAAAAATTGGTAATTTTGACATGTCGCTTTATACGTAGGGACCGTCGAGATATACGACGTGAGTTACTACGACGTTGATCCTTTTTCTACATTACTCAAAGTTAATTTAAATAAGCCGAAGGAAATTAAAAGATGGAATATCCTAAAAAAATATATATGAAGCGCCTCTCTCTAAAAATATTTATTCCTACACTTTCACGGCTCCATGCCCATAACAACTTCAACTTTTCGAATGATACAAATCAAATTAGCTTCCCATCCATTACTGCCTTGGAGATGCTTATCCCCACTCCCTCCGAATTAATGCAGATCTACAACTTTGATTAGTTGAAAAAAATCCGGTCGCCTTCGAAATGGAAGTTGTAATTTGAACCTCATTCCACTGAAGATAAGGGTGCTTACGTTTTCCTGCTGTAGTTCGTTTAGATTTTCTTGTGTCTTGCAAACTTCCGACAAACAGTTTTTCAAAGGTTAGTGGGAATTATTCATTCGGACTTTATTGGAGTTTTTTATGGTACTAGAGCGTCGAATAATTTCTGAGAGAAGAAAGAAATACTTAAGTGTGAATCTAGAAACTGCATCCAGTATATATTCACAGGAGAAAACTGCAGACTATTGTGGCTGTGTTCCGGCAATATTAATGGAGAATGCAGTGTACTTCAAAAACAATTTTTTATACAACATCAGTTGGCAGACAGGCACGCAGCCCACCTGATGGTAAGCGGTCACTGCGGCCTATTCCATTTAGGGGCACTTCACCAGGAAGCGTCGCTCAATGTACTACCAGACTGCAGGCTCATCTGATCTTAGAGCCTTAGATTTCAAATGTACTGGCTCCCACATTTATATTGCCGGAACACAGCCAGAGCTGATATAGCGGCAGGCATTTTACCTGTGGGGGTGGTAGCTAGCCAGACGGACTCTGAAAAGGTCCTACCACCAACCAGACCAGAGGCGGGAATCGAACCCACGATGCCACTGTTCGAGCCACTGTTCCACGGAGGCGGTTAAACTATAAACCGTCGAGACTATACAGTGTGGTAGCACACCTCTGAAGCTTCCCTCAATGGAATAGGCCGCAGTAGCGATTTACCAGCACAAAAAAATCACTTGCAAGTTCTTACGCAAAGCAACTTCAAAACAATACAGAACTCAGTCCCACAACACAAATAAAATATTCCAACAAGTTATTCGGTTATCGCCCGCTCCTGGCTTCCCGTAATTTAATTTTAGCGGGGAATGTCCCCAAACGGAATTCAGTTCATTCTCCTTAGTCAATATATCCTTAGACGAGCCTCCATAATCTTTATAAATAGTTGCCGTCACTGGCAAATCCAGACACTTTATCCTATGGAGCTTGGAGAGCGGAAAAATACAGATTTTTGGCAAGATTTGTCTTTTAAAAGGACCTGGAGGTGTCGTGTAATTTCTATTTATACAGCGTTTGTAAATCACTGTTTTATACAAATACAATACTACTTAACCTATATGAGTATGTATTTAATAAAATATTTTTATTCATAATAACTAATATTACAAATGCAAAAGTAAATCTGTCTATCTGTTAAGCTTTCACGCCAAAATCACTAAACGGATTTTGATGAAATTCAGTAGTTTTTAATTTATTCAAATTGAATAAACTAAAATATTTTCAGAGATATTTGAAGAAAGAAAGAAAGAAGAATTTTATTAACCACATAGGTACACATTGCAGAAACTATTACAGATAATAAAAAAAGGTACATTGATAAAATATATTTATTAATTTTATTTATTTGAAAAGCCGATAAAAACCTGATTTTATTTTGTGATCGTGTTCCTTTTTTATGCACTATTCGTATTACCGTAGGAACTACAGGGACCCTACCCATCTATGTGCTACATCTAAAATGACCGTATATTGCTATACTTTTAACACTGAAACTGTAAACTTATATATTCAAATATGCGTAATTTTTTTATTTTAAAAGATAACGTAAATTCGGCTACTGAGGCATATTTTACCGCGAACATTCATAATATCCCTCTGTTAAAAGAACGAGTTAAAATGCAAATGCTTTTGCCAACGGATTCGGGTAATATGAATATTACATCTGTCATGACCCAAAAGGCCTGTGCAGAGTAAATTATTCGATACAAGGTATGGTTTCTATGGTATGATTAACATACAAAATTAAATGTCAGCGGGAGTAAAGTTTTTTATTATTATTTTTAAGGTAGAGGCGGCAAACAAGTCAGCAGGTCGCCTGATGGTAAGCTATCATCGCCGCCCATGGACCATGCAACACCAGAGGGATCGCTGATGCGTTGCCGGCCTATGGGGTTATGGGGGGTGTGGGCCTCCGGTACTCTCACAAACCAGACGAAACACAATAGTAGTCCCTATTATTTCACGCTGGTGTTATGTGAGAGTGTGTTACTTCCCCGGATGAGCCGGCCCATATGGCTCTACCACTACAATTGATATTTGTTATGTAACCAACCAAGGGTTTCTGATTGTTAGGTTTCGGTTTTTATACCAGATCAGTTGGCAGACAGGCACGCAGCCCACCTGATGGTAAGTGGCCACTGTGGCCTTATCTATTAAGAGACATTTCAACGGGAAGCGTCGCTTATGTGTTACCACAATGTAGGTAGGCTCATCTGGTTTTCGAGCTTTTGACTTCATAAACTGGTTCCAATTCTAGACGCGTTTACACAAAAATATAAAAAATGTTTTTTATTTTTTATTTTTTTATGCCATAAAGTTGGCAAACAAGCATGCGGCCCACCTGATGGTAAGCGGTTACCGTAGCCTATGAACGCCTGCAACACCAGGTAATATTATGTTTATATTATTAGTGCAGCACATACATTTTGACAATCTATGTTTATTTATATACCTACTAAGATGGATTACATCCTGTATAAACAAGTTATTGACTCCTCAATTTAAAAGCTGACTTAGGGATTTATCTTACATTTCTGTTTACGTTCGAATATTATAAGGCTTCAAAGAGATTTTAGGAGCCTTCACTTTTAAGTTTAATTGGCGTGAATGTAAAGAAAGGCTAGGCCTCCCCCAAGGATCTCCACAATGATTGGTCCTGCGCCACCCGCATCCAGCGGTTTCCCGCCTTGACAAGATCGTCGGCGGTCGGTCGTCGGTTTCTTTGTATAAATGTATGTATTTACAAAAATTAATCTGTGTTTATATAAAAATGAATTGCTGTTCGTTAGTCTCGCTAAAACTCGAAAACGGTTAAACCGATTTGACTAATTTTAGTCTTAAAATATTCGTGGAAGTCCAGGCAAGGTTTAAAAGATGAGAAAATATGGGAAAATTGCAAGGAAAATACTAAAAATGACAATTTATTTTCCCATACAAACTGTTCTTACCTATCAAACGAAGTGATACGAAGTTCACCGGGTCAGCAAGTATATAAATTTTAGTGATTATTGCGAAGAACGTCTTTAGTCGTGAGCCTCGCCAACCTGCAGTTATGTTGCATCAACATTTCCCCGAAAAAAATGATTGCAACTAAATCTATTAGTGTGCGGGCGCCCACGTCAGACTTTTTGTATGACCGACAATCGGTGACCGACTTCATTTCTATGGTGTTTCTGACCGACTTTTTGTTGGACATTTGCGTTGCTCTATTGCTATCAGTACGTTCTATTTGTTACCTACAAAAAGTCGTCACCGATTATCCGACGTGGGCAGGCAGCCTTATCGATTAGAATCCGTAACTACATCTAAGCCCTCTTGTCACAGATGACGGATGCGTATCTCAAGCCGAGGGACACTTGTGTCTGTCGCTCGACCTAACTCCAGATGACTGATGGTCCGACTCAAGTTTTACAACCTTTTTACAACTATCGAAGAGTGGAAAATACCCAAGTATTTTTTGAGGTTGATTCTTTTTTGGCCTTACATTGCAGCAAAATATGCTAAGAACTGTCGAGTGGCATAAAGGAAGTTGTTTTTGAAATAAAAGATTTACGGCCTCTCAGTAGTGATCAAAAACGTGATTTTGCCGCCCATCCATTTCAGGAAAAAGAAATTTTAGTCATACCTATAAAAAAATATTGGACCACATCACACGAACCAGCGTTTCAATAAAAAAGTATAAATCTTAAGTATGTGGTAATAAGAATAAATCGTCAAAAGCGATGCACCCAGAATAAAATAATGAAGATAAAAAAATACGCAGTCGAATAGAAAACCTCGTCCTTTTTTGAAGTCAGTTAAAAATAAAGTCACGCTCTCACCCTTGTCAATCTTAAAGCTAATTCAAATACATTTTCAGGCCAAACATAATTCCAAGTAAAATAATTCTGCGAGTAACGGTCGAAACACATTGTTATTTGTACAGTTTATAAAATATTCTCAATTTATTAAGCCTCATCCCTCATTCTGAGTATTTTGTACTTTGGAAGAGCAGGGTTGCCTCCATACAAAGTATTTGATATTTCTTCAAAGCTTAAAATACCCTGTGGCTATTTTTCTTTTAGAGATTACTAAAAAAAACTAAAGGTATGGATTACTGACCTAAAAAGAATAACAACAGAAAAGAAAAAACTGAATTCAAAAATATAATTTAAGTACTATTGTGTAAAGGCTGGTTTTACAAACATTTTGTGTGCATAAACATATATCTATCTGTTTGTATCCACATACCTATGTTTAATGTTGTATTAACAAAAAGTACTTTTGTAATGTTTGTAATGTCTTTTGTTTTGTTAGAGGGGGCCAAACGAGCAAGTGAATCACGTGATGGTAAGTGATCACCGCCGCCCATAAGCACCTGAGACTCCCGTGGGGTCGCAGGTGGGTTGCCCGCCTTTATGGGGGATTTGGGCCTCCGGCTATGCAGATCAAAACGTTAAAATTTCCGTAACTTTAGACCAACCCTACCAGTATGGACAAACAACGCGGTTTGCATTGTGTACCAAATTGAAAGCAAACAATAACAGATTGAGTAGGGACCAATCGAATCTAAACACTTTACTCAGCTGTTTTCGTTCTTGATGATCTATGGCGGCCCGATAAGACCGTTCAAACAAAAGTATTAATAATAACAGTTCGGAATATTATTCCAAAAAGTAAATAACCACCTCAGTGGAACAGTGGCTATTATAACCCCGAAGTTAGTGGGTTAAATTACCGCCGTGGGTCTTTAATTGTTGGCGATAGGACTTCAAAGTGGCTAGCTACCACCGCCACAGGTGAAATCTGCTGCCATAACAGCCCTGTGCTACTCCTGACCTGTGTTTCCTGTTTTACTGTAGGATCCTCTGATCATCGAGCCTTTCGTTTCAAGTGCACTGACTCCTGCATTAATATGATGGCTCTGGAACTTTCCAGAGCTATTATAAGAATGTAGGAGTCAGTCAGAGGATCCTACAGTGTTGTAGCACATTGAGTGACTATATTTTGTGGCTAAGAGATTCAATTGAATAGGTTTGCAGTGGCCACAGAACAAGAAAAATTTTTCTCTGAGGTGGCACTTACGATGGAGAGTAAAAAAATGAGGAATGAATACTCATAACACGTAGCACATGTTCAATCCATGGCAAAAAATATAATATGGCGATCAGAAACTGTTATAAAAGAAAACTAAGAGAAATCTTTACAAAAACGGTGCAAAAGGACCCGCATAAGGATATTGCGGTCCTTTGCCGACTCCACAGATTTTATTACCATAAATATTCATAGCCACCATTGCCATCGATGAGTAGTTTTTGCGAATGGAATTATCTTCGGGTGGGCATATAAACACTTTGGATTCACTTTATTAGTTGTAATAAAATGTTATTATCTAAAGGCCAGTTTGGCTTTGTTGTGGGTAGTTTTTGTATGACCGAATAAAAGTATAGTACAGTACTTAAAGGTACATAATGGCTATCGACTAACTTGGTGTTAGACCTTACTTAACACTTATTTAGTTAACGATAAAGTTGCAATAAAAAGTGTTTATTTAATAGTAAATTCGTTTTTGAAATTGCTTTTGTCGGTCTCGATCAAGTAAGCTTTACCTTGTCACAGAAGATCAACGAATAAGGAGTAGTTTTTTTTTTTCACTAACAATCAAATGAAGTCCTCACAAGAGGCACAAAAAAACCCCATCTCCCCTTAAAAAGCCGGCAACGCATCAGCGATCCCTCTGGTGTTGCAGATGTCTATGGGCGGCGGTGATTGCTTGTGACCCACTGGCTTGTTTGCCGCCTCTGACATAAAAAAATATGTACTGTTTAGTTGTTAAAACCTGCAATATCAAAAAGTCGCATTAGATAAACTTAAACTTGTCACGAATTTCGAAAATGATCGGGTGCACGAATGCACTGGTATGGAATAGAGCAGGTTAGCTCCGCCCCAGGCTGCCTAGAGCGTAATAAAATCTCTGATGTAACTGTAATCCTGCAATCAATCTGGATTTGTGAAACTGACAATCACGATCTTATCAATGAACACAGTTCTCCCAATGGATACCTACTGTTGTGGTCCATTTAAATTTAAATTCAGTATTAATGTGTTCAGAAACAAAGCAGGTACCACAAATATAATTATACAAAAAAAATCCAGACACATTTATGTTTGTCCTGTCACCTTTCATATATTATTTTATCTACATCCATACCATAATATGTCTATTTTATATTCAGGAGCGATGAGCAAACGCCCTACATTTAGATATAAGTATCTGTGGCTGCATTGAAATGTTTACATTTTAGTGTCGGTAACCGATACTTAATTTCGTTGAAATTTCGAACGTCTTCTTTAAAAGTAAAAATTAATAGGTTTTTTTCGATTATCGAATTAGTCGATTAGTAATTTTATGTTCCATTCCTATACATTTAATTCGATGCTGAAATTATAACAATCTATTTGAGAATCAAAATCAACTCGAGTCTAGATTGTTTATGGATTTTAAAAACTACAAACGTCAGTCATTATGTCAGTACTAACTTTTACATACAGATTAAGTTGGTAACTAGGGCGTTTGCTCATCAATCCTGACTATAAAATAGACATATTATCGTATGAATGAAGATACAGTTATGTATGTGACTGTACATAATAAGTCATTAAAATACTCATGTGATTCTTTTATGACATTCGTATTTTAATGACCCTCATTATGCAGCAGTCACATAAATAACTCATTTAGTTGGCCTTTTTATTTTTAGCTAAGTTTGGCTAGATGGTTTTCAGCGAATTACTAGTATGTCAATTTTTTTGCTAACAAAGTTATAAACAAGAATTTGAGTTAAAGAAAATAATATCGAAAAAACAATACCTTCAACAAATTCCAAGTAATTCTTAGTACTTAAAAAGCGCTCACTTCCGTACGTCGCTTCATCATCTAGTACTTAAAGTTCTCGTAAGTTCTTACTTAGCTGGAAAATATATTTGCAAAGTTGAGTCCGCTTCTTAAGGCGATAAGTGTCGTCAAAGTGGCGGCCCTCATTGAATAAAAATTCATATCCTATATATATTATATTAAAACAAAGATAAAGGATTCCTATGTTGGGTTGTTACAAAAGAGGATAAAGAATACTTACGTTATTAAAATAGGGCTCAAAATGTTTTATAATGGGTGTCAGTAGTAGTCATAAGTGTCAATAACAGCCGTTTTAGGTACTTTTGAAAACTACAACAAAAGTATTATACATTTTAAGTGTTATTGTGATAACGTAAAAATGCCTTATACTCTTTCTTACAAACACATCATAGGATTCCATAATCTTTGTATTAATTTAAATGATATGATTTTTATTCAATGAGTGCGCCACTTTGACGACACTAATCGCCTTAAACAGCACTAGGGTTATTACTACCCATTGACAACATCGTTAGAGAATGTCGGAACTATACAGTGGAATACCTATGCTTTTGTTAAACATTTGCGTATAATGATTTATGGCTATATTTAAATCCAAAAAAAGGAAATTGTAAGTTTTAATGTCCCACTGCTTCTGCTTCTTTCACTCTACCAGCGCCTTTGTAAATGGCCTGTACATGCAAACAAATGTTTGAACCGAGCGGGGATCAAACCCACGACCTTTTGGTGTAATTAATAGCCGAGTCTCAACCATTATAACAAATCGGTCATCGTGGATTCCCATTACACGACCACAAATGGCGAAGTGGGAACATGGGGGGTTTTTAGTTCGCCTCTTTCTGTGAGGACGTGATGACACAGAAAGAGCCGGCGGAGCGGGAGCGAGAGAACAGCCCTCACACGCTCCCTTGCTCCGAAGAAGTCGGAGGGGGAGGAGAAGACGGGTTTATAACCAATCGTCTCTTCTCCCTAGCAATGGCCTGCGGGATGGAGGTGTGGGGATACTGCATTGCACAGGCTACTGCTCCCGACGGGTAGCAATGACCAGGCGCTCTCGGCCGTTGTTGCCCAGCCTCCTCCCTCCGCCGGGGGGAGGCAAGTGGGGCCCGCCCTGTAAGAGGCAGGCAGGTCGCCCTGCGGTGTCTCTGGTTGTCAGGGTCCGTCCCAGCCCAGAGACGCCGCCGACGGCGATGCAGGAGCGCGGGGGGGTTTAGCGGAGTATTCTTTGTGCACCAGTCTTTATAAAGACTGGGGCATTAAATTGCACGAGTCCCACACACGGCTCGCCTTCCCCAGGCGAGTTATGGTGCCTAATAGCATTCCCCTCCACAAAAAAAAAAGTATAGGTCGTCTGCCTGAGTCTTACATAACCTTAGGCTACAGGATATGCATAATAGCATTATCCCCCGCCAAAAAAAAGTTTGTGGCACTCGGGGACTGCCGCGGTAAAGCTATTGCATTGCATTTTTTATTAACTTATACAATTATACCTATAAGTATACACCTATGTATATACTTTCTCACAAACAGCTGCTTACGTATTCCAGTTCGGCAGACTCCGGCACGGTGTTTGCGGCACGGTGCGACTAGACTATGCGTGTAGGTGTCAGGTTTTTTCCTCACAAAGATTTTAGTTACGGAATTTCTTGTAAATAGCTTAAAAAAATACTCAAGAGTTACGATTGCCTCCTTATGTCCAGTTACTCTTGTTTCCAAAGTTCTGTGATAAAAAGATATTAGTATTCGGTCGGCTTCAACTACTGAAGTGACACGATACGTTGTAGGAATATAAATGATTCCTAGAGAAAACAGATGTGATAACTACTAGTCTATTTGTACACTGAATGAATACAAAATACGTAGCCCAAGTAATATAAAGATGTGTTCCAAAAGATACTTAGAGTTTGACTCCCCTTTTTTTTTTTTTTCGAAGGAGAATGCGTTTATGCACCATAACCGCAGGCTAGCTAGACCCACGGCCGTGTGTGGGACTCGAGACTAAAAAGCGTCCACTACCCACTAAACTCCCCCGGTTTCCCCTTCACACCCGATTGGGGCGAGCCGGTGCCAGCTTTGCTATTGACCGGCCCATCCCCGGGTACCCCGACTTGAGAGGCCTCAAGTCAGGGTGGCGCCTAGGGAGGGCCACCCGAGAAACTAGGTGGTCCTCAGACTTGGCTCGAGTGACCTGTGCAATGCGGGCGTTGGGGGGCTACCCCCGCAAGCAGGTCAACCCTCAGGCCGGAGAAGGCGTGCTAAGTGAGCTCGCCTTCTCCGGCCTGGCCGTCTGCGCCGGAGAGGAGCAGCGAGGGGGTCCTCCTCGCGCTCCCGCTCCTCTGCCTGCTTCTGCGACATTAGAGTTTGACTCCCCTGAAACATTATAGTTTATTATTAAATGGGGGGGGGGGGGGGGGGAATGCGCAGAATACGAATTTTGATACGCCTGCGCGCTATTGGTCATGTGGTTGTGGTGGTGAGAAGAAGAGAAAGTCCAAGTTCACAATAATGTTTATTACGAACACACACAGTTTATCACAACACACAAGAGTTAGAAGGAGTGAAGGCAAGTAGTACAGTACAGAAGGAAGAATAAAGTTCAGAGCACTATTGATAATAAGAAAATAATATAAAACGTAAACAAGCGAGAATATTAATAGATAATAGGTTAGCCAGCGTCGCAAGTGAGTACGGACTGACGTGTGTGCGGGCGATCGACCCGCGCGGCTACCTGGCTCGGAGAACAAAAGAATCCCCCTCGATGCAAATTCTTTTGCATCTAATAATAGAAAAATCGTGCGGACAAATTCGACAAATTTGTATGTTGATTCCACATTAATGATTTTAATTACTTATTTAGTTTTTATATAATTAATGCACATGTTTATTAGATTTTAATTTAAGTTTATATAATAATAATGTTTTGTAAATATTAATGCTTAGATATAATTGTACATATATTTTAGATTTAATTTAGATTAAGTTTAGCCACATTAATAATAAGTGGCGGTACGCCACATCACCCCCCTCCAGAGACCAGGGGTCGAATGTTGACCCAGCCTCGGCTGTCTGAACGACAGAGCCTAAAGTGCCAGTAAAAGTCTCATTCCTCGGTGAGTCGGGAAGAGCGTGTGCTCGAGTCCACGGTGAGTCGAGACGAGCGTGTAAAAAATCAAGTCCTCAGTGAGTCGGGATGAGAGGTAGTAGTCAAGTCCGCAGTGAGTCGGGATGAGAGATAGTCAAGTCCACAGTGAGTCAGGACAAGTTATATGATAGTCAAGTCCACAGTGGGTCGGGACGAGTAGGTTGAAAGTCGAGTCCGCAGTGAGTCGGGACAAGCGAGAGATGCGTGCGATGTAAAGGCTTCATGGCTGCCACGACCGATGTGCGCCCAGAGAGTCCGGACGTGGGGCGGTGAAGACCTGGTGCACGTGGTAGCTGCCGCGAACCAGGAAGCTGTTGCACAGCTGCGATGGTTCTGTGTGGCTGGAGGCTGGCATGCTCTATCTGACTGCCGAAGTCATGCTGGAGGTGAGAGGAGGCTGACGAGATGTGAAGACCCGCTGAAGGCTGATGCTGAGAATGTGGTGGTCGCCGGGATTTATCATGACGTCTTCCACTTCAGGCGCGACTTGGGGGTCGAGTTGTCCGTAAATAAAATATTTCGTGCTGCCGTCGGTAATGGCTGCATCCTCACTGGCATCGATCTCGACATGCACGTCGAGCCGCTAGCTGTGTCATCGCTGTCCGCCATTTTATAACCTCTTCGAGGCAACGTGCTTAAAAATGTATTGCACTTCTGGGATTCAGCGGAATCACTTTCACTACTGCTTATTCTCGTGTTCCACGGGGTCACCAATGTGGTTGTGGTGGTGAGAAGAAGAGAAAGTCCAAGTTCACAATAATGTTTATTACGAACACACACAGTTTATCACAACACACAAGAGTTAGAAGGAGTGAAGGCAAGTAGTACAGTACAGAAGGAAGAATAAAGTTCAGAGCACTATTGATAATAAGAAAATAATATAAAACGTAAACAAGCGAGAATATTAATAGATAATAGGTTAGCCAGCGTCGCAAGTGAGTACGGACTGACGTGTGTGCGGGCGATCGACCCGCGCGGCTACCTGGCTCGGAGAACAAAAGAATCCCCCTCGATGCAAATTCTTTTGCATCTAATAATAGAAAAATCGTGCGGACAAATTCGACAAATTTGTATGTTGATTCCACATTAATGATTTTAATTACTTATTTAGTTTTTATATAATTAATGCACATGTTTATTAGATTTTAATTTAAGTTTATATAATAATAATGTTTTGTAAATATTAATGCTTAGATATAATTGTACATATATTTTAGATTTAATTTAGATTAAGTTTAGCCACATTAATAATAAGTGGCGGTACGCCACAGTCAGAAGCATACCTATGACCAATAGCGCGCGCAGGCGTTCGGGAGATTCGCGCGCGCTATTGGTCACGCGCAAGGCACATTCGCGAACTTTCCCCCTTTCCGTCGACCGATTTTCATCAAGTTTGCCGGTACCTGTACCTAGTCTATTTGGGTCCGGCCGTTATGCCCCCATTCCGGGTTGCCCCCACGGTTTGCCCCCACGGTTTAACGGCAAACTGGAACAAATATTTTTTAAATGTGGGGTCAACCCGGAATGGGGGCATAACGGCCGGACCCGTTTATTTTCACGCCATCGATACCGCTAGCAGAAGTTTCAGTCATATTTACACGTCCAAGTATCGGTTAGTGATACGTGACTAATTTTTTAAGCAAACAAAACATCACTTGTTACAATTCATCAAAAAATCAAACACACGAGCCCCGCAACATTGTATTCGATATCGGATGAAGCCCGGGGCTCGGTAGACAAATTCCGGTAATAATCATCAACATAAATATTCTGCGACAGCGACCATTTAAATATGGCCGTAGATTTAGTGATGTAACTGCATAATATCTATCGATAAAGGTATCGATATAAACAAAAGTTTAAGTTTTAAATAAAAAACTTTGTTTAAGCTGCATTACCTTAACGGTAGCTAAATTGTAAGTGATGTGCCTGTATTTTGTAACATCTGAAATGTATGTACACTTAGTAAGCAAATAAAGATTTATTATTGTTATTATTTATGACTTATAATGTGTATTCAGTCATCTTTATTGATTTATTTTTATACTTTGTTTTTTTTATACATCAGACAAGCACGCAGCCCACCTGATGGTAAGCGGCCTATTCCATTTAGAGACTCTAAACCAAGAAGTGTCGCTCAATGAGCTGTCACACTGTAGACTCCCTCTGATCTTCAAGCTTTTGTTTAACAGCAAATTGGCTACCACATTAATGTTGCCGAAACGTACCTAAAGCTGATATGGCGGCAGATTTTACCTGTGGGGACTAATGGCTAACTAATTATGCTCTGAAAAAGTTCTACCACCAACCAGACCCAAGGCGGGAATCGAACCCACGACCGCCCGATTTTAAACTCTTAGCCATTGTTCCACGAAGGTGGTAAATATGCAAACTTTATTACATTATTATTTACACAAAAAAAAACCGAGGTTGAGTCCACAAAAAATACATTATTACTTAGTTATTTCTACTAAACGAAGTGACATAACAAAATATCGATACAAAGTAAACATCACTATCGAATCGGCTTTTCGGCCGCGAGCGCTATCAAAATCGCGAAACGAGCAACTCTAACGTCGGATATTTATGAATCCCTTCTACGTTCTGATATTGTGTAGAATTAAGAGCGTTTTACATTAGCTTGGTAACGCTGAATAATGTTCTTCTTCTTATTCTGCCTTTATTTGCTTTTTTGTATTTGGTTTAAACTGTCAATTTTTTTGTCTGATCACTGTTTTTTACATTCCAATAACAAAGTGCTTAGAGCGCTTTCATTTAGGCGACTTTAGCAGCGTGATGGTTGCGCTGTTTACAGGCAACAGACTTCCATAAGTAAAAAGAGCTGAGTGACAGCCGCCACGTGGTTGTCTTAGCGCTTTTGAACGAAGCATAGCTTATGTCTATGAGCCCAACATGACACAACATATGATTTTTTTTTGTTAATAGATTCATACAATATCACTTAGAAAACAAAAATCCGATACAAAGAAATACCATGTATCATATAACTGACCTGATAATGCATTTAGTAGTTTTGATTGATTATGGTGGTTATTTAATTTTATCGAGCAGAAACGTCTAGTGTTGTAGTCAAATGCACCGAATTGATCGAACTTTTAATCCCTATCCTATTAGGATTGAAAGAAAAAAAAAGTATAACCTTTTCGACTTATCTACCGCGAATTCTAGTGAATACGGTCCTTACGCTAATCCAGTTCGAAACAGAGCAAAGCTCACTGATTGTCCGGAAAATGGACCGAATCAATTACTCAGCTAGGAAATAAGCATTTCACGGCGCTTGTATACAGGCTTCAGTGGAACTGCTAGTAATGACAAAGTTATTTAGGTGGAAGTGTTACATGGGAATTTTCGCCGTGCAGATTTTGTTTAATGTAGGATGGAGCCCTGGACAAGCGGCACTTATGACGTTCGTTAACGCCCAATTTGCGATAGCGAATGTCAAAACCCGTACTTTCAACATCGATTGACCACGTGACTTATCTAAGGCACTTGTCAAATCCATACAATTTGAATTTAGCGAATTTCGCTATCGCTGTCAAAATGTTACTTTGTCTAGACCCCCAGGCTCACTAAAATGTCTCTGCAATGGTGGCACTATATGGTAGATCATTGTATTCCCCCAGATAAGGTTAAGTGAAATAATGCCTGACTCATATATTATACTAAACTTGTGATCAGCCGCCATCTTTGGAGACTGGGCGGATAGGGTGCAATTACGTACCCTCAGTGCAAAAAAGACGTAAGACGAAAATGCTGATTTTACAGGAGAGCGAAAAAACTGAATTTATGGGCATATTTACTTTAGTTCCAAACGTAGAAGAATGATTCTTATATCAAAAAAAAGGAAAAAAAATAATACACTGCGTGTTGTATTTAAGTTGGTGCTAATGTTTATAGTTTATTAGGAATTGTAAAAATAAATTATTACGCTATTTTTCAGAATGTAATAAAATAAAGGATTCTGAGTATCAAAATTTATGCCAGTCTTTGCCAGAAAAGTAAAATGTATTTCAAAAAGTATGTTGTATTAAAGCAGTAATGAACTTGTAAATACGAACACTTATGCTAGCATAAGTAAGATTACTGAGTTATTCCCTTTATTAAAATTATGTTTGCAATGTATAAGCAATACTTACCCCTTTTTTCAATTTAAGGGCTTGTTAAGATAACTTAAGTAAACAATAATAATTACTTATTCCATTATATGTTATAGAAAAGTTAGCTGCATATTAACACATATTTCTTAGGGTTATTATTTATGACTATAGGGAAAAAAGGAAATGCATTTTTCATAATCAATATTTTTTATTTTAGGCAAAATACTCATTGTTGTTTTGGGTACAAATAAAGTTCGAAGTATAAACAATACAATTGCACAATAATAATTCAGAAATGTGGAGTTTCGGTGAAGATTACTACCACTTTTGTTTTTTTTTATAAATTCTTAAATAATCAGTAGATTATTTGTTAAGACTTTTAACAATTAACGAAATAAGTTTTTTCTCGGCTCCGCACAACAACTGATTTTACAGGAGAGCGAAAAAACTGAATTTATGGGCATATTTACTTTAGTTCCAAACGTAGAAGAATGATTCTTATATCAAAAAAAAGGAAAAAAAATAATACACTGCGTGTTGTATTTAAGTTGGTGCTAATGTTTATAGTTTATTAGGAATTGTAAAAATAAATTATTACGCTATTTTTCAGAATGTAATAAAATAAAGGATTCTGAGTATCAAAATTTATGCCAGTCTTTGCCAGAAAAGTAAAATGTATTTCAAAAAGTATGTTGTATTAAAGCAGTAATGAACTTGTAAATACGAACACTTATGCTAGCATAAGTAAGATTACTGAGTTATTCCCTTTATTAAAATTATGTTTGCAATGTATAAGCAATACTTACCCCTTTTTTCAATTTAAGGGCTTGTTAAGATAACTTAAGTAAACAATAATAATTACTTATTCCATTATATGTTATAGAAAAGTTAGCTGCATATTAACACATATTTCTTAGGGTTATTATTTATGACTATAGGGAAAAAAGGAAATGCATTTTTCATAATCAATATTTTTTATTTTAGGCAAAATACTCATTGTTGTTTTGGGTACAAATAAAGTTCGAAGTATAAACAATACAATTGCACAATAATAATTCAGAAATGTGGAGTTTCGGTGAAGATTACTACCACTTTTGTTTTTTTTTATAAATTCTTAAATAATCAGTAGATTATTTGTTAAGACTTTTAACAATTAACGAAATAAGTTTTTTCTCGGCTCCGCACAACAAAATATTATGTTCTCTCAATAAAAATCTAATTGCTAGTACCTTTTGTTTTAAAATAATCAACGAATACGTGTGGCACTCGGGGACTGCCGCGATTAAGCTATTGCATAGCATTTTCCCGTCCTCGTCCTCCCTGGGTCTCCCAGCCCTGACCCCGGTAACGCAGGTGACAGGCTGGTGACCGAACTCGGACACATCGGGGCAACAAAGTGTATTCTTAGCACTTTGGAAGTCAATTTGTTTATTTTTTAAAATACAATAAACAAAGGTCTTGTCAAGATTTAATGTGCGTGTATTCAACCTGCATGCAGGACCAGGTGTGCAAATCTACTTACATAAATTGAAAACAAAAATTATTAGAAGACATTATCACATTGTCAAAACTGTCATTGCTATGAGTAATAAACTCACCGGCAATAAAATCTGGCGACTAGGCTTTTTTCATACAAACGTGGTCACTTTAACGTCTCATAGATAGGAAACTATTTGCAGCTGTGCAATGATTATTACGTCAATGGAGAGGCCAAACGCCCAATTATCGAATTACAGTTTCATAAATTGCCAAAAATCGTTCAATAGTCTCAAAAAGGAAAAACAATAAACAGAACTCAACGCTCCATATATGGATATATGGAGCGTTGAGTTCGGTTCATTGTTTTTCCTTTTTGAGAAAATTGAGCGGTTAGTGTAAAATCTTGAAACTGTGATTTGTTAATCGGGCTTTTGGCCTCTCCATTGACGTAATAATCATAGCACAGCTGCAAATAGTTTTCTATCTAAGAGACGCTAAAGTGACCATGTTTGTATGAAAAAAGCCCAGTGGCCAAGTTTTATTGCCGGTGAGTGTATAATCATTCAATAACAGTATAAAAACAGTATTCAGATAGCCATGCAGGAAGTTTTATCCTAAAATCTCTATCATTTAAAAATTTAATCCTATCTGGGAGATGGTTAAACAATGTGATAAACAATGTTATAAGCATTTTTTTTGTATAGTTGTGTAAGATCGACATTGAGGTTGATGCAACAGATTTACGTACTGAGCTCTTAGTTTTCCAACTTTAACTTCGTTATGTTTCTGAAAGTACTCTGGGTGGTTCTTTACGAACATACAAGCGTTCTTTATGGATTGCGCTAGCTGCTTTCCGCTGCTTCCGGAGGTTCTTTCCGGTTTCAGATTGAGCGGGCACCTAGTGTCTTTGCGAATATCTTAGCTTTTTTGGTTCTCCCATTTTAGTAGCAAGTCTCTTTTTAGAATTTTTAGGCTTCTACGGACTCTGGTATGGCTTTCGATGATTTGGCTGTAGAGGCGTCGGCCCCCGAAGGTCGGCGTTGCCACAAACGACCCTGGCGCTGGTTCACCTAGCAAATCATTGACGGTTTTAGGCAGCAAGTTTTTCTGCCATGAAGATTTTGAAGTCTCGGATACGGACGACACTTTGAAAGGGATGTCGGACGCGGACTCGGTCGCTAGTGACTCTATTGCTGGCGGCCGCTCCAGGTTTTTGCGTGCACGCCAAAGGACCCGCTTCGGAGGAACCGCGTGTTTCTGACAGTCAGATCACGCCGCGGCCGCCCGACCTCCGCTGTACATTACATTGGTTTGGCGGAGGCAAAGGCCAAGGCGGCGACGGCCAAACGCGAACTGGCCGCTGAGCTCGAAGAGCAAATTGCTGCTCAGGAGCGACGCCCCAGCGAACGAAGGGCGACAGCCGGATATGGCGTTCCAATCATAGATTATTCAACGCAATCAGTCGCTGATTTAGAGGCACTAGCAAAACAGGATGCCGAAGATATAATCGGCATCGCGAATAAGTCGGGAAACCTGAAAGGCACTTTTCAAAAGGCCCTTAAAAACCATGCCCTATCGTTTCTTGCTATCGCGGCGGAAATGGGTAAACGGAGTGCCTCCGAAGAGACACAAGTTCTTCAGGCGACGGTGCATCGGCTCTCTGAGGAGCTGGCCAAAGTCTCGGAGGAGTTGGCAACCTTTTTTTTTATTGTTTCTGGTGAGTTTTGGCCATATACTTTTGTGAATGCATGTTGGTTCATGGAGACAGTTTTTTTTAATATAGTAAGAGTTGGATTGGGGTAGCCTGTCGCGAATTGATACGACGAATGCCAAACCAGCTGCCACCAAGAAATTGGCCGCCCCCAAACTTTTGCCGTCGTCGTCACTCTGACGGAGGAGGCGGTGAAGTAGGGGGAAGCCTACGAGTCCGTGTTGAGACGGGCTCGGGAGGCTATCGGTGACGCCATAACCATGGACGTCGCGCCGAATAAATTCCGCACAACACAGACGGGAGCTCGTTTTTTTGAGTTCACGGGAGTGCAGAACGGCACCCAAGCCGTCACTTTTGCGGCCAAACTGCGTCAGGCGGTGGCGGGCTCTGCCACTGTGGCTTGCCCCGTAAAGTGCGCCACTATGCAAGCGGCGGATTTGGACGATTCCTTCACCAAGCATGAGGTGGCAGTGAAAGTGGCGGAGATCGGCGACTGTGCGGTTGACTCCGTCAAGATCGGGGAGATCCGCACCGGCCGTGGGGCCGTTGGGACTGACTGCGGGACGTCTTTAGATCGGGTGGAGCTCCACTTCCGTGCGCGTGCTCGAGGATGTGCCGGTCAGGTGTTTCAAATGCATGAGCACCGGTCACATCCGAATGCGCTGCCCCTCCTCCGTCGATCGCATGGAACTTTGCATCCGGTGCGGAGTCAAGGGGCATAAGGTGGCTGAATGCACGGCCAAACCCAACTGCGTCGTTTGTGCTGCTAACGGCCTGGCCGGCCGGGCTGGGCTGGGCACGTTATGCGGGGGCGGAACTGCAACCTTCCCCCAAAAAAGTGCAAAAAGCCGGTAGCCACTTGATCATCTGCATCGGCCGCTGAAATCTCTCCAGCGGTCGAACTCATGGAGACATCTGCAGCACATGATGCCCCAGGACAGACATAAAGAAGTGCTGCAGGTGAACCTCAACCACTGCCGCTCGGCCCAAGACCAGGTCAATGGCCGAGTGGCAGGTGGAATTACGAGTAGTGTCAGAGCCATACCGTATTCCCGATCAATGGCTGGGAGACGAAGATCGTGATCTGGCAGTTTTCGTGCGGGCCGGCGTTTCCTCCCTCTCGCTCTTCGAGAGAGGGCCAGTGTATGTGGTAGCAGCCTGGGGTGACCGTCGTCGCCACTTCTTTCTCCCCCAACCATACCGTTTGGGAGTTTGAGGAATTTCTCCAATCCCTCGCAGCATTGGGCCGGGTAGAACCGCGGTAAGTTCTCGCGGGAGACCTGAACGCCAAGTCGGTGTCCTGGGGCAACTCCACCTCCCACCAGCGCGGCTTGGCACTCCAAGAGTGGGCGGGGGCGAGGGGTCTTACCCTCCTTAATCGGGGGGCGTTCCACACATGCGTGCGGATGTTGGGTGAGTCTATAGTAGACGTGACGTTCGCTTCGCCCGCACTTATTTACATACTACTTGTTCCACTAGCTCGGCGGTAAGTGAAAACATCGTGAGGAAACTGCACATTCATTCATTCTGAATGTGTAACTATGATCTTATTGTTCTGGTTCGCCTTTCCGGTTACGAAGGTCAGACGACACCGCATCTACGTATTCACACTTATGTTCCCGCTGTCTACTTCCGCGCCACTGTATCCAATCTTACGTCTCGGTGCAATGAAAATGTTCTAGTGGAAGAAGGAAGTAATCATTCTTATTTTACAGCCGCGCCGAAGTATGTAGTCTTATGTGTCGGCGCAAAGAAAAGATTTTAGTGGAAGAAAGTAGTAATTGTACTTATTTTTATTTTATTTTAAGTTCATAAGAAGTAAACAGTCATTCTGCTGTTATTATATTTTAAGTTTATCTTTTTGGTGAAGTAAGTGCATTTAAGATAATTTCCTTACCTAGTTAATATAACGAAAAAAAGGATAATCGTGTATACAAGACTAGAGATGAAAAAAAAACAAACGCATTAAAGTCATAATACTTGTTACTATTTATTTTCTACATTAAATTTTAGCGATAAACGTAATAATCATTAATATGTCATATTTCTCAATTTATTCTTTGCGTTATATCACATAATCTACTAATCCATCGGAAAAAATGTGATATAATAAAAATTCTCAAAATTAATTTCTTCTATTAATTCGTCAAATTTAACAAGAAAAATATGAAAAAAATTGAGCATATGTATTGTCAAACGTACTTTTCAAATATGATAAAATCGATGATTCGAAGTAAAATTTAAACCCTAAAAAGCTAATAAGTACCAAGCTACTGTCTCAACAAACGTTACCGGACACCGCAGGCAAAAAATGTCAGTGGTGCTTATGTCAATGGCAGAGAGTTCACATTTGATTGACAATAAAATGCAAACAGACACTGACACTGTCATCTTAAACATAATAGAGAACATTGAGAGTGTACATAATTTTGCACGTTTAAGTAAATGGAAAAAGGTTCATAATGGATTGCGTCTTTATCTAGATGTCAGGGCGAAAACACTCGACAGCCACAGTCTTGGCTAGTTTTAGGGTAACCAATTTTTGCAAGGACTGGAGAAAATTCTTTGGCGGTTATTAAAATTCTCCGAATGTGACTAATTTTAATGGGTTTGCTTATAATTTTATTTAATTGGTGATCAAGTGTTTTATTGATGGTTCGGATCTCAGCGCGCTAAAATATTTTCTTATGTGCCTATTTATCACTAGCTGGACCGTGACGAAAAAAGTGTAAGGAAACCTGCACAGTCAAATGGCTGTGTAGCCATGATCTAATTGGTCTAGTTCCTCTGTCAAGGGGTCCGGAGGTCTGAGGGCCGTTTCTAAATAAATAAATAACTCTGGACATTTTTCACACAGCGCCATATAGCCCCAAACTAAGCATAAGCTTGTGCTATGGATGCCAGACAACGGATAAACATTACTTATATACTTTTTTCATACATACATATTATACATAGAAACACCCAAACCGATACAAACTGACATGTTCATGCACACAAATGTTTGTACCGTGCGCGGGTGTAATGTAGCGTGCGTGGATCGAACCCGCGACCTCTGGTATAAGAGCCGACTTCTCGACCATTACACAAAATGGCTCGTCAGATGTTCTCCAATGAAATAACTTGACTTGTCAAAATTCTGGAACATGGTGTAAGCGCACCCTGACTAGATATCGTGGCGGCAATGAGTGTAAAATGTAGTGTAGTAATGTAGTAAAAGCCGTCACTATGAAATGGCGTCAAAAAAAAAGAAGGCAGACGAGGACACGGATCACCTGATGGTAAGTAATTACTATCGCCAATGAACATTTGCAACAGCAAAGGCATCGCATATGTATTTCCATCCTTAGAGAAGGAATACGGTCTTTGCTTGAAGGTCACTATGTCACCACATAGGCAGCCACTTTGACAAGTAACTCTTAAATATCCTCATATTTCCCAAAAGGCTGGTCACCGAACACGCTGGTGACACGCGTCTCGTTATCTGACGTCATCACGAGGATATTAGTCCTCGGGACACACACATTAACAGACACCGTTACTTCGGCTTCCTGGAATATTACGAGTAATTGGAGCTCTGGTAGTTGTCAAATAGGAAACAACACTATAATTGTGAACGCCAATTGTTTAGATGTAAATAAAAGGTTGGCAAGATTTCACTTAATGTTTATTGTTGTATGATATTATATCTATTCTATCTATACTAATATAATAATAAAGAGGAAATGTTTGTTGGTTTTTATTGAATAGGATCCGAAACTACTAAACCGATTTAAAAATTCTTTCACTTTTGGAAAGTTACACCATCTCCGGGTGACATAAGGTACTTCGATCAAGAAAATGTGGAGGGAAGGAGGGATATTTGAAAAAAAGAAATTACGCGCGCGTGAAACCGCGGGCTTAAGGCTAGTTTACTATAAAATGTCAGAAACAGCACAATTTAAGACACTCATTCTTAGTAATGAGATCACCACGTGTAATAATACAATATGCAATTAAATGCAAATGTAAACTCACTTTTTTACACCTCAAAGTTATTTCACGACCTTTTGAATTTCAATGTAAACGCTCTTTGTACTCGCGTCGCGTATTTAAATAGTGTATTTTCTGCATGGTGTTCATTCCTATACGAACAGAGACGAGTTTTATATTTTCATGAGGACAGAATAACACTTCGATGGTGTAGTGGTACAAGTAGTGGGCGGAGATCTTGGGGTCGTGAACTCAATTACCGGACCGAGCTAACGTTGTGTCGGTTTTTTCAAACACAGCTCGGGTTTGTGATCACCAATTCGCATTTTGGCAAGCATGGTGATTAAGCCATAATTGTAACGATAACTTGTTTTTTTTTTTATACTAGATCAGTTGAGATGAGAGACAGGCACACAGCCAAGTCTACTGGCTCCCACATTAATATTTCTGGAACACAGCCAGAGCTGTTATGGCGGCAGATTTCACCTGTGGTGGTGGTAGCTAGCCAGTCGGACTATGAATAAGCCTTACCACCAACCAGACCCAAGGCGGGAATCGAACCCACGACCTCCCGGTTTTAATACCCGAGCGGCTTAGCCACTGTTCCACGGAGGCAGTCAAAATTATGAATGGTGATTCCAAAGACTGAGGCCTTTGCTCTGAAGGCTACATTTATAATAGGCTATAACTGTGGGAAATAACGGCCGGGTACGCATAAGCGACGATTCTGGTGTTGCAAACCATGGGCGCCGGTGAACACTTAACATCAGTTGATCCGTTTGCTCGTTTGCCTCATTTTTTTAAAGAACCAACATAACTAAAATAATAATAAAATTAGTCAATTGAAAATATTGCAAGAGGTTCGAGGAGTTTAAATAATACTAGTTAATTTCACAAATGATTGCCTTCTTCAGTGAATGTAATTAAAGCCAACTTAATGAAAATCAATATGTAGGTACTTGCCTTTCATTGTCGATCAATCTCCTTGACATAAAAGGAAAATGTGTCTCTTTAATCACTCGACATTGTCAGAATTAATTGTAAGAACAAGAAACAAAATGCCATTAGCAAAAGATTCAAATTCCATTTAATTAATTTTCACCAAATCGTAAGTACAGAAAACTTTTAATTATTATAATTAGGCACGAGTTCTTAATGTTCATATATTTTAAGACTTCCGCCCGCGGTTTCACCCGTGCGTAATTTCTTTTTTCAAATATCCCCCCCTTCCCCCACATTTCCGGTTCACTGGGATAGTGTAGCTTTCCAACAGTGAAAGAATTATTCAAATCGGTTCAGTAGTTTCGGAGCCTATTCAATACAAACAAACATACAAACAAACAATAAATTTTTCCTCTTTATAATATTAATATACATAGATCAACAAACTGTGTTCGACAAACGAAAGCACTTTCTATTATTTACTGTTTTCTCATTCTTATAACACGGGCGCACAGCAGTCTGACACGACCGAAATCAGATCAGGCGCAGGACCAACGGCTATGTGCTTTTAGAGACTTGGAGGTATTTATTTTACACTCCGGACTTTGACTAAGTATGTATTTTCCAAAAAGGTAAAGAATAATATAATTACCTACCTACACTGAGGTCCATTATAATACGCGCGGCGTCCTACCTACAAGCAATGACGTTCAATACGTCATTGCCTACAAGTTAATAATTGTCTCTCGCTTACACAATGTGTCATAAACCATGATTAACATGGATTTATCCACCTAAAACATGAACATGTTTTATTAACATAAAATTCAAAAGTATCAAGAAGCAAACACATTTTTACTGTTTTGATATAATTTAAACATCCCACTGAAGCCCTGAGGAGATTAATTTAGAAACGCAATAAATTGAAAGCGAAACTAAATAGGAGAGGTTGCACAATTCCTTTGATATCGTATTTAATCTATCTTATATGACTACACTAGATAATATAGAATAATTACTTGTTTTCTAAAGGTGTGTCGAGATTTAGCGTCGCCAAACTGTCGATAGTTAAACTATATCGACTCTAGGCGTCAATTACAACCAATTTGTTACAACTTTGAAAAAATTAGCAAGTGAGTATTCTCTTGAAGAAGGAGACAGAAAAGAAAGAAAATGGGTTAGTGGTCGGGCTTCTACCGCTCTTACTCACTAAACCAATACAGTACCAAGGAGCGACACTCAATGTGCTGCCACTGTGTGGCCTCACATAATCATATCGTATATTGAGAGATTTTAAGTATGCTAGCTCCCAATCTAATTTATACCTTACTAGCTTTCCACCCGCGGTTTCAACCTCGCGTAATTTCTTTTTTCAAATATCCCGCGTGAAGAAGAAGTTTCCCGTAGGAATTTTATTGCCTATGTCCTAATCCGGGTTATAAATTATACGTGTGCCAAATTCATCTAAATCCGTTCAGCCGTTTAGGCGTGATTGAGTAACAAACATCCAAACATCCGGACTTTCGCATTTATAATATTAGTAGGATTTATTTAATTGATAGTGTGTCGATAAGTAAGTATACAGTAACCACTCTAGTAGTCCAAAGCTTAGAACATCAAGCTATATGTTATTAGAACATACTAAACAAGCTTAGAATATTAAACAGAATTTCTGACATGAATATCAAAATGAATTATTATAGTGGCAATAGTAATTTCGCACCCGCTGTCAACAGGTTGAACGCGTGAATGACGAAAGGCTCATTAATATTCAAAATCAATATCAATAGAGAGTATACTCCATATTACTACGACTAGAAGCTATTAATTGATTAATAATCTCCTTCTAGCCGAGTATTCTGAACAGAAAAAACCAATCACAAACTTTTTGGTCTGAATCGGGATTTTAACTCTGGACCGGACGGCTGTCGCTTTAACGGAGGCAGTCCAATAGATGAATAAATAAATATTGTTAGACGAATAATTGGTTCACTCGATTAACACATCACTATGGTCACCGCGTACCCCGCACTAGTCGGAGAGATTGACAGATAGATTTTGCCGCGCTTGCAATGTATAATGCCGAATATTGTAAAAGCATATTAAATTGTAATTATCAAGAGAAATGCATTTAGGTATATCCAACAATATTGGACAGCTTATGCACAACAATAGAGACTGCAACAAATAGAGTATTTATACAGATAGAGTAGATATAATACTTGGATACAACAGATAGAGAACGAGCAATGCCGATGGCAAAGCTAGTGCATAAATAAATATCATTGGACATTATTCACACAGCACCACCTATCAACTAAGTACAAGCTTGTTCTATGGCTGACAATTTTCTAAAACATAATATAAATGAACCAGTTTTTAAATGTAGTTTTCTCAACTTTCAATATAGAACTAGCCTATCTCTAAGACCTATACTTAACGGTGTCAGCCTATTCATGACCACAAGGCTAGCGCTCAAAATTGACGAGGGTCTCACGAAATCCTAGGATAAGATTTATACTTTCTCAAAATCTATTGTGCTCTGTATCGCTTTGTCCGAGAGGTTTCTAGTTTAACGCAACGAAACACAATTGAGGGGCTGTGATAAATTCTAGTGAAGTAAGTGGAGGTGCCAGCATTTACATAAATTCTTCATTGACCCAGACCTCTCTGCCGTAGTGAATTATCAATCACTACACTAAATCAGCTGTTAAAGCAAGCATTTTTTAGTTCTCATTTTGTTTAACAGTGTTTTTGTCTGTGCAACTAAAATTGTTACCTATAACAAAAAACGATTATACTTTTAGTATAAGGCGCTACTTTAATTAATTAAGGTCTCTTTTGTAGACATGTAATCAAAAATTTAACAAGTCTACAGTGGATTCAATTTCTGACTTGGGTCTGGTTGGTGGTAGCCCGATTTGTTCTCTACAATCTTCCGCCATAGCAGATCATGTATGGCAATGTAAATGTAGGAGTTTCTTGAAATGGAGGGATTATTCCCGACTGCCCCTACCAAATCTGCCCCCCTTGAAATTAGTGGCCAAAAGATCAGAAGAGACCATTGTGGCAGCACATTGAGCGATGCTTTTAAGTGTTCCTCAATAAAATAGGCAGCATACCATGCCAACTCGCATACAAAAATCGTTTCGGGTTGGCTACCCTCTCCCAATAGTACCGCCCCTGGTACAATTCAGCATAATGAAATCAGCTCTCTAATTCCTTTTTTTTATTGCAATGTGTAACAAGACGAGCAGATCGTACACCTGATAGTAAGCCCCACGTCTGCCCTTAGACAGTGCAGTGCCAAACAGTAACCAAGCAGTTACTGTCTGGCACTGCCCTGCGCCCGCTACACCGAGACGACAGTTATTAGGTCTCATATACCCAGTAATTTCACTAGCTTTAGTGCCCTTTCCCTGAAACACAGAAGTGCTTGACACACTTCTATTTCACGGGAAAATATCTGGCACTGCGGTGGTACCCACCTAGACGGCCCAGTACCTACAGGAACCTACCACCTGGGAAAATGACCTGGTATTAATTTTATTCTGTTTCAAACATTACCATACCATTCACGCATAATGAAGTGTCGGCGTTTATTCCGGGTAAATATGCGATTACGATTAAAGCGGCGGGTGAGATGGGTAGATTGCCAGTGACGTCACCCAGCCAATGCATTTAAACGGGCGAATTTACACTTGCCCAGATTCACCGCAGGCGACACGCACGGTATCGCTCATGTGAGAAAACAAGGTTAATATTTTCAACAGAAATAAAGTAAATTGAAGGTTTTTTACTATTTATAAGGTCGACGTGTTTACTTATGAAGTCTGATTTAGGCAAAAAATTGGCGCAAATTTTCACCTTATCACTGACTGTCAGTTGAAAATCAGTAGTTAGGCCCACTGTTTTTTTTTGTTAATTTTCTACTAATTTTCTTATCGTATAGGTATCGTGTATAAACGATGTATTTATCTATAAAATAGCTTGGAAAATTGGTGGTCTAGCATTTGTCAAGTATGTTAATTCTGCTAAACTATCATCTTTGAATATTTCGGTACAGACTGACGAAGACTTGATTTCAAGAAAGTGTTCCTTCTTTCTGTTTTGTTTACAAGGTAGACAGATTTCATAGCTATTAAAAAATAATATTTGTTTTATTCACAAAAAACGCTTCAATATACGTCCTCATAATAGATATTTAATCCGAAAAACGCAAAACATTAGTGATCCCAAAGCAATTTGGATGCTCCGGAGGCACAAACCAATTAAGGATGTTTAGTTGAGCTCGGTGGATAAAGGGATGTGTACGGCCAAGCCTATCCCCTCTCCACCTTAATTAAATTACAACAAGAAAACCCCTTTTGTAAATGGTTGAAATTTATTTCGGAGTTGTGGCTGTCTCGTCGGTAGCATAGTAAAGTTCGAAGCAGTGGTGCGTCTACGCCATTTTTCTTTTTATAAAGCACTTAGCACCAAAAAGCGTCACCAAGAAATTTTAAGTAAGTGCTACATTTTTTTTATACTACATCAGTTGGCAGACAGACACGCAGCCCACCTGATGGTAAGCGGTCACTGCGGCCTATTCCATTGACGGACAATGAAGATCAGGAATCGTCGGTCAATGTGCTGCCAGACTGTAGGCTCATCTGATCTTCGAGCTATTAATTTCAAGCGTACTGGCTCCCACATTAATATTGCCGGAACACAGGAACGGAACACCAACCAGACCCAAAGCGCCGCGGGAAGTGAACCTCCAAGCGGCTTAGCCACTGTTCCACGGAGGCGGTCAAAGGTATTTCCCTTCCTATACTGTGTCTTGGGCAACTAATTTCGCGGTGCGTGCCGTCGTCGCATTCGACCCGGTTAAAATTTCAATCCCTGTTTGGATTGGATTGAGTTTTTTGTGGTGGACGCAAATTAGGGTGGACTGAGCTTGACAACATAACTTTAGGAAAATTTAAAGCGTAGCGTTGTTAAGTAATTCCAGTGACTTAATAGCTAAGATTTAAATAGCTTTGAGAAAATATTTTAGGATTAGTCTCTCTCAGTTAAATCTCAGATTAGCTGTTGTGCTGCTGTAATTGATTATTATTAAATCTATATATAAATATGTATATATAAAAGAAAGTGTTGTTAGTTACACTATTCATAACTCAAGAACGGATGAACCGATTTGGCTGAAAATTGGTGGAGAGGTAGCTTAGAACCAGGAGACGGACATAGGATTCTTTGATAGGGTTAGGGGGGATATGATGGGGGAATCATACTTTCGACGAGGCGTCATCGACGAATTGTAATTCGACGAGATGATTTTCGAAATCGAATAGTGAACCCGGGGGAAGGGGGGATTGTTAAAAAAGGAAATTATGCGCGGGTAAAACCGCGAGAGCGACTGTTAGTAACTAACTAAAAATATCTCTGCTTTTTTTTGTAAATACATGTCATAATATACATAGAAACACCCGTACCGAACAAACAGACATGTTCTGTTCATGCACACAAATGTTTGTAACATGCGGGTGTCAAACCCGCGACCTCTGGTACATTAGCCAATTTCTCGACTACACCGAACTTCTGGTTAAGTGTTCCTCAATAGAATAGGCACCGGCGGACGGCTATTGTCAGATCATCTGCCATCTAAAGTGACAATAAAAAAGATAAATTAACCAGATTTAATTTAGGTCAAATGTGGGTTTATTACTATAGGTCCTCTCGTCCTTTTATCGGAGGTAAATGTGCCTCAAACCGTGTTTATTCGGGACGTTTATAAAGTGTTTACAAGGTAATAAAGGCTACGGGTCGTACAAGGGTCATATATGGGCCCTTCAAGTAATTTGTAACTTGTCGCTAAAGTGTGAACCTTTGTAACTGTAATGGTGTATTAAAATTTGTCTGAACGCACTAAATGAACTCTTAAAGGGTATTTAAAATCAAATCAAAACAATTTGGTCATGATTTTATTCTAAATTATCTATCTTGTCCGTAGTTACTTGTGTCTCAGATTAAAACTAAGAGCTGCAAGCGAATTCATTTAAGTAATGACGTTTTGTGTTTGTTTTGTTCTGAATGTTTATTTGGAATTAAGTTCATATTCGTGGTATCTTCGTCGACCACGGAGTGGGTTGGATTTCACATCCATGTAAATAAATGTGATATTATCCGATTTGTATTTATTTATTTTTTATTCGAAGCCTGAACTCTAATCAGACTGAACCTCTTTAAAAAAAACTAGAAATAGGTACAACCAAAGCGTTGTTTCGTTGTATGCCTAAAGTTCAAAGGGGAAAAGGTACGAGTATATACTGGAATACCTTCTCCCACTCATATTGAATCGTATCTCGATGGGTTTATGAAGAAATGCCTATGTGCTGCAGTCTTTGTGATAGGGATGGGGTCGTTGGTCATCTTGTAAGAATTTTTGTTTATAAATTTTTCTTAAAAATATTACATTATGAAGTTAATGAAGTTTGTTGTTTTAAACCACTATAATTAATAGTGCGAGTTGGTTCATCGTAAAGATTGACCTTCGTAGCCAACAAATCAGCTACGCATACAGACGAAAAGTTTGTGATCATGGATGAATGGATGTTAGATAACATTCTCGCGAAAGCTATGAACTGATTTCGGTCAACCTTTATGATTTTTTAAAATGGCTTTTGACACTTTTCAAGGGCTGGTTTAACCAATGCAAGATAAGTTATTGATCATTTATCCATTAGATACCAAAGACGGATAACAGGAAATAATTTCCTCACTTTTGGACCAGATTGTTGTGTCAAATAAATCAAAGTATTTTCTATCATAAATACATTTCCAATGTATTTAGAATATATAAATAATGTTTCATTTCTCAAGACAAGAGTAAGTTAGTAAGACAAGAAAAACGATGGCAAGCTTAATCCTCATAAAATTTTATTTCCCAGTCGCTCAATTATTTGAACTCCTCCCTCACTATTCGCCCATCTTTTCTTTATACAATGCCGGTTGACTGAACGCAGCTCCGAAGAAAAATTGAACACTGCGAGCAATGTAGCACAATTTATTGTACTGTCCATGAATACTGTACAAAACCATTGTTCAGGAATGAATTAAGAATTGTTTCCTTGTAAGTGCTTTGGCCGGTAGATTCTTTTGAATTTGTATTCAATCGATATATTGCAATGATTTGCAGTTTCTGACTGCAGTTTTCATTTATTTTCGATCTATTTTCAGGCAAAAGTATTCTCATTAAATGCAGCATAAAGACAGAAAATATTGAAAAAAAATTATGAGGAAAATTATCTATAACATAACAAGGTTCTCGTGCTTTCATTAATCGACCTCTTTTGTCTAAACACATAAAATAATTATCATACAATATCGATAAAACAACATTTTATACTCGTCCAATTATGGGTCACTAGCAGTTAGTGAAAGACAAATCCTTTTTCCAATTTATATTGGTGGATTCTTTTTTTATTGCAGAGGCGGCAAACGAGCCAGCGGGTCGCCTGATGGTAAGCAATCATCGCCGCCCTTGGACATCAGCAACACCAGAGGCATTGCTGATATGTGGGCCTTTGGCACTCTCACAAACCAGACGAAACACAATAGTAGTTACTATTATTTCACGTAGGTGTTATGTGAGAGGGTGGTACTTCCCCGGGCGAGCCGGCCCATTCGTACTGTAAAACAGCATGGCTCTACCACTACAAAAAACACAGTTACACACTCTAGTAGGTCTATGGAGTTTAAAAATAGAATTTAGACATATTTGACAAATAAGCATACTGATCACACTCTCTTTTTAATAAAATAACTAGGTGATTAATATAAACGGTTCAGCATTAAGTGTATAATTATGAAAAGCTATATTATAAAAGAGGCCGAATCCTTTTGTTCAGCTGACCTACAAAATAATTAAAAAGTTTTTAAACGATAAAAGTACCTCTTTTCTTCTCAAACACAGATTAGCGCCTTACCCGAAGTAGCTTATATCTTTTTAGTAGCAATTAACACGATTCAATGCACTGTTCAAATATAATCTGAATTAAACTCTTCTTCATGTGAAATAGAGTGGTTATTCCCGTACCAATAATTCGAAAAAGGATTGTTGATTGTAAGGGCTGACTTCCACTTGTATGAAGAATATAAATACAGTAAAGTAGCTTGCATTATTTTCACCTGGACATTTATTCATACTGTTGGAATGCTTTTAGAGAAGATTAATCATATCTCCATTGCCAATCCTATGTCTTGCATAGAGAGCTATATAAGCCCATTACTTGGTACTCCGGTCTGAAGGATTTGGATCATGTGCCACCTCCGTGGAACAGGTGCTACACCACTTGGATCTATCTATAATCTGACAGTCATGGTCCATCACTCTACCGACACTTTAGTGGCTATGACTATGGTTACGAGAACTCATGCTATTCAAATATAATAAATTAAATAAATATCTATGGACAATATTTACACAGCGCCATCTAGCCCGTAACTAAGCATTAGTTTGTGCTACGGGTGCCAGACAGACAACGGATAAACATTACTTTTATACTTTTTTTGTAAATACATAGATAGTATAATAGAAACACCCAGACCAATACAAACAGACATGTTCATGCACACAAATGTTTGTACTGTGCGGGGATCGAACCAGCAACCTCTGGTGTAATAGCCGACTTCTCGACCATTACACCAAATGGCTCGTCAAAAACGTAACTCCTTCAGGTTCGAACCAGCAATCATTTTAGCTCAAAGGACTTCTCAACTACTCTAGATCGGTCGGCAACATACAAGTATAGATTTTACTGGACGGGCACCTTAAGGTAATTCTGCCAAACGGCTTCACCAAATGCCGAGGAAATAGACGGCAGTTAAAATAAATAAGGAAGAAATTTCGCCCGTTATGGTAAAACGGTTACTTCCCCATTGATCTGTGGAATTGGATTATTAATATTTTAATATTAAAATGTGATGGTTTGGCTTATATAGTAAATATTTTATGTATCTATGTATAAGTGTAAGAGGATGTAACTGTTTCATAATCTACCTTATGTAGTTTGTCAATTATTAAGAACTAGCTTTCCAGATCCGTGGAAAATAGATATGACGTTATTCCACAGAAATGACATATTTCTTTAGTATAAGAAGTAGCCTATGCTCTCTCCATGCGTATGCGTGATCGCATCAAAAATGATGAGAATCGCAGAAGGACCAAGGTCACCGACATTGCCCGAAGAATTGCGAGCCTTAAGTGGCAGTGGGCAGGGCACATTGCAAGAAGTACTGACGGCCGTTGGGGCGGAACGGTCTTCGAGTGGTGGCCACATACTAGAAAACGCAGCCGTGGTAGGCCTCCCACAAAGTGGACCGATGATCTTATAAAGGTTGCCGGAATCCACTGGAAGCGGGTGGCGCAGGACCGATCGGTTTGGAGATCCTTGGGGGAGGCATATGTCCAGCAGTGGACGTCTCTTGGCTGAAATGATGATGATGATGATGCTCTCTCAGATCTCATACTGTCCCCGTACCAAATCACTGTAGTTCCGTTGCGACATGAAAGAAACACAAACAAAAACAATTCTGTGTCTGTTAGCGCATGAGAAGTGAGCTTCATTCATGGATATATTCATTTCCGAAGTTAATTTTCATTTCCAAAGTCTAGTCTATGTTTGTAGTTTTTATAGAAGTTGGTTCAGTAGTTCAGACTTGAAATACTTTTACCACTGACACTAACCTGCTAAAATTTTGTTAAGTATAATAGGCCCTCTTTACTGAAAACACGTTTTCAAAAGAAAATAGTGAACAATCGTAATAAGCAAAGAATTTAATTATCTCTGCTTTTAACGAGACCCAATTGATTCTTTTTAAGTAGGTGCACGATTTACGAGGGCCCTCGAACTTGCAACGTGCCAATTAACACGAGTGGGCACTCGCGAAGATAATTAAAACAGTATTATGTTTGGAGAAAATTTAATTAAGGTACTTATAGTGTAGAGATTTGGGATCGAGGAAATTGAAAGACGACTGATTCACATGACGTACTCATTTAATCTCAATTAATTAGCAAGCCACACCTCTTTATATATTACGTGCATACGGGATATACTACACCTCCCATTTTACAAAAGAAAAAAAAATGTAAATACAATTTTTTTTTTAATGAACTTATAACTAAATTAAGAAAACTTATGATTTAAACAACTTTGTTCTGTTTTTATGAACAATATCTTGTTTGTTGTCTTTAATTATAATAACATTGGGTGTTTTATCTTCCACTACCATATACGGACCATTATACACATTATCAAACTTAGTACAGTTCTCATTTTTTAACAATATTAAGTCACCTGGCTTATAATTAACAGGATTCATATAAGTATCATAACGTTGTTTCTGTTTATTTTTTGACAATAATAAATTATTTCTAGCTTGGCTCTGTGAAGTTTGTAATTTATATTTTAATAGTAAAGGGTAATTTTCACAATTATACAATTTGTCTACACTTGACATTAAATTGCTAGGCAGTGTACATTTTCTACCAAAAACCAGCTCATATGGCGTAAAGTTTGTTGAACTATGCACTGTGGTATTATAAGCAAAACACCAGAAAGGAATCCATGAACTCCATTCTTTGGATTCATTATTTGTTTGAATGCGTAAATATGTATTTAAATTTTTGTGAGTGTTTTCTAAAGAACCTATGGATTGATGATGATAAGATGTACTCGATAGCTGATTAATATTTAACAATTTACAGACTTCCCTCATAGTCGAAGATATGAATTCTGTTCCCCTGTCACTGGCTATCTCACGTGGTATTCCGTATCGTAAAATAAAATTTTCCACGAATGCTTTTGCTACACTAATTGAATCCTTACGTTCTAATGCATAAGCTTCTACATACTTAGACAATTCGCACTGAATCGTTAGAATATATTGTTTATTATAATAATCCTTATCTAAGGGCCCAACTATATCTAAAAATATCTTATCGAAAGCAGCAGTGGCTGTCGAAGTGATAACCATTGGCTGTTTCGTATGCACAGAATGCTTTTGCATCTGGCATTGTTTACATTTACTCACGAATTCGGTTACATCACGTTCTATCCCTGGCCAAAAATAATATTGCTTAATATTATTAAGCATGCGCCTTATTCCGGCGTGTCCACTAGTTGGAAGAAGGTGAAAGTCATTTAAAATCACTATTTTGTCATCTTTAGACATAATTCTCTTTACTCCCTTTAATAAACAAATACGTGGCCCGGACCACTTGTCATTTTCACCTATTTTCTTGGTTAACCATTTCACATATTCCTCATTAAACTCATTTTTAATAATAAAAACTTCTTCAATATTGTTTATTTTACAAAAATGCTCTAACTCACTCACACAGACGTCTCGCGCCATATATGATCGTGAAGGAAGGCATGTATACATTATCAACTCATTTGGTTTCATAATAAACAACTCTTGATTTTCCGCACTATCTTTCATACTATTTAGCTTACTTGCAGAAACAAGCTTGAGCTCTATAGAATTTATTGGCTTAATAACAGTTTCCACAACTTTTGGGTGATCAGTCCAATCATTGGTGGAAATATTATTCGTCAATAAATCTGCATCTCTTTTTTCAGCTTCTAATCTCTTTCTCTGTGCTCTAGTCATTACATTCACATGTTCACTCATACTTTTCAACTCGTCTGACGTCAAGACTATCCTTGATAAAGCATCCGCTACTACATTGTTTTGTCCTTTAATATATTCTATTTTAAAATCGTACTCATCTAAAACAAGCCTAAATTTTGTTAACCTACTTGAGGGATTGTTCATTCCATACAAATAAATTAGTGGTCTGTGGTCAGTAAAAATTTTGAATTTTCGACCATATAAATAAGGACGAAAATACTTAACGGACCATACGACCGCTAGCATTTCTTTTTCTATGGTCGGGTAATTTAATTCAGCTTTATTTAATGTACGACTGGCGTATGAGACTGGAAGGTTATTTTTATTGCACAAAACTGAGCCTATTGCGTTACCTGATGCATCTGTGTATAAATGAAATTCATTTTCATCTGAAAAATCGGGAAACTGAAGAACTGGCGGGTTAACTAAACAACTTTTTAATTTTAAGAAAGCGTTTTGACATTGTTCTGTCCAAATGAATGGTGTGTGTTTTTTGCACAAATTATTTAAAGGTTTTGTAATCTCTGCAAAATTTTTAATGAAACGTCGATAATAGTTGGAAAACGCAACAAATCTTTTAGCTTCGTCAGCGTTTTTAGGCACGGGGTAATTTTCCATAATTTTAATTTTTTCTGGGTCGGGTTTAACGCCGTCAGCACTAACAACATGGCCTAAATATAAAATTTCTTTCCTAAGGAAGTCGCACTTTTTAGGGTTAAGCTTTAAGTTGACTTTTCTAAGTCTTGTGAAAACATCCATTAAATTTTTATTATGTGAATATAAATTACGTCCAAAAATTATCAAATCATCTAAGTAAACAAAGCATTTCTCATAATTTAATCCTGACATAGCTACCGTCATTGCTCTTGAAAATGCGCTTGGACTGGTTTTCAGACCCATTGGCATTCTTTTCATTTGGTATTGCTTATCGAAAGTGAAAGCGGTACATTTCCTGCTCTCCGGTTCAAGGTCGACCTGATAGTAAGAATTTTGTAAATCTAGGGTACTGAAGTAAACGGCTCCTGAAAGCGAATCTAGTATGTCTATTATGTTTGGCAATGGAAATCGATCATCCAAAATATTTTCATTAAGCTTCCGATAGTCAATGACAAGTCTGTATTTTTTGTGTATGCCGTCAGATTTTTTAGGTACAAGTAATAAAGGACTTGACCACTCACTCTTACTCTCTTCTATTATATCATCATCTAACATTCTTTGAAGTTGTTCCTTTATTTCACTCGTTTGAGACTTTGGTAACCGATATTGTTTTTTATACACAGGCAACGCATTAGGTTTCAAATGAATAGACTGTTGATAGATGTTACAGGTAGTTAACTTATCTCCGTCAAGAAAGAAAATGTCAGAAAATTTCGCACAAATTTTCTCTATGTCAGATCGCTCTTCCCCTTGTAATTCACTTAAATTTAACTCTGAAAACAACTTTTTCACTCTATCCGAATTTACAGTAGGTTTATCAAAGCTAAGAACATTGTAATTATTTAAAGAATCTATTTCCTGACTAAAAAAACTCAAAGATACTTCCTCGTCTCTTGTGTTTAATATTTGTATTGGAATAAGGTCATTTTTCGGTTTTGCTATTGAACTTGCTAAGAAAACGCCTTCACATAACTCAGTTGGAAATATCACACAATCGTCTTTCATGCAGGTGCGAACAAAATGTATAGATTCAGACCTAGGAGGTACAAGAATGTACTGATTGTTACTGTTACTACCCGGTTGTAATTTTAAATCAATTTCGCAATCGTCATTTCGTAATTTTAAAGTATTTAATTCAAAATTTAACTTTCCATTGTACTTCATTAAGAAATCTAAACCTAAAATTCCATCACTTGTAAAACATAAATCTTTAAACACATGAAACTTATGTTGAAATTGTTTCCCGTTAAATGAAAGCGTTAAGTAAACAAAGCCTTCCGAGTAAAGTTCACCGCACACGCCGTTTATCTTAATCGAACCTAATTGGATTGGAATGCGCTGTTGTAATAATTTTTCATACTTAATCGCACTGAGCGATGCACCTGTGTCAACTAACCAAGTATATGTGTCATCATTTATGTTTAATTGTACCGAATTATGATTTCTGTAATGACACATATCATTTTTATGAGTTTCTAATTTATGATAAAGACCGAAAAAACTGAGTGGTTCCCAGATTAGAATCTTGCCGATCGTTGCGATTTTCTTCGGAACGCGCGGTTGCCGTAGTTTCGCTAGGTTCCATATAATTCACCCTATAATTTCGGCGGTAATTATTGTAACGATTACTTCTCTGAGACCTACCTCCTCTATAGCTACTAGGGCCGCTATGTGACGCATAGCGCGCGTTATTTGATATCGGGCCTCGCGTATTTCCACGAAATACGTGATTCGATGAATTGTTCCCGCGGCGATTCTCGTGAAATCCTCTAAAATTATTATAACCACGTCCTTGACTCCGCTGATTATAAAAATATTTATTGTTACCTCTTGCAAAAGTCATGAGACTTTCACTCGGTGCCGATGATGTTTCTTCATCCTTCGCTCCTCTTATGGCCTCCCTGAGACTAGAGTAGTTCCTAGCGGACACGATAGTACTCACATGACCATTTCGCAATCCGTTGGAAAAAGTTTTGATTGCTAAAGTTTCGTTTAAAGGTTTTAATATTTCGTATTTGCTAGAATCTCCGTCTGATTGCGAAATCGTCAATTCGACAAATAAATTTTCGATTTCCTTACCAAAATCTTCAATAGACCTTTGGTTTTGTTTCGCACGTAGCAGCTCTTGTTGAATCGCTGTGAAAGATTTTTTAACAAGCAAATGTTTTTTCATATCATTAATGAGTTCCCTAATGGTGTTATAACTCTGTGCTAATCTTAATTTCGCGCTTTCTGACAGCCTGGTTTTTAGTATAAACGAAATTAAAGTTTTTTTTGCACTTTCTTCTAATATTGAGTCATACATTTCAATAGCTGATATCAGCTGTTTTGTAGTTTTTTCCTTATCATCTAATACAGGCAACAAAGATACGGCCGTTTTTAAATCAAATTTCTCCATTGTTACAATTTTTTCCCTATCACTATCACTAAAAGAACTATAATTTTCAGAGTCCGAAGATAATTCTGTATCTCCACACAAGCTTTTAATATTCTCATATATTGATTTAATATGACTACATATGTCCGAAATTAATGTTTTTTCACTTGCTTTATAACTCTTTATATTTAAATTAATTACATCTAAATCTCTATTAAAATTCTTAATGATATTATCAGCTTCATATAATTTCTTATTACAAATCGATGAATGTTTTCGCCTTTTGGACCTATTTTAACTAAATATGTTCTGATTTTAACTAATTCATCATAATAAGTTTGTAATTGGGTTGCCATAGACAGATATGACGACAGTTATTATACTGAAATATTACTGGATAACTAGGTCTCATGCTAAACAGTAAATGCTAAATAATAAAATTATTTTTAAAATACGAAAAATAAAATAAAAGTACGCATACAGTGATCACGTGAAGCTTTTCATCCTCCGTTTGTTCACGTCGTGGTGGCGATGTGGTCATCACACGTCCTCGCGTTGCGCCGTGGGCCCAGCATGCGGCAGCTCGCGGCGCCGGAACCAGCTCGCAGACCGCTGCAACTGATGCTCCGCAATCTCCCGTCTAATCCATTTCCCGTGGCAGCTCCGGTAAATTTTGAACAGCACATAGAGACCTCCGATCAGCAGGACGACACAAATTATTTGCAGTGCATATGATGTCGTGTAGGCGTGAGAATTTAATTGCTCCAACGCTATATCATTAGCTCCTCCATTCTGCGCGATGATCACCTCTTCTTTTTCTTTAGATTGTCCTTTTCCCATCTTGGAAACACTTTTTGCAGCACACGAGTGTTAGCACGAACACAGTTTGTATAAGAGTCATCTTGATTAATTAAGCGATGCAATGTTCAGTTCGCGAAAGTTTACACAATCCGCATTCCGCACATGTGAAATCCCAGTGTCGAATGGCAGGGTCGCCATGTAGAGATTTGGGATCGAGGAAATTGAAAGACGACTGATTCACATGACGTACTCATTTAATCTCAATTAATTAGCAAGCCACACCTCTTTATATATTACGTGCATACGGGATATACTACAATAGTTTATTAAGCTTTAACAAATTTATCGCACATTTGTGGGATCATGAGGTATCAAAATAATGGTGTCTAGACGAATTTCATATATAACAGCAAATTGCGGCAAATAATCTACACAGGTGTATATTATTGTGAACAGGTCCTTACCTTAGCTCAAAATTGAAATGTATTTAAATTAATAATAAATGAATAAATAAATATAAATATTGGACAACATCACATATATCTGACCACAAAGTAATTAGCCTATGCATTTGAATTAAGGTTATCAGAAACCACAAAGGTTTCACAAATAAATACTTATATACTTACTAGGAACAAGCCGCCATCAGTCCACCTAGGACTAACGGTAACTTGTCTTTATTTTACCTCACCCGTCCCGCCCCCGCGCGCATACCTCAGGCTGTGACTAGCACTTACGCGCGGACTGTAATATAGACACTTCAATGTTAAATAGACTCAGCTTCAACAAGGAAATTCAAACTTTTTTTAGTATCGCAGCGGAAATAATGCTTACCGAGTGCAATGGGCACCCTTTAGCATATCCCCCGGTCGGGGTATGTAGAGCTCTCCGTCTGGGAGCTTTATAGAAGAAGCTACCCAGAGGTATATCCACTTAAACTCCTGCACTGCTCCCTGATCTTTTATAGTGAGAACGAGGCCTTCTCTGCGGTATTATAAGTTCAAATAGACCTAACATTGGGCAGTTATACCCGGCAAAAGACAGTCGTCCAGTCATCTTTACAGGACGACATGCATTTACAGACAAACAAGTAAAAATAAAAAAAGAATTGATATCAGAACAAGTTAAAAGTCACTTGTATGCGGTATATACCTATGGCACAGTTCTCAGCGATGTTATCCGCACCGGATATCGAAGCGGCGCGCCGGCCGTAGATTATGAAGCGAGGTAATGGAAATATTCATCATGGGCTATTTTAGGACTGCGCCTTAACAATCAAGATTGGGGACCAGGTGTAGGTAAGTAATAAATTATGCAAATTATCTACTTATTAGACTTTTAGTTGGTGATACTAATTGGTTTTTGATATAATAACAAGGCATTTTATTTAGGTAATACATAGGTGCAAAAGTATGTTGCATAAAATTTCAAAAAATAAATAATGGTATATGATTTTTATATGCTAGGTCAGTTGGCAGACTAGCACGCAGACTACCATGGTAAGCGGCCATTGTAGCTTATTCTATTGAGGGACACTTCACCACGAAGGGTCGCTCAATGTGCTACCACACTCCAAGCTCATCTTATCTTCAACCCTATGATTTCAAGTGAACTGGCTCTCACATTAATATTGCTGGAATACAACCAGAGCTGTTATGTTACGAGTACGTTAGTAAAAAATGGCTATGGGGATGACAATGGACATGAGGATGGGAAATGTTGTGGTCTTCGCCACTCAAGCAACTACTTAGACGTCAGTCGCACTTCTCTAAGAGGCTGGTAAATTTTTCCAGTCCAGGCAGCTCATCATCATTATTGCGTATGGCTTTCTCACGAATCCTCAAATGTCAATGTCAAGTTGCTGCAACCAGTCCACTGCAGCCGAAGTGAGATTATGGAGCTCACGCATGCCGCCGGGGAAACGACGTAGGGGACATTCCTCAACTATACGCACAGATGTTTTGGTTGGAGCCTCATAATCATAATCCGGCCCGACTCGAAGACCCCATTTGTAGAGATGGTAGTAACATTTCCCGTGGCCGGTTCTGAACCGATTAATTCTCGTCCACACAGTACAGCTACTGTCAAATCCAACAGGCTTGACAGTAAGGTCCAGTATCAGATTGTAGCGGCTATTGGAATGCGCTATATAATTATGACAGATTGACGACAACAACGCAAGATTGCAAGTCAGCGAAAAGTGCACGTGTAAACAATGGCTTCGAGACTCCTCGTCACTCGCACGTCACCGCGAGTCAGCCATCAGATATTCAATCCTGCGTCGCGCTAGCAGAGTTATTCTCTCGGCAAGCATATATACAACACACCAAGACGGTACATTGGGCCGCGATCCCCGAGCACAGACACCGAGCTCGGAGGAAGATCTTCCCTTTTCGTTGACGTCATGATACGTGACCTTCATACGTCACAAGATCCTTCCACGGGTCGTACTTGAAGTCTTCCCAGAATGTACGCTATTCGCCAGCCAGCTTATTTTTACTCAGACAAGATCTGTCTGCAGCATGGTTCTACCACATTAAAAAATGTACGTAAAACCACCGAGAACGGACGTAAATGACGGCAACTCCGTACATTTCAAAGCCAATTCGCGGCAGCTTGTTATTCCGCCAGTCCGCTGTCGCGGTTACCAATTTGCTGTGTGGAATTGGATCCCATTTTTTAGCCTCTACTTGCCTTCCTGTGATGAAAAGTTTTACGGCTAATAAAACTTTTGACTGTCTTTTTGCTTGGAGCGTTCAGTTTTTTCGAATATTCGTGGATATCGAGCAGCTAGGAGAAAAATTGGTTATATTCGATAGAGTTTTGTCAATCTAAAGTGATTTCTTGTTTTTTCCAAAGTGGTTCTGGCAGAGTATAGTGCACAGTTTTCCTGGAATAAATAGCATATTTTATTTCGGGATAATGTCTTATTATCCATACGCGTGAAGTGGTTGCCGAAAGGCAAAGAAGAAAGAAGGCGAAAGGAAGATTGTTCTTTTTAGTGTTCGTATTGCAAAAACAGAATTAAGACTTATGATGGCATGCTTAGTCGTAGAGTAGAATGCCATACAAAACAAACATGCATGTGAAGAGCGTTGTTCACATGTGTGTTCATTTTGTGTCAGGATGTCAGTATTATGTGGTACATACTTTTAGTATTTCTGACACCCATAACACAAGTGCTTAAGGTACATACTTTAGAGTCAAAGTGTATTTAATGAAGGTACACGTAATATACACTTATTTATCAAAACATTTATTAACCAAATTGCAAACAATAAGCTTATATTACTGTAACTGATACCATTCGTATTATACTGGTTTATCTATATCCAAGAATCAAATTTGAAACCGGCAGTCAGTAAAACCGACCGCTTTACATGGAAACAAAGGGATTAACCTCTCCCATTGGATTCAGGCGTATTACTGGTATGACATACGTGTTGTTTTTGATATTACCGTACCACGAGAGATAATGGACATAACATACATAGCTATTTGACTTTTTAAAGCTAAAATTTTCGAAGTAGTAAGCAGCACACGCGCTCCATTGTAACTACATCAGGCAAGATTATTTTTAATGTCAGAGGCGGCAAACGAGCCGGCGGGACGCCTGATGGTAAGCAATCACAGCCGCCCATGGATATCTGCAACAACAGAAGGATCGCTGATGCGTTGCGTCGCTGTGCGTGTGGGCCTCCGGCACTCTCATAAACCAGACGAAACACAATATGTAGTAGTCACTATTTCACGCTGGTGTTATGTGAGAGGGTGGTACTTCCCAGGACGAGCAGGAAAATTGTGTGTTGTGTGACTAATTTTCAAGGTGTTATGCCAGATTAGTTGGAAAACTTGCCACCTGATGGATAGCGGCCACTGCAGCCTATTCCATTTTGGGACACTTCAATAATCGACAATGTGCTGCAACACTGTAGGCTCATCTAATCTGTGAGCCGTTGATTTCGAATGTACGAGCTCATTGCCGGAACACAGCTAAAATTGTTATGCTGTAAGAATTTACGAAATTTACGAAATCTAAGATATGCAGAGATTGTAATGTGTGTTGTAATGTGGTAGCAGTGTAAGAAATTTTCAACAATTCTAGTACGAAAGTTACTGGTACTATTAAAGTTAGATTCAAAGATAAAACTGTCCATCACTTAAGGGACGTACCGTATTGAAGTATTATCATAGATTTGTACCTACATAATTATGTGAGAGGGGTCGGTTATTATTAGTTTATTTAGGTCAGATCCACTGTCGACTTGATGGCTTGTAATGGGATTGCAACCGCTGACATTATCAATTTGTGCTGGAATAATTTATACACCATCAATGTCCGAGGGGAAATAAATCGAAATTTGTTAAATTACGTGACCACGAATTGAGTTCGCAGATAGCCAACGTTCTAAACCAGTTGCAATCGTACTGCCTACTTTGCTAAAGAGTTCTAGTTTTGTGTCAAATAAATCCCTGGACATTATTCACACAGCGCCATCTAGCCCTAAACTAAGCTTAGCTTGTGCTATGGGTGCTAGACAACGGATAAACATTACATATATACTTTTTTGTATATACTATTAGATATAAAGACCTTTCTCTTGATAATTACAATTTAATAAGCTTTTACATTATTCGGCATTAAACATTGCAAGCGCGGTAAAATCTATCTGTCATCCCTCCGGCCAGTAATACGCGGTGATCATAGTGATGTGTAAATCGAGTGAACCAATTATTCGCCTAACAATACATACATAATATTATACATAGAAACACCAAGACCGATACAAACATAAATGTTCATGCACACAAATGTTTGTACCGCGCGGGGATCGAACCCGCGACCCTTGGTGTAATAGCACCAAACGGCTCGTCAAATACCTATAACTTTAATTTTTTATGTAATAGTTTAGAATTTCGCATAAAATCCAAAGCATATTTAAGTATTTGTAGTAGGTACACGTTTTTTTTATTGGACTGGTTGGTTTTATCCAGAAACACTGTTTAAAACGGATGCGGTAATTTACGTTCACATATTTTTGTTCGTGATCTCAAATGGCTGAATCTTCACGTTAAGTCTAAGTTAAACCGCTTTTTCTTAAATATTTCTTCAAGGATAAACTCAAAACACTCCGTAAGTACACAACAAAGGCACGTTTTTCAATTTCGCAACAGTCAGACAGCGAACTTTTTAATCAGTGGATTAAGAAAAGCCGAGGTAACATTTTTAATCAATGTTGGAGCGAGTTCCGAAGACTTAATCCATAGGTGATCGCCACGAGAACTGAAATCGATCCTTTTAGAGGTTTCGTTTTACGCTGGATTTTTCGTTAATTATTTTAGACACGCCTGTTTTTTATTGTGACGGTAAACATCGCGAAGAAACCTGCACAGAGAGTTAAATGCATATGTGTAGATAATATAGGCTTGTATTAATGTTGCGGCGTTCCTGGTAGTCAAATCAAGCCCCGGGATGCTGCCGACGGCGATTTAGGAGCGCGGGGCGGGTTTAGTGGGTATTCTCCGTGCACCAGTCTTTCTTAAGACTGGGGCATGGAGCTGCACTGAGTCCCACACACGGCTCGCCTACCCCAGGCGGGTTATGGTGCGTAAAAGCATTCCCCTCCATAAAAAAAAGGCTTGTATTAATGTCTACACAAACCTATTCGTATACGTTAGCGAAAGGCAACCAAAATTTATTTTTCTACATAATAATATTTAATCTTAATTAACCCCGTTCTGTCTTCTAAAGCTCTCTCTGAAGCTAAGATACCAGAGTCAAAAAAAAAAGGCTTCTATATTAATTTTGCCGGAACACAGCCAGAGCTGTTATAGCGGCAGATTTCACCTGTGGGGGTAGCTAGCTAGCGGTTAAGGATCTTAACAGCATTTTCCTTTGAAAAAAGTTCCCGTCATTGTGACGATGAATTGATTTTCAAATGTGAGGTATTTTCCTATAGAAAGACAAAATCTATCAGTTCACAAATCCCAGTTTCATCTTTAGATACATACAATACATATTTATATACATTCATTTGAGAGCACGCTGTGGTAAAATCAGTTAAAACTTTTAATGAGTTCCGTAGAAACTGTTTACCCGATTGGAGATAAAAGAATAAGAACGTTGCTCAATTCTTTCCACTCTCTCTGACTTCAATAGACTCATTTGCATTACTCGATGTGAATTCAATGAAGACTAAAGTTTCCTGAGGGCTCAAGGCGTGAGAACTTTTCTTTACAAATATCTTCCAAATTTTTCTTTTGCAGGAGGTTTTACATTTACTGAAGAAGTGGAAAATCAATTTTGCGATATAAAAATACCAACATAATAAATAATCCCTACTTATATTAACTTTAAACCTCTTTCTCTTACTTTACTTTTGTTATTTGCATAAAACCTTACTAAACAATTCTCATATTTATATACAAAACGTAACACGCTCTACTTAGTAGGTAGATAATCTTTAATTAAACAACACTTCTCGTAGCAAGGAGACTACGAGCTACGATCGTAGTCACGTACGCTACAACCTCATTATCGTAGCAAAAACAGCCAGAGCCTTTCTGTACATAGCTAATTAAATGTTTCTAAGATATTCTCCTAGGATTAGCAAGTTTTTAGACTTTTAGAAGCCTAAAACAGTGACTTGAGAGTTGAGCACTCGAATTAAAGGCATGAGTTGGATCCCTTGGGTGAATGGTAGCAGTTTTTATAGTGTAAATGGCTTGTGAATTATAAAATAACTATGTTTTTTTATGCAAAAAGCATTTGGCCACAATCTCACCTGATGCTAAGTGTGATGCAGCCTAGGGTAGGGTACATGCATACCCAAATATATCCTATCCACTCTGGACTTGTCCTCTTATCTATATTTCGTATCATTAATCGTGACTGCCATGTGTAGAACTAGGGATTCAATATATTCTTTACACCCGAAAAGGATGAGCTAGAGTGAATAACCAAAAGATTGTATTATGGGAAGTTTTTGCAACAACCCTAAATATTGTGTTTCAAATCCTTCAAACAGCTCAGATTTAGCCTGTATGTAAAGTTAAGCGTTTCCTTGTGCGATGTAAACACGGACGGTCACGTCCGACACGCTCCGGCTTTCTGCTCGTGTCCTTACATTAATGCAGGCGCATGGAAAATTAGCACAAGCAAGCATAGCACCTTGAGCTTGTGACATAGCTTGATGCATCTTAGGCTGCGTCCCCAGTAGGCAAACTGTTAGCGGCAGACTGAGTGAGCCGCAAAGTGGCGAACTGAAAAATTTTTGAACGTCGCAATCGGTTTTGCTGGGAGTCGGCCGCTCACTGAGATAGTCGGCGCGCGTAACGCTGTAAACTGCGTACACCGTAGGTACAGTGAGCGCAAAACTAGCAATCTGTGGACACTTCATTTGTTATAATATGGAAAGGCGTACTAAATCGATAAGCCGCAAATTTCATCTGTCGCTAACAGTTTGCCTACTGGGGACGTAGCCTAAATCATACCACTTCTTCCTGTTAGCAAAACCATATCGTCGACCGCCTCCGTGGAACAGTGGCTAAGCCGTTTGGGTATAAAAACACGGTGATCGTGGATTCGATTCCCGCCTTGGATTTGGTTGGTGGTAGGGCTATTTCAGAGTCCGACTGGCTAGCTACCACCCCCACAGGTGAAATCTGCCGCCACAACAGTTCTGGCTGTGTTCCGGCAATATTAATGTAGGAGAGTACAATTGAAATCAGAAGCTCGAAGATCAGACGACTCTACAGTCTGGCAGCACATTGAGGGACGTTTCCACGTAAAGCGTCTCTCAATGGAATAGGCCGCAGTGGCTGCTTACCATCAGGTGGGCTGCGTGCTTGTCTGCCAATTGATCTAGTATAAAAAAAAATTAAAATTAATTTAACCATTTTATGTAAAACAGGATTACCATTGGAGTCTAAAAACGTTATGGATTACTGAATTAGTTTGATTGGTTATGACGTTTTCCTTGATCAATGGTTCACAGATAAGTTAAAACTCTTCCTTTTCATTAGACGGACTATCAATTGTTACATGTAGATATGTTTTCGGAGGAGAAGAATTTGAATACTGCAATTGCATGCCAGCAAGACGCGGCTATGTGTTTGCCTCGGGGTTAAGATGAACCTAAGGGTAAGTTCTTATCACATCACAAAATGCCTGATGTAGCAGTTTGATCAAGTTCATGGGCTTAACCTATTTGGGCTTCTGCAACAAAGGCGGAGAGCTATCCAATCAAAATCTGAGTAATTCCTATCACGACCTAGCCATACTAAACTAAAGTAAGAATCGAAAAGAGTAAAAAAAAAAACAAAAAATCAAATCAAACATTTCAAAGTAATCGATCATGCATTAAAAAAGAAAACATACCTTCTTATTTCGAATTTCGTATTTCGAAGTTCAAAAACAATTGCCACACGACTAGCGATCTTTTTCACCGGCTCGGAAGTTCACAAGAAAAACAACTGACACACGCCAAGCGATCTTTTCCACCGGCTCGGTTAAAAAAAGATCACTTACACATCATCCCCCACCAGGGGTAATTAAGCAAACCGCGCATCAATTTATGTCATTAACACGACCTATCGAGTTGCGCGGCAGAGGTTAAAGGGGAAATCAGGTCAGGTTTGCGCACCGCCGAACAAATTACAAGTTGATACCAATAACACGTTACGTACCTGACAATAAATATTGCGTCTATACTGCGGGACATTTTAGCCGTTGTTTTCCCGCAGTAAAATGATTCTGTTTAACTAGTAGGTACAATAGATTAATGAAGTTTTTTTTTTATTAAAATCAAAAGTTTTGCTATTATGATAGACAAAACTCGAGCCATTAGTAACAGCTTCCGGCCGGTCACCGGCCGGGGTCATTGCCCTTCGCGCTTATCAAAAAAATGATAATTCACTATTTATTAACATTTGATTTCCATTTTCCCTACAAAGTTAGAAAAAAAAAAGTAAAAAAAAAATTAAAAAAACTGAAAAAGGAACATAATGGAGTAATTGGTGCTTTAAACTTATAGAATAGAGAAGAAGTAAGTGCGTCTACTTTTAAAAGGGACAATATGAAGTTGAATACCTAATTGTACAAAAAATACATTCCGATAATTATGTATTAAGTGTTGTTAGTGCAAGCAACAAGCAGGCAATCGCTTCGGGAACATAGAGTGACCACAGATATGCTCCTCTTGTCGCAAGCAGACAATCTTTTTTTATGACAGAGGCGGCAAACGAGCCAGCGGGTCGCGTGATGGTAAGCAATTACCGCTGCCCATGGACATTGGACATCTGCAACACCAGAGGGATCGCTGATGCATTGCCGGCCTTTTAAGGGGGGATGTGGGCTGTCTGAGGTTCAAATCCCTCACCACTCTTCGAATTGGTGTCCCTCAGTTCAAGCTTACTGTCTCACATCACATAGATTTAGATGTCTGTAACGCTATCAGTCGATTTACCAGAGATCCTTCTTGGTATTTACATAAACATTACATACAACTATACATGTAAGAACACCCAGATCGTAAAAACAGACATTCACGCTAATGATGTTTGTACCATGTAGGAATCGAACCCGCGACCTCGCAAATGAAGATAAAAGAGGGAGAAGATAAACCAGCCTGTTGAATTAAATCCATTGAACTTTATAAAATGCCTTTGCTTCGCCCCACCCTAATTGGCCATGAATATTAATTTTATTTTATTCTAATTACACTGATAAAAGTGAAGGGCCCAAATTGTTTTTTATTTCGGAAGTTTTAATTTTATACATTGCAGTTTTAATAGAATTAACTGCTTGTTAATTGGATTTTATTAAAATATGGAAGGAAAATTACTGATGCCAAAATAAAAAAGATTAGTCACATGATAAAGTCTCGTCTTTTATTACGGTCGGTTCACACATGTCTCCGTTTTACTGTATCGTTTTATCATGTACGTTTTTTTTCGTCGATGGCGTATGTATTACTGTATACAGAATACTGTGCCATGTGTGAAGTCGCTCATACAACTACATACGCCATCGACGAAAAAAAACGTACACGATAAAACGGAACAGTAAAACGGAGACATGTGTGAACCGGCCGCGGCCGTTAATAGCGCTTTATACAAAACTAGCCTTCCGCCCGAGGTTCCACCCGCGCGTTATTTCTTTTTTCAAATATTCCCCCCTTTCCCCCACATTTCTGGTATCAAAAGTACCTTATGTCACCCGTGGATAGTGTAGCTTTCCATCAGTGACAGAATAATTCAAATCGGCTCAGTAGGTCCGGAGCATATTCAATACAAACCAACAAACAATCAAATCTTTCCTTTTTATAATATTAGTATACTCGCAGATCTATATATATAAAACTCAAAGGTGACTGACTGACATAGATAGATATCAACGCACAGCCCAAACCACTGGACGGATCGAGCTGAAATTTGGCATGCAGGTATATTTTTTTTTTTTATACTAACTCAGTTGGCAGACAGGCTCGCAGCCCACCTGATGGTAAGCGGCCACTGCGGCCTATTCCATTGAGGGACGCTTCACCTGGATGCGTCGCTCAATGTGCTGCCAGACTGTAAACTCATCTGATCTTCGAGCCTCTGATTTCAAGTGTACTGGCTCCCACATTAATTTTGCCGGAACACTGCCAGAGCTGTTATGGCGGCAGATTTCACCTGTGGGGGTGGTAGCTAGCCAGTCGGACTCTGAAAAAGCCCTACCACCAACCAGACCCAAGGTGGGAATCGAACCCACGACCTCCGTGATTTTATAGATGTTATAACGTAGGCATCCGCTAAGAAAGGATATCTCGATATTCCCACGGGAACGGGAACCACGCGGGTGAAACCGCGGGCGCCCGCTAGTTATACTTATGAGGTAACGGCACGCCGTAGAAAGAAAGTGGGTTACACTGAGTGTAGAGGAAAAAAGTATGTTAATGCCTCCTTAGATTTTGGTCGGAAAAGGTTTAAAAGGAGCTATAACACTTTTCCTATAAGAAAGATTGATTGCTAATTAACAAGTCCTCTTAACAAAGATTGAACACTTTTCGGCTTAGGTTTGTATGGTAGCGACGTTTTAGTACACTATAAAAACTATAAACTAGCGCCTCCGCGGTTTCACCCGCGCGTAATTTCTTTTTTCAAATATAAACAGAAAAGATTTGATTGTTTGTTTGTTTGTATTGAATAGGCTCCGAAATTACTGAACCGATTTGGAAAATTCTTTTACTGTTGGAAAGCTACACCATGTCCGGGTGACATAAGGTACTTTTGATCCCGGAAATGTGGGGGGAAGGGGGGATAATTGACAAAAGAAATAACGCGCGGGGGAGACCTCGGAGGCGGCCGCTAGTTCTAGATAAATATTAATTTATTGGCTATACCGTAACTAAATAAATGAAAATCCATGGACATTATTCAAGCACGCCAAACTAGTAGTAACTACAAGTTAGAGTTATTTCTTACTTTATAGGTAACTGACTATGTATATACGATTCTCAAAGATCGTCCGCTTTGGTCCGCTTATACTCGTAGTAAGGCCGTAGCCCTAATGGCTCCACTTCGCGTCTTCATTAGTGTTATAATTACAATTCTGATGGGTGGAACTATCCATAAAACTCTTTAGTACAGTTTCTTCAAGTATAAATGCGTTTCATTTATACTCCCACCACTTTTGTTACAATCTAACAAATCGGAAATGTTCTGTCATTTCGGAAATGTGGTGTAAGAAAAAAATATTGTATTATGTTATTGCGTTAAATGTTTTGTTGGTAAATATTGCTTTAGCTCAAGACCCACCTGTAGAAGGTGGTGGAGCTGAAGATGCTGGCGGTGGTGGGGATACTGGAGGCGAGGGACAGGATACTGGTGGCGGAGGAGGGGATGGAGGTGGTGGTGAGGATGAGGAACCACCAGATAATGCTGAAAGTCCACCACAAGAACCTGAGCCTATACCACCTGCAGAAGGAGGTAACAAAGACAGGAAAATTCCCGAAAATAAGGAGTTCTTTACCCCAGGTAAGAGAGTAACCAAAAATGTTGCATCGAATACGAAATATTTTGAGTCCTGTTTTATTCCAATTAAACTTTATTTTATATGCTACATAGGTACTAACAGATCATCACGGGTTTGAATGGAAAAAAAATATTGTTTACAATCATTGTTCTGAAAAAGATATGTAACAAAAATAAAAACTTATTAATACGCACTTCATATTATTCTGTTTTTCTGCTTGTTCACGTTCTTTCTCCGTTTAGTGCCGATCTAGTGGATCACACGCATGTCGTCAGACACGCAAGTGGTCAGATACGCATTTTGTCAGAATACGCAAGTCGACAGAATCGCGACTCGTCAGATTCGCAATTTGTCAGATTCGCAACTCGTCAGATTTGCAACTCGTCAAGTAGATCTAGTCAAGGTACGCTTGCACCGTGATTCAGGATTTGGCAAGATCAATTATTGCATTAGAGGAATTATTTTTTTACTAGGTCAGTTGGCAGATCCCGTTCAATAGGCTTAGTGCCTGGTACCGGGCGGCGCTACCAATGCGGCCCTGAGGGACCCGACGGGCTTTAGTGGGTAGTCCGCAGTTCGGTCTGCGGGAGCCCCACATAACCGTCTAGCTGCCTCCGCGGCGAGGGGTACGCGTAAATGCGTTTCCCGTCGCAAAAAAAAAGTCTGTTGGCAGATATAGGCACGCAGCCCACCTGATGGTAAGCGGTCACTGCGGCCTATTCAATTGAGGGACGCTTCACCTGGAAATGTCTCTCAATGTGCTGCCAAACTGTAGACTCATCTGATCTTTGAGCCTCTGATTTTAGGTATACTTGCTCCCACATTAATATTGCCGGAAGACAGCCAGAGCTGTTATGGCGGAAGATTTCACCTGTGGGGTAGCTAGCCAGTCGGACTCTGAAAACACCGTACCAACAACCAGACCCAAGGCGGGATTCGAACCCGAGCGGCTTAGCCACTGTTCCACGGAGGCGGACTGCCAACTGACCTCCGTAACCATTTCCGTAAACTTTTACAGGGGAATTAGACCAACTCGGGGATGGACTGGTTAATAGCTACATGGCTGGAACCAGCTCGTCCCAATGTAGTAGAAAGGGAAAACGAGGGAGTTTAGTGGGTACCTAGTGTGAGACGCTTAAGTCTAGAACCCCACACACAGTCGCAGATCTAGCTAGTCTGCAGTTATGGTGCAGAAAAGAGGAACCTGACCAATTGTATCATGGGTAGAACCAGTCGACTGTGCACTTGTGCAGCGTTCCTCGCGTCGTCTCAAGTATTGCCAAGACGCGGTCTCCACTCCAGAACCCGTTTACCCCAGCGGGTATCGGTTCTGCGGCTGATATGGCCAGCCCATTTCCCCTTCATCCTACATTATTTACTTTTCTTTCATAGTTAATGTCGCGCCTACGCAAAAACCTCGAAATAAGAAAAAGGACATCGGACCGACCAGCGTGCCTCAGTCTGCGATCGACGATTTGTTATTCTTAGAGCCAGGAGAATACTCAACAATATCATTCAGTTACTTCAACGATCAGTTCATGGGCTGGCACATGACCCGACCTGGAGGATATATATGCCATGATAATTATATAAAATGCCTTCTTAGTCAGTAAGTATCTTTAATTGAACTAACCATCGTTATTGTAGACGATCAAAGTATTACTTGAGTTAGGCCGTGGCCCCGTGTGACCCGTGTCTACGGTGCGGCGCGGCGCACCACGTCCGATGGCAACAAAAATTTCAAAATAACAGTTTTTTTTCAAGACAAAATAATATATCAAGATATATCATTTTGTTTGCTCTTGTTGCCGTTGAGACGATGAATGAAGAAAAAAATCTTATGTTTTATTTTACGAACTATAATAGCGAACGGTGCGTCGCAGCGCGGTGCGGCCGTGCCGTCGTACGGCGGCCAGCGCGTGCGACGGCACGGCATACTCGTAAGTCCACGGTCCACGCCCTTTTTTTTTGCTACGAGAAACACATTTACGTGTACCGCTAGCCGCGGGGGCGGCTAGGCGGTTATGTGGGGGCGGTCCATACGGCCTAAGACATTACTTAAATAACCGTTTTTACTAAACGAGCAGTCAATATTATTCTTGCCCAAGTATTCATACTTTTGATAGTTCTTACTTCATTCAAAACATAGTGTTTTCTATAAGAAAGATAAATTAAATTATGCCTTCTATGGCTCAAGTAATTCTTTGGCTCGTTTATAAATTCGGGTGTAAGTGTACAGTCGGCAGTACAGTCAACCTGCCCTAATCTGTCTTTCCAATTTTCAACTTAGTGGCAACGCATAGAGTTTTAGTTTAATTGAAACTTTTTGCCAGATAAGTAGACGTTGAGTTTAGACGGCAGACCGTGCACGCACACATAAAATTATCGGACGAAATTACAGGGAGAACCTAACACTCATTCACACACGCCTACACACCACTCATATGTATACAGACATACATATACACATAGGATTTCTTGTGGGAGGGAAGAGTGGAAAAGATAGTCCTAATTGGATCTTTTTTTTTCAGAACTGTGAGGGTTCCAGTATGTGCCGTACATTATCTGAACCATAGGATGAATGGTGTAAGAAACTTACCAAGTATTTGCGATATGTTTCACTACAATTGTCGCCGTCAGTATCGTTAGTATATATTTCTTTAGACTAAAATGTATGAAAACTTTTCTGTTTGCCATTAAGAGTAGAAATGAACTGTCTAGGTACGAAAGGACAATAGGCAGATTGATACAGTCAACAGCAAAAGTAGGTGATCAAAGTCAGATGTTCAATACTAATAACCTAGTCCGCGTCAGAACTGTCTGATGTCAAGATGATTTTAAAGTAAGTGATTTTATATCATTATGCCTGATCAATGTTGACTCCAAAGTTGCAAACGAAATTCACATCAGTACTAAGAAGTCAAAGAATGATTTAGTAGTTAATGTTTGGTATAATATACAATCACTTACTTTAAAATCATCTTGACACCATGTACAGTTTTGACGCGAACTACGTTCTAAGTATTTGAACTTCTGACTTTGATCATCTACTTTTGCTTTTGACTGTACAATCTTCAAAAGTAACTACAACTACAACAACAACAGACCAGATATATAATACTACAGTACATGACAAAATAAACAAATCCGTATATTTAATTGAAAAAGCTATTCCTAACACACACAACCTCCAATCCACTGTCTCGGAAAAAATATCCAAGTACAGAGATCTTGCGATAGAAGTAAAAACCCAATGGCATGCACAAAATGTCTGCATAATTCCTATAGTCATGTCAACTGGCGTAATACCAGTCCTTAGGAAAAGTCTCCCTTCAAAAAGCTACGGTTTTGAACAGTTGCAGAACAACTTGAAATTTTCTATCATCTAGAACTACCCCCTTACAACACCCCATTGCGCTTGACTAAGGTCCGCGTAATGGATCTTACCCACCCTGTCGGACAGAGTGGAGATTTAACATATGCAATAAATAATAATAATAATAACGTTTATATCTCACCATAATCATCATTTTACAGAGTTTAGAACTTACTACATCTAGGACATAGTAAGTAGGTATAACAATTTTATACTTAATATAAACTCAAGTACAGTTAAATTAATCATATAGGTACACAGATTGATTATGGCAGGTCGATACCTATACTAGGATAATATCCTGAATCAATCAAAAGTGACGAGATATACATCGTTAGATAGGTATTTTTAATAGAACAATATTGACTAATGTGATTTTTTTTGGGTATTTATAATGTTTTTGTGTCAGCCATCATTTTAAAATTTAAACGAAATTACAGGGAGGACCTAATTATCTTTATTAATATTTCAGGTTACTTTTGGGTGTTAAAAGAAGGGTCTTGTAATTATTATTGGTTTAAAAATAGAGAAATGTACCTCTACAGGCCAATCGAGGGATGATTATCAGAATTTTTGTTGCATGTCTGTTTACTTAAGTATGTGTCAGCCATCATTCTGAAATTAAATCAAAATTACAGGCTGAGCCTTACTATTTTTATTAATTTTTCAGGTTATTTGTGCGTGTTGAAACGGGAAACCTGTAATTATATTATATCTGTATTATATCTGGTACAAAAATAAACAAATGCTGATCTACTAATTATTGAAGTTTTGTTTCTTGATGGTTTATCTGGTTTATGTATATATTAAAAATATTACAATTAAATTAATTTTTTAATGTCTTATTATTTATAATTATAGTTATTTATTTAGCACTTGTGTGGTGCTTAAGACGACCTGAGTGAGAAACATACCTTCAACGAGGGCCTTTTCCCTACAATGGCACTAACAGGCTATATAACTAAGCTAATAATGGCAAAAACAAAAAAAAGCCCTCACTGCAGTGGGACATTAAAAATTGCTGTATAAATTTTGTGGAAAATGTCCCAAGGTAGATGCAATTTCATTATAAGACGAAAGAAACACTCAAAGTTAGTTGCTAAGTGTGCTCGTCAGGCGTCTAACAATCTTACTGAGCTTGGATTGCTCGCAAATTTTCCTCGAAGGGATTTTCCTCTTCACCAAGCATTTTCCACACACAATAAGGGATAGATCATCATCATCATCATCATTTCAGCCAAACGACGTCCACTGCTGGACATAGGCCTCCCCCAATGATCTCCAAACCGATCGGTCCTGCGCCACACGCATCCAGTGGATTCCGGCGATCTTTATGAGATCATCGGTCCACCTTATGGGAAGAATTGTGAGCCTTAAGTGGCATTGGGCAGGACACATTGCAAGGAGGACTGACGGCCGTTGGGGCGGAAAGGTCCTCGAGTGGTGGCCACGTACCGGTAAACGCAGCCGTGGTAGGCCTCCCACAAGGGATAGATCTCCTCTTTTAAATACTCTTATAAAGAATACAATAGGAGAAAAATGACAGTAGGTAATTGATTAAAAACACCAAATGTTGAAAAAAGTCTTGTTTTTAACGGCTATTTAATACTTATTTAATGAGTATCCCTCTTATTACAAAAAACATCGCTAAAACAGGTTTAAAACTGTACTAGTTAGTACAGGTTTAGGTCCGGACTATTTTTTAAAACTTTCCTTATTACAAAACAAATACCAACATAAGAATAATTTACTGGTACTAACTCGTTCAGTGCGTTTCATTTTACAAGACTTTGTTTTATGACATGTTTTAAAATCTTTAAATATGATAGTAAAAATAATAATTCTTTATTTATAAATATGTTTTAGTAATGTAAGAAAAAGTAACATATATTTTTAATTTTCTGTTCACAAATTTAAGTGATTCTTTTCAAAAATTGTCTTTCTATACGTAGAACGGAGCGGAATTTAAAAGTGTTATCCTTTTGACGTTTGAAAGTTAGTCCATAGTAAAACTAGGGGCATCGGCGGACTTTCTTGGGTCTAACTTTAGTACTCGAAATGAAGTAAAACTTCGTTTTGTAATAGCGTTTGACTTTAGTCAGGAGTTTAGTCAGGACTAAGCTCGGTTTAATTTTTAAACCACGTTCTGTAATAAGAGGGTTAAGGTACAACTTTTAGTTTTATCATAAAATTCCTTGTTTAAAGTGTTTATCGTTATTAATCACCACGATAACTGACTTTAAAAATACGTCGAAAATCATCATCATCATCATCATTTTCCTCCCCTTGCCCCACACTAAGTAGGGTCGGCGCAACATGTTTTCCCCTTCCACATATTCCTATCAGCCGTTAATTCTATATTCACATCTTTCATTTTCCATATCATACTTCACGCAATCCATCCATCTCTTTTTCAGCCTTCCTCTGCTTACACATCCGTACACATTCATATTCATCACCCTTTTGGTGACATGTGTGTCTTCCCTCCTCATTATTGTCCATACTATGCTACTCTTGCAGTCCTTACCTCATCCCCTACCGGTGCCACTAACCTTGTCACACCACACGTCCATCTTAACATGCGCATTTCACTTGCATGCACCTTTCTTTCATCCGTGTTTTTCATTGTCCAGCATTCTGATCCATAAATACGTCGAAAATAATAAATTCCATACTTCTCTTTCTCAAGTAAACCTTTTGATTTTTAAATTTGGCTAGCGCCAGTCGATACAAAAGACAATGAAAAGTGGTTTCCCTGTTAAGAGTTACGGAAGTCAGAAGGCAGGATGTCGCATACGCTCTAAACGAGATATACAGCGGCATCAATTCGACAAAAATAGTAAGAATTACACCATATATTGGCGCATCTTCCATAAAAAAAAACTTTCCTAAATGTAGGTTGGTAAAAATTCCCGAGAGGTGTTCGGAAAATTCGATAATTAAATTTTACCTGACCTTGAAACTGAACCCAGGTACTCATACTAATAGGCCCAGATCAATTGCCGTGAAGCAGGCGGCATTTAAACTTCATAAAGTCATCCTAGTTGGGAAGTCTAAAGTAGCGTAGTGGAACCCAAGTGGAAGAAAGTTTCGGTATCCTATGGATGTGGATCACGCATTATCCTCCAAAAAAAGTTCGAGTAACTATTTTAAATACCACCTTTACCACTGAACTGAAAGCGTCTGATCTGTGACTCATACTACTTAACATAGGATAATAATAGTGACTACTATTGTGTTTCGTCTGGTTTGTGAGAGTGCCTAAGGCCCACACCTCCCCTTAAAAGGCCGGCAACGCATCAGTGATCCCTCTGGTGTTGCAGACGTCCATGGGCGGAGGTGATTGCTTTTACTATCAGGCGATCCGTTGGCTCATTTGCCACCTCTGACATACAAAAAAAGGTTGGGATGATAATTGTATAATGATTAATGATGCGGTAAAAGAATTAAGGACGAAATAAAATTCAATCCCACGTCATGAATTTAACCAGAGTATTATAGGCACATATTTCGCGTAAATTGGGTCAAATTACAAGGAAGTGTTGCCTTTTAAAGAGGAATCGATGATCCCGTTAAGTGCTTTATAACGTGAAATGAACATGTTACAGCCAATAGCATTTATCCGATGGCATTTTAGAAACACAAATTGGAGACTCTTCAAAGTTTGCTTTTTGGTCCAGCCTTTTTTTAATCTACCTGAATTATTTATTTTGTGTAGGCAGTTGAAAATAAATTAAAGTACCGAGGTATTCCTCGAAGAGCAAAAAACCGCCTTAATAACCTACTTCTGCAAGGCGATGGCCTCCTTCATCATTGCAAATTATTTTCATCTGACGATAACAAACTTGGAGGTTTCATAAAACCTTAAGGTATTTGAACGAACTGGGGTTAAACTCAGAACCCTGAGATCTGAGGCTTCGGCCTCGAATTAAGCGGCAGCGGGAGCGGTGGCGCACGCAGGCGCACTACAGTCACCGCTTGACGCGGGCCGTCAAGAGCGGTACGATGCTGTCAAGCGGTGAACCGCAGTGCGCCTGCGTGCTCTGCCGCTCCCGCTCCCGCCCCGCTGTGTTCGAGAACTATGAGAAAGGTCTATGGCATTCCATACAAAACAACTCGCCGCTGCCGCTGCCGCTCCCGCTTCCGCTGCCGTTCCCGCCCCGCTGCCCCCAAAATTCGAGGCCGAGCCCTGACTAGGATTAACCACTAGACTAATGTGCCATACGTATTTTATAGCTGGTGCATACATGTGTGTGAAAGAATTGTTTTCCTTAGTACCTATATAATTTCTCGTTTCATTAGCAAAGGGACAAAAATACCGCCCTAAACGAAGATATATTTCTCCAAGTAATTGAGTGCTTTAGCTTCCATTAGACAAATTAAATCACTTAATTAGAGTCCTACCAGGAAAACGATTTCACAGCGTAAAAAACGACTAAAGACAAAATACATTTCGTTCCACCTGCGTGGGACAGTGATTTTTTTATGAAAGAGGGCAGCAAATGAACAAGACACATAATGGTAAGTGATCATTTCCCATGGACATTTTCGATTAGGGTCTCACATGTGTGATGTTTTTGTATGAAATAACGAAATGCAGCACACCTAGGTGTACACTACTAGTGGTAAGTCTCTGGTAAGCCCAAAAGACTATCACCGCCTATACGAATCACAAATGCGAGAAGAAATGCTCTCTTTTCTTGAAGAATTGCAAGGTGTATCGATACGGAAACATTGATGATTAGAGTGAATATCATATTTGGGTCGTGCATGGCAGAAAATTGCAAGAAAAGCGTTTAGTAATGGACTGGCCAAGCATCAACACACGACCTAAAGGTAAGTATAGATTACAACATTTACTTGTATCAGAACATCGAGCATTCGCCGTTTTTAGATTTACTCGAACCTTTCTTCGAACACGACGCTCGATGTTTTGTTACAGCCTTTTTAAAAACCAACGAGCATAATATTGGTGTAACATTTCGAAGAGCTTTTGCACGAGCAACGTCGGTCCGACATTTCAAAGAAGAATGAACGCAGGTACAACGAAATGTTACGGGTAAATGCACACTTGTTGTAAGCATTTACCCGTAACAAAACGCCGAGCATTCGCACGAACGTTACATTACATGGAAATGTTGAGACTAACCGAGTTTTTACCTGTATTGTACCTACCATTCGTACGAACGTTACATTCCACCAAAACGCTCGAGGAAATGTTGTATTCTATACTCACCTTATTTATGGTCTCACTTGGCTGTTCTTTTTCTTTCTCCGGGCGTTTGTCATGAACTGGTCAGGGTACGATTGCATCAAAATCGCTGAAATTTTGATGAAATCCTTGCCAAATCCTGATTTGGCAAGTCCAGTTATTACATTGGAGCGATTACCATCTTACCTCCGTAATCCGTATAAAATAAATAAATATCTCTGGACATTATTCACACAGCGCCATCTAGCCCCAAACTATGTACAACATTACTTATGTACTTTTTTTGTAAACACATACACATTACCAATGGAATCATGGTCACTCAACCGTTTGACTTTGCAAATTTTCTCACGTTGTTTTCCGTTACCACGAATTCTTACCACTAGGTAAACTGACCCACTGCTCATTCACTGGTGGCACTTGCCTGCTGTAGTAGTGCTTAACCCTAAAAGCCTAATCTATGTATTTCAGAAGTACACAAAGCCTTAACATACTTCTCAGAGGCGTACACATAATATAATTCAAGTTTTTTATGTAAAAAATAGCCTCATTTGTTTTTTTTTTGCAGTGGAAATTTAAATTTGGTATTTATGCTAAAAATAAAACAACACTGTTATGAATAATTATTATAATCACAGTTATTTATTGCAAAAATAAAACTAGGTGAATAAATTGGAACGAAAAAATCAACTTCTTCAAAATTAACAGATAGGTAAAAATTATTTTTTCATAGAAAATTTTCTTTTTTTTTAACGCTTATCAGTTATTCTTAGAGCAAACATTAAAACTAATCAGATTTCAAAAGACTAGGTAAACTTTAAGAACAAGTCTATACAAAATATATCAGTCATAGTTAAAAGTTAAGTTAAGCCTAAACATACGTCTCGCAGGCGTGCAATACTTCGATAAATCATAAATGGCGAGAGTTACCTTAATGATACGATCACCGTACGCTAGCTCCCGGCGGGCGGCTACTGAGTTGGCCAAAGAGCACGATGCGCTAGCTTCAACCGTTAGAAAGAGACAAACGATATTCGGTTTCGTGTACGCCTCGCAGACGTAGATTAGGCTTCTAGGGTTAAATGCATTCTCCTTTGCAAAAATGCAAACGTTAAAACCCATTTCGTTATACTACTATTTGAGAATTGTGAACTCCATGCATTCAACGCCAAAGGCAGAACTTGTTGCAAATATAAGCCTGAGGCAAGTAAACATCCGCTCAAACAGGTGAAAACAGTGGATTTCACCTCTCAACTGAACAATCAATTGATTGACGTCGGCTTTCTGTTACAGTGCAACATTGTATGTGCATACGAAACAAACAGACGAAGGTATTGTTAGTTTTTTGTGATATGATATTTTTACGGTCAACAATTATATTTGTTTATAAAGCAAACATAAAAGCTAACAGATCAATTCCAAAGATCCATAAATCCCCCCCCCCCCCCATATTGTATGTTTCGTGGGATTCGTCTGGGTGGGATTCGCCACTTCGACATTTTTAGAGTCCGACTGGCTAGCTAGCACAGGTGAAATCTGCCGCCATTACAGCTCTGGCTGTGTTCCGGCAATATTATTGTCGGAACCAGTACACTTGATAATAAAGGCTCGAAGATCAGATGTGTCTAGAGTCTGGCAGCACATTGAGCGACGGTTACTGATGAAATGTCCCTCAATGGAACAGGCCGCAGTGACCGCTTACCATCAGGTGGGCTGCGTGTCTTCCTGCCCACAGATGTGGTAAAAGAAAAATAAACTATATTTTTTAGGGATTTTTGATTTACACAAATAAGCTAATTTGAAAGTTTCTTTGCCAATATACACAAAAAATTTAAATCCTACTAATATTATAAATTTTAATGCGAAAGTCTGGATGTTTGTTTGTTCCTCAATAACGCCTAAACGGATGAACGGATTTAGATGAAATTTGGACACGTATAGCTTATAACCCGGATTAGGACATAGGCTATAAAATTCCTACGGGAAACGTCTCATTCCCGCGGGAATAACAATTTTGAAACTACTGAACCGATTTAAATAATTCTTTCACTGTTGGAAAGCTACACTATCCCCGGTGAACATAGGGTACTTTTGATCCCGGAAATGTAGGGGAAAGGGGGGGGTATTTGAAAAAAGAGATTACCAGGCTGATTTCACTCCGAACAAGTGACGGATTGTATGAATCAAATTGTACTTAAGGACTTTAACGCTAGATGTCACTAATTGACAAAAAATTATAGTTAGTTTTTTTTTGTTGGTATCTTTTCCTCTAACTTCTGTTTGCTGGCATTACTGCTTTTACGGTTCATTCTAAGTAACAACAATAATCGGAGTCAATATAATTTTATGATTATTTTATATATGAACAACCATTAATTCTAAATTATAATATAAATTACTTAAATTTTAAAATAAAAGCTAATAATTGCGTCGGTCTTTATATTTAAATGAATATTTAACCTTTTTGAATTAAAGTAATCTATGGAACGAAACGTAATAAATGTCAGCCGTGTTTCTTTCTTTACTGACAGACGTCAAACATATTGTATTGAATGCGAAAGTGTTTTTATGTTTTCTGCTATTTATTTAATATTTATACGACTTGGATTTACACGACGACTTTAGTGTTTCCCTTGGACTCCGATAACCCTGCCCTTTGTGTTGTGATTGACTATTGCTGTTGCATATTGGACTTGATCTGCCTTACGATTCGGATACCGGCGACAATGGTTATTCTTCTCCTATGTTGCGTTTCTAAGTTATTCTTATTAGAAAGTGCTTGTGTACCAAATAAAATTTTAAAAAGCTTACGACAGGACATGGATAAAAACGAAAGTGTTAAAAAAATGTGTCATGATTATTTTAATAAAAGAAATAAATGGCTTTCGCATAATATTTTGATGTTTTTTTCAGTTTATACTTGAATGCTCAATGCTAATTTATTTAATTTTTCTATATTAATTTATTCATTCATTGAGCATTCAAGTATTTAATTATAACCTAAAATATAAAAATATAAAACTTATATGAGTACCCGTATGTAGGTATGTATGTATAGGTATACGTTGTTGTGCATCTATCTATAGTTATGTTATTAAAAAAAATAGTTTTGGACTTAATCGCTAGGCGCGCTGCAGTCGCAATCCTTGACTGACAGCTCTATTTCTGGTATATTCAATATACTCTATGGAGATTACGCGCGGGTGAAACCGCGGGCGGAAGGCTAGTAAAACAATAATAATGGCCATGAAATCAATCAATGGTGGCTCCTAAAGCTATTCCAATCCAGAAAAATACAATTGTTTTTCTGTGTTAGGATTGGACTTGCGATCTCCGCTTACTCAATTCCTCAATCACGGAACCGAAATGTTCGTTCATTTGTTTGTTTGAACCGCGGTCTAAAAGCTCTCTTTGTACAAGATAAATAAATTTGTGCTCGGCAAGCAAATTTTATAAAAAAGGAAGATACTAACGAATCGAACGCACAAACAGAAACGAAACGGGAGAAATGGCGGATGGACGGGTTTATGCAGGAACTGCCAAAAATCATCCAAATCATTCTTAAAGGGAAACGCCGAAAATAGGCCCAGAGTGCACAACATAATCAATTTCATGAATGAAATCTAAATATTCGTACTTGATTTTTCGCGTTTTTCTTTTTTCAGTAGAAGACGGGAAAAACATTTATAAATTATTTAATATTTCAACGAGTAATATCCTTTACATTTCACTACTGACGTTGTTTATACCGGTCCGACACTTACGTTTTTATATTGCGTTAATCGATATAGCGGAAAATATTTTATAAATTGTTAAATAATATTATTAAAGACCAATTAATAAATGTATATTTATTATTAGTGATAAATTAGTATAAAACTACTTTTTATAATTATTATTATTTCACACTATAAAATGTTTACCGCTATATCGAAAAACATAATTAATAATTTCGGACCAACCAACAAGAAGAATAAAAATAAATGATCAATGTCAGTGGCCGATGCACAAACCGTGCAGTGCCAAGATAAAAGAAAAAAAAGTATTGGTCCGAAATTAATTTACGTTTTTCGTTAAAGCGGTAAATATTTAATAGTGTTATTTAATAATTATTAATATTATAAAAGGTAGTTTCAAAACAATTTATCATTATTCATAAATATACATTTATTCATTGGTCTTTAATAATATTATTTAACACTTTATAAAATATTTACCGCTATATCGAAAAACGTAGTTAAAAATAAACTGTTTCGGACCAATTTCTTATTTATTATCAAACTGTATCAAACATCAGAAGTGACATGTAAACATCATGTAAAGGAAAAAATCGTTGAAATACTTAATTATTTATAAATGTTTTTCCCAACTTATACTGAAAAAAGAAGAAGGCGACAAATCAAGTACGAATATTTAGATTTCATTCATGTGATTGAATATGTTGTGCACTCTGGGCCTAAGTTACTATGGCTTTCTGGCAATCCCCTTTGTGTGCGTTATAATAAATTAAGCAACGAAAGTTGTTGTGTCAATCGTCACGCTAGTCAAACTCTGTGATAATCACAAACCCCAATTAAAAACACATGTTTTCTCTTTATTTAAGAAATAAAAGAACAACTGCCTGATTCATTATAGGTTGTTATGTTTGAGGCATAAAAATATAACATAAAAAGAAGCATGTGTTCAATAATAAATAATTTATACACAATCAACAGCAAAATAACTATTACGAATTAAAAAATTGGATCACGCAGTGAAAATGATTGTTCCAAACTAGCAGATTTTAGTCTAGTTAGATTTCTCAAATATTACACCAAATCAGTAGTCAACAAAATTAATAGGAATAATCATACAAAATTAAAAAAAAAACTTTGGTATCACTCTTTTTAAAATGTGAAATAAGTAATTAAGTGATTCTTTGAGGAATAGAACCATCCAACTCAGTATTATATGGGAGCTTCTTAAAAGGTATTTTTTGTCTGCTATAATTCGCGGCAACTTTTCCATTCTTACCGTTCCTATGTTCTCTTTGATTTTTCGCTTCTATTTTAAGTATTTACTTTTATTTATACCTATATAAGAGTAGCTTCTTACTTGAAACTGATGCTGAACCATTTTCACAAATTAATATCTCTGAACATTATTCACACAGCGACATCTAGCCCAAAACTAAGCATTAGCTTGTGGGTATAAAAAGCACAATTTCTTAGACCCAAGAAGTATTCTCTTAACTTTTGATAAATTATTTTAATAAAAGTCATTATGGATCAAAAGGATGAAAATGCTACCACCTCGACTCGGTACCTAGTTACAATCACACCAAAAACATTTTCATGTAAATTTTTTATTTTCATTCATGTTGCCAAGACGAGACCATAATATGACTCGCACTGTCAAAAAGTTAACAGATCTTATGTACAGTCTGTTCCACATAAGTTGTCCTTTAGCCGCTATATTGGTAGTATTGTTTTTCAATACATTCAATCTGTTTTTTGACAGATTTACAAAGCGTAGGCAATGCTGCCAATATAGCGGCTAAAGGACAACTTATGTGGAAACAGACTGTAGAGCCAAGCTTCTAACTCTACACGCCCTAACTCTACAAGGAATAACTTCACAAACTCACCTTAGTCAAAATATGTGGCGCTTCGCTTGCTTCGTCTTGCGGCGTCGTCTTCGTTCGGATGAGTAACGCATTAAGCCGAGTACTCACTAGCGAGCCGTAACCATAACATGCGTGATACTTTAACGAGGTTATAGTGTGTACGCGTTTTACAATTACGGCTCACGACGTCGTTGGAACGCTTTCACCGAGCGTACTCATTTTACGAGCCGTAACTGTAACTAAACAGCGCCCTTTGATTCGCGACAAAAACCGACAATCGTTGGCTCGCTGCGAGTCGCTCCTGTAGCGTTCGTCGCAGGCTCGCGAACCACGTACACACTATGTTTTGGTAACAGTAACGGTTACAGTTCCGGGTAAAGTTACGGGTTCAGAAATGAGTACGTTGTAAACGTCGGCTCGCTGCAAGCCGCACGCGTACCGCTCGCAGCAGGTTTGCGAACCACGAACACACTATGTTTTTTGGTTACAATACATGCCGGCTCGCTATTGAGTACCCGGCTTTATGCATCTCAAGTTTGATAAATGAAAGCTAAGAAATGTCGCTAACAAGTTATATTGGAAAACTTGCGAGGCTTGTCCTGTCATGACAAAGCTGAAACTAAGTAAAACACTTGCAAAGAAGTCACTTGAAAAGGTATGTGAGATGATAAATATTACACCTCAGCGTTTGCGAATTATCTACTGTAGCTTTCCGTCCGCGGTTTCACCCGCGCGTAATTTATTTTTGAAATATCTCCCTTTCCCCCACATTTCTGGTACCCTATGTCACCCGGGGATAGTGTAGCTTTCCAACAGTGAAAGAATTATTCAAATCGGTTTAGTAGTTTCAGAGCCTATTAAATACAAACAAACAAACGATCAAAAATCTTTTATTATTCGATTACGGTCACCTCAAATAATCTGAACATCGATTGGCCTTTTTTTTTCTCGGAGGAGAATGCGTTAATTCACCATAACCGCAGGCTAGCTAAACCTGCGGCCGTGTGTGGGACTCGAGACTAAAGCGTCCACTACCCACTAAACTCCCCCGGTTCCCCTTCACACCCGATTGGAACGAGCCGGTGCCAGCGTTAGCTATTGACCAGCCCAACATCGATTGGACTGATTAAACTTAATTTGTATTTGGCCACGTGGTAACGGTTGTGACATGAAATAATATGCAATAGTTACTTTACTTAAAAATGTGTAATTAATTCTAACTAATTAGTCAATTCTTTAATTTTTATTAATCTACTCGATATACGAATTAACTCACAAAATATGAAAACACAAATACTGAAAGTCATGGTCATATATTTCAATTTTCATCACGGCAAAAAACTACACATTAGTTATAATGGATACATTTACTAATAATATATCTGTAGCGTAAAAATACAGAACAAAAAAATGAGCAATATTTATTAAATAGAATAAAAAACCAGCAACTCTGCGTTATTTTTCTCTCGTTTTTTTCCATGTCACCTATCCATTCAGATAATCTTGTAAATGGAACTAACTCACTCACCCACATCACGATAATCATTTCAAAGACTATCCTATTTAAAACCAAAAAAAAATCTCTTAGGAAAGTAATTTGTTGAAAGCATACACAACACAGCGGTACAGTCTGTCGAGTACAGATGTACGTACGACGTACTACAGATGATTACTAAGTGTTTAGGTACCTACTTGTATTTAAGGCTCAGGCTAAGGAATCATAATAAAAATACGTAACGTTTGATATTTTCAAAGAACGCCATCATTCTAGTTTCAAACTTAGCAATTTTGACCACAGTTATCCTCAAATGTTGGCTTTTCCAGAGTCCGACTGGCTAGCTACGACCCCCACAGGTGAAATCTGCCGCCATAACAGCTCTGGCTGTGTTCCGGCAATATTAATGAGGAAGCTAGTACACTTGAAATGAGAGGCTTGAAAATCAGATGAGTCTACAGTCTGGTAGCACATTGAGGGACGCTTCCAGGTGAAGCATCCCTCAATGGAATAGGCCGCAGTGGCCGCTAACCATCAGGTGGGTTGCGTGCTTGTCTGCCAACTGACCTAGTATAAAAAATGCCTTAGTACGAGTAGCAGTAGCACTAAAACCAGCATAACTTCAGCTTTTCTGATACTACCGGATTGTAGGATTAAAAAAAAACAATAAAAAGTGAAAAAAAGTCTCATCTGACTGTACGCCTTACCCTTTTTATGGCGAAAAGCTGTATTCCCAAAAGATAAATGGTACGAACCCTTTTTGAGGTCCTAACGACCTATGTAAACGAGATAAGACATGTGCGCTTATTGTTGCTTTTAGAGGGTTATAATTATCTTGCATGCCGTATGTCAGGACAAATAACATCATAACTTGAGTTATGTTGCAAGATTAAAGAAGGTTTACATGTACGAAAATACAATTTTGTTGTATTTAGTAGGGGTGGGATAGGATTTACGTACTAATATGTGTAATGCACAAACAGATGATAAACGAGCACGTATGATACCTGATGGTATATTAGTCTAAGTTTGAGAAAAGAATATGAAGGAAAGGGAATAGGCATAGCCAATAGTGCCCTATTGGCACCGTTTCTGTAATGCTGCCTAGTTATTTCGAATATTTTGTACCTTCTAATATGAAGACAGAAGATTTAACAAATTATGTAGCGTGGGCGGGAACTATTCATAATATCAGAGTTGCGTATAGAGTAACTCACGAACTATGAACTGTGACCGACAAGTTCTGGGAATTGTAAGAACATGTTGAACTGTTACAAAGTTCGCAAGAGATATCATTTCAGTATTTTTAACCACTTAAGCTGACAAATATACATGGGGCACATCTGATGGCGGACATCTACCATGATTTTACATTGAGAGGTACTTCCTTAAATCTTTAGTTTGACTTGGCTAGCCAGCCGGATTCTGAAATAGTCACTCAAGACCTAAATTAGAAATCAAACATACGATTGCAAGCCGCGAAGCTCCTTTTACACGAAGATGGTTTAAAAATTATGTCACTTAGCTCATTTCTTATCCTTGGAATTATAATGCATCACTGAATTGCTCGAGAAATTGCTGATTCTCGAGGAAGAAAATGTAACTGACTTCAGCTGTTAGTCGTGTCATTACTCGCAGTTTCCAAGTTCTAGTGTGTCTCGGCAAAGGAACTCCTACCGCAGTTTGCAGTTCGTGAGTTCGAGCAGACAGTTCGTGCGGTATAATGAGGACTTGTGATTTGAGTTACAATGCGCCTTCACTGCGCACTGTCGTTGCGGCTACGTACAAAGTTATTTTGTTGGGTAAATACGTCTAGCTGTGTATAAAAATAATCGTTATTAATTAATAAATGACCATTTAAAAACTTAGTTATGTTTACTTCTTTTATGACAACTACCTACTTCACGGAAAGGCAGACACATGCTTTACTGGACTTTTATGGAGGAGAATATATTTACAGGTGGGACTTACAAGAATATCCAACGCCCTAGCGCTCATGCATCGTTTTGGGCAGCGTCCCTGAGCCTTGAATACGCTTACACCAGGGATCTGCCCACCTTCAAGGCGAGGCTCGCTTATACCTTACTTGTTATATTAAAGACAACTTTACCACGAATCCATCAATATAGACAAGAGCTTGAGTAATTGCGGATTCTTGAGGCAGAAATAGTAATTCAAGTTCAAGTTCCCATGTGTGTCGGCAAAGGAGCTCTCCCTGCAGTTTGCAGTTCCCGAGTTCGCAGACAGTTCGTGCGGTATAATGAACACTTGTGATTTGAGTTACATGTGCCTACACTGCGCACTGTCGGTGCGGCTAAGTGCAAAGTTTATTTAGTTTGTAACATACATGGACGAATGTTATAGTTGCTCAACATTGGACTTTGAAGTATCTGCGTGTATGTGCAATCATTATTAAGATTTAAAAAATCTGAAAAGCACTATGGTCTATTAGTTATCAATAGCACAACAAATGAACTTATAAAACACCCCCGTGAAACAGTTTATACGCTACTTGAGTCTAAAAATCTGTTTTCTTAGATTTTTAGACTCAAGTAGCTTATAAACTGTTTCACGGGGACAGTCAAAATTATTGCACAAAGATGCGGTGACTCACATACATAAGATATTTTTGACTAACTAGCCACTCATTTGGTAGTTAGTAGTGACGCATAGGACAATTAAATTCGTGAGGGGTCGCGTGTGATAAATTGAAACGATTTCTGTCAAGATTCCTTAACATTTTACAGAGGAACCAGACCAATCAGATAGATTGAAAGAATACTCTCTTATTTGAACTTGTATGATTTCTAACACACACATACACATTTACAAGTCTAGCCGCAATAAATTCCTCAGAAAGCGAAACGTAGCTTTGTACAATCAATATCGGTTTGGTCACCACATGATCTGATAACTTTTCACCCTTATTCTCATAGACAGAAGGTTGAAAACGAAGTCACGTAGATGAGCAATAACAAACAATGTTTACGTACAGGAAGCGCTTTGTGATTGTTTTTCTCGTGTCAACGTGGATGGTTCAAGAAAATGTTATTTTTCTCGCAAGTGAATATATATGGGGGCACTTGTGTGCTTCTTGGGCATTAAATATTAAATTATATGGGCTTCTTTTACCGTTTTACAACTTGGTAAACTCAAATAAGACTTGACTTTCTTTTATATATGTATTAAATATTTGGCTGTTCAATGGAGGTCGTGGCTTCGATTCCCGCCTTGGGTTTGGTTGGTGGTAGGCATTTTTCAGAGTCCAACTGGCTAGCTACCACCCCCGCAGGTGAAATCTGCTGCCATAACAGCTCTGTCTGTGTTCCGGCAGTATTAATGTGGGAGCCAGTACACTTGAAACCAAAGGCTCGAAGACCAGATGAGCCTACAGTCTGGCAGCAGATTAAGCGACGCTTCTAAGTGAAGTGTCCCTCAATAGAATAGGCCACAGTGACCGCTTACCATCAGGTGGGTTGCGTGTCAGTCCACCAACTGATTTAGTATAAAAAAAAAACCTTATCAAAATTAAGTAAAGAAGTGATACCTACAACTGAACTAACGTTAAAAAATATTATCCGCCGTTAAGACAATATGTCAGACTGCTTATTTATTAATCAATAAGGAGCTTCAACAATCTGTAAAAAAAAAATTACTATAATAAAATACACAAACATAGGACTACCGATTGGATACTTTTTATATTTTTTTATAATTCGATTACAAAAAGATCGGTTGATCAAAAGTAAGTAATTTCTTTTTGCCAACCCTTTTTGCGCGCTAAAAAGGATATCCTGTTGAAAAAAGAGAGTAATAATGTTTTAAAAAATATTTCCAGTTTTTAAATTAAAAATTTTCCTATTGAGAGTTGCGGGCGTTGCGGCACACCTGATGGTAAGTCAACTATACAACATACAACCATAGGCTCCGAAACAACTGAACCGATTTGAATAATTCTTTCACTGTTGGAAAGTTACACTATCCCCGGTGAATACAGGGTACTTTAGATCCTGGAAATGTGAAAGGGAAGGGGGGGGGGAGGTATTTTGAAAAAATAATTCACTCGCGGGTGAAACCGCGGAGGCGGCCGCTAGTCTATATAAATAAAACTCAAAGGTGACTGACTGACTGACTGACTTACTGACATAGATAGATATCAACGCATAGCCCAAACCACTGGACGGATCGGGCTGAAATTTGGCATGCAGGTAGATGTTATGACGTAGGCATCCGCTAAGATAGGATTTAGATCAATTCCCACGGGAACGGGAACCACGCGGGTGAAACCGCGGGCGGCCGCTAGTTTACTATAAAAACTGAATTGAATGAGTGTTATCAGTTCCTTTATAACAATAAGTACGCCAAATCGTCGTCTTATAACCCGTACTAATTGCATTTACTGTTGCAATTCCCATGGGGCGACCTCAGAATGGCCCCCAAATAGATGAGTCGATGACCTTGTACAGACCTTAAATTGGATGCGGGCGGCAAAGCAAGATAAATTAGTAGATTATGCGCATACTGTATTTAGATTGTGATCTTGTGCCCTAAATTGGGAAAGTTGGGTTTTGGGCTTCGTATGCACGAATTTGGGAGGATTCAGGCGACTGGGACCATATGAAACTGGAACCGCGGTCCCAGTTACCTGATAACATTTTTGCATCGGTCGACTGGGACCATAACTTTGTTTTATATTTTATGACACCTTTTCTGCTAACTGTACTAAATCTTTTATTTCAACAATGGATTCTTGGTCAAAAATTACGGGTGGTCCCACTCGCCTGACGAAATAAATAAATAATAACTAATCAGGCAACTGGGGCCGCGGTCCCAGCTATATAGTGGTCCCAGTCGCCTGAATCCTCGAATTTGGGTATGATAATAAGACGCAAGGGAATAGGGATTGCACATAATGTATCTGTTTGGTAGAGCTTTTGGAATCTAATAGAGTTATTACAGTTGTCATAATATGCAATCTCAAGTGCAATTTACTGCGAGAATATTGCTCCAGATTTGTATTGCATTCGTAATTGATCCAGATAATATTGGGTGTATCTTTGGAAAGTAAATATGAAATCAGCCTCACTGCGAAAATGTAGACAATTTTTGTGTCCACTTAGGTACAGTCGACAGCTCATCAGACTACCATATTCTGTCAAATTTCTACAACCAATTTTCAGCTTTGTTCATTTTACATAGAGTTTTCTTTCAATTGAGCTTTTTTTACAGATTAGGGTTGGTGCATCTGCTGCCATGTTGGTAACAAATTGTGTCTACGTCTACGCAGCACTCAAAAACTCTGTCTTGGACTTTGAATTTAGATCAATTGAAAAATCATTAATTCAACCTTTTGAAAATGAATAAGCTTAAAACCTTGTCAAAGTTCAAAGACAACTTTGAAAAGGAAAAACCACTGTCCTCTTCCATGAAATTCGACTTTTGAAAACAAAGAGGATTTGAGTAAACTTTGGCGGTACAAAGCCCCAACTTCCTATGAACCCCTAAAAGCAAATGGGGGTAAAAATGACCCGAAAACTGGCATCAAAAGTTAGCGCGATCGGTTCGCAACTTTTCGCCCTTCGGTCAAAGAGGCCTTTACGGTTTTGGGGCAAATAACGAGGAAACGTCTGTGGATACTTACGGTTTATTTCGTACTGGAAATGCAGAAAATTCATAAGCTTGTTGAAAACAAACCTTAAAAGTACAAATTTTTAATTTCACGTAGCAAAAGGTACAGATATATTCAAATAATTTCTTTTATTATTTTATATTTAGTCTATTTAAACTTTCCGGTTAGGGTAAAAAGTTGAAAGATCAGTTTTATATTTAAAATGATCTCTTATAATATTAAATTAATTAAAACAGTTCTGATTTTCGGTCCGGTGGCTGTGTCGCAGCTATTATGGTCCTAGGTCTATGACTGCAGAAACATTGGGGAACATTGGTTGGTCAAACATTGGTTTGCAGAAACAAATTTTGTCAGGACTTAGGTACTAAGTTCTCTGTATTTGTGTGTGATGTGTGCATGAGTGATTTGAGTAAGCGTCCTACGTAGTTTTTTATTTCAGTTAGTCAACCAATGAGATTGCGCACTGTAGCCAAACGCAACGTAATTTACTTAGGAGAAGTGAACAACGGATTCCGGCGCCTAATATTCCAATCACGACCGGCCATCAGAAGCCCTAATAGAAAAATGGGGCCAACTGGACACTCATTAGGGGCCCTAAATGACCCATCCACTCTTTTTACGGCCATTCCCTTTCCCACGATGGTGAATAGATGATTAGATAGATATATAGATAGAATAGATATTATAAATGATTCTTTTTTCACCGTAGAAGTTTTCTCTGGCTGCCTGTAGTATTGATAAATACATTTATATATTATAATTTTTAAGTTATTTACTTACATGCTCTGGCTGGTGTACAGATCATAATTTACGCAAAAGTATAAGATCCTCGTCCTATTTGAAGTCGGTTATTAAAAGGTCGATGAAGATGAAAACAGTCTTAAATCATAATAATTTATGATTGTCTTCTGATAAAGTGACCATTAATGGATCCTTTTAATATCAGGAGAGCTGTGTTCTGTTACTAATTATAGTTCATCCATCAAAAAATGCACTAGTGCTCATAATAAGATAGACAGTTTATAAAAAATTGTCATGGCTCAGATTCTCACCTATGGCTCAGAGAATCTTAAATGCAATGTGTCCATTTTGTAATAAATTTATGCATCAAAGAGCCAATTATTACATTATTAGTTACTTAAAAGAAAAGTTTTCTTGAGTACAAACTTTACTTAGTTAAACGTTGTTCCCTCTTAATGTGTCCAACTGCTATGAAGTCTATAGTTGGAACATCGAATCCCATATCAACTTGTCTCGTTACTCTAAAACTACCCTAGTCGTAGCAAATTGCAGGTACATACCTGTTTTAGAATTTTGATGCTTATGTTATACCCAGTAAAGGTCAAAATTGCAATGATCCGAAGTAAGTGTAACAGTATTGAGGTGTCTTGCTTTGTGGGCCACAATGCATGTAACTACAGAAGAGAATCTCTACTTTGACTTTATAATAAATTATATATAATAGATACCAAGAAAAAAATCAGTAACATACAAAAATATAAGTATCAGAATATTTGATTTTCCACCAGTGGTCAAGGAAATTGTATCATTGAGTCATCGTCATAATGAAAGGTACTAACTTAATCACGACGAGTGATCACAAGTCCGAGCTATAATCCCAAAAAATTGAAACAAATTTTGCTCGACCCGAAAATTGAACCCCGGAACCTTACATCATAGCTCAGTTCATATCGACTAAGCCTAAACGGACAAGGACAATCATTTTTAAGTGACATGAAGCAGACTGTAACATTAAAAAAATGTTTAGAACGATGGGATTATATTTTGGAACATCATAATAACAAGGAAATGCAGCTACTTTCCTTAAGATGATTGCCCTTTAAAAAAGGATTTGGGTCAGGATAATAGCTATTAAAAACCATCTTCTGGTTGCTGCTTTTATTTTTTACTCCAAAAAATATGTAATAATTGTATTAAATATTATTTTACACTTTTATTTACATGGCTTATTTAAAGTTATACAAGCAAAGAGAAACTTTTATTAACTATTCTTAAGCTTGTATGTTTAGTTACACATATAGTTGCAGCCATACTAGAGAATACATTTGCGAGAATAAGGGCGCGCATCAGTAATGCGCACTCACTTGGTAAACTTGACTTAATCCTTTTTTAAATAAGGAGGAGCATGCATTTAAGCCTGCTATTAAGTAGATGTGTTCTTTGTTTTTCAATCGGGCCCAAATATTATAAGCTGTGGTTCACGATGATCGGCTAGGATGACATTATTAGAAACTAGCCTTCCGCCCGCGGTTTCACCCGCGCGTAATCAATTTTTTTAAATATCCCCACCTTCCCCCCACGTTTCGGGATTAAAAGTACCCTATGTTCACCGAGGATAGTGTGTGTAGTTTTCCAACAGTAAAAGAATTATTCAAATCGGTTCAGTAGTTTCAAAATTGTTATTCCCGCGGGAATGAGTCGTTTCCCGTAGGAATTTTATTACCCTATGTCCTAATCCGGGTTATAAACTATACGTGTGCCAAATTTCATTTGAATCCGTTTATCCGTTTAGGTGTGATTGAGGAACAAACAAACATCCAAACATTCAGACTTTGGCATTTATAATATTAGTAGGATAAAAGTAGAAAGTGCCAAAAGAAATGAGTACTTTGTGCTAAACAAGTTACTTTGCGTTACTGTAACCCTTTCTGCACTGTGACCAAACAGAGGACCCGATGTCACGATTGCCCGCCTAGCAAATTGACCAGAAAACGCACTCATACCTCACCATGTAGAATCCACTAAGGATTGTTATAGTAGGGTTCTCGTTGCAAGATAAAAAGTCAATCACCTTTGGCAACTCTTAACCCTTTGTCTGCGGTTTGAGCCTTGAGAAAATGTATTTGGATGTGTAGTAGGTTTTCGTAATTTTTTTACACACGCATTTCAGAAACCAGGCTGCTGCTATGCAGGCTTTGGATGGTAAACAGTTATTGCGGGCTATTGGGGCCTATTCCTTTTCCTTAACCAAGCGCGGGTAGATGAAATTTTTCATTGGTTTTCGCCCATACCACAACTACGTATGGTTTAAATTATTGTGGTCACTATTAATGGCTAAGGGTTAAGGAACACTAAACAAAAGCTTGGCGTTTCTCAATGTGCTAACAGGCTCCTCTGATCTTCGAGAATTAAATTTTAAAGTTTATTGACCCCATATATTATTGCCGTAATTACAGCCAAAGCTATTATGCTGGTAAATTTTCTGTGGGGACGGTAGTTATTAGCCAGTTGGACTCTTATAAAAACTACTAGCAACCAAGGATGGAATTTAAAACACCTCTAGATTTTTTATACCGGAAATCTGAATATTATGTAAAAGGCATTTACAACCAGAAACTTTCTTCTTGGTTAACTCGGTACAGTTAAAAATTATTGTGATTATGCTGAAGGGCCGAGACATCCAGTGCTGTAACGTAAGAGCGATACGCAATTACCAGAATTAATTGGCCAATTTAGTTTCTCTTCATCGGATACGCCTATGTACTCGTAATGTACCCTTCCTACTTAATAAGATGAGTCTGCGTAAGGAAAGTTGATTAATTTTAAACCGTAGGCCTTAAAGGGCAGCACTAAGTGCGACCATCTTCTTCCATTTAACCAATCTGAGCCCATTATTCGATGAAATTGGGCAATCTTCTCCATCCACTAAGCGGTCGACTTACACATTACGTGTTCTGTAAGAATTTAACGTATAGTTGTAAGTTAGTTACCTACGGAAAACTAATAGCAGGGCCCTGAGGTCAGTAGAGTAAGAATAGCACCAATTCTTCGAAATTCGGATTTCAAAGAATTTCTTTCTTCGAGTACTTTGTTCCGATGAAGTCAAGGGATCATCACCATGATTCAGAATGTAGCAAGTCTGATTAATATGTTGAAGGGACTGCTCTTCGACCTCCGTAACCCTAAACAGGTGAATCAGACCAATTGGATCATGCAGAAATAGCAGCTGTGCAGGTTTCATTACGATCTTTTCCATCTCCACCGAGCCGAGCAATGGCAAACACGCACATAAACAATTCTATAGGTTTAGGTACGCGCCGCGATTGGAACCATCAACCGAATTGTGAAGTACCGTTGAGACCATTTGGATACCACAGATCTACTTGCAATTATATGCCAGTCACCTGGTTTGCCAGTTGTGTCCTCAGCGAAAAGGGAAGACGTTCTTCCGAATTAGCTATACTCGAAAATCGCTGCTTAAAGTACAGTCTTGACGTGTTCCATATTGGCTTGTGGAGACAATTAGTTTTCTAGCGCGAATCAGAATTGATTGACTGACTGTCTCAGTGACGTGTGACTGTGCGTGACGAGTCTTAAAACCGATGTTGATGAAATTTTTGTTCTCTTGCAATCTTGCTTTGGTGTCGACAATGTATTTATGCCGATGGCGCATTTGGTAGAGTAGAGACCCTGCCCTATGCGCCAGGGGTCGTGGATTCGAATCCCACCCAGGACAAACACTTATGTGATGAACATTTGTTTTTGTTCTGTATCTGGATGTTTATTTGTATTTGAGTATATATTCGTGGTACCTTCGTTGTTCTCGACACCCATAACACAAGTGCTCACGCTACTTACTTTGGGGTCAGATCAATGTATGTGATGTTGTCCATATTATATGTCCAAAATATTATACATATATATCCAATAATATTATATGTATCGTGTGTAGTGTATTCTGATATCAGCTACATAACGAACTCCATGAACATTAAGAATACCCAGTGTTTGTATATTTATTCCCGGGCAGAAGATTGATGCCATACTTTTCGTGAGTATTTATCTGTTCCCGTGATTGATGCACGGCTATTCACATACAAATGACCATTGTACTACTGTTTTGTATACAAAAAGGTCAGTACTCGATTGTTTCCCAAAAATAACATTTCTATTGTACGATAAAACTAAAACACGTTGATGAAATTCGTAAGCCTGATTATTCCGAATTGAAATTGTTTGGAAATACCGTACAGATTACTACATACTTATATACATAAAGCGTATAGCTGATGTGTTTTCGATTGGCCATCAATTTGCGTTGTTGGTTTTGTATGGCTATAATAAGTATTTTCTTGTTTTCAAAGTGTAGACTAGTACAATAAAAATACTTAAGTAACTGTCTATGTTGAAAAAATATTTATAAAGGCAGAACTTGAAAATAAGACCTACAGTATGGCAGCACATTTAGACAGCCTAAGTGAGCTCGCCTTTTCCGGCCTGAGGGTTGACCTGCGGGCGGGGGTAGCTCCCCAACGTTCGCATTGCACCGGTCGCCCAAGCCAAGTCTGAGGGTCACCTAGTTTCTCGGGTGACCCTCCCTAGGCGCCGCCGGCTGGTCAATAGCCACAAGGTTGGCACCGGATCGTCCTTAAAGGAGAAACCGTGGGAGTTTAGTGGGTAGTGGACGCTTTAGTCTCGAGTTCCACACAAGCCGCAGGTGTAGCTAGCCGGTTACGGTGCAAACGCATTCTCCTCCGAAAAAAAAATGGCGGCACATTTAAATACACTTCCTTCTACGTTGAGTGTCCCTCAATGAAATAGGCAGTAGAAGCTTCTCACCAAATGGGATGCATGCTAGTTGCGTCTGCCAATTGAAATAACATAAAAGAAATTGTCTCTATAGAAAAGTTATTGGTACATACCAAATTTTCGTCTGATAAACATGTTTTGAGGGATACTTTTCCCACAGCACAGATAGTTTACGATTACAACGTAGGTACAGTCAACAGCACGTCAGACGTAACACTTTGGACTTTGTACCGCTCTTATGTCGGGGGCATAAGCGCTATTATCGAACTGCAAGTGTATACCGTGATGTGCTGTTGACTGTACGTTTATGATTAATAGTCTTCAGTTTATATTACCCAAGATATATGAGGCACGCAATTGCAAATCATTCGAAGAACTTGAAATCAAACTTAAACTAGTATTAACAGTTTCAGACTTGACTTAAGCAGTAGATCTTACAATGTTAAAATAATTTAACTGTAAGTTTCAACGTTCCAACTTTTGGTTGGAGTTCATGAGAGCATCTGTTTAAAAGTTAACTGCCTATAACTACTTAGGAAATTAAATAAAATCAAATTACTGATTTATTAGTTGACTGACTGAGTTTTAAGCGAAGGTTTTTGGGACCGCGGTCCCGGTCCCAAAAGCTTCCCGACTCTATAGAGCGAGGTCATATCGACGGTTAAAAGGAAATAGGGGATAAGCGACAAAAGATGAAATGTTCAGGAGAGCCGTTCAAAGTTTTAAATTTTAGAAAAACTGACGTATTTTTGTCATTTATTAAGATATTGTGAAAAGTGAAACAGATATAAAATCAGATAGACATGGTGCAGTTACTGGTATCCTTAGTTTTAGTGATTAGACGTTATTTAAAGTAGTTTTTGTCGCTTATAACCACAGCTGACCACAGCTTTTAATTTTTGAGTGAGGAAATATGGCATAAGATACAAATGACAAAATCAAATAATAAAGGATAAGAAGCATATGCGACATTCCAACTAATCATTTCACAAGGTAAAAGGGTATAAGCGACTTGACCGTTCAATCAATATTATAGGAAAAGAAGGATGGTACTTTTCATAGTGGTTGTATAAAAGATAATAGGGCACAAGAAACAGTCGGCATTCAAAACAATACCAGGATATAAGACATAAGTTACACACAATGTCGCTAATGAAGTAGCGCAACCAACACAATCCTTCATGAAAATATCTAAAACAGATATTACACGACATCGTAATTGAGTCTCTAACTTCTAAAGTAGGGTGAAATTGCTTGGGAGTAAAATTTCACAGAAACATACTAAGGATCTATCTTAATAAGAGGCCTATTACAGTATACCCTGCTATAATTTTACACTAAATGGTAGATTTAAAAGATAATAGCTCGTCATTTCATAGGTATTTACTAACGAGCAGATAGTACGATTTTTATTGAAATAAAAAAGTAGTTTTTGTTACCTACTACTTTTTAATCAAGAAAATCAAAATTAACCCCCTTACTAATAAAAACACGAATCGCATGTTTCCTGAAACGTTGTTGTTTTACAAAGATACCATGTTTTGTTTAACGGTGCCTTTTAATTTTAAGTTGCGAAGCTATCTTTATTTTTGTATAATTTTTTTAAATGTTTACACTTTCTGTCAAATGTTGACAGCGTTATGAAAGAAAGAGACAAAACAGTGTTTTAGCTAAAATAGGTCTTTTGTTCCCACATAGGACTATAAAAAACATTGTTTTCTCTTACAACTAAGAACGCTTACTATCTATTAAGGCATCGAAACTCGGTTCAATTTTGAAAACCCGGGTTTTTGGGTAGAGTAATCAAAACTCGGGTAGGCCAGTTTTTTCGAGCATTTCGAGCTTTTATTGTAATTATTTAAAATACACTAATCTTCGTTTATATATCGATATCCTGCAATGAGTACAAAATATAAAGGATGAGGAAGAATTTAAATAAATTAAACAGTCTTTACAAATTACAAATACAGTTTTAATGTTTAAAAAAGTGATGAAGATTTATTTTTTCTTTAGAATATCTTAACACTTAGTAAGTATTTAATCTAGTCTTTTTTAAATTACAGGCTTGCAGAGATTAGTTTTAACATTAAATGAATTATTTTGGTAACATTCTCTTCTATCTATCTATCTAATCAGCCCGTATACACCCACTGTTGAGTATAGGCCTCCTCTTTGTCACGCCAAGCATTCCGGTCTTGTGCAAGATTCATCCAGTTGACACCGACGAACCTGACTATATCATCCGACCAAACGGTTTGGTTTTTCCGTTCACTTATTGTATTTAAAAAGCTAATAAAAATAATATCTTTCAAAGACATTTTTGTATTATCACAATCTGTGGGATCAGTTCCGAAATCCTGGAAACTTGCTAACGTGCAGCCTTTGCTCAAAAAAGGCAGCCACAGTACAGCTGTCCCTCAAATTACTGACCAATAGCCATAAACTCCATTCTCTGTAAGGTAATGGAGCGTACAATCAATAACCGCTTGCTTGCGTATTTAGAAGGTAACGATCTCCTCAGTGATTCACAATTCGGGCTTCGAAGAGGTAGGTCCACTGGGGACCTTCTTATATACGCAACGCATTTATGGAGTGAGGCTAATGAAAACCATGGTGAGGCCATTGCTGTGTCCTTGGACTTGGTCTTTGACAAGGTCTGCCACGATGCCCTTATTGGCAAGCTTCCCTCCTATGGGATCCCCGCTGCAGTTTGTGCTTGGATAAAAGATTTTCTGACTGGACGTCGCATCAGAGTAGTTGTTGATGGGTTCTACTCCGGCTCGCGAAAAATAAATGCTGGCGTCCCTCAGGGATCTGTACTCTCGGCTACACTCTTTCTGCTGCACATTAATGATATTTTGGCTACTCCCGGAATTCAGGGGTATGCTGACGATAGGGCGGTAGTCGAGAGATACTTGTCTTATGTACATACAGGTAGCGGTGAAACTAAGGCCTTAAGATCAGACATGGTGAACAAGTTGAATCAGTCTCTCCAAGTTGTCTCAGACTGGGGAGATGCCAATTTGATCAGTTTGAACCCCACCAAAACGCAGGCATGTCTTTTTTCCACCAACAAAAGCGCATTTGAGATGGCTCCCTCTTTTCGTGGCGTATCTGTCCCTCGATCTGACCGACTCTCTCTGATATTTGGTATGGAATTATCTTCCAGCCTAAAGTTTGGGAGCTACATAGAGTCTGTAGCAGCATCTTCCTATAAAAAGCTCGGAATCCTTTCCAGAGACAGGCGCTAATTCACTGCGGAACAGCTCCTAAAGATCTCAAGTTCGTTCCTGCATGGAATATTGCTGCCATCTTTGGGATGGTTCTGCTCGATACCAGCTGGCTGCTTTGGACTCTATTGAGCGGCGTGCGAAGAGGCTTATCAGTGGCGATACTTTGGTCGAGAGCTTGAAGAGCCTCGATCATCGTAAGAAGATTGCTTGCCTCTCCGTATTTTACAGACTCCACATTGGTACTCTCCAAAGTGGAGTCTGTAAAATACGGAGATATCACACTCGTGCTGCTCAGTTGCACGATTTGGTTCGACCAGCTCCGTTCCATCATCTAACTACTAAACTAAGCGATTTGCTTCATCTTTCTTGATACGGAGTGCGCGGGAGTGGAATTCTCTGCCGGGATCTATCTTTCCTACACATTACAACTTGGGACTCTTCAAGGCCAGAATTAACGGGCTTTTTCTAAGCAAGCGCGCTCCATCGTAGACCGCATACCAATCCTGTGGGTCCCGATATTATTAAATATAGGAGCGCACGAGTCACGCTTGTTTACGCTGTCACAGTGCGCGGCTGAGTGTTGCGGGGGGACAAGCGACGCGTTTAAAACTGGTTTTTGTGGTATCCAATAGCATAAGCCTCGACTCGTTATTAATTCCTTATTTGGTATTGCGGTATAAGCGACGTATACGTATGATTGTAGAACGTGGAAATATGTTATAATCGACACCATGATACCAAATCTAATTTAAGTAAAATGGAATTAGCGACAATCGTTTTTATATTAGTGAACGGAAGTAAGGTATAACCGCCAGTGTCATTTGAAAATCAATTTAGGTAATAGGGCATAACCGACTTGGCTGCCATTAAGAACTGAATGGAAATAGGGGATAACCGCCAGAGTAATATAAGTACGCAGTGTGTATATAGGGCACAAGCGCCATAGCTTCTTGGCACCCTTGTGAAGTAAAAAGGTATTACCGACAACAAACCCAAAGTAAATCATTTTTGTAGGGGTACAATCACCTTTATAGCAAAAATGACCAGAATTTTCGTCGGTTAGCAAAAATAACACCATGAAAATGTATTTTTTTGCTTGGGCATAAACGCCAAAAAAGTCATCGTAGAGCCATGGGAGTAAGCGCATTCGAAAGAGCAGAAAATTTTAAGTCCAATGGCATATATAACTCATTTTTGACCAAAATGTCGCTTATGCCCTATTTCCTTTTAACCGTCGATATACAAATCACTAGTCAATACGCCATCGATGTACTCGTAGACAAATAAATTCTAAAAGCTCTCGTCCGTATGAAACAACTTTAATTGGAGCCTCTTCCCATTCGATACGCGTCGAAAGAGGAATATTTTTAACAAAGGCGTAGTAGAGCATCCATCACGTTCGGATTGAGCGTTTTTATATCGGGATATCTGTCGGGAGATTCCGCTTTGGCAAATAGTCAATTTCCCGATACCATCCGATTGTTTTTTGATAGACATATCTTCGGATATATCGGATAACTTTGGTTCAGATACTGTCTAATCAAGGTTAGATATGCCTAAATACAGATTGTTATAGACAGCTGTATGAAAGGGTCAAATTATGAAGAGTGGAATATACGACGTTGTCTCTTAATAATGAATATTGTGTCCGTGTAAGTGCACCAGCCAACCAGCGCTGCATATGCTGAGGCAAGCACCCTGTTTCCTAACTTAGTTCAGTGAAATTGAGATTTGTTTTATTTAAATTATTATTAATTTATTGTGTTTTCTTGTGTATTTTGTCTTCGGCCAATAAATGTTTTTTTTTCTTTAAGTAGCTTATGTCATTTTTCAGCTTCCTAACTCATTGTCTCATCGAAAAAAAGTAGCCTTTCTTACAGTCAAGTAACCTTTACCAAAAATCAACATCGGTTCAGGTATGCGTGAAAGTGTAACATAAAGACACTCAGAAAATAATATACTTACGCATTTATATAATTAGTATGGATTATTATCAAACAAAACAAACAAAGCAAATAACCTTTGATGGTAATTGGTCTTCAAATTCTGGATTTAAATAAATGATGTATTTTTCCTTTTGTTCCAACATTTTTATAAAAGATTCTTCCTCTGATTCTCTTCTTTACCCTAAAGGCGCCGGTGTCTGGTTTTTCTACAGAGCTAAGAGTAGGTAACGGTGACTTAATTTTAATGATGGAAACGTTTCCCCTTTAACTTAACATTAAAAGGCTCATACTTTTCAATAATGTTCGCCTACATTTATCAAAAAATTAAAGATATCTCAGACATATGAAAAAAAAGAAAAATTAACCACGTGTAACAGGATTGAGGAAGGAAGAAAGACAGCCAATTATTAAAAACAAAACCAGTATTAATTTACAAAATAATAACAAATGTGTCTTTATGATGTATAAAGATAAACATTTCGTGCTGAGAGGTACAATGTGAATGACAATTTCATTCTGTCGTGTAAGGGTTGGGCCACATCTGCGGCACTCTCATTCAGCGAAGCGCATTTTTTGTTGGGTTACAGTCTAGCCTAAACTGTATATTTAATGTTTTTTTGTAATCATGTCCTGATTGTAACCTGTAAATGTACCTTATACAAATAAATAAATAAATAGTAAAGCTACTCACTATATCGTCTATCTTCTGTGAGAGGTTGGGCTGGTTAATAGCCACACAAAAGCCTGGAACTAGCTCATTCAAATCGGGTGAAAAAAAAAAACTGGGGGAGTTTAGAGTTGAGTCCCACACTTCGAAAGGCCTAGCTAGCGGTCATGGTGCATGCATTCTTTCAAAAAAAAAAAAACTTCTGTGAGAGGGTCGTACTTTCCCGTCCTTTTTGACTGCCAGACAGGAACAGTCTGTAGCGTAGCTCGGCAAAGAAAATTGGTTAAAACATAAATAAAATTTACAGTACGCAACCTACTTCTTCATACTATGTTCTTGTTCATCGAAACACCTTCCAGTTTCCGAAAATTGGTTAAAACATAAATAAAATTGACAGTACGCAACCTACTTCTTCATACTATGTTCTTGTTCATCGAAACACCTTCAAGTTTCCGAACAAAAAATATTACACCTCCGTCCTAAATTACGTTTATCGATAATGCAAAAACATTTTTGTAAAATATGAGGTTGAATATATCATCCATAACGTATTGATTACGCGAGGGGAAGATTCGCTCACGGAACGTGAATTTATAGGAGACCAATTTATTTGTAACAGTATACGAATTGATTTCTTGCTATTTGTGTTGCAAGGTTTATACATGCCTAGTTTATTTGTCTTGGCTTGATTTGGTTGTTGTAATTGAGATCCTGATCCTTCGTTATGTTGTTTGATACGAAAATGATTCTGTGTAATTGTTGTGAAAACAAAAAGTTTTGTGGCTGAACATATCTCTTTTGCTTTGATTGTTTCTTAGTATAATATTATTTATGTATTCATACATTATAAAAATTTATGAATAGTGCTATTTTACATTTTGTTAACAAAAACGGACTTGTGCATTTTATTTATCTGTGACGTCAACAAAAAGGGAAGATCTTCGAGCTATGTCTGCGCCATAGAAATATTATGTACTGTCGTAGTATTAGCTCAATGGTCGCGCACGGGGACCGCGGCCCATTTTAGTGTGTTGTATGCTAGTCAAGACAATTACTTTGCAAGCGCGAATCAGGATCGAATATCTAATCGGCTGTCAAGTGACAAATCTTGAAGCCAATGTTTACGCGTGCACTTTTAGCTTGACATCTTGTCTTGATGTCGTCATTCTGCATACTGACGAGCCATTTGGTGTAATGGTCGAGAAGTCGGCTATTACACCAAAGGTCGCGGGTTCGATCCCCGCACGGTACAAACATTTGTGTGCATGAACATGTCTGTTTGTATCGGTCTGGGTGTTTCTATGTAAAATATGTATGTATTTACAAAAAAAAGTATATCAGTAATGTTTATCCGTTGTCTGGCACCCATAGCACAAGCTAATGCTTAGTTTGGGGCTAGATGGCGCTGTGTGAATAATGTCCAGAGATACTTATTTATTTATTTTATTTATTATTTATTCTGTCGTTCGAGAGAGCGTTTTGTCCCAATCAGGTTACGCTAACACCAAGATCCAGGATTCGGCATGTCTAGTTATTACAGTGGAGCTACTGACTCGTATTTAGCGCATTTCGATAGCCGGGTCTTGTCGCTGGTGTATTATAAAACGGGTTCTATGGGCTTGTTAGAACGTAAGGAATCTTGGTCTTGACTACCCCTTATGAGGAGCTAGGGAGTAACTAACGAATATTTACTACCTTTACATGCCGCGATTTAAGAAATACGCGTGTATTAGAAATTGATGTTTAAAGATTAGGGAAACTTTTTAGAAGGGTACCAAAATTAGGCGATGAACGTGTCAATGGCTACTGATGGTATTTCATACATAGAAACTAAGATAGTAGTGGATGATAAAGGTACGACAAATACATAAACAAGGGTAAATAAGCATCAATACTCAGAACCAAAACAAATATTTTTCACGTGAATATTTTTCCTGGTTCGGATTCGAATTTACGACACCTGGCGCAGAATACACAAATCACTACCAAATGCACTATCGAACCAAACAAAATGAAAGTGGTAAGTGACGTTGCAAAATTCTCACTTATCTTTATTACCTCGTTCCCACATTTTTTTATACTAGGTCAGTTGGCAGACAGGCACGCAGCCCACCTGATGGTAAGCCGCTACTGTGGCCTTTTCAATTGAGAAACGCTTCACCTGAAAACGTCGCTTAATGTGCTGCCAGATTGTAGGCTCTTCGGATCTTCGAGCCTCTGATTTCAAGTGTACTGGCTGAATTGGCTCCTACATTAATTTGGCCGGAACACAGCCAGAGCTTTTATGGCGTCAGGTTAAGCCTATGAACCTCCATAGGTGACAAGCTACCACCCGGTATTTAGCCAGTCAGACTCTGAAAAAGTGCTATCACCAACCTGACCCAAGATGGGAATCGAACCCACGACCTCCTTGTTTTTACACCTGAGCGGCTGAACCACTGTTCCACGGAGGCAGTCGAAGTTATTTTACTGTGAACAGAAACTCTTGTATTCACCTTAACGAAATTCCTAAATACGACCAATTAATTCCCTTAACAAAGTCAAAGTAAACTCGTAGAGTGTAAAAGCTATTTGGCTCCAGCTAAAATTAATTACGTCTAACGATCGTATACGAGGTGCTGTGCTGTTCGCAAAATTGCCGTGTGCACTCAACAACATAATATTACACTTTGTAATTAAGTGTTTTATTAACACTAGCTTCCGGAGCGGGTTTTAAACAAAGAATATTAATTCTGCATAGAAGATACTATAATAGTTAAAGTTTTACAATTGATGCGGTGGCTTATGGTTTGTGTTCAATAACTTAGATTAGACTGGCTAGCTACCACCCTCACAGGTGAAATCTGCCGCCATAACAGTTCTGGTTGTGTTCCGGAAATATTTGCGTGGGAGCCAGTACACTTGAAATCAAAGGCTCGAAGACCAGAAGAGTCTACAGCGTGGCAGCACATTGAGCAACTTTTTTCTTAAAATTAGGTCATTTGGCAGACAGGCACGCAGCCCACCTGATGGTAAGCGGTCCCTACGGCCTATTCCATTGAGGGACGGTTCACTTGGAAGCGTCCCTCAATGTGCTGCCAGACTGAAGACTCATCTGATCTTCGATCCTCTGATTTCAAGTGTAGGTACTGGCTCCCACGACTTTTTCTGGTTGAGAGACTATCAATGGATTAGGCTGCAGCGGCTACTTACCATCAGGTAGGCTGCGTGCTTGTCTGCCTACTGATGTACTATAAAAAACCATGTTATGTCTGATAAATGTAGTTCAGATTTATGAATATTTCCTCAGTTAACTTAGGCTTCGAGTGAATACATTTCCCCAATAACAAAGCAAAATATGAATTTTTGCTGCTTTTGGAAACGTTATTGCCTTCCTCGTTGACAAATGACACTTTCAACAAAAAGAGGGCTTAGAGGGCGTGGGTATACTGAAATAATGGATCGTGTGGTCTGTAGGTCCAGTCTTTGTTTGAAAATAACCAGTGAATAGAAACAGTATAAACGTATGACTTTATACTTTTCTCGTCTAAAACTGCTGTGTAGTAGATTTTAAATAAAACATTTTCTTTAAGACATTAATAAAAAAACATGTCGTTATAAGTAGAATGTATGTTATGTTTAAATACTAAGGCCTCGGCCTCGAATTTCACGGCAGCGGGGCGGCATCGGGAGCGAGAGCGGTGCAATGCTGTCAAGCGGTGAACCGCAGTGCGCCTGCGTGCGCCCCCGCTCCCGCTGCCGCCCCGCTGTGTTCGAGAACGGGTCTATGGGATAAAATATCTCGCCACTGCCGCTCCCGCTACCGCTGCCGCTCCGCTGCCTGCGAAATTCGAGGCCAAGGCCGTTATATATCAAGTAGGTAGGTTTAATATCTCCAAAAGTTTACTCTCCTGATTGAACTAAGTCGAGACTTACTAAGTTTTAATACTTATTTATTCACCGTTATATAAAACAGATACAAAAGACAAACTCAATAACAATACTAACAATGTTGCAAACTTTGAGTGATCCAATTGCCTTAAAATATAGACTGCAATCTATTCAATTTCAGCTATTATCAGTCTGGCTACAGGAGGTAACCGAGTGAAGCGAGATTACCACAACATGCCAGTGCTATCGTATTATCGTATTTGACGAGCCATTTGGTGTGGTGTTCGAGAAGTCTGCTATTACACCAAGAGGTCTCAGGTTCGATCCCCGCACGGTACAAACATTTGTGTGCATGAACAATATGAACATGTCTGTTTGTATCGGTCTGAATGTTCTGTTTGTATCGGTATCCGTTGTCTGGCACCCATAGCTAATGCTTAGTTTGTGGCTAGATGGCGTTGTGTGAATAATGTCCAGAGATTTATTTATTTATTTAATAATATCTTATACTTACCTACTCATACGAGTATAATAAATACTTACTACAACAAATGACACAACAGCTCTGACTGTGTTTCGTTAGTATTAATGTGGAAGCCGAGACTCAGGGTCTTGGGTTCAATTCCCGGGTCGAGCTTACTTTGTGTCGGTTTTTTCGTACACATCTCTGGTTTGTGATCAACAATCCGCATTTGGCAAGCGTGGTGATTAGTACCCATCATTGTAACGATAATTTGATTTCAAGGATGGAGGCCTTTGCCCTTTTACTCTTTTACCAGTACATTAATATCCCTCTGCACAACAAAGCTTCAATTATAGAGATCAAACATTAAAATAAATAATACTATTTTAAAGAGCGAGTTAGAATAAAAAAGACGGAATTGCCACCAAAAGTTTATGTAAAAGTCCCGTATAATAAAGGCATGTAGTATAGGATTATTTTTAGACGACAAAACGACAAAGAAGCCCAATGATATTTCAAGGTCGTCACGGCATGGCAATAACAGAAATGATCACGTGATCATTTGTAATAAATTATACATGTCTCCAAGAAGTATTTCCCATAAATACTGACTGAACATCAAAGCTACGAGTCTTATTTGTGCTTATAGTTCATTATTAGGAGAAAAAGGATCTAAAGTACCCCCTATGTCACCCGGAGATAGTGTAGCTTTCCAACAGTGAAATAATTATTCAAATTAGTTCAGTAGTTTCGAAACCTATTCAATACAAACAAACAATCAAATCTTTCGTCTTTATAATATTGGTATAGTATTGGTGTTACTCCTTCTTTATCATTGACTGCATAAAGAAGGAGTGACATAGTCTACTTTTATTCTGAAATAATATTACTTTCCTTGTATATTCCAAGCGGGTGAAGTCACGGGAAAAGGCTGGTAGTGTGTAAGTAAAAAGCACGATTGAATTATGGTGTAGCGCTGCGGTAAAAACGATAGAAAAAGATACATTTTATCGCTTACGACATTGTAAATAATCGACTATTGGTTCCTACAAACGTATTGTAAACATGAAAAAAGAAAAACAAGGGAAACATAAAAATAAAATACTGTGTGAAGCGGAGTCTCAACTTATTCCGAGATAACGATTTTTCAGCTTCTCTGATTCATTTTAATTGACGAGCCATTTGGTGTAATGTTTGAGAAGTCGGGTAATACACGATTGGTCGCGGGTTCGATCCCCGCACGGTACAAACATTTGTGTGCATGCTACATTCACAAAAGCACACCTTATGCCTATGTGAATGTAGCGAAATTGACTAAGGTGTAGAGTTTGTGAAGTTAGGCCTTGTAGAGTTAGGGCATGAAGATTTTGAAGCTTGGCTCAACATAAGTACACACAAGAGATTTTCTGCAGAAGCAAAGGTATAAAGTGTTCCAATAATTTATTTATGAGCGATGCACTTGCGTTATTTTTATTTTCAGCAAGCACGGTGTTTCAAGAGGAAAATTGGACTTTTCCCCCAAGAGGAAACCTTTGTAAACTAGGTTTAGGCGATACTGTTAACCTTCTGCCTCACTAGGACGCCATAGCATCGCTGGCTACTGTATCCTGTCAGATAATATGGATTTTTTAAATTAAAAAAGCATTTTGCTAGCTTAATAGCGACATAAGTATTAATATATCAGAAAAAATTCTATTCGTTTAGGTATCATGCGGGACTCGATTTTTTTCTAATATATTAATATTTATATCGCTATTAACACTCCAGTAGGCGCGCCTCAATTTAGGACGTGAGTAGGCGCGCGTCTACATACGTAGAACAGTTTTAATACAAGGGTATTTAAATGAAAGCTTTATAATTGAAAATTATTTTTATGTACTATTAAGTTACACTTTATAGTAAAACTAAAACATATAAAACATGATAAATTTAACCATAATATAAGCCCAAAACCAGACTTTTCGAAAATAACAAAAAAATCCGCGAACTTTTAGCTTTTAATATTATAAGTCTCGTCTTTGTTATTCACTCATGTCTGCCACCTCCATTTCTTCATTTTTAGCGTAGTCAGGACAAGGATGAACTTGATGATCAGGAAAAATCCACTTGTTTCATGTGAAACACAGCTTCCTGGTGGACTCGTTGCGCGCTCTGCCACAGAAATAACATTTACCAACATTTTCCAAGTCAGACTCTTTGCTACTGCCTTCCTCCATTGTGTCCGTGTTGTGTGGAGATTTTACTAAGCAGACCTCTTCTGGTAACAAATTCTTCAGGGTCGCTTTCCACTATATCACCATCATCACTGTTTTCTTCTTCTAGCCATCTAAAAGTTTATTTCTTTACTCCGTGAACCCATTACTCTTAAAAAAAACATTATTCTAGTTACTTCTAACCTTACAATAAATAGTACATTCATAATAACATAATTAAAAGGTACAAAACGTACTTACAATAAATAAACATCGAAAGCAACGCACGAAAAAATGTCACGCGAGTGGTCGCGCGTTCTACAATCGTAGAAATTCACATTTGACGCCAAATTTCTCTGACATGCAGCTTGGTAGAACACCGTAAGGACACTCAATATGACTATTATCTAGTAATAGAGGAATACTTAGACTGTCTGCATGAGTGACCTTCAATTTGCGACAAAATTCCTGGAAATGCACACGCGTTCTACCATTGTAGAACGCGCGACTAATGGCGTGTTAAGCAGGAAAAATGCTTTTAAAAATTATATAAATAATCTCTTCTCAATCGATTGGTAAATATTTGTAAAAGTATTCCTTTCGGATGTAATTACTGCAACATTGAAGAGATGGCGCTGACGTAGCGTAATATCAATACTATGTAGAAGAAATTCAATGGGTTGGCTAAGGTTTCAGTAGCATAGTGGGAAGTGCACTCGCCCGGAGAGCGATTGAAGCGGGTTCGAGTCCCGCCTGATACCTGTACAAATAGATTTTTTTTCTAATATAATTATTAATATTAGTATGCAATTGTCAAAATTGGCGACGTTGCAATGATATTATATAAACAAAAGCAGATATGTTATAAGCGCTCGCGTTTTGAAGACTCAAAAAACACCCAATTGTGAGGTTTTTTAACAGTCTGCGTCATACGTCAAGTTATACCTATCTCTTTCATTTGCGTGCTATTTCGTATCTTTTGTCTTACTTATCAGTTATATTTGTCAATGTGTGCAATGGAACAGATTTAAATCGTAATTACTATGAACGTAACATATCTATAGCATAAAACATCATTGCGACGTTGCCAAACCGTCGTCAAGTGAGACAGGTCCGATACATTTCAATCAGAGAGAATTTTTTCTTGTTCTGTGATTTCAATGATAACTGCTTGGGTACAGTCGGCGGTGACGTCACCGTAGCGTCTTATTGAGACAGGGCTCTTATAAATATGAGGGTAGTCTTGCAGTTCTCGTAAATATGGCCGAATATCTCCCTTGGTGTGCCAAGCGCCGGCAAGAGCTGTTATGCTGGTTTAGGAAAACCTCTTTTGTAGTATTTACATACATAAATCATAGTAATAGTGATTTTTACGATGGAGCGTAGTTTTAGTGGAAATTCCGAAACTGCGATGAATATGTGAATAGAGCATACCCTTTTGTTTTCTGGACAGAAAAACTCAAATTTTAAGACTTACCCGGGATTTGAATGCAGAATCCTTGGCACGGCCGTCTCTTTACAGTGCGACTAGCTGGCCACTGCACCACGAAATCAGTTTTACAGAACTAGCTTCAAATTATTTTGCATGAGAAACCAGGGTAAAATGCGTTCGCAATATCAAAAAAAAAGCATTTGCGTCATGTATTGCTTTTCTCGCAAAACTAATATACATGGTTAAAAAGAATTTTCCCCGAATGTTAATATAGGGAAGAAAAATGAACCGGAACGAAATTAAATGTCAGTAATGTGTCACTCTTTACTTGATAGCGCGTAATAAATGCTGTGTTACTTTCAAGTATGTTAGCAATTTTGCCCCTTTTTCTAGAAAATATCACCCATACATGTGTGGGGTCCAATAGTGCTATGATGAGTATGAGTGCAATATACCCTGCGTTTGCATTATAATATTTGTTTCTTTTTTTATATGTTTCTTCTTTTTTATTTTTAAATAAACTCTCCCGCATTGTGCATTACCACTACTGCCAGTACCTTAACTCAGTATTATTTTTATAGATTTGTTCTGGTGCCCACACTGATTTCCATAGACAACTGGATAGGCGATTAGTACCAAATATTTTGATCCGATTTGAAAATCGCCATATTGGCGCTGAGAGCAGTAGTTAGTGTACTTGGAACTAATAATAGTGCTGACTTTTTCAGATAAACTTCGATAATGCTGTCATTGTCAATGTCAATGGCTGTCCATTTGAAGCGTAGACAGAGAAAATTGAAGTCATTTTAGTTCCCAGTACACTATTGGGGGCGCTTCAAATCGACTGAAAAAATAGCTGTCATTTCAATGTCTATAGCCACTCCAGCGTAATACGCTGAGCGTACTATCATAGAGCTCAGTGGGTGCCCACCATTCCTAGCAAACTGTCTTGTTTAGTTCAACAGAAAAATGGCAGCCACTGCTCATTTTTAATTTTATTTGAAATTGCTTTACCTAAACATAAACAATGAGACATGTCCTCTCTATCAGTGGACATTTTCTCGATGGCAAGAGATTTTAAAGATACAGGGTTCTTTTCGCATTTTTGAAATAGATTTTTGACATACCTATCCATCAATGGTCTGTACCTGGCATTGTAGTGGATGAGAACTGCCCATGTCGATGTGAAAAGCGCTGTGTCACTGCAGAATCATTTGTGTCACATTGTGCAGTTTCATCGGGATGGAAAAACGAGGCTAGTGAGAATCCATTTTTAAGGTAAGGGTCCCGTAGTTGATATTATTATATTAAAACTTTGCTACTTTCAATATTCCCAACTTAGTGATTGTTGTAAGCAGGACATTTTTTGGCTGGCTACCAACATAAAAAAAAAGTTGAAATATTCTGCCTTTACAAACTCGGCTCGGTATACCTGTACACTGAAACGAAAAAAATCGCTTGAAGGTCAGCAGATAAAGATAGAAATTAATTGACCATCAATATAAGGGGCAGGTTAAAAACGATGACTTGAGTCTTAGATGCATTTGAGATAATAATATGGTAGGAGTAGAAGCGAAATGGCTATAGAGAATGGAGAGGCTTTATCGGGCAGAAAAAAATTTTTATTGGGGCTTCGGCACCCCCACCAAACGGGTTATTACCAGTTGCCCCCTCCGGCATTGCCCCCTAAGGGGGCTACTGGGAATTGTAAAAAATAATGTCCCAGTTGCCCCCGGTGCTTCCTTTGACCCTTTAAACTTACATTAACTTATTTCTAGCAACATTATGGAAAAAATATCTAGTTAGACTTTTCGGCGTCTCACGGGGGGGAGAGGTTTCAAAATTTAAAAATTATACTCCCAGTTGCCCCTTTAAAGAAGGCACGGGGGCAACTAGGTCATTATTTTTTACGAATTCCCAGTTGCCCCTTTAGGGGGCGATGCCGGAGGGGGCAACTGGGAATAATCCCACCAAACGAAACACAATAGCAAAGCTATTACACATACGTTGGTCTTCTGTGAGAGAGTGGTGCTTCTCCGATTTAACCAGACCATTTTGACTGACAGACAGCTGGGACAGTCTGCAGCATGTCTAACGCACACACAAACTCCATCTGGGGTATGTGCCTGAATTCGAAGTGATATTGTATGCAAAACAAGACGTTTCAACTCCACCAGGTAAGTTGTGTCTCTGTCTCCTAAATGTTTTTGTATGTACCCGTTACAAAGGGTTTTCTATCTCATCTCGTAGGATGTTGAACCTTAAATGGTTCGATCGCCGACAACTGCTCTGCGCTGGACGCCATTAATACTGCACGACTGACTTGTTTATTAACGATTTTCATACACTAAGTGTTGGCACGTTTCATGTTCAAGGGGTTTTATACGAACTGACAATTTTTTTTAATATGCACGATGACTGAAACAATGATGATGAAATGAAGGTTGAGCAGTGGGGAAGAAACGAGGCTGTTATGTGAAAAAGTAAGGGCGACAGTAAGAGACTTTGTTCTTCAAGCGTTTTTACCGACCTTCCCCGATACTTCACGGTAGCGTTACGATTTTCCTAGCCTTTATAAGACCACAGATTTGGCCATTTGGCGTTCATTAAATTCATCAAGTGTACCGATATATTGAGTTTTATTTCGTAGTACCTACCTAAAGTAGTGTACCACAGGTAACGACCAATTTTTTCAAGAGTAAGGGCCGGTATTTCAATATATACTTATCTTGATCTTAATCCGGGATTGATAATAAGTATGACTTAAGTGTATTTCATTATAGGATTAAAGTTAAGCGGCACTAAAGTCATACACTTTTACCTGTCAAAAGTAATACTTATCTTAAATGTTATACTTAACTTAAGCAATAAGATAAGTTTACATTGAAATACCGGCCCTAAATGTCATTTGACTAACTCTTAACAGGGATTTAAGACCAATTGGATCATGGTTATACAGCCTTCATTTCATCTTTCGAAACATTTATGAAGGTTATGAAGTATGAAATCCTTTGAATAATGTGCCTTAGTTTTAAGCGTATTGTAAAATAAATATTATCTAGGTATAACCGGAGTATTTAATTAAATACTCTAAGGTGGGCGATTACCGTCATTGAGGCCATTAGCAGATGAAATTACAAACTAAAAAATATTTCGGTTTCGGTTTAAAGAATATTTTATTGTCTAAAGAAATTTTACATTTCACTTAAAAGACAATATTAATCTTAAAATTAACTTCCTATTTAATAACAGTGAGCATGCATCTTAAAAATAATAGTTAATACTAATTACGTAGGTACGGACGGCAGCAGATCAGCCTACCCCAATCCGTCATAAAATCTCAATTGAAAGAGAACTCATTGTAAAGTGAATAAATCTGAAAATTGGTTGTAGAAGTTTGACAGACCGTGGCAGTCAGTCCGATGCCGGCGACCGTACACTTAATACATAGTGCATTTAAATATCATTCGTTCAAAACTGTATTTTTTATAGCAGATTGTTAACCAAGGGCTGCATGACATCAATTGAATACGAGGTTTCGATATTTTTTTTTATTTTTTAAGTCGACTGCCTTTTTTTCTCCTCACGATTTTATGGCATGCAAACGCGTCAAATCGTGCTGGCCAGTTTGATTTTTGAATAGATTTTAATTATCATCTGATTATCATACAATGTGACAGCGAAATAAATAGTTCGATATTTAAAATAAAATCTTCATAAATTCTAAAATATTCTTCTTGCAGTATGAGTATGACAGTTCTTTTTTTCAAATTCCAAAACCTATTAAAAAATATTTTGCTTTAGTAACTAAATGCCTACCATCTTATTCTTAGACAGCAGTCTTAAAATACCTTCGAGTTTTCCTCTAAGTCTATTTCTAACGTTACAGGGCGGTTTATTCTGCACAATCATCGGTTTTTTAAGGAAATCGATACTACACACGCTCACTCGAAAATCAAGAAGCGAAATATACTGGTACGTCTCGATTTCAAATTCGATTCGCGACAACGATGAAAATAATCGTGTGTTGGAGTACAAAATATGAAATATCTTGCTAGTTTTGGATACAAGGGAAATGTATTTTTCTGCGGTAGTTTATTTCGATAGAGCCATATCTGTGGGTAAGTGCAATATATCAAATACTAGCCAATGATTATGAAATAAGCCCTTCCGGCGCTGACAGTCACTTTTTGTGTCCACTTACATACAATGTTACATAGAGGTTTTGCTTTGTAATAAATAATTATTTTAATTGCTGAGAGAGTTTGAGTCAAGTATACTGGAATAAAATATTAAAAGCTATTATCATAGATGACAGATGCGGATTAGTAGCAAGTAAAAGTGGAAGCTGACTTCCCAGCTATTAATTTGTTCGTTCAATCAGACACAGCGCGCCTTATCGCCACCAAAACCCGTAACTCAAATCAAATCAATCAAATCAAAATATGCTTTATTCAAATAGGCTTCAAAGAGGCACTTATGAATCGTCAGAAATAAAAATAAAAAATATAGTGACTCTACCACCGGATTCGGAATGCAGTCATCTGTTGAGAAGAACCAGCAAGAAACTCAACAGTTACTCCTTTTAACCCACTTGTTACTACCGACCTTTATAACGCCACGAAATTAGAGTTGGATTCACCAGCCAAATATATGTGTTAAATGTTAAAAAAATAAAGATCACCTAACATTATCGTAATCTGGAAGGTCTTGCCTTAGTGTGCACCAGTGTTGGGCAAAATGTAATTAATTACTAATTACAAATTACAATTACAAAATGTAATTGAAAACTTCAATTACAAATTACTGGTAATTGTTAAAAGTAATTCAATTAACAATTACAAATTTGTAATTGTAATTGGTAATTGCAATTACTCAATTACTTTTTCGGTACTTTTTAAGTTTAGTTAGTATGTATCTATATAAAATAATTAGGTAATGATTCATCAAAAGTATATTTAAGGAAAACAGATCAAAAAAGAGTTATTTAGAATTGTAAAGGCATAAAATAACGTGCAAAATACATTATCCAATAGGTACATAATAGTAGCCGTAGGAGGTGTTCAGGGTACCAACATAAGGGGATGTTTCTTGGGTATTTATCAGGGGATGTTTTCCGGGTAGTATTACCAGGGGGTGTTTTCAGGGTATTAACATAATGGGTGTTCTCTAGGAAGTATCATCAAAGGGGTGTTCACCGGGTTGTTGCATCGGGGGTTGTTTTTAGGATAGTCACATCAGGGGGTGTTCCCCGGGTAGTATTACCAGGGGTGTTTTCAGGGTATTAACATTATGGGTGTTCTCTAGGAAGTATCATCAAAGGGTGTTCACCGACCGGGTTGTTGCATCGGGGGGTTTTTAGGGTAGTCACATCAGGGGTGTTCACCGAGTAGTTGCATCAGGGGTTGTTTTCAGGGTAGTCACATCAGGGGGTGTTCACCGGGTAGTATTACCAGGGGGTGTTTTCAGGGTATTAACATCATAGGTGTTCTCTAGGAAGTATCATCAAAGGGTGTTCACCGGGTTGTTGCATTGGGGGGTTTTCAGGGTAGTCACATCAGGGGTGTTCACCGGGTAGTTGCATCGGGGCTTGTTTTCAGGGTAGTCACATCAGGGGGTGTTCTCCGGGTAGTATTACCAGGGGGTGTTTTCAGGGTATTAACATCATAGGTGTTCTCTAGGAAATATCATCAAAGGGGTGTTCACCGGGTTGTTGCATCGGGGGTTGTTTTCAGGGTAATCACATCAGGGGGTGTTCTCCGGGTAGTATTACCAGGGGGTGTTTTCAGGGTAATAACATCATGGGTGTTCTCCAGGAAGTATCATCAAAGGGTCTTCGCAATCTTACCTGCCGGGCAGAAACACTTTGCCCATCTCTTAATATCAGTAATAGTATCATAGTAAAAAATCTGACAAACATGAAAATACACAGTTTGGTACTCCGTTGCATGGCGAATTCGATAATCTAATGCATTCTGAGTTCATATTAAAAAAACACTGTTTCTAACCATAAAAACCGTAAAACACCGTTTTAAACGGTTTTAAACCAAAATTTTGGTTTATACGGCATGGTTTGATTCGTTTTAAACCGACCTTACAACCATAGTTGGGAAGTAACATTTATTTTGGTCGGGATAAAGAGGTTACCCGGTCAAAAAACAAAAAGATTTGTTAAAGTAATTGAGTAAATACAATTACAAATTAATGTAATTATAATTACCAATTACTTATGTAATTCAATTACAGTAATTTCAATTACATGTAATTGCAATTAAAGTAATTGAATTACTTTTGGTTCAATTATTAATTAAATTACAAAAGTAATTAATTACGCCCAACACTGGTGTGCACCTACTATTTGTAACCGTATGTGCGGTTTCCTGAAATTCATACGTGTTTTAAATATAACAGTGAGATTTGTTTGCGACTTGTCTTGAAAAAGCATTTTTTTTAAAGTACATAAACCTATTAATGGACACTAAAACGTCGGATTCCGTAAAGTATTGATACTGTTATATAAATGTAAGATAAAATAAGTTGTAATTTCTTGGTTTTTCATGAAGATTATCACATCTGAAAACGGGTGGCGTTATAACACCCGGTAGTAAAATGGACGTCTACATATTATTTCTATAATGTTTACACTATTGACAAAATTTGCTTTGATTTTAATTTAAATAGTTGATGAATTACACAATATAGATTTATATGAAGCTCTGCTTACTAAAATAAGCATTTTCCACCGGAAAATCCAAATAAAGTAATAGAAGAATATTTTAATGATGAAGAATTTATCACTTATCTCCTAGGTAGGTCTTTTCTTAGCATTATTTTTACGTAATTTATTCTTTACATCAATCTACCTATTGACGCACGATTGTCATGGTCCTCAATATAAAACAATAAGTAACTTGATGTGCTTGTCGCCCTAAGGCCAGATGGAGTGACGATTTGCGCAGGATGGCTGGCAAGGGCTGAATGCGAGTAGTCAAAAATCGTACTATGTCCAGCTGTGGACTGAGACAGGCCGATGATGATGACGATGATGATTATGTGCTGGTGACTACCAACTTATTACAATGAATTACAATGTTTTATTGCTTTTAGGTACCCAGCTAAGAGCTCCAGCAGAGGTTGTTTATAATGATACATTTTTATATAATGAGGATTCTGAAGATGATTTATCATTGTCAGTATTAGCTAAAACAATATGTACCTACTGCTGATAATTTCCAGATGATGTGGATCTTCAGAAAACTACTTTCACTCCATCAACTTATACCTTCACCCCATCAACTTTTATCTCAAATCATTTTTGTAAGCAGTCCTTTGCTGAATCCTACTGTTACTTCAAGTAAAACGAGGACCTGGTTGTTTATCCAGGAACTATGGTCAAACTTCGCTAGGTATATGATCGCATTGACTACCTACCTGATCCAATATAAAGACTCCCAAAGTCGTTGTACTATTTGCAAAAAAAAAACAAGCTCATGTGCCGAAAATGTTCTATATTTTCACCCAAAACTGTTAAATGTCCTATATTTATAGGACAAACTGTTTATATAAAGGACAAGCTATATTATATTTATATAAATATATTAGAGTTTTTAGATAATTAAATCAATTAGGCTCGAAATATCGACGTTTTACTTAATTTTAAAATATCTATAAACAAAACTTTTTGGTAGCCGATTTTACTACCGGGTGTTATAACGCCACTCATTTTCCGGCTTTTCCAGACCATCAATATTTCTTTTAATATTTTTCCTATGATACTTCTTTATAATTATACAACATATGTAAAAATTATGAAAATCTGGCATGAAAAAAAGTTTCAGTAATATCTGGGTTAATCGCCAATTACCGCTAACGGAAATAAAACAAGATTTTCTCGCGATCTCATCCCTCCCATCCCCTTAGCCATACTATGGCTGGTGTTATTGAGATGTAAATGTTAGTCACGACTGCAGTGCGTGAGCGCCACGCTTATCGCCAGCCTATCCGATGATTGATCGCGCGTAATGGAGCGGGCGGAATTCATTCATTAATCAGACGCGAGCGAACGCAGCGACGCGCTGCCATCCACCGAATGTTAATACTGCATACATCTTACATTTTTGAAGATATGTGAATACTGAGAGCTTAGATATTAGTATCACCGCGATTTTGACCGCCTTCGTGGAACAGTGACTAAGCCGTTCAGGTATAAAAACACGGAGGTCGTGGGTTCGATTCTCGCCTTGGGTCTGGTTGGTGGTAGGGCATTTTCAGATTCCGACTGACTAGCTACTACCCCCGCTACAGGTGAAAACTGTCGCCATAACAGTCCTGGCTGTGTTCCGGCAATATTAATGTAGGAGCCAGTACACTTGAAATCAGAGGCTCGAAAATCAGATGAGCCTACGGTCTGGCAGCACATTGAGCGACGCTTCCAGGCGAAGTGTTCCTCAGTGGAATAGACCGCAGTAGCCGATTACCATCAGGTGGGCTGCGTGTCTGTCTGTAAACTGATGTAGTAAAAAAAAATCAGCATAATATAATTGTCTTAACAGTCGATCAGGTCTAGCTTAACGACTGTCAAATCTTAAGGTATAATACTATCGTTACAAAAAGACAGCTACCTTTTAAATGAAATCAAATGTTTAAAATTAAATCTTCCAAAGACGTTCTGTAATCATTATAATCAATCAAACAAACAATCAAATCTTTTCTCTTTATAATATTAGCGTAGATATTAACTTAAAAGACTTTTAATGGTTTTGTTTTTATTTGTACCTGTTTATTCAGTCAGCGATGTTATATTAAATTAAGAATTCATGCGGTCAAGTAAATGAGAAACGGAAAGATAAAAATTCTCTGTAATGGTAATTTTTTTAATGGATTCCCGAGGATAAGGTCATATTAATATTAACGAGATTCTGTGCTCACAAGTCATTTGCGAAAAAGTTATGTTCTACTAATTTGAACCTTAACACGTTGCATTAAAGTATGCAATCTTTGAGGTTTGTCATGGAACATGAAGACATTTGCATGTTCCAGGTACATTTTTAAATTAAGAAGGAACAGGATGCATGCATTTAAATGAAGTGTATTAATAAGATATTTTGCATTTTATTTTAATAAGCAAGCAGTGCATGATAATTTTTGTCAACTTTTGTTATTATTATGAGAGACGTGTTGAAGATTAACACCTCCTCACAACGATCTCTTTTTAAAATATAAGTAATCGGGAAAATCTGGACGTTCTTTTTTTAAATTTAGTTCGTCCTTAAAATTCTCTTTTTCTCCTATTCCCTAATCCTATTATTTTTTTTAATGTCAATATGTTTTGGAAATGAAAGTTACTACATATGTAAATAATATTCTTATTTTTTGTTTTAAAAATTTGTCATACTTAGGACACAAATTTTTTTGACCACATATGCGAATCATATCTGAAGTGGCTTACCAATTAGCAACTTAAATATACTGAGACAAAATTAAGAGGCTCCTTTTGCTACAGAAGTGGGTTTGGGAAGAAAACAAAACGCAATCTCCTAGCTTTGTTGTGTTGACTTCAAACGTATAAAGTATAATTATTATTATAAAAGTGTCATTCAAAAGGCGTAAAAGCGTACGACTGGATTTAACCCGCTGAGTCTTACGAGTATTTCCGTCAAAGTAAACGCAACGCACGGTACAATAATTATTTCAGCTCGCGCCCTCTTTGGAGCTTTTAGTACTGGAAGTAACTTTGGAATTCGATAGTCTTATATAAAGGGCTATGAATGTGTATGGAAGTTGGCTTATCTACATGTCCTGCCATTTTATTTTATTTTTGCTTTAAAATAGCGTTCCGTGAAATTCTTTATTCTTCATTTTTGAAAGAAATTAAACTGAGCGCCATTTAAAACAAATAAAATCAAAATAATGGACCAGTAAGGTAGGCCAAAATCTTCATTGCCCTGTATTTTTATAATTTAGTACACAATTTATGACATATAAGTGGAAAAATTATGATTTGATTTTTAGTGTCACTTTTTAGCTAAAGTTTATGTTTAAATGTTGACTACATAAAACGTATACATATTATATATTTTTAAACGTGTATATATATATTTTTTTATGTGTACCTACATATATATTATTTATGTTATACAGACAGGAAAGGTATTATAAGAATTATGTAAGAACTGAACATTATCCTGGGAGAAAAGAACTCTATGTCCGTATCCGAAGTTTAATTTTATGCAACAAATTTTATGAAAATTGGTTTAGTGGTTCATGCAATCAGAGGTGTGGTCAACCGGTGTATTCCTCAAGTATTATACACGTCAAGTATTTCGTATTGATTAATAAATAACATAATTTCTATTGTATTTTTTTAAGTGGTAAATAAATGGTAGAAAATTATATTCCACGTTCAAAGTGTCATGATGACTCCTTAAATCGTATGCCTGTATTCCAACATAATATCCAGACATAAATATTTTTTTTATTTTTTTTATCAAAGAAGCCTGCAAAATAAAAAATAATCCCCAGTAAAAACAGCTCCGAGCCTCCCGCTTATAATTAAAACAATTAACATTCACATTAACTTCATGGAAATAGCAGACTGACGTCACAATGTACAATTTGTAATTCTAATCCCGCCTCGCTTATTAATTATGAAAATTTCAGATACTGATTATAACGGACGTCGAAATTGCAGGGGAAAAGTTTGTGATTTTTATTGTATCAATTTTGTTTTGACGAAGTTTATAATTAATAAATAAATAAATGAATAAATATTGGACAACATCACATACATTGATCTGACCCCAAAGTAAGTAGCGTAAGCACTTGTGCTATGGGTGTCAGAAACAACGAAGGTACCACAAATATAAATACTTAAATACAAATAAACATCCCACAAATATAAACTACTGAACCGATTTGAATAATTCTTTCACTATTGGAAAGCTAAACTATCCCCGGGTGACATAGGGTACTTTTGATCCCGGAAATGTGGGGGGAAAGAGGGGGATATTTAAAAAGCGGTTGAAACCGCGGGCAGAAGGCTAGTTCATAATACATGTACATATCATAAATGTAGAAATACCCAGACCAATAAAACAGACACGTTCAACACAAATGTTTGTACCGTGCAGAGATCGAACCCGCTACCTCTAAGTGTACCTAATAGTCCATTTCTCAACCATTACACTCAATAGGTCGACAATTATTGACTTTCGAGACTTCGGAAAATATAATATGAGAGGTAAAAAATAACAAAAGTCGCTACAAAGTATCAGCGTATTAATGTCCCACTGCAGGGCAAAGGCCTCCATCCTTGAAATCAAGTTATCGCTACAATGATGAGTATGGGCTTAATCACCACGCTTGCCAAATGCGGATTGGTGATCACAAACCCGAGCTGTGTCCGAAAAAACCGACACAAAGTTATCTCGACCCGGGAATTGAACCCAGGTTCCCGAGATCTTGACCCGGTACTTAAACCACTAGACCATCGAGGCGTTCAAAAATAACAAATGGTGTTTTAATAATTTATTACGAAAATTTTGAATTTCAAAGGAAAATTATTCGTGTATTTTGTACGAGATTTGTTTTGGTGATTTTATTAATTACTGTAATTTGTTATGGAAACGAATTCATCTGGTATTTAGAATGTTTACAAAAATTTCGATTTTTCGTGAAAAATTAACACACAATCAATCCATCGTCACAAACTTTCGCATTTATATATTACTAGCCTTCCGCCCGCAGTTTCACCAGCGCGTATTTTCTTTTTCCAAATATCCCCCCTTCCCCCCACATTTTCGGGATCAAAAGTACCCTATGTCACCCGGGGATAGTGTAGCTTTCCAACCGTGCAAGAATTGTTCAAATCGGTTCAGTAGTTTCGGAGCCTATTCAATACAAACAAACAATCAAACAAACAATCAAATCTTTCCTCTTAATAATATTAGATAGATTAGGATTAGAAGGGACGGAATTACTGTAGGTAACTTAATTTCCGATAAGCATAATTAATCAAATATCGTTAATGATCTATCAAATTACCGAGGAAGGTGAATATTGGTTTAATATCGCGAATCAGTAATTAAGGAGCTATTGAAACTCAACCGGTATAAACCTTATTAGAATTATCTTCGTTTAATATCAGCTTGGCTGCGTTGGGGTAACCGGGTTCTAGAGTGGAGACCGCGTCTCGGTAAACGTAGCGTAGGACGCCCTCAGGCCAGGTGGAGCGATGGTCTGCGCAAGATGGCTGGCAGGAGCTGGATGGGAGTGGCCGAGGATCGATCAGCGTGGCGAGCATTTGGAGAGGCCTATGTCCAGCAGTGGACTATTACAGGCTGATGATGATGATGATGAATATCAGCTTATTTTGTGTCCTACTGCTGGGCAAAGGTCCTTTGAAATCATCTTCACAATGTTAGGTGATGAACTAATCACTACCTTTGCCAAATGCGAATTGATAACTACAAACCCGAGGTTAGTACTATTTTATATTATGTGCCCGAGGCGTGCTGAAAAATCCGAAACATTTTTTTTCCGACGCCAGAATTGAAATCAAGATCACAGCTTAAAAAGCTAAACCGTCGAGACGAATATTATTCTATAAGGGGACTGAAACCACTGAATTGTAGTTTGAGTCTATACTAATAATATAAATAGGAAAGATTTGATTGTTTGTTTTTATTGAATCATTATGTTTGATTTGATTTAGTTTGATTAGGTTTGTTTTGATTTGATTTCTATTGATTAGTAAGTATTAATTGATTACTAGTTACTAGACTAAAATATTGTTACTAACACTTTTATGGGCTTTGCCAGAAATAAAATTATTTGAATTTGAATAGGCTCCGAAACTACTAAACCGATTTGAAAAATTATTTCATTGTTGGAAAGCTACGCTATCCCCGGGTGATAGGGTTATTTAGATTCCCGAAATATGAAACCGCGGCTAGTTTTAAATAAAGGGTTTGTTGAGCCTATTTTAAGCACTATTATTTTGAGTGCAAATTATCTAATTAGCGTTATCCATGGGCTGGCCCTGGCTCGTCCCAATCGAGTGTGAAGGAGAAACCGGGGGAGTTTAGTGGGTAGTGAACGCTTTAGTCTCGAGTCCTATACACGGCCGCCGATCTAGCTAGCCTGCGCGGTTATGGTGCATAAACGCATTCTCCTCCGAACAAAAAAAAAAGGAAGTGTTATCCAATATTTCGTAGGCTCCGATGATCTTTGAGCCAGTGAGAGAGCTTGATTTCAGTTTTATTATTTGCAGCAATACGATATGACAGGCAAAAGGCAAACTCACATTTTCCTAGCTCCAAAGCTATTTTATTTTTTTCATTTTCACTAAAGCAAATCCGAATTCAAAATGCGAGATGTGCTCTGACCATTTGAATGAAAAAATACTAGGTATTCCACCCAATATCGGCTATGAGAAATTTAATCAAATTATATTTATAAATCGCCTGAGGCCGATAGTTTTGTCTATATAAAATGAAAAAAGTCCGTCGCTGATTAATAAATTTATTAAAAGCGACGAACTTACTGAAATATCATTGTAAGTTATTTGTATGCACACACCAACCGTATTTGACATGTTTTTACCAGCAAAACATGTAACATAAAACATGAAACGTTTGATACCCTCATCACAGTTTAAGTAAAACAAAAAAAAAAAATGTTTTATGTTTTTTTGTTACATAATAATTATATTAGTTATAGCGCCATTAGTTGCCGCGCCTTTGGTGAAGACATGGTTTTAGCACAGTCGATTTTAAATTAACGTATGTTATGTACATATTTACTGTAAATCTTCCAAACAATAAAAACATAACATGTGTGTTTATTGTTGAAAATAACAGTATCTAAATATCCCCAAAGTTAGAGTAACAGTTTACAATAACAAATCATAAATAGAAGGCGCCCAGCTCACACAGTGCTTTCCATTACCGGCCACGTTACTATCTTGAACAATAGCACCGACCTTCCCTGTCCCGAAATAGCATCTCTGTGTCGTTAGCATAACGAACTCATTATGATAATATTGCGTGACCAGGCACTAGGGATGGTCGGGTTTAAAGTTTGAATCGATTTTTTGATCATCGATGTTGCAGGAAGGATTATTAAAATTGAAGGCATTTCTTAAAACTTGAATCTGAAAATATACAGTGCGTCGTCGTTATGGTTAGAGTGAAAGAATAGGGAGTGTACCTCGCACTCTTTACCCTTTAATTAAAATTAATTATGACACATATAACATTACATAATATGCCATGCTTCTAGTGTTGCAAATATAATATGAGTGACTTACCAATAGGTGATCTGGTTGCTCGTTTGCTATAAAAAAAACAACACAAATAATATCAGCCGTTATAAAAAATTATAAATCGGCGTAAAAGAAAGAAGAAAAGAAAGTATCAACCTTTTAATGTCCCATTGCTATGCAAAAGCTTCTTTCAAATCTAATTATAGTTACAATAAAATAATGGGTACTGGTTAAAATCACCAAACTTGCTAAATGCGGGTTGGTGATCACAAGCCTGATCTGTGTTCCAAAAAGCCGTCACTAAGTTAGCTCGACCCAGGATTTGAACCCGGGACCCCGAGATCATAGCTAGGTGCTAAAACTATTAGACCAACGAGGAGTCCATATACCTATAATTTTTAAAATTTCCATCCGAATATACATAGATTAGAAAATTAAAACACGGAATGTTTGCAGCTGCGTCGTAGAAAATTCGATTAAAAAAAGTAATATTGTTTGGTCATCCCTAAACAAGATTGACACGACCTGTGACGCGAAGGCCGTGCCGTCAGCCGTCGCTAATCGCATCGCAACGATGGAAGAGGGAAATCATCCACTTTAAACTAACAATAATCTACTTCGCGGAATGTAGTTCATAATAACATTACTAGCCTTCCGCCCGCGGATTCACCCGCACGTAATTTCTTGTTTCAAATATCCCTCCGTTCCCCCCACTTTTCCGGGATCAAAAGTACCCTATGTTCACCGGGGATAGTGTAGCTTTCCAACAGTGAAAGGATTATTCAAATTGGTTCAGAAGTTTCGGAGCCTATTCAATACAAACAAAGAAACAATCAAATCTTTACCATAGAAATATTATTATTATGTACTGACATACTAATAGTAGCTCAATGATCTTTCCTCTTTATAATAGTACTGCGAGATAAAATTGAGCATCGAAAACAATCATAGACAAAAAAATTCATAAAATACAAATACAAAAGGATTTTTTTTTTTTACATTTCTGATGGCAACTTTATCGCAAACAAATAATGTTACCTACTGTTTAAAAAAAGTAACATAAGGCCACTTTTGTAGAGACTTGTGTTTTTGTCGGATACTACGAGGGTCACACCGAAATGATCGGGAACACTTTTACCAAAATATACGATTATGCACAATCTTATTTATTTACCTCCACTGAAAAATGAGGGAGAAACAATCCTCCTTTGATTAAAGGATGAAACATAGTTGTCAGGAAAAAAAATTATTCTAGGTCATTGTCGCGACAAAAAGGTCAAAAATGTTGTTTTACGCCATTTCGCCATGAACATATTTTATTATTAGTTTGCACGCAATTTGGCAACGGGAAGACTACATAATCATAGTGGTGATGGGTCGGGTTTCGCTTACATGATAACTACACATAGAACCTATGTACGATATTCTTAAACATGAGTCACTGCTTTTAAAATATAGCTGATTTTCAAAGTTTAATGCCTTGAAAGAAATGTCCGCTTTTTGAGAATAAACGAGTTAGCTACACTGTTCTAGGTATCTATACATAATATAAAACTCAAAGGTGACTGACTGACATAGATAGCTATCAACGCACAGCCCAAACTACTGGACAGATAGATTTTATGACGTAGGCATCCACTAAGAAAGGATTTTGATCAATTCCCACGGGAACTGGAACCACGCGGGTGAAACCGCGGGCGGCCGCTAGTTTTAATTATAAAAATCCACATACAAAAAATTCATAAAACTGAATGGCTGACATGTATGTATATAGAAAGCCAGTACACTTGAAATCAAAGGCTCGAAGATCAGATGAGCCTACAGTCTGGCAGCACATTGAGCGACGCTTCCTGGTGAAGTGTCCCTCAATGGAATTGGCCGCAGTAGCCACTTTCCATCAGGTGGGCTGCGTGTCTGTCTGCCAACTGACAGTATAAAAAAGTATTTATATAATAATAATAATTTTAATTTAATTGTTGTTATCAGGACAAGGTTAACAAACTAGCCTTTTCACTCATGCAAAACCCAGCTGCCCAGCTGAATAAGTAGAGCACATTTTTAATTAAAAGTCAGGATTCGTTTTTTATTGGCGTCGACAATGTTATAGCGGAACGGCAGTAAATGAAAATGGCGCACATTGACTTTGTTTCGTAAAAAAATAATACTGCTTTTCTAACGAAAAAAATATTACATCTGTTTTTTATGTAAAATACTATTCTTCAATTTATAGTTATTGACAATTTAGTATTTTTAATCCAAATGGACTCATGGATCACCCACATGCACCAAAACTTCCGTTCCCCTAACAAAAAAAACGTATTAGTGCAACTTAGGCTATCACTTACCTGTGAAAGTAGACTTCTCCACACCGTGTGACTCCTGCCTGATATGAACTGGTTACTTGGTGTTCTTAGAAGGCGCCACTCGGTCACACGCGACGTTTGACTGTATTTAAAACTGGCTAGATTCACAAAACTTTCCAAATTCACAATATCTACGGAACCGTACACAATAGTTAAACAATTCACCAATTTGAATATGGAATAACAATACACAAAATATTATAGTTTTTCTGCAGTTTGATTATAACGCTCTTTTCGCGGTCCGGACTGACATGACACTCTGCGGGTAGCCAATAGTAATCAGCAGTCACTGGAAGGTGAAAGGAGCATCGCTATTGGTCGAACCAATCGCAACCCAAGCTTTGGCGGTAACTTTGAATTAGTGCAAGAAACAACGTACTAGTTATTAAAAAATGCTATAAAAATTAGCTTTATGTAATTAGTATTTTTTGGGAATAATAAAAAATAGGCTAAGTTATATTTTTAATTATCTGTTATTAATGTGCAGTTTGTGCATTCTTTAGTTTTTTTGAAAAAAATAGTATTTTCACGATAATGTTACACAGTGACTCTTCCGCCGGATTTGTTATAATGCTATCTATCGAGACAAACCGGCAAGAAACTCGAAAGTTACTCCTTGTTCAACAGTAAATAGTACGGAAACCCGAAATACATAATTATATAACAATACTGAATATTATAGTACCAAAAATTCAAGTAAAACACGGACACCGCCACATTTTATTCAGCCAGTTGAACACTGTAAAAGTCCTACCACCTATCCAAGTGGGAATCGAACCCATGACCTCAGGAGTAAGCTTTACTCTATCAAGAAGGTTGTGCGATAATCTGGATTATTCGGACACCAATAACCACCTATTTATTCATGAAATAAAAGTACAAGTAAGGATCTTCGAAAAAGTTGTTCCATTCTCGCAGATACAAAAGTGCCAAACTTTGCTACTTGGTATAATAAAACGAATTATATTTTCGAAATCTAATTTTTATTTCGTCGCTTTTAGGACCCTACATAAGAAAAATACAATGCCAAAAAGAAATCTGATTTGTTCGCTACTTACTTCTTAGAAGTTTATTCGTACAACAGTACAGTTTTATTGAGATTGTTATCTACTGACTAAGAGCGATATTCATGCTATAGCATGCTATAGCTTATTATAATAAGCTATAAGGTTGCTTTTACCGTCACGTGAATACACAATGACCTAATCTTGTTGTCAAACGATGTTATTATTATAAGTGTTGTGGTTTCCTTGGAAAATATTCTAGCTAGAGGGTAAGAGATTTTTATTACGAAAAGTTCAATACATAATGCTAAACTGATGTATTGAATAATTTTATTAACCACTCAACGCCGAACCGGCACTCGGGTGCCGCATAACAATAGATTTTCTATTGTGTCTAGTAATCCGGGGCTAGAAGGATTAAAATTAGTTTTATGTAGTCAATATTATACGGTTGACTTCTTTATTCGTTCCGAAAAATGGCGACATACCTAATTATAAAATGAGAAAAAATAGTGTCTTATTAGAACTCGGACGCTGGTTTGGTTTGCATGACGTTAAAAGCAATCTAAATTAGCAAAGTTTCTGACTTGACAAACTGTGTAAAGATAGTTCAAATTTTACATCTTTTAGGTATTTGAATAAATTAAGATGTTGATTTTCCAGACTCAGGATTTCTTGTATAAGCTATAATTAACAACACTCGCTCTTAGCATAAAAATCACTATTAGTCAATAAATAAGGCGATATTTTTCGGTTTTATTTGTTAATTAGCCTACGTTTACATTGTGGTTTTTAGAATAGAAAACACATTCTTGACATTTATACTTCGGATTGTATAGACTTGTTAAGTTAAATCTAGTCAGGCATAGAACTTTTCAATATTCCTTATTTACTTTAGTATACACATACACTTAACACTTTCAATTTGTAATATTAAACTGAATATAAAAACATTATTATAACTTCTAAATTATTTAATTGTATAAATAATAAAAGACATGTATATGAAACAAGTGAATAAATTAACATTACGAAACAGTTAGGTATGTATTTACTAATTTTGGAAAAATGACTACAACTACGTTCTAAATCGGTTCTATAAAAAAAATTGATTTCATTTTGAAGAGGACATTTTATTCATTCATTTGATTTCACTTTCGTTGAGTTACATTTGTAAGATGAATAGTACTTTATTTTAACAATATTTTAGGCCTTCTAGTGATAGCTCAATTTAATGAGCTTCTATGTAGAAAGTTTTAAAGAAATTACAAGAAAATAAACATATTTTTTTATTAATACATAAACATAAAAAAGTGTTTAAGCAATAAAGTATATAATTATGAATAGAGCACAATAAATTAAATGATTAAAAATTTAATAAAAGTATTTCAATGCTTTCTTATCTAATCCGAAGTTTTGAGTTCAAGATGTGAGCTCTTAAATCCTTAGGCATTGGACTAACTAACAGATATTTCCAAGAAAACACAGAACGCAAGTAATTACTAGTAATAAAATGGAACATTTTCGCTTAGTACATTATCTAATGAAATGCCACCTTCTGGATCATAAATAAATAAATCATATTTTCAAGAATGCGTAATTTTAAATTGTACAGTGACTGAAGCCTTCGTATTGAATTGTAATCTATAACATTATTTTTAAATGCTTATATTGTGAAGCATCTCTATCAGCTCAGTACTAAAATTATTGAAATTTATTTTATGATATTTATTTTTTGATTACTTATTTGTTTAATCCAGAATAAAATATAAGCATAATAAAGCAATCGCCTCGCTTTCTGTGTTTTCCAGATTTTGCAAGGTATTGTAGCGAAATGTTGTGGTTACAAATAATTAATATCCACACACAACCACAATATTAACTATGGAAAGAAACTACATCAAAGAAATTTTTTTAGTAATAAAAACATCAATTTGTCAAATTATTTTTTTTCCAAGCGTAGTTTCCCCACACGGTGTCTGCAATATTCACCTACGATTTAATTTGGATCAATCAAATATTATTTATTCCTGAATACAGGGCAGAGTGTTTTCAAACATTGATTTACAATGGTGTACGAATTCATTTTCGAATAGTAAGGTTATAGTTTTATACTCTGTACGTAAGGCCGCTTAGAGATTTGCCAGTTTGACAGTTGTCAAACCCATAGAAAATGGACCATTTCATCCAAAATTGAACTTTACTCCAACGAAATAGCTAACCGTAGAAACAGCATTCTTTGAGCGGGGTAAGGATACTTAGCAGGCATAATATAGTAAGAAAGTCTAAAGGCAGGCTTTTCAATATAATAACCAGAATTTGGAAATCTGGAATTAGGTTTAAATCCAAGCGTGCCAATCTAACGAAATCGAAACAGTACTAGGGCAAAAGACATTTGTGTACTAATATTAAGTTCCCTTTTTAAGGCAAAAAAATCTCGATTTGGAGAATATCAACTCTATGGCCTGAATTTGGTACAAAAAACATTTGATTGGTCCGTTATATCTTAAAATTAATATTTATATTCCTAGTGCATTAATAACAATATTTACAAAACACTGACATTTAATAATAATCTAATTTATTTCTGTAATTTAACCCTTACAGTAAGAATTTCATTAGGCCGGTCAATAAAGATTCCTTTTATTTCACGTTTAAAATAATTAAATAAAAACGACATCCGATTGTATTTTTGGTACAAAGGTAAGATTTCCTAGGAAATAATAAAAGTTAGCCTACAGATAACATTTCATACAGATGACGTGAAATAAAAAATGTATAGAAAGAATATTTTTTCTTTTTACTAATTTTTGTGTAGTAAGTACATGATAGAGCTACAGAATTATTTAAAAAAATGCATAGGCGAACAAAATCTAACAGAATACAGCACTTTTGTTTTTTGCCAGTCTTTTTATATTTGGACCAAAAAAAACGATATTGTTTGAATAATTTTTTAATCAATTCAAAATACATTAATAAGTCTTGTCTGAAAAAAATAATTTACCTACAAACAAGAAAAAATGCCTTAGTGGTTTTAAATGTTGACAGTCGAATTCGCATCTTCAAGTGAAACACTGAATTACTACGGTAAGAAGAATCTGCACACTCAAATTATTACAATTAAATTAGAGGCCCAGTTTGTGGCAGTCAGATCATAGTAGAAAAAGTATACACTATGTACATATTTATTTATTTAATAATTACTACATATTTTTAAACAGTGTGTTTAAAAATATGTTGTAATGATTTAATTTTTAATCTGAGTCTGAATGTTCAATTCTACGTATTTTTGTATTTCTGGTAGTAAATTCGTTGTTTCTGCTCATAACACAAGTGCCTTTGCTGCTTTCTTGAAGTCGTACATATTTGTAATGTGATGTTGTCCAATATTTATATTTTGTTTCAATATCTCAGTTTTGACGCTTGTAATGAGTTCAGTAACGGGCAATATAAATAAATAAACTAATGAAATTAAGTGTTTTATTTATTTCTTCTCCTTAAATCTTACTATTTTTCGCCAATGCAATTATTTTACAAAATACTGTCAATACTCAAAAGTCACTGTATTTTGTAATAATTAATCCCAATATTATTGCAATCATTGATGTAAGAACAAGAAATAACATCTCTCTGATAACATCTTAAATGAAAATCAAAAGCCATTAAAACTTTTGATTAAATATTAACAAGTTTAATTGTTAACTCTGGAAAGATTGGAGATTTTATTAACCGACCCAAAGAATTGTACGATTCGACACAATTTAGAAGTAACAGAAATGTACAATTAGTTAATTTGAACAGGAAATTTGAAATCATTAAAGTTTTAATTTAGTTCTAATAAGGAGTTATGGAAGCTTATAATGTGCTGTTACATTCGTGTTCGATTGTAAGTAATAATAAAATCCCTTATTATCATCACTTTACAGGTTTTGAAAATTTCCGGCAAAGTTCATCTAATGACAGAACTACGAATTTACGCAATTAAAAATTACCAATCGGTCAATTGGCAGACAGGCACGCATTCTACCTGATAGTAAGCCACTGTGGCCTATTCCATTGAAGGAATCTTTACTAGGAGGCATCGCTTAATGGGTGACTCCCACATAATATTTGCGAAAAACAAAGTCAAAGTTGTTATGGCGACAGAAATTACCTATGTGCCATAACAGTTATGTAGCCAATTGGACTCCAGGCTTTATACCCAGATCACTGTTAACGTTTTTCGAACACAGTAAAATAATGAAACAGTCAAATTATAGAGCTTTCAATTCAATTATTTCAGTATGAAGTTGAACTTCGTTTTCGATTGCTACTTGCTTTTACTAAATGGCCACCGTCACTTCTATGTTATGTCGAATTATATTGGTTTCTATGAAACATGAAATTAATAAAAAGCGATATGCAGAAATGATGTGTATGTATATAGCTATGATAGTATATATGTATGTTTCACTTTCATATTCTTTGAATATGGTTTTACTGTATAGGATTCTCTCACTATGACTTACGCAAAATATTGTAACATGTAGACAGCTGTACTTTGTAATATTTTATAATTATATTCAATATTAATACAACTTAGTCGTAAGTTATATGGCAGTGCCAATTATTGTGAAATTATGCTATTTATTTTGAAGTTACACCTCTCCTATGGGATAAGTAGGTAAATACCACAAATATTATACCTCATCATAATTATATTTTAGCAAATGACTATTAAATACATAAATGTACATCTCACGAATTCATAAACACTAATAATGCGAAAAATGCCGAAACCAATGAAAGAAAATGATTGAAGAATAATGAATTCGTTTGAGACACTGAACATAAAATATAACTATATCCTACTATCACATGGATTAAAATACTTTTGACTCTATATTTGTAATGTCAAAGTTACACGTTCACGTAACAACATAATACAATTTAATACTATAAATACTAAAATTCACAACAACCTATGTTATAAAACCATTTTCATATAATTAAACATCTCTTTGGTCATTCCAAAACACTTCTCCAATTACGTTTAAATACACATTCCTCTTAATTAATTTGTTCTGTACAAAGTGTCGCGAAACACAGTCCACTTAAAACTACTTCGTAAAAACAATCTTGACTAAACATTTGAGGAATTATCTTCTTTTTAAATTAGCAACGACTAGGATTGAAACAGCTTACAAACAGTTGAAAATCAACACAGTTAGACCGTGGTTAATTATATTAAAAAGTCTTATTTAGATCACAGTATCCCGGCCACTAATATCGACCTCATGCATTGACAATCATAGAAAACTCTCGGAGGCTCTTGTTTCCTCACGGTCGACAGCAGACACAATTTCCACTCCCTCATCATAATTGTGCACTTTAGTCGAATTATTTACACAGTAATGCGGGTCTGGGTCTCCGTATTGACTGTGATAGAATTCTTCACGCATCATATGGTTCAAATTTGAGCACCGAAAGAAAAGGATCTCCTGGAATGGTTTTCTGAAGTCTCTGTTCAGAGTGGCATAGATAATTGGGTTGAGTAAACTGTTTATGTAACCTAACCAGAGGAACAGTGCACTAACTGCATCAGGGATTGCTCCTTCTTCTAGGAAAGGCCTGATGAGAGCGAGGACGAAGAATGGAAGCCAGCAGACGACGAAGGCTGACATGATAATGCCAAGCGTGGTGGACGCTTTCCGTTCCTTCGCCAGTTGAAAGCGTAGCTTCTTCTGATGTGGCGAGTGTGATGGGTGAAGCAAGTCTTTGGCAATGTGACTTTTTTGAGCAAAATTTGAAATTGAAGACCGGATCCGGTTGGCCGTCAACTTGTTGTTACTCTCAGAGGATTGTCTCCGTCTGTCTTTGACTTGGAGTTTGTTATTGTCTGGCGTTTGCCCCACTTGGGAAGTGGAGCGGTTGATGGTGTGAATGGGTTTCGTCGGCGTCTTCTGAGCGAGCATAGGGCACTGTGACTCGTTCGACTTGCGTTGCCCGCTGAAGCATCTTCCTATCGTGCTTTCCGTTTTTTCTACACTGATCTGTAGCAGAACAAAATGTTTTAAATAAGAACAGTTAAAAATAAAATTATCTTTACACTATGCTTATTTATTAAAAATTAATTCAATGCGTTTTGCATTTACGTACAGTGTGCAACTTATCAATCTACACTGATCTTTAAAATTCCTACACCTAATTTTCAGCTTAATGTTCATCACATAATCTATTTCTAACTGATTAAGAATTTTAGAGTATATCAGGAAAAAAATATCTGATGTATCGTGGTGGATATAAGTGTATTTTCATTACTCAACGACTTCTTACTTATGATTCACAAATAGGTACATCTGAACCTCGTTAGAAGATTGTGGACAGGAAAGAGCACTTGGTGTCATTATTGAACAATGGACGGACTAACAACTTACAAATAGACTTAAAATTTTATTTTGTTATCTTAACTACATAGTTAAAGATCTTAGAATATTTTTTTATTTAGAGAGAGAGAGACGATAAATAACGTTGAGAAATGCCAGCACATTAATGATTGAGTGCACTTAAATCTTTTTAGACAAATGTTAAATATTATGGTTAATCTTTAAAATTACCTAAAAGATTTTCAAACTGTACTTAGTTTCGGATTTGTCAAGTTTACATATGCGTTACTTCTTGGTAGTATATTATTATCTAGGTGCAAATAGAGATATTGTTTTAATACTTACAGTCGTATTAGTACTAGCAGTAGACCCTCTGGCAGTAGGTTGAGCAGGCTGCGTGCCCAGTAACCTCGCCTCAGCAGCACCCCCATTCTTCACATTGATCTCGAGATAGCAATGCGTCTCCAAATGCGACTGAGCCCTCCGCTCATCCTTCACTATCTTCCTAGCCGCGCTAAATATCTTGTAATAAACCACCACCATTACCGTCAGTGGTATGTAAAAGGAACCCAGAGTAGCGTATATTTGGTACACCTTGTTTTGCGACACAGAACATGATGTCTCAGTCTTCTCATTACCCAGTATCAGGACTGGTGGCAACGATATGAAAGCGGCACTCATCCAGACTATGAATACGCAGAAGAACATCCGCCTCGGTGTTCTTTTCACACCGTACTCCAAAGGCTTCGTGATCGCATAGTACCGGTCCACAGAGATCATGCACAGGTTAAGGATGCTCGCTGCGCAAGATAATACGTCACTTGATACCCAGAAATCACAGATAACAGGTCCGAAAGGCCACGTTCCCATTATGTCGTATACCATAGCTATGGGCATCACTATTATAGCCACGCAAAGATCGCTCACTGCAAGCGATACAATCAAATAGTTGCTCGGTCTCCTTAATTTTCTAACTAGGCAGACGGCGATGCAAACTAAAATGTTACCAACTATTGTTCCAGCTATTACTATCAGGAATATTATGGAGAGTAGAATACTGAACGGTGTAGCATATTTGTAGTGCTTTATGTTAACCGATTTGAATAAAGTTGAGTTGTCTTCAAAGAATGTCCAATTCGCTGTTGAGTTTAAGGTGCCGTTGAAGTCAGTTTCTAATGAATCGTTCAGTTCTACAGTGGCGACCGCAGCGTTGACTTGGAACAATACTAAAGATACTAGTATGAGAAGACGCGAAGATAAAGCAACAAAGTTGGGCAGTGAACAGTAGGAGTTATGGCTTTGAGTCGCCATACGAATCCCTGGTATGGGTGACGATATATTTTTTCGTTTTATTAACTATGCCATACATTGGTTTCGTTTTCTATTTCTTGTTATCCCCTCGCAATATAATCCGACGTTGCCAACTGAAAATAACGAATGCCGAGTCAGGTTTGAAATACGACTTTGTCATGTAATTTTTTCGTTTTCAAATAGCGTGCTTGATTACAATTGAGAATCAGTTCTAATTGACATATCGCATGGATTGACTTTTCAATTCCGAGCATAGCCATTGGAACACGTCGTTAGGGTTGTGGTGTTCGTCCTTTTTGTTATAGTAATACAGGTTGTTATTGCTTGAGCGGTTCTGTGGTACAAATTGTAAGGGGTACGTTGTTTTATTGCGCTTGAAGGCAGTTCGAGTGGCTGCTAGTTCAATATCCCGTCTGTGGATTGCTTCATTAGTGGAGTTGATTGGTGAAGAAATGCTCTAACCTGGAAAGAAAAGAAAAGTGGTTAAGAAATGGTTCTAAATCGGTTTAGATTGGAGGGGGGATAGTGAAATTGCAAAGTGATTGTAGCTACGATTTTAGATAATTACGTAATAATTTTGTTGTGATATGTATATTTTATGTTCGTGTAAACTTCGAATTGTTCTTTGAATTGTAATTGCCTCAAATTATGGTTTTTGTTTGGTTTACATTTAAATTTTATATTAACAGATGAACTTGTTTTTATTTCAAAATGTTATTTAGATGGAAAAATTCTAAAAGAAATGAATTTTTATTTCAATTTAGAACTAACTTGAGCTGTTTGGTCGATAGTTCATCTTCACGATACTTTTAAATCACTGACGCTTTTGGTTCTAGGAATTATCGTCGAAGTCTATTTCAAAGTGCTACGCTAAGCGACGTAATTGCATATTGCATACCCTATTAACAGCAGTGTTGACTCGTTTTTTTACTTTAGTTTTGACTTAGTGCATATCTCATGAGTGACAGAAAAAATAACGAAAATGAGTACCTGCACTGTGCGTCAACAAACTTAGGATGAGTGAGTTAGCACAGCAGCGGCTCAGTACGCCATTTAGCGCAGAGTTACACGACATTTAACATCGATAAACAGCCCTTCATATAACGTTAACTTGTGTTCTGTTTAGAGTCCATTAGCACGGTATCCACGTCATCACGCGGTGAATAGCGCACGGTCACTTATTTCCTTCAATAGGAACACCTTACGGCCGCTTCACACTTCATTTATTACAAGGAGTTAAGGGAAAGTAAGTGGAACTTTATAGTTGGTCAAATGATTCCAAACGCTTATTTTGTTTTTAGAAGTTTTATATTGTCAACATCACAACCATAAATGGTTACTCGTTTAGATATTTTTCGGCCACTTCAGCTGGCAGATCGGAATAGAAATGGTCGGGGGATTATGATAACAAGCCACAGCGATATTTAACCAGAGAGCACTGTCCAATGTTCTAATATACTGTATGCTCTATTCTTCGAGGCTTGCAAGTGAAATAAATACAGTAGTAAAGTGGGCATTTACCATTTTTTCACCAAGCTCATTTTAGGGTAACCTATAGTATTGCATTTTTTTAAGTCGCAAAAGTGTTAAATCTTCATACAGAATTAGTAATGTTAATGAGAGAAACCTAAATGTAAATTCAAGTTCAGACGTAACGGTTGCTAAGTGAAAACAATGACTACGTCACGTAGTGTAAATACTAGTATATACAATATACAAAATATATGTTTTGTCACCCCTTTTCCCCTTATGCACAGAAATACCAATGCGCCATCATAATTTTAATCAACGCTCTCAGCGTTCATATTTAATTAAATTATCTCGAAAATGTACGCTCGTAACTTGTTTAATGGCTCTACAGGGCCATGTAGATTACTGCGTATGTACAGGCACGCGTAGCATGTGACTCAATCAAGCTGCAATGGATAGTTTGCAATTATGTGGGACATGCACTATATCATTTGCATTTACAACCGGCGCCGCGTCTCGAACTAAGTGAAAGGCGGATTACTAACTTTTTAAAGCTTTCTCAAAGTTTGCGCCTGCAATTGCATAAAAAAATACAGCTTCCTTGAATGAAGTAAGTCTTAGTAATTGTTGTCTACGTGTGAGTAATTGTAGGACCTGGAGATGGAAAATACCATCCTTTTCTTAGTTTGAAAGATGATACTGGCTAGAGATAGCTCTACTGGCTAGCTTTCTGTCTCTCTCTCCGAGCAATTGGTTAACAGGATCTATTTTTTTAGGTTAGGTGACGCTTTAGCCTTCTACTTTCCTAATGTAAAGCAGTTACAGTCGTTTACGGACGCTAGTAACACCAGAGGCAAATACGCATATTATTGTGAAGAAATTTTTTTTTTAATGTAATAGGCGGCAAACGATCCAGCGGTTCGCCTGATGGTTAGTAATAACTGCCGCTCATGGACATCTGCAATACCAAAGGGATCGCTAATGCATTGCCGGCCTTTTAGGGGGGTGTATCCGGCACTGTCATAAACCAGACAAAACACAATAGTAGTCACTATCATTTCACGCTTGTGTTATGTGAGAGGGGGGTACTTCCCCGGACGAGCTGCCCATTCGTACTGTAAAACAGCATGGCTCTACCACTATTATTTGCGTGTAAGTTTACAAGCGCCCTTACATCAGCTAAGCCTATATTTTATAGGGGAAATCGTGACCTACATCGCGTATAGTTTCTTCCGCAGTCCCGCTATTGAAAATGTAATCATACATTAGTTTCCATTTGTATTCATCGAAAATTGTTTTGCTGTATTACAAAGCCTATAGTAATAAATGAACAGAAATGAAATGAAATACCTTATTCAGCAAACAGATTTTAAAAAAATACTTTTGCACGTCAATATTTTTTTTCCCTACCAGCACTTTGACGTCAATGGCCTGTTGAGAAAATAAGTGCCGCAAGAAACTCAAAAGTTTACCTTTTTTGTTAAATAATAAATTACATCACAAACTTTTTAAGATGACAATAGTAGATGTCAATACAATACAAAGGATAATGTCAATACAAATAAAAATATCTATATCTATACAGAAAAGGCGCAGGCAGGAAAGTGGCACAATACTACTCGCATCGCATCGCAATATTTGACGAGCCATTTGGTGTAATGGTCGAGAAGTCGGCTATTACACCAGAGGTCGCGGGTTCGATCCCCGCACGGTACAAACATTTGTGTGCATGAACATGTCTGTTTGTATCGGTCTGGGTGTTTCTATGTATAAATGTATGTATTTACAAAAAAAAAGTATTTAAGTACATAATGTTTGTCCGTTGTCTGGCACCCATAGCACAAGCTAATGCTTAGTTTGGGGTCAGATGGCGCTGTGTGAATAATGTCCAGGGATATTTATTTATTTATTTATTTATTTATCTAAAGACGTATTTCGTGTAAAAGTTCCTATAACTATGTATTCTAGTAAGCGCGTTTAATCCTAATGATTAGAAATGGTTTTTCATACAATATTCATAATAAATCTTTGATGTTTTGATCCAGAGCTTTGTTGTAGATACTAGGAGACCTGTTAAGGTTAAGGTTATTCAACTTTTATGTAAATACTTGTCAATTTTTTTTTGTGGTAAACACTGCCTTTGATATCATTTTTTATTACAGTGATAACAAGGACTAAGGATTGCAAATTATATCTAGGTTTTGGATACGAAGTAAATGCATAAAAGTAGAAGGAAACGTAAATACATAATTGACATCATATCAGTCCGGCTCTAGTTCAATCATCAAGCTTGCCAAACGCAATTTTGTGGTCACAATATTCCGACACAATTCTTAAATTGGGAATGGAACCCTTTACTAGTATTTAAACCTCCAGACCCGTCTTCAAACAGGGCGCGAAATGTAATGTGTGTAATGTTTTGACGAACCATTTGGTGTAATGGTCGAGAAGTCGGCTATTACACCAGAGGTCGCAGGTTCGATCCCCGCATGGTACAGACATTTGTGTGCATGAACATGTCTGTTTGTATCGGTCTGGGTGTTTCTATGTACAATATGTATTTATTTACAAAAAAAAGTATATTTGTATTGTTTATCCATTGTCTGGCACCCATAGCACAAGCTAATGCTTAGTTTGGGGCTAGATGGCGCTGTGTGAATAATGTCCAGAGATATTTGTCCAGAGAGATATTATAATGGTGACAAATACCTAGTTGAAGTGGCATCTTATCATATTGATTGTACAATAATAGTTAATAGACTCAAGTGGAGTGTTATGATAAAATCTCTGCCAATAAGACTCACTTCATTGCAACAATGACTAAGTCTTAATAAGAATGAACGCTAAACATATGTTCGCGACATCATAATTGTCTCGTTATAACCCATAACTTATCATATAAGGTGACAAAATAATTAACCTGCTTGATAAGTACGATAACTGTCTTACATTACAAGACTTGACAATCAATTATGAACTCTATTTCGTAAAGTGTAAGGTTGCATGATTATTTTTATGATGGTTGTATTGTAAGCGATAGGTACTTTTATTGTTTAAATGTGGCTACTTGTCATAATTGGTAGTGGTGACGTTGTTATGTCCGAATTTAGATTTATATTACCGTTTACTTATTTTAACAATGGCTGTCATAATAAATACTAATGTTATAAATACAACAGTTTTTCTTTTATGCTTTGACACCTAAACCTTAATCGAAAACCACTTTTATTAACGTGCGGACATGGACTACCTTTGTAGTGGTAAAGCCATGCTGTTTTACAGTACGAATGGGCTGGCTCGTCCGGGGAAGTATCACCCTCTTACATAACACCAGCGTGAAATAATAGTGACTACTATTGTGTTTCGATTGGTTTGTGAGAGTGCCGGAGGTTCACACCCTTAAAAAGCCGGCAACGCATCAGCGACCCCTCTGGTGTTGCAGATGTTCATGGTCGGCGGTGATTGCTTACTATCAGGCGACCCGCTGGCTCGTTTGCCGCCTCTGACAAAAAGAAAGTGATTTTGTTGATTCTGTTTTCACGCAACTGAGCAAGTATCAACTTGATTTTGGATATGGGGATAGGTTAAAAACTGATGGTGAGACGTTTTGGTAAAAGTCTCCACGTCTGCGCAGCGCCTTTAAGAAAAATAACCTTAAAAAGGTAAAAAACCTGATTACTAAAAGTAAATAAAAATAATATCCTGTTTTTTAATGAGCTGGATTGGGTGATTGAAGCATGATAGAAATGTGAAAAGGAATGTTGAATGAAAAATTGGGTGAATGAAGTGCATGGAAATGAACATAAAGAGTGAGAGGAAAGGACAAGTGAAGTGAAAGACGAAAGGAGAATAAAATTTTGTGCTAATATTTAACTGCGTTTTACTGGGCCACAATATAGATCAAATATTCGTTATTTCCCCTGTTTTTCCTACTGCAGCGTATTTGTATAGCATTCGTAAAATATTTAGGGAGTAGGAACCAGGCCGAGATCGATGCAAGGATAAGATACGCGCTGGAGGGAGCCAGACATTGATGGAGCTTTGAATATGCCGGGCGAAAACTTGGACAAATGACAGCTATTTATAGAAGTTGGAAAGTAAACAAAGATAACTAACATCGAATACGACAGAAAAGTCGAATGTATTAAAAATTGTGGTGTTCATCCACTTTGATAATTCTCAATTTGACCGCATCCTTAGTTATGTCGCTCAGGATCATGAAACCATGAGGTCGTAGGTTCGATTTCGGGTCTGAATGACTTTTTCAGATTTGACTCCATCATTGATATCAAGTCATCTCTGCAATCATAGGTGTTGGCTCAATCACTACGCAAGTCAAACGTAGAAAGGTGATCAGAAACTCGAGCTGTGTCCAAAAAATCGACACAAATTTTGCTCGACCAGTGAACCTAGGACACCGCGATCACCCTAAAACGTATACGGAGTACTATCTGGTTCAAATGCTATAAGGATACGACCTTACACACACAGAGATAAATAAATAATGCGTTGCTATAGGTTGCTAACGTTACGGACAAGCGCAGTTGACGTCAGTTTTCGCTCAATTCCAACAGGCATTATCCTAATAGCATTTGAATCGGATAATACCTTAGAGTAAACATTGCTTATGTATACTCTAAGGATAATACACACTTTAATCAATCATCCTCAACAAGCTACACCAAATAATTCAAATTCCAACAGACTTGTACCAATCGGATAGCTGAAACCATATTACAGCTTCTGCTATGCAAAATCACCTATCATCATTGCTATTCCTTTGAGCAACGTGTGAAGTAATAACTATGCGTGTGGGAGCTCTTGCAATGGTCGGGGCATTTACATATTGCCTTGTTTCATTTGTTATATGTGTTGTCTGTACATTTTGTTTTGCTTACATTCTGAGAGAACTGTCGAAACATTTCTTAAAACTATTGGCAAAAAACAATAAGAAATCATCGATTCTAGTTTGCATCATTTTATGCCAACATTTTATATCAGATTAAAAAAGAAGAATAATATAAAATATATATACCTTTTTTATATGATTACGTGGTCATCTTCTAATCGACTTGTTCTTTTACACTACGTTCACGATCAGAAGTCCCCTAGCCGCTATATTGGTACTACTGTTTTTCAATACTTTCAAGCGTAGGCAATGCTGCCAATATAGCGGCTAAAGGACCACTTATGGTGAACAGAGTGTAATAAGAAAGTTTTTTGTTTTTTTTCTTTGGTCGCTATTTGATACATTATGAAGTTTATAAACAGTAGGTTTGAAGAGATAAAATGTTTACAGTTCAATTTATCGTTGACACTGTAAGCTTTTCGAGCCTTTTTCAAACAACATTAAGTTTTTCTTATTATTTTTGCCGGAACACAGCCAATGCTATTATGGGGGCAGATTAAGAGGGTGGTAAGCTAGCCACCGATTTTGATAAATTTCAACTAAGTACTTACATGTTATTGATTTGTTCTGAAGATGATTATTCACTCACATTAGCACTCTATAAACAACCCACATACTCGCACATATAATAACGTATTTATTTAGTATCTGTGATAATCTCGGAAACACTTATTAAATAAAACAACTTTTGCGAATTAAAATTGCTTTTTGATACTGCATTTTAACAACGAGACTTTCGATATCGGGAATCACTATTTAAATAAAGTAATTGGAGTAGGTACAGACGAATATTATCTGGACTTTTTTACAACTAAGTTCAGGCTTTAATCGTCAATTGACCTGATTAATTATTGTGCTATCAACATAGTAACGAGACTAACTGATGGAACTTTACCATGCAGCAGGAAACAAAGCGACAAAGTTAGAATATTTTTAGTGACAGTATCTGACATAACACTACACATAATATATTTCCCTTACAGTCTGTTTCAAACACGATGATATGCCTGACACATCCATAGAACGTAAATGTTTGCGTTTAGGAAAATGTTGACTTCGATAAAAATACAAATTTGAATAATAAAGAAATAGATAAACACTAAATACTGTACATTAATAACGATTTAATAAGAGTCATGGTGTTTTTTTTCGGTTTAGAGAAGTTTTATGTACATTTTTCTATAAAATATAAAAATTATATGAGACGTAACAGGTTACGTTCTATGGTCTTTTAAACCAGAGATGTGACTTAGGTTTTATTATTAATCGATAAAAATCGTGAATAATCGAAACTATAATTTAAGGGAAAGAATAGTGGAATATTCGTAAAAAAATATTGTATTATGTAAAATAATACCGTCAATTTAAAATCGATGTTCACAATGTACAAAACTAACACGTTACTATTTATTGACCGAGTGAGCGAAGCGAGCGAGGGGTACAAATCATTTTTGTATGTACATATAAAGGTATGTAGGTATGTTTGTTCTCCGAAAATTCTCGAACGGGTGTTCTGATTTAGACGAAAATGTAGGAATAGTTAATAGAATTTTTAAGTTTGTTGACCATCGGTTTAGTAGTTTTTGTAATATTCACGTTTTTGTAAGAAAATAAATAATTGTATTTTAATTCTCTGGGTCTGGGGAAACTAACTGTACGGTTAATATTAATTCAGATTTAGCTTTCCTGTCCGCTGCCTTCCAGGCTGCTATGTGCGTATCGGCATCATTTGGTCTTGGCCTTTCTCCACTTAAATACTCCCAGTAGTCGCTTCGTACAAGTAATGCCTCTATTTGTACCTTCCAACTGTCATAGTTATCTTTTGTTAATAATTCAATACTTACATACATTCGCAGACATGATTCGGTCGTACCCTTTTTCAAATAATTTTCGATGACTCCTTTCTTAGTTACATGTACCTACTCACTCTTTATTTTCGCTGGTCCTGGGCCCATAACCTTTGTAGGGGTAAATATCAGATAACACAGTTTTAAAGAGAAATATTTATTGTACATAAATAAGAAAAAAAAAGTATCAGCCTATTAATATCCCAATGCAGGGCAAAGGCCTCCATCCTTGAAATCAAGTTATCGCTACAATGATGGGTATTGGCTTAATCACCACGCTTGCCAAATGCGGTGATCACAAACCCGAGCTGTGTCCGAAAAAACCGACACAAAGTTAGCTCGACCCGGGAATTGAACCCAGGACCCCGAGATCTCGGCCCGGTACCTAAACCATTAGACCATTGAGGCGTTTGTACATAAATAATAACTGGAAAATATTTGTTTTATTGTCTTTACACTCTTACAAATATTTTCCAGATAATATTTATGTACAATAAATATTTCTCTTTATAACTGTGTTATTTGATATTAACCTCTACACTAGCTAATATCAAAGTAGAAAAAATTAAAATTTATCATACATTATAAGTCTATACTTTGAATCGATTGTCATAAGCACTAAGATATAATCGATAATCGATTGGTTAAGCATGTTGACACATGAGGTCACGTCTCTTTAATTGTCAAAGATGAGGTGTCACCCATATCATCGTGTTTGAAACAGACTGTAGGAAAGAGAACTGTCGTATGCACAGTATTTTTTGACATTTGACAAAAATCAACCTTACCTTAAGACGAAAAGGTGCATTTTCATTCGTTGTTTGAGAACAAATGACAACAAAGGATATTCACACCTAAAACTATTGTGATAAGAGTGATTTTTGTCAAATATTCAGATATTTTTGGTAGGTATGAACGCTCAGACCATTTTGGCGCTGACTGTACTTTTCGTATATTTTTAAAGTATTGCATAAATGTTCATTTTTCTGGGGTGACATTTAAATCAGCTAAAGTGGGACCTGAAATGATAACTACTGCCCTAGAGGCTAGAATACCTGTGACTAAGGCACAGAATATATAATAGTATACTAAGGTCTCAAATACGTTGCCCGTATTTTACAAAAGAATAAGATGAGAGGGGTAAATAGGCCTATAGGGAGAAGGGGGAGTCAGCACCCTCACTCATCGAACGACTCGCAATAGCAGGACAACTTGACCGCCTCCTTGGAACTGTGGCTAAGCCGCTCGGGTATAAAACTCGGAGTTCCGGCAACAATAATGTGGGAGCCAGTACACTTGAAATATTAAAGGCTCGAAGATCAGAGAATATGAGTCTACAGTCTGGGAGCACATTGAGCGACGCTTCCTGATGAACTGTCCCTCAATGGAATAGGCCGCAGTGACCGTACCATAAGGTGGGCTGCATGTCTGTCTGCCAACTGAAGTGGTATAAATAAAAATTGCCGCCATATTGAAAACATTATCCCCTGGAGCAGCGGACTCTCTTAACACTGTGACAAAGGATTTATTAGATTGGTACTGCGGAAAGCGAATATTTCACGCTACATGAACGAGACAAGTGAGTTATATACTGTTTGAATAAAGTAATTATCCTTTTGACATTTTCTCATTGTTATTCTAATGGTCAACCGGACGAGCGTTTGGAATAAAAATGGCTCTTAAATAAATTAGGCTTCCACCTACGGCTTTGCCTGGGACATAGCCTTTGTCAAAAAAATATGTCGACCTGTTTGTTTGTTGCGACGTCTAAAAACCAAAATTGCCTAATTCTGTTAGCCCATAATAAGTGAGCATTTTCACGAGATAAAAAAAATTAAAAAATGCACCAAATCCTGTCATAATCATTTTAATGGTTAAGTCGCAGAGGTATTTTCGCATTTATAATATTAGTAAGTATGGATTATAAGGGTTTCTATAAATAAGTTACTGGAACTCACATTTCGAATATGAAACCAAATAAGAGGACGAGGCGTCAGAGAATGTGATCCAGGAAAACCCAGCCAAAAATGCAAATATTAAAACACGAACGCCTCCACTCTGACGTTTAACAAGGGATAAAAGACATGATTATAAAACAGCTGTCATATTCCAAACATTTCCATTCTTGAAAAAGGCAATTTGGACAATCGAGAGCTTGACATGCCACCCTCATTTGGGGACGAGTGTAATCCTCTGATCCCGGTATTAGACCGGACGTATATGGGAAGCTATTTATATTTATGAAGGTCTCGATAGGTCAGCGTAAAGTAATGAGCATCATTGTGAGATAAATATGGCTGTTAAATTTTGATCTTTGATCATTTATGATCAAATGCCGAAAGGAATAACTAGTATTTCGGATGTTGTAGTAGTAATTACTGCAACATTGAAGAGATGGCACTGACGTAGCGTAAAGAAGAAATTCAACGGGTCCGCTAAGGTTTCGGTAGCTTACTTGGTAGTGCACTCGCCCGGACAGCGAGGGACGTGGGTTCGAATCCCGCCTGATACCTGGACAAATCGATTTTTTTCTAATATATTTACATTAATATCGCCATTAAGCAGGCATAATGCTTTAAAAATTATAAAATAATTGCATCTAAGATTGTTTAGCGAATTGAATCTAATGGCTGAAAGTGTTGAAAACACAACCAAAGCAAAAGACAGATCCCGCAAGTATCGAAAATAAGGCCTAAAATTGTCTGACTTACAAGAGATGCTAAGTACTACGTCCACTCACCTGGCGTCTGGATGGATGACTGGAAAACACAAATTAATGTTTTTCTGACAAACATTTTGTGTTTGTCCAGGTGTGTCTTGATGTTAATTGTATGTATGTATATTATTCATTTTATTTAATACCTAATCACAAGTAGGGTAAAGCAGTTGTCCCACCGGCAACGATAAACGAGTAGCGGGTAGAGCTAGCATGTAGAAACGAGTTGGCGAGCCGCGAGGAGCGAGTGCGTAGTTCCGATAGTTGTGTCGCTCGGCTATAAGCGAGTGTGCGAGTGAGACGAGCTATTACGAGAAATGACCGCTGGTTTCTCTCCCAGCGTGAGATCTGCCCCCCTAGACAAGCGACATTTATGACGTTCGTTATAGCTCAATTTGCGATAGCGAATGTCAAATCCCATACTTTCAACACGTGACTTTTCTATGGCATCTGTCAAATCCATACAATTTAAAGTTAGCGAATTTCGCTATCGCTGTCAAAATGTTACTTTGTCTAGCCCCCTGATCGCTAAGCGAACATCTCTAAGCGAGTACTATCTTTGATAGCTCTTCTCGCTCAGCGATGAACTAGTGGAGCGAGTCCTCGCCGGTCAGTGTGAACAGCCAGCGATCAGCTATTTATATTTGCATCTCTTTTGTTTACACGGAATGTATATTTATTGTTCATTTCTTGAGCGAGAAAATCGCCGATAGTCGTTTGCTCGCTCTTGGTGGGACAACAATGATGTTGCCTAATCTTATTTATTTGTAGTATCTATCTGGCCTCATGACCTAATAATTTATCCACCCACGCAGTTGACTGATGGACTAAATACAAAGTCACCTTCAATTAGTAAAGCTAACAGCGCCTTCAGTGTACTTGAAACTTTATAATCCCATATGATAACCCAACTTTATGCATATTGTAATAAGGGTCAAATTGCAAAGTTCCCAAGAGTGGACGTAGCTTAATCTGTGGTCGGTTCATTATTCAGCAAACACGTCGGTTTTCAGCCTATGAAGGTTGTTTGTTATCTTTAGGGATTAACGTCGTATTTTAATTTTAACTTTAAGTAACAAAGAGTATGCGAATGCATATTTAATTAATGTACAAGAATTAATAACTTTTTTCCAAGGGAAACTTAGCATTTTCCCGATATAAAAAGTAGCGTTTGTCTTTTCCCAAGTTTTAGGCCATGTCTGTCTGTCTATTTTTAGGAAACTCTCTGTGTGCCAGCTGTATTGAAATAAAAAAAATTCAAAATGTCGAAACAAAAAATCCACACGGTTCCGGAATCCTCCCTTCATTCTAGATACTAAAGAACTAAATAAATACCCTTTATTTTTTGGCCAAACACGCAAAATCATACAAAGCTTTATAACAATGGCGTCCAAAACAATATTCTATTCAAGTCAAACCTGACACGGGTGTGCCAGAACAGACGGACAGGTTAACAATAAATCAGGGAACCCTTACCATGCGGTCAGTCCCCTGGAGGAAATGTCCCGAGGTAAGAGGGTCAACTGGGCCGCTTTAGTCCACTCAATGGTTTTACACTTGACAGGACAATATCAACGGAAGAAAACCAGATGTACGATACTTTACTTTGTTTATGTCAGAGGCGGCAAACGAGCCAGCGGGTCGCCTGATGGTAAGCAGTCACTGCCGCCCATGGACATCTGCAACACCAGAGGGATCGCTGATACGTTGCCGGCCTTTTAAGGGTATGGGCCTCCGGCACTCTCACAAACCAAACAAAACACAATAGTAGTCACTATTATTTAATAAAAACTTTGACTTTTTGTCAATAACAACCGTTTTTGGTACTTTTGAAAACTACAACAAAAGTAACACATATTAAGTGTTATTGTGATAACGTAAAAATACCTTATACTCATTTTTAAACACAACATAGGATTCCTTACTCTTTGTATTAATTTTAATGATATTATGATTTTATTCAATGAGGGCGAAAAAAAGAATTGATTGTCCAAAATAACATTAATTATGACTTACGACCAAAAATCTCTAATCTTCTAGATTTTAACATCCAAATAACTGTTTAGGAACACTTTAAGGCTCTAAATAATATGAAACCTGAGCAAAATATGAAAAGCTAAGTTATCTAATACATAATTATTACTGTCATAATTAGAAGCAGTGTTCTTGGTATTTGCTTACAGTTCATTAAGCCACTCCCTACGTTGGAAGTTTCATTAAAACTTAATAATGAGATTATCTAATACTTTGCTTACACGACAAGGTTTTGAACATTTTACCTACACGTTAAATATTAAAACACCTTCATATGTAGTTTATTAAAACAATGTAGGTACTCGCGCGGAGCTACATGTAAACACTAACCCAACAACCCAAAAAAGGCACGGACTCTCTGTGGTTAAACTGTTTTATATAAAAAACAACAATATATTTATTTAAGTTAGACGATGAATTAACTATAATTATGCTACTGTTTTATTCAAGAAACTTAAAAGTATCTATCTTGCAAAGGCATATTCAAACGAAATAAAGTCTCATGACAATCATTTACTATACATACCAGCTTAATCATCACGTACGCTAAGTATGGGTTGGTAATCATAAACCTGGCCGGTTTTCGAACAATCTGAAATTGATTTTTGCCTCACCTGGGAACTGAACTCAAAACCCCATGTACAACCATAACCATTAGACAAACCAAGAAGATATTACCCTTCTTTACCAATAATCCGTTACTGAAGACTGCAATACACAGGAAAAACTATTAAATACAAATTCGAAACTACCAAAAACGTACCAAAGTGCGTGTCAAATCTAATAAAGAATACCAGTGATCTATACAAGGTCGTTCTACCCGATAGCCTGGCAAACACTCCAATATTAATTTAATTAAGCAATTGATAACACATTGGCTCGATTGACTTGATAACAGGTGCTAGATAACATTATCAGACTCAGCTCCGCCTACGAACATGTTAATAGGGTTCCCTAAACATGAAATAAAAGCCCTTATTTTCCCCGGTGATGAAAATTGTATCTCGTCTTTTGGAAAGAGAGAACTGACTAATTGTTGGGTTCAAAAAATATATTTTTTCCCTGTACAATCAAAGTAGGTAGGTATACTAATAATAGTTGTATAATGGCCGCGTAGGAACCAAATTCTGTTGTCAATACATGCCCTTATTCATTAAATCACGGTTAAATACATTACATGACATGTCTATTTTCCAATTCGGTTTTCAATTCTGTTGTAAGAAAAGTTCCTATCGTGTACTGTCAATCGTTAGCAAACAACTTCTCAAGAAACATACTGCGGTCGCAAAATCTAGGAAAATAAATTGTAGCAAATTTTTCATAAAATCCTTGCGTGCCGAGCATGCAATTACATCTCAATGATTGTACTTAAGTAGGTTTAAACAGCTCCCAGTAGCAGACTAATGTATTCGAACGAGACCTTTGGGACGCTTTAAATGCGTGCTAAGTGGTCGAATTACACTGAAGTGGTGTTTGGAGAACTTTTTACATTTATTTTTTTTTACGTTTGGATTTGAATATTTTTGACTTAAGCTATGTTATACGCGGCGGCGGAAATGTTAAATGTTCGATCACGTTTACATAGAAATTCAGATCTGGATCAGTTTGTATGAGCATGTTAGTAAAAGCTATGCTTTGCTTCGAAGATTTTGCAATGCGAAAAAACGCGATGACAAAGTATTTGGGGCGGAAAGGTCCTCGAGTGGTGGCCACGTACCGGGAAACGCAGCCGTGGTAGGCCTCCCACAAGGTGGACCGATGATCTCATAAAGATCGCCGGAATCCACTGGATGCGGGTGGCGCAGGACCAATCGGTTTGGAGATCCTTGGGGGAGGCCTATGTCCAGCAGTGGACGGTCGTTTGGCTGATATGATGATGCTATCTTAATATTGATAAGACATTTTTTAATTTCACACATCCCAAAAACTACATAAGAAAATAAAATAATAATTGTAACGTGTACGGAACTCCACCACGATAATTTTCTTGCGTTCATTCTCATTAGGTACCGCTGAGTCATCTCGAACGAGCAAAAGGGGACCACAATATATTTCCAAAAAAGAAGAGGAAAAATTGGCTAACGAGATAATAGACCTATTTTTGGGTACATAAAAATAATAGATTAGGAGTAAAAGTACACTTTTATAATCTGTTACAAACATACATCGTACGTTTAGGCTGTTAAATAGGCTTCCTGCAGAGGTTTTACCTTAAAACTACAGAATGGGGTCCTCAAAGATAGGAGTGAATTTATTTTTATCTACATCCATACCATAATATGTCTATTTTATATTCAGGAGCGATGAGCAAACGCCCTACATTTAGATATAAGTATCTGTGGCTGCATTGAAATGTTTACATTTTAGTGTCGGTAACCGATACTTAATTTCGTTCAAATTTCGAACGTCTTCTTTAAAAGTAAAAATTAATAGGTTTTTTCGATTATCGAATTAGTCGATTAGTAATTTTATGTTCCATTCCTATACATTTAATTCGATGCTGAAATTATAACAATCGATTTGAGAATCGAAATCAACTCGAGTCTAGATTGTTTATGGATTTTAAAAACTACAAACGTCAGTCATTATGTCAGTACTAACTTTTACATAAAGATTAAGTTGGTAACTAGGGCGTTTGCTCATCAATCCTGACTAGAAAAAAGACATATTTTCGTATGAATGAAGATAAAGTTATGTATGTGACTGTACATAATTAGTCATTAAAATACTCATGTGATTCTTTTATGAAACTCACTTCGTTCGTTTCATAAAACCACATTCGTATTTTAATGACCCTCATTATGCAGCAGTCACATAAATAACTATTTTAATGTCGGCAAGCCCCTTTTTAGTCTCCGGTGTTGAAGGCGTCCGAAAGCTACGGTTACCGCTTACTATTAAGAAACATTCAATATACAGCTATAAAGTGAAAGGACATTTTGATCTTCGAAATAATGATTTCGAGTCTACATACTTCCAAGTTTATACTGCCAACTATTTATGGTATTAATTAAGCCGTATCAGACGATTTTTTCTTTAGTCGATCATAGCCTTTTACAATATTAGATCGTAAAGACTTGATAGCAAGCAGCCCAGCAAACACTTAGGAACCCGAACCGCAGGTGCTTATACACCTCCACCGAGTACACACGGTCCCATGTGCCCTTTGACTTTCCTCAGGGCTTAGCCGACTTACGCTCGTACATATTTTAACTGAATACATAATTAATTAGTTTTCCGCAAAATATGGATTATGTTTTTGGATGGCGTGTCAGAACGGATATGTGTAAATAAATAGTGAAATTAAGTTGTCGTATGCGTGACGTACGTTGTTTTACTCAAAAATTAAAAATACATAGAAGCATTTTAGTTGCATATGCGTACTTTAACATCTAGCAAGGGTAGTAGGAATTGAAAAAAAAACTTTTGCTGCTTCATTTGTTAGATAGGCAACGTAGTTCACCTGTTGAATAGATAATAAGATGAATGATGAATATTTATGTTAAAATTACCAGACTTAAGAGGAAGATGGCTTAACGACTGTATTACAGAGTCGATGCAGCGCTTCTAATTTAAGGCATGCTTAAATGTAATTTAGGTTGTAAAACTATTTTTGTTAACCGAAAATAGGAATTCCTACCCAGTAGGCTCAGATACTGCGTCCGATAGGCATACATTATTCATGAGACCCCATATTATGCTTTCGGTTAGTATGGTAAGATGGAGATATTAGTGTTGGGAGATACGGGTTTATAGAAGTTTGGTTTCTAGTGCATGTTTAGGAAATCAAAAGGATGGGTAGGTCAATCTAACCTAACTTGTGTAGTAGTAGTAAAGTTTCAACTACGTACCCAATGTGTTTTAAATTATGTATTGTGGTTGGGTTACAGGACTAGCCTAGTTTAAATACATTTTTTAATTGTTTGTATAATCATGACGTCTTGATAGAAATTTCTAAAAATATATTATCTTTTTCTGCCAAAAGATACTTTATTCCGAAATGCCATTTCGGCAGTTTATGAGTGAACTCCTATGACGAGCGTAGTGATGATAAAACGATATAATATTCTGTGATACCACTGGTAATTCAGATCATTTCCGCGCCGAAATAAGCTATAAATATGACGTATAACCATCGCCCGAAAGGGACTAGAATATTCTCTTGTTTACGATATACCGCAAATACCTTGGCATAATAAATACATCTGTAAGGCCGAGACAAAGCCTCGCAAAACAATCTAGGTGAAAATGTTGAATAATAGAGTTATGAATATTTATTAATCTCGTGCCATTCAATCGGGCGAAATGACGCGAGCGGTGCGACTCCAAACAGTCATAATTTAAGCGGAAAGGAATGTTTGAAAGAAAAAGTTATTTTATACTACCATCTGCCTCATCGATAAATAATATACAACACATATTATAGTATACATAAGTCACTACCCAGCATGCAAACTATTTAAATGCCAAAAATCACGTCAATCAAAGTCAAAGCAAAGTATTTATTTTTCAATTTGATTTAAATTTTTTTGATTTGAAATTCTTTTGCGTCATAAACTTTTTTTTCCTACCAGCACTTCGACTGTTGAGAAGAAGTGCCGCAAGAAACTCAACAGTTATGATAGCCTTTTTTAAATCATTTTGTGTTTCAATCAATCAATGCTCCGTTTCTGTTTCTGTTATTTCATGAGAACTAAGTATTGTCCCGAGACAAAAAGTGGCCTTTTTAAATGTCTAGTCTAGGTCAGCATAGGGCTACCATCTGTCCGGATTCATCCTAGTTTTATTGGCGTCCGGGGGGCGTCCGGCAGGGGTTGTTGATGTACCAAATTACCTCAAATAGAGTGTTTAATTACATTAAAATGCCTATTATTTTGTTGCGGTTACATACGCAATTCATCTGATTTTGATAACAAGCTGTAAAAATGAATAAAAATTATGACGATGTTATTATTTTTGTTGCAAAAAATACTGTTTCAGGGGTGTTCGGGGAATTAACCATATTTCGGCCAAATGCCCGGAATTTGCCGTGCTTATCCAGCGTTGGCAGCCCTAGTCAGAATCAAATTTAATTGAAATCAGATTATTGGTTTTGGCGTAAAAGCAAAACAGGCAGATCTACTTTCGCATTTATTAATAAATAAATATGATTAGGCATTTATCTAGGTTTTTAGCAGTAGGGAGTGTTAGAATACCCGGGGATGGGCTGGTCATAAAAGGCTAGCACTGGCTCGTCCTAATAGGGTGTGATGGAGAAACCGGGGGAGTTTAGTGGGTAGTGGACGCTTCAGTCTCGAGTCCCTCACACGGCCGCGGGCCTGCGGTGATGGTGCATAAACACATTCTCCTCCGAGAAAAAATAAAAAAAAAAACAAAAAAAAGTAGGGAGTGTTAGAAAATACTTATCAGGTTATTGAGTAACATTCAGAAGGTCTGAACAACCACAGCCAGAACTGTTTTGGCGGCAGATATTACCTGCGGGTTGGTAGCTAGCCAGTAGGACTCTGAATAAGACTTACTACTAGCTAAACTCAAGACGGAAATTGAGCCCGCGATCCTTGGAGTTTCAAAGTCCAGCTTAGCCACTTCCATGGAAGCTCTCAGACTTACCAAAAAAATAATTTTAGACAAACATTTCATCCAAAATATTATCTATACTAATAAAATGAGGAAAGATTTGATTGTTTGTTTGGATTAAATAGGCTCCGAAACTACTGAACCGAAATGAATAATTCTTTCACTGTTGGAAAGCTACACTATCCCCGCTAAACATAGGGTACTTTTGATCCCAAAATATATGGGGGAAGGGGGGGATATTTGAAAAAAGAAATTGCGCGCGGGTGAAACTGCGGGCGGAAGCCTAGTATAAAATATTAATTAGTGGTAAAAAAAAAGCTGTAAGAAAAATAATATTTGTGAAAACCAGAAACAAATTAAAATACGATGACAGTCAAAGAGAAAATTTAGAAGAAAAATGAAAAAGAAACATACAAAATGGCAGATTTTCGTGAAATAAATATTTATTAAAAACCAACGGAACATGTAGCGATTGCCTCGGGAAATCTTCTCATCAAAGAAAATTTTGGGAGCGTGCTTAGAATCCAGTGATTTGTACATATGTATATAAGTACAAACAAAATCAATGTGTCTTTTTGTCATGACAAAACAAGAACATTATTTAACATTAAGAACACAATAATATTATTTTATAATATTTATAGTCCTTGTAGACTATTAATATATTATAAAATAATATTATTTTATTTGACCCCCTCCATGGAACAGTGGCTAAGCCGCTCAGGTATAAAACACAGAGGTCGTGGGTTCGATTCCCGCCTTGGGGCTGATTGGTGGTAGGAATTTTTCAGAGAAATACTCAAGCATTTCATGAAATTGTCAAATCTACGATATGGCCACGACATAAAATATCCATCAACGTACCACGTGTATTTTAGTCAAACTATTGCGTAAAATAAATGAGTTAACCGAAGGTAAGCTTCAGAAGCACTCATTAAAACTAAGATTTACAGTTCTGCAACCTTCTCTTTCGTAACATACCTACATAACCCTACTTTTATCGCCACCAGCCAATTAAGATCTGGACTGAGGAGGAAATTCTTCCTGCTAAGAGCTCAAGGTTTATTTTGCAACGACGTGGTAATCTTAGCTTTTTATATCTTGTATATAAAAACATCTCCATGGATGTTCGGTGCACGCTACCTTTATGTTGTCGTTTCGTTTTTAGTGTCAATAAACTATACTGGCTCACTTAGTACGGGAGCTTTTATCTGCCTACTTTAGAATAACGTACGGTGGGAGAAGAGACATATTGACCACATGACCGATCGTCCAAGATTGTTGTTATTTTTTTTTATGTGAGAGATGGCAACTGAGCCGTGTCGCCTGATGGTAAGCAATCACCGCCGCCCATAGACATCTGCAATACCAGAGGGGTCGCTGATGCGTTGGCTGCCTATGGGGGTATGGGGGTGTGGACCTCCGGCACTTTCACAAACCAGACGAAACACAAATAGTAGTTCACTATAATTTCACGCTGGTGTTATGTGAGACTTCCTCGGACGAGCCGGCCCATTCGTATCTACTCTAAAACAGCATGTCTCTACCACTACAAATCCATGTATGTTAGGTGTGTTTCAATCCATTAGTAGACAGTGATGATATATTTCAGTATCGGATATCCAAACTTTGGCATAACCTTGCGAAAACAATAAAAGGGCGATGCTACTAGCTAAATGCCTTGTTAGCCCTTTTTTAGAAATGCCTATAAGCACCAAAACCGTGGCTAGTAAAACCTAAGCCCATTTATTTGGCTGTTTAAGTAGGATAAAAAGTTGAAAGTGGGTAGATTGTAGTGTGTTTAAAAGAATTTTCCTACGACAAAAAAAAGTTTTACTGCTTAGTGCGTTTTCAAAGCTAATTTTTACGAAAATGTGTCATGTCAGCTCAATTATTATTATTTTTTTTTATTTATTTATTTAGTAAATCTTACAACTAACATTACAGGTTATCCCAATGCGATAGTGTAGATTAATTGAACATGGTTTATTAGACAGATTTTAATTATAGCATAAAACATATAAAGTGGCTTTAGTGAATTCATTCAAAGAACAACTGAACACGTCAAGAACTTTGCCGACTTCATTGAACGTGTGTAGTGTTCGGGTTATTGGCGCTTCTTTTAACATATTGGTTCGCGCCCTCGGAATCGCAAACAGGGGCGGGCGCCGGCGCCGCCACACGTATCGGTCCGGCACGCACAGCGCCATCGTTTGCAGCACGGCCTGATGGTTGCACACTTGTCCCCTATATACTTTAAGCAAGTACAAAGCCAAGCTTAAATCTCTTCTTACTTCCAATTTATTATATCCCACCATTCCGAGCACAAATTATGTAAATAACCGAAGTTTTGTACGTAACATATTCTTCATTAAGTTTCCTTTTAAAGTTTTAATGTCTTTCTGTGTCCATATATATGTTACAGCCAAAGTGATCAATCTGGATATTATATATAATGACTAGCCATTATATATAATATCTACTCAATTTGGTCAAAGTGATAAATAACACAGAATTGATCACTTTAACCAGCCATTATATATAATATCTTCATAGACTTGGTCAATGTAATAAAACAATGCCTGACTGGTAATTTTTTAAAGAAATAATATTATTAATTTAAAGGAATGGATAGATTTGTGTTAGGTTAGGTTAGAACTGCGACCCCAAATGAGAATGAGAAACATGGGTAGAACCGAATTCTACCCATGTTACTTCGTCAGGGCAGAGAGATAGTATTTTGTTTATTTACTATTAATCATCAAATGGTCTATATGTTACGCTCAAAGATCGAAAACGCTCATTGAGCGGAAAAATAGCTCACAAGGCGTTGTGGTCACAAAAGTTTTTTTCAGGTTTAAAAAAAAATAACCACGAAGGCCAAGGCGGGAGCTCCGCTTCGCTCCGCTCCCGCCTTAGCCTTCTAACCTATATCCATCAGAGTCGATTTTCGCCTCCGAAGTTGTTTTTGTTCAAAAGATAGTCTCCTCTGTGTGTCAGTTACGTTGGATGTTTTACTGTGACCGCAATGCGTTGTAAGCTATTTTTCCGCTCAATGAGCGTTTTTGATCTTTGAGCGTAACATAATACATAGTTTGTACAACTATTTATACACTTTATATGTCAGGAACGTACGTATTGATCACTTTGGCTAACTAGGACCAGCTATTATAAATAATAGCTGGATAAAGTGATCAATTTATCACATTGTCTAGTCAATTTGGTTATTATATATAATGACCAGTCATTATATATAATAGCTAATTGATCACTTTGACTGTAACATATACACATCCATGTTTCGTTCCATTGAAGGAAGTACCAAGGTCCTTAAACCATTTAAGCGACGTGGTTTTAAATCATTAAACCACTAATTGCCGGATTAATTATTATTGTGTTTAAACACGAAACGACAAACATTATATCAAAAACAAAATCAACACTTCATTTTAATACTTGTAAGTACTATAAATAACTTGGTATTACAATGTTGTCGCAATTTATAGTGACTTAGTTTACGAAGCTTACTTAGTAAAACAAAATGTTATAGTAATATAAATTTACAAAGTACAATGGTATGACTGATTACGTAACTTTCACGCTTTTGGCTCTAAATATTGTCGCCTTAGACTTCATATTATATAAATATAATCTAAGTTACATCTTAATCAAGTCTAAATAATCAAAATAAACAATTATATTCTGTGGTTAGCTTTAGTCTTAAATGGAATGCCTAGAGCTGTCAATTCTGTTGCTAAGGTCAAATAAAAAGAATGCTCATTTTTAAATACTTACTTTAAATTATTTAATATCAAACTCCTATCACGGTGTCTACCTGTAACAATGAAAAATAATATTATGAGTAAAGTTTGTATTTTTTTGGTATTGGAAAATGGAAGCTATAAGTAAAAATAAAATAAAATTGAGTGTTCTTTAGAATTTAAAATATAAATCTTTTTTTTCTACTATCGGATACTTTTGTTCCGAGCTCTTAAATTATGACCAATATTTGGCAAGTTCTGTTATTTCTTAGCATAAGAGTGAGTGCCATCTGACGTCCTTAACTCTTGACAAGAGAACTAAACCAAGTGGATCATGGATATTCACAACCATTTTACACTTCTGTTTCCACTACTAATGTTCTTAATAAATCCAATCTTACAAAATCAAACATACTTCGTCCACCGTCCTAAAAGCTAAGCATGATTATTACCTGCAAAAAATATGAAATCGTAACGGAAATCGGACCTTTTTACATCAAGCAATCACAGTCCTTCTTCGAGATGCAAGCTCGAGATCCGGTTCTTAAATACACTTCCTTCTTGTGAGAGGGAAATGAGCTCCCTCGAGTGTCTATGGATAGAAAGGTTGCCTTAATAATGAATAAAAAGGCCCGGTCAGGTAGACTAGAGAGATTTATTTGAAGTGAAAATAATCTTCGATTCGGAATGGGGATTGCTTCCATTCTTTGAAGTAGGAACATAAAATGAGCCCTCTCTCACACTGAGGTGAGGTATAGGGTACTTTGTTAAAGATTTTATACTTACACTAGCGGGCGCCCGCGGTTTCACCCGCGTGGTTCCCGTTCCTGTGGGAATTGATCAAAATCCTTTCTTAGCGGATGCCTACGTCATAACATCTACCTGCATGCCAAATTTCAGCCCGATCCGTTCAGTGTTTGGGCTGTGCGTTGATAGATATCTATGTCAGTCAGTCAGTCAGTCAGTCAGTCACCTTTGAGTTTTATATATAAAGATACATTGTTAATTGATTTAAGACTTAAACTTTGGAGAATAAGAAAAATGCGGTATCAATGTATTTAATTGTTCTAAAAAATAATTAAAAATCAATTATAATCAGATAGATAAAACAGAAATAGAATGGAAGATTGCAACAATGACAATTGAAACGCTAAATCATTATTTATGAAGCAAAAGGGTAAGGAGGCCTTTGCCCTGCAGTGAGACACTACTACAGGTTTATTTTTTTATTTTGTTTATTGCAATTTGTAACAAGACGACCAGATCGTACACCTGATGGTTAGCGCCACGTCTGCCCGTAGACAGTTCAGTGCCAAACAGTAACTAAGCAGTTACTGTATGGCCTTGCAGTGGGACATTATGGTAAAGTAATGAAGACAACTTAACTGAAGTCTCGCGGCATTTGACGTAACAAAATCTACATCTTCTGGCTTACTATACTGCAGTCAGGTGCTGCGCGGTACATTCGCCACATCACATGTGCTTGTACAATACACAAATATTGGTTTTCTCCGTAGCTTCAATTTGCTCGAGATTTCCTTAGGGATTCTTCGGAGCGTAATTACGACCCATTAAAGGGCAAATGTTAAAGCAAACAGCAACGTTGATACTAATTCGTGGATATTATGGGGTAGGAATTTTCAAGCTCAGCTTTATAGTCTATTTTGATTTTAATTAAATTGTAGTATAATTGTGTTGTAGTGATTTCCTGCTCAACTCGCTAATTAAAGTTAGATATAATTGGCTAAACGATAATTAAGATTTACCGTGACAACAACTGATTGTTGTGTATTGAAGATGAACATTTGTAGTGAAAATGAATGGATAGACGGAATGCTTTTGATGTATCGCATTCTTAGGCCTTCGCCTTACTTGACGGAAATTTCGTCGCGGATCTTTCGCGACGGAACGCTATTTCATGATATAACATGCATTAGCATACACTTTATAACATGGGTTCCTTTAAACGAAGCGTGAAGAAGCACCTTGCGGGCCAGTACTGCGATGCCAACGAATAGAACGCCTCGGTGTTGCGTTCGTTGTCTTGGTAATTAGGGTTCCCCTTTTGCTTACCATCAGGCTAAGTACAACCAATGTACTGCTAGCTTCTTTAAAAAAAAAACTACTTTAGCAGGCAATTAACTTCACCCGCCATCACTGCTATGGCAATAGATGAAAACTACTCAATATCTCAAAATACTGTAAGCTTGTCTAACATCTATTTTGATTTGGTAGTATTGCGGAAAATTTCTCTCTCACAAACCAGACGATACACAATAGTAGTCACTATCATTTCACGCTGGTGTTATGTGAGAGGGTGGTACTTCCCTGGACGCTGGTACATTCGTACTGTAAAACAGCATGGCTCTACCACTACTAAAATCAGTTGCACCGTCACTTCCATCTATATTCCCGTCTCTCGGTGTAACTGAGACCAATTTTTCCCGTGCCGTCGGTTCCTCTCGAGCTTATATCTGTGCCATTTCAATTGCTAATACAATCGTAAAGTTCCCGCTTCTATTCCGGTCGATGTAGCACTTTCATATATTATGTAACGAGAATTTACAATATTCACTCGCATTGAGAGCTGTGAAATTATTGCTACGGATACGAGGATGTATTTTTTATATTATGATCGTTTGTATGAGTTACACTATATCATTGTTGCATTGGGATTTGTTTTGACGTGTCGACGGACAAATATAAAATATTTAGATGGGTTTTTCCGCTTGGCTATTTTTAATAACATACTATTGGGTGGCAGATAAGGGTAATCATCAGGTCTGTGACTGTTAAAGGTCGTGAATCATCTGATCTACAAAGACTAATTTGTATAGGTAATTTTCTCTTTGATTAAAAATAACATAGGTATACAAATGTTGCCAAAGAACTGAACTTCTTTGTGTGGTTGGTTCCTGTTGGAGAAAATTAATATAGCCATTTCAATTTAAGAATTCTGGTAAACGTAACGTAAAAGTTTACAGATCTCATCTATCGTATGTAACGGGCCGTATTTTCGGGGTCCTGGGTTCAATTCTTGGGTCGGAAAATTTGTGTCCGATTTTCAAACATAGCTCGTGTTTGTGATCACCAATCCTTATTTGGCGAGCGTAGTAGCAAACTATTGTTAACGATGGATACCTTTGGCCTGCAGAGGGATTAAATAGGCTGATACTTTTACTGCCCACAAATGCAAACTATCAATTAAACAATGAATAAACGCGTTTTGTAACGGGACTAATCCTATAACTGTTAAGGCGTATGCAAAATAAGATCCATACATACAATTTAAACGAAAAACCATTACGTACATTTAAATGTTTTGTTAAATAAAATTCGAATACTGTCATATTTATGAAGTTTCTATGAAAATGCGTATGAAATATTTGCAATACTATGACGATCGCCCGCAGCACGTTCTCGTAATAAATAATAAACATTCTCGATAACAGTTTGCTTCGTGCTTTCATTTGATTTAGTTTGGAACCGTTTTTGTGTTTTTATACACAATATGGATATATTTGATGCATGATAAATTGGTAACATAAAGTTTTATTTGATCATCTGACTCTGATTGCAATAACATGTAGGTTGTAATGATGACCTATTGTAATAAGTATGGTTTATTGCATTGTGCTTGTATTTTATATGTAAATAAATGTCTTTTTATCTATCTATAAACATTGCAGTCAAAATGAGGACATCCTCGTTTAAAAAAAAAGCATTCTTCCTTATTATACCATTAATATTTAAAGAACTGAGACTATTAGCATCACACCATTTAATTAAACATGAACACAAGCCCATTGTGACACTTTCTTTAAAAATCTGAGGTCTTGAAAAACCTTGAGACCGATTTTCAATGATAAACGGTCTCCTCCTTTTATGTCCAAAAATGTTTGGATACGAATTGAAAAGAAAATTATGATGTATTGATAGGGTCGTATGCCTTTTGAAAGTTAAGGAAAACATTTAAATTTAACATAATTCACGTCTAGAGTATTCATTTCAATTAGATCTGGGTGAATAATCCCGATATTTTTTAAATGTAATTCGTTATAATAACTTGTGAGAGCTATTCAGTTTGAATTAATGTTTAATGAAACATTAGAAATATTACTATTTTCAATAACAAGATTCCAAGAATTTATAGAAAGCAACTGGTTTTATTTTAAATGGAGAAAGTAAAAATTAGGGATTTTAACAGCTTTTAAAACTTTTGAAAATTTTAGTATCCAATTTATTCAACAATTTAAGTAGGTATCCAATAATGATTGCTATTCAAACGTATAGTCGTTTTTTACACAACAATTTATATTGCAAAACAAACAAATGGGAAACGCCAAAAATAGCAGAGTGCACAACATATTCAATTTCATGAATGAAATCTAAATATTCGTACTTGATTTTTCGCGTTTTTCTTATTTCAGTAGAAGTCGGGAAAAACATTTATAAATTATTTAATATTTTAACGTTTAACGAGTATATCCTTTACATTTCACTACTGACGTTGTTTATAACGGTCCGAAACTTACGTTTTTATATTGCGTTAATCGATATAGCGGAAAATATTTTATAAATTGTTAAATAATATTATTAAAGACCAATTAATAAATGCATATTTATTATTAATAATAAATTAGTATAAAACTACTTTTTATAATAATTATTATTTCACACTATAAAATGTTTACCGCTATATCGAAAAACGTAATTAATTTCGGACCAACCAACAAGAAGAATAAAAATAAATGATCAATGTCAGTGGCCGATGCACAAACCGTGCAGTGCCAAGAAAAAAGAAAAAAAAAAGTATTGGTCCGAAATTAATTTACGTTTTTCGTTAAAGCAGTAAATATTTAGTGTTATTAAATAATTATTAATATTATAAAAGGTAGTTTTAAAACAATTTATCATTATTCCTAAATATACATTTATTCATTGGTCTTTAATAATATTATTTAACACTTTATAAAATATTTACCGCTATATCGAAAAACGTAATTAAAAATAAACTGTTTCGGACCAATTTCTTATTTATTATCAAACATCAGAAGTGACATGTAAACATCATGTAAAGGAAAAAAAATCGTTGAAATACTTAATTATTTATAAATGTTTTCCCCAACTTATACTGAAAAAAGAAGAAGGCGACAAATCAAGAACGAATATTTAGATTTTATTCATGTGATTGAATATGTTGTGCACTCTGGGCTTAAGTTACTATGGCTTTCTGGCATTCCCCTTTCGGCAAAACATCTTAATTATTATCTATTATGCAATAATCTGATTCCAAATTAGCTTAAGCACTTGTGTTGTTAGTATCAGATACAAAGAAGAGACCACAAATAGTTGTATACTTAAATCTGTAAAAATCCACAACTAATTTTTAATTTAATACCCATTGCAAAGTTTTACCTTTCAATTAGGACGCTTTGTCTGATAATAGGCTGAAGTGTTGTTTTCACCACACTTTATTTTCCCAAATTTAAAAATGAACCACAAATGGAAAAGTTATTTGATCCCAATCAAGGTAAAACCAATCTTTGGTCCGAAATTTATAATGTCTGTGGGTGATAGTTTATTCAATTAACACATATGTATTATAAAGAACAAAACATTACGTCGTTAACTCAAATCAAAATATTACAAGGCCACAACTATCTTCTTTAAAAAAATAACACTGACATTTACGATCGGTATAAATGCAATCGTAAACACAGAAATACCAACAGTAAAGTATGTAGATACTCGTAAGTCTCGTAGTTTACTAAGCTTAGGATTATTTTTATAACATTTCCTCCGAAAATAGAATCCGTGAAATGTATCACGAATTGTTTGATAAGATCTTTCACGTAAAAAAACAGATATGTTTTTTTTTTTATTCAGAGGCGACAAACGACCCTGCGGGTCGCCTGATGGTAAGCAATCACCGCCGCCCATGGACATCTGCAACACCAGAGGGATCGCTGATGCGTTGCCGGCCTTTTACGGGGGGTTGTGGGCCTCCGGCCACTCTCATAACCAGACGAAACACCATAGTAGTCACTATTATTTCACGCTGGTGTTATGTGAGAGGGTGGTACTTCCCCGGACGAGCCGGCCCATTCGTACTGTAAAACAGCATAGCTCTACCACTACTATAATATTATATTCATTATGTAAATAATAAAAATACTTTAAAATAGTAGGATTACAGGTCTAGCAAGCCTGCGGTTAAAATGTAAAAACGCATTGCTCTTCGAAATAAAAATGATTAATCATTGTAGCAAATCAGTAAAAAACATTGTTATCTCTCTGAAAGTATCTTAGAAATATTTCATAATATTTGTATAATTTGAAAGAAAAATGCCTCGGGGCAAGGAAATAAGTACGGTTAGGATATTCTAATGAGGGGAATGTAAACTTCAAGACTGGATCCTGTTTCTTTATTATAAATATTCCTTTCAACTGGTGAAATGCAGTAACGTTGCGGTCTTTTCGTATTATGGTTAAGGAGATGGAAAAGCGGATGGAATACGGAAAATCTAATTTGAATATTAAATACTAGCCTTCCGCCCGCGGTTAACCCACGCGTAACTTCTTTTTTAAAATCCCCCCCCCCCTTCCCCCACATTCCCGGGATCAAAAGTACCTTATGTCACTCGGAGATAGCTTTCCAACAGTGAAAATTATTCAAATCGGTTCAGTAGTTCCGGAGCCTATTCAATACAAACAAACAGACAATCAAATCTTTCCTCTTTATAATATTAGATAGTATAGATTCTTACGGCAAGTTTTACCACGTCCAGATAAGTTTTGATATTCTTATTTACCAAACGAAACCACCCTGATGTTCTGAGAACTACTTAAAGAAACAGAGGTGATTTCATTTTATTAATAGTTTTCTGAATTTTCATAATGTTGTTAATCAAAACTGATGGTTTACATTATCCCAAATAAACGTTTTCAGTGTATGAATTCACAATCAAAGTCAGAAGTTCTATTGTTATCTAAACAACGCTTAAGACATTACGTCACGATGCTTTGTGCATATTGCTAAGTTCTTCAAGTGCCAAGGCCTACAATACGCCTACGATGTTGAGTTTGTGTGGAGGTACTGGTATTTCAAAGAGCCTGAGCAAGACATACCTTTTAACATGTTTACTTTGTTTAAATGAATCTGAAAAAGTCATCAGTACTAATTAAAGTTTATGAAGCTCTTTCATAAGTAAGTAATGAATGTTATTTTGAGATATTAATGTCGTCGTAACTAAGTAATTCAGAATAAAAGTTGTAAATTCAACATAATTGTATGTAAGTGATTCTTATTATAGTAGGTAACCGTGACCTCTAGAAATATTAAGGCCATTGGGGTAAAACAAATCAAATAAATATTCACAGACAATATTTAGATTGTGCCAGAGAACCAAGCTCATGGCATGGCAGTCATAGGCCTATTTTGTAGTGGTAGAGCCATGCTGTTTTACAGTACGAATGGGCCGGCTCGTCCGGGGAAGTACCACCCTCTCGCATAACACCAGCGTGAAATAATAGTGACTACTATTGTGTTTCGTCTGGTTTGTGAGAGTGCCTGAGGCCTACACCCCCCATACCCCCATAGGCCGGCAACGCATCAGCGATCCCTCTGGTGTTGCAGATGTCCATGGGCGGTGGTGATTGCTTGCATAGAAACGAAATTTTATGGTTCCAAATGTTAAATTATGACAACATGGTATTTCGAAAAAAGAAGTTTTGTATTAGCAGTGCGATTTATTATTGTCTGTATTCAACCCACACTATCATTTTTGATATAATGTTTGTTAAATCTCTAATGTAAATCTGTGTCATGTTTTTACTTTTCTTATGACAGGTTTAATTTTACAAATAGGAATAAGAAAGTTCGCAAGCCTACATAATTTATTGTGAAGTCAGCGGAAATGGTATGAGTAAAATAAATTAATGGCATCCGTTGAAATTACGTGTGTGATTTATTTTAAACTGCTCAACCGTTTACTTTCTTGATTAATTATTGTCAGTTGGACGTGGGTTTTTTCAGTGCAACAACAACACGAATAATATTATATTTATCAGTCCTATTTATTATTATTTTTATACTCGATCAGTTGGCACACAGGCACGCAGCCAACCTGATGGTAAGCGGTCACCGCGGCCTATTCCATTGAGGGACACTTCACCAGAAAGCGTCGCTCAATGTGCTGCCAGACTTTAGGCTCATCTGATCTTCGAGCCTTTGTTTTCAAGTGTACTGGCTCCCACATAATTACACGCCGGAACACAGCCAGAGCTGTTAAGGCGGCAAGTTTCACCTGTGGGGGTGGTAGCTAGCTAGTCGGACTCTGAAAAAATTATATTACCAACCAAGCACCACACTATTTCATACGTTAAATATTCCATGGCCATATTGGTTAAAGTACCAGTAAAGGCCGTAGTCAATTTATATAAAATATGTTAATGCGACAGAAAACCAAACCACTCCGCCAGAGTGTTAAGTAATTAGTCCTAAATGTGAGTAGTCAATAATATATCGTATTTCGGTAAATATTCGGTCATTGAGCAATGGGCAATCACTCTGAGATAATGACGACCTACTTGTGAAGTTACTTTGTGGCTCCTAAGTGGCTACTTTTACACCGTATTCGTTTTATTTCCGAAGGGAAAATAGTACACTCACCGGCAATAAAACCTGGCCACTGGGCTTTTTTCGTACAAACATAGTCACTTTAGCGTCTCATAGATAGAAAACTATTTGCAGCTCTGCAATGATTATTACGTCAATGGAGAGGCCAAAAGCCCGATTAACAAATCACAGTTTCAAAAATTTACACTAACCGCTCAATTTTCTTAAAAAGGGAAAAGAATAAACCGAACTCAACTCTCCATATATCCATATTTAGTGGAGCGTTGAGTCCGGTTTATTCTTTTGCCTTTTTGAGAATAGTGAACGATTTTCGGCAATTTTTGAAACTGACATTCGATAATTGGGCATTTGGCCTCTCCATTGATGTAATAATCATTGCACAGCTGCAAATAGTTTTCTATCTATGAGACGTTAAAGTGACCACGTTTGTATGAAAAAAGCCCAGTGGCCAGGTTTTATTGCCGGTGAGTTTATTTTGTCACTTCTTTGTTAGGAGCTTAGTAGTGGTAGAGCCATGCTGGTTTACAGTGCGAATGGGCCGGGTTCGACTAAAACGCTACAAATACTTTATCTCGTAACAGGTACTATTTATAAGAAGAATAAATTAACACTAAAAGTAATTAAGTACAGAAATAATTTGTATAACGTCATACTATAATAGGTACTAATTTCGTCACTCAAATACGTCAATGCTTCATTTAACTAAAGTTTTTTTTAATTATCCATGATTAGCCATTTTATAAATAAATACAAGATATTTTTACTAATTGAAAATTAAAGCAAACGTTTTTGCACTATTTTTAACTTTTTGGTTTTAATACTTTTCAAGTAAATATTTAGACCTTTTTTTTCACGAGCGTGTGCGGGACTCGCTACCCACTAAACTCCCCCGGCTTCCCCTTACTACCCAATCGGGATCAGCTAGCACTTTGCCACAAAGTTGCCTGATGTTAAACAACTATGCGGTCTACGATGGAGCGAAGAGCCTTGAAGAGCCCCAAGTTACATTGTGTAGAAAAGACTGATCCCGGCAGAGAGTTCCACTCCCGCGCAGTCAGTATCAAAAAAGATGCAGCACTGTATACGGATGGAGCCTCTGACTGAGTCTTGTAGTTCTACAATGGAACGGAGCTGGTGGAACCAAATGGAGAAGCTGAGCAGCACATTCACCAAAGTGAAGTCTGTGAAAGAGCTAGCTAGAAAGGGCTTATATTTAACTGCACATCAAAAAATACTGAAATGTACATCAAAAAACTGAAATGCTAACCTAACATTTGCCGTGCAATTAGTTATTTTGATGTAGGTACATTTCAGTATTTTTTGATGTACACTTAAATATATCTCGCTAGAAAGTAGCTGTTAACCAGGTCACAGAGATATTAGTGAGGTAATGGTAAAACCCATTACTCCATTATAGTCTAGCCAGTACATTAAAATTAGACCCTATTAAGCTTGAAATATCCACTCAACACTTTGCGACTTTCGAGTTAATTTAATTTAAGGTAGAAGTGCGTAATATTAAATACTCATCTTGGAATTTATCGTCAATTTTTACATTGGTACTTATTACTATAAATAAAAGGTTATCTCCGAATTTCTGAAAAAAAAACCTGGTTGAATATTTTTTGGAAAGCAAGCTTTTACTTTGTATGTAATATACATAATTTTATAAGTTAAAAGTCGTCATATTATATAAAACTTAATTTAGAGATTGTTCCTATGTATTTAAGGTTAAGTGGAGGTATTTTAGTTGGGGTAAACGGGTTCTAGAGTGGAGACCGCGTCTCGGTAAACGTAGTGTAGGACGCCCTCAGGCCAGGTGGAGCGATGACCTGCGCAAGATGGCTGGCGGGAGCTGGATGCGAGTGGCCGAGGATCGATCAGCGTGGCGAGCATTTGGAGAGGCCTATGTCCAGCAGTGGCCTGTCACAGGCTGATGATGATGATGATGATGATGGAGGTACTACCCCAGACGAGTAGCACAACGAAAGACCGACAATGCTCTTCCACTTTTATACTAAAAAAAAGTCTATACGAGAAAAACCCATTCACACCAGATCGGGAATTGTGATTCGCGAATTCAGACTATGATTTCCCACCTGCAATGTCACTGAAGCAAAACGAAAAATTGCCAAAAACCCGTGCTCTTGCACAAAAATGGTGTGCAGTAAACGACTAGAATAAACAATAAAAGACCTTCCTTCACGATTTATAGGGCTTAACTTTGTATAGTTCGAAGTCCAAACTGTCCAAGTTGATGTGTTCCCAGCTCTACTACGCTGTCATAGTAAAAATAGTATAAACTACGTTATCTTCATACTAACGCACCGCACAAGGTTTGTATGTTTGCGCCATAGTATCTAAGCGTCGCCGCACGCACACGCAAATAAAATCTCTTTGTTTGCACGGAGAAATGGGTCGAGATCTTCGGCACACTTGACGGAAATTCAATGCATGTAATTTCATATAAATTAAAAATAGCGGGCACACTACGCGGTAGATCGGTTGCTCCGCGCCGGGGACAATATTTATTTGCAATTACATGTATGGGCGTTCCGTCGTGAAAGATCCGCGACGTAATTTCCGTCAACTGTGGCAAAAGCCTTTGTTTGACTGTGCGCGCGCGGTGCGGTGTAAAAGTTAAGGTACTGTGTACTTTTTCTACTATGACATTGTATCATTTTCCAGCTGTTGGTTCAGTGGCATTCGGGCGCATCAATCGTGTTTTATTCGCAGACACTATACAGGCAAATGCTCCAGATAAATAACTGAAAGAATTGGATTTTTTTAAAGCTTTACACTCTTAGAAATAAGTGGAGCATCTATTTCGATTATTATATTTTATTGACTATATTTTAATACTTTGTAAGCTGTTTCAAATGTCGTTTCATGTGCATAAGATTGATGGGTCGAATCTTGGCGTGGACATGTTAATCTTGAAATAGAGGGAAACGCATAGAACAATAATAATATGTGCATTTAACTATAAATTTAAAGTATCGTAAGGCCAAAGGTCAAATACCGCCTCACAACATTTAAATGAAAAATCGTCACAGAAACATCGATTTGCTTAATAACCACACTTGTCAAATGCGAATTGATGATTCGAATATTGAGCTGTTTTGAGAATTGTAAACTATTAGTAATTAGACCATCGCGGTGTTACTCTATTATTAATAAATAATCCTAGGATATTATTCATACAGCGCGACATGATCCTATTGACCTTGTTCCCCTGTTAAGGGTTACGGAGGTCAGATTGTGGTCGCTGAAATGTAATAACTGGATTTGCGAAATCCTGGACCATGGTACAAGCGTACCCTAGTTTATACCCTAGTTAGTTAGAGGAGAAAATTATTCCCACAGCGTCATGGGTGCCAGACAACGGATAATTATTACTTATATACTTTTTTTTGTAAATACATACATATTATACATAGAAACACTCAGACCAATATAAACAGACATGTTCATGCACATAAATGTTTGTACCGTGCGGTGATCGAACCCGCGACCTCTGGTGTAATAGGCGACTTTTCGATCATTACACCAAATGTCTCTTCAAATAAGAACGCAGACGTTGTCATAATATCGACGAACGGTGAAACCAAAACTTTGACTGAACTACGAGTATGTTCCATCCGGTGTGACCGACACCCAACATCTAGACACGCCCCACTCCATTTTATTGTGTTGTCTGTGTTATTGGACACTGTCTGGCGGATAGATAGCCTATTATTGCGTTACTGTATTACCTGTTTGTTGAGCTACAGTTGAGTGACATTCAACCGTGGGCTTTAGGCAAAATGGTTTCCTGGTATTCGTTTGTAAAATATTCGACAAACGTCCGAATGAAAAAAGGTTGAATTTTTACATGTCATGATTCTGCGATTAAGTCTTGTAGGTTTGTTAATGATATTGGTAAAACACTATGACATCGTATATTAAATCCTTCCTTAAATGCTTGAAATCAGATGTAATGGATGTATAGCTAAGAATACCAAAGTCGCGTTGTTAAGAATGAATTAAAACTGGAGTGGGTATTTTGAAGAGCGGAATTCACATTATTTTGTAAGAAAGTTGCCAGGTATATACCTACCATACCATACAGCCATACCTGCCATACCTACTACAGGTCTTGAACCCATTGAGTTAAAGACCCGGGTTGGACCAAAAGTTCGTGTTTTCGGTTCAGAAAATACTCATTCATACATTTAAAGGCACCGTTGATAGGTACTAGAAGCTCAGACAAAAAGAAAAACCTATGGTCTGAGTACTACAGTACCATTGATAATAAAATTCTCAACATTCACGAGTCTAAAGCCTTCATGAATACAATACACAAATAGATATACGACTATAATATCGCACCATTAATTAACCCTTCTCCGTATATCTTTCTCTTTAATGTTAATATCAACAGTGGCTCACCGCGTTTCATCAAACTGTCGGTCCTCTTTCTAACGCCGGCCCTCGTCAACGTCACTCGGTAGCAGGTAATACCGTGACACTGTGATGGGTTAGATGGGCTATCTATCTATCTAACAGACACTGGCCAATAATACTGACAGCGCATTGAGACGAACCAGACTTAGGCATAGGTACATTGATGCCTTTTTTTCGGATGAGAATGCGTTGATGTACCTTAACTGGTGTTGTGGATGTAAATGGTCTTCTAATTCCAGGACACCACCATCAGGCAAGAAGGAGCACCCCGGGGTTAGCCTTTTTCAGGGCGTGGGAGTCCCACACACCGCCTTCCTCCTCCGAAGGAGGGTGACGGTACGTAACGTATTACCCGGGTAAAAAGCTAGCTTGGGTAAACACCTGCGGCCGTGTGTGGAACTTGGGGCTAAAGACGTTCGTTCTACTACCCACTGAACCCCCCTGGTTTCCCCTCCATTTAAAGATACAAGCCATCAGTACCACCACAGATTTATAAGTTTTATTTAATATTATTATGAGCCTATAACGTCCCACTGCAGGGCAAAGGCCTCCCTACCCTTCTTCCATTGTTTGCGGTCCTGTGCAAACACACGCCAGTTCTTGGGGCATATCGCGAGTGTTGTTTGTCATGAGGGTAAGGAATTAGACTTTTTCACCCATCACGCTTGTCCACTGCGGGTTGATGAGTGCTCAGTGAACCTTACTCGGTCCGAGAGCACTGCCGTTGACGTTCTCATTCTGAACGTTCTTCCGTCGCCGCCCTTAGGGCTCTTTCAAATTAGACGTTTTGTGTCGGACGGCTGCGGTATGGTAGCCGCGCGTTTGCCGCACCGCGTACGGACGGTCGTTCGTTTTCATACAAAACACGCGGTGCGGCAACAGTACGGCGTTCCGTACCACGAACGCTCGCCAACTGTCCCATTGAGCCCTTAGATGGCATTATACACCTAAACCTAAAGGTGCACGACAGTTAAAAGTCATGTCGAGGACTATTTATAGTTTAAATAAATAAATATTACATTTTAAATGTGATGGAATCATGCAGACAGTTCCTGACTGTAAGGCTGCCTGTCCACCGAAGCGGAGCGAGGCAGCGGAGCGGAGAAACGGAGAAATATTAACCAATACGATTGCAACTCCCTGTCTGAGCGGAGATATTGTGCAATCTTATTGGTTAATATTTCACCGTTTTTCCGCTCCGCTGCCTCGCTCCGCTTCGTTGGACAGGCAGCCTAAGTCGGAATGTTTTGCCTCAACCGGAGAATCACCACCCTCACAGAAGACCACGTAAAATGAGTTGTATTGTAGCTTGTTATAGCGCTCCGTTTGAAGAGTGAGAGTGCTGGTGGCCCGAACTGCCCCTTTCCCTTCCTTCATCCCCATATAAAATAGCTTATCCCTATCCCCCTCCCTCCATATTCTAATCACAAAGGCAGACAACAAATCTGTGCTCCTGGCCATAGGTGTCCATGGACGGAAGTAACCACAATTGCTTATCTCAATTGCTCCCTCTTTCATAAAAAAGACAGTTTGACTTTGACAGTATCTAATGAATCATACCATCTACGACATACATTCACTTCACCAGATGATTAAACATACCACAACAGATATTGATTTAAAGACAGTGAACAGAAACGGCTGCTGTGATCCCGTTGACCCGTGTGAGCCAATTTGAAACGTAACAAGCTATCGACTGCAAAACCATAGTAAAAAAGTACACAGTATATCATCTACATACTCCGCACCGCGTGCGTTATATGTGTGCGCCAGTATCTAGGTCTATTTTGTAGTAGTAGAGCCATGCTGTATTACAGTACGAATGGGCCGGCTCGTCCATGGAAGTACCACCCTCTCACGTAGCACTATCGTGAAATAATAGTGACTACTATTGTGTTTCTTCTGGTTTGTGAGAGTGCGGGAGCCCCCCCCCCCCCCCTTAAATGGCCGGCAACGCATCTGCGATCCCTCTGGTGTTGCAGATGTCGATGGGCAGCGGTGATTTCTTACCATCAGGTGACCCACTATCTTGTACACTCAAACAAAATCTCGACCCTTTTCTCAGGGAACAAAGAGATTTTGTTTGAGTGTGTGTGTATGTGGCGACACAAAGATACGCATGGCGCACACAAAAAAACCACGCGCGCTACGCTAGTATGAAAACAACGTACTCTACTATGGCAAAACCGTGGCCTAGAAAATGTGCAAAAAAAGGTTATTTAAATTCGTCGGGAAAGGGATAACAAAAATATTCGACGAACAATTTTATTTCTCTTTCGTAACATCTTGTTAAATAGTTAACGATTCTGAATGAAACAACGATTTCAATATAGGTCAGGGGAGCATATCGGTTAAGGAAAATGTAGAGCCGTTTATTATAAGTTTGAAGGGTTAAACTTAACTAACTTGCGATACCTAATTAATTAACTAATACTCGGTGGGAAGTAACTTTAAACTATCTACCCTTATATTGTAAAGAGGTTAAGTTTTTTCCATCATGTTTATAATGTTAATGTTACCCCTAGGTAACTAAAAAACTACTAGATTTTCTTAATTACTATAATGGTTGAAAAGACACTTCATGAAAAATCCTTTCGCATCGAAAATTATTCAATGAGAGCATCATCAATGCAGGAGTGTAAGAGTCATTGAAATACACTTTAAATTATAATACAATTAAATTATAAATAATACAAAAACTGCGTGCCCGTGGGACCATGAACCAGAAAATCAAAATTGTTTACCCAGTAAAAGATTTATGATAACGCTAATTAAAAAAAACCATCCAGTCGACTTTAGACTCTCCACTTTTTCTGAAGTCGGTTAAACATGTATTTCACCAAGATCTTAAACTATTAGTTTCAAGTCTACATTTAGGGCTGAATAAATTACAAGAGCAAACCAAATCGGTCCAGGCAACAATAGAAAACGGTGAGCACTATGAATAATGAACGCTTTGAGCTACATACGCTGTAGTCTGACAGAAATTGATAGTGCGGTTAGGTTTTCAACATGGTATTTCAAAGTATTACAATATTCACGAACTTGCTTACAAACGATATTATAACTGATATCCAAATAGCTGGAAAACACAGAAAACTTAAATTTCGATACCACTATCTCGGCGGTGACGAAAAACATCGTTAAGAAACCTAAAGAGTCAAATGGATGTGTAGCCATGATACAATTGGTCTGGTTTCCTTGTTAATGGTTACGGAGGTCAAATGGCAGTCGCTCCACCCAATTTTACGAGTATAACTCGACATAAACATACGTAAACATTGACATGTTCCACTGATTAAACAAAGATAGCTAAGAACTCACGGCACGGTTTTTAATCGCGCCCGCAGCAGTTGAGATCTCGCAGCATTTGTAGAATGTTGATTTACATATAATAATATGATAAAAGTAAGAGCAGTTTTCACAACGCGATTTTCACCCGCAGCGCGCGCGGTTGTTTACGATTCCCCGCGCGCTCTGCGATCGCTTGGCGGGCGACCAGGGGCGGGAGGTATATAAATCCGACGCCATTTTGCGCTACTGGCATATGGCAGCGCGACGGCCGCGACGTACCAAAAGAAATCTTATCGTGGACGGCTTTTATCCGCACGTCAACCGCGGCGGCGAAATCGTACCTACAAATCACCGGTCTCGTGAGTTTTGAAATAAAACCGCAGGAAGCTGCGGAACCGTAACTGCTGCCGGCGCGATTAAAAACCGCGCCGTGAGTTCTTAGCCATAGTTATCGCGGTCTTGAGTTAATAACATCATTTCAAAAGTAACTAGGGTAAGAGGTACAATTATTGGCACTTTAAGGAATTTCGCAACTTTAAAGGCCTGTAGAAAATCAGCCAATTTAAATATCGACTTAAATTTGATTTCGTATGATTCTTTATTTATTTGAGAATAGATTTAAACGGGTTGATAGTTATGAAATGTGTTAGAAATACGAAAATTTCCGCAAAATATGAAAAAACACCGAAAGTCACTATTGTTGGCACCCTAAAGTACAAATATTGGCATAGAAAAATGTACAATTGTTGGCAGTGCCAATAATTGTACACGTGACCGTGCCAATAACTAGTCGGATCGCCTGATAGTGATGGGAAAAGTGAAATCTATATACTTACGAGTACCTATACAAATAATTTGCCGTTCGTTATAGGCGTTAAAACTAGAGAACGGCTGAACCGATTTGGCTAATTTTGGTTTTGAAATGTTCGTGAAAGTCCAGAAAATATTTAAAAATGTGAGAAAATAGAGGAATTAGACGTAGGTCTTGCTTTGCGGTAATTGGAACGCCAAGCACACCACGTGGGGCTCCCCCTCGAACAATCCGTTCGGCGAGGACCTAATGTCCTGGGCACTCGGCTTGGGACTAGTGATCCTCAACAGGGGGAGCACGCCGACCTGTGTGAGGTCGTCGACATCACCCTGGCCACCTCACATTTGACGGGCCGCGTCACCCAGTGGCGGGTGGCCGACGCGGAGACCTTTTCGGATCATAAATATATCCAATTTGGTATCTCCGTAGGCGGCCGTGGTACTCAAGTCCAACCGAGGAAAACATCCCGAATGGACGTAGGTGGACAAACTCAACCCCCCAAGTACAGCGACATTGCTGGCTCTTATATAGTCGGTATTAGCCACTTGAAGCCGATGACCGAGGAGCAAATGCGGCTGATACAGGAGGCTATCAAGGCTTCAACAAGGTGGTAGATGCTAGCCTCAGGGGGGTACCGAAACTCTTGGGTTTTGCCTACAAGACAGGCTGGATATTGGCGACTGCACAAACCAGGGAACCAAGGACTGGCTTGAGGGCTTAATCCGAGAAACGGAACCATGGCCCGGTGCAAAGTTCTCTATTATACCAGAGAGCGAACTGCCCAAGCCAAAAGTTGGGACCGCATTCTGCCCCGGAGCAATTTATGCTATGGGTGCAGAATGAAGATCTTAACCCAAAAGTTTGGAGGGTTCTCCACACGAAGAAGGAAGCGACAGGATCTATTGTGACCTTCTCTCTCGATGACCAGTCTGTGGAAGCCCTCAAAAACAACCGTGGAGAGGCCAAATTTGGTGTGAGGACAGTTTTCTTCAAAATCAAAGGAGGCCAGGAGACGGAACCCCCAAAAGTGGCGAATCTATCGCCCACCACCAGCAGCGTAAAGGAATCGAAGAGGAGAGCGTTGAAACCCTCGGGAGCCTCCAAAGGCTCCCAAGGCTTAAAGCCTCCCCCTCCGAAACCTAAGGCCGTCGCGGGACCCTCATCTGAGGGTACCCAAAGGGCCCAAACGCGACTGGGAGGGGGAATTTAGCGGGAGCGCCGAAGGTACCAAGGGTTTCCCATGATATATGTAGATAGGTAGCTCACTTTTTATTAGCTGAGTAAATATACAGTCGTTTTAAATCGCCGTGTAAAAATCTACCTATTAGTAGGACTTATAATGCTTTAATAAATACATTTTACAAAACAGTGGCACATCACTATTAGAATTTCATAAAAGCTGATACAATCATTGGCACCCTTCGAGGTACAATAATTGGCAGTGCCAATCGTAAAAAAAGTACAATTATTGGCACTGCTAAAATTTGAAACCACAATAGATAAGAAGACAAGTAGGCATTTTATGAATAGAACTTTCGAGACTGGTTGAATCATAACATTAACAGCGATTTTGCAAAACCGTATTTCAATAATTGGCAGGGGGTGTCAACGAACTAGTTCTCCATACAAACAAAATTACAATTATTGACACCCCCTAAAAGTTTTTTTCCAACAAGATTTACGATTGTATTTGCTGCAAAACCCACTATTTAACATCTTATTTAACTAAATAACATTCACTGACCAAAAAATATTTACAAAATAAAAAGTAATAAGTCGTTAAACTTACCCTGCATTCACAAATTTTCTTAAGGAATCACGCACAAACTGGTTTCTCTCGGGACCATGACCGAAAAGAATTTTTTCTAGTGTTGTCAGTTGTAATTATTTAAAAACTACTATTTAGTGTTGTAAATGAATAATTGAACTTTTATTCTAAATCTTTAGTTTATGGATTTTTGCCGCGAAAAGCTTAATATTTAAGTTTAAAACCCAGAGTGCCAACAACTGGAGGGGGGCCAACATTAGTATAGTTTACCCTATGTGGTGAAACTTTCGAGTCTTCAAAATAATCACATTGATAACATGTCTTAAATTCAATATTTATTAAAATACAACTCTGATAGTTTAAATAACACGACGAAGAAATAACAAAATTCATGTCAGAACTACCTAAATGACATCTATTTAAATACGAAACAGTTGGCATTGGCACGTACTGAACTAAACTATAAATTATGCCCGTATTTAACATTGTAAAGAAGAAATAGGGAAATTCATTGACGCCCCATTTAACGTATCACATTTCGCTTCCCATATAATATATTTAGACCAATTAGTTTCCCATACGAATTCTGTCTCCGGAATCCCCTTACAGCGTTGTTACACTGAAATGCAAGCGATTTTGAATCTTTCTCCTTTAGCATTAAGTTCACAGGAACTCGGATTCATCGCGAGAAAAATGCTTTGGGAATTTGAGAAGCAAACTATAAGAAACAAATTATATTTATGAAAATGTTAAATTTTCTTGCATGAGGTAAGAAACGGGTTGTATTTAAATGTGAATAAGTATATTGATATTGCGAACGCTAAAAAAGGTAATGCAATAATCGTCCTTTCTTTTAAATATCGTCGTATAGTCCACACAGGCGAAGACGCGGGCGAAAAGTTAGTAAAATATAACAGATGCAGTTTTTTGAATATTAATCGATATGTGCTGGCCTAATTCTCACGTTCGGGCCAATTTTGACGAACCACCAATTATCTATGGTAATTTACTATACGAGTAGGGCATAATTTAGTGTACTAAATATTCCATAACACGGTGGGACAGCACTCTGACATAACTGAAGAGTGATGAGGCGCAGGACAACGCAACGGTTTTCCATTTCCGATGAACGGGGGTGTTTTACACCTCAAGTTTCCAGACTCTGGACTGTAATTGAGTATTTTCTTATAGAAAAACCCAGCCACAAATGAGTCCGACCCGCGATTTTAACCCATTATTATATTTTTATTCCGAAACATAAAAATATTCAAAACACAGGCGGAGATACGAGGTGTTGCTAAGCCAAATTAGATAATTCTTGCAAATGCCTCAGCTGTGCTAATTTGAGCGGAAAATATGTCTCAGAAAATTCACTGAACATTCAGATAAAATGTAAATTACTACAACGTTTTGCGTCACGAAATTTCAACACGCACATTTCAGTTACAAGATGTGATATTTCTAATGGTTTGGTACATCCGAAACGTTTTTGAAAATTGGACGTGATAATAAAGAATACATTTGTTATTTGGATCACCGCTTTTTGTGAAGCTAATCTTTAGGATTAACAAACTACACGTGCAATCATAAAAAAATCAAAACGTTTTCTATTAAAGTAGGATTTAAATGAAGCACTTATGAATCTTCAACAACAATGTGTGTGTCTCTATCAACGGCTTGGAGGCTTTTTAGGTTATTGTTATATATTGAGAGACCGGCATATAACTCGATTGTTACTCATTTCAAACGCCAAATTTTTCGAGCAAGCGTGGTGATTTGTATCAAATTAATACACGTAGTTACCTTTAATTTTAAAGATCGTATTTCTTTCATAAAGGACGAAAAGCACCCAGCCGAATAGCACCAGGCCTAGTCCATGAACAGCACCAATCAATATTGTTGTAAGGTGCTTTAACGCATAAATGTTGCCAATGTCCATGGGCGATGGTGATCAATTACCATCAAGTATGCGGCCTACACGTTTGCCCTTTTTATGAAAAAATAATGTAATGACGATAAAGGCGATATTTAACTCTGCCCATACAGGAAAAGTCTCCCTTTTCCTGAAAATATATTGCAACTAAAGCTATAAGGATAACTGCCGTATAAAAGTACAATAAAATAATAATAGAAAATATAATCGGCACTCATAATAATAACGTACGATGTAGCCGATTCGCTATAAGCCGGTATAGGGGCAAGATCAATATCGGGTGCCCATCCAATAAACTAAATGGCGACACTCGTGTCAGAAAGTTTCTTATTCCCTGAAAAATAAGTCTCAAAGTCCGGCAGCAACGTGTTGAGCTAAAGCCGTGGCGAGTTAGCAGAGAGGAAAATTGTAACGTTTTTATATTAATCCTTTTTTTTCTGGTGAAACAAAAGTTTTCTTTTACCTTTGTAGCTCATCACTCGCGTTGCATCACATCTACCCTGTCAGAGTAAATATAATAATAATCATTTCTTACGAAATAGGTTAAGGTAGGTAAGTGATTACTGCGGCCTATGTCACTTACGGCTCGGGTCGACCCGATGGCTCGTTTGCCGCCTCTGACATAAAAAAGAATAACATAGATCAACTTTATATTTCATTTATCTTTTTGGAACTTAATTGATTACGCCATAATATTATCATAAATCGTTTTTCTTTGAATCGTTAATCTTTCAACCCCTGCTTTACCCTTTCCACCGAAATCGTAAACGGAGTTCCGCTATACTCAACTATTATTTAGCAAGAACGCAGTATGATTCGCGATTTCATGAGACCAAATATAGCTGGCTTAATTGAATATCCTTATTTGATGTGCGTCAAAGGGAGATTCCTTTCAATTTGGAGCGTAGAGGGTACATTTTCTCTGCTGATTTCATGGGAACTAGTTGTTAGGAGTACTTGCCAAGTGTATTGTGTTTTGGATTTCTTAAGATGACTATGATTGATGGTGTTCGATACATGTTTCTTTATCTGCAAAAATTTAATGCTGATGGTACTGAAGCCGCTTTTGTTTTTTTTTCTAGCATATAAGATTAGATTTATCTTAAAAACGTAGTGTTAATCTTTACGTGTTCTAAAGGCTCGAAGATCAGATGAGTCTACAGTCTGGCAGTACATTGAGCGACGCTTCCTAGTGAAGTGTCCCTCAATGGAATAGGCCGCAGTGGCCGCTTACCATTAGGGCTGCGTGTCTCTCTGATAACTGACTTAGTATAAAAAAAGAATACACGTGGTAAAGTGTAAAAGTCAAGATAGGTATAAACTACTGGAAACCAACAGTCTTACTACAAAAAAGTTAAGCATCTGTTGAGCACGTGTTTAAAAAAAGTATTACCACCAAACTGCGTTTAACGATTGCTTAGAGATAGACACGCTTTAAACGTGGTTTAAATTTAACCCTTTATAGGGCAGAAAATTATTTTTGTCGAATTTGAATTTTTGGTGTCGGGATAGGTCTAGGGGTACATAAGGACTGGATTAAGTGTGATATTGACTAGTTTATTTATTCGGATTTGGTTGTAGAGGGTGGTTCCATATGTAGCCCAGACCATTTAGGGAAAAATATTGGTGGTTTTATTTGGAACCGTGACCGTTTAGGGAAAAAATTTAAATAAAATTAAATCGTAACGTAATTAAATGAGTTTTATTTCAAATAACAACATTTTAGTATTTTTAATCATAAAAAACAAACTATATTAATTATCATAGTAACTAAGTGTACTATTACAACAAAAATAACTACTTTGTCTTATAAAGTCAACAAAAAAAATTCCATCCTCTTCATCGTCATTCCTTGGAAATATATCCATACTCCCTGTGGCACTTCTACCAGACGCTCTTCTAGGACCTCGTGTACGAAGACGTCCTCGTCCTTGCGCTCTTACAGGACGTCTGTTACGAACGCGGCCTCGTCTTCTGCGTTGAGTTGGTACTGATGGTGGTGGAATTGGTGATTTATGCGTATTGGTGAATCACCACCGATGACTGGAGCTGGCGATTGATGTGGAGGAGTATCCATGATATCACGATGACAGTCTCCTCCAGCTGTCAATGTCCGTGATATGACATTCAGAGGTAGGTCATCCTCAGGTTCTGAGTCCCCTCCAATGTCAGAATTTTCGGCTTGTTCGTCGTCTATACCCTCGATCAAGCTGACTAGCTGATCGTAGGGTATATTTTCTTAATCTAATGCTCGTATAGACATCTAAAACAAACAGAAAATACGTTACTGCAATGCTTCAGTTCGGTTGCACTTATAACACAAACCTCACCCGCCTCCATGCATACACTTTGATACCTAATATCTTCTTTGTGCAAAAATATATAAATAAAGTAATTGTTTTCCGGCGTAAAGTAACAATTCTTTTTTGCAAAAGTTAACTGTAATAGTCCCAAATACGTAAAATAAACAAATGAGAATCTAAAACATACACTCTTTCAAATTGTAACCGAAAAATAGGTTTTTACTACCTGTTCGATTCAAATCGTTATTGTACTTGTTAATTACAAGTTGAGACAATGACTAATATACCAAATTAAAGGAAAATAACTAAATTATCTATTAACTTACCTTGAAACAAGTAAATATCACATTTTACCACTAAATTCTTTAAATAAATACGAGACACAATCACTTCTCCATGTCGTAAACACTTATGAGACAGAAGGCTCAAACGTAACCACCAATATGTTGCATCCTTCTAAGGTCTTGTGACTAACTTCACTTTAGTGGTTACATTCGTTACTTGCGCCCGTTCAGGGGCTACTCATTTAACCAATAAGGTCGACTACCAGTACTAGCGTATATGAATAATGAGCCTCAAAGTCAATCTTGTCAGGTGGTTACAGCCGTCATACAAAATTTACTTCTGCCCTATAAAGGGTTAAACACCCGAACACCCTTGTTTTGCAAGTGTCTAACCTCAAAATTTTTTGACAGAACCAATAATTATACTTGTGAAGAATGGATTTTGTAGATTCTGTAAACTTTATCGACGAAATGGATGTTGAATACATGGAAACTTTTCGTGAGAATACTATAAACTGTGTGAGAATTAATCCGTTCGAAAAATACGACGATGTGCAATTTAAAAAAAAATACAGATTCAGCAAAGCTTTTGCTAATAAAATATTAGATCTAGTTGTAGACGATCTTCCTGGCGATTCTCGCGGGAATACCATCATACAGGTAAGTGAGTCACAGGTAATAACAGAGACAGACAATACGAGTGACAAATCCACATTAAACAGCGTTCCGTTCGACGTCATTTGACTTTCCGTTTCTGTTTCTAGACGGCTTTGCTCCAAAATAGTGAAATTGTCGATTCAATTATTATATGAATTACAAAAATACCTTCATTTCGTTATATTCAAGTGTTAAAAACATTATTTAAAATTAAATAATCTCCAATAAGTATGCAGTTATTTCTAAGCGATCTGCATAGAATGGAACGGACGGACGAATGTCTTGCTGTGTTACCAAAAACAAAAAAAAATTATGAGATAGACGTTGTTTAAGAAGGCACGCTTTAAACTTGGTTTTGTGGTAACGAAAATTAAACACCCGCTAAACAAGTGTTTACCGCTTTGACAAGTGTTTAGCTAAACACGTGTTGGACCATTGCTTAAATCCTTTTTTGTAGTAAGACCTCAAAGGTTTAGTAGCTCCTGTATGTTTGTCATAATACTAGCGGCCACCCGCGGTTTCACCCGCGTGGTTCCCGTTTCCGTGGGAATTGATCAAAATCCTTTCTTAGCGGATGCCTACTTCATAACATCTACCTGCATGCCAAATTTCAGCCCGATCCGTCCAGTGGTTTGGGCTGTGCGTTGATATCTATCTATGTCAGTCAGTCACCTTTGAGAATAAATTATTCCATTTTTGATTCTATCGAACTGTGAAGCGCGTACATTATTGAGCATTACAATATAAGTATCTTGAATATTAACGTTTAGTAGGTGAAATACTGATAAATCATTATTTACATTGTAAACAAACCCACGTTTTCAACCCTTTGTTTCCCAAGCTCAGAGCAAAGCATATTTTCGTCCACCGCAATTCATTATGTCTAATTATTTCCTCCGGTTCTGTTTAATTTATTGAGAAACTTGGTCGGGCCATAATTACTTCACAATTAACTCTTACTTTTTGACCCGTCTCATCCCTCAGCCTAAATTCGGGACAAAAAGAGCATTCTTATTAATTTTGTCATGATACGTATTAAGAAATTTAAATAACAATTGTGTTGGATTGGAGATGGAATTTAATATGAACTTTTTTTATTATTAATTTGTTTTTTGAAGTGAAAACTTCTTTAGCGGCGTTGTGCACTTTTTTTGTATGGGGAAAAAATGTTAAACTCGCGACAGGATTTATGTGTCACGTGACCTGATCGAAAATCCATATAAAATTTGAAGTCCGGACACGTGTTTTCTACAAACTTATCTGTTCCGGTGGCCAAAATTGGAACTACGTGAAATGCAATGCAAAAACGATATTTAATGACAGTTTTAAATAGACAGTAGCGACGCCGCCACCGGAACAGATAATTTGTCGGTCTATAGACAATAATGGTTTTTTGAGGTTTTTTGTTCAATTTGACAGCTCATTTATTAAATGCAAAGAAAAGTGCTTCTTATGTACATCAGGAGTAGAGTAAATAATTGTATTAATAAGAACTGATGTTGTTTTCTTGAGTTTTATTCCTTTAGCGTAAGGTATATTTTTCTTTGCATGAATGAACTGTCAAGTGTGACCTCTTCTACTATTATAGCCGCAGTGCGGTCGCTTCCTATATGCTTCCTATGCTACAAAGTGACCACAAAGACCTTAATTTGATATCCTGCAAAATTCAAAATTTCATTGCCGTAATAAAACATTTAAAAAGTTTGGAATATCTTTATTCGCCGGAATTATATAACAGTATTTTATGGAAATTAACACCACTTCTCCGCAGTCTTTGGATCCGCTATGCTGCGGAGCATGCATCAGGTCGTATGAAGTTGGAAATGCTGTCCGATTTCCTGCGACAAGAGGCTCGTTCTCACACACATTTTGGCTTGTTACCCCAAATTCCCAGTGAACATCCTCGAAAGCGACATGTTGATTACTGTAACACCACTCGTGTTATTAACGATTCGGGAGTCTGCGGATTCTGTAAAGGGAATCATTTCTTGGCCGATTGCTCCAAATTCAAAAGTTTATCCGCAGATTCCAGTATGCAATTAGTTGTAAATTCCAAACTTTGTTTTCGTTGGTTAGAAAATAAATAGTTGTCAATCAAAAAAGTATGACATTGACGGTTGTCAATCATTTTATCATCATTTATTACATGGCGTTTCAGTGTCACAGCAAGGAGTTTCTGATAAGTCTGAAAAAGTTTCTGATTTCATTAATTCTGAGAGATAAACTTTTTAATGTAATATAAATTGTCATGTTTGTGTACGATAGCGCAATAAATAAATATTGTATTTTACCATATAAATGATAGTACTTTTATACCTCTACCAATCAATTAAATCCCTAACCATTCCAAAATACATATCAAAAATGCACAACGTTAATATTCAGGTTTTCACTTCTGCCGGCACTCCCGGAGTGCAACCCGTCGTTTTTTTGATTATGATTTGACTGAAACATTTTTTGTGAAAGATGCCGTATTTGGTCGGGCTGAAACTTGCGTAAAAAAATTCCATGACACAATGCTATTCCACGATTTAATTCTCTGTTTGTAGTGGTAGAGCCATGCTGTTTTACAGTACGATTGGGCCGGCTCGTCCGGAGACATAGTAACACCCATTCACATAACACCAGCGTGAAATAATAGTGACTTCTATTGTGTTCCGTCTGGTTTGTGCGAGTACCGGAGTCCGGCAACGAATCAGCGATCCCTCTGGTGTTGCAAATATCCATGGGCGGCGGTTATTGCTTACCACCAGGGGGCTCGCCGGCTCGTAGATGTAGGTAAACTAATAGTTTATAGAAAATCTCGAGAATTTTGTCGAATTTGTTTCTAATCGTACTGTTGTATTATTTGCAAGCAAGCAGCTTTGATTATAGAGGAAACTAGTCAACATTGAATATTTTGCAGAAATTCAGGTATGAAAACCTATTATTCATTTCTAAAAATACCTTTTTTTTATACCACATCTGTTGGCAGACAGACATGCAGCCCACCTGATGGTAAGCAGTCGCTGCGGCCACGAAGCGTCGCTCAATGTGCTGCCAGACTGTAGGCTCATCTGATCTTCGAGCCTTTAATTTCAAGTATACTGGCTCCCACATTAATATTGCCGGAACACAGCCGGAGCTGTGGCTGGTAGCTAGCCAGTCAGACTCTGAAAAAGTCCTACCACCAACCATGGCGGGAATTCGAACCCACGACCTCCGGGTTTTTATACCCGAGTGGCTTAGCCACTGTTCCACGGAGGCGGTTTGAAATAACTGAGAAGATAGTTGCTAGTCCCATAAAAATAATATTGGTAGAAGAAAGTCATATTACATATATTTCAGAAAGCAATTCCGTAATGACTTTCGTTCCTGTCAAAAGTAATGAATTGAAATGAAATATTGATTCTCGTGTTTGCTTAAAATGTTGATACAAACTGTCGAGTCGAACAAATGACTGTTTATTAAATTACTTTCATACCGATTTATTATTTCATTTGGAAGTTGTAGTCTGCTTCAGTCCCATGTCTGTATTTTTATCATTTAACTAGCCTTCCGCCTTCCGATTTCTTTTTCAAATATCCGACTTTTCCCCCCTACATTTCCGGGAAAAAAGTACCCTGTAACCCGAGGATAGTGTACCTTTCCAACAGTGAAATAATTTTTCAAATCGGTTCAGTAGTTTCGGAGCCTATTCAATACAAACAAACAATCAAATCTTTCCTCTTTATAATATTAGCGTAGATGAACGACGCAAACTAACGAAGCCGAAGAAGTTGAAATATTTCTTTTCCTAGCAAAAAATAAAACTCAGACAATACGCATGGAAGAATAAAACTAATTTGATATTTATAACAATTAAATCTCTTTTGTTTTTAATTATCTTTGACAACACACGGCTCAAAACACAAATGTCTTCTGGCTTCTGCCATGCCTTAGGGTATAATTAATTCCGCCAATTTGGGATGAGTTTTCCTTCTAAGGGATCTATCAAAAGAATGTTTATTTTTAATTTGCTGGTAAAAAATATTATATCAAATATAAAATACATCAAAGTTACTTTTGCTGGTAGATTAATTGGGGACATAACATGAAATATGTATACATTTTGGCTTAAGGCCTGGTTATCAAATTTGAAAATAAAAATAAATAAAATAAATAAAAATTTTATTTTACTATTACTACAATTTAGAAAATATACTGTAGGTACATAGTACCTACCTACTAGGTACTGTGAAATTACGACGCGGATCTTTCGACGGCGACTGGCGTTCCGTCAAGTGCTACTCAAACAACGCTGCATTAAGGATTGACCTCTACAAATTCATGCGTGAAATAAACTGTAATTAAAAGAACTCTTAGCTGGAACGCCATGACACAATCTAAAACAAAACAAAACACGAATTACTCATCGTATTATTTTATGTATCATTATTGTAATCAACAAGTTCTTAGAATTAAATATATTTATCAATGTAATGTAAAAACAGGAATAGAATTCTTCAAATAGATTCTTGTGTAAATAACAAATAGTTTTGAACGTCAATACTTTTTATCTTATCATTTGTTGAGAAAAAGTGTCGCAAGAAACTTGACAGTCATCCTTTTTTACCTATAATAATAATGTACGATTTTATAAATAAACGATTTATGATAAAGCAGTGCCTGGATTAGTCAGTCGTATTGTCCACTTTATATATTTATATCTAAATATAAATATTATAACTTAAAGGTGACTGACTGACTGACATAGTAATCTATTAACGCACAGCCCAAACCACTGGACGGATCGGGCTGAAATTTGGCATGCAGGTAGTATGACGTAGGCATCCGCTAAGAAAGGATTTTTTGATCAATTCTACCCCCAAGGGGATAAAATTGTTGTGGGGAAAAAGTTGAAAATCTCCGTATAAAAATTCACGTCGATTCGATAATTCGGCGCGTCGTGGAAAAAGGACAAATAAAAATATTTACTGAGCATTATAATCAATAAAAAACGTAGCCTAAATGTTCTTTCCCAAGAATAAACAGAGTTACTCGCATTAATAATATTAGCATAGATATAGGTAGCAGAATTTAGAAAAACAATCCTTGCGTTGGTTTGTTATGTAAACTTAAAATCTATTGAACTTGACATTTGCAAAAGGAACGACGAGATGGTCTATTCATTACTTTTTAACAAGTGTTTGTGAAATATTGAAGAGATTCATTTGGGCAAAACCACGACAGAACAAATAAAACGAAAGCTGTTTATCTTTTTATAGCATTGATGTCATATGGATAGCCGTCACATTTATTTATAGACCAGTGGATTAAAAAAATGGATATTGAGATAATCGTAATAGCTAAAAAGTAATGTTCCAGACTCCTGTTTTTTTTTAATTAAACGACTTCAAAAATCAAAGAGGTTATGCAAGGTTTGTGCAAGGGAATTATCATTACGTTAAAGAGTTTTAATAACGACTAATAACAACCGAACGTCTTCACTAATAAAAAAAAACATAATTAAAGCCTCGTATCAATTCGCGACAGGCTACCCCAATGCAACTCTTACTATATATATATTTAAAAAAAAACTGTCTCCATGAACCAACATGCATTCACAAGAGTATCTGGGCAAAACTCACCAGAAACAATAAATAAAAAAAACCTTCACTTTTATACAAAGAGGTTTTCAATTCGAATGGTAGTTTTTTTTTATTTACTCCGTGGCTTGTAATCCAATTTGCATGGTTCTATCTTTTTTCGATGCGAAATAATTCCTTAAAAAGATTTAGTTTAGTTGACTGAGTATATTTTTTCATTAAAATTTCGTTAAACACACTATTTTTAACGATACTTGGCTTAGATATTCACTTCAAAATTTCGGATCTGATTTGCATGATAAAAAAACTATTAAAAAAAATCGTCTTATCTAGACTCCCGGTGACATTCAGCCTTCTTCCATAAATAATCTTTTAGAGACAGGCAACGTATCTGAGGCCCTTCCCGCAGGTGTCCAGGCGGTAGTGATCACTTACTAACAAGTATCACAGTTACACGTATCCATCCCTTTTTCATAAATAGAAAAGAAAACATTCGAAAAAAATTACGAAAATGAGCCTACAAGCTTTTAAAACATCAATGTTATAAATATTAATTAAATCAGTGTCTACAACTGTGAAAATTGATTGTCAGCTATAGATAAATCTCAATTCAAATAGTATGAGACGTGTGTTTGAAAATATTCACATAATAAGAGGAAGCCTAATTTATAGCATTGTGTGTGGTCTGCCGTTAAATTGTCATCAAATAACGATTTATTGGCAGTTTTGACTTCACAAACCATTTCTGAAGATTTATTTTATAGTGATTTATTGCAAGCAATTTTAAAATTCGTAAAGAACTTTATTAGAAAGCTGTAAAAATTAATTTCGTCACTTTTATCTTGAAAAATAATGACATTTCATTTACGATACAGAAGCTCCGATTAAAATTCAACTATAAATTGAATATTATAAATTATGTATTATCTGTGCTATTTCATTTCTTTTTACTTTATAATATAGGGAAAATCAAAGATCTTATAATATTATCTTTGTAGGAAATATTCACTAAAATGAAATGTCGCAGCCCATTTTAAGTGAATAAAGACTTAATTGATATAAAACGATGTATTTCTTGATTCGCGATACACTGATTGGCATAATACACAATTAGAATTCTATTTCCTGTCTGCTATTTGAATATAAATAGATTTTAATATGCATTCATTATTACAGTTAAATAAAAAGTCAAGAAATAAATGTACCTATATGTGTTTGGTTCCAGTACGATACAACTTTAATCATAGAAAGAGAAAATTTTCTTGTTCTGTGACTTTAATGTATTGACCGATTTGCGATAGATTATAATAATAGTGATAGTAGTGGGATATGTTTGTCTTGTGTCTGGACTCTGGACTGGATGTATATTTTCATTTTGTGTTTTTAAATTATATTTGTGGTACTTTCGTTGTTGCTGATTCCCACAACACAAGTGATAATTACTTTTAAGTAAAATCAACGATGTGGTGTTGCCTAATCTATAAAAGAAAGTGGTGTGAGTTACACTATTTATAACTCAAGAACGGGTGAACCGATTTAGCTGAAATTGGTGGAGTGGTAGTTTAGAACCAGGAGACGGATACCTTTAATCCCGAAAATGTGGGGGAAGGGGGAGAAGTTGAAAAAGGAAATTACGCGCGGGTGAAATCGCGAGGGCGATCGCTAGTACATTATATTATCCATTATCCAATTCCACAATCCATACCAAGAAACAATACCCAACTGCACCAGTCATACTTGCATAATCAACTAAAACCGTCGCAAAACGCCCGCCGCCGACTCCCGCGCAATTAAAGTGTCGTTTGTACGCGTCCGTGGCAGTCACTGTTATTGATGCAATGTCACTGCTGTCTAGGGTTGGCGCCGGTTCAAATACTTATTTATGTAAGCCACATGTGCAGTATCATCGGACTAATGGTTTCCAAGATTTGGCAAATATTATGTTGGAGTGACTTCAGATGCCTAAACTTTTGACAGAAAATTAAACTAAATCAAAAAAAAAAATTATTTGATTTACAGGACGTGAAGAAGGAGATAGGGATTTTAAAAATGAATATATTGAGAAAGGTTTCTTACCTGACTCTGAATCACAGCGTTATTATTAATTTGTATGTTATATAGTGTTTAAAAAAAATAATTTAACGTGTTTAATTTTGGGTCTTCGGGCGTTTCGCACCACAAGTTATTCGACTTTTTGAATGGGGCAATTCGCACCGCGGTGCGAATCGCCCAATAACTTTTCGAAATTAATTTATAGATATTAATGTATTCTATTATCAAATTATAAATATTTAAAGACAGATCAGTGTATTTAAATAATATTGTCAAAAATGAAAACTATAGAAATTAGAATTAAACATAGAATTTCAAAAAAATCCCACTATTTTACATTTAGATGCATGTACAGCAGACGCTAAACAATTTATATCCGATGTGCATAAACCACAAAGCTTTGTGGCATAAACTCTGCAAAGTTACTGCCACACAGTAAGTCAATCAAAGAAGATTCACGCCAGAGCCATTTTGCAGTGCAATCAAGATTACATCTTATGTATTGAATTACAAGATTATTTTTACGGTTCCTTAAATAAGTCAGCACGAATTTCAAATATTTTTGCTCTGCAGATGTTGATAAATTGCCAACATTAATAGCTGGCAGATTAAAAATGTAATGCTTTGTCTGACAGTCGCAATTATCTATATAGTTAATACCACGAAACTGTCTTTTTTTATTTATTTAAATGAGTAACAAGACGAGCAGATCGTACACCTGATGGTAAGCGCCACGTCTGCCCTTAGACAGTTCAGTGCCAAACATTAACTAAGCAGTTACTGTCTGGCACCGCCCTGCGCCTGCTACACCGAGACGACAGTTCTTAGGTCTCTATACCCAGCAATTTCACTAGCTACAGTGCCGTTTCCCCGAAACAAAGAAGTGTTTGACACACTTCTATTTCACGGGATATCTTCTATCTATTTCTGTATTTAAAGCCAAAAAAATGGCTGAAAGTATTGCTGAAAGTATTATTTTTGCACTTAAGACAGTAGATAAATGTTTATTGTATTATTCTTGTATGTTTAAAAATATAGCACTCAGTCACAAAACAACAAACTAACCATTATCTGCCTAAAATCTCAATTGAAGAATCAATTTATACGGTATCTAGACATTAAGCTGAAAATTGGTTATGGTAATTTTTCAAATCACGGTAGGTTGATGTGTTACTTTTTGTACATAAATATTAATACAAATAATCCAACAAAAAACTGCGAACCCGCATAGAGTTTTGTGTAAGCTACAAACTGCGTCAATCGGTCATTACATAGTTGGTAGCCCTGCGACATTGTCCAGCAATTGTAAACTGATCCGTAGTTCCGTGTCAAGCATTCATCATCACCAGTCATATTACCGCAGTAATTCTGTTCATACGATGTGCTCTTTTGACTTGCTTTACCTTGAAGCGATTTGTACGACCTCTAAGATGATCATCCAACATCAAGTGCCCGCTCATCATAAGCAAAATTAATGACGGAAGGTGTTGCTGACCTACGATTACGAATTAGTATGAAATTATGCATCGCGCAAGCAAAGAAGCAAGAAGTTGCTGTAAATGTTATGTTATTTAAAGTGACACGGCAAAGATATGACCAATGTTGCCGTTTGAGTTTCTTGCCGGTTCTTCTCAACAGATGACCGCATTCCGAATCCGGTGCTAGAGTCACTATATTTTTTGTTTCTGACGATTCATAAGTGCATCTTTGAAGCCTATTTGAATAAAGCATATTATTATTTTGATTTTAATTAAACCATGGTTCGCCCACTTTAGATTTTTGATTGAGATCTATCTATAGAAAACTTAAAGTCAACGTAAAAAGGCAGGAAAATTATAACTTTAATAGAATCCATTTTGTTAATGAATCATATTTTTTTTTCGTTTCTATTGAGCTATTTGCAGCATATGCTGCAAATCGAAAGTATTAGTTATAACCGTCCGGAAGCCAACACCCCCCCCCCTCCCCACCGATACAAGGAGACTAGAAAGCTAGAAGTAATAAATCCTTTTGGCAGTCTATCATGATAATTCACAATACAAGTAATGTCATAATGCAACTTAAACTGCACTCCCACAGGTTGCAGTCAACCGCTCGTCATTGTGACAATTATCGCAACGATAAACGTTTGTGTCGCACTGCGTTGCATTCAAGAGCATTTTTGTGTTTACTGTGAGGCAGATGTTAAATGTTTTTATCTCTTAAAACCAGTAATAAAAACCTTTCGTTTAAACAGTAGTAGTAAACGTTTATTACGTTCGATTAGATTGTATACATTTTACTCAAAATGTTATAAAAAAATATGTAGTGGTAGAGCCATGCTGTTTTACCGTACGAATGGGCCGTCTCGTCCGGAAAAGTACCACCCTCTCGCATAACACCAGCGTGAATTATTAGTGACTACTATTGTGTTTCGTCTGGCTTGTGAGAGTGCCGCAGATTCTTCGATATTTCTAGTCTCAACCCTAGAGTCTAAACCATGATATTCATAGATGAAATATTCATTCCCACAGGCGATTGGGATTACATCTTTGAAAGTTCATAATTTTGCATACATAATTTGTATGGTGACAATGTGACGTACGTTGTTTAGTACGAAACTTAATCAAATTGATAAAGATATTATACGATATGTAATAAATACTCGATGACAACAATATTCAAATAGATAAAACTCAATGAATACTTTATTAATAAATATAATGACTAGTACATGTACCATAAAACATCGGGTAAACAGTAAGTTGTTTACAAAAATGTTTTATACATAACTAGCGGGCGCCCGCGGTTTCACCCGCGTGGTTCCCGTTCCCGTGGGAATATCGAGATATCCTTTCTTAGCGGATGCCTACGTCATAATACCGCGTTTACATTCAGCCATTTCCGTTGCTGCTTACCTTGCCGTACATATATTGATGTGTCAACGTCAGCGGAAATGAGTGTTTACATTGCCGCTTCATATGTATTTTAAATTCGACTCTGGGCCATGGATAACGTGGAAATTGTCGCAGCGTCGGCGCCTTTTAAGTTTAATTAATTATTTAAATGTTTAAAAAAAAAATAGAATTCAAAAGGGACGTCGTCGTCAGAGGACATGGTGGATGATAGCAATTCATCGTAATTAATAGAACAATGTAAGTATTTTTAAAGATATTAAACGACTGAACGAGAGAGCAACATGTAAACACACGTTGCCGCTCGCATTGCCGCGCTTTGATGTCCGCTAGAAAAACCGCCAAATGGGGGATAGCCGGGCAATGCGAACGGCAACGTCAAGGCAATGGAAATGACCTGTTTACATTCTCGCGTTTCCCAGTTTATTCCCCATGTTGCCGCGGCAATGGGCTGAATGTAAACGCGGTATAACATCTACCTGCATGCAAAATTTCAGCCCGATCCGTCCAGTGGTTTGGGCTGTGCGTTGATATCTATCTATGTCAGTCAGTCAGTCAGTCAGTCACCTTTGAGTTTTATATATGTATATAGATATTTATATCGAATCAAGGAAATTCATTATATATGATCTCATTTTTTTACCATTTTACATCACTATTGTCAACTCGTAAGGTGCCCTGCTCTAGAACTAGTTAATAGCCAATAGGCTGGAATCAGCTCGTCCCATTCTTGTGGAAAGGGGAAACCTGGGGATAATTTTTATAATGTTTAAAGCATTTTGCCTGCTTAATGGCGATATAAAATATTAATATTAGAAAAAAATCAATTTGTCCAAGTATCAGATGGGACTCGCACCGACGTCCCTCGCTGTCCGGGCGCTAAGATCTCGGTAGCATAGTTGGTAGTGCACTCGCCCGAACAGCGAGGGACGTGGATCCGAGTCCCGCTTGATGCCTGGACAATTTTTTTTCTAATATTACTTATATGAAACCTGGGGAGTTAAAAAAGCACTGCAACTGGGATGTTTTACTTTTTATTACCTATTATAGGCTTTGATAATATACATTTTTATTCAATGAGGGTGCCGCTGGTATGGATATCGGGTCCGGCCGTTATGCCCCCATTCCGGGTTGCCCCCGGCCGGTATGCCCCCACATTGAAAAAAATGTTATTCCGGTTTGCCCCCGGCCGCGTTTCCCCCACAGTTTCTCTTTCACTATATACTTATGATACTTGCTATCCGTTAATCCGGTTACCAACAGAAAAATAACAAAACACTACTTCAGAGAATGAAAACATTGATATAATCCTGTATTATAGGGCAGCCATGTCTTGGGCTTTGCCACGATAAATATTAATGATTCATAAGCAGAATCGTGTATAAATATCTTTATCTTAAATCGTACACTTGCAAGATTCGTTGCTCTTGGCTGTTACGCATTATGACGTCAGTTACCACCGGGTTTTAGCAAATAATCTCGCCAACAGATGTTAGTGGTCTGTTTATTGTGCAATAAATAATCTGCTGTTTTTTTCTTCTAAAGTAAACACGAGTGACTTTGAACTTTTGACTTTTGCAAACGGGAACCTAGCACGAATTGCTAGGTCAGGAAGATTTATCTAACCAGTCTTCTTACATCTCATTAATAAAGCAAAGAGTTTATAACTATCAGCGCTTACAAGCGTAAGAAATATTAAGCTTAGAATACATAAATTCATAAATTCACTAACCAAATTGTACAAAGGAATTTTAACCACAGTACAGTAACATTTCAGTGTTACAGCTTTTTGCTTAACGACAATTATTTGGTGTCACGTTTGAGAAGTCGGCTTTATCACGTAGGTGGCAAGGTTCTTTTCAAGCAGTCACTGCAGGAAGACGGCAACCCTAATCGAATCTTAACAAAACGTTTTAGGGGTGGGAAATCATCCATTTTCTTTCCCAGATGGGTCTAATGATGCATAGTACTGCATTACCACACGAACAAAAAGGTTATGAGACCAAAAGTAGCTGTTTGCCAATGAGCTATGCGCAGACGTAGACACTTTCTGTTGCTGACACGACACCCCATTGACATTTTTTGTAAAGAAAGGGCTGATTTTTACTTTCACTGGTGGTTAGCATCTCTCCCAACACAAAACTTTCTGCACAGCGCCCTAAAATTCTATAGAATTCCTAAAGCGCTGCTAAACATCACATATCTGCCAGTCATCCAACTCAAGTGCAATTAACAATATAATTAAATAATACACCTCTACACAAAGTCAAGTTACTGCTTAAAACATATACTTTGTAGCCACTACTTAGTCACGTCTAACATTTTACTGTCGCACTCGCAATATACTTGGTCATAAAGTAGCTAAATTGTTTACAAAACAATTCGCACTTAATTATTTACGGGGAATATGTAAATTAAACTAACGCTCTACACTTACAACAGAATATCTTCGTGGTTATTGTCCATTATTTATTAATATTGTTTACAAATGTAGGATTTGCTTCGTAACTTACGATTGCGATATTCAATGACGCATCGAGAGTTTATATTAAAATTCAGACAAAATAGAAAAATAGATGATAGCAACTTTCATTTTATTGCATGTAAGGTAAATATAGGTATTCTTTATTGCACGCAATGCCGGGTTATACTAGGAAGACTTAAGGCTCGCTGGCTACCCGTAGTTTAGTGGGTAAACTGAGAAAGTCTGCCCTTTCTAGGACGTGGGAGTCCTACACACCTCACTCCGCTCTCGATGGAGAGAGACAGTTTGTGTTGAATTCCCCGGGTTCTCCGGTTATTGGTAACATCTAATACACAGAACAATCACAAATGTTTGCGGATTTGAACTCGCGACCTTTGTCGCACAGAGCAGGGTCACTCCCAAATAACTCCCTGGTCTATAGATAAGATAAATTTGTGTAGAGTTTACCTAAATACGAGGGATGCCTTTTAAGTTTTGTCGTTTGAAGAAAAAAACACAACTAGAACCTTATAGTACTTTTTATTGTTTTTCAAAGTATTCACCACGTAGCTTAATACACTTTTCCATTCGCTCAAACCAGTTATTATAACATTTATTCCACTCTAAAGTGGGGGTGTTCAAAATGGCTGACTTGAAAGCATCGACTGCTTCTTCACCGGACTGGAACCTTTGACCACGAAGACTTTTCTTAATTTTATGAAATGTAAAGAAATCGTTAGGGCTTAGGTCAGGACTGTATGGAGGATGGTCAAGAATTTTTACTTTTTCCTGCTTCAAATACTCAATAGTTTGTCGAGCGCTGTGTGAGCTTGCGTTGTCGTGGTGCAGGATGATGCGTCGCTTTGAGTTAGATTTACGAAGTTCGGCGATGACTTGTGGTAAACAAACTGTGGTATACCACTCTGCGTTAAACGTTCTACGATCTTCAAGTGCAATAGTCGCAACATGGCCGGTTTTTCCAACGAACGTGGCCACCATCTTCTTTGAAGTGCTTCGAAAACAAAAAAATTTAGTCGGCTTTGGCTCGTCTTGAAAGACCCAGATTGTAGATTGTTGTTTGGAATCTGGATCGTAGGCATAGATCCAAGATTCGTCACCACTGATGATGTCGTAGACGTGATTTGACTCTCCTCGGTTGAACCTTCGCAGAGTTTTCTTACACCATCTGACGCGGGCCGCCTTGTGATCGTCGGAAAGCAGATGCGGTATCCAACGACAAACTAGCTTTCTCACACCAAGCGCTTCATGTAAGATCTTTTGAATTGTTGTCCCCGAGATGCCTAATAGAGCCTCTATCTCTCGATACGTCACATGACGATCTTCGAGAATTAGCTGTCTCACAGCGATGATGTTATCTTCAGTGAAGGCGGATTTTGGGCGTCCTTCGCGAGATTTGTCACTAACACTAGTATGTCCACGCTGAAATTCTAAATACCAGCGTTCGACAGTCCGCAGGCATGGGGCTTCATCACTAAACACAGATGTTAGCTCTTCAAGACACTGAAGCCGTGTCAGGCCTCGTCTAAAGTTGTAGAAAATTATTGCAGGAACATTTTCCTTAGAAAGATTCATTTTCGTACGTTACCTGACAGATTCCAATCGACGCTGTGACTAAAAAATAGCATTAATCCTAATACTTTCAACTGTTTTGAGATTCAAAATTTAAACACATTCGAATATAGAACAGTTCCAAATTCAAAATTGCCGGGAAATATGGAAACGACAGAACTTAAAAGGCATGCCTAGTATTTTATTTATATTATTTTTTTCTAATCGAGGTGACCTTGAATAGTGTCTTATTTTCGTAACAACAACAATTCTTCACTTATCAATTTAACCTCAGTTATCGAAAACAATTTCGTTACAATTAACCTTTTGTTGCGAAGATCATTTATTTTATTATCTCGAATCGTAATATGAAGCGGACAGAATGTTTGTCATATTATATTATCTTGTTGACTCTGAGCATATTAACAATATAATTGATCTTACTGGGCTTGACAGTTTTGGGAATGGTTAAACCGTCGAACAATTCTCAGTGTTAAATTCCGTTGCCATAACAAAAGATTTTTTCTATGCTACTTTTTTGGTAAAGTAGTACAGTATCTCTTCAAACAAAAGAAGAGTCTGAGGTCGTCGTTGTCGGACACGACAAGGAGGACTATACAGTATCTCACACTTGAGATAAGGCCTGTGTTTCCGCAGTGGAAATGTATATAGGCTGCTGCTGATGATGAACTACAGTTTATCCACGTGTTTCCGTCTACGTGGACTTAAAAATTAATTCATTATTGAAATTAAAAGCGTCCTGTGTCTTAATCCTTGTTATAAAGGGATTAGGGGCACGTGTATGTGTGCTAATTTTAATCCATCCTTTCATTTTCACAAGCTTCTCCATGTATAACATTAGCAGAACTACGGGTAACAAGATTAGTTTTACTTAGTTTATTATTATCATGTTGTATGCCATACAAAGATTAGTGCTTTCAAGTCGAATCTTGACGTAAAGTATTTATGATTGAAATTTCACTGTTACCTGTTTGCGTAATACGTCATATTAAACTTGCTTTAACTTAAGTTATAATTGAGTAATTGATTAGATTAAGTTATAAGGCTAAAAATAAACTCAAACACGAAACTTCGCAATTGAAATACACTATGGGACATAGTATAATAACTAGCTATTATTTATAATGACATAATTACTAAGTCTTTCAGCTATGGGGGCCAATTGTTACGGTCAATCACCTACGCTGGATATATTATAGTGCACAAGTGAGTACGCAAGCACAGGTGTACTGTATTTTTTTTATTGCAATGTGTAACAAGACGAGCAAGTCGTACACCTGATGGTAAGCGCCACGTCTGCCCTTAGACAGTTCAGTGCCAAACAATAACTAAGCAGCCTACTGTCTGGCACGCCCTGCGCCCGCTACACCGAGACGACAGTTATTAGGTCTCATATATCCAGTAATTTTACTAAAAATCTTCCCTCAATATTGTACCTGGAGATCAGACATAGATCCAACGTTACGAGGCGCGAGGATGTTTAATTCCGCCGCTTTCTAAACTCCAGGCTGTAATTGAGTACTTTCCGAACATTGTAGAGTGGTATAAAAAAATTATGAAGTGAACGAAATATATTGATATTAAGTTTTTCTTTTTATAAAACCGCCTAAAGCGTGAGCATGTGAAACCAGCAGAATGCATTTTTTTTATACCAGATCAGTAAGCAGTCACTGCGGCCTAGTCCATTGAGGGACACTTCACCAGGAAGCGTCGCTCAGTGAGCTGCCAGACTGTAGGCTCATCTAATCTTCGAGCCTTTGATTTCAAGTGCACTGGCTCCCACATTAATATTGCCGGAACACAGCCAAAGCTGTTATGGTTGAAGATTTCACCTGTGGGGGTGGTAGCTAGCCAGTCGGACTTTAAAAAAGCCCTACCACCAACCAGACCCAAGGCATGAACCCACGACCTCCGTATTTTATACCTGAGCGGCTTAGCCACTGTTCCACGGAGGCGGTCAAAAGCGGCAGAAAAAGTTCCACTTAACTTGATCAAAAACTTCACATTTTCTTCATCTTTTTCATAACCGAGCATTGATATATGACCTTTGGATTGCGAACCTTCCAAACATGCCTACAACCCTTGGACTTTCATAATATCCCGACAATAAAAGATGTTTTTAGAACGGCAGGGATCGACCTTTCGGCGTTACAATATTTTGTAAGCTTTCTATGGAATGTTTATCAAAAGCGTTCGCATGGAATGAATTGAATCCACTTTCATTTGAGCTGGGATAGCCTTTTCGTGGATGGTAAATGATTGGTGGGCTCTCTAAATCCTTTATGTATAGGTAGGTACCTTTTGTAGAAATAGTAAAGCATCAGTTTATCAATGTTGCATTGCAAGGCATCCAATACAGAAATCATGAAATTGTTGTTTAATGGCTTAGCCCACTCCTAGACCAAATACGTATTTTTGATCTAATTCCAAAGTGAGCTTATGGTAAATAAAGAAGTACACCATATAAACTTAGATATAAACATTGAATCACAGAACAAACAAAAATGTTCATCACGTTTAGCCTGGGTGGGATTCGAACTCACTACCCCTACCAATATTAGTTTTTACCAGGTGGTAGGTTCCTGTACTGGGCCGTCTAGGTAGGTACTACCGCAGTGCCAGATATTTTCCCGTTAAATAGAAGTGTGTCAAGTACTCCTGTGTTTCGGGGAAAGGGCACTGAAGCTAGTGATATTACTGGGTATATGACACCTAATAACTGTCGTCTCGGTGTAGCGGGCGCAGGGCAGTGCCAGACAGTAACTGCTTAGTTACTGTTTGACACTGAACTGTCTAAGGACAGACATGGCGATTGCCATCAGGTGTACGATCTGATCGTCTTGTTACACAATGCAATAAAAAAAATAGTAATTATTTTTTTTTGACCCGAAGAATGCATTAATACGCACCTTCACTCTCCGTCGGGGGCAGAGAGTGGTGTGTGGGACTCCCGTTGCCCTGAAAAGGGCAAGAGTTACCCACTAAACCCCGGGGTGCTCCTCCTTGCCGTGTGGGAGAGGGCGTGGGGGTCCAACCAATATTAGCTACCTCAGCTACATATTACCAGCTCACTCAGCTACATATTACACGCTAAAACGTTCCACCATTGAAAATTTAAGAAAAATAAACTCCTCCAAAAATACTCACTTCCCGCTGAGCGCATAAAGTACAGTGATGGCGTAAATGTATAACATATTTCGATAAAACAAATCTTACTACATTGATGTTGTACAATCGATCTATCTCATTCGCACCTCTGTTCAATATCAGGGATAAATACTGTAACCGATTTGCTACGGAAATAAATACCAGAACATGTATGTAAGAAAGACTGTATTTAAATATAACTGCGTGATCGAGATAGTATGAATAATAACGTTATATCTATGGCACACTGAAAGCAGAGCTATGTTAACCAAAATCTTGGTACAGTACGACTGAACACTGATAAAGATCAAATCACAAGAGGATTGTTTCCCTGATTAACGAAAATAGTAAGGTGTATAGGTACCGGCAAACTTCTTGAATATCGGGTAGGGATTGCGCAGAAGTGATCTGCTATTACGTTTTACTATTACACGGGTTACAAAATACCCCGTAAAAATATAATCCGAAAATATTGTCAACCTGTCATGTCAGGGAACCAGATTATTTAACATTACCTAATTTACCTACTAATTGTCTACTTTAATAGTTTTTGAGAGCCAAGTACTTTGAGAACCAAAGAAACATGGTGTTTCAGCATGATGGAGCTACGGCACATTTTGCTCGCAACGTACGAGAACATCTTAACGTTCGCTTTTCGCGAGGATGGATCGGCCGCGGGGAACAGGTGCTATGGCCTGCTCGTTCTCCGGACCTCACACCCCTGGACTTCTTTTTGTGGGGTTATGTGAAAGCCAGAATGTATTTCTCCGATTGCCCAACGGTTGCCGAGATGGAACAGCGTGTTATATTGGTTTTCATATCAATATCTAACACCGACCATGGTGCAAAATGCCGAAAGGTCTTTTAAAATGGACGCGTTATAAGGCTCCATTTGACCTAATTTCGGCTTTACGGGGTATTTTGTAACACGTTGTAAACAACTCAAGAATTTATCGCGTGTACTGTATCTTAGCCTTTTAAGAAGATATACGGTGAAGAAATGATTAATCGACTTATTTCAACGCTCTGTAAAATGGATTATATCTGTTATCTAAACTCGTGTGTTTCCATGCGATTGCTAACGAATATGTTATGATAGATTTGTAAATTCCATTAAAAGCTTTCAAACAATGAAATATGATGTAATTAGTCATAATATTCATAAAATACTTCCATGATCCATAATATGGTGTAATGGTCGAGAAGTCGGCTATTAAACCAGAGGTTGCGGGTTCGATCCCCGCAGGGTATAAACATTTGTGTGCATGAACATGTCTGTTTGAACTTGGTGGTAGGACGAACGGGAACAAACCCTCCTCATGCTCACCAATTTGCTCGAGCTTCGGCTACCCGCATTGAGCTCCTGCCAGCCGACCTCCACAAATCGTCACTCCACCTGGCCTGAGAGCGTCCTACACTGTAGATGGGTCTAACACTTTTGCGCATCCTCCTTTTCAAAACAATTTCAACAAATACCTGTCTATTTTAAACCGACTATTCCAAGGAGAATTTTAAAATAAATGCCTCCTTATGGTACCGCCGGAACCAACAGCTTAACATGCCTTCCGTACCACGAGGGAAAATCATGATTTATTTCTGATCGCATCGAAAGTTGCTTGTCTTTTACGATCGCCGGAACTCATAAAAATGGCTCTAACGCGTTCCAATGTAACAAGAACTTTAAAACTTCGACATAAAATTAGAATTCGCTTGCAGTTTCCAAGAACGTCATGTGTGGAAGCTCACGAGTCGTTTATCAAATTTTGACGTTATGTAGTTCAATAACTGATCGCGGTTGAATTATGTGACTGAGAAATGCTGCGGTGGCGCAAAAGGTCGCTTGGCGCAGCTGCTTTTTGCAGTGTTTTGGAATGGATGCTCGGTGAACGGATTTTCTGACAGTTCATATACCATCGCGCATCGAAGTGATCGTATTTATAGGTGACTCTTTAAAAAGACGAAAGTGCCAAGGTCATGTAAGTTTATTTCGGTAAAAAAATTATATTTATTTACACACTTTGGAATTCGTAAGTTCGATTGAATTTCATGTGCATTTTTGACTAAGAAGTTGGCAAACGAAAGAAACACCCGTGCGGATTGCACGTGGAACTTAAAAAGCCAATTTTGTGCCTTATCATTATTAATAAAAGATTTATTTTCCCAACTAATAATAAGAGAAAAACCTTTGCTTGCGCACTTTTTTATACAATAATATTTTGGAACGCAAAATCTTGAACTCGCTTCTCAAACTTTTCATCCTTCGTTGTTTTAAGGACTTCCTTCGGCCAAAAGTAAAGTAAAATGGATAACCCTCAGTTTCATAATTAATTATACTTTTAGCGGGCAGGGACGGCTTTACCCTCGTTTTGACCCGATAACATAGACATTTGTATTATATGAGGAAAATGGGTATCCAAAAATAGATGGCCTATAAATTAATCCATGATGAAATAGGTCATAGTATGCGGATTTAAATTAATAAATCATTACTTTAATTACACGAAATAAAATAGTAAAAAATATTTCTCAGGTAAAATCATCTATCTATCTATAGTAGCCTTTGGGTTCGTCTTCGAACATAGGCCTCCTCTTCATCCTTCCACCGACATCTGTCCCCAGCGATTTGCATCCAGACTTGTTGCCTAAATGTCGTCTGTCCATCTTTTAGGCGGTCTTCCTCTGCCGCGGGTCAGGTAGAATCATACTTATTTTGTAAATGCGAAATCAATTCTGCGTCTGGCCATCTGTCAGTTAGTTACGTTACGCTTTTACGCTTGCCCCGCTGAACCCATTTACTTATTTATTAGTACTGATGTAAAATAAAAATAAAATACTATATGATAATATAGGTAATGTATGATACTTTTTATAAATCAAAATCAAATAGAATAGATAAATTCCCGGATTCAAAAATTTGTGTCAGAATTTTTGAAGAGAACTCGGTTTTGTTGCCAGTCATAATCGAAGCGTGGTGATTAATCCAGTGCAAATCATTATGAGGATGACTTGGTTTAAATAAATTAGACCCGCAGTACGACATTAGCCACAAGGCTGGCACTGGCTCGTCCCAATCGGGTGTGATGGAGAACCCGGGGGAGCTCAAACGCATTCTCCTCCGAAATAAAAAGTACGACATTCAAAAGGCTACTTTGTAGGCAATACACAAACAATAACAGTTTGTAATTTATCAAAGAGACAAGACTAAGTTATAATTAATTGTACTCTATGGTTCCATCGCCTCATTCAAGTTTTAAGCGAGTGGGGCAGACCTTTGAGAAACGATGACAGACAGTTTGTATTTAATGTGTAATCGGGTAGCCTAAAATAGACGGCATATAAATCAATACGTATTGGCTGCCCTTGGGGCTTCGGAACTAACAAATAGTATTAGCAAAGAACACAGACATGGATTTATAGATTGGAAACGAGGGAGCACTTTTAAATCAAAAGAAGTTTTTTTTCTGATTGGGTAGATGTCAGATAAATTGAGTTATATGCTTATAGTTTTAGAATCAGAGCATTTTACTAAATGCATACGGAAGTATTGCGGGACTTTTTTTTTACAAAAAAATTATCGTTTATCCTTTTGTCTTAGTTTTTGGCGAATTATGTGTTATTAATCATATCAGTATAGATTAATATAAAGTGTGTATTGCTCGGTCACCAAATTTTACTTTGGACTGTAAACAAAGTCTTTATCTACTACTCATAATTATCTTTTTAGCGATAACGTCAATATATTTTTGCAGACCAAAGCCACATCACACTTTCAGTCTTTTTGTCTTAAAACATTAAGTTTGGCACAATTCTTAAGATAAGCGCGATAACGAATAAATGAAATGCACTAATTAATTGGTCCATTAAACATGCAATTAGTGAAATTGGAATAATGTGCATTTTATTGTTTTTTATACTGTTCTGTTACATAACTGGCTGGATGATTGTTTCCCACCAACTAATTAAGGCAACGTTTACAATCTTTATCTATTGCAGCAGATCAGACCATTGCAGCAACGATACTTCAATTGAAATAATGTTGCGTCTTCGTTTATTTATACAAATTGTTATTTCTCGTAAAGTAAACCAAAATAGGAGAAATATAGTCTACCTAATAATGTAATGAGAAAACATAATTGTTCAAAACTAAAGGTAGACAAATGAAAACTATAAACTATAATGTAATGAACAATAATTGTTTATTTTTTGACGTCTGTAACGATAGTCCACTTGGCCAGTATATGTCGGAGGTAACTATCGGGCGGAAACAGACAGTTTTTTATATTTGGACTAAGCTAGCACTTGACCACAAAGTTGCCCTGATGTTAAACAACTATGCGGTCTACGATGGAGCGCGCTTGCGTAGGAAAAGCCCGTTAATTCTGGCCTTGAAGAGCCCCAAGTTGTATTGTGTAGGAAAGACATCCCGGCAGAAAATTCCACTCCCGCGCAGTCCGTATCCAGGAGGATGAAGCAAATCGCTCAATTCGTACGCGCGGTATCTCCACTGTATACGGATGGAGTCCCTGACCAAGTCTAGTAGTTCGATGATGGATAGGAGCGGATTTACTTACTATATTTAATATTTTATATTGTTAGTATGACTTATCTGTACAAAAATCGCAATCGCTTTTATCTCATCACCTTAAAATCTTAGAATATGAGCTTGTTAAAAATAAACTAAGGTAAATAAACTCTTCATTCATTCGTTCTTTTGATGCCAAAATACACATCACATAAGTGATGACCGTCTGCCCGTCTTGATGTGACGGTTGAGAAGTCAGTTATTATCCAAAGGGTCGCAGGTTCAATTCCCGGTCCATATAGATATTTCTGTGGTTTTCTGTTTATTATAATTAATAGGTTGTGTATGGTAATTTTAAAAATACCTAACGACTCGAAAAATTCATATAAACTAAGATTAAGTAAATACATTTATTATATTATGCATAGAAACACGCAGCCCGATACAAACAGACATGTTCACGCACACAAATGTTTTTACCGTGCGGAAATCGAACCCACGACCTCTAGTTTTACAGCCGACTTCTCATCGTCATCATTCATTAGCCTCGCAAAATTATTAAGAAACCGCAATCTCCTATGACTCGGCAGTGTCCTCATCTTTCAACGAAAGCTCCCGGTTCATATTGAGGAACATAAATAAATAACTCTCGATCATACCCGGCATTCTTCCAGAAACGTGGTTATATTTAGACCGAGGTTACTTAAAACTTTTCTTAGCACGCCGTATAATCTGTATGATGATGTTTTGGTTACATACTCGAGTGATTCCCCATTAGGACCCAATGACGACGACGTCGGCTACGTATCCGAGCATTAACTATCTATCTAATTATAAAGAGGAAAGATTTGATTGTTTGTTTGTTTTGAATACTCTCCGAAACGATTGCACAAGCTAGCTTAGTTTGGGGCTAGATGGCGCTGAGTGAATAATATCCAGAGATATTTATTATTATTTATTACTAGCCTTCCGCCCGCGGTTTCACCCGCGCGCAATTTAATTTTTCCAAATATTCCCCCCCCCTTCCCTCCACATTTCCGGGATAAAAAATACCCTATGTCACCCGGGGATAGTGTAGCTTTCCAACAGTGAAATAATTTTTTAAATCGATTTTGTAGTTTCGCAGCCTATTCAATACAAACAAACATACAAAAAAAACAATTATATTATAGATATTCTTTATGTCAGAGGCGGCAAACTAGCCAGCGGGTCGCCTGATAGTAAGCAATTACCGCCACCCATGGACATCTGCAACTCTAGAGGGATCGCTATTGCGTTGCCGGCCTATGGGGGTGTGGGGGTGTGGGCATCTGGCACTCCCACAAACAAGACAACACGACAAACAAGAAACACAATAGTAGTCACTATTATTTCACGCTAGTGTTATGTGAGAGGGTTCCATCCCCGGACGAGCCGGCCCATTCGTGCTGTAAAACAGCATGGGTCTACCACTACAAATCTGCTTGGATTCATAGCCAGCTCATGAGGCAGGGCTCTGAGTCGAATGAATGGATCATTTGTGCGAGATCTTTTACTAAGACATATTTAACGTGAATCATGCTCTCATAAATGTATTGATTAAATGTGATGAATCCATTTGTTGGTTATTCTTTGATTTTGGTTTATACAGCGGATTTATAAACAAGATTTATTTTTAAGTAATAAAAAACAAATAAAAGTGTAATATTATTTCAAATAATTTCTATCGGAAGCCACCAATTCAATGAGCTCCATTGATAAGCATTTCAGGAAAAAAGTATCTATTTTTGTCTGATTTTAAAATAGTCAATTTTAAATTGTTGCTACAATAAAGATAAATTAATATAACGCCAATTTTATGAACAGTGGAGAAGCTAAAAATTTGACCTAGAAAATCCCAATCACACAAACAGATGGGAATCGAAGCCTGGCAGTATCGTTGCTCTAAGTTGATAAAAAAAGGACTTCCCCTTGTCTTAGCTTTTTCCTTCTTCGTTGAAAGGACTAATAACAAAAACATATCTACAAGAAAAAGTTGGTTCAAGATGGCGGATAAAATCAAAAGAAAAAACTTGTAAACTATTTCCATAAATATTTTATGTTGAACGAACCCAGTGTTCCAATGAAGGAGGGACATAGAATTTTCCGCATGCGTATTCATACTATTCGTCGAATCTGAAACTTTGATAAGTTGTTATACACAAACATACTCAATTTAAACTTTGTAAGCCTTAATATTACGAATACGGAACAAGTCTCAGATATGTATATCGAGAAAAGGTACGTAGTGCCCTTGCGCTTTGCTTGGTTTTTCTTGGCGGGGGCACTACCGTGCCCCCAGATAAAAAAAAAATACACACGAAACAATAAGGTGCTTTTACAATACAATTTTTGAGCGTTAAACTCAATCTGTAGTAAAAATCCGTGGAGCGTATAATAAAATGGAAAATAGACGTTGAAATTGCCAAATTATATTTTTGAATGGTATCTCAATATTTAATCTTTTTAAAATTTGAATTAATTGTAATCTATATATTGGTGCGATTAGTTCAAATCAGTAGCTTTAGTAAATCCCCGACAACAAAGTGAAGGAATATAATATTTCTATCTAGGTAATAGAATGGACATAGAATGGTAATAGACTAAGAAGGAAAAGGAGAATTCAGTAATTAATTTATTAAAATTAAAACCTACCCACATTATCTATTGTATAATACTTATTTTTTTATATATTGTTAATATTGTTATATAATTTCATACTCGTACATAATGCAAACAATACATATAATACATATATATTATATAATATAATATATTTTATTTTATTATTTGTGTTCCATATTCAGTTTCCTAATTATTTTAATTAAGTTTATTACTTGAACACCTGTCCTGTACTGTCAATTAAGTGTTTTAGTTAAGTGTGTTAGTAAATAAGTTAGTAGACCCTTTATTATGTATCCGCAGAATACCAGCGCCATGGTAAGCTTTGCTTACCGCGGCACATGCTGAGCGGAAACCTTTTAGGTATTGTAAATCCTTTAGTATAAGTCAACTCTAGATATAAGTTAAATTGTAAAAATACCTAATAAATTTTTTCTATTCTATTCTATCAAACATTGAACGGACAATACAGATATTATCATAAAAACGATAAAATTGTTTCGTGATTATCTTCATTAATCTAGTTTTATAGATTTTGATAAACAACATTAGTCTATTTCTCATTTAGTAAATCTGTAGGCAGCACGATTGGTAACCAAACGAAACTTTTTTCCACTCCTTAAGTAGGTATTTCTTGACTTAACTTTATCCAATTTCATTTACCAAATGTTTTGTCTTTCCTTTTTTTATCAACTCGAGAAGTTCGTGACAATTGGATTTCGCTTCTTAAAATTTCACTTCTGATTTATTTTATTGCGATTCGTAGGAAGTTTGTAACTTTCTCTTTTGTTATTTTGTTTAACTTTGTGAGATAGGTTTAAGGTAGCTGTAGTAACGCTGAAGGCCCATTTTTAAACGTAAATATTAATTTCTAAATTATTTTTGCTTAACGATCATAGTTCATCTAGATCATCTTATAAATAATACTGAAATCATAATACTGAAATGTACTGAAATTGTTATGTTGGAAAGCTACACTATCCCCGGGTGACATAGGGTACTTTTGATCCCGAAAATGTGGGAGAAAGGATATTTGTAAAAAGAAATTACGTGCGGGTGAAACAGCGGGCGGAAGACTGTCTGAATAAGTTTATAGAAGTTTAATAAGAGCAAATTAATTATTACTAGTAGAACGAAGAACATACTAACGTTACCTGTCAGATATCACTTCTCATTTAATTTAAAACAAAGTATTCATTTTTTAATAAATATTGAGATACACGACTTGGCAAACGAGTATTTTGTTTTGTCGGAGACTGTCTTAGCAAAAAGTAGGCGGCGTACATAAAAAAGAATATATTAACAACCTTTAACTCCCAAGGATTTTAAATGATTGGCAATCGTGTGGCGACCTCTAACTTGATAGCAAAAAGCAAGTACCTGTTCGCCACAAACAGTTCTACAAACTGATGACAGAATGCACTGACTTAGGCCTTTGTCACACTTGGTGGAAATTCCGTCGCTAATCTTCCGAAACGGAACGCCAATGCATGTAATTTCATATAAATAAATTGAGAGACTGATCTTCCGCGGAGTGTACCCGCTATTTGTAATTAGATGCAATAACATGTCTCGTATTAGCGTTCCGTCGCGAAAGATCCGCGACGTAATTTCCATCAAGTGTGGCGAAGACCTTACGAACACGAATAAGTATGTGCTCCTGCATCGCGCTAGCAGAGTTATTCTCCCCGCAAGCATGGGTTAGTTGCGTTATCCCCCAGTTGCAATTTTACCCGAAATCGACCAGTTGCATATACGAAAATCTAAAAATGGCACATTGGACCTAGGTCCCCGAGCACAATGCAATCGATCTAGCTTGGAGGAAGAACTTCCACTATTAAGGAAGCATTAGATATCTTACAATCGCATTGCGGTAGGGTTTCACTGCCTTATGTTTTTTATGGAACACAAAATGTCTGTACATATTGATGTAGTTTTAATAGCAGCAAAAAGCTAATTAATTTTTTAAATATTAAAACTATTACGAACTTAACTAAAGTTAATTTATTTAAGGCGTGGCCAATAAATATATTATCTTTCCACTTCCATTTATTGGTGCACTCAAAATTATCCATGTAATGCATCAAAACCGAGCATTAAACCCTCTAAAACGTGTGCGCCATAATTCAATATCGTAGCTGCAAAATCAGTTACCTCGCATAGGGTTGTCCGATATAACTTTGTATACCCACTAGCGGCCGCCTCTGCGGTTTCACGGGCGCGTAATTTCTTTTTTCAAATATTCCCCCCTTCCCGCCACATTTACCGGATAAAAAGTACCCTATGTCACCCGGGGATAAGTGTAGCTTACCAACAGTGAAAGAATTTTTCAAATCGGATAAGTAGTTTCGGAGCCTATTCAATTACAAACAAACAAACAATAAAATCTTTTCCCGTTATAATATTAGTATAGACTAAAAAGGGATTATTGAAAAAGTTTAAGGTAGTTAAATTATAGACACGTGAGCAGTCCTATGCCAATGCCACGAGGTAAATTTATTGAATAAACTTGTGAACTTTAAACTTGTGTAATTTTAATATGGAACGTCACTGCACACTTGAAATAAAAGGGTCAATGTTCGATATCATTACAAGTATATTAGCAGAGCCAACAGTATGGCAACACACTGAGCTATGCTTCTTTGTAAAATGTCTTGTCGTGACTGCCTAGGCTTATACAAAGGTGAGCATGGTCAATTTCCCATTTTCCTATAAATCCATATATAGTTTTTAAACGTGCCTGATTGTTGTGATATCTTCTGCAACAAAAACATATTTCCTACCGCAGTATGAACTAGATTTTTAGCAAGCAAGTGCAGCCCTGACCTACCTGAAAGTCCAAACAAAAAGGGCCGCATCATAAAACTAACGTAAAAGCATCATGGCGGCAACTTGACGTAACCTGGACGATGGTCCAATTTATGGCACGAAACACGATGGTGTTATAATATTTTTTTATAATATTTTTTATTTAAAAAGCATTCTTAATTCTATGTATAGCGCTTTTGATAGGAAACAAAAGGCTTTTTGGTATTTTTTGACGCGCACTTCCAAGCTTCAAAATGAATAATGGACGAGCCATTTGGTGTAATGGTCGAGAAGCCGGCTATTACACCAGAGGTCGCGGGTTCGATCCCCGCACGGTAAAAACATTTATGTGCGTGAACATGTCTGTTTGTATCGGTCTGGGTGTTTCTATGTATAATATGTATGTATTTACAAAAAAGAAATGTTTATAAGTAATGGTTATTATTAGTTGTCTAGCACCCATAGCACAAGCTAATGCTTAGTTTGGGGCTAGATGGCGCTGTGTGAATAATGTCCGGAGATATTTTAACTGATTTTTAGGCTTTATTTTTACAATACTATAAATAGCCAGGACTAAATTCTTATCTAGATAATCCGCTACATGACATCTAATGCCGTATCAAGGGACGGAGAAATCTCACGGAAAAAACTTTCAAAGATTTACTAAACGAAAGTACAGGGAAAAAAGACAATTTATTACGTTTCCCTGACTATGAACGTCCCATTAGTGGGGCCCAGGTGTAAGGTAGATACATTTATCACTTAGTAGCACTCAAAGGGGAGGGCACTTGGTTAAAGCTAATGAAGTAGTCATGACAGAAACACTAGAAATAAACTGGAGGTGTAATGTACTAATTATTTTCTTAACCAATTCTGTAAATCTATATACTAATATTATAAAGAGAAAAGATTTGATTGTTTGTTTGTATTGAATAGGCTCCGAAACTACTGAACCGATTTGAATAATTCTTTCACTGTTGGAAAGCTACACTATCCCTAAGTGATATAGCATACTTTTGATCCCGGAAATGTGGGCGGAGAGGGTGGTATATTTGAAAAAAGGAATGACGTGCGAGTCAAACCGCGGGCGGAAGGTTAGTTAAATACCTATAACCTAAACAAAATACATACTTCTATCTGTCAATCTATTGTTTGCGTTCCACACAAAAACTTGCCCTAGTGTTGACTGGAAGAGAACGCGATGTGACATTAGGTCCGCCTTTTGTACCATTGTGTAGGGCATTATAAAATAAAAAATTGCATGGAATTTAATGTTTTTTTGTTAAATGGAGAAGTCTTTGGCCACAATATAGACAAGCTGGGTGAACACAGACTAATCTACGTGCACAAACCTTGTTACGCAGATAAAATCGTCTTCGGACTTATAATCTTTTAATGATTAAAAACACCCTTTTCTAATTGCGAACTTTTCACCCTTGTCTCAAAGACACAAATATTTACAATTTATAAATTCAATCAGTTTTGCGGTTGCCGCCAATTCAATTTTTCACTTAACTTTTTTATTTTCTTTTTTTAATGTTCATTAATCCCGGCACTGGATTTAGCCTTAACACCGAGAATCGAACCCATGAATGACATCAGGGCTTTATGGCTCAAGCGTCTTACGTACGACTGTCTTCCACGTAGGTGGTATGGTGGTAACACAAGCCCGTTAACTACATATTAGAAATCGATTCAATATGTATTCCATGTATAAATTATTAAATATTTATTCAACTGTGCTAACAACTCCTTATGTATATAGTTGAGTTATTGGTTAGTTAAGCAATGTCAACATCCTATATAAATAAAAAAAATGTTTGCTAGTTTTCCTTATATGAGCTCTTAAATCATTCATATGATTGTGATGAGACTTTGACGAGCTATTTTCGCATTAACATAAATAGCACCAAAAAAAAAAATTCTGGAAAATATTCGGAAATAAGGATCATGTGAAAAAGTGAAAAAACTTTTCCAAAAGTCTTCATCAGACTGTCACAGTGTTTGATTACATAGAAACTGTAGCAATTTGAAATTGACTCGCAAAATCGAACACATTGTCTGGTAATAAATACTGTAAATACCAAAACGTATTGAGCAGAGAGGTGGCTATGGAGGACCTCTCCTCTGACGTGATAAAATTGCTACGTGACGGAGCGACGCGACGCACGGGGCGTAAGATCGTGGCCATATCGTAGGTTTGATAATTTCATGAAATGCTTGAGCATTTTACGAAATGGTTGCATTTCTTGAAATGTTCGAATTTCTATTGGCCACACCATGATGTGGTTTGGGCAGATCAATGATTAAAATCGTTTCTTGATGTGGGCAGCTCATGTCACTGTGGCTTTGAATCTTTGTCTATCTACATAGTTTATAACAAACTGTTTATTTTAAGGTATTTTTTTTTTTAATTCCTCGTCACTATAGAAAAACATTATAAAATTTTATATGATACGTCACGGAATACTTTTAAAGCGGCTTAATTTAGTCGATTTCCACAGCAAATGTCTGCGTTTATATCGATTTACAACTTCGAGATACGAGTATATCATCTCATTTCGATTACACGTAGATAAGTCTGGTTTGTTAAGACAATCTGGAAAGGAACCGCTTAAATCAGATCATATGTAATGATAAAAATCGAGATATCTTGAAGATTTGCACACACGGTTTTTTTAAAATAAATAATTATGTAATATCATAAAAATAAAATATAATTTTATAATTTAATTGTATATATAATAATATAATTTTATTGGGATTGGAGGTGCTCGTGGCGCAGCTGTGACAGTGGTTCGTTTTAATGTTATCGAAAGTCAAGCTAGCCACGCCGCGGTTGGTTAATGGATGGGATTCTGACCACATGACTAGTGACATTTATTTCGAGCGTCCCCTTGCTTTGGAAGGCATGTGAAGATGCTGGTCCCGGCTGATATTTACATAATGAAGATATTAGTCGTCAAGCCTAGTCAGAGGCCATCTGACACTAAGGTTGGTCATTTGCTTTACGCACCCCTTCACCAACACGCACTGGGCCCGCGTAGTGGGTATTGTATCTCACAATTGAGATAAGGCCTATGTCCTAGCAGTGGGAACGTGTATAGGCTGATGATGAATATCATTGGTACAGAGTCCGGCATACATCTTGACACTCATTCAACGGAGTAGGGAAGTACCAACGTGCACTTGCGCATTTCCTAAAATTCGCGTTCTGCGCAATCCCTTCCCGATTTCAAGATTTTTGCCGGGCACTGTACTACTTGTATGTTTTGACTTTTCTAATGCTGGCAAATTGGCAAGTGCTTGGAGAGGCCTATGTCCAGCAGTGGACTGCGACATGCTGATGATGATGAAGTTCCTGATAATTTATCTTAGCCTTTAGTCTCATCCATAATTATCTTCTTTATCTTGTAGGACGCCCTCAGGCCAGGTGGAGCGATTATCTGCGCAAGACGGCTGGCAGGAGCTGGATGCGAGTGGCCGAGGATCGATCAGCGTGGCGAGCATTTGGAGAGGCCTATGTCCAGCAGTGGACTGCGAAAGGCTGTGATGATGATGATATCTTCTTTTAAGTAAAATAACAGGGTATATGAGACCTAATAATAACTGTCGTCTCGGTGTAGCGGGCGCAGGGCAGTGCCAGACAGTAAATGCTTAGTTACTGTTTGGCACTGAACTGTCTAAGGGCAGACGTGGCACTTACCATCAGGTGTACGATCTGCTCGTCTTGTTACACATTGCAATAATAAAAAAAAAACTTCTTTTAAAGTGTAACGAGAGCAATTGCGTCACGAGTCAACCAATTGATTAAAAGATACAACTATATTGGCGTAAGCATTGTTAATTTTCGGCTCGTTCTTTGTATCTTGCTATTGATCGGGCCAATTAATTGTCACGGTTTATTAAACTGTTTAATATCGACGACAGAAGCGGTGTTTTTGTTTTATTACTTATTATTATGCATGTTCTCCGGTGTTTTTATATAATTAACAAACGTCAGTCGAATAGGAAAAGTGTGTTAAAGCGAGTATACACTGCTGATTAAAATACATTTTGTGCGCGTATGATTTAATTTATACGCCTCATTAATCGAGTGGTTTAAGTACTTCCGTGATTTCAGGGTCCTAGGTTCAATTCCCGGGTCGAGCAAAATTTGTGTCGCTTTTTTCGAACACAGCTCGAGTTTGTGATCACCATATTGCATTTAGGAAGCACCATTAAGGCTACAAAAAAGCCATTACCTATATTTTAGTGATGTATTTATTTTAATTATGGACGCCTTTTGCCTAGAGCCAAGGTTGTATGAATTTAATGGATGCAATGTATTTTATTTTTATTTTTCGCTATTTGATACGACTATGAAGTTTATATAAAGCAGGTTTGAAAGAGATATAATGTTTACAGTCAAATTAAATGGATGTTGAAGTTTAATTTTGTATTATATTTAATGAATTGTGTTATTACAAATGTACATTTTAGGTATATGTTGAAATAAAATAATAAGGTTATGTAGAGGAAGGAGGAAGTAAGTTGAAACAGATAATAATAACTTAGTGTTATTGTAATCTTTAAGTGTATCTACATAACTTTGCACAGTAAAACGAAAGATGTCAGTGCCTTGTCATTATCCACAAGTTCCGACAATGTGAATGGCTGTATGTCACAGAACATAATTATACTAAAGTTGTATGTTGCAATGTGAGCACAGCTGTGTATGTGCAAGACGACTACGCGAATAACGTGGGCATTCACATAGTAAATGGTCCATGGTTTGGATCTTGGACTAATATTAAATTAATATTTAGGTACTTTGCATCCTTGGAAAAAATATGGCATAGCTTTTACGCCTTCAAAAGAAATAAGAATCGACGTAGAAAATGTGAAGGTCACCAGCTCTTTCAAATATTTTACACGTGGATGTAAAATAATAAATCCTTTCCTTTGTACAAACACAAAATTTTGATGAATTCCCCAAGGCTTTTACTTAAAACTTATTTACTCGTTAGAGTTCATCAAAACAAAGTTATGTATTATTTAATCTCGTTAGGTACATGTTTTATTCAAATAGTGCTAATGACACTTGAATCTGTTGAATAAATAAGAGAGATAAAGTACTTACTTGTAGGAAAATTATCTTCTTAATGAAGCAACTATCTACCTGAAAAAAAATAAAAATAGCTTATTCGCAAGATAATTTTATCATTTATATACGAGTGTGACATTTTATGTTTTATTTACAAAGACATTGCGTAGTAGCTTATTACAAATACCTAGTTTATAAAACAGGACTGAGTCACCCGTCTCCCATGACACTACCTTTAGCGAGGAATTAGCACCCCGATCGGGGGAGTTTAGTGGGTAGTAAGACACTTTAGTCTCGAGTCTCACACACGGCTGCGGGTATTGCTAGCCTGCGGTTATGATGACTAAACGCAGTCACTTTCGAAAAAAAGTCCGACTAGCTACCACAGGTGAAATCTGCCGCCATAGCAGCTCTGGCTATGTTCCGGCAATATTAATATGGGAGCCAGTACACTTGAAATTTAAGGCTTGAAGATCAGATGAGCCTACAGTCTGGCAGCACATTGAGCAACGCTTGATTAAGTGTCCCTCAATGGAATAGGCCGCAGTGACCGCTTACCATCAGGTGGGCTGCGTGTCTGTCTGCCAACTGATGTGGTATAAAAAAACTAAGCATCACCCCTGGGCTTAGTGGGTAAACTTCGGTCCCGACGGAGGGTAAGGGTAAATAAAGTTCCTCGGGCAAAATAGAAGTTCAAAAATGACATCATTTAAGAATCCTGTAGGTCAAATTATTCGTATCTAATAGCAAACGGCTGTCACCAATCAGTCTAAATAATACTTATACCGATCATTAGTAATAAGAGTAATTTTAAGGATCAACTTGACTAATGTTAAATAATAATTTTATTGTTACTATTATAACTTAACCCCAATTTCCATAAGTGGGATGAAATCGCAAAAACCTCTTGAAGTTTCCTCGTAAGGTTGTGGTCACACTTATGGCGACTTCTCTTTACATAACACACTATTAGCACGATTAGTTCAAAAGTTCTTCCTCGGACAATGATATTATTCTAATATCATTGTCCTCGGATATTTGTATTGATTCACTAGTTGTTTATATATATAATATTTATTTACATTTAAATCTTTTATTTGTTTGTTTGTATTGAATAGACTCCGAAACTAATTAACCAATTTGAATAATTATTTCACTGTTGTTGTTTATAAATTGAAAAGTATAGCCAGCTTATTGATTTAGACTTGGACAGACAGGCACGAAGCCCTAAGTGGCCACACAATATTTTACAAGGAAGCATCGCTGCGCTGCCGCACTGTAGGCACCTCTAAACTTCGAGCCGATTACAACTCTTTATTGGACTTTTTTGGTCTTTGAATTTTTTTAACCCGCTGGCGAGGGAACGACTAACTTTCGGCTATATTCTCGCTCAAGAAACGTACAAAAGATATACATTCCTTCCGTGTAAACAAAAGAGATGCAAATAGAAATAGTTGATCGCTGACTGTTCACACTGCCGGCGAGGACTCTCTTCACTAGTTTGTCGCTGAGCGTGAGCGCCAAGAGCTATGACAGATAACACTCGCTCAGCATTATTCGATCAGATTAGCCGAGTTATCAACTATCGGAACTACGCACTCGCTCTTTGCGGCTTGCCAACTCGTTTCTACTTTCTAGCTCAACTCGCTACTCGTTCATCGTTGCGGGTGGGACAACTGCCTAAGATTGCTAAGCTTTTCTTACCCCGCTAACACTACCTCTCCACAGCAAGCTTATGTTCTTCCTTACAGCAAGTCATGATGAGCGATCCATCATACTTATGTGACGTCACTGCCCCGGCTCTGATGGATTCGACCTGGATATTACTTTCAGACATTACCGAATGGGACGGGTGACGTCATAATGGCTAGTAGATACCATCTTTGATTTTAATAGTGTAATATTTTATTCTTTTTTTAATGGTTTCTTTTTCTACAATACAAGCCTTAAGCATCACTTTCTTGAGAAAGTGATGCTTAAGGCTTGTATAGACGCCAAGTGGTGCCCTTATTGAGTAAAACAGCTTATCATAACATCTGAGCATATTATACATATAAAGTTTATTGAATCTTACGTTAAATTCACTGATAATAATAATATTTTAAGTATTTAACATAATTAAACATAGTTTAAACAATCAAAATTTCGAGTAAAATATACGTATGTATAATTTACAGCCGATTTTGGACACGGCAACAATTTATGTACGTGTATTTTAAACTTAAAGTATTTTTGTGTCATGACCTATAAAAATATAATATTATTACAGACACAAGATAGGTATTTATACACTTGATCGTATACTTAAAAACAACTGGACTGATTTTAAAAACTATCTTGATGTTAAATACTTAAAAATGGTAAGTGTGTGCATGTGCACCTACATATAGTTAGGTACTTTGTACGAAAAACTATGTTGATTGTAAAACTCGTTCCTACTCTATCACAAATAAATAGAAAGCAGTCACTATTTTTTCCATTTCCTAGCAATTTATTTAAACTAAATTGTGAATTTTACGCGAATAAAACTTTATTTTCTGCGAGGCCTGCAATAAAAACGTCGTCGACATCCTATTTGCAGGTTTATTAAGACAAATTGTATCAACACAGTCGCGAACAATTTAAGATACGTTAAAGATTTACTATGGTTTCTTACTTTTAAAAGTTAGGATTAAAAGAACATTTGTAAATCATTTGTCATTTTACTGTAAATCATTTGTCATTTTACTGGTGAGTTATAGTTTTTTTTCTCTGTTAGAGCAAGAGATGGAAAGACGGAGAAAATTAAATTTTGTAGAAATTTCAAATTATTAAGATATTCATTTAATAATAATCATTCGCGAATGGATACGAAGTGGCAAGTAAAGAACTTATATTGAGAGAAAGTGTATATATTATAAAGTACTAAGGAAGTAAAGAAATGGTATGTGTGTGATGTGGAGATACAGAATGAGAAATGTGGTGAGTTATAGTGGTTGAATTATGTAGATTTGGCAAGTAATTTATATTGCCGTTGTTGATGCTCTCGTTTGTTTATTTCGTGCAATATTAAAAGCAAATGCGTTTGATCTGTCTACCCATATTTACAAAACTTAATTAAATTATTTTACTATACTTATTAGTACAAACTTTTGTTTTAAAAAAACAACTGAAACTTGAAATGCGAGTAGATCCAGCGGATCGCCTTATGGTAAGCAATCACCGCCGCCAATGGACATCTGCAACACCAGAGGGATCGAAGATGCGTTGACGTAAAATATGACAAATATTGCCATAAAATATCTCCAGTTACAAGTATTTACACTGCTACATTTATACAATAAATTAATGGGTATCAATGTTTAATCGTTTTAATCTAGAATCCATGAATACGTAATGTGCTTTTATTAGAATCAATTAACATAAAATATTTCAATTTCGCGCGGCATAAAAACGGCCTTTGATTAAAGCTTCGGGCCCTTTAAATAAAACAGGTCTTAAATGTTTTCTTTTTTGTGTTATTTCAATATGCAGAAAGGCATTATGGTCATCATCTTAAAAATAAGGCCTAATCAGTGTCATAATCTATACTAATATTATAAAGAGGTAAGGTTTGTTTGTTTGTTTGTATTGAATAGGCTTCGAAACTACTAAACCGATTTGAAAAATTCTTTCACTGTTGAAAAGCTACACTATCCCCGAATGACATAGGGTACTTTTGGTGCTAGAAATGTAGGGGGAAGGGGGGGATAATTGATAAAAGAAATTTCGCGCAAGTAAAACAGCGGAGGCGACCGCTATCATAAAGAAAAAATCTCAGTAGAATTCGAACTTACTACTTCAGACATATTGAGAAACGTCACAACCAAACGCGCCACCAAACCAGCCAAAAGGTTTTAGGCTGGTTTCAGAGTCACGCCGAACAGCGCGCGTATCAGCAAGTATCGCTATTCTTGTAAGATAGCGACGATTTGAACTGCAAAGAAAACCGGCAGTGTACAACGCTACGCGCGTGCTGCCAGCGTTACTCTGAAACCAGCCTTAGATACTGTTACTAAGTCAACAAGTCAAATCCAAAGTGAACAACTGGCTGCAAATTAAACAAAAGAACTCGTTGTACCTACATCAGACTGAAACAAAAATAACTTGAAAGTTAATTGTAATTTAAGTTCTTTCTCGCTTCGTAATGAGCTAACTTTGTATGATGTATATACACTTTTAACTTAACTGTTAAATCACAGTTAAAAGTTACAAACTGTTCTCAACAGTTCTTTGTACTTCTGTTGTATTTTTCACGCTTTTTGTACCGGACGGTACGTGAGTGCTGGGTTGGAGTGAAGAAAACGCCCGTGGTAGATCTTCTATGTTCTTTATTGCGGGTGTACTATGGGTGAGAGGCAGGCTTCCTCTATGTTTCGCCGTTAGAGTGTTCCGTCGGTTGGGAACTATACTCTATATATTGGGAATGTTCCCTCGGCGGATGCGCAAGATGCAGTGCGTTTGGAGTGCCTGCTCCTCGCCTTATATCCCTTTCATTTTTGCCTGCGGCCCGACGCCACCGCTCGGTAGCGTCGGCCGCGGTTGTTACAAATTACCCTTCTGTTTTTTGCCTGGCGGCCGGCCCGGGTGCCGGCCCTCGGTAGCCTTTCTTAGAAAATCGTTTATTACTCCACTTGTTATTGTAAGGCCGTCAAGGGTGCGTTTTTACATTGACTATAAATTAAGCTATACAATACAGTCTTTGTTCTCTAAAATTCGACTCTGGTGTCAATTTACGATGCCCATGCGACCCATGGCGCCTTCTGCAGGCCACATGTTATAATTGCTTCTTAAAACCATCCTATTTGACTACACCTACCTAAGTTATTTATAGAGACAAATGACAAAAAATTATTGAACAGTGGACGTTACAAAATTAACACTAATAACGAATCTATCTATACCTATATATACTATTATGTCTTATTGTCTATCACTATGGTCGTCCCGCACATTCCTCCCGCCGTGCATCGTCGGCCGTGACGTTGCAATCAGGTTGGAGGGCGACTGGATCCGTAGGGATGACGACTAGCTTCTTGGTAGGACGCCGCAGGGTGCCGCCGCTGGTGCGAACGTCCGCCACTCGGACAACGCCGTCTAACCCAGGGTACGTAGCTGTGATTATTCCTCGGGGCCAGGTGTTACGTGGTAGCGTGTTGTCGACTATCAACACGATGTCACCTATCTTCAGTTTGCTGCCATTGCCATGGGGCTCCCGCCGGTTTTGCAGTTCTGGCAAGTACTCGCGTACCCACCGCGACCTTTTGGTTGGAGTGTCGCGGTGAAGGGTCTCGTCTGGGACCCGCGCAAGGTCTAAATTGAAGGTGAGTTCGTCGGTCTGTGGTTTCCAGACGAGGCCGAGGACACGTTCGCTGTTAGCGCCGTCAGTAAGCTGTTTAGCCGCTATCTGTGGTTCGTCTGCGATTAGCTTATGGAGCGTCTCGGGTGTGTTGGAGGCCCATTTGCGTAGTTCGAAGTGCGCCTCGCGGTGGATATCTCGTACTTGTTTCGCTATGCGCTTGGCGTCTTCTATACTTTTGAAGCTGTCGAGATAGTCATCGACATAATGATTCTTTACTATGGCCGCGGCTGCTTCGGGATGCGTTTTCGCGTATTTCATCGCGTTTAGATTCCTCACAAATATTGCTATAGACGGCGAACACGTAGCTCCAAAAATTAGTGACGTCATTCTAAATTCAGACGGGGGGCCGGTGTTGTGGTCCTTTTCTCGCCACGGATATCGTAGAAAATCTCTGTCTTCGGGTCTTATCTTGACTTGCATAAACATTTCAGAGATATCGGCTGAGATTGCAAATCTATGTCTTCTGAACCGCATCAGTACGCCAGGTAAGGATTGTAGTAAATCAGGACCGGTTAGCAGCTGGTCGTTGAGTGATTTTCCTGCGGTTCTAGCGGCGGCGTCGTGGACTATGCGTATTTTCTCGGGCTTCATAGGATTCGTGACCGCGAAGTGCGGCAGGTACCATGTCTGACCGTCTGGCTTGAGTGGCGGCGCGGGCTCGGCGTATCCTTTTGTTATTAATGCTTCCATTTGCTCCCCGTATTTTTGTTTGAGTACTATATTCTTCTCTAGTTTTCTTTCAACCGAAGTGAGCCGGCGCAGTGCGTTTTCATAATTATCGGGCATCGTAGTTTTGTTGGTCTTCCATAATAAAGCTGTTTGATAATTGCCGCTATCTGTTTGTATTGTATTATCTTGTAATAACTCTATGGCGCGCTGCTCGGGATCGCTTCGTGGTTTCTTTGGTTGTATCATTAAGCTATCAATGGCAAAGTGCAGTCTCAGCTGTTCGTTCATTCTGTCTTCTTCGGTTTCGGGCTTCATAATATGATGAACATAATGAACGCGCTGGCCTAGAGTTCGCGCCTGCGCGCCATGTAGAACCCACCCGAGCGGCGTGCGAGATGCGACAGGTTGATCTCGCCGTCCTTTTCTTACTTCGTTCGCCAACAGCAAATGCCAGTTGTCTTGGCCTATTAGCAGTTTAGGGACCGCGTTTAAATACATCAAGTTATCTTTAATGTCTTCCAGGTGTGAGCAGTGTTCTAAGTCTTCTTCCGTCACTTCTTGTGGTGATAACCGAAGGTGATCAATAGTGCGCGCATGAATTCTGTGGGGCTCTGTGGTGCCGCGCAGCGTGAGTGTCACCCGTCGGGACTTTGAAACTGCTAGCTTGCTATCTGTTATCGCTTCTATCTGTAGCGGGTCAATCGGGCCTCTCGCTCCGACTTGTTCGGCGAGTTCGGAGTCTATTAAAGTGACGGTTGAACCATCGTCGAGGAGCGCCCCTGTTTCTATTTCTCCCGCCGGTCCACTAATGCGTATGGGTGCTATCTTCAAATAAGATTGTGTTTCTATCTGTAGCGGCGGGTCTATCGGGCCCCTCGCTCCGACTTGTTCGGCGAGTTCGGAGTCTATTAAAGTGACGGTTGAACCATCGTCGAGGAGCGCCCATGTTTCTATTTCTCCCGCCGGTCCACTAATGCGTATGGGTGCTATCTTCAAATAAGATTGTGTTTTCTTGTGTGTCCAAGTCGATGTTACTGCTTCTGTGTCTATTGTATTTTCTTGTGCCGCTTCGTATTTTTCTGTTTTTTCTATGTCGTTCGTTTGCGGTAGTTGTGATGAACGTTCTGTTAGTAGAGGTTTCTTCAATGTACCAGCGGGTGGTAATACCGGCAGCGTGTCTTGATGGGACGCAGGTATCGCTACTTGACGAGACTTGTTTGTAGGCAGTATCTGTGGTTGACTATCGATGAGCCACGTAGACACTCGTTCGTGTGTTCTGTCGTCGCTGATTGTAGTGGCGATATCGTTGTCCTCGTCTTCTGCTTCTATTCTGGCAATGCGGGCTGCGGCCAACTCGACTTGGAGCTTCAGAAGGTCTTCTCGTGCCTGCGCGAGTCTAAGCGCTCGGCGTGACTGGGTACTATGACGCGAAATGCTTTTCTTGCCTATGGACTGCGGCGGCGGTACGGCGACAGGTTCTATGGGGGCCGCTAGTACAGCGACAGGTTCTATGGGGGTCGCTAGTACCGCGACAGGTTCTATGGGCGTCGCTGGAACGGCGCCGGAGCACTCCACAGTCGATGTTGCTTCTGTTTGCTTCATTTCGACGTTACTTGTACTATGACCGACGGCTTCATTGTCTATATTTCGCCTCTTCCCGCTGTGTGATCTTGTGACTGGCATGACGAATTCTTCCTCAGATCCGGCTCGAAGGACCAATGTACCGGACGGTACGTGAGTGCTGGGTTGGAGTGAAGAAAACGCCCGTGGTAGATCTTCTATGTTCTTTATTGCGGGTGTACTATGGGTGAGAGGCAGGCTTCCTCTATGTTTCGCCGTTAGAGTGTTCCGTCGGTTGGGAACTATACTCTATGTACTATGGTTGGGAATGTTCCCTCGGCGGATGCGCAAGATGCAGTGCGTTTGGAGTGCCTGCTCCTCGCCTTATATCCCTTTCATTTTTGCCTGCGGCCCGACGCCACCGCTCGGTAGCGTCGGCCGCGGTTGTTACAAATTACCCTTCTGTTTTTTGCCTGGCGGCCGGCCCGGGTGCCGGCCCTCGGTAGCCTTTCTTAGAAAATCGTTTATTACTCCACTTGTTATTGTAAGGCCGTCAAGGGTGCGTTTTTACATTGACTATAAATTAAGCTATACAATACAGTCTTTGTTCTCTAAAATTCGACTCTGGTGTCAATTTACGATGCCCATGCGACCCATGGCGCCTTCTGCAGGCCACATGTTATAATTGCTTCTTAAAACCATCCTATTTGACTACACCTACCTAAGTTATTTATAGAGACAAATGACAAAAAATTATTGAACAGTGGACGTTACAAAATTAACACTAATAACGAATCTATCTATACCTATATATACTATTATGTCTTATTGTCTATCACTATGGTCGTCCCGCACACTTTTCTTCCTTAACTTTGTTAGTTAAGACCCGGTTCATAAATCAGTTTGTTATGTTTATTTTAAATTGTTTTAACACGCAATTCTTTGAGTTTAATAACTAATGGTTCTTAGCTGAGTTTTTGTCACTTAAGTTAGCAGAGTTCCGGGGAAGTACCACCCTCTAACACAACACCAGCGTGAAATAATAGTGACTACTATTGTATTTCGTGTGGTTTGTGGGAGTGCCGGAGGCCCACACCCCCCATACCCCCATAGGCCGGAAACGCATCAGCGATGCCCCTGGCGTTGCTGATGTCCATGGGCGGCGGTGATTGCTTACCATCAGGCGACCCGCTGACCCGTTTGCCGCCTCTGACATAAAAAAAGTGGTAAGCGGTCACTGTGGCCTCTTCATAACCAAGCTCTTCTAATATTTAAGTCTTCAACTTTAAGTGAATTATTCCCATAACAAGTAGCTACAGCTAGCGCGAGCATAATTAACCAACTTCGCAGGAGAGTAATTAGGTATTCAAATAGTGCACAAAAGAACAAATAAGAAGTCATGAGGTAACAAACATAAAAAAAATACAGTTAAATACAGAACATCCCCCTTTTTTTAAAGTCGGTTAAAAATAGTTTGCTCGTAAACATTCCATGACGACCGAATTCGTATTCTTTATAAAAATACATTAACATTAATTCACTTAGTTTATCAGTATTTTTAGGTATCCAGAAATAAATATCTCTGGACAATAAATATCTCTGGACATTATTCACACAGCGCCATCTAGCCCCAAACTAAGCATTAGCTTGTGCTATGGGTGCCAGACAACGGATAAACATTACTTATATACTTTTTTTTTTTGTAAATACATACATATTATACATAGAAACACCCAGACAGATACAAACAGACATGTTCATGCACACAAATGTTTGTACCGTGCGGGGATCGAACCCGCGACCTCCGGTGTAATAGCCGACTTGTCGACCATAACACCAAATGGCTCGTCTAGTAATGCAATAAATGTTTTAAAAACACACACAAAAAACGCGTAAGTACTGTAACAGTAGAGTATACATCAGACGTCAAACATCGCTTCTGACCTCTGTACAAGTAGTTAATTTTATTTACTTGTTTTTCAGTCATCGCCATCGTATGCAAAACGGCTTAATACAATCATTTAGGTATGTTAAAAATAGCTTCATAATGTTTATTTTATCTTTCACGTGTCAATACATGCTTAACATGCAATAATAATGAAAGGAAATAAAATTGATAAGACGACCGACTTGATTAAATTTTTGGTTATGGTTGCGAAGTTTGCTATAAAAGTAATAAGTATTACACCAGAGGTCAGGTGTGATCCCCGCACGGTACAAATATTTGAGTTCATGAATATGTGTCTTTGTAGGACTGCTGGGTGTTTTAAAGCACAGTAGAAACTCAATTTTTCGGCCCTCAGTTATACGGATTCGCGATTATCCAGACTACCGCGACTAATTAAAAAATTAAGTCACATTGAGCCAATAAGTTACTTAATGTTAAATAAATCTACTTCAAGTCGAATTTATGTGTCGTATGTTGAAAAATGTATCTAATAATTTCTGTAAGAACACAGAATATATACTAAAGTAGTAAGAATATTGATTTTCGTTGATATGTATTTGTTTTTTAAAAACAAACGACATTATGCATGTACAAAACCCCTTTTTTCATACAATAAATTATCCGAATCCCCACCGACAATTAATTAGTCCGGTGAATCGAGTTTCCACTGTATGTATATTATAAGGTTATAAAAAAGTAAATTAGTAATTTGACAAATTGTTTGGTAGCCATTACAAGTTATGATTAGTTTCGGACTATACAGCGCTTTTTAAAATGATGCCAAAAAAAATTTTGAGGCATAGGTAATACAATACTGTTTACATCAACACCATTAGCTTCTTTCGTCTAATACCACAAGTCAAAGCTACAAACACTCATCAAATTAATTTTCTATGTCATTTTGTCCAAATCCACTTGGCATTACATGTTTGTACATAGAAACGCTTATCTATACAAATCTTGACTTGTGACGTCACAGATAAGAAAATGGAACGAAAAAAAATGTGACGCACATTCTCAATGACCCTTAGGAGGATTATCCCTCAATGAGCCTTGTGGATAACAAGTAGGCTTTCAAGAGGCTTGGGCTCTAAAAAGGGCATATCTGTCTAAGCCATCGAAAAAAATAATTGCTCAATCTAGGACGATGAATAAACAGTAAAAATGTAAACTAGTGCCTGACGATGGTGGTGTGTAGGGAATTTTTAGAAGTTTCTTGTTTTTTTACGTAAAAAAAGTAAACACGAGTGAATTGATTTGAGTGGGTATGGTAGCCGACTGTTTTTAAGCATTGTGATGTGAGAGTATAATCATGTGAATGAATTGTGTCAAAATGGGGCGCAAAAATACCTATGGAATTTTCTATGTGGGTATACTAGCTCGGAGGTGACGGAAAACACCGTGAAAAAACATGCATAGTCAAATCGGGACATGATCCAATTGATCTAGTTATCCTGTCAAGGGTTATGACATGGCATCTAACCTCCATAGGTTAGATGTCAGTCGCTCTAATGTAATAACTGGACTTACCCCATCCGTTGCAAGCGTACTAGGACAACATCAACCGGTCAAAAAAAAAGAAAGAAAATGTCACTTGCTCCTTTTCAATCTACGAGTAGTACGACTATAGTTGAGTCATTTTAATAGGTAACATTTGACAGTTCATTTATGCAAAGAAAAATATACCTTCCGCTAAGTTTTAACTCAAGAAAACAACATCAGTTTTTTTAATACAATTATTTATTTAGAAATTTAGACTCTACTCCTGATTTACATAAGTAGCAATTTATTTTGTATAAATGAACTGTCAAATGTTACTTATTAAAATGACTCCACTATAAGTAAACCTGAATAGAAGTTGTCGACGACAGGCTGGCTAGTTTATAAAAAGTGTAGGTACCGACTAACATTGTCTTATGTCTGCACTTATGTCTTTATTCTTTAATAGTCTGTAATCTCGCTTGTGTGTTTTTTTATATAACTTATTTTGTAATTTGATTGTATTATATTCCCATATCCTAAATTGAACCTTTCTTTTATTCTCTACAGTCCACAGAAGTTTTAGCAAATCTTGGGGATTATTATCAGCATCGTAATATTATTAATATAATCATTCTACCACAATATCCTCAGCAAATTCAGTAAATAAATGTATCATATCGGATGGAATAGAGAAACGCCGACTCACTCCAGTGACTGGTCAAATTAATCCATTAAAACTCAACGAAGTATATGGGAACGATGGTTTTTGACAGGGTTTTATGAGTGGAAATTCGTGTTTCCTTAATTTATATCGACTGACTGGAAGTCACAATTTGGTCTGTTTTCCGACACGGCACTATTTGTGACAACCAAGATATCCTTGCTTATAAGCTTACCTAACTCTTTTTTTGCTCCATAACTAGCTACTAGCCGTTTGAGTAATAAGTTTGATATTATGCTTTGTTTGGAGAGCGAGAGTGCCGAAAGCCTCAACCCCTTTTCAAGGCTTTAAATTTTATATAATGCAATAATATAAACTTTACGAGTAAATGAGGGTAAAGGAATGTATTATTACAAAACAATAAATTCAGAGATGACTTGTCATTTCCCGTCGGTTTACATTAATACATTGATCTTTGAGACACAATACAATGACCATACCGTTACTTTAAAGAACAATACAATAACCATACCGTTACCTCAAATAGCAATATAATGACTATATGACAGCAAATTTTACAAACTTGAACAATGCAAATTTCGCACTATGACGAAGACATCAGTAATTTATTTTCCCCAGCGCAACGTCAAAGCAGTGAAGGCAATGTACTCGTGTAACTTTCTTGGGTTTTACTCTCAAAACAAGAAAAAGTTTTAGTAGATAAGATATATTTTCCATTTTGTAAAGTAGTTCCGTTACAATTCGTAATATGGTTACGATTTTTTTTTGTTTTTTTATTTAAGTTAAAAGTTTAATTAACTTAACCGTCTGCCTTGGTTCTGTTATATTATTTAGGTACTAAAGTAATGTGTTATTGTTTTTATTTTTCATGTTAAATATAATTATACCTGAATTTGATTGTAAAGAGCAATATGGCAAAAATTCACAATAAATTTATACTTACCCGAGCACTGAAACCAAACCCCTGTCTCGACAGTCAGTACGTTAACCAGAAAATCAACAATATTATGTCTGATTCCTATAATCCAATAATTTAATTATCTTTTGATTCCAAAACCACAATCGCACTACTGGGATATTCCACAATCGAATTAATTTTGATTATACGCCACCAAACAGCCTAATATACCAATATTAGTGTTTGAGCAAGGTGCCTAGGGTGGCTAAGTGTGTGCTTAAACTGTGTTGGTTCTCAATTCATAGTATTCACATAATTATAATTGATTTTTGTTGGTTTAAGATTCATTCATTATTATTTGTGCTTGCACTCTTAAGCCTTACCTACTTATTACTATCGGGCCACCTACTAATATTATAAATGCGAAAAATTGTGAGTATGGATGGATGGATGTTTGTTACATTTTCACGTAGAAACTAATGGATTTTGTTGAAACTTTACAATAATATAGCTTATACATCAGAATTAACACATACCGCGGGATAACGTCGTATAGTCCACGAGGGCAAGGCCGCGGGCGGAAGGCTAGTTTACAATAAATATTATTACTACTCTAGTGGTTTATAGTATCAGACCGTGAGCTCGGGGTCCTAGATTCGATTCCTGGGCCCAGAAAATTTGTGCCGGTTGTTTCGAACGAAGATCGGGGTAGCAATCGCTGATGAACACCAATCGGAATTTGGCAAGCGTGGTGATTAAGCTTGTACCTAGACGCCTTTGGCCTGCTATGTAACGATATTTTTCAAATTCGTTTATGTTAAAATACCTTAAATATTTTTTTTACAAAATATGTTAGTGCAGCGGGGCCGTCGAACCCGCGATCTTTGGTGTTATGGCCGACTTCTCAACCATTGCCCCAAACAGGTCAAATACAATTGTCATTGTTATGTCATCATCATGGTCATCATGACATCATTAATACCTTTGCTTACGTTCCCCTTTGATCACAAACTTGTCCAACACTCCACTGTGTAACTCAGCTGTCTCAATTGACTAGCCAAACACTCGATTATCACCCGATGCTTCTAATTGAGCGATGCGTCAACTGATCGCCTAGGCACATGACTTAATATGAAATGGCATGTATGAGTACATACTCTGATGTAACTCATTCATGTTAGACTTAAGCTTTACCAATCAGCGTTACCTTTATAATTTTATTGGTTTACTTTATGCACATAATATATCCACGCGGTTTGCACTACAAAGCAAATACAAAGGTTTGCACAATGGAATATAAGACGCCTTTTTTTATACTAGGTCAATTGACAGACAGGCACGCAGCCCACCTGATGGTAAGCGGCCTCTGCGGCCTATTTCATTTTTGTATATATTTTCCTATACTTTGGGTAAACAGTACTTCAAGACAAATAACGGGGATCAATCTCTGTAATAGCCGACTTCTGAACCATTAACAATTCACTAGTAAAGTTGTCAAACAGCAATTACTCATAAATGCCCGCTTTGGCCGCAGCCGAAGACCTTGACCGGACTGATAGAAATAACTCATCTAATATCCGCATATAAATCGATGTGTGTCCATCACTGACAATGATTGGACAAACAGCGCCGAGCTTGGCGACCGTGGCGACAAACAATAGAGATCATGCATGCGTGACGCGCCATGGCGGATAGCTTTGATAGTATTCTATAGTCGCGATAGAATATTGCTCTGGTGCTGAAAGCGATTCGCTTTACCGTGCGTAATTGGATGAAAGGTGAAATTGTTACCATAAAATTGTAAGTAAGTTAAAGAGTATTTTACGAGGATTGTAATAACCAGGCTTGTCAAATCTAGGATCATAGTCGAAGCCAACCTGAGCTCCATACTGGATGCATTCGGGAAAACGCTAAGATGATGATGGAGAGTATTTTACGAGGAGTAAATTTTGAAATTTCGAAGGGAGCAGCTCGTTTAGGGAAGTACCTCCTCTACCTTCTAAAAGGCTACAATTAATTAACAGGTAATTTTTTTTTCGGAGGAGAACTTTTCTATTTACCATAACCGCAGGCTCGAGTCGAGGCTAAAGCGTCCACTACCCACTAAACTACCCCGGTTTCCCCTTCACACCCGATTGAGACGAGCCGGTGCCAGCCTTGTGGCTATTGACCACCCATCCCTGAGCAGGTTATAACTGATGTGCTATGTTTTAGTCGGTGATTAGTTTCCGCTTTTAGTTTTTCCTTCAAATTAAGGCTGGTTTCAGAGTAAAGCTGAAGGCACGCGCGTAGCGTTATACACTGCCGGTTTTCTTTTCAGTTCAAATCGTCGCTATCTTACAAGAACAGCGATACTTGCTGATACGCGCGCTGTTCGCATGCTTGTAAGCGTGACTCTGAAACCAGCCTAAAGGTTTAATGACACTTAAATGCGTGAGGTCGACGATGGTTTGAATCTATGGGATTTTTATTGTGTGTATTTTCCATAGCTCAGCGGTGATAGAAAATATCTTCGAGAAAACAAACGCAGTTAAATGACTGTGTAGCCAGTGTTCAAATATTCTAGTTCCCGTGTTAAGAGATACGAAGATCAGATGGCAGTCGGTCCATTGAAAAAACCGAACTTGCCAAATCCTGGAAATGATCCATACGTCCGTGCATACTATATACATAGTCAAAGTACTAGATAGGGACAAAAAGGGCTGGTCAATAGCCACAAGGCTGGCACTGGCTCGTCCCGATCAGGTGTGAAAGAGAAATCGGGAGAGTTTAGTGGTTAGTGGAAGCTATAGTCTCGAGTCCCACACACGGCCGCAGGTGTAGCCTTTTTTTTTTTTTTTTTTTTCTTCCGGAGGAGAATGCGTTTATGCACCTTAACCGCAGGCTAGCGAGACCTGCGGCCGTGTGTGGGACTCGGGACTCAAGCGTCCCACTAACCTGCGGTTATAGTGCATAAACAGATTCATCATGGCGGTCATACGATAAACCCACGTAATACTTGCGATCTCAAGCGAAAAACATTTTAACCGGTTTAAAGTGCGTTGTTCTTGGTGAAAGTTGGTTCATCTTAAAGTTAAAGACACAGTGAAGCTGGTGGATTGTTATCAAGCACAAAAACTAGTGCAATGTGAGTGAAAATCAATCATTTTAAAGCGATATATTCTCAACAAGTTTTTGATAAAAATAAAAAGTGGGTGTCTTGATGTGTACGATTGCATTGAACTTGACAAAACGACGATAAATAGCAAGTAGCTGGATTACATACCAATATTTCATCAATTCTTGTAATAGCCAAGTGGCTGGGAAGTTTTTGCATAAGACTCTCTTACGCACAATCAGGAGGTTCTCGGATCGTATCCGACCAACAACAATAAAATTAACAAAAAGATAAGTGCCTGGAATATTAAAATAGCAAATCACCTCAAAATCAAAATGTCCACCGAAAATATGAACTGGGGTTGCTGTGGAGAATCGTTTGGCGTTGAGGAATTTATACAGTGCAGCACATGCAAGAAAGCTTATCATATGGATTGCATGGCATTGTACATGCAACACTCCTCAGAAATGTCTAAGCCTTGGTTATGTCCTGCATGTAACAGCCAGCAGCCCAAGGGTATCAATAACGACGAAACCCCTGTTCGTTTTACCTCAAATGTAAATGCTCAATCGTCTGCTCGTCCAAGTAAGAGACCTGCTTCGCAGTCACTTGCCAATGCGGATAACAGCTGCCTACTGTCACCTAAGACCATCAACAACAATGATATACGAGACGCTGTGCAGGAGGCAGTACAGAAAGAAATCGAAGGCCTCACTACCAAATTAAGCAACTCTCTGAGACTTGTTATCAGTTCGGAACTACGGAATGCAACGAGCGAAATCATAGAGATAAAAGAATCGTTGAACTTTATTAATGATAAATTTGAAAATATACTTAAGGAACATCAAGAGACAAAGAAAATTATATCAGAGCTGCAGACAGAGAATAGTACTTTGAAATGCACTGTAATGGAGTTGGGTTCGCGTTTGAATATATTGGAACAGAACGCACGATCAAACAATGTAGAAATTCAGTGCGTGCCAGAGGCTAAAAATGAGAACATTGTGGATGTTGTTGCAAAAATTGGCAAGGCAATAAATTGCAACCTGACACCAGACAAAATTTCTCACTGCACTCGCGTCAAAAAACTTAACCCAACAAGTGTGAGACCAAGATCGATAGTGGCTCAGTTCAACACAGTTCAGACGCGGGATCAGTTTATTGCAGCCGCTATTACATTTAACAGGAATAAGCCTATAAATGAAAAGCTTAACAGTACTCACCTTGATTTCAAAGGTCCAAAAAGGCCAATATTCATTATTGATCATCTGTCGCCTGCAAACAAAGCCCTACATGCTGCCGCAAGATTAGTTGCTAAGGAGAAAGGATACAAATACATATGGACTAAACACGGTCGCATCTACATGAGGAAAACTGATACCTCCGACTGCATTACGATCAAGGATATGGACACCTTGAAGAAGCTCGGCTAGTGTTGTATATGTATCACAGTTTTATGCTAGTTGTGGAATTGTTATTAGATATAAAATTCAATAAGTTAACAGTATACTATCAAAATGTTCGCGGATTGAGAACTAAAACCAATTCTTTCTATTGTAATTTATTAACGGCTAACTACGACTTGATTGTTTTAACAGAGACTTGGTTGAACACAAATATAATGAATTCTGAATTATTTGACGATAGATACATGGTTTATAGAAGGGATAGACAGGATAACACCTTTAGTTCCAAAAAGGAAGGCGGTGGAGTGCTGGTTGCCGTAAACAAACAAATTCATTCAAAAAGATTAACTTCATGGGAAACAAGGTGTGAGGATCTTTGGATTTCTTTAGAGGTTTCACCTAGATATTGTATTAAATTGTGCGCCATTTACCTTCCCCCGCCTATTCAACAGTCAACTGTAGATTATTTTGTAGACAATTTTAATCGACTAAATAACCAACCTGATTCGCACGTTTGTTTGGTCGGCGATTTTAATATGGGTCATCTTGACTGGGATGCGGTCTATGGTTTAAGTGATAAGCCTTTAACTCATACTCGCATTATGCAGACTTTTGTGGACTTTTCTGTAGTAAATAATTTGAAACAATACAACTATGTAAGTAATGCGTTGGGTCGAACACTGGATTTGGTGCTTGTTGATTTTCCGGGGTGTAGCCATTCAGTACATAATATTTCTATGGGTGTAGCGTGTCAAGAGCCACAGATGTGCTAAGCCTAGAAGACTCATTACATCCGTCATTATTAATAGAATTGACATATTATAGAGATGAACCGGGTCTTTCTCCCAATAGTGAATCGAAGCGAAAGAATTTCTTTGTTGCAAATTATGAATCTATTAATAAACAGATGGAGCAAATTAATTGGCAGGAAGCCTTAGCAGATATTGGAGACGTCAACTTAATGGTAGAAATTTTCTATGACAAGATAAGGAGTATCATAGACAATAACGTGCCTGTCATCAAACCCAAAAACAGAAAATATCCCCCATGGTTTACGAAAGACCTAATAAATAGACTCCGGGAGAAAGACAAGTACCGGAAGAAGTATAGGAAATTCGGGAATCCTCTTGATTTGATTTCATACCGCATTCTCACCGAGCGCTGCAAAAGGTTATCAATTACATGTTATAATTCATATCATAAAGAAATCGAAAATCGAATCTCTATAAATCCAAAATATTTTTGGACTTATATAAAAAATAAACGCGGTGGTCATAGTACCTATCCTGCTTCCATGTCTAAGGATGGCTTAGCATTTACAAAAGACGGATATGAGATCTGCAACTTATTTGCTTTGTATTTCTCGTCGGTGTATAACCACTTAGATGGGCCAAACAAAAATGATGACATCTTCGACAGTAATCTAAACGTAATAAGCAACAATAGCGACTGCTTTTCTTCATTAAGCATAGATATTGAAACAATAAAAAGGAAACTGAGGAACCTGGATTCATCTAAGGGAGCCGGCTCAGATAATGTTCCCCCCATTTTTGTTTCAAGATGCGCAGATAACCTTGCCACCCCATTGCACCTTATTTACAATGCGTCCCTCCAATCAGGCGTATTTCCTTCTCTGTGGAAAATATCTAGAACAGTGCCTATTCACAAAAGCGGAGATAACCATCTTATTAGTAATTACAGACCAATCTCTATTCTTCCTACTGTAGCTAAGATATTAGAATCTATTGTCAGTCAACACGTACAAAAATATTTTCAAAAATACGCCTCATGTAGCCAGCACGGTTTTGTGGTCGGGAGATCAACATGTACAAACTTAGTTGACTTTGTTGAAACTTTAACAGAAAAATTAGACGCGCAAAAGCAAATCGATGCAATCTATACAGACTTTAGTAAAGCCTTTGACAAGGTTCCACATAACATCTTAATTGATAGACTTTCCAGTTACGGCTTTCATGGCACCTTTTTGAAGTGGCTTAAATCGTATCTTGACGCACGGTCATTTTGTGTTGTTATTAATGGTTACACATCCGAGGTACACAACATACCATCTGGAGTACCCCAGGGATCACACATAGCCCCAATACTCTTTAGCATCTTCATAAATGATCTACCCTCGTGTTTTTCCTATTCACGCCCCTTCATGTATGCTGATGATTTGAAGCTTGTAAGGGTGATTGACAATGCAGAGGATATGTCGTTGTTACAAAGGGATATCGATTCATTATGTAACTGGTGTTCAAGGAATGGGATGAATCTAAATACCGATAAATGTTTGCACATTAAATTTACGCGTAAGCTGAAAGTCATACCATCGCAATATTTTGTAAATGGAACAAAGCTTAAAGAGGTGAGTGTCGTAAAAGATCTCGGTGTGCTGCTGGACCAAAAGCTCACTTTTACTGAGCATATTGATTATGTAATCAAAAGGGCTTCAAAAATGCTAGGATTTATTATAAGAAATGGGAAGAAGTTTAAGAAAAGGTCCACAAAAGTCATGCTATTCAATTGTTTGGTATTATCAATTCTAGAATACGCGGGAGTGGTATGGCGACCCCACTTTGCGACACATGCGCTGCGGATCGAACGTGTTCAAAAAAGGTTTATGAGGCATCTAGCATACTCTTTCGGAAAAGTATGCAAACCATACTCATATAAAAAAACTTTAAAATCTTTTGGAATGTTATCTTTAGACAATCGTAGAAATATATCAGACCTTATATTATTATATAAAATCATTAATAATATTATTGATTGTCCACAACTATTAGAAAAAATTTCCTTTAGGGTGCCGCGTAGGATGCCTCGTTACCCAATTAAACCGTTAATCAGTCCGTTCCGAAAAACAGTCATGGGTTGCAATTCTCCACTAGCAAGATTGTCCCGATTGTATAACGAGTGTGCCGGACAATCTTCAGTTATTAACACTGACGTTCATTCTGTGTCCTTACATAAGTTCAAACGCCAACTAAAGACAATATTTTCGGGTTGATGTGTTTTTTGTTTTAATCGTTTTTTATTGATACTGTTTATTGTTTAAAATTAGGTTTATACAGTGTTTTTTTTTTTTACATTGCAGTGAAAGAGATGTTTACCTGTAAATGATTGTGCATCGTGTATTTAATTTTAACCTTAGTATTTAAGATAGTTAAGATGTAACAATCGTTGGTAATCTAATAAATAAATAAATAAAAAAAAAAAAAAATAAATAAACGCATTCTCCTCCGAAAAAAAAACAACAACATAGGGACAAAATGCTAGGAAAAAGAGAATATTGGTAACGATTTCTAACCCAATTATCGGTATAGCGCGCCTAATAGCATCAATTAGCTCATGCAAAGCATTATTAAATTTTCAGTGCACATAATACGAGCAAGGAAGCATATGTACATCATCTATTCCCATATGCCACCTGATGGTATCTCTGGCGAATTTCAAGGGATATTCTATTAGGCAAGTACCGCTAAAGTGCCGACATATTGTAGTCCTTTGATATTCAACCGTCTTAATACGGTAATCCGGGCCGTTGGGTCCTTAACCTAAATCTCTTGGATTGTGTCAGATGGATGTCCTATTGGCTATGATAAATAAAGTGCCTATCTGCCAATATAAGCGATATAAAAATGACTGTCCTATTTTACCCAATTGAAATATTTCATTCATTCAATTGATTCCAAAGTACTTACATTATATATTGTCATAGTCATGTACCTATATTTATTATAATTATTAACGTTCTCTCACAGACACTATGCAGGTCATACTTTAATGACGTGCCTATCCTTTATTCGCCTTTGAGCATGGGTTCAAGTTACGACGACAAAGATGAATATTATGATAAACATTTGTATTTGTTGTTGAACGTTTATAAATTTTAAAAATATTTTTTTAGACTTCCTTGACTCTAACACGCATTACATAAACCAATGCGTGTGCACTTTTACTTATATATTATGTATATGTAAACATAACACGTCTACACACTTTTTGTTAATTTATTTCTTAATTCAATAACTGGCAAATAAATCCCTCCTTACTTACTCCTACATATCCAGAAGCAGAATAAACAATTTGTAAAATACGCACGCATCATACTATCTCACACCTACGTGTGAATGATGACGAAGCGATAGTAGCATCTATGTAAAGGTTATTTATGCAATAGTTTTCCGATTATAAATAGAATGGACATAGGTCGTACCTGTTAATACGATGCACAAATAGAATGGGTCCGATTACGGGGCCCTGAGGAACTCCTTTTATCGTATATGGAAAACAATCGGTGCCATTGTAGTAACACATACATATAAAGAATGTACTTATCGATACTGTAGTCGACCAAAGTAATTATTACAACAGTGATGGATTGTGAAAAACGTGAATAGAAAATAGATATTAAACGTTATACCACCTGTCAAAAACATCTAATTTTATATCCAATGCGGACACTCACTTTGTTAAACATAATTTCTCAATTGACAGGCAGATTTTCAAACTAGATTAATTATTATAATACATAATAATATCCTTTTATTTTAATTGGGTCGTTTATTAAAGTACTGTCGCAAAACAAAACATTACTTACGAGAATACTAAGATAAACGTAAGTACTTAAAAAAACATTCCCATAAGCCAAGATGAAAGATCCATGTAAAAGAACGAATAGATAGGAAGAGGTTCAGACCCAGTTAAGTGGATGTGCAACGCTTTTTACTACACTACAATTCGAATGTATGCAGCATCTAGAATTTTGATTACATTGACGTCAGGGGTACTATGTATTATATGTATATTCTGTGTCAGGGGTTAATCTGAATGCCTAAACCATTACCTCTACTACGCTCTTGTGATATTTGAACACACATAGTTATAGCCCCATTGACCTCTTTTTATCTTATGGACATTGTTTGATAGCATTTCTCTCACTTTTACGAGTACTATAAAAGATTCCAACAAAATTATTGCTTATATTTTCTTCTGACTTTCTTCCCACATAGCGAGCAAAGTAATTTATAAAATCAACACATAAGACGCGACTTGCATTGTTAAGATGTGTTAATAAGTACTAGTATGTTGTTACATTAAATATTTCATGCACGTTTTAGTCAACGCTGCTTCATTGAATTTTTAAGAGGAAAAGAAGCAATAACATTTCGTTTTCATTATTTCCTATATTTGATAACCTTAATCTCCGCTCCTCATTACAATTTGAGCAGTAAATTGTACGCGGATAATGACACTAAATACATATCTACCAGAAAAAATAAAATTCTAACTGAATTTTCCACTTTTCTGTGTCTGTATTACTCAATTTATTCTGAATACTAGATTGAAAGGTGGAGGATGCCATGAGGGGAAAAGGCGGAATTTATCCGCATTTTTGCACCCTATGTTTTATAATGAAGCTTAAATAAATAAATAAATACCAGTGAAAAAACATACATCCATTGACACGCTTAGAATATGAATTCATTCCATGCGAAGCAAGTATGTTGCACTGTACAACTAGCTTTTGTTAAACATAATGCAACTTAAATTCAACGCTAAGAAAAATCAAATTCTTCCTCAGAAAGAGATAAACCTCAGTGTATCGTCGTTTAATATTCTGATCGGCTAACTACGTTAATTAGTCAAATTTGACGTGTACACAAAGAAACATGTTATTATAATTAGCTGTTTAAAAAATATTACGAACAAAAACACACATAAAAGGTCATGATTATGTACGTCACTAATGTACTAACTTTTGACATGTGAAAAATTAGCAGGAAAAATAAATTATTTTTATTTAAAATATAATCTCTTCTGCCACGCACATATTAATTTGTTTTGTTCCAGAAAGTCTCGATGATTTGAATAATCGCGGTTGCCAAATTATTGGTAATCACCAAAATATTGGAACTGACCCGGAAATTCAACATAACCACTAAATCAGTCGTAGTCGTAGATATAAATATTTTACTTTTTAAATATTTGACTTATACCATTTTATAACAAGGAGTAGTGTTCACTATAATATACTGCAGCTAATCAGACATCATACCTAAATAAAACCACAGTAGGTACCTTTTTATTGGAAAATTCACCCAAAACACAATTTTATTCTATTCACATCCATTAATTATTTGAAAAAACTATCTTAACAATATGAACCTTATGTCTTCTAGCATAAAGTTGTACATCATTACATTGACAATGACATTTCCAATGCGTATAAGGTTCCCTTGAACTTCGGTTAGCCGAACAAGTAATACGTCACATTAGGACAGACCGACTGGTTTATCGATATAACGATTTGGTGTAATGGTAGAAGAGTCAGCTATTATTACACAAAAGGTCGCGGGTTCGATACCCTCATTTGCATGCGTGAAGATGTATCGGACTGGGTGTTTCTATGTATAATAATATGTATTTTTTCACAAGAAAGTATAATAAGTAATGTTTATCTGTCGTCTGGCATCCAAAGCTATGCTTGTTTTGAAACTAGACAGGGGTGTGGGAAAAGTGACCAGGGGCATTTATATTATCACTACATAGTATAAAGCATAGTCGCTTCCCGCTCTTTGTCCCTGTGTACGTGTATGCTTAGATCTTTAAAACTACGCAACGGATTTTAATGCAGTTTTTTTAATAGATAAATTGATTCAAGAGCAAGGTTAATATGTATAAAACATGCATAATATAGTATAGAAACCAGGGCGGGTCAACAGTGATGTATAAAAATATTATGTTTTTACAAAAAAAAAGGAACCGCATTTCTTGCTAGCTTGCGATTAACTAATGCTCCGCAAAAAAACTATAATTATTTGTTTCGAGTCAAATATGTACTTCATAGAAGGTTAGAAATCGTTAACAATTTTTTTTTATACTAGGTCAGTTGGCAGGCAGTCACGCAGCCTACCTGATGGTAAGCGCTCACTGCGGCCTCCGTTGAGAGACGCTATTCCTGGAAGCGTCTCTCAACGTGCTGCCAGACTGTAGACTCATCTGATCTTAGAGCCTCAGATTTCAAGTGTACTGGCTCCCACATTAGTATTGCCGAAACACAGCCAGAGCTGTTATGGCGGCAGATTTCACCCTGTGGGGGTGGTAGCTAGCCAATGCATATTAGACGCATGAAAGTAGAGGCAGGGGAAAGATACGAATGAGGATCATAGCTAATGGAAAGGTGTTGTCTCTGCCATTCTGAGTAATTGTAAATTCATTCGCACAATGATTTTGTTCACATTAAATCCATCTGTTGTGGTTTCATGCAGATCTTAAACCACGATTTAACTCCCTTTAGGAGTTTAATTTCCAATAACCGCTTGTTAATTGAAGCTTAAATTTAATATGAAAGGTTTGTTACGAATTTCAAGTTTGTAACTTCACAAATTATATCTACATTTTCGTGAAAACTTTCAACCCATATTAAACCCCAAATAGGAAGTAGGCTTGTTATAAAAAACTTCTGTACGAAATTTTATGTTCCAAGATCTTGTTGTTTGAGCTGGGAAGTAGATTGATTGTCTGCCATTTAGTTTATTTTTTATTTTTAGAGATGTACTTTTAACGACAATCAAGATGCACAATACTGTGGCAATTATTTTATCAAAAATAAATAAATACATTTTAAGGTGGATCTACGCTTACGAGCCCAGCACGAGCCGAGCACGAGCGGAGCACGAGGCGACCTAAAATTCGTGTAGTGTGGACCGACTTTGAGCCTCGAACGAGCGCGCTCGAGCATTTGGCTCGTGTTCGACTGTGCTCAGCTTCTTGTCGGTTTTTTGACGAACACAAAGGGATTTGCAGGAGAGTGATTGTTGTAGGCTCGTTGTGTGTCCACACTTGTCACGCGAGCAGAGCGGCTCGGCTTGCGCTTCGCTCGTGCTCAGCTCGTAACCGTAGACCCACCTTTAGGTTGTCTCTAGAATAGTCATCAGAATGAATGGCAGCGCCGAAACTAATATTAGTTAAAATTAACATTTTGTTATTAGTAACTTGCCAAATGTCACACTAATGAAGCGATTTGGCACTGCCCAATGATTTAGCGTTAATCAGCTGTAATGACAACAAATCGTGAAACAGATCTATTTAAAGCAAATTTTTAGTGTTCCGCTTCGATAGGCTCAATTACTTGTGATGGGTTGTTAATTATAATAGATCGTCGCTGTTTTGCTTGTTATACTTTTTTTGTTTTAATTCTGGCAACATTTCAACTTACTGATTGATGTGTGATAGACGAAAATTGAGACTAATAAACTACTTTGACTGTCTTTTTTGTATTACGACTATAATAGCACAACGAAATTATTCTTATTTTCTTTTGGAGTTGGAGTTATGCGCGAAAACATTTCAGTATTGAATTTGTTTTGATAAATTCGTAGGTGACCCAGGTTTTTAACAATATTTTTCATAGTTTCCGGACTTTAGCAGCCGTAACTGTAAGGCTTTAATTTCTTTTACCCTTCTGTTAAAATAGTAATAAGGATTCTTTATTTTCAGTATCAGAACCTACAATAAGGGTTTGCCCTTGAGTCGTAAAACCTAAAACATATTATAATTTCGTAACAACTACGTAATAGTCAAATTATAATATGTATCAAAAATCCCTTGAGTTGTGATTTTAGGGGTATCATTAGTAAAAAAAAAATTGGTTAAATAAAACTGTAGTAACTATTTTATCAAATAATGCAAAGTCACGAAACGTTAGTGTTACGTCACTGCATGATGAGGCAGAACAGAGAGCAATCTTTATAGCGTGTGAATGACTTATGTAGTCACATCATTTCTACCTTTTTCATCCTAGATATTAGACTAAAGCTGCTTTGCTTGGTACTTATTTAGTCACCACGCTTGACAATAATGCGGATTGGTGAACACAATCCCAAGTCGTGAAAAAACCTACTCAAAGCTTTACTCGGGAATTGTGAGTTTTTTTAATAATTGTTGTTTAGAAAAACTTACACCTTCGTTACATCCAAGCAATAAATATATCAACGGCAGAAATTATTACGATATAGACGTTAACTGTAAACTAACTAGAAATGAATCAAAGAAATATTAGAGGCATGATTAAACAGTACCGAAAAGTGTAATTCGTTATTGTTTGTACTGAAATTAGACCACAACCCATATATCCATTAGCTTCACCTAATTGTAGTTGGAGGATGAGCAATAGTGAACCTAAATACAACGAAATAAATATCGGTTTGAATACGATTCGCATAGACAATGCCGTGTAATGTACACTGAATGTAATGGATTGATCTTTGAAGACATTTACTCTTATTTTTATTAGTTGTAATATTGACATTGCCAATAAATGGTATCAATATAATTCTTGGACATTATTCACACAGCGTCGTCTGGTTCCAAGACAAGCATAGCTTGTACAGTCAACAGCTCATCAGACTGCCCTAATCTGTCAAATTTCAACAACCAATTTTTAGATTTATTCACTTCACATAAAGTTTATTTATTATTTATTTATTTATTTTCTCTTTCAATTGAGAATTTTTGACAGATTAGACTTGGCGACAGACAAGGATTTAAAAAAAAAAAAAACAAGCTTTTTTTATAAATACAATATACTTAAATCAATGACGTTCAATCAATGACGTTCAAACGTCATTGCGTTCAATATACAACTAGACACCCAATCTCTAAGAAAAATTCCTCAAAAAACGTCCGAGCAGCGTTGACACAGATGACATTAACACATTCGTTCAAATTAATACCTTGTCTCGTGGCAGTGTTTAATGTCAATTGTATACAACTAAACGGAAACTCTGCCCAATAGTTGGCAGACTTTTGCTTCGGACAATATTTGAGCGTGAATGGGAGTCTAGTTGTATATTGAACGTCATTGACTTACATAATATAAGAGCAAAGCATTACGGGCATGAAGTTAAAGAAAAAACTGGAGGCCAAACTCCTCCATACCTACTTGAAGCAAAATTTACTGCATTCTATCTCGCTCCTTAGGTCCCCCTCCTCTCTTTCTAAATAGGGTGTCCACACAATTACAAAGTAAAGGATAACTATAAAAACGTATCAATACTGAATGTGTATGCATGTGCTTTAAGTTTACACATGATAATACATAGTAGAACGGTAATCCTGCTAATATCCTACTAATATTATAAATGTGAAAGTCTGGATGTTTAGATGTTTGTTCCTCAATCACGCCTAAACGGCTGAACGGATTTAGATGAAATTTGGCACACGTATAGTTTATAACCCGGATTAGGACATAGGCTATAAAATTCCTACATACGGGAAACGTCTCATTCCCACGGGAATAACTATTTTGAAACTACTGAACCGATTTGAATAATTCTTTCACTGTTGGGAAGCTACACTACTCCCCATGAACATAGGGTACTTTTGATCCCGGAAATGTGGGGGGAAGGGGGGGATATTTGAAAAAAGAGATTAAGCGCGGGTGAAACCGCGGGCGGAAGGCTAGTGTTATCTAATCTCGTCTCTCGGACTAAATATGAAATTGCCGTTTTTTGTTCAGACTCATAATCAGTCCAAATTAATGTACACATTTAAAGCCAGTTTATGCTATAAGTAAAGGTAGAATAGGCGAAGGAATGAAGGCAATTATAGATTTTAATGGTGAATTAATTTTGCTTTTTTTCATTACTACTGTTTTTTTTTCATTTCATTTACTCTTAATAAAATTTCGTGTTAATTGTCTGAAACCATTTTTTCATACATTGTTCTGCGTGGTCACCCAGCAAATGTCACTCCACTGAGTTACACATCACATTCTCAGATGCGATTGTCAAAATTTATTTTTTAATTTTACACTTGATAGCCATTGGCTTCTTCTTGTTGGATCCTTGGGAAAACTGAAAATGAAAAAAAACTAAGTTCATGTTTTATTGTTAATAATGGCGGCCCTCTTATTTGCTCGCTCACACACGAACACAAACACTCAAATGCATCATCTAATTTATTAGATATAATTATTAGCCTCTTAAATAAACATGCTGCACTGGTAAAAACCCTTAAAATGGGACAGATTCGAAAATCACTTTATCACAGAAGAGCACTATAGCGTCATTTTATGGTCACCCTATTAATGTCTATTTTACTATGTCAACTATCGACTTACCTGTGAAATATCAAAGAACATCCAGGCAACCATTTACTTCCACAACCGAGGACTACACATTTTTGAACCAATTTTTACGTTTTGATAGCGAGAAACGTTTTAATAAGAATCACAAGTTTCGAGTCGACAAAATTAGAAATGTTGACATCCGCCATATTGACTGATATTGACACATGCGGTGTTGCCGTTATTTGAGGATGCCGGTTACCACAATAATGGGGAAATTTAAAAAAAATAATTGAGATGATTTAGTTAAGGAAATTGTTTCATTGATGGAATAAAATTTCAGAAATTACAGGTTTTTAATAATAATTCAACAGATTTAACACAGATTCAACTCGGGAACATGAAATAATGAAATTGAAATAACTGCGTCAAAAGTTACGAATTTTTATTTATTTGCTAGTGCTATGTATAATTTTTGCATAACTCTTTTTACTTAAGGTTTTATGTAATTTTAGTGGTGTAATTGTAGTAGTTACATAGTAGCCCCTTTTTTAAATTTTATATATTGGATTCGATTTCAGAGTAACGTACAAATGTAATTCATAAATGTAAACTTTCAAGTCTATAATAATGATAAATTATTTTAAAGTGACATCACATCAGTCCTTATTATTAGTGTTGTCAAAAAGTTTATGAAATAGAAAAATGCTAACTAATATTATTATAATCTCAGACCAAATAAAAAACCAAGACGGAACCTTCCGAACAACGCACTGAAGCCAATAAAAACTACGTCAGTTTACGTCACGGCTGTATTTGTACACAGTGTGACGTAAAACTGACGTAGTTTTGTTAAATGTGTGTGCGTGTCACAGCTATCACAGAGCGCGAGGGTCACTTCACGTGGCATCACCGGCACGCACACATCGAATGCAAAAAACAGGCTTCAGTGCGTTGTTCGGGGGGTTCCATCTTGGTTTTTTATTTGGTCTGAGATTATAATAATATAATGAGTCTCATAAAATAAGCTATTAAATTATCTTAACTTTTATGAAACGTCCCGGGCAAATTTAAATTTAAGAGATAGCAACCCAGGAGTCCAACGAAAGGTCAATAGAGGTTATACCTACTTGACTTCACTTTTATGTACTGAGTTTGGCCTCCAGTTTTTTCTATAACTTCATGATTACGGGTACCAACTTCTATTTTTTCACCATTTATTTATTTATTTGAATTCACATAAAACGGCAGGGGCCAATTACATTAATTGAATTAAAATAACTAAAATAGAAACATATTATGTAATTAAATTAAAACAATTAACAATATTAAAATGGGGACAGCACAAGCATAGACACCCTCATCTCATATTATAATGCTTTGAAAAAATATAAGTAGACTTATTATTAAACAAAAAACACCCAGACCGATACGTTTAAGCACACAAATGTTTAAACCGTGATCGAACCCACGACTATAGCTTCATAGCCAGCTTCTCTACCACTACACCATATAGGTCATAAAAAAATACACCACTGTGTAAAAACACGAATGTTTACTTTACGAAATGCGCTCCTGACATCTGTCAGGCGTGACTGATGATGGACAGGAAAAGAGCGACAGTAACCATGCTTTATTTTATTTTACTAAAGGAAATACATACTTGTTCTTTCAGTAAGGGCTACATGTAATGTTGCTGTGACATATTTTCTTAACAAAGTAAAAAAACGTATTTTAAAAATACGTTTTTGTGTTAGAAAACAAAATGTTTTTAACTGAGTTCCAAAAAGGAGGAGTGTTACATTATTTTATTTTATATGTCACCTAAATACTACCTATGTCTGACAAATAAATGATTTGATTTGAGGAGGTTCTCAATTTGGTTGGTATGATTTTTTTCTTAATACGTAAGTATATAGTGGTTCCTGATATTTACGCGATTATATCAAACAAAACAACTAAAATTGATTAAAATCGCGGCTTATATGTTTTTATGTTTACTTCTTTTTCCAGAGTAATGCTAACGCATAGTTCCCATAGGATGACAGAAATAAAAGGGTTTTAGTTTGTCCTATTTTTACGCCACAAAAGGGCAACGAGTGCACGTAATTTTTAGGTTTTTATTCCAGGAAAATATCGCAAAATTATGTCATACTAGCGGCCGCCCGCGGTTTCACCCGCGTGGTTCCCGTTCCCGTGGGAATTGATCAAAATCCTTTTTAGCGGATGCCTACGACATAACATCTACCTGAATGCCAAATTTCAGCCCGATCCGTCCAATGGTTTGGGCTGTGCGTTGATAGATATCTATGTCAGTCAGTCACCTTTGAGTTTTATATATATAGATATGACACAACTCACAAGTAAAGTGGCAGTCAAATAATACACAATAAACAAAAACTATTAAATACCATAATCATACATTACCTTGAAGTCGAAGATACATTTATTAAAATAACCTCTGACCTCATCGTGTGATCACGCAAAAACTTAATAAGAGTTGCTACTTACAAAAATGTAGATACATTTACCTCATCTAAATATAATATGGTCTCTTAAACAATCATGATATTCATGATATGGGTAACGTTTAGGTTTAACAAGGGTACCAAAGTATTTTGAGTTTCATAATGATATTTGATTACCTATTGAGGCAATGGTAGAGAAATCGGCTTTTATATCAGAGCTCGCGGATTCGACATGAACGTCTCGATGGGGTAATGGTTTGTAGCGAACGCTGATTTCGGAATCCTGGGTTCAATTTCCAATTTATTTAGGCCTTCGGCACCCTCTCACACTTACCAAACGAAGCTATGCCGAATGACAGACAGAAAATGGCTCTTCTACAAATCACATTTCTATTTTTAACCGTTTTTACAAAAGGAGCTGGTTTTATTCAGACTGTTTTTTTTTAAGTTTTAAAATAAATGCCAGATTATCGTAAAGAAAAATAAAAAGACAATTTTGGTACTAGTAGGTACTCTTTATGTGACCTAAATCGATATAACGGTAACTCCATAATGTATGTCAAAGAGTAACGTTTATTATCACTCGGATGCTGTGGGCGAGACGCATCGTTAAATAGGTTATCATTTTATTTCAGCCACAAATATGAATATACGTAAGTACCTAAAGGTCAATACTTTTGATGCAATAATTATGTACATAATTTTACATTACACACGGTTTTGGATACAATAATATTGAAAAGTTGGTCGCATTCGTAAAATTCAATAATACCTATAGCTTCCTTTTTGGTATGTTTGGATCTACGTGACATGTCAATTTTAGAAACTGCTACAGGATAGTGTTGCCAGCTGTTGTTGCTGTTACAAATAATATTTGGTTAATCCAAAGTGTATTGTAAATATTGGGAAATGGAATTCAACAATAAAAAAGGTGTTTTAATTATTATTCCACTTTTTTGTCAACAACAATAGTTATTAAAATATCAAAATAACATTTTATCCCTTTTTTCACACTAGGACATTAAAATAATTTTTATTCCCAAAAGTGCAAAAATTGTATTTAATGGCAATACTAAAACGACAATAGCGACACCGCTATCGCAACAGATAAGTTGCCAATAATGCCAATACTCTTAATTGTGACGATGGCATGATTTCCAATAACGGAGGCCATTGCCCTGTCATGGGATTGTATTATTATAATATACTAGAGGTCACTTTGAAACGCTTAACGTGTATAAGTATTTTGCGAAAACGCTCCAAAGTCAATACTACTGTTTACACAAATGAGACTTATGTTCATTGTTTATTTATACAGAAATGTGTATGTTACCGCAGCTGTACACAATTTAAAGTAATTATACAGTGTGTTTATACAGACGTCATTTGTGTTTTAATTAATCACTATAAAGAATAAATATGACGTCCTTGGAATCAAAGCAAGTATTGTTGTTTAACAGTGAAAAAATATTAAAATGCAAATTATAATGGAACAAAACCTTGCTGCTAGACGAAAGGTAATAAATACAACAAAGGAAAAATAAGAATATTAAAAAAATATTTATATAATATAAAACAACTTAAAAGTTTAAAATCGCGGTATATTCCCCACATTCTTATTATTGCTATTTCATCAGTAGTAATCGCGTAAATATTAAAAACCAATTTTGTTATTTACGCGTTTATTTAAAATTGTTGCGCTCCGAGGAATACCAAGATTATTTAGAAAGTATTATACAGAATAGTATTAAAAAATTACGTCGTTTTCTTTATTAAAAGTCACCTAAGCTAGGTACTAAAATATGCAATAATTATGTGTATTATTAGTGCTATCAACCCCCGCATTATGTCGGGCTATTCCACTTATCCCACCTAGCCATCCCATTTGGGTGGGAAAAGTGGATTTTTTTTCCACTCTTCCCACCCGGGTGGGATAAGTGGAATATAAGTTCATGCGACTTTTCCACTTATCCCACCTGGGTAGGAAAAGTGGATGTTTTTTTCCACTCTTCCCACCCAGGGGGGATAAGTGGAACACAAAGTGTCGTACTATTTTCTGGACACCCTGTATTTTATTCCGCTTAAATGTGCAGATTTTTTTTTCAATCTCCTGAGAACACGACGGCAATTTGTATTTGTTTCTGGAAGGGTTAAACTTATAACGACCCAAGTTTTTGTTTGTCCTTTTATAATTGTTTGGGAACAAACAAAACTCTTGATAATTGTTAAGAGGTTTGGGTACGTTTCGTTTGAGACGGTCTGAAATGGAGTATCATTGAAAATGGCTAAAGTTATTTCAATTTTAGGATTCTCAAAACGTAATTCACACCATTGAGAGCTTAAAGTTTCTTTACAGAGTTAAGTTATTATGTAGTATGAAACAGCTCGAAGAAACTCAGTTTAATAGGTTTTTTTTTATGTCGGACGCAGCAAACGAGCCAGCGGGTTGCCTGATGGTAAGCAATCACCGCCGCCCATGTACATCTGCAACACCAGAGGGATCGCTGATACGTTGCCGGCCTATGAGGGTATGGGGGGTGTCGGCCTCCGGCACTCTCACCAACCAGACGAAACACAATAGTAGTCACTGTTATTTCACGCTGGTGTTATGTGGTACAACCGCGGTCGTGTCGGCCCATTCGTACTGTAAAACAGCATGGCTCTACCACTACAAAAGCTAGAAGTAGTATCAGCCTATATGTTTAATGTAAGGCAGAGGCCTCCATCATTAAAATCAAGCCACCATTACAATGAAAGGTATTAAATCACCACGCTCGCCAAATGCAGATGTGTGTCCAAAAAAACTAGCACAAACTTTGATCGACCCGGGAATCGAACCCAGGACCCCGATCGGTCAGGTACTTCAACTACTAGACCAACGAAGCAAATCATCGTCATCATCAGCCTATATACGTTCCCACTAGTAGGAAAAAAAGTTTATGACGTGCAAAAGAATTTCTTGGTAAATCAAATTGCAAAATAAATACTTTGACTTTGACTTTGACTGCTGGGACACAGGCCTTATCTCAGTTATGAGATAGTGTGGGCCATACTCCACCACGCTGGCCTAGTGTGGGTTGGTGGAGGGGTGCGTAAGGCAACGAAGCGAATATAGAACAGATTCAACAGCCAGCGGATATTGATTTAGTTTCAAACAACTGGTTAAACTTACTGAAATCTGTTGCTATAATTAGCTGTGGATTTAAATTCGTTGTGTGGATCTATTCCGGACGTAATTACGTGGGAGCAAGCATACACCAAATAAAGGCATTTTGAATTAATTTTATCCCATACTATAGAGGCCTCGATGGTCTAGTGGTTTAAGTACACGGCCGGGGTCCTGGGTTTAATTTCCGGGTCGAGCTAACTTTGTGTCAGTTGTTTCGGACACAGCTCGGGTTTGTGATCACCAATCCGCATTTGGCAAGCGTGGTGATTAAGCCAATACCCATCACTGTAGCTATGACTTGATTTCAAGAATGGAGGCCTTTGCCTTTCAGTGGGACGTTAAATAGGCTGGTACTTTTTATTTTTTACATCCGCGAACAACTTTTTGGTTACCGTGTCACAACAATTGTATAACAAACTGACAATCCCAGAAAAGTAGTAAGCCTCCTTACGTTAATCAACAAGTGAGCATTATCAAGTTCTATATTCGGCGTAACCTGTGCCGAATATTTGATTCCGTCCTTTAACTTGAGAGGACTCAAGTCGAGGCTGAATTTATAATAGGACGATCATCGTGGAAGCAGAAAAAAATTGTAGTTATGTTGTACTTAAGTTATATGTATAAATAACGCTCGTGGCGCAGCTGTGACCGCGGTTCGGTTTAGCGATAACGAAAGTCAAGCTACCCACGCCGCAGTCAGTTAATGGATGGGTGACCATTCTGACCAAAATTTTGTGAAATTTATTTCGAGCGTCTCCGTGCTTCGGAAGGCACGTTAAGCTGTTGGTCCTGGTTGGTATTTACTATAATGTAGATATTGGTCGTAAAGCCTGGTCAGAGGCCATTTGGCGGCTTGATAACAGTCACTTGCCTTACGCACCCCTCCACCAACCCGCACTGGTGGAGTAAGGCCCACACTATTCACTATCTCACAATTGAGATAAGGCCTGTGTCCCAGCAGTGGGAACATTATATGTATAGCCTGATGATGATATAAATAACGTTGAACATTATTCACACAGCGTCGTCTAGCCCCAAACTATAATTAAATGCCAGACAACAGACAAACATTTTTGCGTACTAGGTATGTTTGTGTTTGCTTATTAAAAGTATTAATGGCTTGATTGTGTGCTGAAACAATGTTGAGCATCACCGCTCTTAATTCTGGATTCAAAACGTTATTCACCATAGAGAACTTAAGGTTTCTTTACAGAAAAAAAAGTCATTCAACTACTTTTGCACTCACTTGCACACTCTAACTCAACAATTATAGACATTACTTAAATAAAGAAGAGAAAAAAGGGATAAATATAAAACAAAACATTATCTTTTTCAAACATTCCCCGACTTTTTATACCAAAAGTCGTTATCGGTCCCCAACTGCTAATTTCCATGAACCAATATTTTGTTATCTTCGGCCAATAATAGCCGCTACCGTGCGTCGCTGATTGTACAATAAATTGATAAAACTGATACTGCAGGTGACACATTAATAAAAAAACGTTCAAATTATGTATTATCAACTCTACAGTATGTCAAATTAGTTATTCATTAGCGCCAATTATGGGATTTAGGAGAAATATTGCGTTGCTAACATTGAACAGAATAAGTAAGGGTCATGACATTTTATGTTCCTTCATCTTCCTCCAAGCTAGATCGTCTAAGCTTGGGAATCGAGGCCCAATGTATCATGTCTCATGTGTCGTATATATCCTAGCGTGCGATAATTATTTCACTTGCGCGAAGTAGGATTCACAGCCAATTCGGAATTGTTGATCAAAGTTAAACTACCCCTAGATTTTTTTTTCAATGGTAAATCCGTGACAGACAGGTCACTTGATGTTAAGCGGCCACTGCGTATTTTACTTAGAGAATATAAATATATTCTTCGATTTAATTGTCTGCTGGTCATTCAGCTGGACAAAGTTCTATCCTATTTAGGTTAATTTCTCTATATAATTATGCAAATTTAATTCCATTCTGTTGAAACATATGGTCTTCAACACAACTTCGGTAATAGGAAGTAGGCATTCAATTGAAGTGGTCTTGCAATCTCGTTGCAAACTTTGCCGTTCCCATACTGCTAAGTTTTAATGACTGTGTCACAGATTCTGCCTAGTTTGACCTCATAGCTAACTTTACAGCTAAATGTTTGTAGTAATCCACCATACAAGTTTCCTTTAGGCCTCTGCCTCGAATTTCGCGGCAGCGGGGCGGCAGCGGGAGCGGCGGCGCACTGCGGTCACCGCTTGAAGCGGGCCGTCAAGAGCGGTACGATGCTGTCAAGCCGCAGTGATCCTGCGTGGGCTGCCGCTCCCGCTGCCGCCCCGCTGTGTTTGAGAGTGGGTCTATGGGATTCCATACAAAACATCTCGCAACTGCCGCTCCCGCCCCGCTGCCCGCAAAATTCGAGACCGAGGCTTTAAAGTTTATGAGATGCAAACAGTTTAAATTTTTGTGTAGTCAAAAGACTAAGAATTCCGATCAAAACAGCTTAAATGTATGTTAATGGTTGTTCAGGACATTAATTTATCCATTATTTAATGGGCATCGGAAAACATTGGTAACAATTGGTAAAAATAACGAAATAAATTTTATAAAAGTAATACCTACAAACACAGACACAAAAACAAGTGTAAGTATTATATTATGCAGTAGAAATTAAATAAATAAATAAAATAATGATTTATTTTCTCTCCACAATAATAAGTAGGTCTATTACAAAGTGACTTAAAGCTAGTTTAATACTAAGTAAACATACAATGACCTACATCGTTGTGAGAGACTGGTGCCTGGAGGAGGTTTGAAAAAACCTGTAGTACAGGTCACCAGGGCCCTCCCGCGGATAATAGACATTAGACAGTAAGCATCTTTGTCTTTACTTCAGCACTTATTATAGGAGTAAATAAACTGATGAAAATAATATTAAGAAAGTAAGCTACTGCTTGAGTGCTTTCTTATATCCTAGGGTATGTTGTGAATTGCGAGTGTGAGTGAGTATGTGTGTGATAAGTGTGTGTGAGTATGTGTGTGGGTGTGTCTGTTGTCTCTTTGTGTGTGTGTGTGTTTATTTATGTGTGTGCGAGTTTGCGTGTGTGAATGAGTTAGTGAAGGATGGTTTTCAATAAATATTATTTGGGAAGTTCCAGAATCCTCTCGGACTCTTCGTAATTTAGAGTCTTAAGGTATGCCATTATTTTCTTTTTACATTGGTATTTATTAAGTGGATATTATGTTTAGTTTTTTATTAAATTTATTATAAAGGTGAGGACCTAGGAATATAAAAGATTTTTGGCAAAGGGCGGTATTTCGTTTTTTCAAATGAAAGTTTTTTTTTTATTCTCACAAAATAAGTGAAAATAAAAGCAAAATACATTTTGATCTTTCAAAATAAATCTGATATTGATTGTTTTATAAAGAACTATGTTTTAAATAATTTCTGTATTATTATTAAATTCATTTTATTATTATTTTACCAAGCATCTTCTCAAGGGCAAGTTGTATCTGTGAGACTATTTATAAATAAAGGAATTTATGTATTCAATCCTTGGAAAGGGTTCTGCGTAAAGGTTATTAAAATCCTTTAACTGTAGTGTTGACTTTGCATGGAAAAGCGTAATTAAAAATACAACTGTCCAAATATACTTCTGATAACCGAGGTCTAACCAAATTTTATGGATTATTCAATGCTTTAGACCGGTTTATCGCTTTGCAAATTCATCCTTTAATTTTGAATACAAGGCTTCGGTATTTTTTTCGGTGAACTTTTTAATTTTTAATTGCTTATTTTAACCTGTTTAAAAAGTTAACTTTTGTTTTGGGCAATATTTACATGCAATACTTACAGTAAGTTTTTAAATAATCAGTAATACATACCTGTAACAAGAAAAAAAAAACAATTAGTGAAATAAGGAATCGGCTTACATAATCAAACAAAACACAAACAAAAACGAATCATTCAATTTATTTTTCTTTTATACTTTGAAAATAAAATATGGCCTTTTATATGTAGCTAGAAAGGTTGTTAAAAAATTGTTTTTAAATTATTCATTTAGGTTCTTTTTCACGGTAACAGTCCCACTCCACTGTAGGAAAATAACAGCTATTATTGAAATTAAGTTACCGATACGTGCTAGCTGAATCATCATGCTTGTAAGTAATTTTTAGTTTTATTCTATTTTCAAGTTTATATTATTCCCATGCATCTGGAATAGTTCACATGAGTTTTAACGTTGAATATTGATCTAAAGTAACATGCAGAAGTTACTGGTTTGAAACGTATCGGTAAAAATTTGGCTACTTATATCTTGGAAATGTGACACTACGGGTTTTTGTCTTAGGACATTTTGTGTTTGTATTAATAATAATATCCATGTCTGAAAGAATTTCAAGTGAACGCTGTTTTGAAAAAAAAATAACAAAATGGCGGGACTAAGCCAGCCTCCATATAAAAATCTTCAATGCCCTTTAAAAATGTGCTTCTAAATTATTTATATCCTCATTACCATATCCTTAGACCAGCGAATGTTGACAGAATACTTGAAAATCTGATTTATAATGTATAGCTGATCAATAAAACATTTTACGCGATCTTCATCAAGTGTAATGATAATATTGACATATCACTAATATTTTTAACTTAGCACAAAATCGTTTTTATATACAACACTAGTGGTACTGACTCGATTTTACTCACATACACACACACGAATTTTTAATTCAGTTTATGAACATTAACATGCTGGGATAGGGTCCAATTATTGACCGTCTTATCATAATATTCTCGTATTTCTACGTGTTTTTTTGTATTTTATGTTGCTCCTTCTCATTTTTTTACTTGTTAAAAACTTTACTGTGGTCAATAAATGTATTTTCTTTCTTATTTTCTTTAATTTAAGTGCGTACTCCTGATGATAAGGGTACCGCGACAAATTCTATTGAGGGACCCTTCACCACAAAGCGTTGTTCAATGTGTCTACTTGATGTAGGCTTCTCTGATCTTTAAGCTTAAACTTACAAATTCCCATAATAGTGTTCACAAGAATTTAATTTTTTTCAAAGAACTTTATCTACTAAAAACAAAATTTCTCTACTGGATATTCAATCCGCAGAACTAAAATACGACGCTCCCCGCTGTTCCGAATAAATTGGCCTTAATAAAAATTTATGGCGAATACACCCGTACAGTGGCTAGAATCCTTTTTTTTTATTTTATGTGATTTTTCATACTGATTCTTTAAAATTTTTGATGAAATAAGGTCTCGATAGATAACAACATTCTGAAGACCGTGGTAGAGTAATTTTGTAATATTGACAATTGACGATTTATAAGTGCAAGAATATTTTGATTTAATTTCGATATCCAGGCCAGGCCAGGTGGAGCGATGATCTGCGCAAGATGGCTGGCAGGAGCTGGTTGCAAGTGGCCGAGGATCGAGCAGCGTGGCGAGATATAGGAGAGGCCAATGTCCAGCAGTGGACTGTTACGGGCTGATGATGATGATGATTTGGATATCTTCAAACTATGATTGGAAATTAAGCAAGTCCAGTTCAGTTGTTCCATTTTATGTTACTGCCATTAATACTCCGTTATTTAAATTAGGAAGATCATGGGCCATGCAGAAATACTAGGCCGGTCAATTGCAATGCAGCTCGTTCCTTTGGATATGAATTGAAAATCAAGGGAGTTTAAAGTAGTGTGGCGGAAGTCCTTATTAAATTCTCCTTTGAAAAAAATGGTAACGCAGCCATTATTGTCAAGGTAATAACTAATAAGATTTTCTTTAATGTTTCTACATTGCTCATCATCATAAACATTTAAGCCAATTGGGTTGCTTCGCTCCGTGGTCCGAATCGACCCATTTCAAAAATGACTTAGGCCATTCGCACCGCTGTAACCATTGCGGTGCGAATGGCCCCATTCAAAAAGAGCTCTTGGGCGATTCGCACCGCGGGTCGAATAACTTGTGGTGCGAAACGCCCCAAGACCCAAAAAATCCACCGATGATTACAGTTCTTCCCCAAGGATTTCCAAACTGATCGCTAAAAAACATAGCTTCAAAATCGATCGTGCCAGTGGTTTTCAATTCTATTAGAATTTTATTAATTTAGCCTCTTCTTTCATTTAAAACAAAACAGCTACAAAATCCATCGTGCTAAAAGGTTTCCAATACGGTAGCAGTGTCAATTCGGCAATGAGTTTAGCCAACCTCGTCTTTTCATTCCGCTCACGTCCCTAACATAATCGTTTTTATTGGGACATTGTTACGCCGTGCGTCATTATGAGTGATGTTAAGACAACTCTTTGGGACACTAAAAAGAGGTTGAGGGAGAAATTAAACAGATATTTATCGGCTTTTCTACACAGCGTCATCTGGTCCCAAAAGGCTTGGCTTGATTTGTTGGTGAAAGAGTGAAATGTTTACTTTGCAACTTGATTTACAACTAAACTCTTGGCAAATTATACTTTGCTTTATACAGTAGTAGCAGTATAATACACACATCAACACTGTCTAGGAATATTTTTTTAAACTCAAGTAACTTAAAATTTAATAAAAAAATCATACAACATATATATATTTTTATAAAGCCCACTTATTAAACTACACTTTAGAATAAGAGAAAACTTTTTTATATGGCATAAAAAAAATTTCTTCAAATAAAGAAAAAATTGTGAAATAATGGTAAACTAACATTGAATGTGTTTCGCAATAAAAAGTGAAAAATAAGAAAAAAATATTCTTTTTTTAACAGTAATGTAAAAAATCAGTAGTCATTAAAACCACCTTTGACGTTAATAATGGTCCTGCAACGGTTTTTCATGCTTTGGATTAAGTTATTCAAGTCTTGCTGCGGAATTTTGTCCGGTCTGGCTAAGATGCATAAAAAGTTGCTCTTCCGTCGCAATGTTTGCAGGGAAATTCCTCAAATCCCTTCTTTGGAGCATGTCCCACGCGTGTTGTATGGGGTTTAGATCAGGCGATTGAGCGGGCCAGCCTAAGGCCGATTCATCGTGCTCCTGCACCCAGCTTGTCACCACTCTCGCTGTGTGCGGACGGGCGTTATCGTCCATGAGCGTAAATTCTTGGTACATTTGTAGTCGATGGGGGTAGATTATTGGTACTAGCACCTCGTTACGGCATTTTTCACCCGTCATGGTGTTTCTGATAAAAACGTGGTCTGTTCTTCCATCAACATGAATTCCTGCCCAAACCATAATTGTCCCGCTGTAGTGTGGATGGACTTCCTGAGGGTGTTGGGGGCGGCTCTCACGACCAGTAATTCACCAAACACGTACTCTATGTGTATCGGGATGGAAACTGAACCGGGACTCATCGGTAAACAGCACCACAGACCACTGGTTATCTTCCCAGAGCAAATGTTCACGAGCCCACTCTAGTCGTCGTCCACGATTTCTTCGGCGTAAAGCTGGAGTACGAAACGGTCTGCGTGCATGAAGGTTAGCTTTATGCAACCTCTTCCTCACAGTTTGGTCACTCACAAGCAACTGGTGCTCTGACTGGAGCCTTTGAACCAATTGCATAGCCGTAACATTTGGTTGTCTTCTCGCGGCAACTTACAAAAATCGGTCTTTTCGTCTAGTGGTTATGCGCTCCCCGCCTGGGTGTCTTTCAGCCACTTCACCAGTAACACGATAACGTGACCATAACCTTGATATCACCTTTTTCCTTGTGTCAATCACCTAAACAATACTCAGTTGGGCAGCCCCAGCTTGGAGCATTACTACTGCCCTTAAAATTTCCTCTCTCGATAAATGGCGCCGCTATATGATGCAAACAATGACATTAATTCGAAATTAATCGATAACTTGTTAAAAAAATAAAATTTGACACAAAAAAATTGCCAAAAACTACTGTAGGTAAATTAAACTTACGGACTTCGCTACCATTATTCCGCGTAATTCGTTTATTTTTATTTTATTTTTTAAAATTCAAATTTGGAATCGTTAAAAAAGGCTTACAAAATAAGCTTACTTCACAAAATTTTAAAACTGACCAATATTTTTTGATTTAAAGAACTTTATACAAAATATCCCTAGACAGTGTTGATGTGTGTAGTATCAAACATAATAGTGTAACTAAGTACTATCCGGTTCAGTTGCTATTAGCATAATACTTTTTGAAGTTGCATTATACGATTGATGACTTTGACGTCATTTTTCGCTCCATTCCAAAAGGTATTATCCTAAAAGCATTTGAACCGGATAATAATAATAATGTTTTATTTAGGTAAACACAAAAGGTTACAATAATACATACAAAATAAGATTTTAAACGAAAACAGTATCCCTGCTCTCCACACTAGGATTCCCTGTGTTGTGGAGATCAGACTTCCCATTAAATCGTTCATTTTAATATCAATATACCTATAATTACTTATACGCAAGCTAAGTATTGGAAATTAATCGGGATCTAGACGAAGGGTAAACTTTACTTTCTGTTGAGTTTATTTTAGTTTAGTATACACGTGGCCCAATTTATTAGTTAGTGGCCGTATTCAATTCAAAGACTTTCATCAGAAAGCAACGTTCAATAAGCTAAGTCAGCCAAATCTAGAATTTTTTTCTAGATTTGGCCGACTTTAGAGCCTTAAATTTTAGGGGGGTTCGTCGTTTGACCCCGGTCCCGAATACACCGCGGTGTCAAACGCACAAGGACTCTTTTTGAATTGGCCGTTTGACACCGCGGTGTCAAGCGGTGAACAACTTTTTTCGACTTCGTCACTTGACACCGCTGTTATTATTTATGTACAGTGAGTATCACAGCCCGGGAATTTTTCCAGCTTTCACCTGTTGGTATTGTTGCTATAGAGCAGTAATTAGGATTTTACCACTTATTTTATCTTAGACCAAACCGGCGAATCGGTACCAAGATTTCCGAGATCAAAATAACAAGTACTTTTGTAGTTATTTTAAATATATCAATTACTATTTACTCTTTAATCGTCCCGATTTAAGAGGAAGTTACATAAAAGTGGGACGAGTCAATTTTGAATCGAATCATGGGACGTCCCAGTAAGATTGAGACAACTTACGTCACTAGTCAATTTACTCAACGTTGATGGCAGCACTTAACAAAACCAATAGCTATTTCGTTTCCCAAAAGAAGGCAACTAAGACAATAATTATGTAAATTCATATTATTAGCTCCATTTACTTAGCTTTAATTGGTCTTTTAAAACATATTATGACGTCACGCTGATTTGCATAAATAATCTTTTCTTGTTCTTAAAATTTATTGAAATCTATAGAAATGAAGTCAAAAAATGTGCGTACATATTGAAAACCATAAAAAATACTTTATTTTATTAGCATAATACATTAATTAAATGCAATTTTGCACGGCTAAGTAAGTCCCATTTATACTGAACGTCCTTTCGGTCATGGCCTCTTATGGCAAATGCTAATGGAAAACCATGGCTATGTTTGTCAATATTAATGTAGGTGTTTGACCGCCTGGGGGAGGCCCCACAGCGCAGAAGTGTCCGATACGTCCTCGTCGTCTCCCCTGGCTCTCCCAGTCCTGACCCCGGTAACGCAGGTGGCAGGCTGGTGACCGAACTCGGACACTTCGGGGCAACAAAGTGCACTCTCAGCATTTTGAATTGCGCTAGCTGCGATCCGCTGCTAGTTTTCCCAGCTCCCTGGCCGTGAGGTTCTCTCCGGTTACAGGTTGAGCGGGCACCTAGTGTCTTTGCGGACTTTCTCTGGTTTTTGGGTTTTCCCTTGTCAGTAGCAAGTTTCTCCCCAGAATGGCTACTACAGTCTCTGATATGGCGTTTGACGATTTGACTGTGGAGGAGTCGGCTCCGGAGGTCGTCGTCACTACAAACGACTCTGGCGCTGGTTCACCCAACAAATTATCACCGGTCTCAGGCAGCAAGTTTTTCTGCCATGGAGACCTGGAAGTATCCGATACGGACGACACCCTGAAAGGGATGTCCGACGCGGACTCGGTCGCCAGTGGCTCTGTCGCTGGCGGTCGCTCCAGGTTTTTGCGGTCGCGCAAACGACCCGCTGGTGAGGAGCCGCGTGTTTCTGATTCACAGATCACGCCGGTTAAAAAATCTTCGGCCAAGCGTGGCCGTGGCCGTCCGGCCTCCACTGTTCATTACATTGGCTTGGCGGAGGCAAGGGCCAAGGCGGCGACGGCTAAACGCGAACTAGCCGCTGAGCTCGAAGAGCAAATCGCTGCTCGGGAGCAACGCCGGAGCGAACGCAGGGCGACAGCCGGATACGGTGTTCCTATGATCGATTATTCGGCGCAGTCAGTCGCTGATTTGGAAGCTCTTGCGAAACAGGATGCCGAAGACATAATCGGCATCGCAAATAAGTCAGGCAACCTTAAGGGCACATTTCAAAAGGCCCTTAAAAACCATGCCCTATCATTTCTGGCTGTGGCGGCGGAAATGAGTAAGCGGAGTGCCTCCGAGGAGACGCAAGCTTTGCAAGCGACGGTGCGTCGGCTCTCTGAGGAGCTGGCTAAGGTCTCGGAGGAGTTGGCAACCTTGCGGGGTAATCAGGCCGTTTTGCCGGCCCTTGCCCCCTCAACACAAGTGGCGCCTAGGTCTGCCACACGCAGGGCAACAAATCTAGTTCCGAATACCACAGACTCATTTGAAGTGTTTGAAGCCCGCATTGAGGCCCTTCTCAACAAGAAGGCCGCGGAGGAGCGTGCCTTCACTCGGGCCTGCATTGCAGGCATCGAGGATCGCCTCCTCCCGGAGGTAAGGGTGCGTCCGCCGCTCGCGGCAGATAGGAGTAAGACCGCGGAACGTGAGACAGAGACTTTCAAGCCTCCTCCTCCACCCAAAGGTAAGGGCAAGGGAAAGTCTTCGAAGGCTTCCAAGGCCCCAATTACAGAAGCATCTAACGTCGGGGTTCCTTCCACCTCCTCGGTGAACACTTTGGCGCCTCTGACGGCTATAAATGAAGACGTGCTCCTCCCGTCAACCACTCCGGTCAACGTAGGGTGGAGCACAGTCGTTAGAAAAAAGACGAAAAAGGCCACAAAGGTGCAGTTGGATTCGGCTACCTCTGCGGCCACTTCCTGTGACCAGCCGAAAAGAAGTAGGCAAAAAAAGACGAAAACAGCCTTACCTCACCCGGCCGCTAGACAAGCTGCCACTAAGAAATTGGCCGCCCCCCGAACTTCCGCCGTCGTCGTCACTCTGACGGAGGAGGCAGTGAGGAAGGGGGAGACCTACGAGTCGGTGTTGAGAAGGGCTCGGGCGGTTATCGGTGACGCCACAACTATGGGCGTCACGCCGAAAAAATGCCGCACAACGCAGACGGGAGCTCGTCTTTTCGAGTTCCCGGGAGCGCAGAGCAGCACCCAAGCCGACACGTTCGCGGCAAAATTGCGCCAGGCGGTGGCGGGCTCTGCCACTGTAGCCTGCCCTGTAAAATGCGCCACTCTACAAGTGGCGGATTTGGACGACTCCGTCACCAAGCAAGAGGTGGCAACGAAGGTGGCGGAGATCGGCGACTGTGCGGTTGACTCCATCAAGGTCGGGGAGATCCGCACCGGCCGTGGGGGCGTTGGGACTGTCCGCCTTCAGTGCCCCGTCGCAGCTGCCAAAGCGGTACTGACTGCGGGCCGCCTCTTGATCGGGTGGAGTTCCGCTTCTGTGCGCGTACTCGAGGATGAGCCGCTCAGGTGCTTTAAATGCCTGGGCACCGGTCACACCCGAATGAGCTGCCCCTCCTCCGTCGATCGCACGGAACTCTGCTTCCGGTGTGGAGTCGAGGGGCATAAGGCAGTTGGCTGCACGGCCAAACCCAACTGCGCCGTCTGTGCCGCTAGCGGCCGGCCAGCTGGGCACATTATGCGTGGGAGGAACTGTAATCCTCCCCCAAAAAAGGGTAAAAAGCCGGTTGCCACTCGCCCAGCTGCATCGGCCGCTGAAATCTCCCCAGCGGTCGTACCCATGGAGACATCTGTAGCACATGATGCCCCAGAACAAAATTAGGGAAGTGCTGCAGGTGAACCTAAACCGCTGCCGCTCGGCCCAGGACATGATGTACCAGGTCGTGGCCGAGTGGCAGGTGGAATTGGGAGTGGTGGCAGAGCCCTACCGTATTCCCGACCACTGGCTGGGAGACGAAGATGGTGATGTGGCAATTTTCGTGCGGGCCGGGGTTTCCCCCCTCTCGCTCCTCGAGAGAGGGTCGGGATACGTGGTTGCAGCCTGGGGTGACCGGGCCGTCGTCGCAACGTATTTCTCGCCCAACCGCCCCTTTTGGGAGTTTCAGGAATTTCTCGACTCCCTCGAGGCAGCGTTGGGCCGGGTGGAGCCGCGGCAAGTTCTCCTAGCGGGAGACTTGAACGCCAAGTCAGTGGCCTGGGGTAACTCTACCTCCTACCAGCGTGGCGTGGCACTCCAAGAGTGGGCGGTGGCGAGAGGTCTTACTCTCCTTAATCGGGGGGCGGTCCACACATGCGTGCGGATGTTGGGTGGGTCTGTGGTGGACGTCACGTTCGCTTCGCCATCACTTGCTGCTCGCGTAATAAATTGGAGAGTGGACCTGACGGAGTCACTCTCGGACCACCGGTTCATCCGGTTCAGTGTCCGCGAGCAGCCAGCCCTCCCGAGATTGCCGGATGTAATAAGGTCACCTTTCCCAAGGTGGGCCCTGTCCAAACTGGATAAGGGCCTCGCCAAGGAGGCGGCCTTCATCCAAGACTGGATACGTCCTCCCCTTCCGGAGAATGTCGACGAGGCTGCAGTTCAGCTGCGTAGGTCCCTAACCGAAGTATGCGACACAAGCATGCCTCGATCTCGCCGCCCCGAGCCTAGGCGCGCCGTTTTCTGGTGGTCGGAGGAGCTCGCAGGTCTTCGAATGGCATGTTTCGTCGCTCGGAGGATGTACATGCGGAGCAGACGCTGGCGGCGAAGAGACCAAGCCGAGGAAGAGCGCCGATATGAAGTGTTTCGGCAAGCGCGGCACACCCTCAAAGTGGCAATTGGGGAGGCAAAGGACAGAGCCCGGAAAGAAATGCTCGAGGAGCTCGACAGAGACCCGTGGGGGAGGCCGTACAAAGCGGCACGCAAGAAGTTGCGCCCTATTGGCCCCCCACTAACAGAGACCCTCGAGCCGGGTCTGTTAGACGAGGTGGTGCGAGCGCTTTTCCCTGGTCGCACCGACTTTGTCCCGCCGGCGATGCGTCCCCCTCCCGGACCGGTCTCAGAGACGGATGCCCCTCCGACAATCACAACAGAGGAGTTTGGGGCGGCAGAGTTGCGTCTGCGGGGTAAGAAGACCGCCCCCGGGCCGGACGGCATTCCAGCCAGAGTCCTGGCCATAGCCCTATCGGAGCTCGAGCCGCGCGTTCGGGGCCTTCTCGACCACTGCTTTGCGGTCAGGAGGTTCCCAAACATTTGGAAGGAGGGTCAGCTAGTGCTCCTGCAGAAAGAAGGACGCCCGGCGGAGTCCCCCTCCGCCTACCGTCCGATAGTTTTGCTCGACGAGATGGGGAAGCTATTCGAAAAAATCATAGCCTCCCGCCTCGTCGAGCACCTCGAGGAAACTGGGCCGAACCTCTCAGAGGCTCAGTATGGGTTCAGGGCGGGGCGGTCAACAATCGACGCCCTGTCCCAGCTCCAAAAGATATGCCAGGAGGCCGCAAGCAGGGGTGAGGGAGTGTTGGCAGTCTCTTTCGACATTAAGAACGCCTTCAATTGCCTCCCCCATGTCACTATAATGGAGGCACTAAAATTTTTCCGGGTGCCAACATACTTGCGGGATATTATAGCGGACTATCTTGCCAACCGCGAGGTGGTTTTTGTCGATAGCGACGGTGTTCTTCGGAGAAGAAGCGTCGAATCTGGGGTTCCGCAGGGCTCGGTTCTTGGCCCTTTGTTGTGGAACCTCGCATATGACTGGGTGTTGCGGGGCGCGCTTCTCCCGGGCATGGATATCATTTGCTATGCAGATGATACTTTAGTCACTGCCCGGGGGAAAACCTTTGCACACGCGGCGCGTCTTGCCGGGATCGGTGGCGATTTAGTTGCCGATCGGATTCGACGTCTGGGTCTGGAGGTGGCCTTCCATAAAACGGAGGCCATCTTTTTTCCAGCTCCCAGACAGCGGGCACCCGCTGGCGCTCACATCTGCGTCGGTGGCGTGCAAGTGGCGGTTGGGTCCGAGATGAAATACCTCGGCCTCGTGTTGGATCCGCGTTGGCATTTTGGCTGGGGATGCTGCCGCGGCTCCTGAAGGCAGCAGACTCACTATCGTGGCTGCTGCCGAACCTGGGAGGGCCGAGTGCTAGGTGTCGGCAACTTTACGCCGGCATTTTGCGCTCGATGGCCCTTTATGGTGCTCCCATCTGGGCCAACGCCCTTGCGAGGAGGGACAACGTCGCCTTACTTCGCAGGCCGCAACGTGTGATCGCGCAAAGAGTCGCGAGAGCCTACCGCACAGTAGGCTTCTCGGCGGCCTGCGCCCTGGCCGGCACCCCTCCGTGGGAGTTTGAGGCCGAGGTCCTTGCCGCTGTCTACGAATGGACGGCGGACAAAAAGGCTAGAGGCGACCCCTTTTGTCCCACAGAAAGGGCGGCCGTGCGGCGGGAGAGCAGGGAAGTGCTGGTCCTCAAATGGCAAGACGACCTCTCTGTCTCTCCCTATGGGCGTCGTACTCTGGAGGCGCTCGCTCCGGAACTAGACCGGTGGCTGGAGCGCCAGCATGGCGTAGTGTCCTTCCGGATGGCGCAAATAATGACGGGCCATGGGTCGTTTGGCGCTTTCCTGCACCGCATACGCCGGGAGGACACTCCTGTCTGCCATCACTGCGGTGCTGCGGAGGACACGGCACACCACACACTCGCGGTGTGCCTAGCGTGGGCTCCGCAGCGTAGCACCCTCACAGCGGAGATCGGCCGGGACCTGTCCTTGCCCAGCGTAGTCAAGTCTATGCTGGACAGGGAGGAGGCCTGGGCGGCCTTCTCACACTTCTGTGAGGAAGTGATGGTAGAGAAGGAAGCGGCAGAGCGCGCGCGGGAGAACGACCCTCTCGCTAGCGCACTCAGGGTGAGGAGGGGGAGGAGACGTCGACAGACCAGACGTCTCCCTCCTCTCCGAGGAGGTGGCCGGCCGGTCGGTGGAGCGGGGGCTCCACCACCGGCATTGCACACGGCTCCTCCTCTGCCTGGTGGGGATGGCTCGGCTCTTCCGGCTATCCTCACTCCCCCTCTCGGTAACGGGAGGGGTGTAGCCGCGCCCCCTACGTAGGGGGCCCCGCGCGGAGAGGTTTTCCGGGACATAACTAGGTAGATTCCGGGATTCCTCTCCACTAATGCGGATGGGAGAGCCGCTGTGGTTTTAGTTGGTAGGCCCGCCAGGTTCGAATCCTGGGGGAGAGCCCAACACTACCTTCCGAACCCCCGTCGGAAGGTGTGCTTTAGGGTACCGTGCAACTCGCGGTGAGGGCCGGTACGCGTCTTTATCAGAAATGACTGGTGAAGGCGGCATTTCCACAGCGTAACAAAAAAAAAAAAAAAAAAGGTGTTTGACCGCCTCCGTGGAAGAGTGGCTAAGCCGCTCGGGAATACAACTCGGAGGTCGTGTGTTCGATTCCCGCCTTGGGTCTTGTTGGTGGTAGGACTTTATCAGAGTCCGACTAGCTAGCTACTTCAGCAGCGTCGCTCAATGTGCTGCCAGACTGTAGGCTCACCTGATCTTCGAGCCTTTGATTTCAAGTGTACTGGCTCCCACATTAATGTTGCCGAAACACACCAGAGCTGTAATGACGGCAGATTTCACCAGTGGGGGTGGTAGCTCGCCAGTCGGACTCTGAAAAAGCCCCACCATCAACCAGACACAAGGTGGGAATCGAACCCTCAACCTCCGAGTTTTATACCCACTGCCACTGTTCCACGGAGGCGGTCAAAAAGATGCTCAGACTAAGTTTTTATAAGTTATTGGTATAAGTTATTAGTTTACAGTCTGACAGCACATTGAGCGATGCTTCCCGGCGAAGTGTTTCTTAATGGAATATGCCGTGTCCGCAGTGGCCGCTTACCATCAGGTGGGCTGCGTGTTTGTCTGCCAACTGACTTAGTATAAAAAAAATATATTCTAAGCCCGACTGGTTTAATCAATCCAACCCGGATTCTTATGTGAATGACCAAACCCCTAATACTTTGGTAAGCTTTTCCTTTATCCCCCTTTCGATTTGAATTGCAAAACCTTTTAAATTCTTCCCATCACTTTTCATGGGTCAGACATTTTGACGGTGAAAAGAGAAATATCCTACTGTAAGACAACAATGGGAATTTTCATGGTTGTGAGTAAAAATAAACCCGATTTTCTCGTGCGGGAAAGAGATAAATAAATAATTTTGATATGCAAACTATTAAGGTACCTACTTATTTGGCAGTATCTTAGAGCATTAAATTATGACGTATTAAAAAAAAACTAATTACTTGATCTCGTTCAAACCAATTTTCAATGAAAGTTTGCATGGTAATGTACATCATATATTTTTTTTAGTTTTATCGTTCTTTTATTTTAGAAGTTACATACAGGGGGGGGGGACCAACATTTTACCACTTTGAAAGTGTCTCTCGCGCAAACTATTCCGTTTAGAAAAAAATAATATAAGAAACCTTATTATCATTTTTAAAGACCTATCCATAGATACCCCACACGTAAGGGTTTGATGAAAAAAAATAATTTTATGTTTCAGTTCTAAGTATGGGGAGCCCCCAAAATTTATTATTATTTTTTCAATTTTTGTATGAAAATCTTAATGCGGTTCACAGAATACATCTACTTACCAATTTTCAACAGTATAGCTCTTATATTTTCGGTAAAAAGTGGCTGTGACATACGGAAGGACAGACATACAGACAGACATGACAAATCCATAAGGGTTTCGTTTTTTGCCATTTGGCTACGGAACCCTAAAAACTAATTCTAAGAAATGAATTGCAAAACTCAAATTCAGTATTGAAACGATGCTATCAGTCCCCCTAGAAATCAATTCATCCTAAGTATCACGTCAATATTATCAATGGGACTTTACCTTGTGTCACAGGCAATGTAAGGACAGTGGACTAACTTCACTGCATCATTAACCCGCGAGAGCTCGCGCTATGAGCATTTCCCTCACGCTGAATTGAAAAGTCGCGGAATTTAGCCAAAAATGCGTGTACACACCTTATTATTTTTATAGCTGAGTTTTGTGCGTCTCTTGACCTAAACCTAGTAGTTACATAGCCAAAGTGAGTCCTAGTCCATCTTGGTAGACGATTTGTGAAACGGGGTAGCGTCACGCGACGATTTGCTCATCGCGCTAGCATCGGCGTAAGTACATTTGTATGTAGTTAGAATAAAGTCATCAAATATTTAATAAATTGAATCTTAGGTACAATTTCTCTGCTTATAAAACGTGAGCAAAATGCTCTATACGCGAGTGTCCACGTAACTTTTTAGGGCGCGTGTGCTGCCGGGTAAAAGACATATCTCACAGAAAGGTTAATAATAGCGGGGGTTTTCGTATACCGTGTCGGACAAACATTGTAACAATTATTTCGAACTTAGCTCCAGTTTTGTGTATAAAGTATTTCTAATACAAAAATTTATTTATTTATGTACCTACACGATTCAAGTTAATAGAAAAAACTTTACTATACTAAGCAATTCATTTTGAACGTCATTGCAATTAGGTATTACAGTCTGATATCTGATGGTAATCGAGCACTGCAGCCTATTCCATTGAGAAACATCAGACCAGAATGCATCATTCAATGTACTGCTTACTGTAGGCTCTGGTCTTTGATTTTGTGACTTCTGATTTATGATTACTTATCGTCAGCATCATCATCACTTTAAATATTTATAGAAAATTGACACATAGCGCTTTTAGACCCGAAACTCTGAAACTAAATAAAAGCTTATTTTTTTTCTATAGAATACGGAAAAACGTAACGGATTCACCGGTTATCCGTTGTATTGTACCTAATATTCATTCAAAGTGATCTTATTGAAAAAGTTTGGACAAAAAACGTATTACGACGGCTTACGATTCCACGCTTCGGTGGATTTTATGAGAGGATCAAATTCATTTATTAAATTAAGGCAAAAAGAGTAGGTACACTTTTGAACGACAAATAGGTAGGTACTTAGCCAAGAAATGGCTGGAGACATATTTATTTTCACATAGTATATGATTTGTCTCAAACGATTCCATTTTTTTACTACTTTAGTTATCAATTCATCCCTAGGCTGTGTAGTTCCGCAGATGCCGCGCGTATGGTTTTTAAAAGCCACCTGAGACATACAAATCAGTGTTTTCAATTCTAAAAAAAATATATGTATCAGTTAAGGATCTGATCTAGTTAAAATCGCATTCAATTACATGTTTTTATAAACTTCACTCGATAGAAAAAAATCCCAAAGTTACCCCTTTTTTAACGATTTTCGTATTTTATGTCTAAGCTCCTGCCAATTAACATTTGAATTTTCACTCAATTATAGCCACTAAATATTTACAGATAAATTCGCAGAGTTTGACTTGATAAAATTAGTGTCTCGTTTACTATGTTTAAAAAACTACGAAATGTGCGAGCGCGGCGCCATATTTGGACGTCGCATAATACAGACCTACAAACTTATCTGTTCCGGTGGCCAAAATTGGAACTACGTGAAATACAATGCAAAAAACGATATTTAATGACAGTTCTAAATAGACAGTAACGACGCCGCCACCGGAACAGATAAGTTTGTCGGTCTATACCTCTTTTATGTACTCCCACCCCCCCTTAAGTCATAAACAAAGCCAAATTAAATAATAAATTTCATTGTTAACTAGCTCTATAACCAAAATCTAGGTTAACGATTCAAGACCTCCAAATATATCAGAAGAAGTAATTGAAAAAAAAAGTAATATAAAAATACATAGTAACTCCAACCTTTCCAAAATTTTGCTATTATTATTTGTGATTTCAAACCAGAGGCCAAATTTGCATAACCATGAAACAGTCGCCTACTCGTTTTAATTTATTACTGGGTGAGTAATCTGTAAATAGAGTTTTCGACTCCCACACTATCTAGTATTAATGGAGAGCAACCAAAGCTATTTGAGTGGCAGGTTTCCCCCGCATTGCACTTAACAGACTCTAAGGCTGGTTTTAGTGTTATGCGAACCGTCATGTACGGGTATCACTCCGCGTAGAGTCATCTTGTTATTAAGCTCTTATGAGCGTTTTAGAGTACCTAATGCGGACGGGTTGGCAACTTGGTACGGACGATCGTCCGTGCAGATAGCTCCGCAGCTGCCCGTACGGAACGCTCTATGCGGAGTGATCCGTACGGACGCGTGACGGTTTGCCGGCACGTTTATAATAATGCCTATTTTATATGACATCATTAATGAAATCCTTGTAAATTCTAAAGGTGCCAAGTCGCTCGATCGGGCCAGTTAATTGTCGGGCGAGATGACGAATAACTCGTCACAATGATTTATACGTGACACGTGCCAAATATGATGGAATAAATGTTTCTTTCTTTCTTTCAATATGTTTTGCCCGACCCGGGATTCGAACAAGACCAATACTTCACTACTAGAGCATTTGCGTTTATTTTATTAGTTCTCTCCGCATCAATTATGGTTAATTGCAAACTAGAGTAAACGCGTAGTACCATTGACAATTGTAACACGATTTCCTTTCATCTCGTAGTAGTGTATCGGCCTTCCTTCACTATGTTTACATGACAATCGATAAGTCATATGATAGCCTTGATTGTCTATACATATCCAAGCTATTGGTGCAGTTACACAACCTTATTCCCCAGCTCCGATGGCTTGGTCACTTGGAGAGAATGGGAGAAGATCGCGGTGTCAAGAAAGTCTATCTGGGCCGGCCTTCTGGCCGTCGGCTGGTTGGCCGCCCTAGGTATCGCTGGAGCGATGTAGTGGCGGCTGATCTCCGAGAGCTGCGTGTTGGCGACTGGCGCGCGAGCACACAGGATCGGGAAGGATGGCGAGATCTCGTATCGGAGGCCAAGACACTTCGGGTCGCTGGGCCATCGGAGTAAGTATGTAAGTAAGTATTCCCTCGGAGTAAGTAAGTATTCCCTAGCTCGTGTACGGCAGGGACTCCACTGTTTATAATGGGCAAACGAGTATATTCAACGCGCTGCCAAATTAATCTTTTGGAATCCAAAAAATGTGAAAGAGGAAGCAAAAATAATAAGGTTTGCAGCTAAAGTCAGCTAAATAATCAGTAGTGAGCTTTAATTTAAACTAGATTTGTTTTTTTTTTGTTTTGGAAACTGAATTTATAGTTAAGCGGATATTTGATGGTGGAAAAAATTAAATATATAGCTTTCTTAATTGATACAATGTCTAAAAAATAAACCACTGGACCATCGGGGCGTCTTGTGGGCAGGTGGTGAGTAATTTTAATGAGTTCAAAATTCATGAAAATTATCTAAGAATAAACTTACTCCATACAGAACAAATATAAATATTAATGTTTAACAAATACATTTTTGTCCTAAAAAGAACCTATTTATGCTTTCAAAAACCTATACTTTTATAGAAAGAACACCTACGAAACGTTTTTATTAACGTACCTTATTCGCTACCGTATTGACTCCTAATCGTTCAAAAGTGGCATTTGAGATATAACCGCTATCTAACCGTGATAAGACCCGTTTATCACGGTCGTCTACAGGCGTTTACGCAATCTGTCGACGTTTTTTGAACAATGAAAAATGTTCGTTTAACCAATTTACGTCAAGTACGTTTTTAAATAACAAAAATCAAATTGTCCAAGCATCAAGCGGGGATTGTCACAAGGAACCAGCCCATTGCCTGCGCATGTGAAGAGAAACTGGGAGAGTTTAGTTGGTAGAAAATAAATAAAATAATTAAATATTTTAATCCCTGGACATTATTCAGACAGCGCCATCTAGCCCCAAACTAAGCATTAGCTTGTGCTATGAGTGCCAGACAACGTAAATACATACATATTATACCTAGAAACACCCAGACCGATACAAACAGATATGTTAATGGCCGACTTTTCGACCGTTACACCAAATGGCTCGTCGTCGTAGTGGGACTAATAATATCATTATTATCGGGTCCCACACACGGCCTTAGGCCTCGCAAGCCTACAGTTATGGTGACTAAACGCATCTATAGTAACTCCTCCGAAAAAGAAAAAAAGGAACTACAAGTATGTACCACAACATTGAAAAGAATCACAGTAATAAGTATTTTATTAATCGATTAAGAAGGGTTTCTTTTTTCAATATTGCATAAATAATAAATACTTAGAAACCCATCTCCTTTCAACGTACTTGAAAATAAGCACATACATTTAACATCAAAATGGGTCATGTTGATGGTACCTACTTACTGATAATTGACGAGCCATTTGATGTAATGGTCGAGATGTCGGCTATTACACCAGAGGTCGCGGGTTCGATCTCCTATTTATTTCTAGATTGACTAATACTAGTATCAACACTATTGGAGCCAAAACTATCGATACATAAACTATTGCATTTTAAATCAATGTAGTCCATTTGTGATTTCGATACTATCGATAATATCGATAGCAAATCGATAGTGTTACTAGTTGTGCAACTCTAATTTTAAGTAAAAAATATAATAATTAACGATGACATTAGGTGCGAATGCATTTTCACTGAATCTTACGACGTGACAATGCAAGGCGTAAATTACGACGTAATTACTTCAATGACTCGAAACCATTAAAGTCATTATTGCTAGGTTTTTCGTTACGTAACAAAAACAAGGTGTTTCCCCGTATATCTTCGTAATTGTAGACAATAAATACTTAAGCTTATCAGTTGTCACTATTTGTACCTCATTAAGAATAATTAAGAATGTTTATGTTTTCCTCTTCAGGTAAGAGGTGGTAGCAAAGTAGTTTAAAATATCGAAAGTGCATTATGATCGATGCTACGATTCCTAACCTGTGGTGTTTTTTTATTGCAAGTTATAACAAGACGAGCAGATCGTACACCTGATGGTAAGCGCCACGTCGTCCTTAGACAGCTCAGTGCCAAACAGTAACCTAAGCATTTACTGTCTGTCACTACCCTGCGCCCGCTACAACGAGACTATAATATTATTATAATCTTTGATTAAAAGAAATTAATAAATAACCTTAGACATTTTTCATACAGCGCCATCTTTCCCAAAAAATAAGCAAAGCTTGTACTGTGGTCCTTTTTAATAGACAGTTCAGTGCCAAACAGTAACTAAGCGATTACTGTCTGGCACTGCCCTGCGCCCGCTACACCGAGACTACAGTTTCAGTTTCAATTCCTAATGCAAAAGTGACATAAATACTTAACGGAAAATTATGGTGGAGCTATCAACCTGTTATGATTGTCAACAAAGATATTCAATTATTAATGACGTAAGCGTAAATCAAAATGAAAATGAAAAATGAAAAATGAATGAAAAAATCTTTATTGCTTTACAATTTTATGTTTACAATATCCGAGTTTGGATTCTCCTTTTAAGTGTATGAAAACACTTGTGCCAGGAGAAACCGCTCTCCTATAACTAGAAGTTATATAATAGCAGCAAAGAATACTACATACGACTGTTGTTGCAGTTTACATTAACCTAAGGTAAGTAGGTATGTACGTATTTATGTGTTTATAAATATTATATATAATGTGTCTGTGTACGTGTGTGTGTGTGTGTGTGTGTGTGTGTGTGTGTGTGTGTGTGTGTGTGTGTGTGTGTGTGTGTGTGTGTGTGTGTATGTGTACGTGCTTAAATGAAACCATGTATTATGTGTACGTTTAAATGTATATAGATGATAGGTATAATTAGTCACCTCGAGAAATAAGGTTTTCTATTTCTGTATAACTTAGCGTTTTAATCCAGTCCACTAGCAGGTGTTTGCACTCAAGGGTTGTCTTAGGGTATATTTTAAGAATTTTATTGATTCGGTTATAGAGATGCGAAGATTGGGATGTGTATTGACGTCTTGCAAAGTGTGTTTTACATGGGCGCGTTTGAGCAACAATATCGTTTCTTCTTTTGTTCAGCAAGGAGGTATCAACTGGGAGAGACTTATGTTTTCTCAGTATTATATGTAATATAAATAATTTTCTGACCGTTAAGACCTCAGCCAGCGAATAAAGTGCGTGGGTCGAAAATCTGCGTTTCTTAAAGAGCATCACTTTCAAAAGCAACCGTTGAGCACGTTCTGCCTCCAAAAATTTTGCCTTTGATGCACCGCCCCAAACGGGGATACAATATATTATGACGGATTGCGCCAGGGCCACGTAGATGTTCTTGAGGAGTTCCTTACCAGCGGAATGTCTCAAGATCCTAAACATCCAAATCAATTTTCTTATTCTGGAAGCAATAAGATCTATTTGAGGATGCCAAGACAGTCTCTCATCTATCATGATGCCCAGGTATTTAGTGGCGTTAACTTTATTTATGGAAGGGCAGAGGCAGTTATTGGAGCTAGTATTACCACAATTGTGCAGGTTAAGTCGGTAACCGGGAGGTGGTTGAGTTCTGCTATTGATGGTAAAGCACATGAAGTTTGTTTTGGTCGTGTTTAATGAAAGCAGGTTGTATCTCAGCCACAAAGCGGCCCTGGAAAGTGCTGATTCAGCATCCATTTTTACGGAATCCCATGTTTTCCCAGTTATTACGATAGCAGTATCATCAGCATATGAGAATACCCTAGCACCATCCAGTTTCATTCCACAGAGATCATTAATATAGATGAGGAAAAGTGTCGGTCCCAAGACAGAACCCTGGGGTACGCCAAAGGTTAGATCAGCATCATCGCTAGTATATTGACCAACTCTTACCCTCTGCCTCCGTTCACTAAGATAATCTCTGAACAATTTTAGGGGGGTACCCCTTATGCCAATTTTTTCTAGTTTTTGCACAAGAATGGGAACAGAGACGGTGTCAAATGCCTTTTTTATATCTAAAAACACAGTGAGGCACTTACGCCCACTGTCCAGCTGGTCTACAATAAAAGAAGTTAGGGCTAGTACAGCATCTTGGGTGGACTTGCCAGCACGAAATCCAAATTGAGAATCTGCTAAAATGTTGAATTTATTAAGATATTCTACTAGTCTTTTGTTAATAAGTTTTTCGAGTATTTTGGACAGTGAAGGCAGCACAGAAATTGGTCTATAATTATTGACGTCGTCTCTGCTCCCACCCTTATGGACAGGGGTAACAACCGCCTGCTTTAGCGCACTAGGAAATATTCCAGAGCGGAAGCAAGCGTTTGCCATGTGAGTAATAACAGGTATCAGTATGTGCTTTGCTAGCTTAAGAAAATTAACTGGGATACAGTCCCATCCAGGGGCGCTATCCGACCTTAAGTTCATAAGAATATCATTAATCTCCTAAAATGATACTTGAGCCTTGAAAAACCCAGATTACTCAATCTTTACATACAATACACTCATAGCATACGAGATAGCAATATACAATATTAGCGGTCGCCTCACACGCGTGTAATTATTTTTCTTTTTTCAAATTTTTCCCCCACTTCCTCTACATTTCTGGGATCAAAAGTACGCTATGTCACGCGGGGATAGTGGAGCTTCCCAACAGTGAAAGAATTATTCAAATCGGTTCAGTAATTTCGGAGCCTATTAAATACAAACAAACAATCAAATCTTTCCGCTTTGAAAATAATAAATTAGTATAGATTTCCGTTATCGCACGATTGTCATCATTGAATGATATATAAGTACATTTGAAATAAGCAAGTGCTTTGTCTCGACAATTTAATTTATTCAATACAAGCAATTTTCTATATAATTATTCCCCTCAGCCTGCTGATAAGCAAATGAAGAGCCCACAATAACAAAAGACGTGATACGGATCCATCATTTTGCTGGCTTTGTTTTTATTGAGCAGCTTTACTATCCACAGTATCAATATTGTATGTATAATATTATGTATTTACAAATTCGGCCATTTTAGCCGTTTGATTGAAGCCAAAGGTTTCCTTATTTGTTCCTAAATACGCTCAAACTGCGTGTTACAGTACTTGCGATAGGGACACTACAGCACAGAATATAAACTAAAGTAACTACAGCCTGACCAAGAAAATAAAAAACCTGCTCTGGGGGCGCCACATAAGCTATGGTTATAGCTTAGTTGCTATGGTTATACTCACGAATAACCCACAATACACTAGAAATAACAAGGCACGGTTGACAATTGACATCACACTTTGACAAACAGAAATAATGAATGACACCTAAATGTTCTTTTTTTATATTTTCATTGTTGCCACTTGAAGAAATTAGTTTCAATATTTTTCCGCAAAAATGGCGAGATATTTTATTTTTATGGTCTGGGTATAAAATACCTTTATACATATAGGGAGGCGAACTAAAGTAGTCAGCCGCTAACTGTGAACCCAATGAAGACATAGCCTTAATGTGCAAATATTTTACTATTCAGGAAAAAACGAATGAGCGAAACAAAACATTCATATCGCAGTTGTTATCATAAGGATATCAGGTGTGAATAGAAGCAATAAATTATATGGATGTAAGGAGGCACGGTATTTTATTCATAAGGTGGTGTACGCCTTTGTTTCCGCGATAGAGAATACTAAATAATATGGAATGTACTTGTACCTGTTATAGTATAACGTAGCTCGATTCGATTCCCGCTCTAAATCTGGTTAATTACAGGTTTGTTTTTAACTTTAAAACCTTTTTTATACCATGTCAGTTGGCAGACAGGCACGCAGCCCACCTGATGGTAAGCGGTCACTGCGAGCTGCGGCCTAATCCATTGAGCGACCCTTTAGCAGCGTCGCTGTTATAGACCGACAAACTTATCTGTTCTGGTGGCCAAAATTGGAACTACGTAAAGTATCAATTTTAAAAACTGCTACAGGATAGTGTTGCTAGTTGTTGCTGTTACAAATAAGCCATTAATTTTATTCGGTTAATCCAAAATAAATTGTTATTATTGAGAATGGAATAAAACAATAGAAATGGCATTTAATCATTAGATATTATGCTTCGTTTCTTTCAACAACAATAATAATTTAAATAACAAATTAACATTATGATCACTTTTTGCTCATTAGGACAATGAAATTATTTTTGTTTCCAAAAGTGCAAAAATGATATTTAATGGCAACACCGCCACCGGAACAGACAAGTTTGTCGGATCTTTATACACCATAATCTTAAGTTGAACTTCAAGTCAAGTATAATAGAGCAGTACCTACCTGTTTGCCATCTGTCGCGTTCCCAGACAGTTGAAGTCTCATAATGCTGAGGTCAGGGTCAAATTGTACTATGTAAATAATACCTATGTCATAGCTATATTGAGAACGTTCGAGGAAACACATTTTGCAGGTTTCGTTCATTATTACACGACAATGCTACTTAGAACATAATAGCGTTTATTTACGTCAAATATGGTAACAATGGTTTTCAAAATATAGACATACTATGTCATCTGATGCATGAAAATGAAAAAAAGAAAAAATAATAATATTAATTGTTGAATTGGATAGTACGCGTCTCTCAGTACGTTGCCACAGTTTAGGCCTCGGCCTCGAATTTCGCGGGCTCGGAAGCGGGAGCGTTTTGTATGGAATCCCATAGAGCCGTTCTCGAACACAGCGGTGCGGCAGCGGGAGCTTGTCATCGGCATCGTACCGCTCTTGACGGCCCGCGTAAAGCGGTGACCGCAGCGCGCCTGCGTGCGCCGCCGCTCCCGCTGCCGCCCCGCCGCCGCGAAATTGGAGGCCGAGTTCTTTGGCTCTTCTGATCCTTTAACCTTTGATTTCAAGCATACTGGCTTCCGCATAAATATTAACGGAACACAATCAGATCAGTTGTCTTATTATTAAGGGTCACCTTTTTACCCACTACGCCCCAGGGGTTTTCTCCTTGAAGATGAAGGCTTATGATGATGATGAGGAATGTAGATGGCAAGGAGGCAAGAAAAAGTGGTAGGAGGGGATCGGTACTCCAGCACTATCACTCACCAAGCGCACTATCTTTACTATTACTCAATGTTGATTTTCTTTGAGATCTTTAGTATTTACATCAGATGGATTACGCTTGTCTAGTTTTGTCTAATATTGTTTATGACTACGAGTGACAATATAAGAGGATGTTAACACCACACACGTAACAACGCACATAGGTAGGTAGCAATGATAGCCGCATGGAAGTAATAGAGGAAGGCACAATTGATCTGTTAAGATGTAGTCAATTGGACGTAACTACATAACCTGCGCGTGAGTTGCGCGTTTTCATCAATTCTTTGTCGTACATGTACGAACATGGCATTGCTAGTGTTATAACTCTGGTGAAGGAAAACAATGGTTTAACGGTGAAGGCTGTTACCTAATTTATTTATTTTTTGTACTTAACTAGCCTCGAACTCATGATCTCATGAAGATTGAAGTAGTTTACTGAATGCGGGAGGCGCTGGTTCTATCGGTTTGGAAATCCTAGGGGAGGCCTATGTCCAGTAGTCTACGTGGACTGAAATGATGATGATGTTAATACTAGCTTTCAAACCGCGGCTTTGCCCTCGTGACCTATCATCATCTCACAAGGATGTGATATTAATTATCTTTGCCATATGATAAAAAAGCCTATGCCACTCTATCCCCACACAAAAAACAACATCAATCCATGGCTTCAACAAATAAAGACAAACACTTTTATTTCTGTTTTCCTATTGAAATTGAGAGTTATCCACGAAAAAGAGCGCATTATGTACAGTCAAAAGCACGTCAGACGTAACACTTTGGACTTTGTACCGCTCTTATGTCGGGGGCATAAGTGCATTTATCGAACTGCAAGTGTTAACCGTGATGAGCTGTTGACCGTACTTCCACAGAAATATGTTTTATATTGCCATTTTGCTAAAAAAATATTCACTATAGTGAGAAATTATAATGACCATCTTACCCAACTGTGGGACAATCTTTGAGCTATAAAAAGAACCCTAAATAAAAAAACAAAACTTTTGCCTTAAAATGTTTCTGTCAATTCGACCTTCTCCAACTAATATTATACAGAAGCAAGCGTGTTTAGTAATATTATATAACAAAACCTCACCAAAATAACTTGCTTCCACAGAAACAAGTTTTTCCTGCTGTTCAACTTTTAAACAAACATTAATGTGCAAAATCTTCGATGACTTTGACAAACCTTGGGACGAAAACTTCGTTTCCATAAACACAACAAATATACATTTTAACTTAATTCATGACTTTTGTAGAAAAATGAATTATTTGTTCATATACGTGGCGCTCGTGGCGCAGCTGTGACAGTGGTTCGTTAGCTTAGCGATAACGAAAGTCAAGCTACCTACGCCGCGGTCAGTTAATGGATGGGTGACCATTCTGACCATATTTAGTGATATTAATTTCGAGCGTCTCCGTGCTTCGGAAGGCACGTTAAGCTGTGGGTCCCGGCTGATATTTACTATAATGTAAATATTAGTCGCCAAGCCTAGTCAGAGGCCATTTGGCGGCTTGGTAACATCTGACATTAAGGTTAGTCACTTGTCTTACGCACCCCTCCTAACCCGCACTAGGCCAGCGTGGTGGAGTATGGCCCACACTATCTCACAATTGAGATAAGGCCTGTGTCCCAGCAGTGGGAACGTATATAGGCTGATGATGATACCTGATCTAGGTTAGTTATGCGAGACTAGACTATACTAGAAAATAAAAGCTAAAAGATCAGATGAGCCTACAGTGTGGCAGCACATTGAGCGACGCTTCCTGAGGAAGTGGTCCTCAATGATGGCATTTGATCACATAGGCTGCGGCCCTGTCTGCCAATTGATATACCATTAAAAAAAAGATAAATAGTATATGTTACGCTCAAAGACCGAAAACGCCCACAACGCGTTGTGGCAAATATCGAAAACGCTCACAACGCATTGTGGTCATAAAGTTTTTTTCAGGTTTAAAAAAAAATACCACGAAGGCCAAGGCGGGAGCGGAGCGAAGCGGAGCTTCCTTCTAACCTATATCCATCAGAGTCGATTTTCGCCTCCGATACGTTAGTACTATTATATATTCTGTGCCTCCGACGTTGGTTTTGTTTAACTTACTATCTCTCAAATAATAGTCTCCTCTGTGTGTCAGTACGTTGGATGTTTTACTGTGACCACAACGCGTTGTGAGCTATTTTTCCGCTCAGCGTTTTCGATCTTTGAGCGAAACATATATACTTGCTGTGCCACAACCAGAAGAGGCACCTTCGTCTTGGGTGAGTATAATCTTGACCCCATTGAATCACCGACACGGCACTGAGAGGAAGTAGTGGGATTTTTAGTGGGTGGTTAGTCTCTCCTCCCGTCTTGGACTTCCCATCTCACATCTCGGAGTGGAAAATAGCCCAACATACCCCCAGCCCGAACTCTGACAGAATGGATATATCCCTTAATGAAATGCATTATTTCCTGCCCTATAACAAAGACTACATGACATTCAGAGGGCATTCTCTGTTTTGGTGATGCACCGTTTTAATGCGATACGAAGGCTAACCAATGCTTCACGATCCTTTCCTTGCCTTGTTCTCACACATCTATACTAATATTATTAAAGAGGAAAGATTTGATTGTTTGTTTGTATTAAATAGGTTTCGAAACTACTGATCCGATTTGAAAAGTTATTTCACTGTTGCAAGCTACACTATCCCTAAGTGACATAGGGTACTTTTTATCCCGGGAATGTGAAGGGAAAGGGCGGATATTTGAAAAAAGAAATTAGGCGCGGGTGAAACCGCGAAGGCGGCCGCTAATAAAACGGTGCCCCCACAAAATATTATACAAATTGCCGTGTTCCAGCTTATCTAACTATATGGCCCTACGTACTTTTATAAAGCGCCCGAAACGCGGCCATTCGGTATAGGCATTTTTAATATATTTTACAAAACGCACGAACCGCGACTGACTTACTTGTTTACCAAAATTCACGACGCACGAACTGCGCCCTAACCAATAAAGGTTGTATGCATTATTTGCTCTCGTAACTGAACACCAATACAACGCCTACAGGCTCTTTGACATAATAACAGGTCCTATCCGAATTATGGCGGCAGGGCCTAATCTTATCGATTTATTACGCAGGCTGTTATAGTGCCAAAGTGGGCGAGATGGCTCAGGAACATCCTCAATGTAAACTAAAGTATCAGCCTTATTAACTTTCCACTGCAGGGCAAAGCCTCCATCATTGATATCCAGTGATCGCTACAATGATAGGTACTGTACTTATAGGTACTGGATTATATCAGGCTTGTCAAATGTGAATTGTCAAATGGATGGTGGAGTGTGAATGAGTATTGATCAAATGTGGAGAAGGCTGAAGATAACACAGTGAGTTATGGAAAGGGCTATGTTAGGCATTTCTCTGCGAGATCGAAGAGATTCGTAGAAGAACGAAGGTTGCCGACATAGCACAGCGGCTCGCCCAGTTGAAGTGGCAGTAGGCTGGGCATATAGCTCGGAGAACAGATGGCCGTTTGGGAAGGAAAGTTCTCGAAAGAAGACCACGTACGGGCAAGCGAGACAGAGGCCAGCAACCTACGAGATGGATAGAAGCATTGATAGTGTATTTAAAAAAGCGGTAGATATGCCATCCTTTGACGCACGGCGATTAGAATTTGATCCGTCGAGATATACTAAATCTATGTGCTTCACCAACCGTTGACATTATGCGTCTAAAATGATTTGTGTCAATTAACACAATATGAGCGGAGCATTTTTCGAGCGCTAGTGCCGTATCTACTTCTTTTTTAAATACACTATCAATGGATAGAAGACTTGGTGGGGATGGCTGGGATGCACTGGTTGCAGGTTGCGTCCGATCGGACATTGTGGAGGTAGTTAGGGGAGGCCTATGTTCAGCAATGGCTGATGATGAAATGTGGATTTGTGTTACTCACAAACCCGAGCTGTCTTCGAAAAATCTGTTATTTTTGCCCGATCCGTTAATCGGGAACCGTTATTTAAACCACTAGACCATCGATGCATCTATAAATGATATTAATAAATAAATACTTTATAACATCACATACATCTTATATTTCCTACATTTTGCATTTTATTCCAAAAGAGGTCAAGATATACATATTTGTCGTTCACATGGTATGTGGAGATATTTTACTGGCAAATAATGTAGGTTACTTTTTATGCCAGAAAATATCACAATAATTAATTGTGGGGAGCGGAAGGCTAGTACTCATGCAGTTAAATATGAAAAAAATATACTCATCAACAATAAAATTAATTCATCAGCAGTAAGTAAAATCTCTAGTACACATTCGTACGTAACCCCTCAACAAATAGAACAAAACCGCTGTCGTCAGACAAACATTTATTTACAAAGCATTTCACAAATGCGTCATCATCAATTTGCATAGTTCAAGAGTACTGTAAAAATACTACGTAAAGTATTTGCTAGAAAGGTAATAAAGTATTTCGTAAGGCCGCTTTCATACGTAGATGTGCGCGCAAATCGTATCGCGTGGATGTCGATCCACTGCCGGTTTTCTTTCCACATCCGATAGAAGCTTCCATATAAAAACAGCAATATTTGTTGAGCCGGACGGTGACAGCATGCTCACTCGTTATTTTAAAATTCGATATCAGATAATGATTTCGAACGGGTACGACACAATCACTCATAGTAAAGTAACAGGGCTTCTTAAAATATAGGAGAAAAAATAATAATAATTAGTGTTGCCCAAATTCAGTCTTGGTCTTGCAGTCTTGGTCTTGTTCTTGCGTTTTTGCAAGACCAAGACCAAGAACAAGACCGCGTATTTTTAGCAAGACCAAGACCAAGACTCACCGTGCAAGACTTGAGCAAGAACAAGACATAGCCTGCAAGACTCTTGCGTCTTGCAGCTAGGACTTAGCGCTATTTCACTGAGTAGTTAGGTGTAACAGTTCGGTGTATAGGTAGGTACGCTTAGGAATTCTATGAGACGCAAAAAACTGTATCAAAGAATATGAAAAACTGGACCTATGCGCATTACGACTAATACCATAAACATAGCGAATAAAAAAATATCTATTAAAATCAAACTGAGTGCATGCATAGTTATGTTTTAACCATCGGCACTTTGATAATGCGGCATCAAAGGTTTTGTACTTACTTCTCAAAGAAATTTGCCGCTTTTCGGAAGTACATGGTTATGATACACGCGCACGTGTTTATTAAGAAACAGTTACTTCCATGGAAAACGACAAATAGGTCAGTTGATTTTTCGAATTTCTTATCAAATCTTCAGTTATTTATTAATCTGCTTGATCTTTACTATGGCTAATTCAAGCTCACAATGTTCCAATTCTAATACGTTTTTCTAAGATTTAAAGTAAACTTTAATAAATAGTAATAGACTAATAGGTAATTGCAAGACTTGCAAGACTTGCAAGACTCTTGCTGCAAGACCAAGACCAAGACCAAGACTGGGAGCGCAAGACCAAGACCAAGACCAAGACCAGGTGTATTGGCGCAAGACCAAGACCAAGACCAAGACCAGGTGTATTGGCGCAAGACCAAGACCAAGACTGGCTAAGTCTCGTCTTGTTCTTGCATTTGGGCAACACTAATAATAATATAGATTTTTCTGAATCTGAAGTACAGTTAGGGACACATCAACCTATTGCACCCTGTACAAATTTTTTGAATGACATTTTAAACAGACAAGTAAAATAAAATAATCCTATCGGTTTTCTTGCCAGCTTTTCTGTGTAGATTTTAACATGCCAAAGCCGGTGCTAGAATTATACTTTACCAATAGATTAAAACTTGGGAAGTGACATATCATCATCATCATCATTTCAGCCGAAAGACGTCCACTACTAGAAATAGGACTCCCCCAAGGATCTCCAAACCGATCGGTCCTGCGCCACCCGCATCCAGTGGATTCCGGCGACCTTTATAAGATCATCGGTCGACCTTGTGGGAGGCCTACCACGGCTGCGTTTCCCAGTACGTGGCAACCACTCGAGATTCTTTCCGCCCCAATGGCCGTCAGTCCTTCTTGCAATGTGCCCTGCCCACTGCCACTTATGGCTCGCAATTCTGCGGGCAATAGCCCTCTCCATTGCCCTATGCGCGATTTCGAGCCTTCTTATGCGGCACATTGTAAGTGGCCACGTTTCTGCTTCATAGATCATCGCTGGCAACACACACGTATTAAGACTTTCGTCTTGAGACACTGTGGTAAACGGGCCGAGAATACACTGCGAAGCTTCCCGAACGCTGCCTGACTTAAGTGAGATATTACACAGCTTTTTATTCTGGGATAATATTCAGTTCCCAATGTGTAAAGATGTGTAGGTGCAATGTAGCGGATGGTTTACAACAATACAATTGTACTAATAGGAGAATACCAATTCGGAAAGTACCTAATTGCAAAATATCTCTGGACATTATTCACAAAACGCCATCCAGCCCCAACTTTTTTTGTAAATACATACATATTTTACATAGAGACACCCAGACCGATACAAACAGACTGTTCATGACCACAAATGTTCGTACCGTGCGGGAATCGAACCCGCGACCTCTGGTGTAATAGCCGACTTCTCGACCATTACACCAAATTGCTCGTCATACAATAGGAGTCCAATGTATTAGTTTTCTTGTTAAGAATTGCAAATCAACCAGCTAATTCGTTATTGTATGCTCCACTTATCCTTTTAAACAAATAAAAGGTTTGCATCTCTTTCCAACACGCAAAGTATATACGAGTATAATTTATGCTAATATAAGCATAATTTAGTCGCCCAGCTGAGAAGTGAGTGACAAGGACGCACCTATAAAATCAATATCATGACCACATTCAAAACATTTTGCTGTCGAGCATAAGTGATTTCGATTTTCAATAGATGAATCTAATCAAAATTGACTTTGTTTATCAAACTATTTTGCTGGAATCTTAGTTGGTCTATTTAGTGCAATGGTCGAGAAGTCGTCTATTACACCAGTGGTCGCGGGTTCGATTCCCGCACGGTACAAACATTTTGTGCATGAATAAGAACATGTCTGTTTGTATCGGTCTGGGTGTTTCAATGTTTAATATGTCCTATTATACATTGAAAAAAGTATATAAGTAATGCTTATCCGTTGTTTGGCTATGCTTGGTTTGGGGCTAGATGGCGCTGGGTGAATAAAAAAATTGCTTGGTCTGATCTCGTGGTCTCGGGAATCAATTGTTGGGTTAAAAAAAAAAATTTATCATCGAACAGCTTGTGGTCTCTTTTACTGTTAAGCTAAATAGACTATCAGTGTTACGATGACTTGATTTTAGTAAGATAATATGACAGGCAGAGTAACTTCAGCTAGCTTTTATAATATTTGTATGGATTTTGCTGTAAAAAAATATTAATGCAAATATATTAGAAAAAAATCATTTTGTCCAGGTATCAGGCGGGACTCGAACCCACGTCCCTCGCTGTCCGGGCGAGTGCACTACCATCTACGCTACCAAGACCTACCTAGCAAGCCTACCTAGGCTGAAGAGAAGAGAGAGAGAAGAAGAAGAAAAAAATATTGACAAGCTGTCATCGTTTTCATTTATATAATATCTTTATGTGTATGTTCTATTTATAAAATATTGATTTGGTATTCTATTGTTATTGGGATTTTATTAAGCAAACATTGTTAGCCATTTGGAGATTGAAATAAGCACTTATGGTATCGATACTTATGTATGTTTGTTTAGTTACTTCGGTATATTGTCTAGAACAATTAGTAAAGTAATGTTAAGAGCCACTTTACGCACGTAAATAGAATCATCATCATCGTCATCATCATCATCATCAGAAATGCAAAATACTCTTCATAAAAGGCCACACCTTTTTTATAGCACATTGTCATAACTTGAAATGTCCCCAAAATTATTTTCAATTCTACCATAACAAAGAAAGCTATAAGACTTAATGAAGAACTTTGAACAAAACCCGGAGGTCGTGGGTTCAATTCCCGCCTTAGGTCTAGTTGGAGGGCTTTTTCAGAGACCGACTAGCTAGCTACCTACCCCTACCTACCCCCACAGGTGAAATCTGCCGCCATAACAGCTTTGGCTGTGTTCCGGCAATAATAATGTGGGAGCCAGTACACTTGAAATCTAAGGCTCGAAGATCAGACGAGCCTACAGTCTGGCAGCACATTGAGCGACGCTTCCTGGTAAAGTGTCCCTCAATGGAATAGGCCGCAGTGACCGGTTAACCATCAGGTGGGCTGCTTGCCTGCCTGCCAACTGACGTTGTATATAAAAAAAACTTAAAGTTAAGTTTGTATTGATTGGTGATTGAAAAGAGTATCGAGAGTATCGAGTATCTATCGAGATTCTTGCCAAATATTCTCGATAGATCCTAGCAACATCGAATTGCCGGTGTTTGACGATTAGTTAGTGTACCTTTGAAGCCTACTAAGCCTAGAGTGCACCTTTCTGGGGGCACGGTAGTGCCTCCGCCAAGACGAACCAAGCGGAGCGCAAGGGCACTACCTACTTTTTCTCGAAACGCTTAGTCGTTTTTTCGAACCCCTATTTTTGTTTGGTTACGTACCCTTCACCACCCAAGTTGGGTTTGTATTATTACTGATCAACAAAATTTTCTTCTCTTACAAAAGACATAATGTAATCCCACTAAAGACATTTTCATGTAAAATGTTGCTAAGACGAGACCATATAACTTGCCAGTGCAAGTTTTGCCAGTTCAAAAAGTTAACAGATCTCATGTAGATGCAAGCTTCTAACTCTACACCATACAAAGTACTCTGTGTTCTACACGCCCTAACTCTACAAACTCTACACCTTAATCAAAATAAATGTGGCTTAGCCGTTTGTTACTACAAGAACTATTGTATAACAGAAAAGTAATGAAAAGCACACCTTATGCCAATTGTAAATGTAGCGGAATGGCAATATATTATGACATTACACACATTCACTCTTGTGCAGTGAATCTACAATCGTACAATTATTAACTTATCTTAGTTTAATCTTTAGTCTGATAAGATTTACCAAAAACTTTGGCTATTGATTAGAAAACACGAAAGAACAAAATGATAACATGTTTTTTATTTCTTCTGGTGTACGAGTACTGTTATTACTGATAGGTTGTCATGGCGCCTATTTTGAAACTCGAATATATACCAATTAGCAGCTTTTGCAATGTCAATCTATCTATACTGAAGATGACATTTGACCAATCATTAAGATTATAGCCATCTTTTTCTTGCGTGACAGAATTGTATGGTGAAACCGCGGTGGCAGCTAGTTTGTACCTAAAGATATCAATTTAAGCTTGACAAAAAATACGACTATACGAAAGCATAAATTAATTTTGACCGCCTCCGTGGAACAGTGGCTAAGCCGCTCGGGTATAAAACCCGGAGGGTTCGATTCCCGCCTAGGGTCTGGTTGGTGGTAGGGCTTTTTCAGAGTCCGCCTGGCTAGCTACCACCCCCACAAGTGAAATCTGCCGCCATTATGGCTCTGGCTGTGTTCCGGTAGTATTAATGTGAGAGCCAGTACACTAGAAATCAAAGGCTCGAAGATCAGATGAGTCTACAGTCTGGCAGCACATTGAGCGACCCTTCCTGGTGAAGTGTCCCTCAATGGAATAGGCTGCAGTGGCCGCTTTCCATCAGGTGGGCTGCGTGTCTGTCTGTCAACTGACTAAGTATAAAAAAAATATATATATAAAAACCCATTTTACGTAGTTTGTGTTTTCTGTCCTTTCCTTAGTTTTTGTTGTATCTTACGTACAATATAATACCGTAGGTAAATTATGATAGAGTCACAAAGATAAGTTTGTAATTTATTGACATTCATGATTACTTTGCGTCACATTTACCACCTTCAATATGATATTTTGGCATAAGAATAGGTTTTTAAAACCAAATTATTTGAAAATTTTGGTGCTTGCTCTACATACCAAGTTTTTAACCTAGAACAAGTTAGTAGTATGAAGATATTTGTATGTAGGCTGGCTTACCCACTAGTCCCGCCATTTTGACTTTTTTTTCAAAACAGCGTTCACTTGAAGTTCTTTCAAAAATGGATAATAATAGTATCAATACAAACATAAAATGTCATAATACAAAAACCCGTAAAGTGACACATTTTCAAGATATAAGCAAACAAAATCTTTAATGCCCTTTGGAAATTACCCGGAACTAAAAAGAAAGGCAGAAAAACAAATAATAATGGATTTTTTCATATTATGTTATTCTAACGCAGCATTTTGGAAAAGAGTTGTTTTAACATTACACACCCACGTTTCAATATTATTTACTTTTATAAGTGTTAATGTTAAAGACTCAACATTTTTATTTCTGGAACCGATATTTTATACAAAGGAAAATCGATTTTCTATTTAATAGCTATAATGGTTCTTACCTAATTATTTAGGATACACGTTCAGATCTATTACGGCGGCAGTATTTAATTATAGGGTAAAGTCAGTGACACAACTTTGTTAAAAATAGTAAACCTAGGTACTGACATCATTTAAATAATATTAGGATTAAATTATTGTGTATTGAGATATATATAATTTTGATTAAAATTCTTGGTTAATTGTTTGAGTTTTTTTTTTGTAATTTTTCTTTACTTTATTTATCTAAATTAGGTAGGTATATCTCTTTTTCCCTATACAAACACTCGTCCATTTCCCTACAGTTCAGAAACTTTGTCGTTATTTACATAGTACCACTAATTATGAAATTATTAAGAATAATATTATATTCTTATGAATAATAATAAGTACACAAGTGTTCTACCAAAAACAGTAACTTATTTCTATTTATATTTCTCGCAAAGAATATACTCTATATTTCTGTTATCTGGCAAATGAAGAAAAGAATTTTCACATACCATTATTTGAGTTATTTTATGTCAAGAATACGTAATGAGAAATTCAACCTTTACCTTGCGATACCTCTTGAGAAATTCCACGTTTTGGGTCTAAAGGAATTTTCATTTGGTAAAAACGTTTCCGTATTTTATCATGCGAATATATTTGTAACGTTGTTTTTTTTCCTAAATTTCACACAACGACATAAAGTTAATTAACACATCGTGAATCCTTATGTCATTGTATTGTTTCTGTTTGAATTCATTGATTTAATTTTAATGCATAATTCGCCTGTGTCGTATTGTAATTTATTAAGTATTGCTAAATTAATGGGAAATGTTACGTAGGTTTTCCGCTGATAATCTAGTTTTTATATAAAACAATGTTAATTTATTTTAAAGTTTTCCAAATGTTTAAACGTCTTTGTTCCATTCTGGTCTATTTAAAACATTCTTATCATAAATGAATAATGTAAATTTAAATTATTGGTAGGTACGACATACAATTTCGTAGTCCTGCTATTCACTCAAATATTTGTAGTTTTCTATAAAAATAAACAGCATAAATATATTTGGCTACTTCCCATTTGGTAAACTTCCCATTTGGTAAACCTCAATCTGTGCCTACTCAAAAGTTGCGTTTGGTAAACATTTTATTTACTTCATACATTTAGTCCCATTTCGATAGTTTACCAAATGGGACTAAATGTATGAAAAACGTATGAAGTAAAATGGTATATTTCAGCAGAAACTTTTTGCAAGTTTCATGAACTATTCGTGTAACAATAAACGTAGGAACATTATTAATGACTTCAAAAAACATAAATTTACTTACAATATGCATTTTCCATACAGAAGACTCCAAAAACAAACAACTTCGTTCATACTAACACGAACCACTATAACTCTTGTTTCATCTGTTTAACATTTACACAATTCGGTAATAATCTAAAATTTTATTCACTAACACTCCTGTCAATTGGTATAAATAACTCAGCACAGTTGTTCACTACACAGCACATAGAATTGTTCTACGGAATTATTTTTAAAGGAAAGCGACGAGTTTATTTTATCGCGGGCGGCGACCGGCCCCGACGTGACGTGTAGTCAAGAGCATGACTACGAATCAACTGTAGCTCGGTTTTGATGCGGCGAGCGAAGCGACACAATAGATCACATAACAGTGAGCTGCCTTCGCCTTCACCTTGACATTACGTCCCGCGGCGCGAGTAACAACAGAACTTATAGCACACACTGCATTATCTCCGCAAAAAGCTGAGATTCATATTGAAACACGATTTAGCGACGCGTGTGCGCTCCACGTGATGTATTTATGTGGTATCTTACTGCAATCGTAGGTACTGTGATATCGGTGCGATGGTTGCGGCACCTGTAGGCAACGTAATTTTGATATTTTCGACTGCGTTATCTGATTAATATCTACCATAGTTTTTGCTCGAACGATTTGTCCCTCGCTTTAAGTCGAGTTTATAATTGAATAAAGTTATTTTCGAATTTGATAGGGAAAGTTTTATCTTTGTCCTACATCTGTTACTTCGACGTTTTAGACTAAAAGATTATCTTTACCGCAAAAAAATGTCTCTATATTCAGTTGATCTGATCGTGAATTTTTAGTAGGCGAAGTATTGAAACATTTTTTGCTTTTATGTTCAAACTTGAGAGGCGTATTTTTAGAAGTTAGCTCTGAAAAAATCTTTTCTCTAGTTAGTTGTTCTAAATTGCAGATATTATCGAGAAGTTTTGGGCTTCATTCCCGGTTTAAGAATACATATTTTTTTAGTTTTGTATTAGGTTAAAGCGGAGCTGTCAGAATGCAACAATTATTTTCACTCTCGACGGCAGTCTGTGTAATGCCGTCTCCCTCTTTGGATGAAAAGGGAAAACTGGGGGAGCTTATTGGGTTTAGTCTCGTGTCCTACACACGGCCCCAGGTCTCGCTAGTCTGCACTGCAGTTACGGAGCCTGAACAGATTCTCCTTTGAAAAAAGTTTTTGTTTTGGTAATATTATAAATAAGTAAGTTATTATTTTTTTAAGTTTGCTCTTTGCCCCATTAAAACATTCTGTTTTCCCCAAAGGTTGACTGGCAGAGAATGCTGTAAGCGTTAAGTCCGACTTTTGTGCCCAATTTGTGTGGTCAATAAAGTTTTTATAAATAAATAAAGGTCTTCCTTGCGTTGCTAAGCCAACAGAGTAAGTATGTATTCAGCCCAGAACCATTAGTATTATTAATTAGGTATAAATGTATAAATATCATTACCTACTTATTTATGAAGTGGGTTATCTTCTGTTGTATACATGCAAGTAGATAATTTTTATTCGTCATGATTCAGACAAAAAATAAGTTATTATTAAGACACATTTTATAGCTTTAGTTGCGACCCAACAATGTTATTATAAAACCATACAATAACATTCTTAATTATAGGCTTAAATAACAGACTCAGGTCGGCAGATGCTTCCTACATTAAGTATGTCTTAAAGTAACAAGCCGCTATGATAGCTTACAGGTCCCGGCAAATTTCTTCAATATCTAGTGGGGATTGCGCAGAACTTGAATTTTGACACGCCTGCGCGCTATTCGTTAGAACTAGTCAGAAGCATATCTCGGACCAATAGCGCGAGCGGGTTTTCGGGAGATTCGCGCGCGCTATTGGTCACGCGCAAGAGCGCATGCGCGAACCTCTCCGTCGTCTGCTGTTCAACAAGTTTACCGGTACCTGTACCTTCAGTTGCAAAAAATATAATATATTATAATAAAATTCTGCCAGGTATAGTAGTCGTAGCACCAACTTATATTTGCGACTTTTTGTGATATAAATCTACATTATAAAGAGGAAAGATTTGATTGTTTGTTTGATTGTATGTTTGTTTACAAAATCGAAACTACTTAACCGATTTGAGTAATTCTTTCACTGTTGGAAAGCTACACTATCCCCGAGTGACATAGGGAACTTTTTATTCCGGACATATGGGGGTAAGGGGGGGATATTTGAAAAAAGAAATTACGCGCAGGTGAAACCGCGTTGGCGACCGCTTTTTCTGGTCCACAAACACAGCAATCCCGAATAATGATTAGGCGATGCGTAGACGTAAACACTTTTTGTAACCGACACGACACGCCATTATAACATTGTATGCAATGATATTAAATACAAAAACATCATTGATTGTATGTTATTAAGTGGACACAAAAAATGTCTACGTTTGCGCAAGCAAGGTAATGAGGGATTTCACGTCACTGGAAGCTAGTAGGTATCCGACACAAGGCACAGAATCTACGTCGTCGGAGCGCCTTAGAATTTGAGCCCTGGACTAATCTTATTTCAGAACTATAGCCCGACTAATAAAATAAAAAACCTCGCCATACTGCGGAAAAATATTGCAACTAATTTCTTCAAGTGGCAACAATCAAATAAAAAAACAATAAGATGTCATTTAATATTGCTGTCTGTCAAAGTGTGATGTCAATTTATTATCAACCGTGCCTTGTTACTATTGGATATTGTGAGTTATTCGTGAGTAATATAACCATAGCAACCAAGTGTTGCTATAACCACTAACGTGGCGCCTCCAGAGCAGGTTTTTTATTTTCTTAGTCAGGCTATACAAAACTTAATTCTGAGTTCATGATTTGGCTCGGCAAAAAACATTTTTCTCCACCATTTATCACTTTATTTTTTTAAACGAACAAGTAAAGACGTAAATTGGGTATCATAATCTTTACTGTGCAAAAGGTAGCAAATTTTTAATAAGGTTATCTTATCAGATAAAGTCCTCGCATTCGACAATGTGACGTCACACTAAATCCTTGTAGATACGACACAAATTGAGCGCCTATACGGCGCTCAACGGACGTATATCATAGTAAATTATTTTACCCGAAAATATAATAACATATTATATAGTAGTTGACTTCTCAAACACTAACTGAATCGCTCAACCGAACATCAGACCTAAATAAATAATTAATATCTGACAACATCACACACATTGATCTGACCCTAAAGTAAGTTGCGGAAGCACGTCTTATATTATTGGTATCAGAAACAAACGAAGCTAACACAAATAAATACTTAAATACAAATACACATCCACACAGAACAAACACAAGACGTTATTATCATATAAATGGTTCCCCTGGATGCGATTCAAACCCACGATCCCTGGCGCTTAGGGCAGGGTCACTACCAAATGTGCCATAAGGTGAAGGGAAACTAAGATGAAATCCGACGAAAAAGATCTTCTTCATATACCTAATTAGACAATTAGGTATATGAAGAAGATGTTTTTCGTATAATATTTCGATAATACACATTATGAATTACGACGAACAAGTTTGTCATAATATTAGTGTAACCTTCACCCTTTCCCGTTGGAAAACTAAAAATAATGACATAATCCGTCCAACCCCATAATTTACCCTTTCATGTTTGCTTAAGTACCTTTTAATGTACTTTTTAATAAAGTCCACGAAGAAATCATTTTTCATTTTATTTCAACGTCCACCCGATGAGGGCTGATTGTACAGCAAGATAGGCGATCTAAAGCGTAGCATCATACAAATAAATGAAATTGAAGAGTCTATCTTCTTAGCGAGTCGATGGCTAAATTTTACCAGACCAGTACTCCGCCACCCGAACAGCATTACTGTTAGCGCGCAGCAAGTCTTCCTGAACACATGTGTCAGGGCACGCGGGACAAGAAAGCAGATGGGCCATGCTTTGCGGGGAGGCACCACAGTCACACGTGTTTTTGGCTGGATCTATGTATCCCCAGTTCGTCAGGTTTTCCTTGCAACGGCCGACTTGAGTCCTTAATCTGTTTAGGGTCTTCCACGTTTGCCACGGCAGGTCATGGCCGGGTGCTAAGCCTTCACGAGGGGGGTATAGAGAAAGGGGGTGTTCCTCCTTCCACTTTTCTCTCCTAACTAGGCCTGGGTCGTTGGTGAAAATAGGGACAACTTTCTTGTGGAAGGACCTTCGACTCTTAAGTCGCTGACGGACAGGCACATAGCCGTGCATAGGGTGACGGGGATCTCGTTCTCCCTTGGCTCTTTCGATAGAGCTAGCGACCTCCCTTCGAACCCTTGGCGGGGCAATACCGGCCAGGGAATATAGCATTTTTACCGGGGTCGGCTTAAGGCAGCCCGTAATTACGCGGCAAGTTTGGTTAAGAGCTATATCCACCTGACCAGCATGCACGGAACGACTCCAGACAGGGCATGCAAACTCGCCAGCCGATGAAATTGAAGAGTCTATGACAAAATAACATTAGGTACTCGTGTCTTATAATATTATGATTCACGCAAAACTTCAAAAGGGAAACATTCTTAAGAGTTTTGCTTTTGCCTGTCTGTCTGCCTGGCTTTCCAAAAATATTGAGACCGCTTGATTTTGACAGAACGATAGCTTGCAAATAGCTGAAGAACGAAGAACATTTTTTTGGGAATCAGAAATATTTACTCATCTTTTTGTAGATAGGTCTCATGTTTTCTTTTTTTATTTACAACATATACATTTATTTTGGTGATTTGAGAAGATGTGAGCCAGGTTTAAAAAAGACTTTCATCGACTTCCAAGTTTAAATCTTAATCACCAAATCAATGTTTTATCACAATTGTTATTAAATAGCAAGGAAAATGTAAGCTTACCATATGCAAAAGCCTTAATCTATAGGTTGTAGCCGGTAATCAAAACGTTGATTTCCATGTGATAATGGGACTAACTTGTGTGTTAATATCCACATTGCATGTGTTTTATTGCTTTTACAATACACTTCGAAGAGATTTACGATTTTGTTTTGGAGGACAACATTTTTGGTACGCATGCCTTCCTGAATAGAACAAAATGTATCCTGTATTTACTTCAGGGGCCATATATTAATGTCATTTCGACATAAGCAGACACGCAATCTAACTGATGGTGGGCGACCACTGCTGTCTATACCATTGAGGCCCTCTTTCAGAAATGGCCTCATGTGCTCCCATACTGTAGATTAAACTGATCTTTGAGCATTTGATTTGTTGTTGTTTTAATTTTGTAATTCCCGACTAAACTTCGGGAATAACAAACTTAACTTATATAACATATAATCAAGAATTTGATTAATGAATAACCCATTATATTGTTCACAGATTCGATAAAATTATTTACCAAGACATGCTACGTGTTTCTAAATAGAAACACAATAGATACTATGTAATTTTTTCAAGTTTTGTCGCCAAATAATCTACTCGTATATAAACAAAAATGAATTGCAGTTCGTTAGTTTCGCTCACAAGAAAGGTTAAACCAATTTGACTAATTTTAGTCTTGAAATATTCGTGGAAGTCCAGGGAAGGTTTAAGCGATGAGAAAACATGGAAAAATTTCGAGGAAAACACTAGAGTGATACGAAGTTCACCGGGTCAGCTAGTTATGTATAAAAAAGATAGCGTACTGTTTACAAACTATCAAGAACTTACTTCTTACATTTAGATGGTGCAACTGCAAATAAGTATGTGTATATCCCAAAATTGTTTACATTTTCACAAGCTAGCTCATGTGTGAACCTTCGCCAGCAATTTTTTTACGCGGCCGTCCTCATAGTTTAACATCATTTATCATCATTCGACCGCATAGTTGTTTTACATCAGGCAACTTTGTGGTAAGTGCTAGCTTAGTCCAAATATATAAAAAAGCCTATTCCATTGGGTGACTCGTATACATGAAGCGACGATCAATGTGCTACCAGTGGTGCCACACTGTAGGCTCCTGATCTTTGAGCCTTTGATTTTAAGTCTTATAAGACATACCTAAACTTAAAATCAAAGGCTCAAAGTTAATAATATATGTAAGTATGTACTACAAGGTTTAATCTGTAACCACTTATTAATTCGGCTCACTCGACGATACGTCGATCTATTATATAGGGATTGCATAAATATGATCAGTTTTCATGCAATGAAATTCCGAATACCCTTGTTTGCAAAAAGGATTCATTTTACAACTTGATTTATAACTTTTCTACAACCAATTTTCAGCTTTATTCACTACACGTAAAGTTCTTTTTCAATTGTGAATTTTTGACAGATTAGGGTAAGTTAATCTGCTGGTGTCCGTTAAAGCTATGCTTAGATTCGGGTTAGACGGCGCTGTGTAAATAGTGTCCAGGGAACTAAAATTCGTTAGCATATCGAGTTTTGTCAACCAATAAAGAGAATTATAGCTTTAGAACAACTAAAAGGTTCCTGTGTGTATTGATAAAATGTTCCATTAACAACAAACTTGTGTCGCACAAGCCACTTATAGTTTTGAGCAAAGTTTAATTAAACCAGTGTTTGGTTAATGTCCACCGAAGCTTTATTCGCGAGCAAGCTTGCGCGGTTTTGTACATGGACCTCTACGTAATTTTGAACCTTGCAAATTAATGCTCAACTCCGGTGTTGCCAGCATTACAAAATTAAATGATTTTAGCGAACTTTGTAAGGCAATCAAAATGCAAATAGGTAATAGTGATACTTCAATCGCTACAACCTACATAAGTAATATTTCATTGTGAGACATTATGTCAATAATAATTGCTAAAAATAAGCTGACACAACTTATTTTGTTCTTGTTCATTAATAGGCACACAGACAAGATGATTAGCAACCACTGTTTTATTAAGAGCCTTTTTTGTTAAGAGATATTTATAGAAAGCTTCGCTGTAACTCAAGTTACAGTGTTTGGGCTCTATAGTGCCCAATCGATTGGTCTTAGTGAGACTTCATACCCCTAATTAATATTTTTAAGTTTTTTATTACATTTAAGGAAATATAAGCATTGTCAAAAGACTGTATTTCAAGTATATTTATAGTTTAAAATGGCATGACATGGCATAACTAGAGTTACAGTGTTTTGGCTATACTGATTCTGCAAGATAAAAAGTTACAGTTTAATGCAGGACAAGATACAAGATGATACAAGACCTCCTTAAACCTGGGTGGCTTAATATTAATCAATGTTCTATGTTCACACTCAAAATTATACGAGTAAGGAATTCTTAATAAAATTAGGCACCTCGGAAAATTTAAAACGATACTTTTAAAATTAATGAACTGGCAACACCGTCTCAACAGCTGGTCAAATTAATCTGGCCTGCATAAGCAGGATATTACAAGCACATAATTCCAGTTTGTGTCCGCAATTTAGATTTTACGGTCAAAGTCGGGAAACGTTTGTGCGTTGATTAGTTAATTTCGGAACGCAATGCGGCTAAAAATCACAAACAGCTTATATTGTTACTGGTTTAATGATCAATTTTATGGTAGGTTTATATTATGTTTTTCCGTCACTATAAAACTGTGGCCATGCTTTTGAATTTGAGAGTTCAGTAGACTTTTAAATATTTCTACTAAAACATTTGTGAAATCTGCTGTTATTAAATCCACTGGCAATGGAACTTTAAAAAAACTGAAAAAAAATATTAGAATTGACCTTACAAATCATTAGTGTCCCTATTTCCAAAAGGAGTGATTTGACACACGCTTGACACATATGAGTTGTGTTACAATTCAAGATTTTGGGCATTGTATCTGTAAGTGAGGAAATAAATATACTTATATTTCATTGGCACCTGCTTCACATGTGAAAAAATATAATTTTCAAAGCTGGTCCCGATAGCAACAACAACAGCAAATATGATAAAAATATAACCACTTATTTGGTGCAACATCAAAGGTTTAAAATGTCGATACGCCGTATACTATACTAATATTATCAAGAGGAAAGATTTGCTTGTTTGTTTGTTTTAAAATATAGGCTCCGAAACTACTAACCCGATTTGGAAAATTCTTTCACTGTTGGAAAGCTACACTATCCCCGGGTGACATATTTAAAAAAAAGGAATTAAAGAGTGAGTTCATATTCTCTCATAATAATGTTAATCGAAATCACCTCGTTCTATTTTTAAAATAAATCTTCAACCATTTTATCCGACCAGTATTTTAGTTGTCATATGTAAATTGGAATATGGAACGAACGGCGATATGCAAACTCCATGATTGTTTTCAACTTGTTCGAATTTAAAAACGATGCTGGAAAGTTGCCAGCGTAGTAAAAACGATGGGAAGAAATCTGGATCGGATAAAACTGAAGGTAGACAAATTAGGCGATCGTTAGACTGAGAACTGCAGCGAATGCAAGTTGAGAGAAACGATCGCATTTTGCGGGTAACCTTTTTGTATTTTTCGGACCTTCTCAAATGGATTTGAATGTATTATTTTCAGGAAAATATAAGATTTTTACTATATTTTTTTTATTTTATACTAGCCTTCTCACCCGCGGTTTCACCCGCGCGTAATTTTTTTTTTCAAATTTCCCCCTTCCTTCCCCCACAGTTCCGGATAGTGTAGCTTTTCAACAGTGTAAGAATTATTTAAATCGGTTCAGTAATTTCGAAGCCTATTCAAAAACCTAGCAAACTTCAAAAAAGGAACGTGTCTCGCTCTAATATTGCAAATGTCCATGGACGACGGTGATCACTAACCACCAAAATAATCTATTTTTGTAAAAAATAATAATACATGAAATGCCAAATGAGATGGATGTTTTTATTATAAAATCAAACAATAAATTCTGAATACTGATACCATTTCTAAGGCCGTCGTTCAGACATTTTGGCTAACGCAACTTTGTGCGTAAGTACGTTCTCAGACCAAACTTATTCAATAAATAATTATTTAAGTACGAAAAAGTTGTAGATTAAAAGCACTTCGCATAATGATAGAATAGAGAAGTTTGAAGACGGCTTAGTTAACAAAAATGTTTTAGAAGAATACTTGATATTGGTAATAAATTACTTTAAAATGAGTACAATACATTGAGATAAGTATAATAATTTATGATGGTAAACAATAGATTTGGAATAGTGTTTTGACCAATTTACGGTAAAATTGTAAGTTCCACCATCAGGCAAGGAGGAGTTCTATTTTTCATAATCATCATCAGCAGTATGGCTAGACATTCCATTTAATTTCCCAAATATTCCAAGTGTAATGATTAATGTTAGACAGTGTAACACAAATCGTTAGGATGATGCAAATTATATTTTTCGCGTCACTTGTAAAATGGTCGAAAAACATCGTCTATCCCACGTCATCGTCAGTCAGTGATCATCAGTCAGACGTCACGGCTGATTATGCGGTCCCTCCTCCGAAGGGACAGGAGGCAATTATGGCGATCAGTTTGTCTGCCTCGTCTCGTTCAAACGTATTGACATCAGCGACTGTCTTTTAATTTTATTGATAAGACTTGCGCTTAATTTGTTTACTGATCAATACGAGTCTATCGTATTTTTTTTAAGTAGATCACCTCATAAGCGATTACTGAGGCATTTTCCATTGAGGGACACTTCACCTGGAGAGTACTGGAAACGTCACGCAACGTAGTGTCACACTGTAGGCTTATCTGATCTTCGAGCCTTTGATTTCAAGTATACTTTGTATTCTTTGACTCAATTCAATTGAAAAAAGTTATTTTTTCAAACTACGTAATATCACTATCACTATGACTAGTATCAGCCTATTTAAGGGTCCACTGTAGGGCAAAGGCCTCCATTTTTAAAATCAAGTTATAGTTACAATGATGGGTACTGGCTTAATAATCACGCTTGCCAAATGCGGGTTGGTGATCACAAACCCGAGCTGTGTCAGAAAAACCGAAACAAAGTTAGCTCGAACCGGGATTGAACCCAGGACCCCGATGTCTCGGTCCGGTACTTGAACCACTAGACCGTCGATGCGTTTATCACTATGATAGTGATGATAAAGCATAATGGTATACAGTGGTGAAGCGTGGGAGTCAGCCGCCCGGGGCGGAAGACAATTCTGCCGCCCTTTTTTTTTTGCTCCTCCAGCTGGCTAAGACCCGCCCGGGGCGGAAGACAACCCTTTTTTTTTGCTCCCCCAGGAAATTTTGCCCGGCCCCTAAAAAGTGCCACCCGGGGCGGACCGCCCCCCCAACAAAGATTTAAATATCTTTGCCCCCCAATCGCTATTTACGCCACTGATAGTATGCTTCATAGAAAAATCTTCCAAAACTCAATCAAAAGAATATGACCTTCCACAATTGACTTTGAAACAAGTAGACGCGACAAAAATGTTGTTTTCCGTTCTGGCAGAAGTTACGGAAGACAGCAAAGTTATGACTAATAGGAGTTCCGTTACTCGATGTCACAACAGTGCCAACAATCGCAGCGAAAGTTTTACAATGATATATTCAATTTGCCGAGGAGAAGTTGCTATGGAATGTAAGGAACTGTATTGTCTACTAGTATTCTATTTAAATACACTCGTCCATGATCGAATGACAAAATGAGATACGATATGATGACTGATTTGGTCTTATTATTGAGAAGTCTGCTATATACACTGAGGCCTTAGCCTCTAATTGAGCGGGCAGCGGTGCGGCAGCGGCAACGGCGAGATGTTTGATGTATGGAATCCCATAGACCCGTTCTCGAATATAGCGGTGCGGGAGCGGGAGGAGCGGCAGCGTACGCAGGCGCACTGCGGTTCACCGCTTGACAGTATCGTACCACTCTTGACGGCGCGCGTCAAGCGGTGACCGCAGTGCATCTGCGTGCACCGCCGCTGCCGCTGCCGCGAAATTCGAGGCCGAGGCCTAAAGGACACGGGTTTGATCCTCGTATAGTAGAAGCTTTTGTGTGCTAACATGATTATGTCTCATAAGTGTTTATAAAAGTACTTAAGAGACCTATGACATCTCGACTGTGATTTTTGCATAAAATGGCCAACTTTGGCGTTATCGATCTCAGAAACAAAAATACATTAACAATAATGACTTATTAAATAGTGTAGAGTATCTATTGGAATAGTTTGTAGCGGCCTTGCTTTTTCGAAATTTTGCTTAACTTTTTAATTGAACCCAAAATTGCAGAGAAAGATTTTCATAAAATGCGCGAAGGCACATTTTTAAGCTCCTGGATTGAACTACTGTTCTGAGCAAATTAAATAAAAAAAATAGAATGTTATCTCTTATATAGTCGTATAGTTCTTAGCGGCCTGGGATTTTTAAATATCTTTGGTTTTATATATAAAAAAACATCTAGTCCTAAAGCAAAAATCTTCGAAAATCGCTTTAAGTTAACTGTGAATTTCTCCTTTCTACGACAACACAATTAGGCAAAATATATACCAAAATAATTGTTACATCATGAGGAATGAAGATTTTATAATTTTAAACCATTCATTTATTATCCTATTTTGATAATAACATTAGGCTAAGTTCAGATGGTCGCGCGTTGACGCGCGTACATCCTTACGCGCGTAAAGAATTCCTAAGTAAATATATCAGACTGTTCACATGAACGCGCGTCTACGCGCAGCTACGCGCGATCGACGCTGCACCATCGCCGGTATCTTGATGCGCGCGTGTACGCGCGTTTGCGCGCGTATTGAGTTCCTTTGTTCATGTATCAACGTGTTCAGTTGACTCGCGCGACTTCTAGCGTGCAGACGTACGGAGCAACGAAAAATGGAGAAGGATTTCGATGTCGATTTATTCATTGATGAAATAGAAAAAAGACCAGCTATTTGGGACCTTAATTGTCAACTGTCGCTATCGACATCCTGAAGTAATTAAAAAACTTTTCTTTATGTCTTCTGAGTTTTGGATAAAGAGTAAAATATAAGCTTAAAGTACTATCTCTTAAAATCGGATGTACCCAGTATCTTCTTTGTCTTCGTCGTTTTTTGAGCCTCCGATACAAAATCCACAAACAGATTGCCTCGTCCACTTCCATTCTCGATGAATGATCGCGCCCGACTGGCCGTGAGCTTACGCTTGTCATGTGAACTCCTTGTCGCGCGTACACGCGCGTCAACGCGCGACCATCTGAACTTAGCCTTAATATAACTGCAAAATTACTACAAAATGCGATGCGCTGGCCGTCCGAACTCAGTACTGCGCGGAGCGCTCTCGGCGTTGGACCTATGTCGAATTTTTTCGCGCCAGTACGATCGAGCGAGCGTCAGTGTATAGTGCGGCTACCAAGTTTTCATCACGTAAGTATAATAATTATTTTTAGTGTTTGTTTTATATTGAATCTCCTACTCAAAACAAAATAAGGGCCTCCATAAAGTTTTTCTCAAATGTTGATTTATAAACAACTCGTAAGTTGATCACTGACAAAATAAAGTACCCACTATCACCTAGTAGGGATTATTCCGGACTGCCTCTACTAAGTCTGCCACCAGTAGGGGCAGTCGAAACTTTTTAGTTCCGTCTGCCCCTAGTAGGGGCAAAGTTTCGACTGCCCCTACTGGTTATTTAGATAGGTAGGAAGGGCTACCCCAGTAGATGCCTATAATATGTACCGTACGAATGCGGACTTGTTTTTGAGAGTATTTTTTTGCGCGACAAGACGCGACGACGCGACGATTTGAAGAGTAGCTGTCCAATTATATTATCATTATTATTTCAAAAATTTCGGAAAACAAATGCATGTCGGGAAAACAAATGAATGTCGGGAAAACATTGTTTATTGATCTGAAGTGAGAAAAACAGGTGCTAGCGATTTTCGACCTTATCGATATTTACCAAAATAATGGATTTTAATGAACCAGCAAAGGTAGTCAACAAGCGGTTGCGAAAAAGCAACAAAATTTTAAATGTCAATAAGGTTGAAAATCGCTTGCATCTGTTTTTCTTGTTTGTCTATTTATTTGAAGTAAAAAAAACAGGTGCAAGCGATTTTCAACCTTATTGACATTTAAAATTTTGTTGCTTTTTCGCAACCGCTCGAAAAGTCGACCGGTCCGGACCGGTCGAAAATCGCTTGCACCTGTTTTTTCTTACTTCAGATCAATAAACAATGTTTTCCCGACATTCATTTGTTTTCCCGACATGCATTGGTTTTCCGAAATTTTTGAAATAATAATGATAATATAATTGGACAGCTACTCTTCAAATCGTCACGTCGCGTCGTCGCGTCTGGTCGCGTCTGTTGTTACCTCAGAACTCTGTAATTATAAACCGTTTTCTTTTTTTTTTTTTTCATTTAGAAACATTTAAGTCCATATTGGTCCCGTTGTCATTACAATCCAGTTATGATGACGGGATCCCCGAGGAACTAAGGGAACTTCTCAAACATTATAGGGGCACATACCTACAAAGATTTTAATATTTTTAACTACAAATCAAGCATTTGCATTCAGAAAGTATCATTTGGTGTGGTAGAACTAAATAAGAAGACCGCAGATGGCCATCCGAACATATTCGGCAATATAGGCAGATATTATTTGATGACTGATTTGGAAAAACAAATACCGCTTTCGGTAATTTTAATAACTATTCAAGCATTTACCAGTTAATATTATTATTGTAGTGGAAGTCCAAAAGTTTTTTTTTTGTGCCAGATGTGCAATTTGAGGTCGGTTGTTTTGTCAAAATTATTTTGAGTTTACAAAGCTTTTTATGTTGTTAAATTATTCTTAATATTCATTTCGTTATTTTCAGCATGGGTCGAAAAAAACAAAACACAAAAAAAATTCAATTAATATAGACGAACCGCCAATAGCAGAACTTGAGGAGATAAATGCTAGGACGATAGAAACAGAATCTGAGAATGTAAGTATGAATGAACCCAAGAATTTTGAAGCTGTTATTCTATTTTCATATTTTATTAATAAATATGATTGTTTCAGGTGACAGATTACGTAGTTCTGCCTTTTTGCAGTTTGGACTGGTCCGGACTATTAATGAAAGTAGTTAGAGTTCCACGGAACGATAACTTTTGTAACATCGAGATGTTACCCAAATTGACACGCTTTTACTACGAGTGTCTGCTCCCAGAAATAGTCAACTCTCGAAAATCGATGCCATTTAGGCATATAGTATTCTAATCTAAACAAATGTTTGGCCTCGTTTGACTCTGTAATAAAAACACTGTCTTTCTAATGCTTTTTCACACCAAAATACCTAGTTACTTTATGGTGTTTTATACTAACCATGTAAATTGTCATAAGTTTTATTCTAATCTAAGCTATAACTTTTATCTAAAACGAAAAACGTCCTTTGCTAGATAAATGACAAGGTAATAAAATAAATTTAATTTTTAACAAATATTATCTGTCTCATTTATGATATCATCTTCATATTATAATCTGTTTCTTCACCTACTAGATCCATGGCACAAATGTGCGGGTATAGCGATAACGATTATTCCATAGAAACAAAACAACAAAACTTGGGAAAAGTATCATAATGGTTTGGTCGTTATTTCAACACAGTATTGTGGTCACGTGACCAATGAGTTGTCAAAACATGTCAAATGCCTATGATTTATGTTTATTTATCCTCTGTCTTGCATTCATAGTAAAACCTATATGCTCGACCTTGTGTCAAAAGATTTTTTTTTACTTTTTTAAGAACTTAAGTTTCTAATTACTTTTCAGAAATAATATTTGCTAAGTGGTTGTTGTCAAAAAAATTGGAATATTGGAATATTAATAACCTGCCCCGAAAAATTAAAAAATCGTTAATATCAACGCTAAAGAGTTCTCTACCGGATTCGGAATTTTGTTACATTAAAGGGTTTTCAGCGGTTATGATAAAATATAAATCTTTTGCTTCTAGTGCACATTTTTCCTCAATATAAATGAAAACGCTCAAGTGCCCGATGAATTTTATAGCTAAAACTTTCATAGTATTAAAGATTTTGTTCGAAAATATTAGCTATCTTGTTTCGTAGTTCATTATTCATTATCACACCGCACCTAAGTGTTTCTGTCTCATAAATTATTCAAATACCATCAGGAACTTTTTATGCATTATTGCACTTTGTCTTGCAGTTTTACAACGATTAGTTTTAATTAAAAATATTTAATTACTATCATGTTTTGCTTGAAACTTTTGATCTAGAAGATAAAATGAGAAAGCGTCTATATGATAAACGGTATACGGTAAATGTGCCAGTTTTTTGACCACCGCCAATGCTCGACCAGGTAAAGGTATCTACTCTCTTGTAAAATGACAATAAACATTGAAAAAAGGTACAATATTTTTATTCAAGCTGCTACATTTATTCATGTGTTTAATTTATATCGATGTAATTTAATTTAATATAAATATATTCGCTGGTTATATTTATAAATTTCTCTGATATTTCTTGTAGCAGTAATTCAAGTAAACATATTTATTTTCGGTGGTTCTAAAAGTGACTGGTACGCCAACGTCCGACCAAAATCAACGAAGTTGAAATTCAGAAAGCTAAGGTAGAACTAAATAAACTGATTTAATCGTAATTTGCCGTAAAAATGATTTTATCGTGTGTATCGAAAAGGAAAATCGCGGGAACGTCTTTTTCTTGTCTCTGGTACGTTTCGTGGAATTCATTCGAAAGGGAGAAATAACGGAATTCTGATAAGATAGCTGATGTATCACTGCCTGTCTAGCCAGGGTTCCGTGTGAAAAATGGCTCAGAATAGCTTTATAAGGCGCCAACTATTTTGACTGGCTTTATCTGAATGTCCTAGAAACGATAAATTGACAACAGAAAAATAGCAATTTCTTTATGCAAGAAAAAAATAATTGTGATCTATGTCTACCTTTTTCTGGATAAAAAAGTATAGTCCACTATTCATTTTCCACTGCAATGTAAAAGCTACAATGAATGAGTGGCTTAATAACCACTCTTGCCAAGTGCGGATTGTTGGTCACAAACCCGAAGATGTGAACCACTTTCTTCTGTCTAAAAAGTAATTTTTGGACATAGCACCATCTGCCAAACAACACGCGCCGGACTGCGTTGCCATCCCCATACCATCCAGACACTGGTGGCCCGTACTAAGAGGTATAGTTCCTCTTTTTTGCCCCGTGCCATTAGGTCATGGAATGCCCTTCCGGTTCAGTGTTTCCTTCCTCCTATAATCCTGGGCTTTTTAGGCGGGGCGTGAAGCGGCATCTAAGCAGGCATTCAGGGTAAGGATGACTGGCTCAATGGGTACTATGATCTATTGAGCCAGTCAACCTTATATTTGGACCTCACTTCCGCTTACCATCAGGTGGAGTGAGGTCATCCTGACTGCCTCCTTATAAAAAAAAATCTGAATGTTTGCACAGAATGCTTTCTGACCCCAAAAAAGCAGATGTTTCTCTACGAGTTATAGGCAATGCATTAGCTAATAGGTACTGTTTAATCAGTGAGCTGTCAGTTAGCATTTCACCTAATTAGCTAACCAAAGGCACAGGTGCGAACTACCGCCATAATACATAGTTGTGGCTGGCCCGAATTCTCAATTCCAGACAGCCACAACTACACTACTACAGTACTACACTACTATGGCGGAATTTTCCGGAAACCTAAATGTGGAAGCCTATAAACTTGAAATTAAAGAGTTAAATGATTACAGGACAGAGTTGGTAGTATATTTATGCTTCATAATAGGGAGTCTATTGAATGATACTACCCAGTTAATTCTCGTAAACTGTAATCTTCACAATCAACAAACTTACACAGGATGTATGTAAGTTTAAATATAATAATGCATAAGTGAGTATGCAAGTAAAATCACTATCGAAAAGTATCCGGCAAGGAATTCAATGGTTACTCTATGTTAAAGATAGTTTGTTTCCTATAAGTATACAATTAAAAAATCATTAGATAAGCAAAATTACAAAATAAAAAACAAAAGGTTTTTGTTATTAGTGTAATTCGATATAAAATGTGTAGGCATATATCAAAACTAACCCAAATATATTATGTTAGGGACCTCTAAACCAAATTGACCTACAAACAGTCCGAGCCGGCGAAGCAATCATTCGTTCTGATTATGTTAGAGCATTGATGAACAAAGAACACGATACAATGGGTTATCAGATCGCGACCAAAAATCACCCCTTCACAATAGCTGTTTGACTGCGATTTACGAGGCAAGAATGAAACGAATGGAACAATCTGATGACTCCACTATTATAATATTATGTAGTACTCGTAGAAGTAATTTTTCTTCTACGACTTCACGAAGCTAATTAAACTAGAGAGGAAAAGTCAACAATAATTTGTTCTAAAATAATTCCGTCAAAAATTGCAATAACTGCCGCGTTCTTTTGGGCCTCGCACTAGAATTTTGTGGGTGGAGCGGGAGCGGTAGCGGCAGCGGTAGCGGCAGCGGCGAGATGTTTTGTATGGAATCCCACAGACCCGTTTTCGAACACAGCAGGGCGGGAGCGGGAGCGGGCAGCGCACGCAGGCCCACTGCGGTTCACCGCTTGACAGAACCGTACCGCCCTTGACGGCCCGCGTCAAGCGACGATCGCAGTGCGCCTGCGTGCGCCGCCGCTCCCGCTACCGCCCCACTGCCACGAAATTCAAGGCCAAGGCCTTGCTTTTTCAAGAGCGAAATATCTTGCAAGGAATGGGAAAAGCTGTTTACTATTAAGTTCATGGATTTTATAAATGCGACTTGGAGTAAGTTTAAGTGACTATATCAATCCATGTTAATCAAAAAATTGAACAGTAAACATACTTATTATAGATTTTCGAAAATAAGTTTGTGCTTTTCCCATTCATAACAAGACCTTATAAATCAGAAGAACCTATTTTTGACGGAATTCTTTTTAAATTAACATAAGTATGTGACAAAATTTCTCATTGGTGTAGATTTCCTCGCTGGACAAAACTAACAAAATCCTTACGAAACACAAAACTGAACTTTCCTAACAAGTTGTATCGAAATGAACTTAAACTAAAACAAGAAGATGGTAAGCACGATGTTTTCGATTCACGTGATTCCAATGAAATTTGAAAGAGCTCTCGACAATTTGGCGCCGCGTGGGTCCCGTACATTGTGTCTGCGCAAGTGGCCTATCGAAAGTACTTGCGTAGGGTTGCCGGATTTTAAAATCCAAAAAACGGCTACTTCTTTGAAACGACGCCACCAAGTTGATATCTTTTGAACCCGCCAGGTCAAAAGACATTTTAGAGAGTTACGGCTTAGTTTTTCCATTAGAATGAAATGAACAAGAAGCAGGTAACTCTACCAACAGAAGATCACAGTGAAGTAGCATGTCATTACTGTAATGTTAGTTTTTGTCGGTGAGTAAGGTCCAGGAGCTGAATCGAAAGGGGTTGGTGATGGCAGCGGGAATCACTTTTTTTTTTGCTTTAGTGATACGTCTGTTGTTACAAGCGTCTATAGGCGACGGTAACCGCTTGCCATCAGGGCTTGAGCGCCGACCTCGTAATATTTATGATTACCAACGTAACACGCTGGCGAAAACACTGACAGAAACTTCTTTTTTTTCGGAGGAAAATGCTTTTATGCCCTTTTTTGTCCGTAGTCCTATCACGGAGTTCTACCTACTTGCACCATAACCGCAGGCTAGCTATACCTGTGGCCGTGTGTGGGACTCAAGACTAAAGCATCCACTTCCCACTAAACTCCCCCGGTTTCCCCTTCACACCCGATTGGGACGAGCTGGTGCCAATGCGAAAAACTGGTAATTTTTTATTTCATATTTTCCCCAATTTCTTCTATTTCTGTTATCCCATGGGAACTGATTATTTCGAGAAAAAAAAATTGCCTATGTCCTTTCCTATTTCGTTTATGTTTGTACTAAATTCAGTTTAATGCTCTTGCTTACACAAAAAATAGACAGACAGACCAACTAAGTTTGTTAAGAACAACTAATTAACTTCGCATTTATAACTATATTAGTATGTTCTTACTAGCCAACCCTATTCTCAAAGCCCTTATTACGAGGCTGCTCTCAAGCTCCTATTCCAGTGATGTGGGTACTCACGTCATACGGCCCACTGAAGCACAATGCTAGTGTTTTTTCATCGCGTACAAAAGAAATATATTACTAGGGGTTTTCCCTAATTTGTCTGCTTTAGCGTTGGCGTAATGTTTAACTGAAATATAAATGGATCAGGAAGTTTTCCTCTATTTATTTCCTTAGGTTACGATAAGTTATTTACCGACTTCGATTAAATGAGCGAAACAAGTTACGGATAAATTATGTGGATGTGATATTGAAAGGAGACGTAAAAGTCACATTTATGAGTTTGTATGACCCACTGTAACACTTTTTAAAGGACATTTACAGCTTTTTATGTCACTGTATATTTTCAAAACCGGCCAAGTGCGAGTCGGACTCGCCCATGAAGGGTTCCGTAGCAGCAAGTATCATCATAATATAAAAGTTTTTGTAGTTCTTTGTAAGTTTGATCGACGTTTTTATATTTAAGTTGATTGAATGAGAGGAAAATTGCGGTTTACGATTTATGACGTTTAAAAAAAAAACCAATAACTTGATCTCGTTCAAACCAATTTTCAATGGAAGTTTGCATGGTAATGTACATCATATCGATGGTTAAAATGTCAAAGGGCTTAAAGGACAAATCATGATTTTTCAGGAGTGCAGAAAAACGAAATAAGTAAAAAATTGGGCATAACTTTTTTGATTTTAAAGCTATCGGTTTGTTGTAAAGGACACTTTTATTTATTTTTTCAAGCCGAACCGTATGCAACCATTTTATTTATTCTAGATAGCATAGTTTTCGAGATAGGTGTCCTTTAAGAATTGAAATTCGATTATTTTGTCCTTTAAGCTTAAGTTTCTGTTGAGATAAATCATTAGCTTTGGCTTAAAGGACATGTTAATTAATACAGGTGTTAGAATGGAATTGGTCCTTTAAGATAAAATTTCGATAAAAAAATAATTATCCTATCTAACATGAATTTGCCTGTTAAGCTGTATTGTGCTTTTTCAATATAGTACAAAAAGAAGCGCTGTCGGCATACAGAGTCAAAAAACATCAATCTCTCCCTCTCCTTTTTTTTTCGGAGGAGAATGCGTTTATGCACCACAACCTCTGGCTAGCTAGACCTGCGACCGTGTGTGGGACTCGAGGCTAAAGCGTCTACTACCCACTAAACTCCCCCGGTTTCTCCTTCACACCCGATTGGGACGAACCAGTGCCAGTCTTGTTGCTATTGACCAGCACACTCTCTCCCTCTCCTGGGTGTCGTAAAAGGCAAGGCAAACGTGGACACTTACGGCACGGCTGGTCCGCAAGTTAAAAGTGGCTCAGTGAGACGTACGAGATCGTATACGAAATGAGATGATGCGGCATAGAACCAAAGGCAGTGGGCTGGCTATATCAGCCGTAGAACCGATAACCGTTGGGACAAACGGATTCTAGAGTGGAAAACGCGTCTCGGTAAACGTAGTGTAGGACGCTGTCAGGCCAGGTAAAGTGATGAATTGCGCAGGATGGCTGGCAGGAGCAGGATGCGAGCGGCCGAGGATTGATCAGTGTGGCGAGCATTTGGAGGTTATGTCCAGCAGTGGATTGTAATATTCAGATGATGATGATGATGATTGTAAAGATCCATAGATTCATTCATCAATTTATTAACAGAATTATAACTATTGTATTGGTCTTACATAAATATTGGATAACATCACATACATTGATCTGACCCAAAGTAAGTAGCGTAAGAACATGTGTTATAGGTGTCAGAAACAACAAAGGTACCACAAATGTTTACTTTAATACGAATAAACATCCAGACACAAAACAAACACAAATGATCCCGAACCCACGACTCCTGGCGTAAAGGGCAGGGAAATCAATGTGATTTATTTGACATAAAACCACAGTGTCCTTTAAGCCCAAAACGCCTGAATCAAAATATGCAAGGGTAGGCTTTAAATGCCATAATACATTATCAGTGACCTTTAAGCAAATAATACAAAAATGGCCAATTTTTAACCATGAATATCTCGCTAACTATAAGGGATAGGAGAATCTTTGATATACCATTAGAAAGAGCTCAAAAAACTCAATACAAATGTAACAAAAAGTCATTTTCGCCAAAATGTCCTTTAACATTTTAACCATCGATATATTTTTTTTAGTTTTATCGTTTTATTAGTTTAGAAGTTAGAGGGGGGGGAGGGACCAACATTTTACCACTTTGGAAGTGTCTCTCGCGCAAATTATTCCGTTTAGAAAAAAATAATCTAAGAAACCTTATTATCATTTTTAAAGACCTATCCATAGATACCTAAAACGTAAGGGTTGGATGAAAAAAAAAATTTTGAGTTTCAGTTCTAAGTATGGAGAGCCCCCAAAGTTTATTATTATTTTTCTATTTTTGTATGAAAATCTTAATTTGGTTCACAGAATACATCTACTTACTAATTTTCAACAGTATAGCTCTTATAGTTTCGGTAAAAAGTGGCTGTGACATACGGACGGACAGACAGACAGACAGACATGACGAATCCATAAGGGTTCCGTTTTTTGCTATTTGGTTACGGAACCCTAAAAACCGTTGCATTATCATCACATACCTGTACCTACAGTGCGAAACAGTAATTAAAACCCAGCACAGTCGGAATACACTTAAAATAAAAAGTTCGAAGTAGTTTTGCCCAAATGCAAGAACAAGACGAGACTTAGCCAGTCTTGGTCTTGGTCTTGCGCCAATACACCTGGTCTTGGTCTTGGTCTTGCGCTCCCAGTCTTGGTCTTGGTCTTGGTCTTGCAGCAAGAGTCTTGCAAGTCTTGCAATTACCTATTAGTCTATTACTATTTATTAAAGTTTACTTTAAATCTTAGAAAAAACGTATTAGAATTGGAACATTGTGAGCTTGAATTAACATAACCATAGTAAAGATCAAGCAGATTAATAAATAACTGAAGATTTGATAAGAAATTCGAAAAATCAACTGACCTATATGTCGTTTTCCATTGAAGTAACTGTTTCTTAATAAACACGTGCGCGTGTATCATAACCATGTATGTACTTCCGAAAAGCGGCAAATTTCTTTGAGAAGTAAGTACAAAACCTTTGATGCCGCATTATCAAAGTGCCGATGGTTAAAACATAACTATGCATGCACTCAGTTTGATTTTAATAGATATTTTTTTATTCGCTATGTTTATGGTATTAGTCGTAATGCGCATAGGTCCAGTTTTTCATATTCTTTGACACAGTTTTTTGCGTCTCATAGAATTCCTAAGCGTACCTACCTATACACCGAACTGTTACACCTAACTACTCTGTGAAATAGCGCTAAGTCCTAGCTGCAAGACGCAAGAGTCTTGCAGGCTATGTCTTGTTCTTGCTCAAGTCTTGCACGGTCAGTCTTGGTCTTGGTCTTGCTAAAAATACGCGGTCTTGTTCTTGGTCTTGGTCTTGCAAAAACGCAAGAACAAGACCAAGACTGCAAGACCAAGACTGAATTTGGGCAACACTAGTTCGAAGGTCACGAGAACCTATAGGATGGCAAGGAGCTCATTGAGCTACGCTTGCCGATAAAGTGTCCCTTTATAGAATAGCCGTCATAATCATCATCATCAGCCTATATACGTTCCCACTGCTGGGATACAGGCCTTATCTCAATTGTGAGATAATTGGCCATACTCCACCAGGCTGGCCTAGTGCATGTTATCAAGCCGCCAAATGCCCTCTGAATAAACTTGACGACTAATATCTACTCTTTAGTAAATATCAGCCGGGACCAACAGCTTAACGTGCCTTCCGAAGCACGGAGACGCTCGAAATAAATGACACTAAATGTGGTCAGAATGGTCACCCATCCATTAACCGACCGCGGCGTGGGTAGCTTGACTGTCGTTATCTCTAACGAACCACTGTCCCAGCTGCGCTGTGCGAATACGCCGTAGTGGTCACGTCTTACTATCAGTTGGACTGTGTGCCAGTCAGCCAACTGATCTAGCATATAAAATAAAATAAAAAAATTACATACCAGAAATAGTTTTCTCCATCGCCCTTTAAGTAATTCTCACTTGCACTACATTGCATGTTGCACATGCACCTGTAGACCCTCTATTAGGGACGTGCCTTCCGTGCCTATCGCCACTAAAGCCCACTGCGTGACCGCAATCCGCGTTACGCTAAATGAATGCGGTCATTTGCATAGAAATTTCGAAAACACAAGTGAGAAAGTGAATATTTAAATTCCTGTGTATAGTTAGATAGCTGTTGTGATAGTAAGGACTGCCAAGTATTTTGTGGTTTTCAGGAATTTTATGTAAATACATACCGACGGTTAAAAGGAAATAGGGGATAAGCGACAAAAGATGAAATGTTCAGGAGAGCCGTTCAAAGTTTTAAATTTTAGAAAAACTGACGTATTTTTGTCATTTATTAAGATATTGTGAAAAGTGAAACAGATATAAAATCAGATAGACATGGTACAGTTACTGGTATTCTTAGTTTTAGTGATTTGACGTTATTTAAAGTAGTTTTTGTCGCTTATAACCACAGCTGACCACAGCTTTTAATTTTTGAGTGAGGAAATATGGCATAAGATACAAATGACAAAATCAAATAATAAAGGATAAGAAGCATATGCGACATTCCAACTTATCATTTCACAAGGTAAAAGGGTATAAGCGACTAGACCGTTCAATCAATATTATAGGAAAAGAAGGATAAGGTACTTTTCATAGTGGTTGTATAAAAGATAATAGGGCACAAGAAACAGTCGGCATTCAAAACAATACCAGGATATAAGACATAAGTTACACACAATGTCGCTAATGAAGTAGCGCAACCAACACAATCCTTCATGAAAATATCTAAAACAGATTATATTACACGACACCGTAATTGAGTCTCTAACTTCTAAAGTAGGGTGAAATTGCTTGGGAGTAAAATTTCACAGAAAAATACTAAGGATCTATCTTAATAAGAGGCCTATGACAGTATACCCTGCTATAATTTTACACTAAATGGTAGATTTAAAAGATAATAGCTCGTCATTTCATAGGTATTTACTAACGAGCAGATAGTACGATTTTTATTGAAATAAAAAAGGAGTTTTTGTTACCTACTACTTTATAATCAAGAAAATCAAAATTAACCCCCTTACTAATAAAAACACGAATCGCATGTTTCCTGAAACGTTGTTGTTTTACAAAGATACCATGTTTTGTTTAACGGTGCCTTTTAATTTTAAGTTGCGAAGCAATCTTTATTTTTGTATAATGTTTATTACTTTTTTAAATATTTACACTTTCTGTCAAATGTTGACAGCGTTACGAAAGAAAGAGACAAAACAGTGTTTTAGCTAAAATAGGTCTTTTGTTCCCACAAAGGACTATAAAAAAACATTGTTTTCTCTTACAACTAAGAACGCTTACTATCTATTAAGGCATCGAAACTCGGTTCAATTTTGAAAACCCGGGTTTTTGGGTAGATTAATCAAAACCCGGGTAGGCCGGTTTTTTTCGAGCATTTCGAGCTTTTATTGTAATTATTTAAAATACACTAATCTTCGTTTATATATCGATATCCTGCAATGAGTACAAAATATAAAGGATGAGGAAGAATTTAAATAAATTAAACAGTCTTTACAAATTACAAATACAGTTTTAATGTTTAAAAAAGTGATGAAGATTTATTTTTTCTTCAGAATATCTTAAAACTTAGTAAGTAGGTACTTAATCTAGTCTTTTTTAAATTACAGGCTTGCAGAGATTAGTTTTAACATTAAATGAATTATTTTGGTAAAATTCTCTTCTATATATCTATCTAATCAGCCCGTATACACCCACTGTTGAGTATAGGCCTCCTCTTTGTCACGCCAAGCATTCCGGTCTTGTGCAAGATTCATCCAGTTGACACCGACGAACCTGACTATATCATCCGACCAAACGGTTTGGTTTTTCCGTTCACTTATTGTATTTAAAAAGCTAATAAAATAATATCTTTCAAAGACATTTTTGTATTATCACAATCTGTGGGATCAGTTCCGAAATCCTGGAAACTTGCTAACGTACGCCTTTGCTCAAAAAAGGCAGCCGTACAGCTGTCCCTCAAATTACTGACCAATAGCCATAACTCCATTCTCTGTAAGGTAATGGAGCGTACAATCAATAACCGCTTGCTTGCGTATTTAGAAGGTAACGATCTTCTCACCTCAGTGATCCACAATTCGGGCTTCGAAGAGGTAGGTCCACTGGGGACCTTCTTATATACGCAACGCATTTATGGAGTGAGGCTATTGAAAACCATGGTGAGGCCATTGCTGTGTCCTTGGACTTGGTCTTTGACAAGGTCTGCCACGATGCCCTTATTGGCAAGCTTCCCTCCTATGGGATCCCCGCTGCAGTTTATGCTTGGATAAAAGATTTTCTGACTGGACGTCGCATCAGAGTAGTTGTTGATGGGTTCTCCTCCGGCTCGCGAAAAATAAATGCTGGCGTCCCTCAGGGATCTGTACTCTCGGCTACACTCTTTCTGCTGCACATTAATGATATTTTGGCTACTCCCGGAATTCAGGGGTATGCTGACGATAGGGCGGTAGTCGAGAGATACTTGTCTTATGTACATACAGGTAGCGGTGAAACTGAGGCCTTAAGATCAGACATGGTGAACAAGTTGAATCAGTCTCTCCAAGTTGTCTCAGACTGGGGAGATGCCAATTTGATCAGTTTGAACCCCACCAAAACGCAGACGTGTCTTTTTTCCACCAAAAAAAGCGCATTTGAGATGGCTCCCTCTTTTCGTGGCGTATCTGTCCCTCGATCTGAACGACTCTCTCTGATATTTGGTATAGAATTATCTTCCAGCCAAAAGTTTGGGAGCTACATAGAGTCTGTAGCAGCATCTTCCTATAAAAAGCTCGGAATCCTTTCCAGAGACAGGCGCTTATTCACTGCGGAACACAGCTCCTAAACCTCTAAAGAGCTCAAGTTCGTTCCTGCATGGAATATTGCTGCCATCTTTGGGATGGTTCTGCTCGATACCAGCTGGCTGCTTTGGACTCAATTGAGCGGCGTGCAAAGAGGCTTATCAGTGGCGATACTTTGGTCGAGAGCTTGAAGAGCCTCGATCATCGTAAGAAGATTGCTTGCCTCTCCGTATTTTACAGACCCCACATTGGTACTCTCCAAAGTGGAGTCTGTAAAATACGGAGATATCACACTTGTGCTGCTCAGCTGCACGATTTGGTTCGACCAGCTCCGTTCCATCATCGAACTACTAAACTAAGCGATTTGCTTCATCTTTCTTGATACGGAGTGCGCGGGAGTGGAATTCTCTGCCGGGATCTATCTTTCCTACACATTACAACTTGGAACTCTTCAAAGCCAGAATTAACGGGATTTTTCTAAGCAAGCGCGCTCCATCGTAGACCGCATACCAATCCTGTGGGTCCCGATATTATTAAATATAGGAGCGCACGAATCACGCTTGTTCACGCTGTCACAGCGCGCGGCTGAGTGTTGCGGGGGGACAAGCGACGCGTTTAAAACTGGTTTTTCTGGTATCCAATAGCATAAGCCCCGACTCGTTATTAAATCCTTATTTGGTATTGCGGTATAAGCGACGTATACGTATGATTGTAGAACGTGGAAATATGTTATAATCGACACCATGATACCAAATCTAATTTAAGTAATATGGAATTAGCGACAATCGTTTTTATATTAGTAAACGGAAGTAAGGTATAACCACCAGTGTCGTTTGAAAATCAATTTAGGTAATAGGGCATAACCGACTTGGCTGTCATTAAGAACTGAATGGAAATAGGGGATAACCGTCAGAGTAATATAAGTACGCAGTGTGTATATAGGGCACAAGCGCCATAGCTTATTGGCACCCTTGTGAAGTAAAAAGGTATTACCGACAACAAACCCAAATTAAATCATTTTTTAGGGGTACAATCACCTTTATAGCAAAAATGACCAGAATTTTCGTCGGTTAGCAAAATTAACACCATGAAAATGTATTTTTTTGCTTGGGCATAAACGCCAAAAAAGTCATCGTAGAGCCATGGGAGTAAGCGCATTCGAAAGAGCAGAAAATTTTAAGTCCAATGGCATATATAACTCATTTTTGACCAAAATGTCGCTTATGCCCTATTTCCTTTTAACCGTCGATACTATTGTTTATTAATGTTTATGGCTGTGATCTCTCGATTCTAGGATCAACGCCTGGAACGAGCAAAATTTGTGTCAGTTTTTTAAATACTATTTGGGTTTGTAATTACGCTCATCACATCCGCTCTTGGCAATCGTTGTAATTAAGCACTACGAAGGTTATATATAATAGTGTACAAGATACACGTACACTCCCTATTCCATTACTTCCACAGCACGGTAGAATTACAGCCATCTGACTTGGCGATAAATGAAATGAAATAAATTATTCCGCATATTTTGCAATCAATCAATAATTTTTTTCCCTACCAGCTCTTCTGGAATGAAATGAAATAATTTATTCAGCAATTTTATTTACATAGTAAATTCTTTTTCACGTCAGTTTTTTTACCTTACCAGCGCCTCGACGTGAATTGTCTTGAGAAGAGGCGCGCCGCAAGAAACTCAACCGATACATATGCCTTTTTTTAAAAATGTGTCAAGATTACAATTAGTATGTCAAATTATTTTTTTCAATACATAATGAACATTGGAAATATAAAAAAATAACAATAAAATATAATAAAGAAGTGCGGCAGAGTAGATTTCATGTGAATACATTATTGTCCTTTAGATATTCATGTAGATTGTAGTAGCCTTTAGGAAATTCAAGAACGTTTTGAGGCAATTTAATAAACATTCTGATGCTTCGTCGTCAATGATCTGTTGAGAAGAAGATAAATATGGCGCAGAACCAACGGCAAGATCCCCGTCGCTTAAAAGACATGTCCGTATGGTTTTCTAGATTAGCTAGACCTCATGAAACCGTGTTTCAGTGTTCACGAACTGAGGCAGAGTTTATATAAGCACCTGATGGACGTGGATTCGCCCATTTCGCTTTAGTTTCAAATGGACTAATGGATAGTGCTTATCTAAACGTGGGAACTTGTCCGGTTTCGAATGGACACCGACCGAAATAATTAATGTTGGCTGTAATTTTGGTTAAATAAACGGTAGTTCTTCAACTATTTAGGGCTAGTTTCATCAATGTTAGTTAGGTTTCTAATAAATAATAGTCATAATATATAAATTAAGCTTTTGTCCAATTAACAAAAAAGAAAACATTTCAGTTGAATTATCAGGTAAGCGTCTAAGGCCGTTTGTCCACCGCCGCCGTCACCGGGCCGTCACCGGGATCGAGATGACGGCGCCGAGGTAGCGGTACATACATACAGTCGTTTGTCCACCGCACGCCCGTCACCCGAGCGCCGTCATCTTAAAATTGGTCAGAAAAAAACTCGGTTCTCGGTGACGGCCCGGTGACGGCGGCGGTGGACAAACATGCTGATGCATGAGCTGTTCAAATACTGAAATCAAAATTTAATATAAGAACAAATAAATAATGAAACTTCCGATAAGTCAAGAAGAATACACAAAGCAAACTTGAATCTCTACAGAATCTTTGTCCTTTTAATCTTTAATCTTTCTAAGAAACCAAAGAAGTTCGCACTCGTAATTAAATTACCAATTACTATTCTGTGATGGATACTCTAATGAAATTTCACTGAAGAATACGATTTAATTTTCTTTTTTATTCTGGCTGGATTACACTTTAAAATCAATGAAAGAAATCTCTTTTAATGGTCAGTCTAAATTATGACGAATTGGCAACGACCTAAAAACGGTTATTACGGCTCCTAACGATTTGACAGCTTACCACAAACCCTCATAATGCATAAAATTTGTATGTAACCAAAATTAATTGTAGCAAACGAGTTGCATTGTGCGAACCATCAAATTAAACAGAAAACCGCCGCCAGTGATGGATGGTGGTACGATTAAAATTTATTACATGCGAATCCTTCTTACATCAAACAAAACACAATAGTACAGGATCCACTGCCCCATTTTGCAGGTATCTGCTTTTTTGAAGAAATTGTTTAATGATTGTTGAAGAAGTATACAACAGATAAGCGATAGGTTACCTTTAAAAAACTTGCCGCAATTATCTGCAAATATTTTTTGTCTAATTAAGTTCATTAAACATTGAAGCTATTTTTTAAAATCACATTAGACATCAGTCTAAAAGAAATGACGTAAACAATTAAAAAAATAGTTGCCAGCTCTAAGTCAGCCGCAACTTTAGGGTTCCCAGGTGTAAACAAGTACATTATTATTAATTAAATTCTTTGCAGTCATCTGAAAAACAGATAATATCTGTAAATTGATTTATAAAAATATACTGCAATAATCTCTATGTAATGCAATAAAATATACAAGCCTTCTGCCCGCGATTTCACCCGTGCGTATTTTTTTTTATTAAATATCCCCCCCTTCCCCCAGATTTCGGGGGTCAAAAGTACCCTATGTCACCTGGGGACAGTGTAGCTTTCCAACAGTGAAATAATTATTCTAATCGGTTTAGTAGTTTCAGAGCCTATTCAATACATACAAACAAACAAACAATAAAAAATTTCCTCTTTATAATTATTAGTATAGATAGATATTATTATGAGCAAATTTATTAAGTGTAAAAAATTTATCTTCAGAGAATTGCGGCAATTTTTTTACAGGCTACATATCGCTAATCCTATGTATACTTCTTCAACATTAATTTAAAAATTATCTTATCAAAAAACGGATAGCTGCAGAATTAAGCAGTGGGATAGATATAGTAGTGGGATCTTAGACTACAAGAAAAGGATCGGAACAGAGTGAAAATAACGGGAAGCTTAATGCTTTAAGTTGCGGTATTTTCCTCGAGCATTCGTTACATAAAACTTAGACGTGGGTGTCTGTTTATTTTTACTCCTGAACTTTCACTTTACTCTAAATTTATTTCAGTCTCACTTCATTTTATTACCAGAATGCATTCGCGTTCAGAAAATAAAGAGCTATCAGTGCAACTTCAATGTTAAAGTGTTTTAAAGTAGAGAAGATATTAAAATACATTGTTTTTCAAAACTAAAAATTTACTCGACTAGAAATAAAAAAAAGGTCATTAGTGTGCCGCCTACGACAGTCTTTTTGTATGACCGACAATCGGTGACCGACTTTATTTCTATGGTATTTCTGACCGACTTTTTGAGGAAGTGTGCGTTGCTCCATTGCTATCAGTACGTTCTATGTCACCTACAAAAAGTCGGTCACCAATTCGACGTGGGCGGGCAGCCTTATCAGTAATATCATCATGTGCTAGTCGTCAATGATTACTAACTATTTTCTTAATGTTAATAGGACTATCAAGAATATTATACAATTTCTGGAAAGTAATGTGGAAGAAACGGGTAAATCCACATTTAGCAAGCGTGGTGAATGAGCCAGTACCTACCTATTGTAGCGATAACTTAATTTCAAAGATGGAGGCCTTTGCCCCCCAGTGGGACATTAAATAGGCTGGCACAATTTAAAATTAAGATTATCAGATTCAAACAGGAAATGTTCCAAATAAATTGAACTGTACAAAGCTGATCGCTAATTTCCTAAACAGAAATAGCTCGTTAAATACATTTCAATACAAAGAGAAGCCTCCGCGGATCGGAGTTGGCAAAATTGATTCTATTATTGTTCGGCCATTGTCCGTTTGAATATTAATTTGTAGCGGCATTGGTATTTAAGCTCACCAAGCCTTTTCATGATATAACATCGGATTGGAAGTGGATGTGTAATGTTAGTTCACGAAATATACTTATTATTGTTGATAGATTTGTTTTATGGTTGAAATGCCGGTTATTACACCAGCAGTAACATGTTCGATTCCCGTGCAGTACAAACATTTTTAAACACGGACATGTTTTGTTAAATCGGTATGGGTTCAAAATATAAATAATAGGCTAGTTGACAAAATTTGGAAATTCGTTTAAAAGTATAGTTTAGTATCTATTTTACCCCAAATATATATTATTTTTAGAAAAATAGGCCTTTTTCATAAGTATTTTGCTTTCATAGAAATAAACTTAAAATTAACTTTGGAAAGGCCAAGACTGTCATGGCGTCTTAAATGACGTCAATCCTCGCGAAACAATCGAGTTTGTTGATGTCAGTCGACGAGATCATTATACAGCTGCAACCGGTGTTTTGCAAGGAGTGACGTCACGCTTCCCTGATTGTTGTTTAATGTCACGTGATTAAATAAGTAATTTTGCCGATTTTAATTTCCAAAAATATTTCTAATCTTATATTATTTTAGTAAAAAGTTGTTTTTTTGTTTACTACATATTATCATGATTAATCATTAGAAACTCTAAGCCATCCGATTCATTCTTAGTGGATGTATTTTTAAAAATACAATTTTATATTAGTGCTCCTTTCATTGCTATCAGATAAGTTCATTATAACTTATCTATTAGACAACAATGATGCTGTCTCTTTTGTTAACTAAAAAAAACGCATCTTACTTAACTGGCCTATTACTAGCCCTAAGTGTGTTTTTATTTATGTACTACCCATAGTACAAGCTTTATGATTCCAAATCTGATTTTCTCATTCCGTTTTTCACTTACAATGTATATTATTTTGAGAAAATGAAAGAAGTCATAATTATGGGCATATTCTATTCTATAGCAGCTAACTCGACTATCAAAGCTCTTCAATGAGGAGACTAATGATGAAAATAGACAGTGACGTAACCCATCGTGTGGAACAAGAATAGATGACTGGTCATTTTTCGGCACCACATGTCAAAACATCCCGATTACATATAGGCTCCTGTCAAAACAAATCGGGATGCGGCGAAGACAAGCTTTTCCCGCGAATTTAATTTAAGAGAGGAATATTATCTTCATTCTCTTCTACTACTAATTTTATCGATGGGTGCTGGGGTAGGTATTTGTATTAACCGATTTTTTTTTAAACCCGGTGGTCGTGGGTTCGATTTCCGCCTAGGGTCTGGTTGGTGGTAGGATTTTTTCAGAGTCCGACTGGCTAGCTACCAAACTATTACATAAGGTAGAGTTACTTTTGACTCAGAATTTTCACACTGAAAATTCACTCAATGAGCACAAAAATGTGTAGGTCTACTTTACTTGTATCTACACTAAATATAAAAATAAATACTTCAAATGGTAAAGATTGCCAGAACTCTACTTCCAAAATACGTAAAAAAATATTCTTATTCAAACCATAACGTACAGACAGCATGTTCTTATTATAATGGAACCTGAATCACATAGGGAAAACGTGAGTAAACATCACATAGTTATGTCGATCAGACCGACGTGTTGAATAGCAAGGCTACACAAGACGGCGAATTGACACTGTATAGAATAGACTTAGGAAAATTCTATTTTTACACCGCAGTGAATATCGGTTTATAGGAAAATGACTGAGAATATAGCTTGTATTCACTTACTGAGTTCCTTTTATACTACTTATCTATACTAATTTTATAAATAGGAAAATTTGACTGTCTGTTTGTTTGAATTGAACAGGCTCCAAGACTACTTAACCGAAAAAAATTCTTTCACTGTTGGAAAGTTACACTATTCCCGAGTGCCATAGGGTACATTTTATTCCAAAAATGTGGGGGGAAAATACGCACGGACGAAACCGCGAGCGGAAGGCTAGTTCTTAATAAAGCGATACGGATACGTGTTTGCATATTGTACGCTCCTTTTTTCGGAGGAGAATGCGTTTAAGCACCATAACCGCAGGCTAGCTAGACCTGCAGCCGTGTGAAGACTAGAGATTAACGCGTCCCCCTACCCACTAAACTCCCCCGTTTTACCCTTTCCGCTTGATTAGGACAAGCTGGTTACAGCGTTGTGTTTATTAACCAACCCATCCCCAAGTACCCTGACTCGAAAGGCCTCAATAGGCTTGTTTCCACTAAGAATGAATCGGATGGCTTAGAGTTTCTAATGATTAATCATGATATGTAGTAAACAAAAAAACAACTTTTTTACTAAAATAATATAAGATTACAAATATTTTTGGAAATTAAAATCGGCAAAATTACTTATTTAATCACGTGACATTAAACAACAATCAGGGAAGCGTGACGTCAGTCCTCGCAAAACACCGTTTGCAGCTGTATAATGATCTCGTCGACTGACATCAACAAACTCGATTGTTTCGCGAGGATAGACGTCATTCAAGACGCCATGACAGTCTTGGCCTTTCCAAAGTTAATTTTAAGTTTATTTCTAAAAAAGCAAAATACTTATGAAAAAGGCCTATTTTTCTAAAAATAATATATATTTGGGGTAAAATAGATACTTAACTATAGTTTTAAACGAATTTCCAAATTTTGTCAACTAGCCTATTCGGGGTGACATTGTAAGCTCCTGTGATCTTTGAGGCCTTTAATTTCAAATGAACTGGCACATCCCACATTAATATTACCAGAACAAAGCCGATGTTAGGTAGCCAGTCGGACTCTGAAAAAGTCAAACCACCGACGAAATTGTACTTTTTCTTCCAACTCACTCCGCCTCATCTGAAACTGAACATTATCACCGGGATAAAAAAGTAGCCGTTGTCTTTTCCCATCGTCTAGGACTATGTCTAAACAACTGTATGCATACATACATACTCATATCGATACCTCCAATGAACACTACGCTAACTCAAAATTTGCCATTTTTCGTTTTTTATAGAAATCGACCCACTTTTTTACTAATATTATGCCCCCAAATTTTCATGACAATATTTTTAAAAACAAAAAAGTTTTGAGATTTACATAACGCCAAGTAAAGGTACTTTCTTCAATTACGGGGTGGACAAGCCGCTGTCTTAATATAGCGGTGTGTATTCGGCTAACGCGACTGCCGGCCCGCGGGAGATACGCCGCCAACTAGGAGTTGGCGGGGTGTTGCGCGGGAAAGTATTTGTTCATGTGACAGTTAGCGGTGTGTGTCGCCCGTTGAATGCACTTTTGAACAAATAATTATATAACGTAGTGTAAATCAGAGTTAAACATTACTAAGTTTAATAATTTTCACTAACTTGTAGTAAATTAAAATCGAAAATAGCTGCATGAAATGCTACAATTATAATACAAGAGTTTTGTTTTCTAGTATAAAATGAACCGCTTAGCCCTTCGTCCATATTGGTAACTAAGCTTATGTAACTAGTTACAAAATAATTTTTTTTTGCTGTTTGGTAACTACCTAGTTGTGGAAGAAGAATAATTTTTCCATTTTTGTAACTTTTTGCTATCTATTATGAACGTTAAATGTTTGTGACTGGCCACTTCTATCGGAAAATAATTATTAGTATAATGACTTACAGTCATTACAATGATTGTTTATTATACTATGTTTATTATTGGGTGTCAAGGAAACCAAATATTAATAATTGTGAATTTTATTAGTTATGGAGAAAACGATTGTTTTTCAGCTTTTTATTGGCTGATTAAATAAATGACGTTAGAATTTTGACGACAAAGTTGTTACTTGCACTTTTGATTTTTTTTACTTTACCATTCACAGCTAGATTGTTATTACCCAAAAATAGTACCATTGTTTTTTGCCATCCTCCAAAACCAAGACAAGAAAAACTCCTCTCTGGAAACCACGTAAAATGCTTGTTGCTTTTGAAGATTTGCTTTTAATGGCATTCAGAAACCATATCCTCAAACAGATGTAAAAGATTGTTTTAACCACTCAACGCCGAACCGGCACTCGGGTGCCGCATAACAATAGATTTTCTATTGTGTCTAGTAATCCGGGGCTAGAAGGATTAACCACTTTAGTCAAAGTCTTTTTAAAAAGCGGAACAACTAAGTATCAAGCCAGCTCAGAGGCGGCATGTTGCAAGGTGTGCAGGTTTGGCCCAATTGCTTATAAAATATATTAGCTGATCTAATACCACAATTAAATTTTTACTTCGATCGTAACTGGCTACAAGATTCATTAAAATCTGGTGTTGTAAACGGGAACAGTTAAACAGTATTAAGGATGGCAGCCATTTGGAAGGATGGCATGCTAGAATTAATCGTTTTGTGGAAAATAATAACCCATCCATCGCAAAAGTGTTGGGCATTCTAATGAAGGAAACAAAAATTTAATAAATAAATTCAGCAGTTAAAAACGACAAATTACCAAATAATTATCATGATATTGACACAGAAATAAGTGCAACTATTCAGCAATTAAAATTTAAGATATTACAGTAGTCCACTGCCTAAAATTTTTCTAAGTATTAATAAATGATTGAAAAGTGTTTTGCATAGTACGTTTTAATTCAAATCAACTACACCGAGCCAGTTGTATATCACAACAATCCCACATCATATCGGGATTTTTTGCACAATGTCTCGGGTTACTATAATGGAAATAATTTAATCTACGAAGTGGAAAAATAATTTTTCCCTCACAACTACTTAAAACACCAACGAAAAAATAATATTTTTTGGAACTGGTTACATAAGCTTAGTTACCAATATGGACGAAAGGCCGCTAAGTAATGACACAGTTAAGATACTCTACGCTATTTATTTGTTAGCGGCTTGTATAACGGCTCAACGATTTTCGGCTTATCCTACTACAAAACGCTAACTTTTCTTTTTCATAAATTACGATCTTATTTTAATAAAAACATTGTTCAAAATACTCTAAATTGGTAATGAAGTCGATTTTAAATGTAATTATTAATTTTATTTTATGTAGTATACATTTAATTTATTATTTTGTAGCCTGTAATATTCCCGAATATATTCCGCTAACTTAGGATTGGCGGAGTGTATCCCGATCTTAAATTAGAGCTTTCTGCGTTACATCCCGCTAAGTGAGGCTAATTAAAAAACCCATAAGTTTTTTTAAATGTTACTATGCGGATCTTAAGCATCAGTAAATTAGTTACTCACATAAAAAATATCAAGAAAATAACTACAAAAATAAAGATTTTATCAACTTTTTTCTTTCAAGAGCTCCTCCTGTAAACCTGCACTTTTGAAGTTAGCGTAGTGTTCATTGGAGGTATCGATATGTACATTATATACAGTCACGCCTTTTTCCCGCAGGGGTAAGCAGAGACCAAAACAACAAAACAACAACACTTTATCAAAATTAACACGTTATTATATTTTCAGAATTAGAACTTTGAATTGTTCACGAACGGCAAAAACCAGAACATTGAAATAAACATCTAAGTATTCTCGATTAAAAGAAACGCATTTTTCCTAGTCTTGCTCACACCACAATTAAAACGTGAGTACTTAACAGAACACTAAAAACCTGAAGAGGTCAGTTTATCTTTCCCACCACTTAATGAGTTTCGGGTCGTTTGAGCTAACAGCTACCTTTTTCAATTAAAAGGAAATTCTTGTCCTTTTAACGGAATAAAAAACTAGTAGTAACGTTTGTTTTTATAGTATTACTTTATTCCCTTTTAAATGGTAAGGTGGTGGTTTTAATAATATTTTTTGTGGATTTTCAGACAGTCTTTTTGAGGTTCTTAGCTGAGTACAATGGATGGCAAGCAAAAAAGTTCTCCGCATTACAATAACAATGGCTCTACCGAACATTATGTGACTATGCCTGAGCAAGAAAGACATCTAATGGTAATAGGTATTTGCCCCACATTAGTACATTGTTGAGCACTTCTGTGTTTCGGGGAAAGGGGACTGAAGCTCGTGAAATTACTGGGTATATGAGACCTAAATAACTGTCGTCTCGGTGTAGCGGGCACAGGGCAGTGCCAAACAGTAACTGCTTAGTTACTGTTTGGCACCGAACTGTCTAAGGGCGACGTGGCGCTTACCATCAGGTGTACGATCTGCTCGTCTTGTTACACATTCGAAAAAAAAAACTGAGTCTTCTTAATGAAAACAAAAAATCTATTACTTTTAGTTGGTATGAGTTCACCCAAATATCTGCTAAACGGACTTGCTGACGATTCGGACACATATATTCGGATACAGTGACCGAATTGGCACTTTTGATTTTAATATTTTTTCACTGACGTTTCGGAACACCATCAAATCAATATAGCTGTTCAGTGCCGTGAGATAAAAATAAAACCTTAATATATTTATGTAGTGTTAGACGAGTAATTGGTTCACTCGATTAAACACATCACTATGGTCACCGCGTACACTGTTTTCGTGCGTTTCAAGCAACGATATTAAATACCCTAAATTCGTTGGTTTCAAGTTATTTACCCCATTTTAAGTTCCGTACCTACATTTCAAATAATTCACCAGAATTTAACTCTCGTAGAATGTTTTATTGTTATCATGCTTAACCCTTTAATACTTTTGTTTTCGATATCGAATTACTCTTCTATTGTTTTATTCCCATTGAATCATCAGGATTCGGTCGGTGAAGGCGAAGAAAAACTTTCTTGAAATAAAATTGCAGTTACACTTGGGGGCAATGTTACAGTGCTTTTTTATTACAAATGTCGTTTCGTTTCTTAGAATAAACTTGGTTTGTTTGTGTTACTAACGGTTGTTTAATATATCATATTATGCTTTGTTTTCAATGGTATAGTAGATAAAGAACCGGGCCATAATCTTGGGGTCCCGGGTACATTTACCGTAACGGGCAACATTGTCGTAGAATTTTTCGAACACAACACGGGGTTTTCGGTCCGCATTTGACAAGGGTGGTGATCACAGAAATCTAAAGTGGTGATAAAACTAGCCAGCAAGATTGTGACGATGAATTGACTTCAATGTTGTAGGGTTTGGTCTTGCATTAAAGCATTCCGTCAATATTCATTTGGAAGCCAGTAAAGTTAAACTCTCATCTGACGAAAGTTAAGACATTGAAGATCAGATGGGCCTACAGTGTGGCTGTACATTGAGCGATGCTTCTTGGTTGAGTGTCCCCCAATAATAGAATCGCAGTGGCCACTCGCATTAGGGCTTCCAAAATTACAAACATATCAATTACGTCACTGAACGCATTTTAAGAGTTAGTTACTGAATTACGTTTTTTTTAATTATTTACGTAATTCCGTATTTGCACAATTACGTATTTACGCAACAGAAAGCCCTACTTGCTATCAAGGTAGGCGGCGTATCTGCCAATGAATATAGCATTATTAAAAAATCTCTGTAAACAAGTCAAAGCATACCTGTACCGTTTATGTATGGATAGATAATAGTTATAGTCCTACCAAATAGTTATTGCTCACGTGTACAAATACCTTCTTTGCGTGGGTCCCAAGAAAATTTATTAGTCATATTTTCTGCAGAAATGGCACACCTTGAGCGCGTCCCGAAATGTACTAAGAGCGGGTCGTAAATTGCGATCCTGTTTTAGGTCGCTAAGGAAATAGTAGACCCTTGTCGTATAATGAAAAAATGTTTCAATTAGCTCATAGAGAAATAGCATAGTAAGATGTAGCATTGATATTTTCCATTGTTTAACTGTATTCAACAAACGCCTAAATTTTATTTTTCCTTAAGATAGTGTTCAAGCCTACATCCCGCCTGATGGTAAGCGGTTATCACCTATGGACACTTGTAACACCAGTGACTAGAGAATATTCAGGGGGGGGGAGGGGGGTTATGAGAACAGTTGTGTAGGACGGGGATACAAATAAGGTAGAGGAGACTAAGGGCCTCTGACATCTTCACTCATAAATTAAGCGCAACAGCAAAGCATCCCTCTAGTTCTTTTTCACTCCGTCAGTTGGCAGACAGGCACGCAGCCCACCTATTGGTAAGCGGTCACTGCGGCCTATTCCATTGAGAGACACTTCAGCAGCGTCGCTCAATGTGTTGCCAGACTGTAGGCTCATCGGATCTGCGAGCCTTTGATTTCAAGTGTACTGGCCCCCACATTAATGTTGCCAAAACACAGCCAGAGCTGTTATGGCGGCAGAATTTACCTGTGGGGGTGGTAGCTAGCCAGTCGGACTCTGAAATAGCCTTACCACTAACCAGACCCAGGTGGGAATTGAACCCCCAACCTCAGAGTTTTATACCCGAGCGGCTTAGTCACTGTTCTTCGTTCGTGTGTGTGCTTGAGTCGAGTCGACCCATTTCAACTGACAAACAGATGGCTCTAAAATTAAATATTCTTTCTGTAACCAGATGTTCGTAATCAAAGTAAAGCCGGCCCAAATTACAGGACGATAATTAATAATTCTATTGGAACATTGGTCAAACGTGTAATCTAATCACGCCACCTACCTACAGCAGAGTACAGTCAGTAAAATAGATTCATAATCTTCTTTTGAAATAAATAAATAATGTAAATTTTTGACCGCCTCCGTGGAACAGTGGCTAAGCCGCTCGGGTATAAAACCCGGAGGTCGTGGGTTCGATTCCCGCCTTGGGTCTGGTTGGTGGTAGGACTTTTTCAGAGTCCGACTGGCTAGCTACCACCCCCACATATGAAATCTGCCGCCATAACAGCTCTGGCTGTGATCCGGCAATATTAATGTGGGAGCCAGTACACTTGAAATCAGAGGCTCGACGATCAGATGAGTCTACAGTCTGGTAGCACATTGAGGGACGTTTTCAGGTGAAGCGTCCCTCAATGCAATAGGCCACAGTGGCCGCTTACCATCAGGTGGGCTGCGTGCCTGTCTGCCAACTGACCTAGAATAAAAAAAAATTATCATTAAATATTTAATTAAAAGGTTTCAGTTTTGCCAACTGTACAATAAGGCTAGAGGCCTTTCCGCCCACTTAATTAAAATCTTTAATTTCGTCATGAATGCCAAGAAAATCACATTTATATTACCAGACTGTTTAATTGTATTTTTAGTGTTTTCCTGCCCAAAAATTGCTTTTAAAAAGCTTTTACTTACGGAACATAGATAAAATAACTCCACTTTTTTGTGAATATCCTACTAACATTATTTATTAAAACATAAAAATATCATAACTTACTAATATTATAAATACGAAAGATTATGATGATGAAGGATGGATTTGTGTCACTCTCACGCTAAAATTGAATTAGATTGAGCTTACATATTATCATTATACATATTTCTATATAGAAAATATACATACATATAGGAACAACACACCTGGTAGGCTACAATTAATTAAGGGATTGTAACAGCAATTTTACGGTTCGACATGCTAAAAGTGACTAGTATTTTACACGAAGCTCTTCAACCAGTTAAGAATGAAACAAAATAAACATCTAGGCTATTCTAAAGACTAGATGGAAATAGCTCCCAGTAAAACAGGTCCACACGTGGCGACCCACTTCGTTCCATACTAACCGTGCCCATTCGGAGACAGTCATTTATTCTTAGGACGACTGTTTCATAGAACTACTATCTTTAGTGAGAAAAATAACTGCATTGAACCACAAATATAATAGCAAAGGACCATGCAAAAAACGTCCCCACCCACCAACAAATTTCAAACGTTTCTCTATCAATACCTTCTGCCGTACTGTTATTTTTTTTTTTTTTGTATGACGACATCCGTCGTAGGAATGGGGATTTCACGCAAATCGAATTTGAATGTTGTATTTCTTTTTTCATATTTCCAAGTATCTTTTTGACACGGTTAATTGTGAAAATTATATGCAGGAGATCAAGAGTAACCCCCCTGCTGGTCTAAATAAAAGTGTACAATCAAAATGTAATCTTAAAAATATTGTACAGTCGAGTCTACTTGAAGCTGGACACTTGCAGCGCAATTTTGCATCTTAGGCGTTCGGCATAAGCACGGTTTTTTTTAATACCCCGTCATTTTTGGATTAAAAATGGTTATATTTTGTCTTTTTATGGAATGTCATAACAATATTGAAACTAGTGCCAAGTCTGATTGTGGGTGGGGTCAGAGCCCATACAATTTTTTGCATGTTCCTTATCAGCATATATTCTTCTTTTTTCTCCAAGCGATCTGTCCCAAACTAGCCAGGGGTTACAGCACGATCCGGGATTTCGAAAGTCCAGATACATTGGAGCGACTCCCATCTGACCTCCGTAACCCTTACCAGGGGAACCAGACCATTGATTGTTATACTACAAACATTATAATAGGATTTTGGCCAATTGAATGACAAAATATTGTTTTGACGAGCCATTTGGTGTAATGGTGGAGAAGTTAGCTTTCGATACCCGCAGTACAAACATTTTTGTGTGCATAAACATGTCTGTTTGTATCGATCTGGGTGTTTCTATGTATAATATGTATTTATTTACAAAAAAAAGTACATAATAATTAAGCAATGTTTATCCGTTGTCTGGCACTCGTAGCACAAACTAATGCTTAGTTTGGGGCTAGATGGCGCTGTGAGAAAAATGTCTGGAGTTACATGTTTATTTATTTATTTATATTTAAAAAAACATATGATAGAAACATAGTACCGTGACAGATAGATAAGATTACGCAACCTCTGGTGTTATAGCCAACTTTTTGAAGAAATAGTATATAATAGACCAAACCTGACAGACAATAATGGCTCTACCACATATAAAACTTATTTATTACATGTAAATTATACCGCATTATATTTCCATAAAGGCAATAGATTTCCTACAAGGTCTCGTTTTATTTTGGGCATGAAATCCAAGGAGACATTTGGATCTATCCCCGGGGACGATCGTGTCAAGGATCCCGTAACACGTCCTTCTCCCAAATACATATTCTGGCTATTTATAAAATATACAAACGCAAGAGGAAATATATTATATTAATTAACATATTATGTACAAGCTTCAGAAAGATGTTGTGTATTGTATAAGTCTATTTTGATGTGTAACTTATTAACTGTAAAGTTTTATTTAAATTCGTTCAGTAGTTTTACGGAAACATACAAAGTAAGACAGATGAGGTTTTTTTAAGTGGCACAAGACTCTGTGGGACGAGCGAGGCACAAATCGAGAACAATCATCAATTCATCCATTTTTTTAATTTTTTATAGCTGCTTGGTATTTTCACAGTCTCTGCGCCCAATTCTGATCTATTGTGAACGCCATCCATTTATATTACAATTCCTCTCCAAGCCCTGCCTCTTCTGCGAAAAGTATAATTTTCTTGGGGGTATATCTTTAGCCTCGTCATGAGGTAGTTAAGTCAGCAATGTCCTTTATGTCCTGTTATGATTCTATCCATGATGCGCATCTGTCTCTTACTCAGTCTTAAGATCTGTGTAAATGTCTTCGGATCAAAGACTTTTGGAAGTGTCCATCATCCATTAAATTATCAAGACAATGTTTGTACCTTCTTTTAACACGACCGTACGGAACCGAGGTTGGCAATTAGTTTACGACTTAACATAAAAAGAAATCAATATTTCTTTTTTGTTTTATGCTAATCATTCAATCAGTCTTTGAGCATGGAACAATTGAGTAGAACTGGCGGGAGGTGGCCAGACTGAAGTGGTGTCTTTTATTGTCAGAGGCCATGACTAATCTTAGTAATAGTACTAACACACCAGTACCAGTGTATGTGCCAGAGTCACAACATCCATAAAACAATGTAAGGCCGTTAGAATGAACCATACTACACAATTAGTCTGACACGCACGCAAGATTGCAAACCAGCGGAAAGTCAAACTAAACGTCGGCTTCGAGAGTCGTCACGCAAACCTTACTGAGACAGCCAATGAGAAAATGCCAACTTTTTTTTTGCCCTGCCATTATATTCCCTCTCGTATAGCTTTTAATAGATACATATGTATGTATAAAGCTTCACCACCAATGGACGGAAGTGTTCCAGTCCTACAGGTCAGGTCAAGGATTTACGCACAAACGGGGATATCCGTTTGTGGGTAAATCATTGAGTCTATTCCCAATTTGGCCCAAAAGGAACACTCTTATCTGGGAGGTTGAAGGTACACATCTGCATGCATTCTCCGTAAAAAAAAGGGTTAGAGTAGAGGTTGGTAATAAGACTTTTTCAGAGTCCGACTGGCTAGCTACCAACCCCACAGGTGAAATCTGCCGCCATAATAGCTCTGGCCGTGTTTCGGCAATATTGATGCGGGAGTCAGTACACTTGAAATCTTAGGCTCAAAAATCAGTGCAGTCTACAGTGTACAGCACATTAAGTGATGCTTCCGGGTGAAGTATTATTTAATGGAATAGGCCGCAGTGGCCGCTTACCATCAGGTGGGCTGCGTGTCTGTCTGTAAACTGAACTACTCGTAGTATAAAAAAAGTCGTGGGGGGCACTTAGTGATTTTTTAAAAGAAATACTAAATTTTTAATTAGATGGAATCTGTGTAGCGAACTTAATTTAGCGTTTATCTTTCGACGTAGCACTAACCTCATGTTACTGAGGAACTTTGATTAGTAGAAGTTTTGAGCGTTCGACTCCCGGATTAAGTTTGGCGGCTTACCCACTCATACGTCCACTGTAACCACAGTTACAGAGACCATATACCTCAGGACAGTCCGTGTAACTACAGTTACATTTTTAAGAATTCGCGCGCGCCGATTGTTTTTTTCTTTTTCTTATCGCTGTGGATGTTTATAGTCTGTAGTGTTGCTGGTTTTTGACGCTCTATGATATGTACCACACCTTATTTCAAGTGGAACATAACTTCGGCTCATGGCTACAAAAAAAATAAATTGTCAAGTTGCTTGTTGTTTTTGTGGATCAGTGTGCGAGTGACTCCAGCTATTTTATTCGAGAAATCATGCCGTAAGTTATAAAATATTATTGTTTTGTATATCAAAATATTTATAATCTTACATATTTTCATATTTTATAACATTATGTGCGATTCCAGTCAGTTTTGAAGTAAAAATTTGGATTAAAAATAGGTCGGTGACTCTGTGTTTTTATTAGTGAATAATTGGAAGATCTAAAAAAGTTCTTATATTATATCGTAATTAAATGTTTTAATATGAAAACTTATTTATATTATAGCCTGGTTATTACCAAACTTTCTTGAAATATTCCATATTTCATTCTGGATTAGACAATTTACCATACGTGAACTTCGATTTCACAGATCATGTAGCTTTAGTTTTTATTTTATTTGTAATATTTTTAAGATGATTTATAATGGGATTTTGGTTCCAAATGAAAGGCCATTAAATTACCTAAAACCCAAAATTGTTTTAATATTGTAAACGTCAAAAATATCTAATAAAAAAAATATTTAAATTGAAAACTAGGACAAAATTAGCATTTCTTAAAGTTCACTGTAAGATCATTAATAGAATATAATGTTAAAATCAAACATAACTATTGTCTAAAAATCGTCAACTAATGAGCCTTTCATTAGTATTTTTCATTTTGCGATATTTGAGTTATTTACTGAGTAATAAGCATTTATTTAGCATACGTCTCCTATCGATTTTATTTTGCGCGTATCACGTGACTCGCGGACTGTCCTGACAACCTAGCGAAACGCGCGCGGACGTTTGAGTGGTTACACGGAAAGTTAAAGCTAGTCTCACCGCGTAATATCATCCGTTTTATACAGAATCTCAAGTTGTTACTACTTGTATAAGTAAGACCATTTGCAACATTGTACAGAAAAACGCCTAGGGTGCGGTGGTGTTGATGATAACATTGTCATTATTTGTTTTTATTCTGTACTAGCCTTTCGCCTGCGGTTTCTTTTTTTAAATATCCCCCCCTTCCTCCCACATTTTTGGGATCAAAAAAATACTCTATGGCAACCGGGGATAGTGTAGCTTTCCAACAGTGAAAGAATTTTTCAAATCGGTTCAGTAGCTTTGGAGCCTATTCAATACAAACAAATATTTGTCGAATATGGTACTGCGTTTTTTTTAATGCGAAGCTAGATCTGTAGTTCATGTTTACCAACATAAAATAAAAAAAACATCCAGACACTAAGAATATTTGCCCTGCGTGCGATTCGAATCAACGACCTCTGTTGATATAATAATAAATAATAAATAAATAAATATCTCTGGACCATAGAAGTGCTATCTCCTGTCTTTTAGTACCTACCGTGACGAGTGTCGCAGGGTCACAGCCACCATCACATACAGATTACTATAAATACACAGTTACGCCTACAAACATATATTGCATTGATTCAACAAAAATGAATTTTAAATTTATGACATTAAGCAACATTTTAAAAAAACGCTAAATGTCAGAAAACATGACCACTTTGACCAATGAGGTTTTGAACATCATTGACTTTGACCAATAATAAACGTGTGCGAAAAGAAAGAATGACATTGCGCGCTCACTCTCACTTAGAAATAGTGCAGCGCAACGCTCTTATCGATAACTTTCCGTTGAACGTCATTGATAGCCCAGGAGTCTCGCAACAACAAATAACTGATTTATTCAAAATGTCTTATTAATTTTAGAAGATTTTACTATGAGAAAAGGGAATACTCGTACAATAAAACGTCAGTTTTTAATGAAAAATAAATGTAAGTAACAAATATTTATAATTTTTTCTCTGCTCCGGCACTATGTGAATGTTACCATTTTGATTAATTAAAAATTATCATACGATAATATCCTAAGACAATAAGAAAATTATCATACGACAATATTACTTATAATATTGTAGTCTCAAGTATCCCCTATTGACTGTACTCCATCTTCTCACAGATTTAGTCTACTATCCGTACAAAATATGTGTAATTATGTTAACAGACAAATCGATGATTAATGATTAAGAAAGAAAGAAAAATTCACAGATCTCGTGCCTTTCACGACCTTCTGGTACATTGGAAATGTACTTAGATAGGGCAAACTATAATGAAAACATCTCTTTGCGCAAGAGATACACAAGGGTTATAATAGTAGCAGGTACCGTCGCCGCGTCGAGTAACGTTATTTTTTATAAGCGGACTACGCAGTTTTTTTCGCCTTTTGCACACACGCTTTCGTCCGCCAGATGTGGAATCATCAGCTGCATTACCCAAGCCACGCTATTCTTACGTTCGAGAAGACGAACTATGTAAAAAATGAACATAATCTTTTACTTGAAGGAACTTTCTACTTCATGTGTCAAACAATTTATCTTGTAACAAATGAAAAAAAAACAGCCTATATAGGTAGGTAAGTTTTCATTCTCCGTATAAGACAAAAAAATATATTTGCTTCATCAGTACATCACGCAATCGATAATGATATTTGGAATGGAAAATAAAACAAATAAGTTCTCATGGTTTACATCTGCTGCACTGTAAAGCTGCAATTTCCAAAAAAAAAAGTGCTCGTACAAAAACAAGTCAAACTAACAATGACACCGCTCTATAGGCTTTCTATAACTTAAGCACTTCGATGACACCACTTTATACGCTTAACTAAAGCTTTAACTCTCAAAGTCGCCTTTTTCGCGGTTATAAGGGTGTTAGAGGACTCTGTAACGCCTCTTTTACAGGTAATCTGAAGTATTTAATTCTCAACGAACACCTTTATACAACTCATGTAAGAGTCTTTTTAACGCTACGGTGCACGGTGCTAGTTAGGCCAACCGTTATCAATACTTTACGTGACTCACCAGTCCACGCGCCGGACAACTCCGATAAAAAGGGCGCTACTACCACCTAAACGGTTATAGATAGCGAGGTCCGGTTTTTTGTAAACTGTAGCCCAACTAATTACCCCGATACCTTTTTTTAATTTTGTCTCTATCGTTTTTCGTTTTTGAGAAATCGTTGAGTCAAGTTGAGAAGACCGTAAAAAATCACTACATTTTTCGTCATTTTTGCACCTTTTCGAAAAAGTTTTTGACTTTTTCAAAAAAAAATTTCACCGTCTTATAGACCTCGTCAAGACGCGTCTTTTGACACCTTGTTTACCTACGTTACCCCAAAATTGACGACACCAGAGCGATGTCGCACTTTCGCTGAAATTGGCCCCCTACCAACGCGATCGAAAAAACATTTCCAATGTTAAAATTATAGTAGATGTAGTAACTAAATAAATATTTATTTTAACGAAAAATCACATTTCCTTACTATGTCGGTGAAACTAAGTAAGCCAAAGATAATAAATTATCGATACAAAATAGTAGTGGCACGTCACTAATTCGCGGTCAACTCAATGCGGCGTGTTCCTGTACGCGGCAAAATTGATTATTTCGCATTACTATAATTTCATTGCTGTTTTTAATAATTGTATTGTAGACATAAACAAACTAAAGCATCAATGGTTATTGAAATGAGATAACAATTCGTTGTTCTGCGACAATCGTGGTACTAGTGGTAAAAAATTTATTTAAGGATATTTTCATTAAAAACCAAACATTATTTTATAAAAATCTACATAAATATGAAATGTTATCCCTTTATTTACGAAGTTACACTTTGTGGAAGAATTTCCACAGCTGGATATGCTAAAAAACACCATCTTTACGTCTCTGCGTCCTTATTACGACTGGTGACCGAAACAAACGCTCCTCGCGGACTTGTGGCCTACGAGTCACATGCGCGGCGACAAGGTCACGCGCCTTTACGACTTCTATTGTCTTATTATTTAGATTTCTGTGCTCTGGACATTATTCACACAGCGCCATCTAGCCCCAAACTAAGCATTAGCTTGTGCTATGGGTGCCAGACAACGGATATACTTTTTTTTTGTAAATACATACATATTATACATAGAAACACCCAGACCGATACAAACAGACATGTTCATGCACACAAATGTTTCTATCGTGCGGGAATCGAACCCGCGACCTCTGGTGTAATAGCCGACTTCTCGACCATTACACGAATAGGCTCGATATCAGAGTCACTATCAAATGACCATTCTGCCAAATGTTTTTTCTTTTACTTATAACCGTATAAAAACCTCTTTAGCTTTCATGCACGTTTTCACATTATTGTAAGTTGTTCAAGAATAATCGAATATGTTTTGATCGGTACGCGAATTTTACCTTTACAAAGATCTAAGGTGAGAACAACCATGTAGGTATATCTGGTAATAATGGTTAATCACATTTCAGAAGATCAAACAATATGGAGGTGAATGACCTCGTGATTAAATAGTTAATAACTAATTAACGGTTTCTCTAACTACCGTACATACCAACTACAATTATTACGTAACTAACTCGATCTCAAATGCGTTTATTGAAATATCGATTTGCATTGAAATGCAATATGCAAAAGCTTTTTAGCATACCTATTTGTATACGACATATGATCAGTGAGTCGATATTAATTGATTTCAGTTCAAGGATATTTTATTGAAAAATAATCTGATATTATTTTCTATTGCAAAGAAAACACGCAACAAAATATTACAGCTTTATAGCTCAAAATGTATGGGCGCGGTATTGGCAGCAAGGAAAAACTTTTTTGGTGCCAATGTTTTGTTTGCCTTTCAAATTACAGACGTAAGGCGGTGTGGCAAGTGTCCATAGGTAAAGTTAATCGCTTACCACCAGGCAAGCTGTAGACTTAAGCGCTACCTTCATGGTATCTAATCTATACTAAGATTTTATAGAGGAGAGATTTATTTGTTGGTTTGTTTGTATTGAATATGCTCTGAAACTACTTAAACGATTTGAAAATTTTTTCACTGTTGTAAAGCTACACTATCCCCAGGTGTCATAGGGTACATAAGAAAATGTGGGGGGAAGGGGGGATAATTGACAAAAGAAAGTACGCGCGGGTGAAACTGCGAGGACGATCGCTAGTTAAAAAATAAAATAAAGTGTACTGAAATTGCTCCATAGATCTATTTTATTTATTTGTTTACATCGTATTATTGACACGATCGACTGATTTAGAACACTTGTTTTTGTAACTTACAGTTGTCGCTTTGATAGTGTAAGGATTTTGCTGATCTTAGCTTCAGTCCTAGTTGAGGACAAGGTTTTAAATTTCATTATATTCAAATTTCATTCATTCAGGTCAAAATCATTAAATTACATTGTATTGTTTGTTGGTACGGTAAAACATTATTTCGGTCATACCCTCGATAGGGGAACAAACCCAACGAAATCTTTGTTACACATACAATAGGACAAGTACGGGAAAGTGAAAATTAATTCGAATCGAGTAATTCGTACGAGAATTGAACTTTTCAAATATTATTACACTATGCTTACGATTGTTTCAATAACCGCCGTCCGGATAGATAAAGGTTAGAAGGTTTTTTTTAAACCCTGAAAATCTTTTTTGTTTTCACTTTAATATTATATTCTATGTTGACTTAAATCAGTTTGACCTAGGTCAAACTAATTTGTCCTGAAATCGGGTTTGACCGGTAACAGAAATAAAAACAAAAAGATCGAGTCTTTAATAACTTATGAAGTAATAATATTGCGCAAAGAAACCAAATGATAACAACATGTCTTGAAGATGGCAGAATAAATCAAATGTTTTCCCAATGTCAATATAGAGAAGCTTGTACGGCCGTCCTAAGTAAATATGCCCAAGAATTATACTAGGATAAACACTTCTTCGTCTGAAAATATGAAAATTCCCGTTTAAATACACGAAATTTGTTTATACTTGGCTGAGTTGGCTGTTTAAACATCATTTCTCGACTTGACACAAGTAATAATAAGTTGATTTAAACCTCAGGTAAGTTTAAATTGTGGTTAAACGTCTACTTATAAAATCGTTTGACCCATTAACGTAGCTACAGGTAAAACTACTGAGGTTAGAATGTTAAAATATGTAACGGTATTTGTGATTTTTTATACCACGTCTGTTGGCCGAGAGGCACGCAGCCCACCTGCTGGTAAGCGGTCACTGCGGCCTATTTCATCGAGGGACACTTTACCAGGAAGCGTCGCTCAATGTGCTGACAGACTGTAGACTCGTCTGATCTTCGAGCCTTTGATTTCAAATGTACTGGTTCCCACATTAATGTTGCCGGAACACAGCCCGAGCCGCTATGACGGCAGATTCCACCTGTGATACCAATTAATAACCTCTCCTTCTTTCAAAAACTTTTCCTGATCTTGTCAGGGCACGTTTGCACCATAATCCAGGTTTGGCAAGTCTTTTTTTGCTTATAACCCAGGCAAGACGTTACGTATCCTTCATTGGGGAATCTGACTTTCGTAACCCTTGGCTGGAGAACTACAGCAGGCTATATGCCTGCACATTAATTCGAGTGTCAATATCATTTTATCATATCGGTTTGAAAACTGTACAAATTGTATTATTAAACATTTTTTTTAACATTTTTCTTTTAATTAACTGGGAACTTTTCTTTCGTCAACGACGATTTTTTCGGTGCGGTCCATTCTTCCGATGCGAAATGTTAAATGCAAAGTCAAAATAACTTCAATTTGGTTCTGATAAATGTGCTATCAATACCTCTGACCTCCTGACCTATTTAATACTCCTACGGCAATTTGTAAACAAACATACGAGTGAATTTCAGGTTAATTATTGTGCAATAAACCCCCTGCAAGGCACTAAATAACGACGTGTTAAAATAATTATCACTAAATTTCTAATTTAAATTATTAATAGAGACATAAATAATAAACTACTCGAGACTGAGTAATCGGCATTAATATTTTGTCTTTCCGTTCCATACACACCACATACTGTGTGTAAAAGTTGAACTTTATTACAAAGGATTACAGTATATTTTAGATTGTTTTAAAATAATACAAAGTTTCAGCATCTCATGGCTTAGTGCCAAAAATGTGGTACACCAAATGCGCCCACTCAATCTCGCATTAAAAAAAGTTGTCTGATTTTGAACCTTATTGTTGAAACAATAAGGGGAAGGGAGAAAATTGACAAATTATAGTTTTCAGTCATTGATGAATGTAGGAAGCTCTAAATGTCTGGACTGACATCGAGTTGACAAATCTTGTTGTCCAACAAACGTTTATGTTTTCCAGATAATTTATAAGTGAATTTTATTTATAGGATGACATACACTCAGTTGCAGAAACGTCCATTAAAGTTAATGTTTCATTAAAGCTATTGCTGTCACTTTTTATTTCATGACAACGAAAAGTGACAGCATTAGATTTAATGAAGCATTAACTTTAATGGAGCTTTCTGCAACAGGGTGATAGTGTGTCATCGTAATACATTTGTGGAATGATTTATTATTGCGATAACAGTTCAGTAGTTTAAAAATTAGCTCTTACTTACAAAACTGAAGGATGATCATTTACTTCATTAGATTCTCGGTTTTCGTAAAAAAGACTGAATGCATCACAGATTTAGACCATCTTTGTCGAGCAGTAGTTAAACCGCTGTGAGTTCATTTAGCTATATTCTGACAATATTATTTTGGTTCCAGGTTGGTTAAGACTCGAAGATGCGAGGAGCTTAATATAATTACACTTTTTTAACTACATAGTTATACCAGAGAATATGAATTCTGAGAGATTCTGGTGGAATATTATTATAAAAAAGACACTTTCTGTGTCCACTTACTTCCATAAAATATTATTACAACGGTGTCCTATCAATGTCGGCAGCAGAAAGTCTGTTCTATCTGTGTATCTGTTAGGCTCTGCACAGACATAGATTTGTCTGTGAAGCCTAAAATTCTCCGTCAAAATTTATAGTTGCGCCCGTCTTCAAACTAATGTCCTATACCTAATAGATTATAACAAATTTATAATATGTTATTTACATAGATGTTCTACTGCTACTACCTACATATATATTCTCTTTACAATATGCATTGTTCTTCACCTACGTTGTAAGCTTACTCAGGATGTCTATAAAAGAAATAACAAAGGGTTACGTGACAGCTGAAACGCTGAAGCGACACTGGTGTTACGTGAAATCACATGTAACATTGTAACGTCTATCAACACGTGTGTTTGGTTTTATTTTGGATGTTTTATAGAATAAAAGGCTGACATGATATCGAATAAAGGATTGTACATTCTTGTCTCATGATAGGCTATAGAAACAAATATCTAGTCTTTGAACATATTGCCACATCGAGTTATATATGACATACCACAACTGTAACCAATAAAATTATATAAATATCATAAAAAAATATTACAAAAAAGTGGTTATGTCCACATACACCATTTTATACTACGCGCTCGCTCCTCGCGGCTCGCCAACTCGTTTCTACATTCTAGCTCAACTCGCTACTTGTTCATCGTTGCCGGTGGGACCACTGCCTAAACCACCTGAAAAAAATGATGATTTCGTGCTTCGGAAGGCACGTTAAGCCGTTGGTCCCGACCATGCTCCAAGTAGGTATGGTTTACCTTGTAAGAGTTACGGAGGTCAGGTGGCAATCGCTCCATTGTAATAACCAGGCTTGTCTATCAAGAATCATATTCGAAGCGGGTCCGCTTCTGAGATTCATACTGGATGCAATCGGGAATACGCTGAGATGATGATGACTTTTATGTAGGCGGCACGGAGTCCTAATTTTTTTACTCGTCCGTGGCGGTAGTTTATCGAGCTCGCCCAAGATGTCGGTGAATGGCGTGTGTCGTGAATGGCGCAAAATCGCCTCCATTTCCTTTAGGAGCGCAGTCCGCGGGAAATCTGTAGCGGAGTAGGGATGGCACTCAGGAATAAGAAGATTATCTTAATGGGAAACGCGTTTTTTATAAACCAGAACTAGCATGGATACTTTCTTTGACTGTCTCAATGGTGCATTTGGTAGTGACCCTGATAGTGATCGTGAGGTCTTAGGATTTATGAACATTAGTGTTTGACCTGTGTCTGAGAGTTTATGTACCTAGTAGATATTTGTGGAAGCTTCGTTGATCCTGGTACCCATAACACAATTGATTACGTTATTTATCTCTCTAAACATACATTTTGAAACTCTTAAAACTTCACACCAAATAACTTTAAATACATCAAACAGATACTACGATTTATCGTAGTAATACTTGTTAAAACAAACAAGACAGAGTCAGAAACTCCTTTTAGTTCGACTGTTTGGAAAGATAATAAAATACAATTCTACTGATACGGCTGTTTCAAAATTATTATAAACTATTCTACAAGTTTAAGGACCAGTTTGAAAACTGATAATTTATCAGTTAAATAAATTTAAATGCTTTCTATTTTGTCAAATTTCAAAATGAAGACAGAACTGTGTTCAAAATCTGACTCAAATACCAACCTGGTAAACCCCAAGGCCATGGCTAGGTTCCAAAACCACGAAACGAGGCGTTATATATAAAATAAAATATTCTTACGTTAACCGCATTTGTTAATTTGAAGAAAATAATTCACAAAAGAAGCTCAGGAAATAAGTGACTTCTAAAATATAAAATAACAACAGTGTTTTCATAATCTTACTTGATGAGCCATTTGGTGTAATGGTTAAGAAGTTGGCTATTACACTAAGGCTAAGAGGTCGCGGGTTCGATCCACGCACTGTACAAACATTTTGTGTGCACGAACATGTCTGTTGGTATCGGTCTGGGTGTTTCTATGTAGGTATAATATGTATGTACGTACTTACAAAAAAAGTAATTTATACGTTGTCTGGCACCTATAGCACAAGCTAATGCTTAGTTTGGGGCTAGAAGGCGCTGGGTGAATAATGTCCAGAGATATTTATTTATTTTATTTTCAACGCCATGATGTAAATTTGAAAAAAAAACCGTTTCATTGCAGAACCTCAAAAAAAGAAGAACCTGTGATAACAAACAACAGTTTTTCATATACTATCAGAAGCAACCCTGAACAGAGAACAGTGGAGGTCCATTTACACTACACAAGTCAGCTAAGTTCCTTTTAATAACTTAAGTAGCTCGGGTGGCACTTATTTTGTCCCTTTGAAGGGATTTGCGAAAGCCCCCAAGATCTGTAAATAGACATGCATGACATTTTGCTTTGTCTTTCGGCAATCTACTTTAGTTGGGAACTCACCTTGTTTCGTATTATTGAACATTCGGTTAAGGTGGGGAAGTATTTGTCAAGATCTTTTCCTTTTCATAAGAAAAATACCGATTTTAGAGAGATGCACTAAAAAGTAAAATTAAGTCGCCTATATTGTACTGCTTTTATATGTTACATGTTTGCCCTAAAGTGTTTTGTGCAATAAAGAGTATCTATCTATCTATCTAGTTGTTCAACTAATGTTTTTTTGGAGTCGGTGTTGGTTACATCGGTATTGGTTAGGCAAGACGACATCACACAACACATTTTTATAATATAAAAACCAATAACATCTGTTTATCATTTTTTATTGTATATGTCAATATATACAATAAAAAATATATTATACACGCAATAACTAACACATAAAAATCTTTTGATTCCATTAGTGTGTAAATACTTTCACTGACTTTAGTTGAATTATAATAACTTATTAAAAATGTCCAAAATAATAAATTTCTTTTGCAACACTATTTTTGTAACTTTTAAAGCACTTAATGGCGATATAAATAATAATATTTTAGAAACAAATCAATTTGGCGCTGATGTAGCGCAAAATCATTACTATAAATTCAATGGGGTCGGGTAGTGCACGCACTCGCCCGGACAGCGAGGGGCGCGGGTACGAGTCCCACCTGATACCTTGACAAATTGTTTTTTTTTCTAATATTTATTAGTTAATTTCTTTTGCATTTTGTGACTGGCTCAATGGGTACTATGTTCTATTGAGCCAGTCAACCTTATATTTGGACCTCACATCCGCTTATCATCAGGTAGAGTGAGGTCATCCTGACTGCTTCTTATAAAAAAAAATCAAATTCATTAATTCCTGCAAGTTTAACGAACAGACGTACGATAAAACAGATGTTAATATCAAAGCACACTCTGTATATCAAACAAAGTCGTTTGTGTAAACCGAAAAACACACATTAGGGGACCGGAAAACTTCGCATTCTAAACAACGCGACCGTTGAATCAAATACGAAGCTTTCTGCGTAAACACAGAGAAAATTAATTGAATCCGCGTTTCCGGCAATAGGTTTCACTACATTAACAAGTGAGGGGGAAAATGGAATCGCGTCAATCCAAAAGTCTCTTGTGGATGGTTGTAAATTGTGACTTTTGAGGGTTCAAGTAAGTCTAGTCAAAGAAGCTCTATATTATATTGCATAACACACTTAAAAAAGCGCTACCTATCGTGAAAAGTGGTATTTTCAATAAAGTTATGAACTTTGAACACGTTACTTCGGCATCTTCGCCCACTCAACACTACTACAACACGATATCTATAAATACTTTAGCGAGTGACAGTAATCCCACATAATATAACAAACTTAACGTTATTTAATACTAGCTTTCCGCCCGCGGACTCACCCGCGCGTAATTTCTTTTTTCAAATATCCCGCGGGAATGAGATGTTTTTTGTCGGAATTTTATAGCCTTTGATCTAATCCGGGTTATAAACTATACGTGTGCCAAATTTCATCTAAATCCGTTCAGCCGTTAATGCGTGATTGAGTAACAAACATCCAAACATCCAGAATTTTGCATTTATAATATTAGTAGGAGGTTTAGAAGGCGCTTTAACCCTGAATATAATAATAAATATTTACTTACACTCGTTGGGAGAGACGACGTATTTCTTAGAAAAAATAAAAAAAATAGATATCACACAATCTTACTGAATTTACTTTCACGAGTTTAAAACATAATTCGAAAATGTTTTAATAAGTAAACGTTTATTAGTTTACAAGATAAAAAACTAAAATAAATATGCTAACAACATAATTTACGGGTAAAAGTTTCTTTGAACCTACGAGGAGGTTTTTTGGCGCAGATTGATTCTGCTTTTTTTTCGTTAATATTTAATGATATTTGTATCAATTAATTAAATCTTTAGAATGTTAAATAAAAAACTTTAAAAAAAAATTAACATAACCACAGTGGATTGTTTGAAAATAAGTAAAAAAACAGGGACGCCCCTAAAGTTTAGTTCGATGACATTATTTGTTTACTACATCTAAATCTAAATTTTATTTCTAAAAAATCTAAAAACTTTTTATTTTTTATTTGAAAGATTAGAGACACAGTTAGTCTAGCGGTAAGTATGCTTAAAAGATTACCCAAGGATTATATTAAGAAACCACATCACAACACTTCATCTGCTTATTAAAATCAAATTATCTCGCAAAAGAGGCACATGTTCAAAACCAATTCATTTTAATACATTCGTATTTGGATTACAGAAATTCATGTGTTCGAAATTGAATTCAATCGGTCCAGTAGATACAGAATGAATTAACTGTGACAGATTAACATACATACATACAGTTTAGCGATCCTACAAGGTGTCAGTTTTGTTTCAGGTTTTATAGTAACATGACGTCTGCCTCTAAGGAAAGGTGAATAACAAATAAATAAATATCTCTGGACATTATTTAAACAAAAGAATAAAAGAAATAAGAAAGAAGAATAAAAAGAAAGAAGATTTTGAAACAATTAGAGTCAACTATGTACCTTATTGCGCTTATTACCTTAAATCACTAAGTAACAATCACCAAGTTAGCTAAAAGATGCATTGATGCTTTGTATAAAAACACGGAGGTCGTGGGTTCGATTCCGGCCTTGGGTCTGGTTAGTGGAGGGGCTTTTTCAGAGTCCGACTGGCTAGCTGCCACCCCCACAGGTGAAATCTGCCGACATAACAGCTCTGGCTGTGTTCCGGCAATATTAATGTGGGAGCCGTACACTTAAAATCAGAGGCTCGCAGATCAGATGAGTCTACAGTCTGGCAGCACATCGAGGGACGCATCCAGGTCTTCACCTGTACCTCAATGGAATAGGCCGCAGTGACCGCTTACCATCAGGTGCGCTGCGTGCCTGTCTGCCAACTGACATAGTATAAAAAAACACTAATTAACAATCACCAAGTTAGCTAAAGAGTAAAGAGGCGTTGATGTAAAAAGAATAGTTTCACCTGTCAACTTATTCGTTCTTTTTACCCCACTTACCCAAGTTTAACCCTAACAGTAACTCTGACAAAACGTAGTCGCTAAAAATAAAAATAGACAATTTCGATTTATTCCGATCCTGCCAATGACCCCACAACACGCTACAGAGCCGTTATTTGCATTTATTTTTATTTTCCTTTCCGACAGATTCACGGAATAAGTCTTTTTTTTATTTACTAGAAACATTTTGTTTGCGTTCAGGTTTACTCTTCAATATATTCGATAGTGATGTAACTCATGCTACATTTTTCTTAAAGCGACTCTTTTTGGCGTTATGGGTGTTGCGTAAACAAGGTTGTTGATATTTAAAAACCCAGAAAATAAAAAGCCGACTAAGAAAGGGGAGGAGGACTCACAGGGATGTTGCTCGAACTGGTGTCTTCTGTCCCCGGGGCACTGTTCTGGAAAGCTGGAGCCGTCTCGTCATGTACACGAACCCGACGCACACACGTTACACGTTGTTTTATAGAAAAAACTAGCGTTTTTATATTATTTGAAATTTTGGTTGTTGCGAGCGCGCCATGCAAGTTTCGACTCGTCTTCGAATTAGAGTTGCCCATCGATAGTCCACTATCGCTAAACTATCGATAGTCTATCGATAGTTGACGTCATATCAATAGTATCGATAGTCTATCGATACTATCGATAGCCCAAATCCAGGCAATACTATCGATAGTATCGATACTATCGAGCAACAATACTATCGATAGTATCGATAGTTTTTTAACTATCGATACTATCGAAAGTTCCGATACTATCGAAAGTTTCGATACTATCGATAGTATCGATACTATCGAGCAACAATACTATCGATAGTATCGATAGTATTGCTTACCCGCGATAGTATTGCCTGGTTTGGGCTATCGATAGTATCGATACTATCGATATTATCGATACTATCGATAGCACTATCGATATTGTTACTATTTTTCAAGGTCAACTATCGATAGCGAAACTATCGATAGTTGGGCAACTCTGCTTCGAATCTTCTTTTGTTTTTTAAGGCTTGACGCAAGATGGCGTATGGCGCTGTTGTGGTTCCACTCAGAACCGATAGATGGCGTGGATAGGGAAAAAAGGATGTATATTTAGTCGGTTCCCTAACATTTCCCCCCACCGAAATCAACAATGATTTCAAAATAGGTAAACACAAATAAGGTATACTATACTTAGAATGTTAACCTATAACAGTGGACTCTACAAGTAATGTAATTTTAGTTGAACTTAATAATATAATAAAATAAACAATAGAACTTAATACGATAAGTTTATGAGCGAAGTGGACTGTATATGTATATAAAATGTAACAAAATTATTATGTATTATATAATATATAATTATGATAGTGAGATAATGAATTAAATTATATTATTCCTCCTCTTTTGGGAGAGGACTCAGTTTAGTAACAGGACGTTGTAGTTGTGAATTTTGCGTTCGGACCGTAACAACGCGAACCCTGCCATCAGGACCGGGATGAATTTTTTCTACGCGTCCTAGACTCCATTGTTGACAAGGGAGATTATCGTTGTGGATCAGTACCAAATCATCTTTAGAAATATTAGGCGTATCAACATACCACTTTTGTCGTTGCTGTAAAGTGTGCAAGTATTCTAATTTCCACCGACGCCAAAAATGCAATGTGGCTTGTTGAATACATTGCCATCGGGTTAAGCGATTGATAGACACGTCCGAAATGTCATGACTTGGAACCGATACCAATTGACGACCAACTAAAAAATTACCCGGTGTCAGGACGTCGAATTCATTGGGATCGTTTGACAAACTGCATAGAGGGCGCGAGTTTAAAATCGCTTCTATGTTAGAAAATAAAGTACAGAGCTCTTCAAACGTTAGAGCGCGTGTACCTACTACGCGTTTCAAATGGTACTTAGCCGATTTGATGCCAGCCTCGAAAATACCTCCAAAATGGCTACCAGTTGGAGGATTATATTTCCACGTTACTTTTCTAGTGGTGAACTTATCAGTCAACTGATTCTGATTGGAAGTATAAAATTGGTACACTTCATTTAAGTGTCTACCAGCGGATACATAATTTTTTCCATTATCAGAATATACCGTATGTGGGAGACCACGTCGAGCCACAAACCGATCAAAGGCAGCTAAAAAACATTCAGTAGTCAACGCCGAGACTACTTCAAGATGAACTGCACGCGTTGAATAACAAACGAATAGACACAAATAGGCCTTTGATATTTTTGCATTGCGCCGATTTGATTCTTTTGTGTAAAATGGACCTCCTATATCAGTACCGACTGTATTAAACGGATACACGTCCGACTGTAAGCGACATTTAGGCAATGAAGCCATCTTAGGTTGATTAATAGTTGGCCTATTCTTGAAACACGTAACGCACTTAGAAAGACGAGATCGTATCACACACCTAGCGGCTATGATCCAATATCTTTGAGCTAATATGTTTTGAAGTGATCTAGGGCCGGTATGTAAATAGACTTTGTGATAATAATCAATCAGAATATTTGTAAAGTGCGAATTTTTAGGCAAAATCAATGGGTGACGTTGATTAAATGGCAAATCAGCTTGAGACAGTCTACCCCCCACCATGAGGAGACCACGGCTATCAATGAACGGGTCGAGTTTACGTAGGCTTTGAGAGCATCGGTTTGCTTTAATGAGGGACTTTATATCGTCCTCAAAATATTTATATTGAACAATTTGAATAATTTTGTCATGTGATTTATTTATTTCAACAGTAAGCAAGGCCCCTTTTACTCTCTCAGTGGCTGACGCTTTACAATTATTTATAAATCGATAACACCAGGCGAATACACGCAGCATATCGATGCGACCCGAACAATAGAAAGTAGGGTCAGCCAACAACAAATTTTTATATTCATGTTTTAATTCTTCCGACAAAGTTACGGAAGGCATATCACCTGATATTTTAGAAACCACATTCATTTTTAAATTGAAACTCGGATTATCGGATGTGGTTGGTTTGATTTTACATAAAACCATGCCGTGATCACGAACAACTGTTCCGCCTAAACCTGTCAGTTGAGTATTGCACCTTTGACGTGGGAGTCCTAATCGTTGTGCACAATCATTTGTCATAAACCCAGATTGGGAACCACTGTCAATTACTACGCGCACGGGTTGATATTTGCCTGAAACGTCCAATACGTGAATAATTGCAGTGCCTAGAATGACTGTGGACCCCGTCGTACATGTCAACGAGACTTGACTTTTATCATAACACGAACTATTAACATCTGAAGTCTTTAAATTTATTTTGGGATCCACATGCAACGTGTGGTGATGCTTGTTTTTGCACACCGTACATGTTATCTTCGACGGGCACTCATTAGCCGCGTGACCTTGACGGAGACAGTTCTCGCACAAATGCAATGCCTTTATTTTATTGACACGCTGCGCAGGTGTCAGCGCGATATATTCAAAACATTTATAAATAGAATGAAAGGGTTTATTGCAGTACAAACAACCTTTCTTTGAATTATCAATCTTATCAGTGTTCGAACTACTTGCTAAACAAGTTTTTGTATTTTTCGTGATAGGTTTACTATAAGTTTTATTTTGAATCGAAGGAGTAAAAGTTTTACTAGTACCGGGTTTCGAAGACGTACTCGCATTTGTTGACATTTCCAACATTCGAGTCTGGTTTGTAACAAAATCGAACAATGTTTTTATAACAGGTATTTTATTAGGGCCTATTTTCTGTTCGAATTCACGCCTAGAAACCTGGTCTAAATTACGCAGTCCAATATAACATAAAATAAATCCTGCTAAGTCCTCAATTCCTAATAACTCAAGGGCTTGAACACACTCTTGGAATGTCTCTAAAAAGGAATTTAATCCATTCAAGGATTCATTATGCAGCGGTTTGAATGCAAATAACTTATCCATATAGCGTGTAGCTATAGCACGCTTGTTTTCATATCGATCACCTAAGGTAGTCCATACGATATTATAATTATCACTTGAAACCGGTAGACTTTTGACAATTTGGAGTGCAGGTCCAGTTACGACTGACAAAAGATAATAGAATTTCTCGATATTACCTATTGTAGTATTTGTATGAATTAAACTGGAAAAAGTATCACGAAAAGTAATCCAATTTTCTAAGTTACCGTCGAAATGAACCAATTCAATTTTAGGCAAACGCGGCTGAGCACCGCGTTCCGATGCGTTTTTGTTTCCGTGATTCGACGATTTCAAACTCGACTCGTACTTTTGAAATATACGTAATATCTCAAAATAAATATCATCACAGGCATGTACCTCCTGGTTAACGATTTTATAGTTAGGGTCATTTTTTAATTCCAAAGCCGAAATCTCATCGACAATTTTTTCAAACGATTCCCTAATGGACTCGAGGTCACTGACCCGCACGGACAATTTAGTTATTTCTGCTTGATTATTTTCTACAGCTTTAGCTATTTCATAACATTGTTGCATACGTCTATAATATCGCTCTTTACGACTGATAAGTGTATTAATTTTTATTTGAAGCTCGGACAAAGGCGCCATTTTGATTCGAAGAAAAATGAACTACCGCTTGTCGCGTACCAAAAATGTACACTAAACTGAGTCTCAAAGGGATTATGTTACAAATATTATAATGTAACAAATATATATTGATAGTATTTGACTAAGTAAAACTATATTATTGCAATAAATAGAACTATTGAATGAATATTTTGCAAATAATATCGTTGGTGAAAACGTGGTCAAGTACCGACAAGATTGCAGATTAAACGTAAAATATTGTGTATTTACCTATTCTGAACCTGAATTCGGTACAATATCCGGGGCTCGAATGGGCCAAATTATGTTGCGTAAACAAGGTTGTTGATATTTAAAAACCCAGAAAATAAAAAGCCGACTAAGAAAGGGGAGGAGGACTCACAGGGATGTTGCTCGAACTGGTGTCTTCTGTCCCCGGGGCACTGTTCTGGAAAGCTGGAGCCGTCTCGTCATGTACACGAACCCGACGCACACACGTTACACGTTGTTTTATAGAAAAAACTAGCGTTTTTATATTATTTGAAATTTTGGTTGTTGCGAGCGCGCCATGCAAGTTTCGACTCGTCTTCGAATCTTCTTTTGTTTTTTAAGGCTTGACGCAAGATGGCGTATGGCGCTGTTGTGGTTCCACTCAGAACCGATAGATGGCGTGGATAGGGAAAAAAGGATGTATTTAGTCGGTTCCCTAACAATGGGGTTAAATAGACTTAGATGTATTATTTGAAGTATGTCTTCGTGTAACAGTGGTTACAGCGTTGGGCTCTAATACCCGGAGGTCGTGGGTTCGAATCCTGCGGGGAATATCACTTTGTGTGAATGTTTCCAGTTTATTTAGGACATTGCAGGCTTGAATCACCTTAATGTCTGTAAATAATGATGATTCCGTGCCTCGGAAGGCACGTTCAGCCGTTGGTCCTGCGCCTGATCTCTCTTCGGTCGTGTCAGACTGCTGTCCCACCGTGTCATGAGAGTGAGGGAATAGGGAGTGCACCTGTGCTTGCGCATTCACTTGTGCACTATAATAAATATATCCTTCGTAGTTGGCTGATCGTAAAAGATTAGCCGCAGGTCTGCGAAAAACTTGGCTAGGAGGACATTATTTGAAGTATATTCTTGCAATTAGGTGTTAAAATATAAAATAAAAATAAAATAAAATAAAAATAAAATTAAAATGAAATAAAATAACGAGCATTATTCTGTAGGTAATATACTTACCTACAGAATAATGCTCGATTTGTCTTTTACGAATATGTATACTACTCAAATAACTAGGATTATTAATTACGTATCTATTTAAGTAGCTAAGTAAAATTGTGGAAATAATAAATCAATCCAGCCTGTTAAAAAATTATTATTACATATTTTAACCATTTTGCATTATCAATACAAATGGAAAAATGAAATACTAGTTACATGACTTGTGCATTAATTTTCTGGAAAGCTTTTGAATGCTTTAATGGGTAATTCAATTTATAGGAATTAAATTTCAATGAGCATCATTTTAAATGATATTTTACGGAAAGCTTTTAACTCATTCGCAAAATTGTTGATCACGAAATTTTCGGGAAACATTCCAAATATTACTAAAATTCATTTCAATTCTTTATTTATTTAAAAAAGCATCTGTAGAAATAACTTTCGAATTGATAAGATTTTTTAATACTACGTCAGTTGGCAGACAAGCACGCAGCCCACCTGATGGTAAGCGGTCACTGCGGCCTATTCCATTAAGGAACACTTCACCTGAGTGTACTGGCTCCCACATTAATATTGCCGGAACACAGCCGAAGCTGTTATAGCGACCGATTTCTCCTGTGAGGGTGGTAGCTAGCCAGATGGACTCTGAAAAAGCCCTACCACGAACCAGATCCAAGGCGGGTATCGAACCCACGACCTTCGGGGTTATACCCGAAGGTCGTACCCGTTTTATACCCAAACGACTATGCCTTGTTTCTCGGAAGCGGTCAAGTCGTTCGTAGGAAGTTAGAATAAATCTGATTACAATCCCTCTTTTTATGTTAGTCCAGTTGTCAGTTAAGTAAGGCTCGCAGCGCAGCCCCTCTGATGGTAAGCGGCCTCTGCGGCCTATTCCAGGAAGACTTCTCCAGAAAATATCGCTCAATGTGCTGTCGCATTCGTGTCTGCCCCATTGCTCAACTCGATTGCTCAACTGGTTGAGCAGTTGAGCATTAGGACATAGTTTGTATTACCGAATATTTTATGCTCTATAGCTCAACTATTTATTGCTCAACTCAGTTGATCTGTGGGACATATTTGTTGTTTAATTAAACATATGACCTACCGCTCAACTCTTGTTATTACTTAGAAGTTTGTTAAAACCGCTTGTTTTCCTGTGTACCCTTTACTGTCCCCTTGATGGTACAGTGGAAAATTGTCCTTCTCTGATCTTTGGATCTTTTATTAAAATGTATTGGCTCCTACATTATATTGCCTACAGTGTACACGCTCCTTTTTCGGTAGATATGTTACCGTTTATGTGCGGAAATCTGTTAGAATGCAGATTACCTAGGTAATCTGCAGATTACCGGGCTGAATCTGTTAAAGTACTCAAAGTTAGATTGAGTTCTTACAAAAACTAATACTAATAATCTGTCGACTTTCTGGGTAATCCGCAGACCGAAGACGAGGCATACGGTAAATTTCATAAAACAAGTTCTTCATTCATTAAGAAAGAAAAGAAAACAAGAACGAACGGAGGCGGAAATCGACTCGGATGGATATAGGTTAGAAGACTTTTTTGACACCCATTCCCCAAATTAACAATTTACTATTCGTTACTGTGAGACTACTAAGTTAAGTGCAATAAAGAGCTTTTTTAATTAAAATTTTACACTAACGGATCGTATCTGGTATTCCGCAGATTACCTAGTTAATCTGCACATTAACGGATTCCGCACTCTAACGGTAACAGATACACGCCTAGTTCCTAAGTGTGCTTGCATACGCCGATAAAGGTGATGTGGGAAATATCTCGGCGCACGTGCATTGCCAGATGTGCAAATATAGATATAATATTGATAAATGGATGCATGGAATATAGTGCTTTGTGTAAAATTCCAGAAATCTGTGTTCAATGGTTATTATCATCTGGTGGTTAGTGGTTTTCTAGGGTTATTTTTAAAAATATCCTTCATCAGATATATACCGCATCGAGACAGAAATACTGACTGATACTTGGAATAGTGCAATAAATAAATATCTCTGGACATTAATCACACAGCGCCATCTAGCCCCAAACTAAGCATTAGATTGTGCTATGGGTGCCAGACAACGGAGTTAAACATTACTTATATACTTTTTTTTTGTAAATACATACATATTATACATAGAACACCCAGACAGATACAAACCGACATGTTCATGCACACAAAATTAAATGTTTGTACCGTGCGGGGATCGAACCCGCGACCTCTGGTGTAATAGCCGACTTCTCGACCATTACACCAATTGGCTCGTCGTCGTAATATTGTACTTATATTGGTATTTCGTAGTATTTCTTCGTTGTAATTGAGCGATACGTCCCGTGCAATCCACCTGTAAGGCGCAGTGATCTGACCCAGTGACCCATCATAGCTAATCCGAACGAGGCAGCCGTAGAGACGTGACCAAATTACACATTTTGAGCTTCATTACTTTCGGATTTTGCTTTCACTTTCAGCTTGCAAAAGATGATCGTTTGAGAGTTTTCAAACGGGTCGTGTTTTTGGTAGAAGAAGAAGAGTTATGGTAGCTTAACTCTTTGAACGCCAAGCTACGAACGCACTGTTGAGTCCTGTACGCCAGAGCTGCGTTATTCTTTATTGTCAAATGTAAGGAAGGCTTAAAACATATTTATTCCAAAATTTTAGAGACAAGGTTTTTCTCAATTATAGATATCGTTGGCGCACAGGGCCCGCAGGTGCTTGTCAAAACTTTGGGGTCCAAAAGGTTAAACGCTACTTTACATAATAATTATAAGGTGTATAGGTTTGAATCTAGGCGCGTACCTATGGATTTTTATATGTGTGTATTTTTTAGGTCGGTCTTTTTTTGTGCAGAGGAAAATACGTTGAAAAAACATAACCACAGTCCAGTGAGACCTGCAACCATGTAATATCCAACTAAACAGTGGTGTTTAATAGGTATTACACGACGGCAAATGTCTATAGGTACCGTCTTGTCCCGTTCGCGTCTGAAGGGAAAACAGCCCTCTGTTTTTTCTGTTTTTCCTAGACATTTTTTAAGAAATTTTTGCTTTATATGTGTACTTGGCAATAATAGTAGAATCGAACTAACGACTTTGGCGATTGAACTAGAACAGCCGGACTGTTTCTTCGAGCCAAACAAAAGACAGGCATCCCCAAGAGTCCTGAGTTGCAAGAACATACTCGTAACTAAATACTACATTCACTGATCAACTTTATAACTATCCATCGTTTTATAGATTGCTTAAGAAAGTGCATTACACTAACAAACCCCGTGGTGGAAGCTTAGAATCGTTAACTCCCGACATCTGTCCGGCGCTCCAGCCGTCTCTAGAGACGAGATTGAATGGCTCGCATTGAATGCCTTATAGATGAGGTGGTTGCATTTCAGTCGTCTTTTGTAGGTTTTACTAAGACGAGTGTATAAGTTGTATGGAGAAGTGAAAATGAATAAATAAATTACAAGAACAATTTGCCACATTATATTTGCTATACTACATTGATATTTGCTGAAATACAACAAAATCTAAAACATCCAGTGTCAACGCGAGATTTAAAATCATAACCGGAGTTTGCATCCAAGACACAGAACCACAGCTACCAAAATCTAACTTTCTAGTACCTATTATTAGTCCAAAAACACCTTCTTTGATAAACATCATTGCCTGGTTCAACGAACACATTCATCATTTTATTGATAGCCTTAAAAAGTGCATTACACTAACAAACCCCGCGGTGGTAGCTTAGAATCTTTAACTCCCAACATCTGTCACGCCAGCCGTCTCTAGAGACGAGATTGAATGGCGCGCATTGAATGCCTTATAGATGAGATAGCGGCGAAGCAGTCGCCTTTTGCAGGATTTAATTTTATGACTAGACTTTATAAAGAAATTATAAGTACACTTTGCCCCTGGCAAATTTTTCTTGTGAATTCTGAATGCTTACAACTAAAAAAATTGCAAGGTTTTAAACGAGTTTTCATCTTTGAACAATATAATTATTATACTATAGACTTGTAATCAAGGTGTGTCAATATGATATGTCACCTGCTTTTTCTGTAATCAAGATGACATATTTTGACCAATCGGTAAAATTATAAATCTATATATTTTTAGTGTGTATCAGGTATGCATATCAGGAACATAGTATTATCAAACACTGCTATTCCGATGCAACTATTTACGCTTTTATTTATTTACTAGCGGCCGCCTCCGCGGTTTCACCCGCGCGTAATTTCTTTTTTCAAATGTCCCTACCCTTCCCCCCACATTTCCGGAATAAAAAGTACCCTATATCGAGAATAGTTTAGCTTTCCAACAATGAAAGAATTTTTCAAATCGGTTCAGTAGTTTCGATGACCAAATATTTGTTCCGTTTCGACCATTAAAATACTAATATTTTAGTAGTCGATTAATTTTTTTTTTGTATCTCATAGTCATTATTATTCTTTTCAAATAACATGCAACCTTTTTTGGTTAATTTAAAACGCTAGCAGCATAATTTCCATTTTGACAGTAATAAAAAGAAAATTATTGTTTCTTTTTCGTTTAAAGGCGTTTAGATTTTTTTTCTGAAGAATCTAGCCAGCATCAAATGAAAAATTTGCATAATAAAACCTGCTTGGTTTTTTCAATGTAACTGGCATAAGAATAAAAAGCAAATCTTTTTAGGGTTCCGTAGCCAAATGGCAAAAAACGGAACCCTTATGGATTCGTCATGTCTGTCTGTCTGTCTGTCCGTCCGTATGTCACAGCCACTTTTTACCGAAACTATAAGAGCTATACTGTTGAAAATTAGTAAGTAGATGTATTCTGTGAACTGCATTAAGATTTTCATACAAAAATAGAAAAATAATAATAAATTTTGGGGGCTCTCCATACTTAGAACTGAAACTCAAAAATTTTTTTTTCATCCAACCCTTCCGTGTGGGGTATCTATGGATAGTTCTTTAAAAATGATAATAAGGTTTCTTATATATCATTTTTTTCTAAACTGAATAGTTTGCGCGAGAGACACTTCCAAAGTAGTAAAATGTTGGTCCCCCCCCCTGTAACTTCTAAAATAAGAGAACGATAAATCTAAAAAAAATATATGATGTACATTATTATGCAAACTTTCATTGAAAATTGGTTTGAACGAGATCAAGTAATTAGTTTATAAATTTTTGGGGCTTACCATACTTAGAACTGAAACTCAAAAAAAATCTTTCTTCAAACCCTTACGTGTGGGGTACCTATAGATAGGTCTTTAAAAATGATAATAAGGTTTCTTATATCATTTTTTTCTAAACGGAATAGTTTGCGCGAGAGACACTTCCAAAGTGGTAAAATGTTGGTCCCCCCCCCCTCTAACTTCTAAAATAAGAGAACGATAAAACTAAAAAAAATATATGATGTACATTACCATGCAAACTTCCATTGAAAATTGGTTTGAACGAGATCAAGTAATTAGTTTTTTTTTAAAACGTCATAAATCGTAAACCGCAATTTTCCTCTCATTCAATCAACTCAAATATAAAAACGTCGATCAAACTTACAAAGAACTACAAGAACTTTTATATTATGATGATACTTGCTGCTACGGAACCCTTCATGGGCGAGTCCGACTCGCACTTGGCCGGTTTTTTTAAAGGAATATCAAAAAGTTTTGAAAAGACGATGACCTTCTTTATTTTAAAGAGGCACTGGCAACAATGCTTCTGAAATTTGACAGCAATAAAAAATAAATATTTTTTTTCTTTAATGGCGTATGCCGTATAGATTTTTTCTAAATAATTTAGCCAGCATTTTTTAAAAAACTTAGATTAACCTGCTTGGTTATTAATTTGTTGTAACCTTCGTGGTTATTTTGTTATTTTAAAGTAGTACATACATATGTACTGGTAATAAAAAGTAAATTAAAAGTTTTGTTTTTCTTTTAAATATGTAGCGTTTCGAATTTTTCTGAAGGTTTTTTCGTAGCGTTTTCTGTGACACTGCCGGCTAGGTATTCTTTGAAAAGGTCATTGCTATTACGTTTCTTTATTCTATTGACTATCCATTTACGCAGTCTATTCAAGTATTTTCAAATATCCCCTCTTCCCCACACATTTCCGGGATAAAAAGTACCCTATGTTCACCGGGGATAGTGTAGCTTTCGAACAGTGAAAGAATTATTCAAATCGGTTTAGTATTTTCGAAGTCTATTCAATACAAACAAACAAACAATCAAATCTTTTATAATATTGAGTATAGATTAAATAAGTAAAATTTTCATCCGTTCATTCGTATAACGTCTGTTTTATTTTAAAAATATTCCACTTTCTCGACAAAGAATTTTTAAAGAATTTTATTTTAACTTTTCAATAAATTGTGAGTAATATCTATGCCGGCGAAAAAAATCTTGAAAGTTAATTTTAATAAGATTTTCGCTTATTTCGGTTGCTTCTGCGGGCAAATAGGCTTTCATTCTTACACGTCAGTAAATACATTTGAAAAACCTTTAATCCAATAAATAAATTGGGCTCTGAAATAGAAGGGAATAAAAAATTGAGGCTCTTTAATTCATTAGCCGTCGATTCGAGGCAATTTTAAATAATTTTGTTTTTCTGTTCACACGACATACCTTTCTGAAGGGTTTTTAATGCGTGGTTTTATGCGTTCAATAATGGTTTTATAAATTAAATATTCATGATGGCTTAACGAGACCGACAGCTCCAATTGTAACAAAATTAATTGAGTTTTCTCGATCAGTCAAATCGGCCCAAAAAACCATTATTATGTACTGGTGAATGGCATTTATTCACCTGTTTTCTGGCATTTATTAATATGCTAATTTTGATTGAGGTATTAAAGATATCTAACAAAAATTTGTCTAGGTATCAGGTGGGACTCGAAACCGCGCCCTTTCGCTTTCCGGAATTCTAATATATTGATATTTTCGCCATCAAGTAGGCAAAAGGTTACATCAATCAATATTAGACTTAATTTTAAACGATATTTAACCCTCACTCCCTTACAAGCTTCTACTGATGTAATATGATTTTTACAGTTCATATTATAGTAGTTATGTAATTTCATCAGCAAATCCTCGTCTTGTTTCGAAAAACACTCATTAGCGAATATTTTATGGACATAAATAGCTATTTTAGCACTATTTTTGTCTATCACTAATTACTACATTGGCTGAAAGCCAAGCAACCGTATTTAACACGTATTATTAAAACATGTGGTCACTGGATATTCTGATTAACATATTACGCAAATCCAAATAAATTCTAAATAATATTTAAAAAATATAGTTAGTGTTTGTGGGCTACCAAGTTAGATTCATAAAAAAAGAAGTACAAGAATAACATAAAATGGTTGTACCTAAGCGATTCACAAACTAGCTACAAACCTAGCCAACTTTATGCCGCAGGTCAACCTACCCTAATTTGTCATTCCAATATTCAGATTAATGTCCATCATGATGTTTAGACAAATTAGGGTAGGTGGTGTGTTGCTTACTGTGCAATGTAATGTATAGATACGTGTAGTCTTATGTCAATGTTAAAAGGTCAATTTTTTCAGCAAAACATTGAATATTAACATTTAAAAACCGGCCAAGTGCGAGTCGGACTCGCCCATGAAGGGTTCCGTAGCAGCAAGTATCATCATAATATAAAAGTTCTTGCAAGTCTTTGTAAGTTTGATCGATGTTTTAATAATAGCAATTATTTTTTAAAATTTTACGATTTATGACGTATTAAAAAAAAAAACTAATTACTTGATCTCGTTCAAACCAATTTTCAATGGAAGTTTGCATGGTAATGTACATCATATATTTTTTTCAGTTTTATTATTCTCTTATTTTAGAAGTTAGAGGGGGGGGGGACCAACATTTTACCACTTTGGAAGTGTCTCTCGCGCAAACTATCCAGTTTAGAAAAAAATTATATTAGAAACCTTATTATCATTTTTAAAGACCTATCCATAGATATCCCACACGTTAGGGTTTGATGAAAAAAATATTTTTGAGTTTCGGTTCGTTTACGATTAATGACGTATTAAAAAAATTAGTTTTTTTTTTACTTGATTTCATTCAAACCAATTTTCAATGGAAGTTTGCATAATAATGTACATCATATATTTTTTTTAGATTTATCGTTCTCTTATTTTAGAAGTTACAGGGGGGGGGGACCAACATTTTACCACTTTGGAAGTGTCTCTCGCGCAAACTATTCAGTTTAGAAAAAAATGATATAAGAAACCTTATTATCATTTTTAAAGACCTATCCATAGATACCCCACACGTAAGGGTTGGATGAAAAAAAATTTTTTGAGTTTCAGTTCTAAGTATGGAGAGCCCCCAAAATTTATTATTATTTTTCTATTTTTGTATGAAAATCTTAATGCGGTTCACAGAATACATCTACTTACTAATTTTCAAGAGTATAGCTCTTATAGTTTCGGTAAAAAGTGGCTGTGACATACGGACGGACAGACAGACATGACGAATCCATAAGGGTTCCGTTTTTTGCCGTTTGGCTACGGAACCCTAAAAATTAAAGAAAAAAATTTATAAGTAGGTAGGTACAACAGCCAGAATCTATATATATAAAACTCAAAGGTGACTGACTGACTGACTGACTGACTGACATAGATATCTATCAACGCACAGCCCAAACCACTGGACGGATCGGGCTGAAATTTGGCATGCAGGTAGATGTTATGACGTAGGCATCCGCTAAGAAAGGATATCTCGAAATTCCCACAGAAACGGGAACCGCGCGGGAGAAACCGCGGGCGCCCGCTAGTAAACAATAAATGAGGCATTTTCTAAAAAAATTACAATAACTTTTCCCACAATGACAAAAAAAAAACCTAACAGTCGTGCCAGATGTTTTTTTTTGCGTAGGGTGCCATGCCACTCATATGACGATTTTTTTAAAATAATTAATTTTAAAAGTTGAATAGTTCAAAACAATGTGTAAGTTGGTTCCTTTTCATGAATATACATCTAATTTATTCATGTTATGCAAAATACTGGACTCACGTTGAAGTCTTACATTACAAATGATAAAATCAGTCGTGCCATGCCAACTGGCGCGGGACAGTAAAAATATCTGAGATCAACGTTCCCTGTCCACATCTCATTAGTGATGTGAGATCAGATTGAGACAGACTGTAATGGTTTATGGGCAGTCGGACCGCTTCGATTGGACCACGTTTATAACCAGTAAAAATATGCCTTTCGCGAAGAAAATCGATTAGGGTTGAGAAATGCAAATTAAGATTTGGATCGCTTTCGTGGTGACAGTGATAGATAGATCCCTTGAGTCTAGTTGGTGGTAGAACTTTTTCAGAACCCGACTGGCTAGCTACCATTCCTACAGGTCTTTTTAATGACCAATGCCAATAAAAGACATACTTCACAGTCCACGTGGACGATATCTAGTAGGTACATAATTTTATGAGTTTAGAAAGACGCTTTAAATCACACGTCGCGTCGATTGATATTTAATTGGACACAAATAATTATCACTCGACGTGTAATTGACGAATTATAAAAGAAAAATAAATAATCTACTGAAAACCAAACAAAAAACAATTTAAAAATATACGTTTGGCAACCCTATTTGCAATTCGTGATATTTTATAGTCCAGGCGGCATGCAAGCCCTTACAAGCTATTTTTGCAATGAAAATATTCTTTGCCCGTAAAATAATTTTGCTGACTTCTGTATACTCAATCTGTTAGCGACGCTACAATATTTTTTTTTAATTTAACAATTTTGCTATTATTCTAAAAAAGGTTCTTTTAAACCGCTGAAAATCTTGTTTGAGCACACATTATTTAATTTGTATCTCTTAAATTGCAATTTTATTAAAACATTTTAGCATTTATATAACTTTTTTATTCAGAAAATAATTAGTCACAGTCTGGATGGAGTCTGAAACTTGGCGTAATAAAACAAAAGCCCTCGTAAATAACGTAATTCCTTATGATAGTCGGCCACTGTGGTACCTATATTCCATTAAGAAATACATAACCAGCAAGCATCATTCAAGCCCATTTTCTCGACCATTCAAATACAGACTATACAGAAAAAGAAAAAGTTTTTGATTAATTTTCCTTCATTTGAAAATATTAATAAAAGTTTGAAATATCTAAATATAGCACGTAATAAACTTAGTGTTGTGCGAACTGCAAACAGAAATGTGTCATCAATCTTGTCTCCCGAGTGTCCCTCTGATGGACGAAAAATTAATTACTGCCACCGCAGGACTGATACGGACGGGAATATATTATTATGTCCGAAAATAGTCCTTACCGTATATACTAGCTGTTCGTTTAATATTCTGGTTTATCATGTAATTATTTGACTTCATTGGTGGTTTAGTATTTAATTACGTCCTTAATTCAATTAGCAAGGTTCAAGCCTCGTCCCAATCGGGTGTGAAGGAGAAACCGGGGGAGTTTAGTGGGTAGTGGACGCTTTAGTCTCAAGTCCCACACACAGCCGCAGGTGTAGCCTGCAGTTATAGTGCAAAAACGCATTCTCCTCCGAAAAAAAAGTCATGGGTCGGATGAAATTTGTAAGAGACAGGTCGTGTTTGTGACCCACCAATCCGTGTTTGGCAAGTGAATTAAATAAGCCAGTAGGTACTCAACGTTATGATGATGTCTTGATTTTTAATGATTGATGTCTTGATTTTTAATTATAGTGCAAAAACGCATTCTCCTCCGAAAAAAAAGTCATGGGTCGGATGAAATTTGTAAGAGACAGGTCGTGTTTGTGACCCACCAATCCGTGTTTGGCAAGTGAATTAAATAAGCCAGTACTCAACGTTATGATGATGTCTTGATTTTTAATGATTGATGCTCTTGGCCCTAAGTATACTGATTTAATATGTATCTAACTCAAATTCCATCTTTAATTTAGGTAACCATCTTACAATGTTATCAAAAACTCTGACGGGTTTTTCTTTCACTTGAATTCACAAAATGATTTGAAGTTTCAAGTAAATAAACTTTAACCGTACGGAATCGTTGGGATAAAATTCAAAATTTTAAGAGGAGCCATATCCTGGATATACGGGTGTAGTGACGGACAGAAGTTTATAAATATTCTATCCTACAGGGATGCTATCAATCCTGTCCGACACGTTACGAGAGAATTGAATTAACAGCACACGAGAATGTGTGGACAGATGCACGCGGACAATGGAGACACGGTTTTGTACTTTATTCATCATTGATTTTTTCTTTTATCGATGGTTTTAGTAAAATAGTCTTATTAATTTTAGAACAAAACTTCAAAACTGAAAAAATATTTATACCAAAACTTCAAAACTGTTTGACAAATCTAAATTGTTTGTTGAAAATATTTCCAGTCACGTGCAATAAAATGTACTCATGAAGTCATGAGGTCTTTTGTGGTTGTGATAAGGTTCATATTTGTATGAGTCTAGCTAGATAGATTATGAATTCTTGTGACTGTACATACTAGCATGTCCATTTACAAGCATCGTCAATCTTCATGTAATAAATTGCCCAAAGCACGTACCGGTTGACGTGAAGTAAATAGTTCTATAATTGACTTTAAATCGTTGCCAAATGGTAGCAAATAATCTTATTTATATCCAATTAGAGCCGTAAAACCGAGATAAAATTGAAATACCAGAGAGATGTGAACTTTTTGGTACATTATTTTTGTTCATGATAAACATGTGAATGATGCAATAATTACAAGATCTATTGAGTTTGATAATGCTTTCATAATAATCATATTAAAATCTACTGTCATAACAGCTTTTGGTTTGTTCCGGCAATATGAATCTGGAATCAAGTACACTTGAAATGAAAGGATCAAAGATTAGTCGAGCTTTAGGTTTGTGAAGCAGCAAATCGAGTAATGCGTCCTAGTAAACTATCTCTCAATTGAATAGACTACAAAGACCATTTACCATCATAAATTTACTTTTATAAAAACTGGCGGCCGCCGCCGCGGTTTCGCCCCCCTTCCCCTCCTGGGGTAGTGTAGCTTTCCAACAGTGAAAGAATATTCCAAATCGGTTCAGTAGTTTCAGAGCCTATTCAAACAAACAAATCAACAGCACATCAAACAAACAAAAAAAACGATTTCCATAAACCACACGTATAGACCGACAAACTTATCTGTTCCGGTGGCGGCGTCGCTACTATCTATTTAGAAGTGTCATTTAATATAGTTTTTGCATTGCATTTCACGTAGTTCCAATTTTGGCCACCGGAACAGATAAGTTTGTCGGTCTATGTATATCGGTCATCATTGTAATCACCGCATCGTAGTTAAGATTTCATTGATTGACATCTTATTGTTTTTTTATTTCATTGTTGCCACTTGAAAAAATTAGTTCCAATATATTTCCGCAATATGGCGAGTTTTTTTTTATTTTAATGGTCGGGCTATACCTACATACATTTTTGTCACTTGGTAAAAATTTAGGTCCACACATTTTTTAGGTTTAAACTTATCGCTTAAATTAAGTAGGAATGCAGTTAATATGGTGGCGTCATTCATCTTCTAAATGAGACGAATCACCGGCAGCCGTGTTGGCGGTCGAGACCTAGAAATTTCACAAATTCTAGTTTAAAAATAGAAATGCGTCAATGTTAAGTGCATTTCTGTGTAATGACACTTTCCAGAGACTAACTGATATATTAAATATATCTTTGTGTTCTTTAATGTTTTAGAATATATTTATCATTTTGAGTACAGATATTGTGAGATTAAACTATTTTAATGTCAGTGATACATATTAATTATGTAAATGTAATGCCTTTTTTGAACTCCGGAAAAATATTTTACGTAAACCCAATGACGTTCAATATAAAACTAGACACCCAATCTCTAAGAAAAATTCCTCAAAAAACGTCCGAGTGACACTGATGACATTAACACATTCGTTCAAATTAACACCTTATCTCGTGGCATTTAGTGTTTAATGTCAATTGTATACAACTAAACGAAAACTCTGCCCAATAGTCGGGTGGGCAGACTTTTGCTTCGGACAATATTTGAGCGTGATTGTGAGTCTAGTTTTTTAATTGAACGTCATTGCGTAAACCCAAAATTAATTTATTTATTAATAGTCTTTTATTCAGCCGCAAATCTAGTCGGACTCTGAAAAGGTTTTACCGCCTAAATTCTACAATTTTTTTTGTTGTACTAGATCGGTAGGCAGACAGGCACGCAGTTCACCTGATGGTAAGCGGTAACTGCGGCCTATTCCTTCACCCAATCGTCAATCGTCGCTCAATTTGCTGCCACACATGACTGTAGGCTCCCTGATTCAAATTTTTGATTCAAGAGTACTGGCTCCCACGTGAATTACAGTGGTTAGAGCGTTGGGCTCTAATACCCTGAGGTCGTGGGTTCGAATCCCGCGGGGAGCATCATGTGTGAATGTTTCCAGTTTGGTTGGACATTGCAAGCTTGAATCATCTGAATGTTTGAAAAGAATGATGATTCCGTGCTTCGGAAGGCATGTTAAGCCGTTGGTCCTGCGCCTGATCTCTCTTCGGTCGTATCAGACTGCTAACCCAGCGTATTATGAGAGTGAGGGAATAGGGAGTGCACCTGTGCTTGCGCACTCACTTGTGCACTATAATATATTCTGCGTAGTTGGCTGATCTTAAAAGATTGACCGTAGCCGAAAAACTCGGCTAGAAGGAGGATTATGATGATTATTGCCGGAACACAGCCAGAGTTGTTATGGTAGCAGGTCTCACTCATAACTTCTAGCTTTAACGCACGTTTAGCGTTTTTTCTCATATAAAACAACAAACTTTCGAGCTATTTTGAAACACAAGATTAATGATTCGTTAATGCGTAGTTTCCTACTAATATTTCAGGCGTGCCTTATCTATTTACTTTAACTTATTGGGCCGTACCAACATTTTTTTATTCTGTCAATTAAAAAATCCACAGAACAATTCCAACAGAAATATGAGTAATGATGTTGTCAACAAAACGATTATTATTATTAATGATTCGTTTGTTTACAATTGTCATACTCGTAAATTGCTCTTCACATTTGTGATGCTATTTTATTAGATGTCAAAGTCACATTTATTTTTGAGTTTCGGTGACGATACTCTGGTCGAGAGCTTACAGAGCCTCGATCATCGTAGGAGGAGGATTGCATGCCTCTCCGTATTTTATAGACTCCACTTTGGTGAGTGTGGTGCTCAGCTACACGATTTGGTTCCACCAGCTCCGTTCCATTATCGAACTACTAGACTCGGTCAGGGACTCCATCCGTATACAGTGGGGATACCGCGCTTACGAACTAAGCGATTTGCTTCATCTTTCTTGATACGGACTGCGCGGGAGTGGAATTCTCTGCCGAGATCTGTCTTTCCTACACAATACAACTTGGAGCTCTTCAAGGCCAGAATTAACGGGCTTTTCCTAAGCAAGCGCGCTCCATCGTAGACCCCATAGTTGTTTAACATCAGGCAACTTTGAGGTCAAGTGCAAAATATAAAAAAAAATATAAAAAAATGGTTTGGTACCAAATATAACTCAGTTGAGTTATACAATTAAAATATTGATTTTTTCTTAAAAATAATCTTTGCCATCTAAGCTTTGCCATTTATTTATGAATGAATGAATGTATGAATGAAAATTAAAAATACCTGACTTTATTATTTCAAATGCTTGTTGTCTAACTAGTTGAGTGGGTTTAATCGATATATACAGGTTATAAATTAATAAAAAGCTACAAAATGTAATAAGTGTCTTATGAAAGTATTAGACAGTTAAAAATATATATGATTTTACTATCCTCTCTTATTTTAATAAAAAACATTTATATTTTTGACGAAAGAAAATTATCAGTCGTATTGTAACGTAAAAAATATTTACTAAAAGAACAATAAAAATATCATTTTTTATCTACATCATTAACACCTCTCAAAACAATGGAAAAATGACCTTTCTCTACAATACACAAATACGATGGCTAAGATAAAAATAAACAACTCACGCCTTATTTCACTGCGTCATAACATCAAAATAGAATACCATCACTTCTGTACGGCTACAAATAGTGTTGCTAGTTGTACATTTTCGATGGAATATCGATTAATCAATCAAAAGCGATAAGCATCGATCATCATTGTCAACTCTCGGTCAATAAGTACCTAATTATGGAAAGCATCCATAAATTTTTAATTATAGTTCAACATCATGGTGTATTAGCACCTGGTGCCCTCTCTATTCTCTAACTCCCATTTCCACTTGAAACAACAATCTATAGTTTAAAAAGTACCATATTGTACTTGTATTTAACCATAAATACAAGTACCTAATTTTAAATCTGACCCAAGAATTAAAGTTGGATCAGATATTCAAGGAGCAAAATGGCAGCATTATTTGAAAAATGGAAACTTCCCAGAGAATTTTACGATTTTTGTGTGAAAATTCCAAACTATTCACGTTTAAAATCACATTTTATAAAGCCTGACCCAGAAAATGATTAACCTGCTCTGGAGGCGGCACATTATAATTATAGCAACTTGGTTGCTATGGTTATATTCACAACTAACTCACAATATCCTTCCAGCCTCACATTAATCAAACCGCTTGTCGACTTCGTAAACTTATGTTTATTTTTAAAAATCTTCGTCAAGTCGCTGATCCAGGCCTGGTCAGAACAGTCTATATTGCTTTGTGTCAATCGGTCTTACTTTACTGCTTAACATCTTGGGGTGGTGCATGCAAGACTGTGTTGATGAAGCTCGAAAGAGCCCAAAGGGTTTGTACCTTTAAACCCCTGCTGTCACCAACATATGATCTTTACCAATATTGTGAAGTCCTTTCCGTACGCCAACTGTTCATTCTTTTAACAATTTTAAAACAACACAATATATGCAAATATGACTCAACAATTACCACTTCCCGGCGAAACCACCTTGTAGCTCGTTCAACTCCCTTTAAAACGTGGTTTTCACACCGCTTCTTTTGTTTCCTGGGACCATTCTTATACAATAGATTGCATGAAAAACTTAACATCTTTCATCTCACTAAATTCGCCTGCAAATCTAAACTAACCAAATACTTACAAGCTTTGAATTACCCTGATACCGAGTGTTTACTCCTTCCTGACAGGTAAATTAAAATTTTCCGCTATTCCACTCACTAATACTTACTCACCCACACACACACGCACACATACACACACTCACACACACACACACACACACACGCACGCACGCACACATACCCCCCCCCCCTCACACACACACACACACACACACACACAAATAACATTAATTATTTAAGTTCTTTTTTGTATTTCCTTCTTTAAATTTCCTCACAAATTGTAATATTTTTCTGTCTAACCTTGAGCCATAATTACTGTTATACAACCGTCCCCATCCCGAGAGGAGAGAGCTGGTGCTCTGTAATACAGGCATCTAGCCTAGCTCAGACACCAGTCTCTCACAATCTAATTTGTGTACCTAGTTCATACCTATTAGAATTAAGAAAGATTGTGGAGAAAATAAAGATATTATTATTATTATTATTATTATTAATATCCAATAATAACAAGGCACGGTTGACAAATGACAACAAACTTTGACAGACAGCAATAATGAATGACATCTTATCAATGATATTATATAAAAACAAAAGCAGATATGTTATAAGCGCTCGCGTTTTGAAGACTCAAAAAAGACCCAATTGGGAGGTTTTTTAACAGTCTGCGTCATACGTCAAATTATACCTATCTCTTTCATTTGCGTGCTATTTCGTATCTTTTGTCTTACTTATCAGTTATATTTGTCAATGTGTGCAATGGAACAGATTTAAATCGTAATTACTATGAACGTAACATATCTATAGCATAAAACATCATTGCATCTTATTGTTTTTTTATTTGGTTTTTGCCACTTGAAGAAATCAGTCCTGGCGAGGTTTTTTATTTTAATGATCGGGCTATACCTACTATCCATGGTATTTTAAAAACTTACTTACTTACGATAACCTTATAAGTGTTAGTTTTTTAATTAATCGATCGATAAGTTTTTTTTAGTTATACCTCGATAATTTGCCAACACTAGTGGCAAACGTAAACAATTTTTTCACCATTCAAGATTTATGATGGTGACTACAAGAATAATGTTGACACTTTGTTTACAGGAAACTCCATGGAGACGAAAGAAAAAAAACAATGAAGAAAAAAAAAAATTTTTCAATCTGTCATCTTATGAATTAAAAGTTGATCGTAGCTCGGCCCGGGTTTGTCCCGGTGAACATTTCGTGAATTTGTAATCGTATTTGCTAATATCCTGAGGATTAAAAGATTTTCGACAATTTTGTAACTGTTGTATTTGAAATTCGTTTTATTTTTACAATTCAGTAGAATGCAGATACGTACCCTGAATAAGCTGCAGATAAAAACATAAAATAATATCGACCTATTATTGCGTAACTGCAAAGTAAAGACATTCATCACTGAAATCAAGTTATTTCTATAATTAATTTAATCACCACGCTTACCAAATGTTACACAGTCAATTACCTACAAACCCAAGAGTTGCATCTCACGTCATCTTGCCAGTAAACAGACAACGCTATGTTTGGTGGTGATACAAGCTCAGTCATGATCCGACAGATCTATAAACAATTATTACAATACAACTATGTACTTACGATGAAAAATATATATTTTTTTCATCACTAGAATAAATTAGAACACTGATGTTTTTTTCTAATATCAAAAATGTTATCAGTATAATATTTTAAAAATTCAGACTTGATCTATTAAATATGTTTAAGATATTTTTATGCAAAACTAGTTTTAACCATAAAGAATTATTGTAATTTATTCACCATAAACATCTACGTAATTTCAAAAACAACATTTGACAAAATCAATCTTATTTTGAATCGGAAGTAGCTTTGCAAGCATAATCTTAAAATATTCAAATTCAATTTCGATACGACCTGTTTGTAAAAATCCCCACCTTTCGTTCCCCACTCTCCCAATTGATTTGATATTCAAATAAGTTGAAAAAATTCCAGCATTTCAAATTCCAATGCTATTGAAGATGGTCCTTTGTCAATGTAAGAGTATTTAGTTGCTTGCTAAAATGTGCTAGGGTCGTATGGAATTACATTCCCTTTACAAAGTTAGGTGAAACAATGTCTGGCATGACATATAATTTTGTTTTGTTTAACAACATTACATAATAAATATCTCTTTTATGTTCGATACAATCATAAGCTTTGACTTATCCTTGGCACTAATGTAGCGTAAAATCAATACTAGAAGAAATTCAATGGGTGGCTAAGGTCTCGTTAGCATAGTTGGTAGTGCACTCGCCCGAACAGCGATGGGCGTTCGAGTCCCGCCTGATACCTAAACAAATTGTTTTTTTTTCTAATATAATAATATTTAAAAATATTGATATTTAATAATTGAACTCAAGATCCTGAATCCTTCAAAGTGAGAGAGTCAAGTGCAGTCGAACACAGAATGTGTCTCTACTTAACTATAAAACGTATACATACAAAATACGCGCAGCTAAGAAAAAGGTGACTTAAAAGGACTAATGAAAGGTATACCTACAACAGAAACACGTTATTAGCAAAATAAAATATCTCAAAAAAGCCTTACTACGCATCACGCATGTGTTATATTATGTATGATTCTTACAAAAATATTCAACAGTTTTCATGTTAAAAGAATACTTATGTAATATTTATAAATATTATGTTTCGATGTGAAATCGCTAAATATAAATTTTAATTGAAATTGTCGTATTACCATTTCCAGTGTTTGCAAATGTAAAATGAGAAATTCCAACTTCCGGTATCAAATAGAAATTTGTAATAATATAATCTAACTTCCTTTTAGAAAAATAAAAGCAACTCGATAAATATTTGATTTCCGTTTCCGAGAAATCAATAAAATTCACAATATAAGGGAAATATATTTTTTAGTTTCCGGTTACGTTGATTTAAAATATTAATTTTTGTTTGACATCCGTTTCCGTTAGTCTTTTTGAAATATAGATATTTTTAGTTTCCGGTTACGTTGCTTTAAAATATTAATTTTTATTTGGCATCCGTTTCCGTTAGTCTTTTTAAATATAGATATTTTTAGTTTCCGGTTACGTTGCTTTGAAATATTAATTTTTATTTGGCATCCATTTCCGTTAGTCATTTTAAATATAGATGTTCTTTAGTTTCCGGTTACGTTGCTTTAAAATATTAATATTTGTAAATTGCTTTCCGGTTTGCAAATAAAATTTGATAAATATTGGATCTTCCGGTTTTTCTGATTGGTCAATTTGAGTGACCAATCAGAGCCAAGTTAAAAGAGAGGGAAAATGGGTATAAGTAATTGGAATTTCTCATTCGAGATGAGTTTTGTTCCGGTGCTACTATCTTGAAGATAAGTATTATACGTCGTTTTAGTACTTGTTTATAAAGAGGGGAAATTCTGGTGAATTTGTGTTGTGTATTGTGATTTAAAGATAAGAAATGTGTGGAATCTCTGTATAAATTCTATTTCTTGTAAATTTTAGAGTAAATTATATTATCCCCGATTGATGGTCTAAAAGTTTGTTTAATTTGTTTCGCTGTTATTTTAAAGTAAAAATATTATTTTCTTCTTTGCTGGTTTCACTTTTTATAATAAATCCTTGATGAATCCTTAAAATAGTTTTTCATGGCTTAAGAAATATATTTTTGTGCTTATTAGTTTTCAATATGTAATATCTAATCTAACACATGCATCTTCAAAGTCTACTTGTTAAGGAAATATTTAATTATATTACTTAAGTACCACCACCCTCTCACATAACACCAGCGTGAAATAATAGTGACTACGATTGTGTTTCGTCTGGTTTGTGAGAGTGCCGGAGGCACATTCCCCCCATACCCCCACAGGCCGGTAACGCGTCAGCGATCCCTCTGGTGTTGCAGATGACCATGGGCGGCAGTTATTGTTTACTATCAGGTAACCTGCTGGCGCGTTTGCCGCCTCTGACATAAAAAATATATTATATTTATGACGGCATCAAAATATAACCCAGTGATAATTTAAAAAAATATTCGGAATTTCCACGCTGGTGTTGTGATTTCTTTAATTGCAGCCTTTGATCTTTTTTATCTTTGAAACATTGTTTGGTTATGGACAGTTCTTTGTATATTTTGTATCTGTGCCAGTTTATCGACAAGTAATGTCAAAATAGAGCCAAAATTGTTGTGTGTGTATGTTTTTTTAACGTTATTTCAGTTCGCAGACAGACATGTATCCCACCTGCGATAAGCGGCCGATTCCATTGAGACATTCTGAATCGGGAAAAATCAATCCATGCACTACCAAACTGTTGTCTCCTCTGATCTTCGAGTCTTTCAATTCAAGTGCTCTGTTGGCGCTGTTTTGGCGGCAGATTTCACATATTTTTTTATACCGCATCAGTTGGCAGACAGACACGCAGCCCACCAAAGCGGTCACTGTGGCCTATTCCATTAAGGGACACTGCATCAGGAAGCGCCGCTCAATGTGCTTTCAGACAGTAGGCTCATCTGATCTTCGAGCCTTTAATTCAAGTGTACTGGCTACCACATTAATATTACCGGAACACAGCCAGAGCTGTTATGGCGGCGACATGTGTTTTTGAAATAACGCAGGAGAATATGAAGGTGGGAGCAGAAACTAAACTAAAAAAATTACAACTGTGAAAGCGGTATTCCTCCAATTTTTCGTTAAAGAATTAACTTACGAAAACTTTTTCTAATAATGATTGCAGAAAGTTTTAAACTTTATTTTTACTATGTCGGTAGCTTTTGAAAAAGGTACATACTATTTTAGCAACCACATTGAAACTTTAAGACAAAGTCAAGTCTTTTTTTATTTCATAATGGCTACAACAAAGCACTTTTAAATAGTCAAGGTCACCATTAAGCTTTAGTGTTCTTTTAAACTTTATTAATACCTTCAAAACGAGAATGAATTATTCATAACTATCTCCGAAAATTTTAAATAACCACTCTAGTTTTTATCTCCCTTTTAGGGAAAAATTACTTTAGCCCTATTTTAATGCCAACAAAGTTCATAATGGCTTAGCGTATCAAAGTCTGTCAAACTTTTTAGCAGTCATTAAATTTTAAGTAGCCCTATATAAAGTTGTGTTTTCAAGGGAACAAAAATACCATCAAATTTGGGAGTGGACTCGGAAGTTTAGAGAGTTACACGTGGCCCTTATTATTTAATATTACAGCTCTAGCTGAGTTCCGCCGCCTTCAACCGTGCAATCTGTTACAGTCAAAACTCATAGCCGGTCAAAACCACTTTTAACTACAAAAATCAGGCAAAAGTTGTTTTGACCAATGCCCTTGGTCAAAAATAGTTTTGACTGATTTTTGCAGTTAAAAGTAGTTTTGAGTAGATTAATATCCCACTGCAGGGCAAAGGCCTCCATCCTCGAAATCAAGTTACCGTTACAATTATGGGTACAGGATAATCAGCACGCTTGCCAAATGCCGGTTGGTTAGCACCAAATCGGTTATCTTATAGTGGCTACCTGTAATACTATTACAACAAGTATTACATTATAAAGTAAGTATGTATATGTTATATTTTTTTTTTTTGTATTGTTTTTTTTTTTCTCTTACTTTTTTGAGAAGTTTGAATTGTGTTCTACTCGTATTTATTTCTTGTTCGTGAGTTTTGCACTGCCTACTTTTAAAATTAATTTAGAATTTTCCTCTACCTTAAGGTTGACTGGAAGAGATTGCTATTAGCAATAAGTCCGCCTACATTGTATCACCCATTTTTGTAACATATTTTTCTTTTATAATTTTGTGCAATAAAGAGTATATCTATCTATCTATCTACATTACCTGTGCTACTACTGTGAAGTCGAATGGTATTGCAGTTTGGGTATGCAGGTGATTGCAAGCTATGCAGGAGATGTTACATAGTTCGAGCACGTCAAGAGCGACCTCAGGCGTCTGCTGTGATGCTGTCTGCACCAGATATCAGCTCTAAGGCACAAGCGTTGCGATGGCCTGTGGAGATAAACAAATAGTGATGCTACTCGTATAATTGGTACACCAACGATTATTATTACAAATTTGGATAATTGCATCATATCTACATTAAAAGTTGGCTTTGCTCAAAAACTATTACGCTGATCTGTTGCTTTACTCCGATGCGACTAAAAGTGCGTAATATAAATAAATAAATATCTCTGGACATTATTCACACAGCGCCATCTAGCCCCAAACTAAGCATTAGCTTGTGCTATGGGTGCTAGACAACGGATAAACATTACTATATACTTTCTTTTTTATAAAAACATACTGTATATTATACATAGATATCCTCGTATAGTCTACGTGAGCGAAGCTACGAGCGAAAGGCTAGTACAGGCAATACTGAAATCGCATGAAAATACTTCATTATATCACTTATTCCTATAACCATCAGACATATTCCCAGTTCATTGACACTTGTTAATTGTTAATGTGACTGTCACGTGTTAACCCACTTATCTCTTAACTTGAACCCCCAAACAGCCACAGTAATTCTGCTAACGCGATTAAATCCGCCAGACCAACGCAAACGAGGCCTCATGTTTGAACTTAATTACTCAATTGGCATGCTTATCGTGCCCATACACGTCACAATGACTGTTATCGTGTTGTGTTAGAAGGGAATTTCAATAGGCCACTGGTATTAGTTTGAGAGGATTATGAAAGTTAAGGCGATTGGTGTCTCATTGAATTAAAAACCATATCATATTATAAATTAATACAAAGATTAAGAAATCCTATGTTGCGTTTGTAAAAAAATAATATAAGGTATTTTTACGTTATCAAAATAACACTTAAAATGTGTTACTTTTGTTGTAGTTTTCAAAACTACCTAAAACGGCTGATTTTGACAATTATGGCTACTACAACGAATACGAATCATTTTAAGCCCAGTTTTAACAATGTGAATAATCTTTATCCTCTTTTAAACAAACGCAACATAGGATTTCTTTATCTTTGTAATTAAATACATGATAATTATGATTTATATTCGATGAGGGCGCCACTTGGCGACACCAATCGCCTTAATACTACGAGTTCACTAAGTTGGTAGGAAATATGCTGTGTTAACTGGAAGACACTTCACTTGAGGTGTCGATTGACGGATTAATGTATTTTGATGCCTTGTTCAGTCACGTTTAATGAAATATATACACTTGAGGACTGGTGATGAGCACCCAGCTATTTCCGTCCTACTTTTATAGGGATTGGTTGGCTAACCAGCCAAGGCTATTAACCAATTGACACAAAGCTGGGAGCAGCTCGTCCTGGTATCGAAAGCAGAAATCGGGGCAGTCTAGTGGGTAGTGGGTCGGTTTTGTCTCGAATTCCACAAACGATTGCAGGTCTAGCTATTAAATTAAATTAAGTCCTGGAGGACAGGTTAATAGCCACGCGTGGATCCAGCAGAAAGGGAAAACCCACCCACACTACTGATTTAGTTTCTAGTCCCACACATGGTCTCGCTCAGGCGCCAGGGGTCTACTTATCAAACTGTCTATTTCTCATTTTAACTACTTTTCATGGAGACAACTTCGCAAATTTCCTACTTAGCAATCAGCCTATTTCGCATTTCGTCTACTTTTCAATTGAACTACTTCTTTAACTACTTTTCGTGGAGACAACTTCGCAAATTTTCTACTTAGCAATCAGCCTATTTCGCATTTCGTCTACTTTTCAATTGAACTACTTCGCAAACTGACTATTTTTTTCCGTAATATCATCTTCGGACTGTTAGTAACATAATACTTGTGGCAATAGAATGCACAACGTGACCAAGAGGACTGGCTTTTCTTGATATATTATGTGTAATAAAGATGACAAATACATTGTATGCAAACCTGCTAGTGGTCATGGTGCCTAAATTCTCCTCCGAAAAAAAAAGTTCATCATCATCATCAGCCTATAAACTACAAGTGTCAGATAGTGTGGGCCATACTCCACGTCGCGGGCCCAGTGCGGATTGGTGAAGGGGTGCGTAAGGCAAGTGACCAACCAGGCCGCCAAATGGCCTCTGACTAGGTTTGGCGACTAGTAAATATGGCCTATGACTAGGTTTGACGACTAGTAAATATCAGCCGGGACCAGCACAGCAGGGAAACAGGGAACAGCTTAGCGTGTTACTTCCAAAGCACGGAGACGCTCGAAATAAATGTCAGTCAGAGTGGTCACCGACGTGCAAATTATTTCCTGGCGGACTAATTCTAATCTAACCCATGTAAACGTAATATAATTCACACAATCTATTTGATCTAAACTATGTATATCCACGAAGCGCTGAAACCCGTTGTAATTATCAGCTACGGTCTTCGGTTTTAACTGGTAAACTTTGAGCGCGTCAACATATAAATCTCTTGCTTATTCGTTAAGAAGATTAAGCAGATCGTTTAATTCCTACGGGTTTATAGAATGAAGTTTCCTCGAAGCAGGGTTTTAATGCTTTGTACATAAGCATCAATGAACTCGTTCATAAATTTTATTAATGGCTTAGTTGTGGCTAAGTTCGTAAATATTTTACAGACGACAATAGTGTAAATCTTGATGGAAATAGTGTATTGGCGAAGTGGTATGTTAACATATTGGAGGAAAGGTCTTAAACATAGATAGATAGATAGATACTCTTTATTGCACAAAACACTTCAGGACAAACATGTATATATTATTAAACATACTCGTTTCTCTAAATCAATAACTATCGCACATTTATTTTGTATTATCACAAGACAAATAAGGCGATTTAGATGTCATATTTCAATATTACGAGTATTATAAATCTATGATTTCTTATAGCCAATAAATGTTTATCTAACAAGTTTGAATCTATATTTTTAAATAAATATAGTAAAAAATATGGATATCAAATAACTTTAGTTAAAGCTAAAAGCAGCTTAAATAATTTACATGATGATATAAGTTGATTTGTTTTATTCGGGTTCAAACACCCAGCAATGCTTCGTCCCTTTCTGATGTAAAATGAACACTGGGAGCTTAGTGGGTAGTGAGACAAAAACGTTTGGTTCCGAGTTCCACACACGGCCTCAAGTTTCACTATCCTGTGTTAAACGGTGCTTAAAAGCATTGTTCTCCGAAAACAAACTGGTACTTTAGGTCTAACTGGTTGAATCAATTTTTTAGACCTACTAAGCAAAACTTATTCAGGATAGCCTACCGCGCGCATTTTTTTTTCAAATATCCCCGCTTCCCCCCACATTTCTGGGATCAAAAGTACCGTTTGTCGCTCGGGGATAGTGTAGCTTTCCAACAGTGAAAGAATTATTCAAAACGCTTCCGTAGTTTCGGAGGCTATTCAATAAAAACAAACAAACACTCAAATCTTTCCTCTTTAATATTAGTATAGAGTATAGATGAAGTATTATGTATAAGCAAAGGTACGAAGCTGTAGTACGGTATTCTGTGTAGTTTGACCAACAAGCTCTCAGGAGATAACGTAGCCTATTGTCCTTTAATCCCTTTCATCCAGCGCTTTCATCACAAACGAGGGAGTATTCTAGCGGTAGATTATTAAATAAATGACTGTTAGTGAACTGTCTAGTAATGGACTTTATAGTTATAATAAATGAATAAATAAATATCTCTGGACATTATTCACACAGCGCCATCTAGCTCCAAACTAAGCAATAGCTTGTGCTATGGGTGCCAGACAACGGATAAACAATACTTACATACTTTTTTTCTGTCAATACATACATATTATACATAGAAACACCCAGACCGATACAAACAAACATGTTCACACACACAAAGTCACACAAATGTTTGGAACCCGCGACCTCTTGTGTAATAGCCGACTTCTCGACTATTACACCAAACAGCTCGTCAGAATAAGGCTTTCTGTTCGAAGCAAACTTGGTAATTGGCTTCGACCAGTACCTTGTATAGCGTTACCGGCCACTTAACGTTTACACGTTTAATTGCAATTATGTCTGTTTGTTTGCAGATTAATCGACGGATTAACACCGAGACTGCATGTTTATACTGCATTATGCAATGCAGTGCTGGTTGAGGGATTTAATTTACTATTTATATCATTATTATGTTCTTCTCCGACTGCGTTTGAATAATAAATTAAAAAATGTCAAATTACAATGATTCATCAATCGAGAATCAGATTTATGACATTGAATCTGATACTATGTATTTATGTAATAATATTATATTGTATTTAATAATTGAAGTGCATAAAAAAAATATGAACGTCACGAAATGAACGAAATATACAAACCTCTGGCTTTTTAAAATTTTTTAAGGAGGTATAAAGTAGGAATACTTTTGTATGAAACTCGGTCAGCTTGCAAACTAATCCAATACAATAATAAAATCATAATTATTATATTATTCAAATAAATTAATAAAATCATAATTATTATATTTATCAAATTTCAAAATTAGGAATGGCACATTTTAAAATTCTGATAATCATTGTTAGTGTAATTTACGCGAACGAAGTTACGGGCAGAAACCTAGTCATTAAATTAAGTCTGACCTAAGTTCCTCTGCTCATATCGCATTCGAAAAGTACCATTAATCAATGTCAATAAAATTTAAGGATTAACTTCACATGAGATGTTTCCTAACTTTTATTAATTAAATAATTTCAAAACCTATCCTTATTTAACAGCGATCAAAACCTTAGCAAATACTCAGATTTCAAATACTATCGCTGAACAATGGAGCAATCAATTTATAACTTTAGTGTTAGATTTTAGTTTACAAACTTTGTAAAAGTTTTAATTGGTCCCTTAACCTTCGTTATATGGTTTTATTGAAAGGATGTTTGAAACCCTAGATGTAACTCCCTACTCGTCATACTGCTGGGACACAGGGTTTATCTCAGTTGTGAGATAGTGTGGGCCATACCTACTCCACCACGCTGGCCTAGTGCGGGTAGGTGGAAGGGTGCGTAAGGCAAGTGACCTTAATGTCAGATGTTATCAAGCCGCCAAATGGCCTCTGATTAAGCTTGACGACTAATATCTACATTACAGTAAATATCAGCCGGGACCATCAGCTGAACGTGCTTTCCAAAGCACGGAGGCCTCGAAATAATGTCACTAAATGTGGTCAGAATGGTCACCCATCTCGTACCTAGCTCTAAAGGCGTTTAGAACTAGAACCACGTTCTTAAAGATTACGCAAGGCTTTCCCGAAGGAATGTGATATTTTTTCGGGATAAAAAACCTTTGTCCTACCCCAAGGTCTAGTTCCAACGGGCAACGGATCACCGTGATTTCTCATATGACACTATTCCAAAGTATCCTTACACTGCTTATCTAAGTAGTATCACGGAAAAATAACACATTCTTTTGGGTTAACGTCGTCCACGCGGGCGAAGCCGTGAGCGGAAGACGAGTCAATAATAAAGTTACGATCTACCAAAAATACTAGTCATAGGGACTAACTACTCGTACATACAAGTAACCTATGCAGCTGTATCCTTAAGAAATAACTGATTTAGATTTTTTTTTGAATGCGATACTACTACCTTTTTTATAAAGCTAAAAAAATGCACGTAACTGTGGGCCCAAGAGAAATCTTAAATGAATTAATGACTTTATTTTTAAAAATGTTTATAACACTGCAGAAGGTGTATCTAGGATACACAGATCGTTGTCGGTAACGCACAAGTTATCCACCGTTTACTCGTATGTAAAATTTGTTTCAAATTTTATAACAAAGTTCAGTGCGGGTAGGGATATAGCATCGAAAGTGTAGTTAGCGCCGAAGTTATGTTAAAATGCTTTTATGATTTTGTTTTGCAAAACATTTCCCTCTCTAGCATTTTCAGTGTTAAAAAAATCAAGTAAACTTTTGCTTTGTCTGGTTTTTTTATTTAACTGTGGTGGCACCGTAGCTTGTAGGTTTTACTTTATGCAACGGATATACTCAAGTATAGGGTCAAATCCATCTTCAGGGGTAAGACTAACTGTCGTTTCGGACACATTTTATTCGGACACAGTGTCCGAATTGACACTTTTTAATTTTAATATTTTTTTACTGTCGATTCGGACACCGCGATATAAATAGCTGTTTTGTACAGTCAGATAAAAAATCTTCCTACGATTTCTTTTCATTATAAAAATAAAGTCTCAACGAAGCCTTCTACACGAAGCTATCGGTAATGTTTCTAAAGATGACTGGGTCAAATGTGTGAGGCATGCAGAGGAATTACAGGATCAGGATCTAGCAAAGGCAATTTTAAAAGATAAGAGAATACAGTCTCTGGTAATAAATTTACACGAAGATGACAGCGCTCCTGACCCGTGGTACAACTGCGATGTCCAACTGGTTGTACCACGGGGAAGTAAAGTTACCCATGGTTCACCCCTTTTTATTGATATTTATGATTATGACCCGTGGTAAAACGGATGAATTATGTCCAACTGGTTGGACTACGGGGACCCGCTCCCGACCCGTGATACATCTGCGATGTTCAATTGGTTGTACCACGGGGAAGTAAAGTTACCCATGGTTCAACTGGTTGTTCTATGATTGTTGTGCGTCCCCATGATCCATCTCCCTGATATACATGATATGTATTACAGGGAGTTGGACCAAGGAAAAAACAACTTACCCTTGATTCAGAATTCTCAGCAAAGTGGATTTTTTTAAACTAATGCGTGTCTGAAAATCTATTAAGGAATGGCGGACAAATGCAATCTTCTTTCATCAAACATAACTTTTCTGGATAACGTAAACTTTTTAAATAACTCCACTAAGGTCATGTTGCCCTGGTACTCTTTGCGGAGAATTCTAAATCAAGGATTAAAGGGGGACAACCACAACAATCATAGAACAAACAGTTTAACCATGGGTAACTTTACTTCCCCGTAGTATAACCAGTTGAACATCGCAGTTGGACCACGGGTCGGGAGCGCATTTTATAACTCCACTAAGGTCATGTTGTCCTGGTACCCTTTGCTGAGTATTCTGAATCAAGGATTAAAGGGGGACAACCACATCAATCATAGAACAACCAGTTGAACCATGGGTCACTTTATTTCAGCAGTTGGACCACGGGTCGGGAGCGATTCCCAGTAGTAGGTACAACTAGTTGGACCAAGGAAAGAACAACTCACTCGAGTTGAACTATTGGTAAAGATTTTTCCCCATAGAACAACCAGTTGAACCATGGGTAACTTTACTTCCCCGTGGTACAACTAGTTGGACATCGCAGTTGTACCACGGGTGAGGAGCGCTGTCATCTTCGAGTAAATTTATTACCAGAGTACCTGTAATTCCTCTGCATGCATCACACATTTGACCCAGTCATCTTTAGAAACACTACCGATAGCTTCGTGTAGAAGGCTTCGTTGAGACTTTATTTTTATAACGTAAAGAAATCTTAGGAAGATTTTTTATCTGACTGTACAAAACAGCTATTTATATCGCGGTGTCCGAATCGACAGTGAAAAAATGTTAAAATTAAAAAGTGTCAATTCGGACACTGTGTCCGAATAAAATGTGTCCGAAACGACAGTTAGTCAGGGGTAAAGGGTAACTGCGAGAGTTTAGTGGTACCATATTCACGGCCGTATGTCTCGCAAGGCAGTTTAAAAGAAATCTCTAAATATAAAGGATTAAATTGTCTCATGAAGAAAGGCTAATTTAAAAAAAAAAACTTCTTCTTTAGTAACACCATGTAATTTCCCTCTTCATATTACTTTTGTATCTACATAATAATATTCTACTTATTATTTTTAATCTTATTTGTACAAATAATGAATGCTAAAGAAATTAAGTAGCTTTTTTTTATATTTGGACTAAGCTAGCACTTGACCACAAAGTTGCCTGATGTTAAACAACTATTCGGTCTACGATGGAGCGCGCTTGCTTAGGAAAAGCCCGTTAATTCTGGCATATAACTATAATTCGGCTCTAACTATGATACTGCGTCATCTACACTGTATAAGTGTATACGGATGGAGTCCCTGACCGAGTCTAGTAGTTCGATGATGCTGATGAAATAGCTCTACTATTTCATTTAATTTGAGGAGTGAAAGTGACTTAGGCTCCTTCTCCACTTCACCTTCCTTTATCCTCCCCATCCCCCATAACCCTTTATGCTATTCCCCCTAACTATTCAAAAATGGTCAACGCATCTGAGACCATAATTATAGCAAATGTCCATGGGTGGTGGTGATCATTTACAAGTACAAGGCATAACCTTAGAGCATCACCTGAGGTCTAATAACTATCCATCTTATGTAGACTCCAAACCTCTTTTTTCAACTGTACCAAAATCAATAGGCATACCGAATATAACAAGTCCGTATTAGTGTGAGTACCTACGTTCGCTTCGATTCAATAACCCGACGTAGCGTAATGGAAAAGTATCAGACATTGAGTGACATTTAATTTACCTTGCATTCCTATAAATATTATATTAACTTTGGATGTTGGGTACGAACTTCGAATATGAACGTGTGCTTTAACAAACAATCCAGCCGTATTACTTCGTAATTCACTTTCTGTACTTTTTTCTTGACGGTTTCATGTTCCATAATGTTCCATAATAGCTGAAGGTTTACAGGAGGCTATATAATAGTAGAAAGAACCGCTACGGTACACAAGTATGGGTCCTTGAATCGTCACAAGGTTGACACCAACTTATCCCTCCCAGAGTTAAGGGAAAACTTGGTGAGTCTCCTGGGCAGTGGCTATTAGCTGGTGGATATGGCGCGAAAAATATTCTCCTACGCAAAAAAAAATGTACCTCATGTTGTCGCTTCCTCCCGTGAGAGCAAAGTGCATAAAAAATAACCAGTAACTCTTGCTCTGCAGTGAGCCATCATCTAGACGGGGCCATCAAACTTATTTTAAAAAATATTTTTACGGTACAAAAGCTGCTATCAATAAGAGTACAGAATCTGTTGGCACTGTCTTTAAGATAATCGTTTTCGTACAAATGTAACAAACGTTTCTCCATCAAACATTTATTCACTTCAAATAGTATGTAAATACTTCTTACATTTTCACAATAGTTTTATCTGAAAGATCTCAATCATTCAACTGGAAAGTGATACCGAGCGATCCTCTTCGAAATATAGAGTGCTGCCAAAAACATTAGATACAACAAAGGCATCTTAATGAAAAATAAGAAATCATATATTTCTACGACGTTTCAAGGTTAAAGCGATAGTGTATCTCGTTGGCAACAACATTTAAAAATGTTCTTGACGAAACATCTTTCTTTTTGCTGATTTCAGACATTGTCAAAGTGAAATCCTTACAGATAAAAAAATACTTATGTCTGTTTGTACTTACAAAATAAAAACACTAATGGCCAGTTTCACAACTAACAGAGAAGTTTGTCGCTATTTATATGTCAGATATTAATGATACTGTCTCCTCTGTCAATTTTGAGAAAAATAAGGCTCTTTTTCAACAGTCATGATGATAACAAACAGTTATAGTCTTTTAAAAAAAGTACCTTATCATACGTAGTTTTTACAGTCTTAGTAAAGTTGAGTGAAATATCACTATTTCTCGGAGATCATACAAAAGGCAGCTTGAAACAGGTAATCTGAAACCAGATTACCCCCATTTCCCGAACACAGCCAGCAAAATAGAATTTTCTCTTCTCGGAAGTGGAAAATTCTTCCGATTTTCCGCTAAAATTTCTTCTAAAGTAGGTTTCGTTGCGTTGTAGTTTCTGATCGGTCATTTGTTGCGGTGCACGTGTGTTGATCGATCCTCTGTCGCGGCTTCCACTTGTTGGAATGAAATACTGCGACACGTGAGACCAGAAGCAAGCAAGACTACACAATCTTTACTTTTATACTCATATTATAAAGAGGAAAGATTTGATTGTTTGTTTGTTTGTATTGAATATGCTCCGAAACTACTGCACCGATTTGAATAATTCTTTCACTGTTGAAAAGCTACACTACCCCCGGCTGACATAGGGTACTTTTGATCCCGGCAATGTGGGGGAAGGGGGGGATATTTGAAAAAATATATTACGCGCGGGTGACACCGCGGCCGGAAGGCTAGTTGGTAAATAAATCTCTTTGTGCGGCGACGACGCATAGATACGATCGCGTGCGCGCGGTACGATTGTACGAAGGTAACGTACATCACACAATTTATACTATCCCAGAAGGCATGTTTGACAAGTTACCGCCACGGCTTTGCCAAATGGAGAGATGACCTCTTTACGCAGGTCAATTTAAAGATATTTTCGCTCCAAGCTGCAGTTGTCTCTATCGCGCTCTGCGTGAGATGTTCGGACACTGCGCGACAGCAATAGATTTTACAAATACCTATTTTTCAATTCTCTCGCCCTTAGTATTTCCTCTTAACTTGCTTGGGTATTTGATGTAACCTTCGTGGGTATTTTGTTATTTTAAAGTAGCACTAGCAATAGTGCTACAAAAATTTGACAGTAATAAAAATTATTTAAAAGTTTTGTTTTTCTTTTACATAGCGTTTCAAATTTTTCTGAAGGTTCTTTACTAGCTTTTCTTTAGGCCGGCTAGGTAATAGGTATTCTTTGAAAAGTTCGTTGCTATTCGGACGTTTCTTCATTTATCTTGACTCTATCTACGCAGTCTATATAGTTATCAAGTAATTTCTTTTTTCAAATATCCCCTTTTCCTCACACATTTCCGGGATAAAAAGTTCCCTATGTTCACCAGGGATAGTGTAGCTTTCGAACAGTGAAAGAATTATTCAAATCGGTTCAGTATTTTCGAAGCCTATTCAATACAAACAAACGAACAATCAAATCTTTCCTTTTTTTATTATTAATATATAGATATTTATATAAATGGGTTATGGGTTATTCACCATCTGTACACACGAGACTGTAAAAACGTGTGACCAGCTGGTGAAATAACTTTTTACATAGCATTGCATATAATTTGAAAAAAAAATATTAAAAAATATGAAACATTTTTAAAACTTTTTTTCCGACTGCTCTACGGATAAAAGTAACTAGTACACAACCGGAGATAGGGATGTGAAAAAGTACTCTGCAGTGACAAAAACGAAATGTTTAAATATTTTATGTTTTGGGCACATTTCTAGGTCTTGTAGACTAAGTAGGTATAGTCCATGGCATGACCAAGCAGTACCTATGTCTGAGGGCCTGGGCGCGTTTCGGGCGTCGTGAAATTTTGTAAACAAGCAAGTCAGTCGCGTTTCGGGCGTTTTCGAAAATTTATAAAAAATGCCTACACCGAATGGTCGCGATTCGGGCGTCCTATTTATTTAGCTCTTTCAGATAGTCGCGTTTCGGGCGCTTTATAAAAATAGGACGCCCGAATCGCGACCATTCGGTGTAGGCATTTTTTATAAATTTTCGAAAACGCCCGAAACGCGACTGACTTGCTTGTTTACAAAATTTCACGACGCCCGAATCGCGCCCAGGCCTGTCTGAGGACGGTTGATTTCAATTCTATTACGAGGAAGCGCATTTTGTAGTGTCACCGCAAAAGCAATACAATATTCGTACTGTCATCGTACACAGTTCCACAACATATAAGGCCTAGGTAACATAAAAAGGTTTTTAAAACAACCGCATTGAAACTACGTCCGAAGGCGTTAGAATGCAGTGTCATTTAGAAAGTAATTCTTAACTTGTACTGTCTACGATCGCGTTAACAGGCTTATAGGTACTTTTGTATTTATACCAAGACCTTTTTAAGGCCTCGGCCTCGAATTTTGCGGTAGCGGGGCGCAGTGCGCCTGCGTGCGCTGCCGCTCCCGCTCCCGTCCCGCTGCCCGCGAAATTCGAAGCCGAGGCCTGTTTCACGTAAATAAAGAATTTGTATTTGTATTTATATCTTACTTTTTTACGTAATATTATATACATAGAAAATCGTCATAAATATCATTAGTGGGACGTCCCTACTAAGTAAATGGCTATCGAGTTTCCTCTCTCTTTGTAGTTTGCGTGGGCTCCAGCTTGTTATCGATAACTGAAGTGGCCCTCTTTAATAGACTAGATAGTCTAGATTAAAATCAATTGATTGTTTACTAGATATTTCATCATAACAGTAATACCTACATAATATAAGACAGACTAGAAATATAAGTACCAATAAAATTAAACGTCCCAAGACTTAGGAATCAAAACTGAAAAATACATATGTGCATTGTAAATTACCCAACTCTTTTATATTCAGCATAGCCACCTATAGCGTTTCCTTTATTCTCTTAACCCAAGAAAACGCAAGAACGAATATTATTACACTATATTATTTTCACAATGAAGACTGCCGCTATGAAAGCGTATTAAAATAAAATGCTGTTCCACAGAAAGTAAAAAACGTGTTTTAAATTCAAATAAAAGATGACAATGAACTCTGTGCGTTGGTTTTACCAACAGTTCGAGGCTCATTGAACTCGACCCTGTATTGGGTCGGTTTAGTAACTTTACTTGGTTTTTTTTTTATATTTTTTATACCACAATCATCAGTTGGCAGACAGACGCGCAGCCCACTTGATGGAAAGCGGTCACTGCGGCCTATTCCATTGAGGGACACTTCATCATCAGGGAGCGTCGCTCAATGTGCTGCCAGACTGAAGGCTCATCTGATCTTCGAGACTTTAATCTCAAGTTTATTGGCTTCCACATTAATATTGCCGGAACACAGCCAGAACTGTTATGGCGGCAGATTTCACCTGTGGGTGGTAGCTAGCGAAAAAAGCATTGTGATGATAAGCTGCTTCGTTGCCACAAAGAATAGAAAATAATAAATAGTTCATTTACCACGAACACAAAAGAAACATGTACAATATACCTAAAGAGAGGAAAAATAACACGAACGAAACAAATTGCACATTGAAGTAAATAGAGAAAATTTTATAGGCCGGCAACGTACTTGTGACTCCTCTGGTGTTGCGGGTATTTATGGGCAGCGGTGATTGCTTACCATCAGGTGACCCGCCTGCTCGTTGCCTCCCTCTAACATAAAAAAAAAGAGAATCAATAGATCTGCCAACTGAACCTCCGTTGCTTCTACGTAGAAAACACAGAATAGCAAAAATCAAATTATTACTTAATCCTTCTAGCCCCGGAAAACCAGACACAATAGAAAATCTATTGTTAAGCGGCACGCGAGTGCCGGTTCGGCTTTGAGTGGTTAATATGATATACTCAGTATATGTATGTAGGTAGATAACCAGATGAAAAATCATATTGCAAATCATGAATGCTTTTCTGCGCTAAATTTAAGAGAATTAATGTTACGGATGATTCCACCGCTAAACGTTTTAACCCTAGATCACTAAACCTATTTTGGTGTAACTCTGTCACTAAACATTCGACTGACAGACTAACAAATAAAAACCAAAATGTTTAATGTATTTATCAACTTTAATTAAAAAAAACTTAGTGACAGATTTAAAGTTACTCTTATATTTTACATCTATGACAAAAAAAACCTCTTTTTTTAGTTTGTGCAGTTATTACACGTCGGGGCCGTGTGTTCGCCACAAATGGCGCTTTTAAACGAGTGACACGAATATTTGGTCATTCTGCGTTTTTTATATGGACAAAATCAACAATTTTTTCTTTTATTTGTCTGTTCTTGAGTCGAACTCGATAGAACACTATAAATTTTTATGATATCTCGTATATAATCTTTGATTTATTTTTTCCCAAATTTGGCATATTGTAGCGCTCATGCAAAAATGGCTCAATAAGACCATCCGCCATGTTTTTGATAAAACTCCTGCACTTCAAAGGTTCTTTACCTAATTTTACCATAATAGATACATACACGAATTTAAAATATTATATAGTATGGTCTGAAGCCAACTATATGTCCTGCGATTGGCACTCATTCCTGAGCACATTTGCATCAACGGCACCTTTTTGGTGCTATTATAAAAATGTACGATTTCTGGCTTGTTTGTCGTGCTATTTATACTGGGCTGTAAAAAGTAGGTAACCATCATATTTTGCTTCGGTTTGAACGACACCAATGTCATCGCAGAATCGAAAGAGAACACTTACCACGGTTGTTTTAAATTACGTTGTCACTAAACATTCGTCTGTGAGACGAATAAATAGCAAAATCTCCGAAACTAGGAAGCATGCATCCGCGTCACTTGGTCACGCGTCACTGATTAGCCAAACAGGAAGGTACTGAGAGCCACGGGGTGATCAAGTGGCGGGTACCTATCAATTCATCAAATGCGTGAGGTGTCGGTCGTCTGTAAGACGAATGATTAGTGATCTAGGGTTAAATGATGTATGACATGTCACTCGAGGTCACGTAGGAGTTCGCATAAACGCAGCTGACCGTGGACCTGTCCGCACCCATTCATACTCTGCCAGCGTCTAATTGTTTACAAGTTGCAGCTTCGGTTCTATGTCCACTGACTCAGATGGAAGAGATAGCAGTTTTTAAAATTTACGCGATAACTAACAACTGTTGGCAGACAGGCACGCAGCCTTACGCACCTTATAATATGGTAAGAGGCACCTGCAGTCTATTCCATTAAGGGGCACTTCACGAGGAAGCTCCGCTCAAGGTGTTGCCACACTATATAATAATATCCTTCTAGCGGAGTTTTCGGCAAAGGCGACCAATCTTTTCAACCAATTACTCAGGATTTAATGCACAAGTGAGTGTGCTAGCACAGGTGCACTCCCTCCCTATTTTGTCACTTTCATAGTGGGACAGCCGCAGCAGTCTGACACGACCGAAAGAACACGCGCAGGACCAACCGCGACGTGCTTCTAGATGAGTAGTAATCTCATTTGAGGTCACGTGGGAGTTCGCATAAACCCAGATGACCGTGGACCTGTCCGCACCCATTCATACTCTGCCAACGTCTGATTGTTTACAAGTTGCAGTTTCGGTTCTATGTCCACTGACTTAGATAGCGGTTTTTTTAAATTCCTGCGATTATTACAAAATAATCTTCGTTGTTCTGGAAAAAACAGTTTTTGTGTTTTCATAAATGGTTAGCACTGTGTCAATTCACTTTTTCGTGCTCTTTAGTCTGCATAAACCCATTACAGTGATAGTCTCATACTTGCGGTGATACTGAATAAGATATCAATTTATCGCAACGATTTTAAAAGTAACTCTCAAGTTCATAATAGTAAAATGGGTTTTCCCATAACAACGATAAATTAAAACCGATAGAATTACAAAATTATAAAATCTAAACATGACTAAAAATAAAAGAGATTTTATTAATATAGCATCGAAAAATTAGTTATTGATTACAACATTTCCGGACCGCAAAATATGTGATTGGGGTTTTTCTGTCAAAAATACCCAGCCTTAGTCCAAAGATCTCCTGGATGTTGGCGGTGCAAAACACTCCCGTTCCTCGAAAATTATCTCAACAGATCTCATTTTGCTCGTGTCAGACAACTGTCCCACTGTGCAATGGGAGTGAGGGAGTAGAGTGTGCACTCACTTCTGCATTAAAATATATCCTGCACTACGACTTACGGCGGATTGGTTAGCCGTAGTAAAATATATCCTGCGTTATTCTTGTTTAGGTAGTCGGAAACTTCGCTAGAAGAGGGACATTATAGTCAGTGGACAGTGGTCCCACTCCATCGTCAAGCCCGCACGTCATCGACTGCGCTATGACCCTGACCGCGGCTGCATTTGGCGCAAACATCAAAGATCACATCCACTATCTCGAGCATTTCACTCAGCCGTACGCAATGACGCTTGTATACAGAGCATAGTAGAAAGAGTATAAGTATGTTATCTTCGTACAAACGCACCGCGCGTGGCTTATGTGTGTCTATGCGTCGTCGCACGCACACTCAAACAAAATCTCTCAACAGTTTCTCGGTGCGCCAGTCGGGGCTAAGGCTTTGGCCTCGAATTTTGCGGGCAGCGGGGTGGCAGCGGCCGTAGGAGCGGCAGCTGCAGCGGCAGCGGCAGCGGCGAGATGTTTTCATAGACTCGTCCCATAGACAGCGAAGCGGGAGCGCACTGCGAATCACCGCTTAACAGCATCGTACCGCTCTTGACGGCCCGCGTCAAGCGGTGACCGCAGGGCGCCTGCGTGCGCCGCCGCTCCCGCTGCCGCGAAAAAAGAGGCCAAGGCCTTAGCCGCGACTGGCACTCTTCACCCAATTAAGACGAGCTGGTACCAGCCCATGCGGCACTGGAATACTGAATACTCCTGACCTACTGTATGCTCTTTATACTATGTACAGAGTATTTCCGAAAATTCCGTATTCTAGTCATGACCCTGAGTAGAAAATACCACAGATCATTCACGTGTCAAATATCAAGGAAACTGCTTGTATTAACATTTCAATTGTATCGATAATGGTTTTAGAAAATGTGTATGTTCATTGACTGTGTTTGTTTGATTTGTGTGTTTGATGATATTATTTTTATCTACGGGTATAACTAGCGGCCGCCTCCGCGGTTTCATCTGTGCGTAATTTCTTTTTTCAAATGTCCCCCCGTTCCCCCACATTTCTGGGATAAAAAGTAAGTCACGAATTTTTTTAATCGGTTCAGTAGTTTCGGAGCCTATTCAATACAAACAAAAAACAACTAAATCTTTCCTCTTTATAATATTAGTATAAATATCATATCAAATAGTATCTTGTACACAAAAACAAATGAATTATTAAAAATACCAAACAATGGTTAGTCGCGTTTTTGGTTATACACACAAAATAACGTTTAGTAGGTATTTGAAAAAGAAAGAGTATGAAGAACCCGAAAATATTATAAAACCTTAGAGTTTTTTAATAAACTCTAAAATTATTCTCACTTTAGTTCATAAACGATTTGTTTCAATAATATGCAGCAACTAAATCGCCTCTAATGGACTTGCAAATACCTATTTGCGTTTAGTTCTAAACTCATTTGTAAAACTAAAGCTTAAAATACGGTGATGGCAGACGCGGGAATTCACTGTCTTTATAACATTAAACTATTTTAATGACTTTCACCCCACGAGGGGAATTTTCTTTTTACTACTGCAGTTGAAAGATTGGAGCCTAGCCAACCTAATGTTATGCGACCACTATTACGAGTGTTCCATTGGGAGACACTACACAAGAAAGCATCGCCCAAAACACTGCGATTTTGCATTTTCTTACCCTCATACATCAGAGCCTTTTAACTTGTTACAGTATAAGTAGTTTGTAAGATCTATCTATACTAATATTTTTCTTATTTTTTTCCGCTTTCTTTGATAGCGCCTACTATCCTTTTCATACTGCTATAATGGGCGATTATCTGACAGCTCGTTTTTTTTAGTTCTAAAGGAGTTGGCTAAATACAGTTAGGGCCACTTTTTTTTTTTTTTTTCTCGGAGGAGAATGCGTTTATGCACCATAACCGCAGGCTAGCTAGACCCGCGGCCGTGTGTGGGACTCGAGACTGGAGCGTCCACTACCCACTAAACTCCCCCGGTTTCTCCTTCACATCCGATTAGGACGAGCCGGTGCTAGCCTTATGGCTATTGACCAGCCCATCCCCGGGTACCCCGACTCGAGAGGCCTCAAGTCAGGGTGGCGCCTAGGGAGGGCCACCCGAGAAACTAGGTGACCCTCAGACTTGGCTCGAGCGACCTGTGCAATGCGGGCGTTGGGGGGCTACCCCCGCCCGCAGGTCAACCCTCAGGCCGGAGAAAGCGTGCTAAGTGAGCTCGCCTTCTCCGGCCTGGCCGTCTACGCCGGAGGGGAGCAGCGAGGGGGTCCTCCTCGCGCTCCCGCTCCGCTGCCTCCTTCTGCAACATTACTTGCTCGCAGAAGGAGGCGGCCGCCTCCCACGCTCTCCTGTTGGCCACCATGGCACGAACCATGGTCGCCAACGAGAGGCGTCCACCGCCTAGCGCCGCGATTAGTTCGCGGCGCTCGACAGTTAGGGCCACTGCCTCAGCAATGTATAAATACTTTACCTAGTTGTATGCAATACTGAGAGGCTAAATGTTACTCTATTGCGTGAAAAAAGTTTCAGGAACTTTTCATTTTGTAATAATATTGATAAATATATTTATTAAAATTCCTACGCCATTAGCTAAGCAAAACATCTACAATAGATTTTTGCTGAGAACTTTTGACAGGCGTTTGTGCACGGAGTACAAATAAGAGATATTTGGGGCCTGTTTTTCAAATGACAGCTAAACAGCTTCATAGATTTTCCTCACATGAGCGCGCCAGTCATGCCGACGAGCCGAACTAAACACAATCGTCATAGTAAGAGTTAAAAGCAGTAGAATCGCTAATTATATAAGAGCTGATTTTTCAATCATCAGTTATGTTTTAACTGATCGATAAAGAACAATACGACTAAAAATAAGATGAATTTCTTCAGAAAAGAGCATAGATAAATGGCATTTTGTATTTCGTCGTTATTATGCTGCTGCTTTAGGTATGTACCTCTTAAAAATTAAATATCGGATACATATCCGAGTGTTTATATTTGATTTTTAAGAAATCAGCCCAAAGACGACTGAATAAATAAATACTTGTTTGTTGATGTTTTTATATTTGATCATTTAACGTTAGTTGATATTAATTAATTTGAATAGATTAAACAATGTTGCATTTCGAAGATATCGACTCTTTTTCCCGGCCAGTTCAAACGAAATCGAGTATAATCGACATAATATGACATCTGTACGCGCGCCGAACAGTCAAAGGTCACCGGATGTTATATGAATAACTTTTAAATAATAATTTATTTTGCTAAAGTTCTAGAATAAAAATAAACATGTGATTAATTATTAATTATTATTTTAATGTTACGAACTAGTAAGATATATTAATACATGTAATGGGCAGACGTTTAGCCATCACCTATGCTCAATAGATGGCGCCACCCCAACTATGCAAATTAAACTAAATCTATGAGTCACAAGGAACGTGAGTTAAATTTTTCTATGCAAGGAACAGAACGAATGACTTCGAAGTGAATTTTGTTTCATAAAACGGAACGTTTTGTTTATGTTTAGTATGTCAGTAGTCATTGTCATTCCCGAAAAATTCTCATGCATGCATGCCCGTGCATGCCTTATTCGCTTACCTCGGTTCGTCGAATGCACTCACTTGTTTAGTATTGTGTTTTGGGTGGTCAAATATAAAAAAATCCCTGGACATTATTCACACAGCGCCATCTAGCCCCTAACTAAGCATAGCTTCTGCTATGGGTGCTAGACAACGGATAAACATTACATATTATATACTTTTTTTTTTCTAAATACATACATATTATACATAGAAACACCCAGACCGATACAAACAGACATGTTCATGCACACAAATGTTTGTAACGTGCGGGGATCGAACCCGCGACCTCTCGACCAGCCGACTTCTCGACCATTACACCAAATGGCTCGTTTTTTCACTTGTAACAGCAACCTTATTACTACTGCAATAAAGGTCATTTAGATACAAAACCAGAGGTAACTTAATAGAGAAAACATAGAGAAATACCAAGAAATACATACTGTTAGGCGAATAATTGGTTTACTCGATTAACACATCACTATGGTCACCGCGTACGGTGCCCCGCACTAGCCGGAGAGATTGACAGATAGATTTACCGCGCTTGCAATGTTTAATGCCGAATAATGTAAGAGCTTATTAAATTGTAATTATCAAGAGAAAGGTCTTTATATCTAAAAATACCTACTTCGTTCAACGCCATCTAGTGAAGCTTTTGGTAAGCTTTTTTTTTTAAATGGCCTGTCAGAAAATCGCCCATTGTTGTAAGAAGAATCTCTGTTCGGTTGCTGAATTAAATCAAAGATATTACTTTGCTACTTTTATTTATGCCCACTGTTACAGTATAATTTTTTATTTAATGAGGGCGCCACTTGGCGACACAATCGCCTTAACCACTGCCCCACTTGTCTGTATGATAGGGAGGCATTTAAGCAGGCCATGGGCTCCTCACCGGAGAACTTATGATGACGAAGGTTACTTTAATTTCTACTAGGCTCATCGCTAAACCCTCACCACAGCTTTACCTGGCATTATTTCTGATGCAACAAGTCATTTATATTCATAAGCGGCGTCTAGTCCATCACGAGGTAAACTAGATTAAGTACGAAATTACTGCGGACTGGAAAACATTTAACTATAGACGCAGAATTGTTTATGGACCCAATGACGATGGGCTTTCCCTAAATCCACTTAAATCCATTGCAAAGATCCATCGGTGGATCTTTTTGCACTTTCATGTCCACTTTAATCCTTCATTCAGAATTCTTTACAAAGTGGATTTTTTTCAACTAATGCGTGTCTGAAAATCCATTAAGGAATGGCTGACACGTGTAATCATCTTTTATCAAACATAACTTTTCTCGATAACGTAAAACGTAAACTTTTTTATAACTCTACTAAGGTTTTCCATAAACTGGTGACAAATTTTGAATTTGAAATTATTACGTGGAATCTGTAAAACTAATGAGCAATGGAAACCTATGTGTATTAAATATAGGAGCAGAAATTCGAGTTTACCAATATGATAGGTAGTGGTTTTTTTACAGCATGATTTCAAATCTTTAGTATAAAAAATTGCTATAGTATATTTTGAGGAAAGATTTGTTTTTTTTTTTTTTTGTATTGAATAGGCTCCGAAACTACACGAGGCACTCGTAGCGCAGCTGTGGCAGTGGTTCGTTAGAGATAACGAAAGTTAAGCTACCCACGCCGCGGTCGGGTAATGGATGGGTGACCATTCTGACCACATTTAGTGACATTTATTTTGAGCGTCTCTGTGCTTCAGAAGGCACGTTAAGCTGTTGGTCCCGGCTGATATTATTACTATACCTATGTAGATATTAATCAAGCCTAGTCAGAGGTCATTTGGCGGCTTGATAACATCTGACATTAGGTTGGTCACTTGCCTTACTTTAGTATATATTCTGTGCTTACGCACCCCTCCACCAACGCTCACTAGGCCAGCGTGGTGGAGTATGGCCCACACTATCTCACAATTAAGATTAAGCCTGTGTCCCAGCAGTGGGGACGAATATAAGCTGATGATGATGATGACATAAATAAAAACTTATATACGTACCTTTATGCAGTATGACTGTACTGGTATACCCATGAAAGTCCAAGTTCTATACCAAAACAAGACAAAGAACAAAGTATTTCAATATTTTGAGGCGAAAGTTTTAACAATGGTTAACCAACACGAACTTTGTATATCGGTGTAACGCGGGCGCTAATTATATCATAACAGTATGTTAGTGAATTAGCGTTAACGCGAAAACAAAGGTAATAGTTCCGACGTGCTTAACACTAAAACTTCGAACATATTTTGTTCTCCCAACGTAATTGTAGTAATTCCTGCAACGTTATAACCTAGCACAGGAGCTCACGATTTAATTAGGAAAACATACAAAAAATAAAAATACCAGTTTAAAATTCTGTCAGTAAAAATAGGCTACCTCATCCTAAGAACTTACATAAACCGATGACCGAAGTATGAGGTCTGCTACATTGCACATCGTTTAGAGAGTGACAGTGCCAGAAGCCTAAAAAGTTTATATTCACATTTCTTTACTTATCTATTTGTTTAAAAAATTCAATAGTTTGTTAACCAAAACTTGTGCCCACATTACCACTATTACGTCCTTTAATTATTTGTATTTAAAAAAATGTGGAGTTTTAATACGAGGCATTCAGAGAAATCAAAATGTTGACTCGCATAGTCGCATCATTTTGACTCACAAGTAGATCTCGTTCACTTCTCACTTTTCGTAACAACTATCAACTTTAATCTGACCTCTCGTACTACAATGCCCTGTTTGAACAGTACAGAATGTGAAAAGCGTAAACAAAGCTGCTGTTAAACGTTTAGGCGGCTTAAGCCGGGTGTCGGTAATGTGTTCACACTTTACCTACGTACCTACACTGCCTACACATCACATTATCTTTAACACCTCATTGGTCTAGGCAGGTTGCTGGCGCCTCGTCCCAATCGAGTTTAAAGAGTTTATTGGGTCATGTCTTGTTGCGATCCCTCCACACGGCCCCAGGTGTTGCTAGCCTTCAGTTATGGCGCGTAAAAGCGTTTTCCTCCGCAAAGAAGAAAAAGAAGGTTGATGATTGTCCTAGACTTGTGGTAAAAAGTATAAACCATAAAAAGTAGGTATTTACACTAGGTGAGATACCGCACCATTAATGAGCTATCTATACATATAATAAATTTGTAGAAAAGTGGTGTCTGTACAATGGAAATATATTAAAAAAAAGTAGCAGGGGTTGTTATTATATCGATACCGAACCCGAAATTGTAATTAAAAAATTTTTTGTCTGTTTGTCTGTTTGTCTGTGTGTTTGTGCACGCTAATATCAGAAACGGCTTATTCGATTGAGATGCGGTTTTCACTAATATATTGTGGTAAGCTTCACTTAACATTTAGTGTTTATTTCATGTCAATCGGTTCATAAATAAAAAAGTTATGTCATTATAAAGGTACACGCCTCGCGCCTGAGCTGCGCGTCCGTATACATAATTATAAAGCGCGCTGAGAGTATGGCGAATAGGTAGTTGCATTCGATTATTGCGATTTACTTGAATACTGACAGTTTGGATATTTCATTTATTTATATTTAAGGGTTTGTAGGTTAGGTTGTCTTTCTTAATTTTCTTTAAAAATTTGTAAATAAATATTGTAAGCATTTGTTATAGGTTAGGCATTTCTTTCCTTGATTTTTGGTACACTTATCTTAATTTTTTATTTAGGGTTTGTATATATGAATAATTTATAAGTATTTGGTATAGGTTAGGCAATTCTTTTCTTGATTTTCTTTATTTAAGTACAAGTTTATAATCTCAGGTTATTAATTAATTTTTCTAGCAATTCTTTTGTTTCATAAAATTTGTACGTTTAGTTTACACATCTTAACACTTTTTGCAGTCAGCCTATGTTTTGCGATGACTAAGTATCAGCTGTTTCTCGCACGGTCAGTTGTATGTGGCTCTGACACGGGTTAGCAATCCTAGGAGCCTGTATGCTTTCATTCCCGATGGCCATACGTCACATATCGTATACCTACAAAGAAGCATACTGTAAAGTTTTGTGTTTAACTGTTTTTATTTTCTATCGATAAAATCATAAGACCGAAAAGCAATCCCTGATGCAATGGGACCACGGGGAATGAAAATTACCCGTGGACCCGTTAATGGGTCGACCCAACGGGACCACGGGTAAACACTCAAATTTTTAGCTACCCAAAGGACGGTATTTGTTATTTAAAATAAGCTGCCCGAAAAGTCACTATTCCACGCGGACGAAGTCGCGGGCACAGCTAGTTGATAATAAAGTTCTCGGATCGGTCGTTGAATGAGCAGCCATATTCAATTGTAATGCCCACATTCATGACTTTGCGCAAGCGCAAAGTTTAAAGCGCATTGTCTCGATCTATTCGTAGTTCAGATATTAGTCTGCCATTATTCAATATTTCGCTTGTCCAGTGGGCACTGCCTATTTAATTGTAAGGCCTCCGCTCTCGCTCTCGCTCCCGCCCCGCTGTGTTCGAGAACGTGTCTATGGGATTCTATACAAACATCTAACCACTGCGGCTTCCGCTCCGCTGCCGCGAATTTCGAGGCAGAGGCCTAATAATTTACATCTAGCTGTGCTGTCGTCCGATATGACTTTCTCCTAGCACAAAATGAAGTTTTATTAATTTGACACAGAAGTCAAATAGTGGTAAGTAAATACACCAATATCGGTTGTGTCTGCACCGAGAATCGAAACATTGCCATCAAGCATGAGGCATGGAAACCAGTGGTTTCAAACCACTTGCCTATCACAGCATTTATGCACAACAGGGATGTAAGGGAGCTCCGTAACCGAAACCGAAAGTATCGGATATCCGATATAATTATCCGAAATAAAAGTTTCGGATAGTATCGGTTAGGGGCGGGGCCTAATAGTGATACGTTATGACAAGTTGTTTTGATCGGCCGGGGGCGGCGGTGGCCGACATACCACAAGCTGCGCGCATTGTTTCTTTACTGTTGTCTATCAGACTCGTAACTAACTTGTGTTACGGTACATTTTAACGGAAATTATCCGAAACTTACGGATAGTTCGAAATAATTTCATATCTGTAACCGTATCCATATCTGGTATAATGATCGTACATATATCCGTATCCAATCCGTATCCGAAATTTCATATCCTTAACATCCCTGATGCACAAATACTGCATGTCGACACCGGGTATCGCAAACATTTGCAGTCGACTTCAATTGACGCGTAGCGTTTGACTATTCACGATATGTTAACCTGCTAGATGTTATGGTTGCTTAGTACTTGGTGGTACAATATGGTGCATGAATTTCAATAATAATCGATTATTATTGTAGTGAATTCTCGCCTCCGTGGAACAAAGGTTACACGGGTAAAAACTGCCTTGGGTCCTGGTTTGACTTTTTCTGTGATCTGTTTGTACAGTCGACAGCACGTCAGACTACTCTAATCTGTCATATTTCTACAACCAATTTTCAGCTTTATTTACTTCACATAGAGTTCTCTTTCAATTGAGAATTTTTGACAGATTAGGGGAGGTTGATCTGCTGCCGTCCGTACATTAATAGAAATATTTTGTGGCGAACTTGTACACAATATGATGTTTATGTTAAACTTGCGGGCGCCCGCGGTTTCACCCACGTATTTCCCGTTCCCGTGGGAAATGATCAAAATCCTTTCTTAGCGGATGCCTACGTCATAACATCTACCTAAATGCCAAATTTCAGCCCGATTCGTCCAGTGGTTTGGGCTGTGCGTTGATAGATACAGTCACCTTTGAGTTTTATATATAGATGTTGCAACGACACAAATACTACGAATTAATTCTCATTAAGGGTTTAAAATAAGGCAGCGTAGGAAATCAGAATCACCAAACCAATTGCCACGCCAATAAATCAGTACTCAACGAATATTTACCTATTAATTGAATATACAAAACGGACGACGGTAAACATTCAATTGCGATTCCAAAAGTTTCCCGTAATTCGGTTCATAAAAGGCTAAATGGTCGAAATTATTAGATATAATCTAATAATTTGGTATCTAGTGGTTGCGGTTGGTTAAGTAGGCTGAGATTACACAAAAGTGACCTGCAAGTTTATCTTGTATCATCTTCGACGAGCCACTTGGTGTAATGGTCGAGAAGTCGGCTATAACACCAGAGGTCGCGGGTTTAATCTCTGCACGGTACAAACATTTGTGTGCACGAACATGTCTGTTTGTATCGGTCTGGGTGTTTCTATCTCTAATATGAATTTATTTCCAAAAAAATTAAAATAAAACAACTTCAAACGGATGAAAAAAAAATTTATAAGTAATATTTATCCGTTGTCTGGCACCCATAGCACAAGCTAATGCTTAGTTTGGGGCTAGATGGCGCTGTTTGAATAATGCCCAGAGTTATTATAATTATTTATATTAATATATATTATTATTGTAGATTTCATTATCAACCCATAGCAAATCAAATGAATATAATAAATAGCCAGTATAGTCATTAGCAAATAGTCAGTCCTGATAGTACTCGAAGTGACCTAAAACATCCTTATTCATACCAAACAAAAAAGCCGTGTTTGTTTACGTACACTTTTTAATTAAGGCCGATCAACAACGGTAGCGACAGCACAACACTAATGTTTGCATAGTGCATGTGTAAACAGAACGGGCGTCGGCGGGTAAACATTTACAGGCGACTTCAAGCGTTCCTGCATCGCTGTTTCCGTTTACAAAATGAATACAAATCGGTTTACTGGCCTGTTTGAACTGGTTGTAATGAAAACAAGCTTTGAGTGATTATAACGACTTTGTAATCGATTTTTTAACTACTGTATGAGGGATACGTGGTAATATCGTTCGTAAAACAGAAAACGCTGACTACGAACAATGATTAAGGGATCCAATTGTTAAGGGTTAAAGAAATCTATTTAATTATATCTTCCAGATGTTTAATTAAGGTCTTTTAGCAGTACCTCTAAAATCATCGTATTGATGTATAAAACATACTTATCTATCAATTGGGCTTGATTGGATTAGATATCCAAGTTTAAATTTTCGAAAAACATATATTTTCGTTTACAAAATTGTGATCAGCAACAATAAGACATTTTAATGGTTATCAAGACTGTAAGTTGGTAAGTACATATAGCCTGACCAAGAAAATTAAAAACCTGCTCTGGAGGCGCCACATTAGCTATGGTTATAGCAACACTTGGTTGCTATGGTTATACTCACAAATATCTACAATAACTATGCTCGATTGCAAACGTACAAATTCTGATATATCAAACGCCATTCCCAACTCACAGCGCTGAAGGCTCGACGATGCGTGTTTTGAGCGAACATCGAGTTTCGTTTGCGGTCGGTGGATTTTACAAACAAGATCGGATGGTTAACTAGATTGCCGCTAAATCCAATAATATTATAATAAAAATTGGCTAAATCTCAGTGACGGGTCGAGGGGTGCCAATAAATATCCAAATTAGTCATCGTTTTTAGTATGTTAGTTATTTAAAGAGTTTCTACGTATTTGAATAAATAGATAAACTTGTGTCGAATTTTTATTGACGATGACTAGATAATCATGAGGGCCTCGGCCTCGAATTTCGCGGCAGCGGGGCGGCAGCGGGAGCGGCGGCGCACATAAACGCACTGCGGCCACCGCTTGACGCGTGGCCGTCAAGAGCGGTACGATGCTGTCAAGGGGTGAACCGCAATGCGCCTGCATGCGCCGCCGCTCCCACTGTGTTTGAGGACGGGTCTATGGGATTCCATACAAAATATCTCGCCTCTGCCGCTGTTGCTCTCGTCCCGCTACCGCAAAATTCGAGGGTTTTTTCGATTCAATTTACAAACAACATCGGCTGGTTGATAGATTGCCGCTAAATCTCATTGACAGACTTGGGTCGCAGGGGTGCCAATATAATTAATGTACGACGTTTTTCTTCTAGCTGAGAGTACGTCGCTTTATGATGTCTTAATAATCTCTCTTCCATAGAGGATATATCTACTATGTAGATACTAAGTTGTTGTATAATGTCCCATTTAGAGCCCTGCATCATTATCTCAATTTATTGTGAGTTAGGGGGGGCCATACTCTATCATGCGGGCTCAGTGCGGATTGGTGGAGAGGTGCGAAAGGCAAGTGACCAACTTTAATGTCAGATGTTATCAAGCCGCCAAACGGCCTCTGACTAGGCTTGACGACATTATAGTAAATATCAGCCGGAACCAGCTTAACGTGCCTTCCAAAGCACAGAGACGCTCGAAATAAATGTTACTAAATGTGGTCAGAATGGTCCCCCATCCATTAACCGACCGTGGCGTAGCTTGACTTTTGTTATCGCTAACAAACCACTGTCACAGCTGCGCCACGAGCGCCTCTAACACGTATCGACTCTATACAAATGCGCAAATGTCTTGTCGAGACAATGGCTAACTAATGGTAGAGGTGACAGATGACTTGCGACATAGTGCTCTACATTGCCGACTCAATAGCAGAGTCGGTCGGTGGTCCTTATTGTATGTAGTACGAACGAACTCATGTCATTGAAATGACTTGTGTAATGTATACTCATTTCTACATTGTCATATTGTCATTAGAGTGTAAAGTCCAAAGAAAGTGATTTATATTTGGCCAATGTATACTCGTATAACGTAGGTTTCAGTGAAAATATGTATTATTCTACATTGTGTCTCTGATAAATTCGTGCCATATTATTAAAAAGTAAAAAAAAAAGTTAATTATCAGCCCAGTAATGTCCCACTGCAAGGCAAAGGCCTCTATCCTTGAAATATCGTTACAAATGATGGGTACTATAAGGCTGGGCTTAAGCCAATCCAACTTGTGATTAATCACAACGCTTGCCAGAAGCGGATTGGTTATCACAAACCCGAGCTGTTGTCTCAATGTCGCTTGCGGGATGCAGAATTCCTTACTAATTCGGAGTATGTCAGCGCCTTCTATCATCAGTTTGTAGAGCATTATGATTGCTGAGCAATTTAGTAGTCGCAAAGTAGTTTAAGTAGTAAAATATAAAGAAAAATATTGTGACTAGACAATAGCTAACTAATGATAGGGGTGACAAATGACTTATTCTAAGAATAGAGCTCCGTAATGTCGCCTCTATGTAGAGGCCGTGACCTTTATTATGGACGAAACGGGTTGTTTCCCTTCATTCCAAGGTCGGTAGTATTTTACAGACCATAATCATACAAATGAGCTGTATGTCTTTTCATAGTGTTTTTATTATACATGATTTAGTACACATCATTGAGTTACTTCACACAGTGTCATCTAGCCTTGTTTTGCGAGAGTAAAAATATAGATGTTGGAGCGACTGCCATAATCATGACATCTCTATCGTCATGATTTAATTCATGACTACACAGCCATTCGACGGTGCAAATTTCCTCATGATTTTTTTCGTTACCCATGATCTAGTTGTAAATATACTTTTTTTAACCAATTTGATCCCACTGTTGAGCAAAAGCCTCCCCTTCTGGCCGCCACATCTCCCTACTTTGTGCCAATTGATGCCAGTCGGGCCTAAAGGCGTTTAAGTCGTCCCGCCGTCTTCGCCTAGGCCTGCCACGTCTTCGGTGTCCGTCACGTGGATCCCAGTCAGTGGCTATTTTTGCCCATCTGTTTGGATTCATGCGGCAGACGTGGCCAGCCCAGTTTACTCTAACACTGTAAATACACGTATAGAGAAATTAAAAGGTTGGAGCCAGAATTCGAAACATTGACCTCACGCATGTGAGGTGACAATTGAAACCACTCGGTTACCACTGATCTTTAAATCATATTGATTTTGGAAACAAGGCTGCTATTAGTTAATCCCTCAATATTGGTCTAATTCTTTTTAATCAAAGTTCGAACGTTACAAAAAAATCTTTACATTGATTATAATATTATTGTTTATGGGTTACTGTAAAACAGTATCTGTAATTCTGTGTTTCTAAACAAATACTAGTTGGAAAATATCTGTATTTCCAAACAAATACGAGTTGGAAACCTTTAAAATCAAGCACATTTATTTTCTCAAATAAGACCTGCGGTGAGAACCGTGGAAGATATCGAAAAGAATCGTTTGATAACTCTGTAAGGGTTCCTTTCTTTGAACAGAACACTAAAAGAGGTTAAAGAAAACTGTACAATACAATTCCATGGACTTAAATTAATATAAAATTCCAGCGCAGTGTTGTTGAGTAACTTTGTTTGGAACATTGTTATGCGCTGTTTGACTTAGATGTGAAGTCGAAACTAAGTTACACAGAGTAGCGAGATGCGTTCGTTCTAAGAGATGCATGGTTGTTCAACATGGAAATTTAAATGGATTAGTGAACTTTGTTACTTTCACTGTGAACGTAGTGGTTGTTTATTCTAAAATTGTGTTGTCTTAGCTGAATTTTGGCTTATAATAGGACTTACTTGGTTTAATAAATATAATTAATTTTCTTCTACAGCGCCATTTAGCGCCAAACTAGCAAAGCTATGGCTGCTAGACTATGGATAAATATTAGTTAATTATGATACATAGAAATGCCATGACCGTAACAAGTCGGTCGTCCATTAAAATACATCAATATTATACGTGTTCGAATATATTATGAGACTTACTAATGAATTGAAAAAGACTACTACCGGTTTGGGATATTGCTTCTGCCGAGAATGCGTCACATCGGCAAGAAACTCGGTCTTTTTAGGGTTCCGTAGCCAAATGGCAAAAAACGGAACCCTTATGGATTCGTCATGTCTGTCTGTCTGTCTGTCTGTCCGTCCGTATGTCACAGCCACTTTTTACCGAAACTATAAGAGCTATACTGTTGAAAATTATTAAGTAGATGTATTCTGTGAACCGCATTAAGATTTTCATACAAAAATAGAAAAATCATAATAAATTTTGGGGGCTCTCCATACTTAGAACTGAAACTCAAAAATTTTTTTTTCACCCGATCCTTACGTGTGGGGTATCTATGGATAGGTCTTTTAAAATGATAATAAGGTTTCTTATATCATTTTTTTCTAAACTGAATAGTTTGCACGAGAGACACTTCCGAAGTGGTAAAATGTTGGTCCCCCCCCCTGTAACTTCTAAAATAAGAGAACGATAAATCTAAAAAAAATATATGATGTACATTATTATGCAAACTTTCATTGAAAATTGGTTTGAACGAGATCAAGTAATTAGTTTATAAATTTTTGGGGCTTCCCATACTTAGAACTGAAACTCAAAAATGTTTTTTTCTTCATACCCTTACGTGTGGGGTATCTATAGATAGGTCTTTAAAAATGATTATAAGGTTTCTTATATCATTTTTTTCTAAACGGAATAGTTTGCGCGAGAGACACTTCCAAAGTGGTAAAATGTTGGTCACCCCCCCCTCTAACTTCTAAAATAAGAAAACGATAAAACTAAAAAATATATATGATTTACATTACCATGCAAACTTTCATTGAAAATTGGTTTGAACGAGATCAAGTAATTAGTTTTTTTTTTTAAACGTCTTAAATCGTAAACCGCAGTTTTCCTCTCATTCAATCTACTCAAATATAAAAACGTCGATCAAACTTACAAAGAACTACAAGAACTTTGATATTATGATGATACTTGCTGCTACGGAACCCTTAATGGGCGAGTCCGACTCGCACTTGGCCGGTTTTGATCTCCAAGATTGTTAACAATAATTCATATAATTAATAACAATGATTTTTCTTAAACACCTACAAAAAATAGGGTTATGAAATTAATTTTCTTAGGCATAAAACTTGTTTCGTAACGTAACTTCGGTTAAACGAAAGAACTCCTCACGATAAAAATAAATGACATAACAAGAATAAGTTCCGACAAACAGCTTCGCGTGTCAGTGTCGTGAATCTCTCTCGTGATCTACGATGAAACCTCACGTACTCTCTTAACGGTCGACTGGCTCAGATTATAATATCAAAGTCTTCATTAATCACAGACAGTATAAAGTACGAAAAATTGCCGCTATTTTTGTGGTGTTTCCGTCGGAAGATATTAAATTACTAGCCTTCCCCTCGCGGATTTACCCGCTTGGATTCTACGGCGTTATTTCGTAGAATAAAAGTAACCTATGACACTTTCTAGCTAACAAACTATTCTCACACCAAAAATAATTGTAAATACTATGTTGCGACGTATAAGTATAATATTTTGCTGTCCCAAAGATACTGAACAATATCCCGAAGATAACAAGTAACTTTTCCAAGGCCTAGTCTATGTCTGTACCAAAATTCATGAAAATATGTAGGTTCAGCTTATGCGGGAAGCGAAACAAGAAGACAATGATGATGATTTTTATGTGAGTAATAGCCACAAGGCAGGCACCGGCTCATCTCAATCGGGTGTGAAGGGGAACCGGGGGAGTTTAGTGACTAGGCCGCAGGTGTGTAGCTAGCCTGCGGTTATAGTGCATGAACGCATTCTCCTCCGAAAAAAAACGGATTAATAATAACCCTATTACTATAATATGTATGTATTTACAAAAAAAAGTATATAAGTAATGTTTATCCGTTGTCTAGCACCCATAGCACAAGCTAATGCTTAGTTTGGGGCTAGATGGCGCTGTGTGAATAATGTCCTGAGATATTTATTTATTTATAATATGAAAACCCTGTCATTCGGAGTAACTTTTGAATTCATCAAATTGAATTCAAAAGTTTCTCTAGTAATTAATACTCTTATTATAACCGCGCGAGATCGGCTTGGAAAGGAGTGAAATGGACCAATTGCATCTCCCCCCCCCCCCCGCCCTCCCTTCGGCGAGGACACCAATTCATTACCGATATCTGATTAATCCTATCGATTACCTTATTTCATGAGCAATTTATTTCGAAAAACTTTTAATGGGATGAAAATCAACGCCATTCTAGTAATTACTTTGTGTAAGAGGTGTTTTTATCAGATAATTTTTAATGTGAACAAAATGATATAAAAAATATGATACATATATACACACAATCACGCCTTTTTCCCGCAGGGGTAGGCAGAGACCAATTCCTTCCATCTGCTACGAAAAATATGATGAAGGAAATATATTAAAATATGCTTGAGAAAATTTTAATTACCACCACCTCCGTGGTATAAGTAAAGGCACTATATTCATATTAAAAGACTAGCCTTCCGCCCGCGGTTTCACCCGCGCGTAATTTCTTTTTTCAAATATCCCCCCTTCTCCCCTCATTTCCGGGATCAACAGTACCCTATGTTTACCGGGGATAGTGTAGCTATCCAACAGTGAAAGAATTATTTAAATCGGTTCAGTAATTTCGGCGCCTATTCAATTCAAACAAACAAACAATCAAATCTTTCCTCTTTAAATTATTAGTATAGATTGTAACTTTCCATGGCAGACAGCAAAACCATTTATTGTAATATTTGAATACATCAAGACAATTAACGGGTTCCATTGTTAATTATTAAAAATAATACAGACCAACGAATAACAAATTACAACAAAACTCGAGTTGACTGAACCGATTTCAAAAATACCACTCTTTGAAATGCCATGATTAATTTCAGGTTATTCAAATAAGTGACTGGCGAATATAAAAAATGTACTAGTCACTCGACTTAAGCGAACACCCCGACCAGCTGTCATAGAGTAGCAGAAGTGCTACAAGAGCTATAGACCGACAAACACAGAGCAAATTTACTCTAGGGACTGCCGACAAACTTATCTGTTCCGATGGCCAAAAGTGCAAAAACGATATTTACTGGCAATACTAAAACGACAATAGCGACGTCGCCACCGCAACAAATAAGTTTGTCGAAAATGTACTGTCATACATCTCCATTTTGCCACCGTATCGCAGCGTCTCAATTAGGTTCATCATCATCAGCTTATCGCAGTCCACTGCTGGCCTCTACCAATGCTCGCTACTTTTTTGCTCCTCGTCTACTCGCATCCAACTCCTGCCAGCCATCCTTCCTACGTAAATCGTCACTCCACCCGGAGGACGTGGCTACACTACGTTTACCGAGACGCGGTCTCCACTCTAGAACCCATTTACGTTGGGTCATAATTTCACAATACTGTGCAGCTTCAAGACACCATCAGCTCCTACTGCGTGGATAGGAACGTATTGAATGATAGCGAAGACGACGGTTGCTGATTATTCTAAAATAATTATAAAAGTGAAGGTAGAAATAACAATTTAAATAACTTTTTGACGCATAACACCTGAGTCATACCGTGATCACGGCTACTGAAAAGTAGTCGAAACGTCGGGTTTAATTTTAAAATGTAGAATAAACGCGAGTTTTCATCCGTTTAAGTTGTTTTATTTATTGAGTAGTAACCGTGTAAATATTAGAAATCATTACCAAATAGCTCGTCAAATTTTATCAAATTTTGCCTTCTCTGTAATTCTTTAGTGTTTGAGTTTGTTATGATTAACGATACATTTCTCATTTTAGCCGCGTTAACAAATCCACGGGGTAAATGGAAGTGAGGATCATGTATTTTAGTTTAACCATCTGATAAACGTTTTTTTAATGGAAGGCAAAGGCTTTCGTCTTTGCAATCCATCATCATCATCATCATCATCAGCCTATATACGTTCCCACTGCTGGGACACAGGCCTTATCTCAATTGTGAGATAGTGTGGGCCATACTCCACCACGCTGGCCTAGTGCGGGTTGGTGGAGGAGTGCGTAAGGCAAGTGACCAACCTTAATGTCAGATGTTATCAAGCCGCCAAATGGCCTCTGACTAGGCTTGACGACTAATATTTACATTATAGTAAATATCAGCCGGGACCAACAGCTTAACGTGCCTTCCGAAGCACGGAGACGCTCGAAATTAATGTCACTAAATATGGTCAGAATGGTCACCCATCCATTAACCGACCGCGCCGTAAGTAGCTTGACCTTCGTTATCGCTAACGAACCACTGTCATAGCTGTGCCATGAGCGGTGTCCGTTCATATGACAAAAAACGAATGACAAATTTTCATTTGACAAACAACGTTTGACAAAATTTTACTTGATAAATTTATTATTTTACAAACTTTTGTTTAATAAACTACGCATTAGACAATCTGTTTACAAAAAAAAAAATGTTATGCCAAAACATCAATTTACAAATTGATTATTTTCTAAACATGTTACTTGGCAAAACAACGTAAAGCATAAATAACATTTGACAAAATGCATTGCTTGGTAATATTTACGTTAATACAAGGTAGTTAGCTAGATAAAGTACGTGTAAATTATTACTTTATAAAAATAACATATTTAATTACACATATCGAATATTTTACTTTAAGCACGAAATCATACAATATGTGTAGGGTCAACTGAAACAATGGTCGGTTAGGTTAGGTTAGAACTGCGAGCACAAGCACGAGCCGAGCGAGCGAAGCGAGCGTGCCGCGGTAGCGGCCGGCGAGTGCCAGGGCCGAATTCTACTTATTTCGCTTAATTCAGGCAGTGTGTATTTTTTTAAAGACTAAAGTTTCTATGGAAAAAGTATTAATATAAAATTATTACTTGCCTATAAATATCTGTCCAAGGTGAAAATTGCATCCCTGCAATTTAATATTTTCAAAATTTGATTTATATACATATTTGAAAAAATAGTTATTTTTAAAAACTAATAATTTATCTTCAAACTTTTTGTAAAATCATCAATTTGTCATACGAATTATTTAGTCATGTGATTATTTTTAAAGTAAAACTTTAACAATTTAATAATTTAATATTTAAAGCATTTGCGAAACCTGTATTTTGTCAAATGATTGTTTTTAAAGTAATATGTTTGCGAAATGAAAGTTTGTCAAATGAATAGTTTTTCAAACGTTGTTTGTAAAATGATCGTTTTTCATACGTTTTTTGTCATTCAATAGTAAACCGCCATGAGCGCTTCAATCGAACTCGCGCGATCGAATCGAACTTGAAGCGCCTCGAACGCGAACGTTGCAATCCAATCATTGTTATAATGATATTATGCTACTGATAGACTACAATTTTCAACACTTTCACCTTTGATGGTGATCAACTGGAGCTGTGTAAAAAAACTCCTAATGAAATTGAAGGCAGGGTTAATGAAACTAACCCTACGTTTAAGAACCCGATATTACGACCTAGTGGGTTGTGGATACCATCCAAGAGTATTAGACAATAGCTATAGTGTGGTGTGAAGTTAAAAAAAAGTAAGTCTTTCCAAAAGGAAACCCTTTCAGATTATGCGTTTCCAATCTTATCAATAAATAAATATCCTAAGAGCACAATTGTACTAAGGGTAAATAACGGATATACATGACTAAGGTTCGTACGTTTTTGTAAATACAAAAGTATATATAGAAACACCCAAACCGATACAAAAAAACCATTACAAAATAACATTTTTAAAAATTTCAGTCTTGTTACGCTTCAGCCATGTTCCACAGAGAATAATATTTTAGTCCGTCGCACACAAAATGCCGTCACATCCGTTCAAAAAGCACTTGACACATTTGACGTTCGAAACATTCCCGCCCTTTGAACCGCGTTTAAATTTCAAATTCGGGACGCCTATTGCACGCAAGCGAGGCGCGGGTGCGTAGTGACGTCACATCCGCCCCGTCAGGCGCCCACTTCCGGGCGCGCATGCTTAACTTCCGGTTGTGCACAAAGCAGCGGCCTCTTTATACAGCACACCTTTAGGAACTGAGAAAATACAATTAGAGTTTTTAATTAAAAAGGACAGGGCGAATAGAGCTAATTGTATTTCAGTGAAATTGGAAATTGATAGGATTATCTGCGGAATTGAAGTCGATATTAATATTTCTATTTCTGCCTGCTTCAGCATAACAAACAGATCAAAAACAATATCAACAATAATTTGCTATAATTAAACAGTATGACAGGAAATGCGAGGGACATATTTAAACCCCAAACAGTTCATGCTTTCATATAACGAAATAAGAATAAACCAATAAAAACTCTGGTAAATCTGTCAATAACCTTAGTCAAATTTTTTCTGAAAATCCGCGTAACGTGCGGGCACTCTTCATTTCACAGTATTTCGTGCACTCGTTCAGGGGTAGACCTATTGCACTCGCGTACAATTTGAGTTTGGGGCATAACCGGCCGGCCGGCACACGGGATTTTTAGGTAGTTAATGCATATTAGGATAAAAATGCAAAAAATTAAGGATATTATATTATTTCTTAAAACGAATTGGACTCATAATCGGATTTTGAACACTCTCCTTAAATATGTCCCTCGGGTTACCTAACACGCTGTATAAGCGCATGTCGGCTATTTATCTTTATAATCCGCCCAGCTAGGCGATATAACGCGAGTTTGCACTGTGCGCAGAGCAATTGAAAATTGACCTATTTAGTAATTATTTGGTGAAGCAATCAGAAGAGCTGAAATTAGTGAGAAAGTTAGCTTTTCGTCAGTAAGACGAAATTTTTATGTATGGGCTTGTATAAAATAAGCCTCAGTGGGCACTTACCAGTAGGTGGGCTATTTTTTTACCTGTGAATGAAATCAAAAAGAACATTATTTCTCTGTGTTAAAAAAAACTCGTCTTTTTCATTATAGATTGCGAACATTTTGTGTCACAAATAGCCTGAGAAACTACTCCAAAAGTACCAAAGAAAATTTATGACTCAGGAAAAAATTTCAACTCTGCGATCGTAAGCTTTTTAGTCGTGAACTGACATTTCCTAACGCGTTCTGTAAACTATCATCTATTAAAACCACCCTTACCTCACTTCAGCAACTACCGTAATTTTTGTGTTCATTCGACGATTAACTATACATAGAAAACAAGCAGTGTACGATGAAATAACGTTTTGGATCGAGTTCAATATTAAATTGGTCGCAAGCCGTGGTTGATGGCGCGCGTGACGTCATATCCGGCTGTGTCGTTACGCGCATCGCTGACATTCCAGCTGAGATGCCATGCTTCCTGCAATTAGTAGACAGACATTTAAAAATGGAAGGTTATTGACACTTCCTATTGGATATTTATTTTTTAACATCAGAAGGAGGCAAACGAGCAGGCAGGTTACGGTAAGGTGATGGTAAGCGATCGTCGCTGACTATGGATACCTATAGGCTTTTTCAGGATCACAGATACGTTACTGTTCTTTGAGGAACAACTGGCAACACTATCCTATAGCAGTTTTTAAAATTGACATTTCACGTAGTTCCAATTTCGGTTACCGGAACAGATAAGTTTGTCGCTCTATTACTTCAAATTACAGGGTTGGTGATGGTGACGTGAGAGAAATGCCTTTAGTGTTACAAGTACATCTCGTGGAATAAAAAAATGATATGGAAAATAAATATCATGTAAAAATTATATTTCAAATCTTGCATACCTAATACCACAACAAATGATAGCTCCAAAAATAACGGTTCCGTTAATAAAGCTCCCACAGATAATACCACTTTTCATATTTGATCAGTAAGGAAAGTTTAATTACCATTTTCCCGCATTGTAATCACTTTAAGACACTACCTCGCTACTGTAATCCTGCCTTGATTACGGGGAACAAACAAGTCGACAAAAAGTCTGCTAAAAATAGCACGTTGTGTGAATCGCGTCTTGCCTTTGTGGTTCTGTTCATTTAAAAAAATCGGCTATTATTTTTGAAAGCTATTTAAAAACTCTAGAAATAATAAACTCAAGGGAGAAAGAAATATCTCCCCTTTAAAGATACTTAGATGGCACGCTATCCCGGGATTGTAAAACAGTGGTAAACCTAGGAGTCGTGGATTCGATTCCCGCCTTGGGTCTGGCAGGTGGTAAGAATTTTTTAAGTCCCACACACGGCCGCATTCTCTTCCGAAAGAAAAACAAAGATGAATTCATCCAAAAGTGCAAAGCGGAATAATATTACGAACAAACACAATTTACGAAATTACTTCTCAATAGTCTTTTGGTTTTCACTCCATCAAATCAGGATAATACGGAACCCTTTAAAAAAACCTTTAATTATAAACGGAGCTAATGCCATAATTAACACCTTTTACAATGTCAGATTTTAATTTAATCACGAGAAATTGAATTACATAATGAACCTTTGTCGTCATATTTCGCAAGAAATCCGAACACTAATTGAAAACAAAGTTAAATACAAATTTTGGACGAAAGAAAGTTAACTCTACGACTTTAATACGAGGTGATAAGAGCTATATTTCCAAGTATTTTAGTAAGAAACTTGCGGTTTCCTTTGCGGTGGAAATTCAGCGATTCTACCTGTTTGAATATAATTTATTATTAACGTCAGGTATTTCCTACCCTTTCGAAGTTTAATTACTTTAGTGGGAGTTTTAATATGCGTTATATAGCTAGTAATTATTACGTTCCCGCCGGCGAAATCGTTAATTAGCTTGAAAACATTGGGTTCCATGCGACGTAATTGCTAGGATTTAAAACGCATCAACGCTTGATATAATTAGTGGACGGACATAATATTGTAAAGAGACAGGTCGTTAACAACAGTTCTTGTATCGATAATGATGTAGTATTGAAACGAACTTTATTAAGAAAATAATAATGAAGTTGGTCGGTCAGATCGCCTCCATCCACTTGGCTCCCATGCTTCGCTCCCATGAGATCCAAAAATAATTTTTTCCGCCTCTTGAATCCCATAGGATCCTCAGATAATATAAATTCCTTTTGGATCCCATTTTAATTCTAATTTTTTTCGCCTCTTGGATCCTATCATTATGACATTCAATGAAAATACTATATTTCGCTCCCATGGGATCTAAAAGGAGTTTTTTTCGCCTTTTGGCTCCTATAATAAAACATTAAACGAGAATTTTTAAATTCAAAAGGACTGCAAAAATATACATTACTAGCGGCCGCCCGCGGTTTCACCCGCGTGGTTCCCGTTCCCGTGGGAATTGATCAAAATCCTTTCTTAGCGGATGCCTACTTCATAACATCTACCTGCATGCCAAATTTCAGCCCGATCCGTCCAGTGGTTTGGGCTGGTCGTTGATAGATATCTATGTCAGTCAGTCAGTCAGTCACCTTTGAGTTTTATTAAGATTATATATTGTTTACTGACTTAATAGTGTCTCAATAGGTCAGTTGGCAGACAGGCACGCAGTCCACCAGATGATAAACAGCCACTGCGGCCTATTATGTGACACTTCACCAGGTAGACTCGCTCAATGTGCTGCCACACACAGGCTCATCTGATCTTTGAGCCTTCGTTTTCAACTGTACTAGCTCCCACATCTATTATGTTATCTTAATATAGAAAGAAAGAAACATTTATTAGCCATCTTTACACAATTACAAAATATATAGTTATACACACAGATAAACAATAAGTATATTTAACAGGAAAAAACAAAAAAAACACAGCAGATGGCCAATTGGATCCGCCTCAGCTTGAGCTGCCACGTCATTGGTTACAATGTCAAAATATAGCATGAGCTGTTATGGCTTTAGATTTCAAATAAGAGGGTGATAGCTACTTAGTCGGACTCTCTATGTCAATATGGGACGATAATATCGGATCCCATAATCACTAGACTTGTATTATGAGTATTAGCGGATCAAACCATAAAATACACAAATACAAATATACATGCAGACACCGAATAAAAACAATTTTTCATCACATAAATGTTTGTCCAGGGTGGAATTAATTAAATAACACTGTGCAGTACTAAACTTTATGTGACGCAGAGTCGGCAATATCAGTCACTGAAAATCAAAATGCGATTTCTCATCTTAATATTGCATGAACGAAAGGATTGCAGCGTAAACGGCTTCAAACAGTTATTAGACAGAACCGTCTGATGGATTCTAAGCTTTATTTGGATGACTTAAATTTCAAAATCGTGTGACGTAGCGCCAGTTGAAGACCAGGCGTGTACGTCCTGAGTTGCATTGCGGCGATTCAGCCGAAAGTAGAAAGACTAGTAAGGGTGGTGTTACATTAAGGCGCTTTGCAGACGGCGGGGCGGGCCGAGCCGGTCAATTTCTTCGCGAACGATAGCGCAAAGGGAATCCTATTACTACCAACGCACATGAAGGGCAAAAAGACCGCGTCGTAGTGCCCGCGGACACTGGCGGCGTGGCATTTCCGTAGGTGAGGGCAGTCGCGGGCATTGACGGGCAGGCGCGGTCAAAAAGACCGGCCCGCCCCGTCGTCTGCAAAGCGCCTAATAGATTCGTGGTACATAATATAATAGTCTAAGATCCGAACTAAGGTCGATCTTCACCGAGTTGATAATAGAATGAAACTTATTTTATTATGAATTTAGCATATTAGAAAACATATTAAAAATGGGTTGCCTAAAAAAATCCTGGACCGAGTATGTTTAATTGTAATTTAAAAAATTTTTTTCAACAAAATCCCAATTTTTTGCAGACAACCATATATCAACGTGTTCATAATAAAACAGCGCTTATGATGATATAAAAAAAAATCTAATTTCCAATTAGGTGAAATTTACTGGTATCGTCACATACGTGTTTATACCTGACAACCCAGTAGTCCCCCCACGTAAATAATAGAAAACCCAACGGCTGCACATTCTATACGTTTTGTACGTTAAGACAGGACATAATTTTCTTATTATCTTGTTATTGCAAAATTTTGTATAAAATCATTAAAAAAAAGAAAAATTGGTCGGTCCAGGATTTTTTTAGGCAACCCATTTTTAATGTGTTTTCTAATATGCTAAATTCATGATAAAATAAGTTTCATTCTATTATCAACTCGGTGAAGATCGACCTTAGTTCGGATCTTCTACTATAAGGATAGACCGGTAAAGATAATGTTTACACGATTGATTCAAGGTAGGCTTAACTGCCCTAAAAGCGCAGTAGGTATATTATCATACTCGAGACATGAATTCAATATCCGGGTCGAACAAAAAGTTGTACATACTCGCCTTTGTAATGCCTGCCAACTAATATTGCATAAAAAATGAGAATAAGATAATAAAAAGTAAACATATTATTGTGTGCTCACTTGTATATTAAGTGTAATACGGTCAGGTATAGTTGAGATTAGCATATCTTATAAGTGGGTATTGTACTAATATTGAATAAAAAAAATGCTAATTCAATTTGTAAAGGATAAAATTATAATAATTATGCAATTAAAACATTAATTTATACATCTCTTGAAATCGGCCATTGATCTTTACTAGGTACTGGTATTAATATTTCAAAGGAGAGTTTTTATTAAAACCATTCTTATTAAATCCATTGAACAACATTGGAATATTATTGGAATAATGCACAAATAAATGGACGAACAATATTTTCACGAGATAAAATTAAAATTTTACGAACAAAAGTTTTACGAAAAAAATTCTGCATCAAATCTTTTAAACTAACCTTTCAGTATTACGCTTGTACGGTAGGCAGATCAACCTACCCTAATCTTTAAAAACTTCTCAATTGAGAGACAACTCTATGTGAAGTGAATAAAGCTAAAAATTGGTTGTAGAAATATGACAGACCAGCCTTCCGCCCGCGGTTTCACCCGCGCGTAATTTCTTTTTTTCAAATATCCCCCTCACCCCCACATTTTCGGGATCAAAAGTACCCTTTGTTCACCGGGGATGGTGTAGCTTTCGAACAATGAAAGAATTATTCAAATCGGTTTAGTAGTTTCGAAGCCTTTTTAGTACAAACAAACAATCAAATCTTTCCTCTTTATAATGTTACTAGCTTTCCGCCCGCGGTTTCACCCGCGGGTAATTTCTTTTTTCAAATATCACGCAGGAATGAGACGTTTCCCGTAAGAATTTTATAGCCTATGTCCTAATCCGGGTTATAAACTATACGTGTGCCAAATTTCATCTAAATCCGTTCAGCCGTTTAGGTGTGATTGAGTAACAAACATCCAAACATCTAAACATCCAGACTTTCGCATTTATAATATTAAGAAGGATTTGTATAGATTATAATATTAGTAGATTAGAGTAGTCTAATGTAGTAATGTGCTGTCGACTGTACTTCAAATAATTCGACAGTTTTCGTTTCGTAACATCTCAGTAAAACTTAGTTTCGACATAATTCTCAGTAAGTAGGTGCTCAGCCTAACTTGTCCGTAACATATGAGAGAATATTCTAGAAATTGTTTTGGCATTTCGTACGTTTCAGCTTTTTGAAGCATTGCCTTGGATATTTGCGTCAGGGCCAAGACTGAGGTTAAATATTTGACGTATGAGCACGGAAATTGAATTGCAGTGAGAGGAGAAATGTTAGGAAACAAATTATTTCGTGAACTGCTTTACCGTTCTTTCCATAAGGTAGTTTAAATAGAATGGCGCTTATGTCAACATTAGATTTTAGCATTCTTTAATCTTTTTAGTGGATATTAATAAAGTTTGAAGAAAAAAAGTGGTAAATAATGTTTCCTTCTTCAAACGTTTTTAATTCTAATCTAGTCTGGGAACGCTAACTCCATATCAAGTCCGTTACTACATCGGAACGACAACCATCTGACACTGATAGCTCTTAGCAGTGAAACGAAATGATTTGAAATAAAATTATTTATTTATGTTATGATTTAACATAAAACTTACTTAATATATTACATAACGAATGCTTCAGTAGTTATTGTAACTATAAACACCCAAGCCCGCCGTCTAAACTCGCTGAACGTAAGAGTGATAAATTTCCCACCTCTAGAAGGAAATAAATCACAGCGGCGTGTTATTGCGAACATGTTCGGAATGAACGCGTCTGAGAGACGGGCAACGGCTAAATAACTAACTTGTGATTGGTTAATATTTTTTTACTTTTGTATAAAGCATAAAACATAAAAAACTGTAACTGGAATTTTGATATTGATTTTTTATTAGTTTTCAACGCATTTTTTAATTCCAGGCACTGCACGAATATAATGATATGGATAGATATATAGTTTCAGTATTATGTAGTTTCAGTATTCGATGAAACATGCAATTGTGAAACGGTTTTTGTATTGTAAGTATGTTTGGATTTTGTTCTTCAAACCTTCCAAGTTTTTCTTACTTAATTGGCTTTATTAATCACAGATGCGACAGTAATTGCTTAAACATCGTAACCTATACCGATACATGTATACAACATTACAGTTCTACTCGCATCGGTGAGAGGGCACAATGCAGTGATCGGGGCGGTCTTTATAATCAAAGCACACCTATTGTCGCTCAGCTTACCCCTGTTGGATCATGGCACTACGAAACATAGAGAAACCATCATTTTGATCTGCTTTAGTTGTAAGCGAGGCATGTAGCGCGCCTGATTATGTGGCCACTGCGGTCTGTTTCATTTAAGGACACGATAATTTAAAAATAACTAGAAACTCTATCATTTTGTGAAGTTGCTCAGCTTACTCACTACTGCTTTTGGGACATGGCACTGCGAAACACCGACAGAGACCCTATGTTAATAATTATATTTTTGATGCTTCTTCTGTTTACAAAAAGTGTTTACGATTTGGAAGGTTGCCACTGCTCCTCAATGCTAGTAGGACGTTGTAGGGTGTATTAACATTACTGGTACACAACCAGAGCGAATAAGGAAGCAGATTGTCTGCCAAATCCTGAGTCAAGATGCAACCGTACCCTGACTAGATTGGTACAAAATTCTTGGAGAAAAACACCTTAGAAAAAGAACTGGACAAGTTCGTACAAAACCTAGTATTTTTTTTTTTTATGTCATAGGCAGCAAACGAGCCAGCAGGTCGCCTGAAGGTAAGCAATCACCCGCCGCCCATGGACATTTGCGACACCAGACTGACCGCTGATGCGTTGCCGGCCTTTTATGAGAGAGTACGCTCGTTTCTTGATATATCTTGATTGGGTTATAATAGCACCAGGTAATTTCACTTCGGTTATTTATAACTACGGTCATAACAAATCTATTATATAAAATAACACTGACAAGGAATGCACCCTCCATCATTTATACATTCTGGACCGGTCGTAGTGTCACAATGACACCTCTGTCCCGAGATGGAACGGGCAGGTATAATGCTTATCGACCCGAGATCTTCGTATGAAGACACAAAGGAACATTTTCACCAAAGAGAATAGTTAGTGTAACTCTTGTCTAACTACATACTGCAGTATACACTAAACTAGCACAAAAACTAGCAACTAGAGATGAGACCGACCTTAGAAAATATTTAGTACTCCGTCCGTCAAAACAAGACGTGCTTTATCAGTTTGCCTTTCAATAGAAGCCTAGGATGGTTATTTGATCGTAAACGACCATCGATCGCCCACAGGGATGAGGGGCTCCACGGCGAGGGATCGCTAATCAATTACTAACTTACAGACAACTTTGCGGGAATAGACAGGCTCAAGTTGAAATACTGACATCATTTATAAAGCGACTTAATCGATGAATTTACAGTTTCTATTCTTATCTTGTCGAGTTTCAGATACGGCGGTAAATTCAATACCCAATAATATTTTTAATACTACAGTTACCTGGGATGGGCTGGTCAATAGCCACAAGGCTGGCACCGGCTCGTCCCAATCGGGTGTGAAGGGGAAACCGGGGGAGTTTAGTGGGATAGTGGACGCTTTAGTCTCAACTCAAGTCCCACACACGGCCGCAGGTCTAGCTGGGAGAAAAAAAAACTACAGTTAAAAAAAGTATTCGGCTACGGCTTATCTCAAATCCGCCTAATCTCTCTTCAGTCTTCAGTCGTGTCAGACTGCTGCCCCATCGTTTATGAGAGTGAGGGAATAGGGAATGCATCGGTGCTTTCACACTCACTTGTGTACTATTATAATAAGTATTATATTACGTATACCTAAGTCGATCGATCAGATGGCCGCCGTAGCCGAAAGTTGGCTAGGTGTATATCTAATATTATCTTTATTATTATCTCTCTCATCACCTCATCACAATAGCCTTCGTCATTTATAACTTAAAAACAAACCAGACTTTTCGATCAGCAAACAAAAAAAACATATTTCTTGCCGGCTTAAATATTTACCGAAGAATTAGGAACAGATTTGTGATCGGTCAAACTTTTGCCGAAAAAGTTACGGCAAACTTCATCTGACATATTATGTGTCTCCCTGACTGCCAAGTTAGGAGAACATTGAGCGGCCGATTATAATCGATTTGACCAGACGCAGTGAAATGTATCTTTTTTGAATAAAAAAATAATAAGTATCCTTAGATCAGAAGAATATTACACCAGTAGCATTATGTAATTATGTAATTAATGAAATGTGGAAAAATAATGTTCTTTTTTGAGTCCGTTTACATCTTTTCTGTCATCTATGTTAATATAAAGTCAATGCACTATGCATGCATATTTGAATTAAATATCTCCGAAATGAATTCTGGACTCTGGACCACAGTGCACAGACCAACTTCACTTAAAGTCGTTTATTTATTTGTACATTTATTTAGCTACAAAATCAATTAATACAAATGTGATTCTACTGCCGAATTCAGAATGCTGTTTCTGTAGAGAAGATCCGGCAAGTTTTCTCATTCATCACCAATGGTAACAAATCCAGTGGTTTCATTTGGTGGGACGAACGGGAATTCTTATTTTCACTTCCCGTTCGTCCCACCAAACTTGCTGGTGGGACGAACGGGAATGAACCGTGGTGATGACTGGGAAAAGACGCAAGAAACTCGAGAGTTGCTCTTTTCAATCTCCTAGTGTGTTTTCTTTGTGGTTTGCAACTTATATTTTACCTAGTTCCCATATTTCACTTTCGAGCATCGTAAATCCACCTTGTACAAAAGTAATTTTACTTGAATTATACCAAGCTGATATATTCCCTGTCTAGTGACTTTGGAAAGTTAACGTATTTGTGTTCTTTTATTAGATAACCGAGAAGATTTGTTGTAGTACTAGAAATACATTTATACTAATCCTACGACGAGTAATATTATATAACGAAAGTTTGTAAGGATGGACTGATATTTGTTACTTTTTCACGCAAAACCTGTTTTGTGGATTTTATAAAGAAGTTCCTGATGAACACATTAAAAAAAATATACAAAACTTTCTATTTTTTTTCTAGCATCTCAGTGCTTCGGAAGGAACGTTCAGCTATTGGTCCAGGCTGATATTTACTATGAATAATGTGGATATTAGTCGTGGCCTAGTCAGAGGCCGTTTGGCGGCTTGATAACATCTGACATTAAGTTTGGTCACTAGCCTTACGCACCCCTCCACCAACCCACACTGGGCCCGAGTGGTGGAGTATAGCCAACACTATCACAGAATTGAGATAAGGCCTATGTCCCAGCAGTGGGAACGCATGTAGGCTGATGATGATGATTTTATTTTATTTCGAAAACCAACAATTTTAACCTGACATTATAGGACTAAATCTGTCTAAGTAATATTAGACAACATTTTTTTTTTTTTTTTTATTGTGGGGAATGCGTTACGCATACCCTCGGCCAGGTGGTGCTGGCGAGAAGCGACAACACCACCCGTCAGAGGGTTATGTGGGACTCTCCTACTCGAGGGGTAGGTATACCCACTAAACCCCACAGTGCCCAACAGGCGCCTTAATGGTAGTGTCACAGGAATCGGCATAGCCTTGCATCTGTGACACTACCAGCGGATCCCTCGCACCCTCCGCTTTGAAGGGTGGGGAGCAGCACTTGGCAGCTACCGCCCGACACGGGGGGCCTACTGGCCCCCTGTACCTCCGCCATGCCACAACCTGCGGTGTGGCCCCGCTTGGGCCGCCGATGCGCAGGGGGGAACGGCAACGTAACACCGGCCCCCTCCAACCGGTTGCGCACCGCGGCCCCCACCTCGCGCCCGAGGGCGCGCTGAGCAGACAGTAATGGATACTGTCCGCTCCCCTCATGTCGCAGGCAGACCTGTCGGTCCGCCCACTTGGCCACTCTTAGTTCACCGGAGCCCACCCGGCTACTAAGCCCCCCCACCGCGACAAGGTGATGGCCCATCGGGGGGGAATATTAGACAACATGCCGCAACAACAAGAACTTATCTATTTGTATTGTAAATGCGAAAGTAGAATGTCTATTTCTTTGTCAGGTACCATAATACGCTTGAACAGACGAGCCGATTTAACTGGAATGCGGTAACGAGATAGTTTCAGACCCTGAAAGACATATTTTCCCGGAAAACGTGATAGTTTCACGCGAAATAAACTTTCCGTAAGAGGCTTAGAGAAGGTAAGCGAAGTTTAACTCAGAAAAGGTACCTTCAAATCAGCCTATTAATGTCCCACTGCAGGGCAAAGGGCATCCTTGAAATCAAGTTATCGTTACAATGATGGGAACCCGAATAAAAACGGCTTAATCACCACGCTTGCCAAATGCGGATTGGTGATCACAAACCCGAGCAGTGTCCGAAAAACCGACACAAAGTTAGCTCGAGCCGGGAATTGAACCCAGGACCCCGAGTCTCGGCCCGGTACTTAAACCACTAGACCAGAACTAGGCGTACACTAGGCGTTGGAAATACATACATTTATACATAAAAACACCCAGACCGATACAAACAGACAATACAATATGTTCATTTACACACAAATGTACAAACCTTTTGGGGATCGATCCCCGCACGGAACAAACCCCTTCCGTGCGGGGATCGAACCCGCGACCTCTTGGTGTAATAGCCGACGTCTCAACCATTACACGGATTGCTCCAAATCGGTTAATAAAAATTCACCTGTCTTACAAACGCTGGTTCAAATCGCGTGTCAAACATATTCAGGTGCAGAGATAGTCATTGCGAGATGCATTACTTGCACCTGCTCTCAAAGTATTTTTCATTTAAATCACCGCAGTAAGCGAGCGAGCACCGGAGGTGATTTTTGAAATCCAGCGATATTACACTTTGCATTCGAAAGCTATTCATAGTGGTTCCACAAATATCTAGCTATCTATTTACTACTCGTAGTACACTTACATTTGAAAGGTTGGTGGTAGGGCCTTTTCAGAGTCCGACTGGCCAGCTACCACCCCCACATGTGAAATCTGCCGCCATAACAGCTCTGGCTGTGTTCCGGCAAATGTGGGAGCCAGTACACTTGAAATCAGAAGCTCGAAGATCAGATGAGTCTACAGTCTGGCAGCACATTGGGGGACATTTCCAGGTGAGGCGTCCCTCAATAGGCCGCAGTGACCACTTACCATCGGGTGGGCTGCGTGACTGTCTGCCAACTGACCTAGTATAAACAAAAATTAGTAGTATCCATGTTATGCTTTTTCTGGAATAATGAATTTAACAAATATTATGCTTTCTCAAAAATAATTCACTTGTGTATGTACCTTAAGCAAAATAAATATCCTTGTAAATTATTCTCAAAACGCCATCTAGTCCTAAACTAAGCATATAATTATATGCTTGCCAGACAACGGATAAACACAATCAGTACTTTTTTTTTTAATAAATAGTTATAAATTATATTATACATATAACAGCCAGACATTTACATACAAAAGTGTGTACTATGGAGGGTCGAAACTCCCTATGGGATCTAACAGACGAACGACCCATCGTTTGCGACCCTCAACGACTGCGGTGAGCGGCTGTCGTTCGGGGCCGCAACGACAGCCGACGACCCTCTGCGACTGTCGCGCGGGGCCGCAACGACCGTCAACGACAGTCGCAGAGGGTCGTCGGCTGTCGTTGCGGCCCCGAACGACAGCCGCTCACCGCAGTCGTCGAGGGTCGCAAACGATGGGTCGTTCGTCTGTTAGATCCCTATCTGGTGTTATAGACTCGACTTCTCAAACATTATAACCAAATGAGTAGTCATACCATTCGAAAGTAAACATTAAAATATGATTCACAAGCAGTTTATTACCTTGTAAATCATAATTTAAATACTTTACCTTATTCGCAATGAAAAGGTTGAAATAAAACGATCGTATACCACGTTTTCCATCTAAACTTGTAACTGGGAACGTGTTCGCAAAAATGGCGTTCGCATCCCAAAGGAAGACAGATAAGGCATATAATTTACGAGGCTTTTAGTGTTAATGGTGAGAGCCTTTATTGCGCACCCATCATATAGTTAAATAAGAGGTGCTGTTCAAATGCCGTCGTAGGTCATATTTTAATGTATTTAATTTGAGAACTGGCTGGTTAGAAGTGGTTTATAGAGATCTTCTTATTAAATTTTCAATTTCGAATCCAGTATTTGTGTAGAATCTTTTTTTTTTAACAGCTTATTACCAGATCTTGGTAATGTAAATAAAATCACGACATAAAATATATAGTTAGATGCCATAGAAGAAACAACAAAAATTACATAAAAACGTTTTGGTGAAAAATTACGCGAAATGCTAAGATTTAAAAATGTATTTTAGTTTCAACTAAATAGGTTCAATAGTTTTCAAAATATTTTCAAAAAACGTAACGAGGTCACCGGTGACCTACGTGGCGCTGTGATTGAAAAACATTAAAAACCGTTACGAAGGCGCCGAAATGCCGTTAACTCCGGTCACCCGCCCCCGCACCCCCGCAGTTGTCCGCAAACGCTGGAGGTGCGCGCACATCGCGCGCTTCATTTTCGTTTTGTCTTTTGAGTGATTAAAAAAGGAACAATTTTCTTGTCACTTGTCATGTCAACTTTCACCTAGTTTATTAGTAGTATTTTGGAAAAAAATGTAGGGAGACCAAAACCACGCGGAAGATATAATCTACAGCGTCACTCCGGTCACCTCAGTTCAAAAAATGTAAAAGAAACACGTCCTCCGGCGCACAAATTCGTTCTGAAAATTGGTCTGCCACGAGGTCACCGGTGACCGTAGTGGCAGCCAACGTGTTAAATAACGTTATGTTTTTTAAACGTTACGTACATTATTTATTTTAATATCGATAGAAGTAAATAACGTTACTACGAGCAAATAACGAGTAAATAACGTAAGCTTGGTAAGTTTAACTGATCTTCTTCTTCTTGTATTAAAATTCGTAACACATCCATCTTTAAAAGGATTACTACTGCAATATTCATGTAAGTTTCTACGACACAAGTGTTCTTAAAATGCCGCACAACAAAAATTTTGAGTTGACGCATTTAAAAATATTGGGAAATACACAAAATCTTCTGCTGAAACAGGCGCCACAGAAAAAATAAAAGCAAAACGTCACTATTTAACTACATTTCTATATTATATGGATCCGCCAACTGCCATCTTACGTGAAATTTAATCCTTCCTAATTCCGTCTCAACGAACTCCCATCAATCAATCTTAAGGCTTTCTTCTCGGATTAAGTCCAAAGACATTCGCTCATTTTGTCGCAGCCTTTTGAGTGATTTTGGGCTTTATTCATTAAAATGTAAAGCAGCTAATTGATATTGAATGTCTTTACCATAAGGGTCATAATCCCTCTAATCTTTCAAATGTCGTAATGATAGCGTTCTACTATTTGACACCGACGCCGTCAAGACGCCTTACTTTGATGTCAAAAGCTTTTAAACAATCAATTTTTAATCATATTTATCTTTGATTTGTACTAATTATTATTATTAAAATCAAATACCAGGCCTATTCCATTGATGGACACTTCACCAGGAAGCGTCACTCAATGTGCTGCCAGACTGTAGGCTCATCTGATCTTCGAGCCTAAGATTTCAAGTGTACTGGCTCCCACATTAATACTTCGGGAACACAGCCAAAGCTGTTATGGCGGCAGATTTTACCTGTGGGGGTGGTAGCTAGCCAGTCGGACTGTGAAAAGCCCTACCACCAACCAGACCCTAAGGCTGCCTGTCCACCGAAGCGGAGCGAGATTACACAAAATCTCCGCTCAGACAGGGAGTTGCAATCCTATTGGTTAATATTACTTCGTTTCTCCGCTCCGCTGCCTCGCTCCGCTTCAGTGGACCGACCGCCTAAGGCGGGAATAAAACCTACGACCTCCGGGTTTTTATACCCGAGCGGCTTAGCCACTGTTCTACGGAGGGCCGGTCAAAAGATATTTTTTTCTTCAAATAAACTACAGTTAACTGTTCAGAAATCTTTTCAGGTGTTAAAATCTGTACAGAATCTCGTAACAGCAGCAAACAGCCCTAGTACTTACGCGTAATGCCCGATCCTTCTCTGGCAGTACATAAAATACCTACAGCGCAACATAAACATTTTGAATTGGCAAGAATTGGCCCCTTTATGATTGCAAGCGTCTTGGCTTGATGTCTTCATCTGCTCAAACATTTTCCGTTTATTACCAACAGTGATATGGGTTATGTTTATTTTATGGGCTGTAAAGATATTTGCCGGCGCTGGGCGAATTTTTTTTTCATTTTAAGTAAAGTTATCAAATCAAATCAAATCAAATCAAAATATTCTTTATTCATGTAAACTTGTATCAAGTATTTATGAATCGTCAATTACAGAGTGACTCTACCACCGGTATCGGAATGCAGTCATCTGTCGAGAAGAACCGGCAAGAAACTCGACAGTTACTCTTTTTAATCGCCAAAGAAATTTATACAACAATGATAATAAATCTATCTATACTAAGCCATACAGTTTTTCGTGTGAATGTAGATATAATAATAATAAAGAAAAAAAAATTATAACTGTAGGACGTAGTGTAGATATAACAACAACATAAACAACAATGACAACAGATTAAAATACAGTTTGCGCTGACAGGGAGCGAAGCATTCCTACTACCAGTATCTACAGATCTCCATCATTAAGAAAATCTTCAATTTTATAGTAACCTTTTTTCATCAGACGGGTCTTGATCCACGACTTAAATTGATTTATGGGTAAGCTAACAACATCCATTGGCAATTTATTATACATTGTAATACTTAATCCTTTAAAAGAATTTCCAATCTTTTGAAGCCTAATATTTGGAATAGCAAGCCTATGTTTATTTCTTGTGTTAAATTGATGACAATCTGATTTCTTTGAAAAATTTTGTATGTTCTTTTGTACATACATAACACAATCCAGTATATATTGTGATGGCACAGTTAATATATTTATTTCCCGGAATAATTCTCTTAACGAGTCACGGGTTTTGAGGCCATAGATAGCGCGGATGGCTCTCTTTTGCAAAATAAATATATTGTTTATGTCAGCGGCAGATCCCCATAAGAGCAGCCCATATGACATAATACTGTGGAAGTAACTGAAATAAACTAGTCTCGCCGTTTCCACATCAGTCAGATTTCTTATTTTTCTGACAGCATATGCGGCTGAGCTAAGTCTTTTGGCAAGAGCAGTTACATGAGGCCCCCACTGCAATTTAGAGTCGAGGGTTATCCCCAGAAACACTGTTGAATTGACAATTTCAATAAGTTCTCCATTTACAGTGATCTCAGGAACCACCTGTCGCACATTCGGCATTGTGAATTTAACACATTTCGTTTTATTGGTGTTCAATAACAAATTGTTAACAGTAAACCAGTGTAAAGTTTGTGCGACAGCATTACTCACATCGTCAAATGATTGTTTTCGTCTGTCAACTTTAAATATAAGGGAGGTATCATCAGCGAATAACACTGTGTCACACAGGTTTTCTGTATAATATGGAAGATCATTGATATAAATTAAAAAGAACAAAGGTCCTAGTATTGAGCCTTGAGGGACCCCCAACAGTAAAGGGGCTCCTTTGGAATCAATACCATTCACGTTTACCTTCTGGATTCTGTCAGATAGGTACGACCTTATAAGACTTAACGCGTTGGCAGAGATGCCATAATGCCGCAACTTCATCAACAATGTCTCGTGATCAACACAGTCGAAAGCTTTAGACAGATCGCAGAATATACCTATAGCATCTTGCTTATTATCCCAGGCATCAAAAATATGTTTGATGAGTGCTATACCTGCATCTGTAGTAGACTTGCCTCTAGTGAACCCAAACTGATTACTATGTAATAAATTATTTACTTTAAAATGAGAAAGCAATTGAGAATAAATAAGCTTTTCAAATATTTTACTTAATGTTGGGAGAATCGATATTGGTCTAAAATTGGATGGGTCACTTTTTTCGCCTGATTTGAATAATGGTATTATTTTACTGTGCTTCATTAAATCTGGAAATTCACCATCATCCACGCATTGATTAAAAATAATAGCTAAATGAGGTGCAATAGAATGGATTATATTTTTTAATATATCCATTGAGATTCCCCATAGATCTTCGGTTCTTTTCATGTTCAGTTCTTTGAAAGTTTTATAAATTACTTCAGGACTGACATGGGTAAATTTAAAGGATGTTACACACTCATCCACATGAGATTTGAGGAGGGAGTTGGCAAGATGTGGGCTAGAATTTAATTGACAAGTAGTTTTGACTGCAATGTTAGAGAAAAACGATTCAAATGCATTCGCCACATTAGCATTAGAATCATGAATAATACCGTCAATATTTAAAGAGATCTTGCTAGTTTGTGTTTTATTTTTACAAGTCTCTTTATTAATGATTTTCCACGTAGCTTTGCTTTTGTTAGTGGCTTTCGATATTTTATCTTTTAAGTAATTTGATTTTGCTACTGCACATACTTTTTTAAATAATTTAGAATATTTTCGTACATATTCTACAGTAGCAGGGTTATTTGACTGTGTTTTCATTTCATATAATTCAAATAACCTTCTTCTACTTTTGTAAATTCCCGTGGTAGCCCAGGCACTAAAGTTAGTCTTATTACTATCGATTTTAATAGTTTTTTTAGTAAATACAGATCTAAATTCTTTTTCTACAATATCAAATAATTTTTCATACTGTTTGTGTCCATCGGCACCACTAAAATCTGTCATGGACAATTTATTGTCTATACGCTCCTTAAATAGATTTCTGCGGTGTACTGTAATAGGCCTACAAACAATAGTCGACGGAGAACGAGCAAGAGGGCACTCAAACACTGCCAACTGTCCGCTGTGATCAGAATTTATAAAATTTATAATACTTTTTTTATTTACACTGTCATTGCAAAAAATATTATCCAAACACGTAGCTGAGGTAGCTGTTATTCGCGTAGGTTCATTAAAAAGTGGATATAAATCAAAAGATTGGAAAAGATTAAGAAATCTACTAGAGTTTTGTACATCTAAAATATTAACATTAAAATCACCACACACTATAACTTTTTTATTGGTGGTACATAACTTTCTTAAGACATCTTCCATAACAGACTCAAATTCATTATAATTAGCAGATGGAGGTCTATAAACACAGGCAATAATATGCCGCTCTAACTCTGCACACGCTATCTCAATAGTTCGCTCAACTGAGGCAGACACAATATCTTTACGTTCTTTAAATTCAATTGAGCTTTTTAGTAATATAAGTGACCCACCTCTAATGGCCGTGCCTCTGGTAAACGAACTAGCGAGTTTGTAATCATTTATACTTATAATTAACTCATGTTGCTTTAACCAGTGTTCAGTAACACAAAACACATGAATATTCCCATCATTTAAAAATAATTCAAGTTCCAGCTCTTTTCCAGAGACACCCTGTATATTCTGATGAATAACATTTAAATAATTTTGATTTTCCTTCACTAATTTGCAAGAGTTATCCTCTATTGTCTTGGACTTAAATTTAAATGATTAATTGAAATGGATTCCAATGTCTTATTAAAAATGTCCTTAATATTAAATGCTAACAAATTAGCTAATTCAATTTTTATTTTATAAGGCAAATAAAAACTTTTGCCAGTCACAATAAAATTAAAATTAATAAATTTGTTTGTGTCAAAAAACACAAATTTGTCACTATGACATGTACAATTGTATAAAGAAGTATTCAATATGTGAATACTGTTATTTTGATTATTTGTGTAACACCTGGAAAAGGGAAAACCACACAAAATAACTTTCTTTACATTAATTTGATCCAATACTGAAAGTGACTTTATAATCTCCCTTTTACAGGTGTTCAGTCCGTTACCCATCATTAATACAATGATGGAGTTCTCATTTAAATTACAATGTAATATCCTCTCAATTATTTGACTAAGAGGAGCACCTGGCAAACAATAGTTGATAACATTGCCATTTATTCTATACTTGAGAAGAGGCCCATAGCCAACCCCGAACCCATCAGAAAAAAGGTAAACATCCTCTTTTTTATCTGATGATGATACAATGTATTTGGATAAGTCACTTGTGTCAATTACATTTACATTTAAAGGTGACTGTGAGCTATCAGTGCTGTCACCCTGGTGCTGCTCAGTGGGACCTGCACTTATGTAGCTACACTGGCTTATTAGTTTATCTACTGTATTATTATGCTCACTGATTTGAGCCTGTGCAGCCACATATTTGCACGTCACACCCTCTAAGGATTTCTGCAGACTTTTAATCTCATCCTGAAGCTCCTGGGTTTCAATTTCATGCGGTGCCCTACTTTCGTCCAATTTTTTGCTAAATAGCTCCAAACTATCTAATAAATCTACACGTTGTTTTCTTAATACAATATTGTTAAAAAAACATTTTTGTTTCTTTATCAATTTGTTTGTTTTCGTTATAAATTTGTTTATTTTACAATATTTCTTAATTTTATTTTTACTTATAGGCTTAATAACTCTATTTTCTACTAACACTGAGCACTGGTTTTCAATGACACTATGTCCACTAGGCGACTGGAGCAGCTCCTCGTAGAGGCTGTGGGTGTGAAGTGTCGACTGACACAGCCTATCCTCTTCATATGATTGTAGTTTTTTATTTGCATCACGCAGGTCAACCTCGAGCTCATGGATCCGTGTCAGAGCCCGTTCATAGGTATCACTGCACTCGTCAAAGTTTTTCAATGTCCCGAGTAGCTGGTCCCGTTCACCAAGAGTGTCCATATGCAATGCATGAAGTTCAACCAGTTGAGACTTCAGTGAGGAATTGTGATGTATTATTTTCAATGCTTCCTTTTCATTGTCAACATTTTCCTGTAGGAGTTGGCTATTTTCCCTCTTTAATTCAACGATTTCATGCAGTGCCCGTCTTAATTTTAATTCCAGGTCTTGGGATGTGGCCTTCCTGGTCATCATCTTAAAGGATGTACTGGTTTCTGGAAAAATAAATTATAAAGTGTACAACAACTGTATTGTACTAAGATTGTACCGGTTTGGGCTGCTTAATATATTTTTATTTACAGCTTAATTAATATAAATACTATAAATTTTGGTATTTATAATAAATTATGACTGAAAAAAGTTACTTATTTACCAAAAGAGGGTAGGACCAACAAAATATATAAAATGACCAAGTTTTTTTGGAAAAAGTAAATATGAAATAAATTTTGTCAGGTGTACAGTGTGTGTTTTTGGCCAAATGGTTGCTCAACATCCACAGAACTTCATGTGAAGTATTGGGAGTCACAACACAGGCACAGGTGTTCTAGAATTTGACAAATCTCTTGTTTAAGAGTCGCCAAATTCAAATATTTGTAATGTGTAGTGTTTCTGTAAAGACTTTCGAGTGTATTGAATGTGTGAAATTATTAACTTGTGTCTTGGGTCAGTGTAAAAAAGTTTAGAAGTTTTTTATAACCTACGATTTTGATAATTTATGTAACGGTACAATGATATTATACTACTAATAAGCAATTCTCCTTTCTAGTAATGAGTAAAAAGCGTAAAATATAAAAGCAATACTCCCCCGGTAAATCCGTTGTCGATTTGAAGTTGTTATGTTGTACACTTTGACAGCCGGCCGGTGAAAACAAGTCGATTTACAATACTTGTTAATTCAATAGGTACTGAGCTGATAACACTTATCCTGGATATTTGTCCACTTATTTCACTAAATATACGTAACTAAATACATTTTAGCACTTATTTCCTATTATAATACAATAAATTAATATCAGCTGACGGTTTGTTACTCCCGTACAATTTCCTGGCGAAGACCATTTTGTTGTAAGTCGAATAATCCCGACATATTAAAGTGCCATTAATTGAATTATGGCATGAGCTAATGCATTTTCCAATATTAGCGTACCTACTCTATTTTCGTTTCATAATTCGTAGAATATAAATAAATAAATAATAACTCTGGACATTATTCACACAGCGCCATCTAGCCCCAAACTAAGCATTAGCTTGTGCTATGGGTGCTAGACAACGGATAAACATTACTTATATACTTTTTTTTGTAAATGCATACATATTATACATAGAAACACCCAGACCGATACAAACAGACATGTTCATGCACACAAATGTTTGTACCGTGCGGGGATCGAACCCGCGACCTCTGGTGTAATAGCCGACTTCTCGACCATTACACCTAATGGCTCGTCGTATAATATAAATACTTAACATGCATATTTATTTATGTTTTACATCGTATTATATTTGCTTCGGTCAATTCTGCAAACAATTTCTGAACGCATTATTATTTTGTATGTGATAAAAATTGTTAAATGGCTTTATTTTATTAAAAGAAATCTTTTCAGACGTAATATTGTTGACGTATATCTTCGATCACTAATATTAGTGATCGATGACGTATATGTAAAAAAACTACATAGAGCTGCGTATTTAGACGCAGTTTCCGCTCCAGAACCCGTATACCCCAACGGTTATCGGTTCTACGGCTGATATGTGTATTGTATGTGATGAGCTCATCACATACATACTTCGACATAGCTATGTCAATGACCTTGGTTCTCTGCTAGATCACCTCATTTCGGATTCGATCCCGCAGAGAAACGCCTAGCATAGCTCTTTCCAAGCTCCTGAAGCTCGCTGAGTGACTTTAAACTTTGTATGAATATAATGTACGTGCCTTTCGTCCCACCATCGACACTGGGGATTACAAATATACTTCATTTCCACTTGCTTGTTTGAACGGGCATTAAAATGCTCGCGTTTTACCAAAACTTTTTTATTAAAAGCCAAAAAGAGTTTCCTTGGTTTCCTTTTATTAGCGGTCTTTTACGTGTTTCGACCCATTGTGGCTTTACAAACTCCGCTTTATAGGGTCGTAAATACTGTGATTTTTAATGTTAACAACTCTGAATGTTAAAATATGGTTGTATTTAATATTTATATTTCCTATGTAAAATATACTAGCGACTGCTCGCGACTTTCACATCTTTCTTATATTTTAAATGCGAATATTTGTGAGGATGTGTGGATTGATGTTTTCTACTATAGAAGAAAAAGAAAAATTATCTTAACATTAAAACACTAAGGTCTCTCCCTGGAACTATGGTCTCATAATTTACCTTTTCCAACCGCAGTAAACAATATCATCAACTCGGGGTCCTGTTACGATGTCCGGGTCAGGCAAAATTTGTTTCAAATTCGAGCACAGCTTAGATTTGCTAGCAAACGATTAAACTTTTTGACCACCTCCGTGGAACAGTGGCTAAGCCGCTCAAGTATAAAAATACGGAGGTCAGGGGTTCGATTCCCACCTTGGGACTGGTGGGTGGTAGAGCTCTTTCAGACTAGCTATATAGCTACCACCCCCACAAGTGAAATCTGCCGTCATAACAGCTCTGGCTGTGTTCCAGGAGGAATGTAGGAGCCAGTATACTTGAAATTAGAGGCTCGAAGATCAGATCAGCCTACAGTCTGGCAGCACATTGAGCGGCGCTTCCAGGGCAAGCGACCCTCAATGGAATACGCCGTAGTGGCCGCTTACCATCAGGTGGGCTGCGTGCCTGTCTGCCATCTGACCTAGCATAAAAAAACTAGTACCATCCTAAACGATAACTTAATTTTCAGATGAAGGCCTTTGCCCTACAGTGGAACATTAAATAGTCTGATACTAAACTTAGTAAATTTATCGTATCCCTAACGCTATCTCCAATATCTATATTATATGAAACTCAAAGCTGACTGACTGACTGACTGACATAGATATCTATCAACGCACAGCCCAAACCACTGGACGGATCGGCCTGAAATTTGGCATGCAGGTAGATGTTATGACGTACCGCATCCGCTAAGAAAGGATTTTAATCAATTCCCACGAGAACGGGAACCACGCGGGTGAAACCGCGGGCGGCCGCTAGTTTCTTATAAACAGAATATTTCTTTAATAATAAAAAATAAATAAAATCTCAAATCCTGCCTTTTTCTGGGCATAGCCAGAGCCAAAAAACGATGTCTAGTTATCATGCTAGACTTGGTTTAGGATCAGCCTATTTTATCATCTGATAAAATCAGCTATTGCAGCTTACAAAGGAACTATTGTGGGTAAGTAATCTTGGTTCGCCGGTAGCATCGTGAACCTGCTCATAATTTATAGGCCGTTGTTGGCAATAATTCCTAGTTCAATTCTTCAGGGATAATAGACTGGTATTGTTTATGAGAACTACTATTTGTCTTGAGAACAAAGGAAATTGCATATAGTACATTCTTGAGTGTTGATTGTATTGTTAAGGCGGGTAGATAATGCTGTAAATATATTTTTAATCAGTTTATTTAATAATTAGGTTAAAAGTTATATTTCAAATTCAGTATTTTAATATTTTAAAGCGTTGGACCTGTGGTTAAGCAGTTCGGGTATACAACCCGGATGTCGTGGGTTTGATTCCCACTTTGGGGCTGGTTGGTAGTAGGACATCTTCTAAGACCGAGTGACTAGCTACCACCGCCTTGTTAAGCTGAAATGATGCTGTCTTCTTTCAACAGACATATCTAACAGATAATCATTTATGACAATGGTGCAACTGAATGATCGAAGTAGATGACATGCCTTAATACAAGTAGATAAGCACTTATGCAATGTATGTGCAACTTACAATGAATCTTCGACACTCGAAATTTCCGACATCATTACACAATTAGAAAGTACTACAATGAAAACGATATTAACGGAGCGAACTTGCCGAACGTATCCAGTCGCTTCCCTTACGAACAGAAAACCAATCGGAATCGTGATTCGATGAACAAATCGAAATCCATTTAGTAAACGAGTGATTTCCTCGATAGCAGGAAATCCAATTGTTCGGCTAGGCCTTTCTGCCTCAGGTGTAATTTTTATTCTAGATTAGTTGGTAGGCTAGCCTCTGGCACGCAGCTCACCTGATGGTAAGCGGCTAATGCGGTCTATTCTATTGAGCGTTATGTAGCCGAGAAGGTATAACTCAATATGCTGCTACACACAGCCAGAGTTGTTAAAGCGCCAGATTTCATCAGCTAGCCAGTCGGACAAGTCCTACCACCACCCAGACCCAAGATGGGAATCAAACCCACAACTTTGTGGCTTAACCTCAACTTAATGTTTACTATAGCTGTATAATAAAATATTTAGTCTAATAATGTCCCACTGCAGGGAAAAAGCCTCCACCCTTAAAACTAAGTTATTATATCGTTACAATAGTGGCTTAAGCACCACGCTTGCCAAATGCACACAAACCTGAGCTGGGTCCGAAATAACCAACACAAAGTAAGGTCGATCCACGATAGCTGTATATTATAGGCCTTATTAAAAGCCTTTAATACGACATGAGCGATGTAAAATTTTAAACATACTTACACGCAATTAACAACGATGTTTCACATGCCCTGCAGAAAGTTCTCGAGGCGCTGGGGGCGTAGGAACTTGATACACGTCGAAAGAAAGTGTACAAGGAGTATGTACAGGCAGTTAAAGCGAAGTTGTGGAGTCATGTGAAGAATCGGAAAAGAAATTCTGTTTGATGTTTGAATGGATCTGAAAACGTTTTTTGTATGAAGAATGAAATAAAGAACCATAACCACAGGCTAGACTTACCTGCGGCCGTGTGTGGGACTTGGGACTAAATATAATCGTCACACTTCCCACTTAACTCCCCTGGTTTGTCCTTCACACCCGAAAGGGATAAGCTGGTGTCCGCCTAGTGGCCATTGATCAACCTAAGCGACAAAACAGTCTAATGTGACGCAACGTACAATCACATATTCTTCCCGATTATTTTTGTTTTTACTAGGTCAGTTACAAGACGGTACACAGCCCACCTGATGGTAATCGGCCACTGCGGCCTATTCCACTGAGGGGCACTTCACTAGAAGCGTCGCTTAATGTGCTGCCAGACTGTAAGCTCATCTGATCTTCGAGCCTCTGATTTCAAGTGTACTGGCTCCCACATTAATATTGCCGGAAAACAGCCAGAGCTGTTAAGGCGGCAAATTTCACCTGTGGGAGTGGTAGCTAACCAGTCTGACTCTGAAAAGCCCTACCACCAACCAGACCCAAGGCGGGAATCGAACACACGACCTCCGGGTTTTTATACCTCAGCAGCTTAGCCACTGTTCCACGAAAATGAAGTGTTGATGTTTCCCAAAATGAAACAGTCTTCCTTACCATCAGGCAGATAAACCTGGCTGCTAACGAATAAAACATAAAAAATACGAAAAGAGGAAACATTTTCGCTCAAAAACCGCCGACGATTTCGCATCAATATGGCCAACCCTTTACTCATTACGAAGTTACACGGCTTCTTGGCACGAATACAATTAACAGGTAAAGTTGGGATTACGCTCTCTCATTATAACATGAGAACGTTTCGCAGACGTGAACTCTTTCAATAGCTTTTAAGTCGCATTAAATTTCCCCCAAATTGACTCTTGAAACTGGAGAGTATCAATTAATGAAGACACTTTGTGAATCGGAATCAATTCATGAAATAAACTTAATGAATTGGTGTTCATTACGCGTATTAAGCTTGATCTCGTTCCACTGATCTTTATGAATGGAATAAATATAATAGACAATCATTCAAAAAAATTACTTATTTCCAATCTATTTGACAATCTTAAGAAGGATTATTTATTTACGAAAGAGGGGCGCGCGTTTGATCTTCGCATGATACCTGGACAAGTCAATTTTGTCTTCTATAGTAATGTACTAGTTTTTGATAACTAAGTAGCATTAAGTTACTCGCAACATTGTTTCGAGGTACCACTTTAGACTTCATTATTTTTATTGCTTTACCTAAAATGATATATACCGAGTCATCGGCGATAAAACGAGATTAAACACCTACAATGTATGGTTTATGTTACCTTTGTAGTGGACCATATTATTATAGTGGTTCTTTATTCAATTTAATCCTTCACCAAGCGTTTTGTCTCGATAGAGTTAAAGTCCTATGACATAGGGTCCTTCAAACGCGGCGCGAAGAGGCACTTTGCGGGCCGGCAGAGTGAGGGTGACTGATGCTACGTCCCTTATGTTGGACCAGTTGTCCTCGCGTCTGGACTTCACTTCCAGGTGGAGTGGGGTCATTTCGGGCTAAGTAGAAAAAAAAGCCTCATTACAGCGGCCATTTTACAAAAAAAAATACCGCCATGGCCGGAACCGTCGTCCATTTGCAATTTGCCGCCATTCTGTGTAAATTGCAGTCCGCTTCTACGCTACGTGTTAATTCCAACGAGAGTGTTGCTCAGTGGATAAGAAGTCTGTAATTCTGATCTGTCTGAATCAGTCGCGTATTTTTTCTCGAGCATTCAATTAGAGTGTCTTTCTTCGTTCTCAGTAATGAAATTGTATTTTTCGCAGACGAAAAAAGGAGGGCTTCTTTAATACATATTACTTTTACTTTTGTTCATTCGTTTCCTTTCCTTATGTGGGAATGATACAAAAATGTAATTAGAGAAAATTAAATTCATACTTATGTATAATATTATCCACTAACAGACTGTTTTATAATATTTAATATTCATGCATTCTTCTATATTTGTTTATCTCGCGATTTTGCTGGTATTTTCATATTATTTCTATTGTTAAATATTTTAAATAAGCTGAACAAATAATATTATACCTTCTGGGCGCATCAGCGATCCCTCTGGTGTTGCAGATGTCCATGGGCGGCGGTGTTTGCTTACCATCAGGCAACCCGCGGGCTCGTTTGCCGCCTCTGACATGAAAAAGAAAAAAAACGAAAATGGAGGGCTCCTTTCTTAATTACCGTTACAATGATAACTTATGGCTTATCACTTGATTCTGCAAACCCAAACTGTATCAGGGGAGGAGGTAATTAATATTTTTGATGTTTTTATGACAAATATTGTGTCATTAATGAGAACGTTCTATTTTACTATTTATGTCGCCAAATACAAAAAGATTTTAGTTTACTAGAGAAATTTAATAAACAGCATTTATTAAAAGTATATACGAGGTGTAGGTATTTCGTCGTAGCCCGGTTAATATGCTGTTTCTCATTACTTTTTACATCCTTCATAATAACATTTGGTAAGACCCTACATAAAAATGTGCGAGGTTGACAACTCTGCAAGACATCTTAAGGATAACCGCACACTGACCACAAACAAGCTGTAGCTTAGGTCTATGCTTTTTGAACCTCCAGCCTCCAGCTCTCACACTAAGAAAAAAAGTACCTACAATAGCTAAGCTAAAAGTTAAACGCCTGTCGTTTATGAGGCAGGGGTACTTTCCCGGTCGAACGGCCTATAAAAGTTTATAAAGCATGGCACTACTTACTTCTAAATTGAACGGCATTATGTTTAAATCACTTAATTTTAATCCGAAAAAGTAAGTGGCTTCTTTATAGATCAGTGGAGCAATAATCCAACTTAACCTAAAACAGATAAAACTCAAAAACCGCTTCAAGTGCTTCCTGAGCCACGGGGGTGTCAACACGGTTAAATTACGGACTTAGGACTGTAAATGATAATTTCTGAACTGAAAACCCAAATTACAAAGTTTTGGGCCAACCCAGACATTGAAATCAGATCCTCGGCAGGCTGGTCGCGTAAGTTTGGCCATTATTATGGCCTGTAAAATTCAAATATACAATCATAGCCATAAACTGTATTTACTGTTCTTGTTCTAACTAACGGTAAACATAGTATACGCTATACGTTTGGATTAAAGAGCCTGGTTGCTTAGTTTAACTTTATAACGATTCTGAAGTAAATAATTATTACTGTACGATGTCAGCAAACTTGTACTATAAAAAAGCAATATTATATCGCCGCTTCTCTCGAAAACTATACAAAGTCGAAAATTTTTTTTCGACTTTGTATAGTCTTCGAGAGAAGCGGCGATATGTATTACAGAATAGCGGCCGCCTCAGCGGTTTCACCTGCGCGTTATTTCTTTTTCAACTATCTTCCCCTTCCCCCTAAGTTCCCGGGATCAAAAGTACCCTATGTCACCCGAAAATAGTGTAGCTTTCCAACAGTGAATGCTTTTTTCAAATCGGGTCAATAGTTTTGGAGCTTCAATACAAACATACATAGTCATATTTTGAACACATAAGTTCGAACCCCAAACGGAATAATGTTCGTACCATTTTGGAGTCTTTGGTCAACTCAGCCCGCTCGATCTCATCCCGCGGGATGAGTTGTCCTAGTGCAATTTTTGAATCGGACAACTCATCCCGCTGATATATTTTACGTCTTCTACGGACATGAAAAAAGTGTTTTAGGCGCATTAGGGCTAGTTCCCAGTATGGCAACCGACTCGCTTATGGACTACTTCTCATAATTCATTCCCGCTGTCCACCCCCAGCTCTGACCCCGCCTGAATGCACGAGTTTGGTATGAAAGACAATCCTCGCCAATTATTGGTAAATATTTGATGCTGCACTAACCTTCAATACACCAACTCCCAGCAATTTGTTAATTTGATCAGGATAGCAGCTAGCCTCATCACGGGACACAAACACTTAACTATAAGCACATATTGACCGTTCTTATGCATGGCTTTTGATACGAAAGAGACCACACCGACACAAACACGGCTTTTCCAAAACACATGAAAGGTTCACGGAGTTACATCACGATTAAGAAGATGTGGAATTATGTTCCTTTTGACGAGCCATTTGGTGTAATGGTCGAGAAGTCGGCTATTACACCAGAGGTCGCGGGTTCGATCCCCGCACGGTACAAACATTTGTGTGCATGAACATGTCTGTTTGTATCGGTCTGGGTGTTTCTATGTATAATATGTATGTATTTACAAAAAAAAAAGTATATAAGTAATTTATCCGTTGTCTAGCACCCATAGTACAAGCTAATGCTTAGTTGGGGGCTAGATGGCGCTGTGTGAATTATGTCCAGAGATATTTATTTATTTATTATTTATTTATTTATTTTCTAAAGACGAGCGTAAGGCGACTGTTCTTAATATCATCCTAAACGACGATGGTAGAAGTAAAAATTTACGGAGGAGATAATATAATATGTGCATAAACATGTCTGTTTGTATCGGTCCGGGTGTTTCTATGTATAATATTAATGTGCTTACAAAAAAAATATAAGTAATGTTTATCCATTGTCTGGCACCCATAGCACAAGCTAATGCTTAGTTTCGGGCTAGATGGCGCTGTGTCAATAATGTCCAGAGATATTTATTTAATTTTTATAACAAAGACCTTTTATAGCCTATGTATTATTCTGATGTAAAAGTTATATTACTATCAAGATTTATTTTAATCCTTTCAGTAGTTTTTGAGTGAATGAGTAACACAATATAATTATCCATCTCACAAACATTCGAATTTATAATGTTACTAGTATTTTTAGGAAGGCCCGAAAGGCCGGTCACTTGCACCAAAGCGCATCGTGTGTGAAGGGGAAACTGGGGGAGTTTATTGGGTAGTGGGATGAACGGCTTAGTCTAGCCTCCCACCACAGGGGTTAGTTGAGGTGCTTAAACATATACATCTCGGAAAAAATATTTGTAGAACACATATGATTGGTTAGACCTGTAAGGCATCCTAATCAGTAGGTAAATCATTCTTAAATTCACCTTTAGATCATTCATATGGGCTATAAAATTAAAGCTTTCGCACAATACGCGCCCTGTATCTTGATCAAAGAGCCTCATTCCTTAGATCAACTTTGTAACCCTTCTGTAATAATGTTTACGACACGATGTAAGTCAGAGATGACAATAACCCTCTATAGGGCTCGTAAAACGTAAACACGACACATGCTGCGACTATATAAATAATATTCGAACGTAATAATCAGTATGATGCGTATAATGACCATAATATTCCTAATAATAAAATAATAATGTATGGCCCTTAACGCTGCGATAAAATTATATTAATATCCTTGGACCGGTTTGGCACAGCGCCATCTATTTTTATTCAGAAAACAGGCTAGGTTTGTACGTGTGGGTGTGTACCAAATTTTGATGCCTTTTTTTATACCACAATAGTTGGCAGACAGACGCTGATGGTAAGCGGCCACTGCGGACTGTTCCATTGAGGGACACTTCACCAGGAAGCGTCGCTCAATATGCTGCCTGACTGTAGGCTCATCTGATCTTCGAGGCTTTGATTTCAAGTGTACTGACACCCACATTAGCCACTGTTCCACGGAGGCGGTCAAAGCCTATTGGCACTTTAACATTTACAAAATTTCGTCCATTCTAATGCTAAATAAAATTAAGTATAGCTACTGCACCACGGGCTAGTTTCTGGAGCTAAATTGACAGTATAATAAAAGATACCAGGTACCATTGTACTTAACAGCCTACCGTAGATAAAAGGGCGCCGTTACAAAGGCTGGCAATCTGATACCTTAAGTGCGAGGCCGTTGATCAACTCGGCTTACTGCCGGCGTCAAATTAAGACTGATCGTTACACGAAGGCAAGACGGGCATTCTCGAACGATGTTACATCGGACTATCTATTTCAATATGACAACTTGTCTTACTTTTTTAAATTTTTTGGTAAAACAAACGTACTAATCTAACACGTGATGGTAAGTAATCGAATCAAACTACTCACCCTTAAAGTTCCACTTTGGTTAAAGTACACAGTGGAACGTGTCCATAATTGGAGGTCCGGCATTGGATAATTTACGTCCATCATTGGTGAAGAAAAAAAAAGTCATTTAAATTGATAAGAACTGTCAATCAAGTCAGTGACAAATATTAACACAGGTACATCAATGTAACTTTCGATTCACATCATACTATGTTAAAAGACAAAATAAACTTATATATAACACGTCATACTATGTTAAAATATGAATTCGAGTAAACTTAACATTTTTAACAGTTTATCATGAACAAGTTGACGCTACGTGCTACGACTACGAACGGCCGCATCGTAGCGCGTAGCATTCAATAAACGTAGCGTTTTGCTACGAAATTCAATGTTATTATAGTGTATCGGTGACAGATAAATGACTTTTTACCGCAAATGGGCTTACTATTAAGCTTATTGTTACTTCATAAGTCGCGGATAGTATTCGTGAAAATTAATTTTTTTCCATATAGGGAGTGAAGAGAAACCGGGGGAGTTTAGTGGGTAGTAGACGCTTTAGTCTCGAGTCCCACACCTGGCCACAGACCTGCGTACATTAATATATCGGCGGCGCACGCAGGCGCACTGCGGTCACCGTTTGACGCGGGCCATCAAGAGCGGTACGTATCAAGTCACGTACAAAATGATGTTTATAAATATGAGCCTTCATAAAGGGAAGGTATGAAAAAACAAAGTTATGTATGTAATATTACACATAATATATACACATAATATATATACCTTATGCCTTCATTTGTTAAAATTGAAAAACACGGTGTTTGCTGCTTAGTAAATAAAATATTTTCAAAACGTTATTTAACCGTACCAAACCGCTAGGTATTTATCCGTTTTAAGTTGTTTTACGAAAAGCACTTATTTAATATTAATTATAATATGTTGGTAGCTCACCAAAACACAGAAAGACCTGCTGCGAATCTCATTATTTCTGATGACGCGATCACGCAAGGTGAACCCAAGTATATACTTATTTAAGTGCAATGTCTTCCCACAAAATAGCCACACATGAATTTATCAAGTTTGTACAGTTGTTAGAGCATTAGGTTCTAAAACTCGGGTTTGAATCTCGCAGGGAGCATCACTACGTGACATTGCAGACTTGAATCACCTGAATATCTGAAAAGTATGATGATTCCGTGCTAATATAATATACTTCATCAACTCGCAAGAAATAAGATCCAGATGTGACAGAACATCCACAAATAAATAATTAAGACACGCCGCTCCTTAATAAAGTTACTGTGATAAATAAATCCCTTCTTTCCCGAGCGAATTCTGCGGAATTTAAACGTGCCGAAAGAGGCTCATTGCGTAATCCGATTTATCTTGCTTCAACATTTCTCATGTGACGTAATACGATTAGGCCGACAAGTGAAAACACGGCGCCGAGGGCCTTCGGAGGCCGAGAGACTAATGTTCTGCCGGCTTTTTGTTTAGACGTTACATTTTAATGTGACAGGAACTGTTAAAGACTGGTTGCGGAGGAGAATGCTTTTAAGGACCATAATGAACGTTCTCCTAAAACCCCAACTTGATTTAAATAAAACTTCTTGTTCTTGAGTGAGTCAATTTATTCTGTCACCGGCCCGGTATACGGCCGGTGAAAACACTCATCACCGCGAAATAAAACCATACAGTGCCATCTATCGACACGCTTTATACAACAACGCATTTTGATTTGAGAAGAAATCCTGCCATTTATGGTTGAACCGAAGAGGTTTGAACAACTAGTGAGACCTACCGGTCGTGTAAAGACTCGGGACTTAAAACGTTCGCTCCACTACCCCTGAACTCCTCCGATGAACAACTGCCCCAAGAACTGTTGTAGACTGACATTTATTTATAACAACTTTACATTTTGCACTTTTGGTAGTAATCTAACTTCAATTTCATCCCAGGACAAACATTTATGTGATGAAAATATATATTTTTTTGTATCTGGACTCTGAATATTTGTATGTATGTACCTATTTGCGGTGCATTCGCTGATTCTGATACCAATAACACAAATTACGTACGCTTATGCTTCATATTTTAGAGTCAGATTAATGTATGTATTGTGGTACCATATTTATTTAATTTTAAATGTTACATTTCCTCCGCTAAATCCACACAACAATCTGTTATGTATTTGATAGCCAAAATGCCGGACATGTGGAATCGCCCTGTCAACATTTTGACATCGCTTAGGCTCGCTCACCACAAGCCTACTTCAGTCCATTTTCACCCTCCGTCGAGTTTGAAAGGGTTAGCAGCGAATTAAAATTGTTTTTCCATTTAAAACCTCTTTTGATTAAACCATAAAACAGATGGTCTGTCCCAATCACGCATCAATACACATCGGCTATTTTTATTGACTCCGAACAAAGAGGAGGTTTTCAATTCGAATGTATCTATGTTTAATTTTTAAACTGTGTGTTACTTAATGACTATCGTTTTGATGACTTTTTTTATGCTAAGTGGTCCAGGTGATGTAGTCCTATTTATATTTGAATTCATCGGTAAAGATCAGACTATAGTTCAATAAAGTTTCATTGACTTCTACATTGACGATGTTCTCGTTATCGGTGAAAAAGCGTTATTCATAATATTACGCGAAACATACTCTCGCATAATATTATGAATAACGCATTGAATATGAATTTAAAAAAATATAACTAAATAAAACTGACTTTCATCAAAGTTTTTTTTTGTAATGTGACACATCTACTACCACTTCAATTGAACTCTATTAGTCTCATGGAATTAATATTTATGTAGTCTTTTGTATTCCACCGTAATATTAAATCGATTGTCAAACTTTGAACTTTTGTTTGCTTTACGTGAAAGTCCGGCTTAAATATAAACTTAGGCCTTATTTTATGTTCAAACTTGGATAGTTTCTGATTAAATTTAACTTAGGCGTAAGTTTCTTACTATTAATTAAATGTCAATCAAAAGCCTACGATTACACTGCTTTTAAATGTTAATTCGACACAATTAAAAGCCACAGAAACAGGTTTTAGACCAGACGAATTTTTATACACTAATTTTACAAAATCCAAAAATTTAATGAATTGTAAAGAAATGTCAACCGTTAGGCAAATAATTAGAATGTCAACTAGAATTCATAAAATAATATGCCAACGTAAAGCAAACCAGAGTGATTTGGGATCGCGGCAACAACCAGTTCCCTTGGAATGAAAGGATTAAAGATCAAAGAAGCCGACAGTGTGGCAGCACATTAAGCAAAGCTTCCTGGTTAAGCATTCCCTAAAAGTCAGAAACATACCTGTTTAAACTGAAATGTCAGATTAAGCTAAATGAGAATCACTGAGAGCAATTCGTTTTAACATTCGACTACACCCATTTGATTAAAACAAGATATACACACGATGTAACGCCTCGATGGTCTAGTGGTTTAAGTACCGGGACGAGGTCTCGGGGTCCTGGGTTCAATTCCCGGGTCGAGCTAACTTTGTGTCAGTTTTTTTCCGGACACAAGTCGAGTTTGTGTACACTAATCCGAATTTGACAATCGGTGATTAAGCCAGTACCCATCGCTGTAACGATTACTTGATTTCAAGGAGGCCTTTGCCCTGCAGCAAGACATTATTAGGCTTTTTTTTTTATTATTGCAATGTGTAACAAGACGAGCAGATCGTACACCTGATGGTAAGCGCCACGTCTGCCCTTAGACAGTTCAGTGCCACACAGTAGCTAAACAGTTACTGTCTGGCAACGCCCTGCGCCCGCTCCACCGAGACGACAGTTATTAGGTCTCATATACCGAGTAATTTCACTAGCTTTAGTGCTCTTTACCCGAAACACAGAAGTGCTTGACACACTTCTATTTCACGATGATAGGATGATGCTTTTACACGTTGTAAAAGATAGTTTGCTGTTGTTCCCTCAATCTCAGCGTAATGTAGGCAATGCGTCACAGCCACAGCTTCACCTCCCGGCAATAAATATCGCAACTAGCTAATAAAGCGGATTTATCGATATAATACCACCATTAACGGCACCTGGCTACTCGCCTCTAAAGGCGTTTATTTGACTAATGTTCTAATGGACGCAGAAGGCATTGTTTAATTTTTGAATTTAGAAAAGGGCGCTTGGGTTGTGATTTTTTAATTATGTATAGTTAAGACTGGCCTGACTGATAGGGCATTTGTATTTAATCTTCCTATACAGGGCTAATATTTTGTGAATCTTTTTGAAACATCTTTTTTTTAAATTGGCTATTGAACCTAGTGAAATCTTTTTTTACTACAAAAAGGTAACGATCAAGCCGCCTGTTATGAAGCGGTTACCGTCGCCTAGGGAGTTTCTTTTAAACCGGGGTACACAACCACTTTTGGTTTATATTTCCTTCACATCTTTAGATAATATCTCATAGAAGCAGCTACTATTTATATCTGACAGAGATAATAACTTTAAGAACAAGACGTTGAGGGCAAAGCGGTTTAGCGGGATTATATAGGAGAAACGTTTAGAAGCCGAGTTGATGCAAATAAGAATATTGTTTTTGATTCAACACTAATGAGTGATGCCTTAATAAAAAGCCATGTAACTTCAGCTTACAGTCATGATGTCGAAAGGCTACTACAATCTATTTCATTGTGGGCCTTTCCACAGCTAGGAAGCGTCAAATTCCTTCCATACTGTAGGCTTCTTTGATCACCGTGTCTTTAGTGTCTTATAATAGTAACAACTGCAAAACACATTTATAAAACACAAATATATTTATAAACAGCTGGCTCCTATAAAGCCATTGAAACATAGCAAGAGCATATCGGGGCAGATTCAGAATAATAAAATAAAGAAATGCATTACCTATGTGTCGAGTAAATCTCATTCGCGTCTTTTCCTAACAAGACGCCGAAAGCACCGTGAGCGGTTTATTAAAAGACGGGCTTAAATTTCGTGCGTAATGGCTAATATCTCTCAGACATTTAGGAGCCGAGATTCAAATCCGGTTTATGGGAACGTTGTTTTTTATTTATTTACCTTACCAGCCTTCACCCCGCGAGTTTAAGGGGATCCTCTGGCACTCTCACACACCAATCGTATCAGCCTATTAATCTATCTAATAATAAACTTTAAATAAACTTTAGATTCTAAAGTCCCACTGCAGTGCAAAGGCCTCCTCAATAAATAAAGTCATTGCTACCATGATAGGCATTAAATATCTCTGGACATTACTCACACAGCGCCATCTAGCCCCAAACTAAGCATTAGCTTGTGCTATGGGTGCCAGACAACGGATAAACATTACTTATATATATTTTTTTTGTAAATACATACATATTATATATAGAAACACCCAGACCGATACAAACAGACATGTTCATGCACACAAAATGTTTGTACCGTGCGGGGATCGAACCCGCGACCTCTGGTGTAATAACCGACTTCTCGACCATTACACCAAATGGCTCGTCATCAGTCACCATTGGCTTTATCACCATACTTGCAAATGCGGACGGACAATGACTACTTGCCAAATGCGAATTGGTGACCACAAACCTGAGCTTTTTAATATTATTCTATAAAATCTATACCCAAATCTCAAGAATATTACTATTATTCTATAAAATCTATTATGATAAATCGTTCTCCACGCCACGCTAATCTAAGTAGGGCATGTGGCGCCATTTTATTACGAGTAGAGCCGAGTATGCACTCTCATCTCGGGCTATAAAACCAGCAGCAACGTGCCAATTTAGCTACCTCCAGAATTATACAACGCTTAGAGTTATGCGCAGAATTCACATAGATTTCAAAAATTAAACTTCACTTCAAGGTAGGTAAAAATGGGCATCAACTAATCGCGAGGAGATGTCTTAGAAAAGTCAATGATATGTAGGTATTTGTTCGGGAGAAAGTTGATGGTTGTTTTCGATGTTTTCCAATGCCTATTTTTATATCCTTAAGTGCTGTTCATCTTTTTTATGCCACTTCATTCGACAGACAGACTTATAGTGCATCTGATGATAAACAACGAGACGAGCATATCTCTTTCTTAAAGGCCGGCAATGTACTTGTGACTCCTCTGGTGTGGCGGGTATTTATGGGCAGCGGTGATTGCTTACCATCAGGTGACCCGCCTGCTCGTTGCCTCCCTCTAACATAAAAAAAAAACAGTTGATGCGAACAGTTGGAAATGTTTTGGAAAACATAGTGAAACGTACAGCGTAAATATTTATAGCAAATACCATTCAATAAATTGTACAAAATCTACCAAAGCAACGGTGAAACGCTGTAGGTGGTATTTTACGAATACTCAAACATTCCTGTTTGTAAACAACATCTAGTAAGAAATTCAAAACATTACCAACCCTTCAACCCATAAATCAAATGTGGTGTCACGTCGTATACCACATTTTCTTTTCTTCTTCATTTTCTAAACCTCAACTTTAACCTTTGACACTACTCTACTATATTTCTTTTCCAGTGTCTAGCGAATAAAGCCAACCAGGTTAATTCAATGTCGATCGTCAGTCCGATAGCGCGACCGTTTCGTTTCAACTTTGTTACTTGTTTTTTTATGTTTCCGCCTGCTTTCGACAATGTCGTCCGCTCGAATGGCGGCCATATTTAATTTACCGTCGAATTTACGACCTCCGTGGAGTGTCGCGTTTAATTTTTATTCGTTTGTGGCTTGTTTGCATTTTCAGGAGCGTTTATGGCCAGTTACTTGACTTGGTGCCAATGTTGATACTGAAATGCAAATTGGTATTTTTACCCAAGACTTCACAAAAGGATTTTTTACAGTTGGACAGTGCTTTCTTGTGAAATAAAAAGTTAGCGTGCTAGTTCCAATCTTAACTAAGTACTGTTGTTTTTGTGTGCATTTATCAAAGCAAATGATAAGTTTTTGAGACATATAAAATACCTTGTCAATTAAAATACAAAGCTTATCTGGTTGTGTTCTTGCATTTTTATAAATATTAATGTTAGAGAGAAATAAGAGAGACAGAAGAAAATCTATAAAATATAATTAAACAGATAATAAATAGGTGCACGACATTCGAGGCAGCATGCAAGGGATTTTTTAAGTGTACCTAAATGTAACCGATTGTCATAAAAACTACCAAGACCTTATTTAAATAAAAGTTTTATTCGTTTCTCTCTCTGTCTTACTATTTCGAACTCAATATAGCACTATCTTTCTATCCTACTACCTTGAGAATTTCGTCACGCCCAGAGAACTCTCATCATTTTTCCTAAAATTAACTGTTGGAATAGTAATAACTCGTATAACCACCGCGATATTTAATTTGCAGACCTCGCCTTAACCTGAGGTCGTAACCTCCAGAGAAAGTATCATATTTTAATTTACATTTTTATAACATCACAGTACATCAACAGTATTATATTTAGTGAGCCGTTCTCGTTTAAACGTACAACGCAGTAATACTAATGTTGGGTATAAAAATATTACGTGATGTGAAAAAAATCTCGAATATTCTGGGTGTATTTTCATTTCTACAAACTAGTTGAACCTGCCGTTTTCTCGCAATGAATTAGTTTTATGTCCTGACGCCGAAAGACTTACTTCGGTGTCCAAGACAAAAACTACCCAGTGTTTTTCCGAAGATTTCAATTATTACAGTACACTTCAAATTAAAGGCTTGAAGATCAGATGATCCTACAGTCTGGCAGCACATTTAGCGACGCTTCCTGGTGAAGTGTCCCTCAATGAATAGGCCGCATGGGCTGCGTGTCCAACTGATATGGTATAACAATATCCCATAATAATAATCTTAAATAACAAATATTCTTGATCTTTATTCACACAGTAATCTAGCGGTTGGTAAAAGAACTTTTTCAGGTTCTAACTAGCTTCCATCAACCGGAAAAATCTCAGCCGCAAAAATAACTGTGTTCTGGCAAACAGTATAATTAAAATCAAAGGTACGAACATCCGAAATCCAAAAAAGCCGTAGTACGGTACTTGCGTGCCTGTCTGCTACCTAAAATACGATAAAAATAGGCTCGATACTTAAACAAATAAACCACAACGTTCCAAATGTTCCAATACTGTAAAACAAACACAACGACACACGCCAACAATTCCAGTACTCATTTGCGAAATTAACCGCAAACCACATTAAATCGGCCGTGTCAAAACAATATCCCATAATAATAATTTAATAATTGGGATCACGGTATCAACATTGGGGCACTTCCCTTAAAACACTCGTGAAATTGAAAGGTAAATTGAAATGGCAACGCTTCCAGCGGAGATGAAATGTTTTACGAGGACTTTCTTGATAAAATCTCGTCATTTGATTTATTGAATGTTACTGAACCAGAAGACAGATACAATAAAAATAAGTAAATTAATTATAGTCCGTTCGCGTTAACGCATAAGGTATTTCATTGCGCGCAAAATTTTAGGGCCAAAACTGGAACCAGTTCGTCCCAATCGAGTGGAAAGGAAAAACCAAGGTAGTTTAGTGAGTAGTGGGACGCTTTAATCCCGACGCTACGCTTTGGCTTAAGTCTCATACCCGTGTGTACAGGTGGCCGTCCACTGGTTTGACACTGTCTGGCGTCTCAGGTGCCTACATCTTATCACGTGTGACCTTATTAACACAAGTAAGGTGAATACAATGTATAACAGCCCGTGGCGAGTACACTAAAAAAATAGATCCTTAATTATTTGCTCGCTGAATAATAGAAGAGGGTAAAAGATGTCTGTCTCAGTCGAACGCATGAAGAATTCAGGAAGCTAAATTTTCGTGACTTGCTATCTATCTAGCGTCCGATTGGCTAGCTGCTACGCCCAAAAATTAAATCTGCCGCAATAACCTCCACCTCATTTCGGTATAGTATCCATAAAAAGTATTTTGGTAATTTCAAAATCACAAATCTTTTTAACTACTCACTTATACCAATTGGAAAACTCACTACGACTTTAGAAACATCATTCTGCGTTAGTTTTAAAGCCACAAACTTTGAATACATTCCATTTAATTTACATAAGAAGAAAATTGACCCTAGGGCGATGAAACAATTACAATTTAACGATTCAAACAGACTTAGTTATGGATATTAAAAGACATTCTGGGATCACATCAAAATGAAAATGGATCTTAAAACGCATAAATTTTAAATTTTTACACGCGTCGACATAAAAATTGCTTAAATTAAATTTTCCCGCGATATTTTAGTAATACAGATTTTTGTTGTGTACATTTATAAATCTTTTATAAGAAATCTTTTGTTAAATTAAATAAGCTTTGGGAAAAGGGTGTGCAAATATAAGCTTTATAATAACCATTTATTTAAACCTCTCTTTGTACTGTGAACCATGTAGGTAAAAACACACACATGCTTTCTCTTAATAATAACGTTGGTTTAAGCACTTTTTATTTATATTTTATTAATAATAAAATTATAATTATGTATTACGAGTAGATTACAGTGTCGGTTTTTTCGGACACAGCTCGGGTTTGTGATCACCAATCCGCATTTGGCAAGCGTGGTGATTAAGCCAATACCCATCATTGTAGCGATAACTTGATTTCAGGAGGCCTTTGCCCTGCATTCATTTAATGAATGCAGGGCAAAGGCCTCCATCCTATTTGTTAGTAATGAATTTCATTTAAAGTCCTATGGCCCCCAGGTGGGGCAGGGGGCTTCTACAGTGCTTCGCCATCTCGTTCAATGATCGGTCCGGTTTTGCTCTGTATCAGTTTCTTGAAATTGTTTTCGGACAAGTAGGTGATTAGCCCACTGTGCCCTAGCCTGCTGACGGGGCTGCCGCCTTGGAGTTCACAGGCTAACTCGGTTTGATTCGGGTATCCTCCCTAGTGATTCGGTTCTGTTTTGGGGCGCAGAACGTTCGCCCTCTGCCCTGCATCCTCTGCTACTACAGCTCTAGTTGGCAGTCACGCGGCGGCGCGGCTGTAGTAGGGCCCAGGGTGGACGGCGGGGACGTGGATGACTCGGACTGGCTGAGGCTCTGCTTTGATCGTGTCCTGCCACTGACACCGCAGAAAGCTACTTGGCATTTGATAGAAACTCTGACTCACTTATCAGGTTTCTGCCAACACTATACCTCAACTTCCCACCCCACCTTTGCCCTGCAGTGGGACATTAATAGGCGGAGACTTTACTTTTTTTACGAGTAGATACAACTGAGTTGAACCTAACATTAATTGTGATTTGGATTTGATTGTGATCAGTGATTTTGTCTGAATGTTGTTCATATTATTATGTCCCTTACATCTCTGTCTTGCGACAAATCTCTAGGAGATTGATGCCCTAACGGTCGTTGGTTCATTTCGTCAGACTAAAATACCACTTCCATTATAGCTTTTGGCCGTGACTTGATAATATGACGTATATGTACTTTAAATGAAAGACTACAAAATTATTGAATCCTACTTTATTATTAACTAGCGGCCCGCCCGCGGCTTCGCCCGCGTGAACTATAGGACGTTACCTATCCCGCGGGAATTGAACTTTAGGACGTTATCCCGCGGGAATATCTTGTAAATTGTAGCCTATGTGTTATCCTTATCTATAAGCTATATTATTGTAAAGTTTCATTAAAATCAATTCAGTAGTTTTTACGTGAAAGAATAACAAAAGTTCATCCATCCGCTACCCGGCCGGTACCGCCGCAACCGCTATGTCCCTGCATTTTAAATCTGTAATATCTTCGAAACTATTCATTTAAATTACATGATGTAAAGGGCCATATTGATCTATATTACATGCACAATTTATTTATGGTACTTTATTGGATAAGGATTAATACTGTATTGCTTAAAATCACTTTTTCGTAAATAAGCCATTATTTTATCGTAATAAGTAAAGGAAAATGGTTATTGTGGGTTATCCCTAAGAGATAGACATATACCATCGCGGACTTTTTTGTAAAACTTTTTAAGGTGTACAATAGTGTAGTACATTATTTTGATCTATCTCGTAGGGTTCAGCCAGCGTTTGCAATGTAAGCGCAAAAAAATGCGATTATTTACGACCTTAAATTAAAAACTTCTAAAATTATCAGTGTTTCTCTACTATATTATGCATGTATTATACATATAAACCTTCCTCTTGAATCAGTCTATCTAATGAAAAAAACCGCATCAAAATCCGTTGCGTAGTTTCAAAGATTTAAGCATACAAAGGGACATAGGGACAGAAAAAGCGACTTTGTTTTATACTATGTAGTGATTTAATTGTAAATATTTGACTGTCCCTATAGTCATTTTGATTGTGGCCCTGCAAGTTGAGGGTTCTTATACCACCCAGGACATGTATGAGATGATCTCTTATGTTAGTCCTGTGTCTGGATAATAATTTATATTTAAGTATATACCTTCGTTTTGTTTTACCCAAAACACAATTTTTTATGCCACTGGGATCAGATCAATGTATACGCTGTCCAGTAAAAATCAGGCACAAATTCAGCCCAACGTGATAATTGAACCCATGACCCCGAACTCATGGCAACTTGAACCACTAGACCAGAGTCGAGGGACTTCTAATAAAAATACTAAATTCATTACGGGCTTGGAATACAGATCGCTTGTTAGAGAGGTAGCCGCTTAAGTTGGCTCCCTCAGGCAACCCTCAGGAGTCGTGGACTGCTGTTCAATCGAGGAATTATAACAAATCCAAACCAAGCTACGATATCTCCAACCAAGCGCCGGGTAGGGCAGCCATGTATTCTCTTTTGTATGGACTTATTTTCAGACTCTTAAACCTCTACAGGGATGTACAAATAAAGACGAGCAAATCTTTAGGATTATGACATCATCATCATCATCATTATTATTAGCCTTCTTCAATGAGTACTCTGATGTAGGCCTCATTCATATCCTTCCATTTTTCCCTGTCTTGAGCAGTAAGCGTCCAATTGCTACCCGCCACCCGTTTAATTTCGTCTTTCCATCTCATTTGCGGCCTTCCCCTGGGTCTCTTTTGGTCAAAAAAAAATTCTCAAGTCATGTTGAAAACATACTTTAAAAACTAACCTGCTTAAACGAATTCTGGGTTGTGCCAGTTATACCTAGCTACTTATTTCAGAATCTATAATTCATAAGAACAACGTTATTTAGTGACACTCTTATTTAAGAAACGGACATCACTGGCCCCTAAACTACCATATACCTGAGCATAAAGAAAAGAGGTGTAGATCATAAACAGGTTCTAACCGACCAAAACTAAGTGAACACAAGAAACATAAACCAAAATCAATTCTGTAACTATATTATTTTAAGCCATGGTCACCCTTCCGGTGAGGGATTAAACAGAAAACTTTTAAAAGCGCGTTCATCTATTCATTTGAGGAAAGTTGTTTAAGCCGTGACTCGGGAAAAAGGAAAATTAGAAAAGACTTTTATAGGACGACATGGATCCTTTAGAGGATAAGAGAAATTGGCTATTATACATTATTTCTGAAAAGTAAAATCGATTTTATCAATATATAAATATTAAAAGTTCCACTGTGCATTGCAGGGCAAAGACCTCCATTATTGAAATGTTATCAGTTTTTCAATAAATTGGTGATAACTAACACGAGCTATATCCGAAACACATGTGGACGTGTGTAGGACTCGAGACCAAAGCGTCCACTACCCACTAAACTCCCCCTGTTTCACCTTTCCGATTGGGACGAGCCGGTGCCAGCCTTGTGGCTATTGACCAGCCCAATGTATTGCAAGCGTCCATAGACGACGGTAACAGCTTTCCATCAACCGGGCTGTAAGCACCATTTTCGTGGTATTAATAGTCTATAGATAACAAGTCATCGTCACAAGTTATTTGTATTTATAATCAACACGCTTGTAAATGCGGTTGGTAACCAAAAGCCCGAAAAAACAATGTTTTTAATCGTTTTTGCCACCGGTTGGCATAAAGAACTCAGAAACCCAACATCACCAATACCACAACAAAAGAATCGTTTCGTACAAAATAAAGATTAATAAATCGAATAAACAATTTTTAAATTTATTGTACTGATCTCATATAAAAACCACATTGATTCCAGGTATTTTCGATTATGATAAATATTAAATCTTGCTTTATCCGCCGAACGAAATAATGAGATCCATGGGAGGTATGTTTAATGCTTTGTATTCGAAAATGATCGCCATTCAATAATGAATGCTAAATGAAATACGGTAAAAGAATTCCCGTATTTATTTCATACCGAATCCGCAGCCGAATGTATGCAAAAATTTAAATACATCTCCACTTCTAAGTATAGTGTTGCGAAACAAATTGTTAATATTAGATAGATATCGATTGTTATTTTAAAAAACATTATGTACTTTTTATTAAAAAAAATTGAAGCAAGAACACTGTGACAGAAAGCTGAAATAGATGTTATAGCATTTTCTGTCACATGGAAACATCTTTTCATAAAGTTACACCAACTTATGTGTTACTGAAGTGACAGGGTAAACCATACGACCGATTCCTGCTTTCCGTCTACTAAACATAGCTACGAGTCATATTAAAGGCTAAATAATCAAAAGGGGCCAGATGATTGTTACTATTTCCTGCAAAAACGACTAATACATCTAATCATGTGTGTTATACATGATATACTAATAAATTGATAATACTAATATATTGAAGAATAAGGATTAATAACGTGCGAAAGCTGGTAATGATAGTACTTTTAAGTGCCTGGCCCAGTATCGGGGAGTGTAAATGGTGTCTTTAAAATAACACGTGCAGAAGAAAGAGAAACAAAACGTCTTTTTCAGTGGAGTCACTGAACTTAAACGTGCACACACACATTTTCATAAAACAAAGATATTGTAAACTAGCTGCTAGCCCCGTCCGCATATTAAGTGAATATAAACTTGTGGTCTCAATAATAACAAACACAACAAAACAAAAGAACTATAACATTTTATCACGATGGCCTAAAGTACATTTCAGCTATTAATTTTTATTAAAATAGATTCATCGATATCAATCGATCAATCTTGTCCCATACCTAAACCGTATAAGCAGGCTGTTGATAAATTCCCAGACGACGTTCCCCGCGTCAGCCATTAGCGAACGTTGTTCCTGCCTCCTAAGCGAAATATATTTTTATTGCGAATATCCCGACCTACAATTTCGGTCTTAAACGTATTCAAAGGTTTTATGCGTGAGTGTTAGACCGATTAAGGGATGACGAGTAAACGAACCGTTTTGAAAATGAAATTTTGCGGCGTTTCTTCTTTATTATTTTTGGCTTAACTCAATTGAAAATATTTTTTATTCAAATATGTTAAAGTTATCTAGCAATCTCCGATAATAAATCTTTCTTCTTTTTTGTATACATCAATCAGCAGGAAAACACGTAGACCGCCTAAACTAATCCTGTTGATTAAGAGACACTTTATTTCTTTTGAAGCGTCAAGAGGAATAAAGTTCTGACACTTCTCTCATCATCATCATCCCAGCGTATTCCCGATTGCATCCAGTATGGAGCTCAGGGTCCGCTTCGACTATGATCCTAGATTTGACAAGCCTGGTTATTACAATGGAGCGATTGTCATCTGACCTCCGTAACCCTTACAAGGGAAACCAGACCTACTTGGAACATAGTCGGGACCAACTGCTTAACGTGCCTTCCGAAGCACGGAATCATCATTATTTTCAGACATTCAGGTGATTCAAGCCTGCAATGTCCTAACCAAACTGGAAACAATCACACAAAGTGATGTTCCCCGTGGGATTCGAACCCACGACCTCCGGGTATTAGAGCCGAACGCTCTAACCACTGTACCACGGAGGCAGTAAGTTCTGACACTTCTCTAATAAATAATAAATATTGGACAACATCCAATGACGTTCAATGACAACATCACATACATTGATCTGACCCCAAAGTAAGTAGCGTAAACACTTGTGACATGGGTATTCTCTAATCATCGAGACTTTATCCCCTTTTGACTGACATGGCGCATTTGTAACTGATCCATTAAGGACAAACATTGATGAGTTAAACATTTTGTGTTTGCTCTGGATGTTTGTTTTTATCTTAATAAATATTGGCGGTGTAAAAACGCCCCCGTGCCTCGGAAAGCACGTTAAGCCGTTGGTCCTGCGCCTGATCTCTCTTCGGTCGTGTCAGACTGCTGTCCCACCGTGTTATGAGAGTGAAGGAATAGGAGTGCACCTGTGCTTGCGCACTCACCTGCGCACTATGATATATTCTGCGTGATTGGCTGTAATCTCGGCTAGGAGGACTTTATTTATATTATTTTATTATTACCTACTCTTAACTTGACTCGCCTAAACCTAAATAAAAAACCTAAGACATGTTCTCCCCAGAGCCTGCACTAAGCGATTCAGCTCGAGTTTCAAAAACTTTATAATCTCGACTACGAACAACTAGTTCTTTCCCCAACTTAGCGCAGTTTAGAGAAGAATAGGTTACAAGAACTAATCGGTACTGTTGGGATTCTCGAGTACCTCATACTGAATCCGTAAATCATATTATACTAACTTTTCATAATTTGGTTGGCTGCCGCAGAGTTGTGACGTTTGTGTGCATAAATATTTCCTATGTAATAAAGCAAGTTATGTTTATGTTAATAACATTTATGCCGGTGGTTTTATAGGGTCATCCGTCTCTCCTGACAACACCATCAGGCAAGAAATAGTACTCTTGGGCTTGGGAGTCCCAAACACTACCCTCCGCCTCACATGGAGAGTGACGATTGAAAATTAGTATTTTTACTAAAGCGAAGTACCTATTCTGATATATCCTTCACGTTTCCCTTCAATTTACTTTATGTGACATAAAGATTGATCACGGTACTTTATTGCCGTATTAAAAGTGTCCGCATTATCGCGCGTGGGTATAATGTGATTATAATATTAACATTATTATAATTATTTAATTGTAATGTCCTACTTTTATGTTTTTACATTTTTAAATGGTACAAAAAATTTATTGCTAAACTAAGCCAGCGCTATCTCTTCAATGTTATTTCTCTGAGCCTTTAGTACCGATTTAGGCAATGTAGGTATGCTTGCATCGTGATCCAAGTTCCCTCCCAGACCAAAACTATTATGTGAAGAACGTTTTTGTTGTGTGTCTGATTGTTTATTTGTATTTAAGTTGATATTTGTAATACCTTTGTTGTTTCTGATTCCAATAACACAACTGAGCTACTTTGGAGTCAGATCAATGTATGTGATGTTTTCCAATATTTATTTATTTTACTTAACTCAAAATCACCTTCTGTTCGTATTTCGGGTTAAAACCAGCATTATCTCCACGCAGAGAGGCAGGTGACCGCAACGTACTCGCAGATCGGATGAATCAATACGCGCATTGTCGAGCTGTCGGCGGTCCATTTTCTACTTATTTTATCAACCGAGTTTGTTCTGCCATCACACGTCCGCCGCTTTAGGCGACATGTATCCTCATGTACTTTTTTTACTGTCAAATTTGAGTGGTGCTGCCGACAACATCACTGGGTTATTTTTTTATGCACCATAACCCTAGGCTATTAAATTTATTTATTTTGCGTAAATCCGCAGTGCCTCCCTACTGCGGGAGATCTACTAGGTAAGTTGATATGAATAGGTACTGAACTTAAAAAGGTAAGGTCATTTTTGCATTTGACAACACTTATCGATTAAACGGAAGTTTCTAGATTTTAGTCTCGTCTTTTAGTAAACAAAAAGAAACCGTAGTTTTTTCCATAACCTCAGTTACCCTCCCCATTAAATGGCGCCACTTACCGATAAAAAAGTAGTATATTTACATGCTCGATCGAGTGGTGTGTTTAATCAAATGAGCAGTGATGGAGAAAAACGGCAACAAAACGATTACCTTTACCGTCAACCAACGGAATTATGAGGTGACCTATTTCCCGCGGCCGATATCAGTTCCACACCGAAAGGTTATTTTTGTACCGACATGTGGAAATACCTAACGTGAAAATATTGCAGCTATGAAATAATTTATATATTGGTGACTAGCTAAGTCTGCTAAGACGTCTTAATATAAAAACCAGACTTTCTACCGTATGCCTTAAAAGAGTTTTAGAGTTCTTCGGACACATTGCAGGAAAAACGGTAATAACCTGGAACAGCTCATCGTTACCGGGAAGATTGGCGGCAAAAGACCGAGGGGCCGAAGTCCAATCAGATGGCCAGACCAAATCCGCTCGAATCTAAACACCAACTTCCACGATGCTCTCCACGTGGCTAAAGACCGTCACAGATGGCGAACCATTATTAGAGAGAGGATAATTCCTCACCTCCTACAATTAGTAGGGACATTAGATATACTACAAAAATTATTCAGTACTGAACGTCGTCCAGTTAGCCATGTCGTATACATCGACGAAGCTGTGAAATATTTGAAGCAATTACGGACATAACTGTTATGGCGCAATATACACAGAAATGGCACACTTTAGTGCCGGCCAAGGCTCTCTATGGGTCGCTCATAGTGAGTAATTTTGCCTGTGTCCGTAGCGCAGTGGCTAGTAGGTTGCACTTTAATACAACGGCCAAATCAAGGGTTTCAAATCCCACACTATTCATGGACCAAAAATTTCTAATCGAGTTTTTCTGCTCGGTTCATTCCAAAGTTAGAGAATTTGGCGGTGTCATTAAACCCCCGTGTCTCGGACATCAATTAAAGCCGTTGCTTAGTGTCTCCTCTACTCGTATCATCGGTCGTTTTATATTGCTGTTCCATTGAGCTACTCGTATTAAGGATTGAGGGAATCAAGAGGCTAGTTAACTAACTTTCGCAAAAAAACACACAATTCCTGCGTAATAAAAAAATGGCCGCTAAAACCAAACTAGGAGTACCTTATTACGTAAATAAATAAATGAATTGTTCCGCTTTTCAAACAAACTTCATAAGGTATCGTTAGCAAAAACTGTTTACCGTTGAAACGGAAAGTCCCAGCTCAATCTTGTATGAATATTATAGGAGTGCAATATAGCTTTGTCTGTGTGTAACCCCACCTTGCTTAGTCCCGGGGCCGCGTCCGCCTGATTTACGACTTCCGAAGGAAACCTTTATGACTATTACCACAGTTGAGAAGTAACAGCGAAGTAACTACGAAATGATATTTTGTTTCATCAGAACTCTGGCTTTGGAGTTGCAAAAGGAAAACTTTGGTATCTAAATGATATCCATTTAGGTATTCATTTTTAAAAGAATATTGAGTGAACGCTATTTTAAAACTAGTACGACTAGTACGAAGGGAAAAAATCTTCATTGGCCTTTATTGATGCTGCTTGTGTGAATAAGCTTGTTTATTAAGTAAGGAGTTAATGAGCAAGTAGGTTTCGTGAGCAAGCAAATATTCGCGAAAGTCCAGGGAAGGTTTAAACAATAAGAAAACATGGAAAAATTGCGAGGAAAATACTAAAGTAAGTGACACGAAGTTCGCCGGGTCAGCTAGTTACAAATAAGATTTTAGTACACATTTCTTCAAAACGATACAATTGCTTCACTGTACTTCTGTACTGTATTCTGTTAGGTCGGATGTCACAGGCATTAGGGGATTGAGGGTAAATCTTGCAGTCATCGGGCGCGGTGCTATATGGAATATCAAACGGGATATAACTTATACATAGTTTGCCTTACTTACTTTATGTTTGAAACACGAATCCATGATGACACTTATAGTCCATCTTTTTGTTTATCGTTTATCTATTGTAACTTATGTTTGGATCGCACAGATAACCGCATATACGGTAACGAAATAATTATATTGTATAATGTTTTGGTAGGATTGAATTTACCAATCTTTGTTTTTTATTAAATAACTTGTTTTAGCTGTGGACAAAGAACTATAAAGAGACTTGAAAAATTCCATTTCAAATAAAGCGTTATATTTAAACAGAAAATTGCGAGGTTTGTCCTGATGAAAATATTTTAATATCAATGATTTTTTGAACCCGCTATAAAAAATTTGTCTCATAATATTCTATTTTAAACATCAGTAGAATAAATCAAATTTATATTAGGCACGTAGCTCATCTATATAATAGGTACAAAAAAATCAAAGATAAAAACCTTTGTAATTCAATAAAAAAAACTTCCTTTCACGAAGACTTTTCACTAATCAAGTTTGTATGGAAAGTCGGAAATCTTTTGAGAATAAAATAAAATAAAAGCTGATTGTACAGTGAGCAGCATACCAACGTCCGAAATAAAAAAGTGTATAGCCATTCAGCTGAAAGTTGACAACGTCCTCCATTTTGAAGTCGGTTAAAAATCTACAGAGCAATTACCAAAAATTACTTTCACATTTAACGATATATATGAATAAAGTTAACTAGAATTAGTTAAGCAGTTAGTATTTGCATAAAAACTATTTTAAATAAAATAAATAAATAAATACAAATACAATATCTTTATTGCAAATGTAGGTTACAGTGGCGGTACAAACAAGTGGTATATAATCCGCTACAATTTGCCATGTATACTGTATATGGCGTGCAATGTTACATGAGTCAAAGTAGATATTATAGAAATAGATTAAATGAATAATGTTAATGCAAGCAAAAATGTATGTCAAGATAAGTTAAATTACGTCAAATTATGAGTCAATTATGATATTAATATTATTTTAGATATTTGATCAAAATAACATAACATAGACGTCAATTTAAATAATATAAAATTGTACAATCGTTTAGGTGCATAGGACATTTAGATAAAAAAGAAATTAGATAATATAAAAAAAGATATAATTAACAATTTAATCTGTCAAAATAATTGCAATATTCTTCTCGTTTATGCACTAACTGACCCCTGCAAAACACTCTGAACAATTTAACTTAACGACAAAGATAGTAGGTACCGAATTGGCAAAGAAATGGCTAGTGCTCCCAGCTCTTAACATAAACATCAGTCAGCTGTCTGCTGGGAACTAATGACCCACTCCATAATTCTTAAGGGGTATAATTATTTCTCAACGGCTAATGTATTCCTAGAAGCGCAATTCAACGCACGTTTTAAGAAATAATTGTGCGGAGTAATTCGGTGATGTTTTGGAGAGGGACGGACCTAACCCTAAGTATTCTGTTAAAATGAATGCGAAAGTATCTTTGTGTGTAGTTGAGGCCAACAAGAAATAAAAGATTATTGCACAGTAAGCAGCATATTATCAACGTCTCAATTGAAATAGAAATCTATGCGACAGTTAAGCTAAAATTTAGTTTAGGGAATTTTGATTTCCGGGAAGGTCGATGTGCTGCCGTTGTAAAGTCAGTTAGAGAAGTTTATAAAATATTACCATGGTAATATTAAAACATTACTGAAGTTTCCATGGAATTATTGAAATGAAAGTTAATACGAGTATAACCGCGAAAGGCAGCTAGTTTCTAAATAAATAGAGATCTGCCGATTCATAAAATCATTGTCCTATCACTGATGCAAAAAAATATATTTTAGATTTACTAAAACGAAAACATAATTTATTCCTCTTGGCATTCTTCTTGGATCAGTCAGTTATACGACACTAAAACATTATTTTTAATAAAGCCAAAACAAAATGTTTCTTTAGCTTCAACGAAATTTGCAAAACGCTACACCTGTAGGTATCAGGTGTGTTACCATCGTTTTTGCAGGTTCTTTATATAATTTCTATTGTATTAAAAAACCAAAGTCCTAATTTTAATGGACGGACATTTTACGGAAGATATACGCCACCATACGCTAGATGATAGGATCTTTGAAAACTTTTTCTAAAGATCAACAAAGCTCCACAAAGTTAAGTACTGTGTTTGTACAGGATCATGTCCCCTAGTCTACTACTCCTTAAATCTCGTACGGGAATAATTTATCAGTACGTGATCCCCACAATTCTTAGCGTGTTTCTGCTAGTTGCGCAGGAGCTCGGAATCCCTTTGAAGTTGAACCCGCTACAAAAAGGCTATCTGTAAATATTTTAATTTAAACTCTGGCAACGTGGGTTTAAGAATGCCTCTGAGACAGTGCCGATTATGCCATTGTTGCAAATTCTGGTATTTGACTATATTTAGGGTATAAAACTCAAACTCATTTTTTTTTGTATTGGCGGTCATGGCTAAATTTTCAAGCCCTCATACCGATGAGCACAGGACCGTCTGTGCTGATACGCAGTGGCGTAGCTAGGTAGCCAAGGGCCCTGGGGCAAATCAAAAAATGGGGCCCCACTAGTGATGTAAAATGAAAAAAAAACAATTTGTTTTTTTTTTCAGTTTTTTGAAAAAAACATGAAAAAGAACTTAGCACCGTTGTTTTTTTCTAAATTTGGTTTTTTTTCTGCCTTACATTTTAGTGATATTGAACTTTCTCCGTCCGTCACACACCCCAACTGCGCTAAGCCAACTACGTTCAAATAAACATAAACCTAAAGGGGATTTCTCCGTGTGCAAATGTAATTGATTTGGGGATTTCCCTTTCGTTGGTGTAAAAATGTTGCCAATATATTCATGAAATTTTAGTACCACTCAACCAGAAAGTATAAGTAATAAACCAAAAACTCTATTACCTATGTATTCTTAAGTATTTGTCTTAAAAGTTTTGGATTTCGTACTCTTGAAAAAAACATGGTCCAGAAAAAAACAGTTTTTTTTGCAACACTAGGCCCCACTTGCTATTTAAACTGGTTCCCTCTTATTACAAAACATGGTTTAAAAATGTTACCGGGCTTAGTAGGTACTACACTTACGCCTAAGACCATTACAAAACGAAGTTTTACTTCATTTCGAGTACTAAAGTTAGACCCACGTAAGTCCGCCGATGCCTCTAGTTTTAAACGATAACACTTTTAATATTTCGCTCCGTTCTACGTATAGAAAGACAAATTTGAAAAGAATTCAAAATATTACGTTACTTTTTCTAACATTACCAAAACACATTCATAAATAAAGAATTATTATTTTTACTATTTTATTTAAAGATTTTAAAACATGTCATGAAACAAAGTCTTTTAAAATGAAACGCACTGAACGAGTTAGTACCAATAAAATAATATTTTATTGGTATTTTGAAGTTTGTATTGGTATTTTGAAGTTGGTATTTACAAAACAAATACCAACTTCAAAATAATTTTGAAGATGGTATTTGTTTTGTTTTGAAGGTTTTTAAAAATAGTCCGGACTTGGTACCTGTACTAACTAGTATAGTTCTAAACCTGTTTTAGCGATGTTTTTTTTGTAATAAGAGGGGTTAGGTTTTATCAAGTAAAAATATTAAATATACTAATAAGTACTTTAAAAATGCAACATAATTATTACAATTAATACATTTTTTCACGATATTTCGCGTTATACAATGATTAGCCGAAATCTATAGATTTGACATGGTTTATTATTATATACGTAACGGATATCACTAATTGGGTGAATTTCAACAACAAAAAAATTTGTATCATTTCCGCGGACTTTTTTTCTTTCAATGCTATCTTCATATTTTTAGTGACAAATAAAACTTTAGCCTATTTTTAACATTGTGCGTGAGTGGTCATCCAATATCATCAATACTTATATAAATATTTAAGGATGAATTTTTAAGAGTCCACTGAAATGATAAGTGTCCACCGATATGATAAAAATAACCACTGAAATGATTGGAATGAAATAAATCCACTGAAATGATACAGCTAAGAACAACCGTGCCGAGCAGCCAGGGTTCTGTACTTTGTTAGGTTTCATTTCTACAAATTTTAGATAAACACTGAGACAGGACAGTACACAGTTATTTTAAGTTATAGTTAGATATTACTTAAATCATACTTTCAGATTACAATAACCTCAAAAAATGATATTAATGTAATATAATGTTTATAATGATATGAATGAATTGTTACTTTACTTATTTTGCCTACCAAATACACCCGAATAATCACTCTAGGTAAAATTACAAAGTACCTACATTGAAAAACCATTACTTTATATTTGACCCAAGGAACTCTAAAACTTTACGGTTTTATCATTTCGGTGATAAATATCATTTCAGTGGACTGTAATTGGTATAACAGTCCACCGAATCCACTGAAATGATAACACTGAGATGATAAAATAGAGGTTATTTCTACATTTAACTCCGAAATAAAATTATTTAAAAATATTAACACTACTCGAACAAAACAGTACTTACGGCGAATCTAATTCATAATTTTGAAACATATTAAACGAATCTAGCACGAGTTATAACAGCCACCGAAATGAGAATATTTTTGTCCCCATATCACTGAAATGATAAACTTACTTTTTTGGAGGGAAACCGTAAGACGTTAGAACCAGCGCGTTGGCGTAAATAGCTTGAGCCGGACTGATCCGAAGTGAGGAAAGGTGAGAGGGGCGTAACAACGCAGTGTTGTCGTGGCTATTCTACTAAAACTTACTGTACTCTGAAATGATAACTTGTTTCGGGACAAAAGTTGACTGCCTGTCAAATCCATGAGATAGAAGATAAACAAACAAAAATAGTTTATAACTAAATCGATTTATATCCTTATTACGAATGTATTTGCAGGGGAAGGTATTTTATGAGCGGAATTGGGTTGGGGACAGGGCACCGTGATGATAAAATGACACTTTGTATTCATTTTTTTGTTGTATTAGAGGGTATAAATCAATGATTTTTTTTGCCAAGGTAGAGAAGTACTTACTTTGTTGAAAAAAAATATATAAAATTAAAAATCAGCACATTGCACTACCGTTCTCAGGTGAGCCGTGTATTTTTTTGCGTGGGCAATTCACCCAATTATGAGTGGTGCTAAAATCGAACCACTAATTGACCAGTACTATCCGGTTCAGATGCTATTAGGATAATACCTTTTGGAGCTGCGACCTGCGTTAAGCGACAGTGATGACTGACACAAACACTGACAAAATAATGCGTTGCTAACGTTACGGACAGGCGCAGTTAACGTCATTTGTCGCTCAATTCCAAAAGGTATTATCTTAATAGCATTTAAATCTGATAGTACTAAAAAGTTTATTGACATTAGCTTACTAAACTTACTCCTGCCTGATACAGCATAAATTTTTCAATCGTTCTTGAAAAAAATCTTGACTCGAATTTACAATAAAACGCACATCGATGAATAATAAAACGCACATATCGCTATCCGTTAAATTGACAACACTGCCAACCCACAGAAAGAATTTAGGGGAATTCTGAAGGCATAACTTTCGAATTTCTCTCAACTGAGTTACCATGATTAAAGTCGGGTTGTGCAACCTGTCAGATTTATTTTGAAAATGGGAGAAATTTTCAAAAGTTCTGTTCGATCGAGATTTTCTGGTAAGAGTTCGAGGGCCCCCTGAGCTTGAGGGCCCCGGGGCACTGCCCCGCCTAGCCCCTAGGTAGCTACGCCACTGCTGATACGCTCAAAGATGGCTTCCATAGGATATCTTTGCGGCAAACTTTTGTACGCACTGGGGTCACGTCAATTTGCCGTTTATAAATTGTTATGAATGGTTTTGATCAGATCATATTTTTCACGTTTGTAGTTGCTCAGGCGGATGGAGTCACTTTCGTATAAATATATCACTCGAAGAGAATAATTAAGTCCGTCCCTTTTAGAAATATCAACAAATTACTCCATCCGCGCAATTATTTCGTTAAACAATAGGGAATTTCACTATGTTTATTTTAATATTTTTTAAAATCATGCTTTTAAAATCACAATTTCAATGACAGCAACAGGCTTTCAAAATTGGGTGAACAAGTCCGTATCAGAAATGTTTTTCAGCTTTGTCAAAATGATCTCGTAGCAAACACACATTCCCATCACCTAGATTAGGATTAGTATGAGGATTAGTAATAAAAGTCACTGACCTCACGCAGGTGAAGTGACATTTGAAATCACTCAGGCACAGCTATTGTTGACACAGTTCATAAAATTATACTTGAATAATTAATGTTACGCTGGCAAAAAACAACTTCACAATTTCATAGCCTGTTATAATATTGACTTTCACAAAAAGAAAGTAGATTGATATTGATATAATAAATGTATCCCAGGCCGAATTAAGGTCAATATTGCGATTGCCTGTACAGAATCTAAGTATATCTATACTAATATTATAAAAAGAAAAGATTTGATTGTTTGTTTGTATTGAATACCCTCCGAAACCGATTGGATAAACTCTTTCACTTGGAAAACTTTTGATCCCGGAAAAGTGAGGGGAAGGGGGGGATAGTTAAATAAACAAATAACGCGTGGGTGAAACCGCGAAGGCGACCGCTAGTACAAGTATTAGATATTAGTTTTTTTGAAGTGATAACTTCTTTAGCGGCGTTGTACACTTTTTTTGTAATGGGTAAAAAATGTTAAACTCGCGTCAGGGGTCACGTGACTGATCGAAAATTCGTAAGACGGACACGTGTTTTTTGTTCAAGCGCCATCATGGCGAAATGGCCAATTTGCGAAATTTTCCTAGGGAATGCTAGCATGGCGAATACCAAAATATTCAAGTTTTCACTACTGCCGGCACTCCCGGAGTGCAACCCGTCGTTTTTTTATAAAATAGTTTTTCCCACAGACTCTTGGGTCCATGCCTTTGTTGGGTTGAAATTTTGGAATTAGATAAATAATTCGTCTTTTACAAAATAATGACGTAAAACTTTTTTTTTAGCTAGATCAGTTGGCAGACAGGAACGTTGTCCTCTGATTTCAAGTGTACTGGCTCCTACATTAATATTTCCGGGAGACAGCCAGAGCTGTTATGGCTGCAGATTTTACCTATGGAGGTGGTAGCTGGCCAGTCAGACTTTGAAAAAGTTCTACTACCAACAAATTTAAAACTATGGTTATTTTTAACAGTAAATGGCACCAAACGAATTCCTTTGTAGATTTTGTAATTTAATTAAAGTTGACAACAAGATTAGATTAAAGCTGATTTTTCAATCTAGGGAGTGGGGTTAACAAACTGGTAAAGTAATACGATTAGAAATTTGTATCTTTTTCACAACTTTAATTCGCCGACTTTAGAGGTGTGTTATGTTTTAACTACGCAGCTACGCCTGATGATGAGCGGTTACCGTCCCATATAAGGCCTCGCTCGGCCTCAAATTTCGCCGTCTGCGGGTCGGCAGCGGCAGTGGCGAGATGTTTTGTATGGAATTCCCATAGACCCGGGCCGTTCTCGAAGACAGCGGGGTGGCAGCGAAAGCGGCATTCTTGTCAAATGTTCAGATATTTTTGGTAGTTTTGAACGTTCAGATCTTTTTGACGCTGACTGTAACAGAGTCCAGAGTCATCACTCGCAATTCGTTGTATGAATAAAATGCAAATATATTTATGGATGGATGACACTATAATATAATAGTACCCAAGCTCGTCTTATGATAATCTTATGATCCTAAAAAGTAATCTGACACGACTGGAACGGAATCATACGTAGGACTTAAGAAAGTCTAGGCTTACTTAACGGATTACTTACCTTGCTGCGTAAAAAAATATATTTGACAACAGATTTGGCTAATGGCATAATTGCTGAGAAATTGGCCTATATACCAAGGTAGCAGTAGCTCCATAATACATTTATATATTATGGAGTTACTGCTAAGTGTAGAATATAATTTAGTTAAACAAGGTTGCATATGTAAGAAAGACAGTCAGTGACTCATCCTTCGCAACCAAATAAATAAATAAATATCTCTGGACATTATTCACACAGCGCCATCTAGCCCCAAACTAAGCATTAGCTTGTGCTATGGGTGCCAGACAACGGATAAACATTAATTATATACCTTTTTTTTTAATACATACATATTATCACAGAAATCTAAATAATTATTTAGATTTCTATGCATATTATACATATAAACACCCAGACTGATACAAACGGACATGTTCATGCACACAAATGTTTGTACCGTGCGGGGATCGAACCCGCGGCCTCTGGTGTAGTAGCCGACTTCTCGACCATTACACCAAATGGCTCGTCGACAACATATGGTCAACATATAGTCCTTCGAACCGGATTCAACGTTCCAGTCCCACTATTTCGTCAAACACATTCTCAAACTCGATCAAAGAATTTCTGAATGCGGGTCATACCATTAAAAAAAATGTTTTCAAAGGAACATAACAGCAGCTCAGCCGAACCACAAAATAAGAACGTTGAAGCGACGAAGCGGCTTATTCGGATAAAGAGTGCTTCCGTACCGGGAATAAAATAACGGGTGCACAAAACGAAGCCTAAAAACTGTTTGTCACACCACACAACATACGAATAGGGTGACCATGCCTTTGAACAATTGGAAAACTACGCCCTGTGTGGAACGGGTTCACTACCCAATTTCGAAAAACGTTTCGTCGAATTACAATTCGTCGATGACGCACCGTCGAAAGTATGATAAGTCGAACGTTAAATTAATTGCCTGCTCATTATTTCGATGAACATTTGATCGATGCAACACTTCATATAAATATTTTCTACCGATGGTATATTTCATCGAAAAAGACTTTATCAAATGACAATTAGTCGATGCCTCTTAGCAGAAGTTTGGGTCTGATTGGTAGTTTTTTTATCTGCGTGGCTTTTTTCGCAGAAGAATGCGATTATACACCAAAACCGCAGGCTAGCTAGACCTGCGGCTGTTTGTGGGACACGAGACTAAAGTGTCCACTACTATGCCTGTGTGCAAACTAAAATACTATGGTTAAGGTTAAAATGTGTAATGCCCGTTTTTAGTAAAAATCAAAACTCGTATTTACAAATTGTTAACTACCTACCCACTGTTGTCATTTGATCAGAAAACCATATAAGCCATTGCTATAGGACTTTAACACTTAACCTGGGCTCAACCATTGCATTTTTTGCTTTTGGTTATTAACAGCAATTTCATTTTTGAACCCCTTTTAATTACATATTGTTAATGACTCTATTAATACGCCGATAATAATATTGATATACGATACATTGACCTATATTTTCCCTGAGGCCTCAAAGCCAAATTGGAGCATAATAATATTAATATGCTCCAATTTGGCTTTTAAGCCGGCATTAACAGGGTCATTCATTATAATATAATATTAGCTCACCTGACCATTTTACCTTACCTACATTCGCCGTAAGTAAATAATATTCTATCCCCTGGCAAAGAAATTGAGCAGTAACATTCGCTGTCGGCTCAATTGTGACTCTGGACAGCAGATCCGATATTCTTGCACCCAATTTTTAAGATAACTGTTAGTGCGCCATTTTTTTACTTCAACACTCAGACAAGAACCCAAACATAATAGAAGGTAACCCCTGTTCTAAATTAGGAAACTGACACTTTGGTGAATTTGGTAGTAGGTGGGTACTTAGTAAAAATACGTTTCGATATTATTCACATAGTGCTGCACAATTACAAAGTAAGCATAGCTTGTAACTATGGGTTCCAGATAACAGAAAACATAACATATTTTTTTTTTTGTAAATGCATACATTTTATACAGTCATAGAAAGGCCCACAAAGACACAAAGGCCGATAGAAACAGATATCAAATTATCAGCTCACAATAAGGTTTGTGCTGTTCGGGGATCGAATCTCGACCTCTGATATAAACGTAATAATAATAATAATAATAATAATCATTTATTTCAGGCAATATTTACATACAGAGATGTTAATTATATATAAACAGAGGCCCATATCATAAATACCTTATAGTCTAACATACATATTAATAACATTATATAAAATTAAATTTAAAAAACTAAAACTAATGCACACGTAGCATCGGGTGTGCGGTCTCAGCAGTCAGCCGACCTCGGAATCTCCGAAACACGACGCCCTGCGGCCAGAAGTCCTCCTTCATGAATGCTGCGAGATGATAAGTCGGCACTCTCACCACAAACGAATTAAAACTCGTCTTATGGCGAGGCACCAACCGCTCAACCCTCAGTCTGAAGGTAGACTTCTTCTGGACGTAGTCTACGACCTCCTCGACCTTCGTAGACCAGTGTAGGCGGGACACATACAGCGGCGTCGATGGTATCGCAGGACGCAGCGGGTGGGTCGGCTCGGCCGGAGCAGTGCCACAGATGTTGCGAGATGAGGGCCTCTTCCTCTTCCTTTCGACTTTGATAAAGCCCTCCTCATCGGTCTGGTTCTTGCTCGAACCAGTAGGTGGCACCTGCTTCTCAGCTAGTTTGCTCCGGCTCTTCTTTGTCCCTCTATCCGAGGGCCGCTTAATTGGCGGGGCAGGCGGTGCGGCGGGGGCAGGCGCGGCGGCGGCCGCAGCGTAGGCACGCGGCGGGCTCGCGACAGCGGCCGCTCTCGACGTCATCCGCTGGGCCGGGGAACGGGCCAATGGGGAATTGGAAGGTAATAGCCGACTTCCAATTAATAGACCAAATTAGTCTTCAAAAATGCATAATTTTCCACTGTTTGTTTTGCATTTGTATTGATAAGTCTCCACGATGTCCCACTGTCTTATAAACCCACGGACACACCGACCTCGGACGTGCTGCCGGTCGCACAAAGCCTGTCGATCGTGTGTACTTGCCCTAACCTTGTCACGTGCGCGCTTTGACTCGGGAAGTGTTTCAAATGTACCAAAAATATACATGTTTTCACAGCATGCAATTATCTGCAACCGAATCCGAAGTAGACATTGTAAAAGAAAAGTAAAAAAAAAATGTATCGGCCTTCCACCGTTGAAATAAAGTCTTCAATACTGTCTTAGATCGTATGCTGCAATTCTCGAGAATTGAACCCAGTACCGAAAGCACGGACAGATATTTAAACTACTGGACCGAATAGGCGTTATCGTATTTATGCGGTGTATTAGACAACTCTACTAGGTACTCGCAGTTACTCTACTGTTGCCGATATAGCTTGCCACTAAATGCCTATGAATTATATGCACAAACCTAAAAAATAAGTTTGATGTCGTCAGTAATAAACAATTTCGAATCCAAACATCTATCGTTTTACCACATACAACTTAATTGGAAAATAACATTGGATTTCTTAATTAAATTACACAAAAACCATAAGTCCGATTCAGCTGTTTAATCTGTCTTTGCGAATCAACGCAATCGTTGATTCCTGTCCGTTCTTATAATTACTTCCTTTTTTCATCAGCGACAGGTCTCCCATTGAAGATGACAAGACAAAAAGATTTCTCCCGAAATTCCGACCGTCAGAGAAAAACTAAATGGAAAAGTAGTGCCGTGATGAAGCTGTGTTAGGGCTAACTTACACTTATACATGTCAATGTATAGTCTAAATAGATGCAACAAATATTTAGCATTATTTTACACCCGGTAAACAAAAAGTGGCCACATGGGTTGACCGCCAATACCTACAAACGGTCTGCTTGCGCCACGGGGGAAAAGATATTGTGGTTGTCGCTATCCTCTCCCTGGAGAGAGCCGCGGTGTGCAACTGATTGGAGACGGTGTGCCGTTGCCATTCCCCATTGCACAGTGGCGGCCCAAGCATGTGGCATAAGAAAGGCTCCCTCAGCTCTCAGGGACCAGCTGAATGGTCGTCAGAGGGCACGTTTGCAGGAATTATAATTTAATTTTTTCTTTTTTTTTATACCACATCAGTTAGCAGACAGACACGCAGCCCACCTGATGGTAAGCGGCCACTGCGGCCTATTCCATTAAGGGGACACTTCACCAGAAAGCGTCGCTCAATGTGCTGTTAGACTGTAGGCTCAACAGATCTTCGAGCCTTTGATTTTATGGCGGCAGATTTCACCTATGAGGGTGGTAGCTAGCCAGTCGGACTGTGAAAAAGCCCTATCACCAACCAGACCCAAGGCAGGAATCGAACCCACGACCTCCGGGTTTTTATACCCAAGCGGCTTAGCCATTGTTCCACGGAGGCGGTCAGGTCAATTGCGACAGGAATTCGTGCATTTCATTAAGGGATGCATTACACTAATTCCTGTCACAGTAAGACGGAAATACCCTGGTACTCTCAGCCATTTCCATCGCACCCCCCGCAAGGGAGGGGCATTTATGACGTAGGAGTTGCACATGCCACCTGAAGTAGATGGTATAATTTGCAGGTTATGCATTAAATAGTCACATACATAGAAACTTACATTATAGTGTGTCGAAACATAGCAAAAAGCAAAACTCCAAGCTACCCTGCGGTCGACAGAGTGTATAGTCGGCTTATTTCGCCTATTCTCTTGTTTTGCGAGACGCACGTCACAGACATTCAAAGGTCGCGTTTAATTCCACAAGAAATGTTAACCGCAAGCCATGACGTGTTCTGGTCAGGACGTTTACTTGTTACGAATTATATTCATCAGAGGTCTGCTCGACTGGAGGGATTCATATTAGGTTTAAAGACATTTGAAAAAATACATTTCACTTTTAATGAGATACAATACGTTGTTTAGATATTACAGTACATTTTGTTTTGTCAGCGGTACTCGCAGCTACATAAAGGCATTAAATATTTAATGTTAATAAGATATGGAACTGTGATAGCTGAGTGATTTAAAACGTCGTTTTGCATGCGTGTGCTCAATGGTTCGAATTTTGGCGCACAAACAAACCCGCACAGTCTTATGGCTTTGTAGCCATAATCTAATTTTTCTAGTTCCCTGTCAAGGTTTACGGAGGTCAGATGACAGCTCGTCGCTCCAATACAATAATAACTGAACTTGGCAAATTCTGGATCATGTGGTCTAGAGTATTCAGATTTGATCGGGACTCATGCTCATAAGATTGTGACTATAATAAAATGACTGTTATCTGTAGTATTGACCCAGTTTTTATTTTAAGAGGGAGATTAAAACCTTTTGATCTGGCCCCTGCACTCTCTTTTACCACATTATATACCCATACAAACCTCAAGAATATTATCATAAGCAAATATGGTTGAAACGCACTTGTGAAAGCGAGTACTGTACTGACTTATTAATTTCATGTTCATTGGAAACCTCAAGTGGCTATTGCAGGTTCGACAAATAACGACGAAGGCAGTACTTATGATTTTGCTTCAGAAATTCTTCTACCTTAGGATGTTTACATAAGATTGAAAACCCTCCAGCATCGCAGAAAAAGAAAAGTGTCCCTGAATTTGAAGTAGGTATGTTTGAATGAAACGGCAGCATGGACTTAAATTTTCACGACCCACTTTTATTTTTAGACCGTGAACAGGTACGGCGATTTGGTTTAGCCCTGTTTAAATCTCTATAATTAAAGTTGGGAAACACTAATTTCGCAACTAATAAATTAGAGCTTCGTACGCGGTGGTGGCATAGGCAACCCTTCAAGGGCAAAGAAGCTTTTGTATTTGTAGCAGTTTTGTATTTGTAGTTTATTTTGTTTGTAACTAAAAATTATTTATATATTTTTAACCGACTTCAAAAAAGGAGGAGGTTCTATGTTCGACTGTATGTATTTTTTTTTTTTTTTTTTATGTATGTCCGTCGATTTCTCCGTCAATTGTGGACCGATTTAAATAATTCTTTTTTTATTTGAAAGTGCATAGTTCCGAGGTGGTCCCATTGTCACCATGTCAGGATCTGATGATGGGATCCCGGGAAAATCAAGGGCAAACCTCAAATTTTATAGGCGCACACTACGCGTTACTTGTTTTTTCTGAAGCCATTTAAGTTTTTGCGTCCTATAGACATCACTTTATGTTGATGAGCTGATGATGGAAGGTACAACTCCTTAACGGTTAGGAGTTAGGGGATAATTCTTTCAGTATTGTAAGAATATGTGGACCGTTATTTGTATTTCATGTACTTTTGCAGCTAAGCTGATGATGGAAGGTACAACTCCTTAACGGTTAGGAGTTAGGGGATAATTATTTCAGTGTTGTAGGAATATGTGGACCGTTAGTTGTATTTCATGTACTTTTGCAGCTAAGCTGATGATGGAAGGTACAACTATGATGATGGAAGCTAAAGGGTACGACTTCTTAATTCTTATGTCCCTCTTGCGGGCTGCATCTTTAGTTGGTCTACTGAATGGTGCTGAACACTTAATGAATACCTAATATTGTCAAATAATACAATTCTTCTCGTATTTTCGTTATCAATATTATGAGAGAGTTTTACTCACTCCTACGTATTATTCACACTAAAAATAGAAAAATAAACAAACTTTTTTAAAAAAAAATTAAACCGACTTCAAAAAAAATAACAAAAAAAAACTACCTAAAAACACTGAAAAGCAAAAAATAATTTTAATAAGACATTCATCAAATGCGCTTATTGTCTAAGCCTATTAATAACATTAAATTGTATTTACGTGCTAGGTAGGTACCTACTAATCTGTTTGAAGTCGGTGCCAAGCCAAAGGTAATGAAAAATGATACATACCTAATAATTTATGTATTATACAGGGTTACAAATAATCCGCGGACGTAGGTACGTAGTCTGGGTACAGTCAAAAGCACGTCAGACGTAACACTTTGGACTTTGTACCGCTCTTATGTCGGGGGCATAAGCGCTATTATCGAACTGCAAGTGTATACCGTGATGTGCTGTTGACTGTACCTACTATTTGGCTTGGCACCGACTTCAAACAGATTAGTAGGTACCTACCTAGCACGTAAATACAATTTAATGTTATTAATAGGCTTAGACAATAAGCGCATTTGATGAATGTCTAATTAAAATTATTTTTTGCTTTTCAGTGTTTTTTTCGCTTGTTAATTTTATCTTCTTACAAGAAAAAATCGCCTGTAGAATATGAAAGGACCCGTTTGTTTGTCAAGTTTGAGATTCGCCACAATATCAATGGTGCCCTTAGCCACCGTAAAAAGACAAAAATACAAAAGAATGGTGTGCTGTAAAATCTCTGAATACACTACGGCTGTGTGCATGCTGTGTAGGTAAGGTGCTCTTAGTTATGTTGAAAGACAAATACACAAAACAATGGTGAGCCTCAAAATCTCCAAATACACTACGGCTGTGTGCATGCTGTGTTAGTGTTATAATAAGGGTGTGTGCAGACGGCGGCATCTCCAGCTCGTAAAGGCTCCGCTAATGAGGACGAGTGGTTCGTGTTTAGTGCGGACTTATTGCATTCCCCGGAATTTACTGCCACACTAATATCGCCACTGAGATGCTTCGCCACATCATCCACGTTCATATTGGACAGAAACATTATGTTTATAAAAATATGTGATGGAATAAAGGTGACCTGTAGCTCGGTTGCTTCCCCTCAATCAATCAACGGAAGATAAGATGATGTAGGAGACAGTAAGTACCTTTTTTTATACTAACTCAGTTGGCAGACAGGCATGCAGCCCACCTGATGGTAAGCGGCCACTGCGGCCTATTCCATTGAGGGATGCTTCACCTGGACCTATTATAATTTATAATAACCAGGCTTGTCGAATCTAGGATTATAGTTGAACCGGACTCTGGCTCCATACTTGTTGCAAACGGGAATACGCTCTGATGATGATGACAGTTAGTAGGTATTATATTGAATTTAATGCTCAAAGAGGAGAGGAGTCTTATTATCAAAGCCTAATGAGCAATACGTTCTTTAAAGGTAACCTTCTTATTTGAAGACCGTGACCGCTTACCATAAAGAAGGCAAGGCCAATGTTTATCTGCCTCTAAAGTACCTACATAGAACAAAAATAAATTAATTGCCCCACGTTGGGCGCCACTTCTGAACTTTCTAAAGCTAAGCATTATTTTAGAACAAGACTCCTAGTATAACTTATATCAGTATATATCTGCATCTTTGTGGCTAATCCCGCGGGAAAACGTGGTTATTTGACGAGCATTTTTATTAGAGCCCTGTTTGTGTCCCGCAAACAGTGCCTTTGTCCCCCACTATCAGCTTATTTCATTGTCACCAACATTTATAATGCAAACGTTTATTTCCTTTTTTTAAGTGTTACACGAAATGCACAAAAATATTAAAGCTGTTCTTTTAACTGAGTGAAAAGCGGATGAAGTTATATTCCGAGTAGTCGTATGTTTACCAGTACATGTGTATTTTTGGGAGTTTACGGATGTTTTATTTCTAAGATAAAATGCATTTATTTACACAAAGTAACTACCTATTTAATTTATCTGAAAAACTTAAAAGATTCAAAATATTGAACACTTTCTTCCAGACAAATATTGATCTCTATCTACATATGTATTTTTGGGTTAATTTTTATTTGGGTGGTAAAAATGGAACATCTACGCATTTATATACAAGGTTTTTCTTTCCAGAAAACTCGTCCACAATCCAAATGGAGCTCTTGACTATCAAATCGATCGAATGTCCCTACTCCTTTCGGTGCTAAAAGTTCACTAAACTTCGTGCGGAAAATCCCGGTCCGAACTTATAAATTTCGTCCAATTTTATTTCTCCAATTTTACTGCTTCTCAGCTCTAAGTCGTCTGGGTACTGAATATTTCACTCTCATTGAATAATTAAGTTTCACGACTATAACTTCTGTGGAATGAGCTTCTGCGCAGAAACTGTAAAGAATGTTGTTTAATATTAAACTGCTCACCATTTTTAAACTGCAATTTCCGACTACGACCAAGGTTGAACCGCTCGCGACTTCATTTTCATGGACCCGCCAACGTTACCCAACAGGAAAGTAACGAATTAAAAGTATAGTTTTTGTCACTTAACAGCTTCCAATGTACAGTCAAAAGCACGTCAGACGTAACACTTTGGACTTTGTACCGCTCTTATGTCGGGGGCATAAGTGCTATTATCGAACTACAAGTGTTAACCGTGATGTGCTGTTGACCGTACATATCCCATACCAATATCACGTTGATTCGTTGCAACGTGAAAGAAGGAGCGACAAAATGATGTGAATATAATTTTATGGATGCGAAAAAATTCAACTGCAATAAAAGACTAAAGCAATCCTCATAAAGGGAGCGAAGCTACCTACATCTCATCACAAACGAAAAAGATTAAACTCTAGTCGATCCTTAAAACTATTAAATTAACATAATGGGAGTTCCAGAGAGTGAATAAAATAAGTAAATGCTTAAAAGACTGTAGATGTAATAATTAAATTAACCATTTGACGCATAATATCATTCCGTGATCACGATTGCTGTCAAGCGTCGGAATGACGTTAGGTTTTGAATTTAAGTCGCAATAAACCGCGATTTTAATCTGATAAAGTGGTTTTATTTAATGAGCAGTAATCCCGTAAATACCAGAAACCACTCTGTTTGCTACTGATTGTTTAGTAGAGTAACATGTTTTCGAAGGTTTGCTTTTATCCAATTACATATACTTTTTCCTACTTTTTCGTTTTTCTAACGAACTTAATTGAAACATGGGGAAGCTTACACAGGTTAACTGTCTGTGTACCTGTCATGGGTTTTCGACCTCTATGAACAAAATGTTTCATGATATTGTTTTATATTTTCGAGCGTGTAAGAAAACATGATAATATTCAATTCACATTTTGATGGTTGGAGAAAAGTCCAATAATTAATTTTAAAAAGTTGCGGGCAATCATGTATCATTTACTGTTATCTGTTAATTCTATCTAATAATTAATCAGTTAATTCTGCCGTCACATATACCTTGGCTATATGTATTCCGACAATTGAAATGAAAGGCTCGAAGATCAGACCTACTAGTTATTATTTATAAATGTCTATAACAATCATTAGGTTTAAATTAATTCCAACGAAGTCCAAATTATTTATAGCAATAAATGACTAAACAAGTGATAGAAATACTGTTTTTCACAACAGAGGGCTAACTGGGTTGCGATGTGGGTGACCCTATGGGGTTACTAAACAAAACAATCTGAACAAACAAAACAACGCTTGATAACAAACTCGCACTTGTAATATGTCGCTTTTATAATGGTAAATTTTGTACCGTCCACTAATATTTTATTACCAAACAGTTTCAAATATAACTTATTTCCGCATCTGCCACGGATGAAATTTTAGTATAAAAATTTCATCTCCGGCAGATGCATAACAGTAACACAAAGTAGGTACGCATTTAGGTATTTATTCTACTCGCGCGCGCTTTTCAAGCGATTAGTAAGAAATAGACAAAATGTTTTTAGTTAGACAGGTCTTCTATGTTATATTTTAACTCTGAGATATATTCACAATACCCTTTGTCTTGCAGCGTGGCATTATTATACACTAGCGGTCGCCCTCGCGGTTTCACCCGCGCGTTATTTCCTTTTTCAGCTATCCCCCACTTCACCCATCAAAGTGTCCTAGGTCCGTCCGCTGGTTCTAAGCTACCTCACCACCAATTTTCAGCCAAATCGGTTCATCCGTTCTTGAGTTATAAATAGTGTAACTAACACAACTTTCTTTTATACATATAGATTGGGACTACCAGACCAATGCGGTAAGCGGTTGCGTATAGGTACAATACAAGATAGGAAAACAAACGTAGGCGCCGAACCACTTATCCGATGGATTAGTAACATGACTCCTGCGAGCTAATGTGTTTGAAGAGGACCCTTGTCCTGTCGCGCCTTTAGGGCCATAGCACACATATCAACTCGGAAAGGTATAGTCAACGTATCGCCTTTCGAGTCGCCATTATAAAGATGTCAACTTAACAAAAGTAGGTAGCCAAAGCAGGACCAGCAGCCCCGGTACGTATTCCATTGGGAGGCACTTAGCCAGGAAGCGTCGCTAAGAACACGTAGGCTCCAATATTTGAGCCTTTAATTTTAATAGTACTTTTTTTTTTTCGGAGAAAAATGCTTTTATGCACCATAACCGCAGGCCGTGTGTGGGACTCGAGATTAAAGCGTCCACTACCCACTAATAAACTCCCCCGGTTTCCCCTTCACACCCGATTGGTACGAGCCAACCTTGTAGCTTTTGACCAGCCCATTGATTTTAATTGTACTGGAGCGCACATTAATATTGCCGGAACACAACCAGAGCTGTTATGGCACGGATTTCCGTTGGGGTTGTATCAGTGTTCTGAACAGCTTTATTAAAAAAAGTACTAAAGTATGTTAATCCGTCCCATTTAATTAGTAGTTTTGTGTAATTAAAGGCAAGATGGCGCTTCGCTAAATGCGTTCACGGACATTAATATTATTTTATCGTAACTCTTAGAATGTAACTAGCCAGTTGGACTTTAAGAAATTGTCCCTAGAAAAGACTTGGCGATTCCGATTATCGATAAAATTAAGGGCTTAAATTGATACGGTGACGATCCCTTTCCGAGTTGATATGTGTGCTGTGGCCCTTATACGAAGTGCTGTTTACTTTGCTATCATCCAACCGCTACTTCACTTGCAGGAGAATCTTTGTCACACTTTCAGACCGCTTTGTCTCAATCTATTCGGAACACTTCTGACAGTCTCCATAGAACAGTAGGTCAGCCGGTGGGAACATAATATCTCGGAGATCATGGGTTCATTGCTACTTTGTGTGATAAAATATGGTGATTTTTTTTTCGTAATCGGACTGAACTCTGAAGTATTTTACGGTGAATAGCACAGAATACATAATAGAAGGTACATTAATAGGGAAGAAACTCAACTTTATAACAAGTTTAATTTAATTAAAGGCTTCCCACCCTTGCTTCGCAAGAGTCATGAAAGAAAGAGAGACAAACCTTATCTTGATAGCATCAAACACAATAAAAATATAGTTAAATTGAGTACAGCCTTTCTGAAGCCTTATTATAATAGATAGATATCGTCATCTTAATAGGTGGTCCCAAATTTTTACGCAGACGAAGTCACAGACAAAGCTAGTAGGTATGTTATAAACTCTTCATAATATATTTCTACTTAAAGCGGCAAATAACTTTCCAAGCGCTCGTCGAGTGAATGAACCGGGGGTAAACGTTTTGCCTTGTTGGCGTAATAAAACCTTTTATACAGAAGCTACCGAAACTTTCATAAGAAAGTATCCTGTCTCAAATCAGATATGAAAAAACTTCGTTATCTTACTTTCCGTCGGGTTGGGTTTATAAGTATTTCAGAACTTTGTTATACTTGTTTAACACGACAGCGCCCGAGGTTCAGACGTATCCGTCTTAAACCAAAAATATCTGAGTACCTTGAGGTTTTAATTAGAGAATTGTCAGTTACTGACCTTAGTCTGGAAGTCAACGGTGTTAATATTCATGTATATCGAAAAGTAACGCCCACTACTATTGTGTTTGTCTGGTTTGTGAGAGTGCCGGAGGTCCACCCCCCTCCCCCCTTAAAAGGCCGGCAACGCATCAGCGATCCCTCTGGTGATGCAGATGTCCATGGGCGGAGGTGATTGCTTACCATCATGCAGTCCGCTGGCTCGTTTGCCGCCTCTGACATAAAAAAAAGTTTAGATCTAAGTATCATCATCATTTAGCATATTCCAGGTTGCATCAATCATGAAGCCCAAGCTCCACGTCGACTATGATCTTAGATTCGACAAGCTTGGTTATTAGTTTAGATCTAAGTATGTTCTCGGTTATGTCAAACTATCGAGCAAAGAAGGTGAGATGCACTCCCGTCCCAATCGGGTGTGCAGGGTAAACCGGTAGTGGACGCTTTAGTCTCGAGTCCCACACACGGCCGCGGGTTTAGCTAGCCTGCGTTATGGTGCATAAACGCATTCTCCTCCGAAAAAAAAGGCAAGATGCACTCTACGAGTATCTACCGAGACCTTTGAACTTTGACAGATCCATAGAATTTCTTCTAATTGCTTTTACGCTAAGCTAAGGCCTACCTTGAACGCTTTTTAGAACTCATTGCATATAACAAAATATCTATAGAAAAATTCAAAACATTTCAGTTAAACACACTAATTTAAGTTTACCTACCGTCTTCCCTACCACAAGGTATCTCGTGAAAGGCTTACAACTTCTCCGCTGCTTTGTTCTAAGTCGGATTTACGCTTTGTTGATTACATATTGAAATAGTACACGTGTGAAACAACATATTTATTAGACGCAAAGCCGACCTCGAACCTCAAACGTACATTGTCTTAGCGCATTAACGTTACCTACATCTTTAATATTTTTTTATTAATTTGTTACTAAATACGATGTAGGTTTTAGACACGTAGACAAAATTCTAAAATCACTTGTTTTGTTTTTTTCCATTCCCCTTTTATGCTGGAAATATTGGAAATCTTATGCAATTCCTAAAAAGAATTAAAACGTAAAAGACATCAATTAAAATGCTCACATACCTCAACGTACATTATTTGAATTGTCTTTATACATACCGAGCGTACCGAGGGGGGGGCAGGGGGGGGCAGCTGCCCCCCCCTGGAAATCTCGCAGAACATGTGTGAACTCCCCTAATTACTACTATCAAAGTGGGTCTTATGCTCCATCTTTTAAATTTTGTACAAAATATAAAACTGAACTTGTAAACAGTATGGACGATTCTTTCACGGACGACCCTATAAACCATTTTGCAGAAGATCCTCGAAAATTACTTTTGATTTACGAGCGATTTAAATAAAATTCAAATGCATGCATAGTTAAATTTATTTTTATTTATAAGGTCGGTTCTCAGGGTTTATTGTTACTTACTGTTTTAATGTTTTTTAATTATTTATTTCTGAATAAAACATTCAGCGTATTTTCATTTCATTTCATTCAGCATGTCTAAGGAACAATTTCGTACGATTTTTTATTTTAATTGGGACAATCCGCTGCCAAGACAGCTCGCCATATAAACCAAGTGGCGATAATAGCGTTGAAGAAAGCACCGTTTCGGAGGTATCAGCGTTGAAATTGCACTTAGTTTAGTAGTGGTCGACCTAGAGTACTTCAGGACGACGAATTGAAGACCCTGGTGGAAGCTGACCCGTCGCAAACGGCTTGAGGAATTGCACAAGAACAATGAGTCAGTCACCATGTGGTTTTAGATGGTTCAAAATGCGGTTGCCCCACGATTTGAACAATCGATAGAAATCATCACATTTTGAAGTGTGTTCTTCTTTGATTCTGTGAAATCAAAACGACCTTTTTTGGATTTTTATGGTCGAATCATAACATTCAATTAATAATAGATTATTTACGATAACCGGAAACGTTCATGACAGTGGCTAAACGCCGACGAGCCTCTCAGACACTTTCCAAAGGCAAAAACCCATCAAAAAACGACTGTGGTCAGACAATCACCGCAAACTTACATCAATAACAGCCAGCACTAGTCAACAGAAGAGATTTGATCCTTATCATCATCATCACCATTATCAGCCCGTAACAGGTCCACTGCTGGACAAAGGCCTTTCCAAATGCTCGCCACGTTGATCGATCCTCGGCCACTCCCATCCGGCTCCTGACAGACATCTTGCGCAGATCATCGCTCCACCTGGCCTGAGGGCGTCCTACACTACGCTTATCGAGACGCGGTCTCCACTCTAGGACCCGGTTACCTCAGCGGTTATCGGTTCTACGGCTGATATGGCCAGCCCACTGCCACGTCTTCAGCTGGCTAATCCGTCGAGCTATGTCGGTGACTTTGGTTCTCTGCCGGGTCACCTCATTGCAGATACGATCCCACAGAGAAACGCCGAGCATAGCTCTTTCCATATCCCGCTGAGCGACTTTAAACTTCTGGGCCAGCCGTGCCGTAAGAGACCACTTTTGAGCTCCGTAATTCCGTATGTCATGCCGGGTAGGACGCACTGATTGAAGACGTTTGTCTTTAGGCATTGTGGAATCGGCGATGAGAAGACTCGACGTAGTTTTCCAAACGCTGCCCAACCCAACTGAATTCTGATCCTGCCCTACGACCACGCCCGTCCGCATATTTCACAAATCAGTACTTAATCACCATCCGAAAATCCCACCACACCTACTCCTCAGACCTCTCGTCAACCGCCTAGCCAACCACCTTTTCAAGCACTTCGATAACTTTCTCACATGTAGAATCTTCGTGACCAGGAAAAAACAACATTTGTCGACTTCATCGAATCCCGAAAACCAAATCGACGCTTGCAAGAAATAAATGACTAACAAAAGCAAAAAAAACATCATATTAAAAAATTGCAATGACATTAAGTGCATTTAAAACTGGTTCTGCATTCCGTGTACGACGGGCTCCCCCCCCCCCGTGTCAAGGGGCCTTGCCCCCCCCTAGGCCAGAAGCTGGGTACGCCCATGTCTTTATATTCTCCACTCAAACCAAAATTTAAAATGAATACAGTCATGTTTGAGTTACATTCATAAAGAATGTGTCAGAATAAAACATATACGACCTATTGCTTACCATCATGCTAAATAAAGTATAATGAGTCACTAATTTTATTATAAACGAAAATTCACATCGACAAAAACACAGAAACACATAAAATAACACTACTCTTTCACCTCTCTCTGCTGCCGTGGTCGGGGACTAAAACGCACATTACTGGAAGCGTTTACCCGAAATTACCGAGATTTAACTAAACAAAGACCACAAGTACGGTAATACGTACGCTGGCAATATTCCTTTATTGTACGCGAGAAATATTTTCCAAGCGCTTTCCTAATGGCTGAAATACTCATTGGTATAATAGGCGTAGGGTTGTCCACAGCTACTTTAGTAATGTCATTTAGCCAAGTTTTGGGTACGGCAACTAATATTTACGATCAAGTAATGCACGATTTAAGTTCACAAGTGAGTGCACAAGACTCCTGTTTACCTCAATTATTTTTATTTTATTTACATTACGTTTCAAATAAGGCACTTTAAGTACTTTTGTTACGTAGATTATTACGCTGGCTTTGTGAGGAAACCTGCACCACAGTCGAAAGTAGTAGTAGGCATGATCCAATTGTCCTAGTTCCCATGTTACGAAGGTTAAATGGCAGTCGCTCTGGTTATTAAATATACCTGGATGTGTCAAATCCTTGACCATGGTGCAAGCTTACCTTGACTTAGCCACCGTGAGACAGGTCGACAGCTGTCAAACCCATAAAAATATACCGTGTCATCCAAAACGTCAAGAAGGAACAAAACGTGTAAGAGAAGGAATAATTAATGCTGGCAACCCTAACCAGGCGTGCCAAAGTGGTTGTAGTTTCGCGAGTTTTTCTCATTCCGATGTAAGTGGTGCGAGCACACATTACTGTCTCGACTTCAATTACTTTTGTATTTTGTTTCGTCGCCACATAATTACACATTTACAGTCGTTTCGTTTAAGAGTCTAAGCTGTTCTTAAGGAAGCTACACTATACAGTGTTAATATGTTAATTGCCTTGGTATGCTATTGGCATTAACTATGATAATCCACACTACACATCCAAAGTATAATTTATGCTAATGTGTTTTTTTTTTGGCAGAGAAGAATGCGTGGTATGAAGTTGGCTTCACATCTTTCAGAAAAGAATACCTAATTAGGGAGGAGAGAAAGAGGAGGGCGATGGAAGATAGGGAAAAGGTTGTTAAATCGACGAAAATTATAAGAATCAGTGGGCCTTTTGGTTGGTACAACCATTTACATACAGGGAGAGTTATAACAGCAGTAATTTTGCCATAAATAACATTAACAAAATACAACGAATTAAGAACAACTCAATATTAATTAAATAACACGCAATAATCTTTCATATGGTAGAAATCGTTAAGGAGTAAATGCGTGAAACCAAATGGAATGTTTTCTCGATAAGCATTATGAAATATAATTTATTTATTGAAAGCAAATAAACACCTGTAATTACGTATGCTACAAATGGTTTCCTAATGCGGCACCATTCCGTCAAATGGGCCAGATTAAATTGAATATTGATTTGTACCTACCAGTAGGTATGTAAGGTATTTTTATGTCACGTGCTTATAAGTCAATCTGTCTCTTTGATAAAAAGTTTATTGATTTAAACTGATAAAAAGTAACTGATAATAAATAAGGTATAATTTCACTACTGACGGAAAAGTAAAATCATTTATCTGTTAGATAAATTAAATGCTGCATCTTATATGTCTATTAACCCTTTCCCCGCCACGCTTTTTTCCGAAAATGGTGCCCCACACGCCACGACCATTAAAAAAAAATTCCAAAAAATTATTAGGTTATACTCAACTCATTCAGGCAAGTAAAAATACAACGTTTCTTGATCATGTTTTTTTGTCTGATATATCAGACATTGGCGTGGTGGGCACGAAAATGGTTTGTCTGATATATCAGACATTGGCGTGGAAAAGGTTAAAAAAAGATAAAATATTGTTATCTAACAGAAAACAAATACGTTCTATCTTTTAGCTTATAACATTCGAAGCGTTGCGTGAAACTTAAATACGTAATTTTGTTGTAGATATTAGGTATATAAAAGCTGATATTTTGAAGTGATAACTTCTTTAGCGGCGTTGTACACTTTTCTTTGTAATGGGTAAAAAATGTTAAACTCACGTCAAGTCACGTGACCGTCAGGACAAGTGACCCGAATATTCGTAAGACAAAAATTACATATTCTGTGTACGATAGCGCAATAAATAAATATTGTATTCTACCACATAAATGATAGTACTTTTATACTGATAATTAAAACAATTCGTGCAAAATTATTCCCTAACCATTCCAAAATATCAAAAATGCACAACGTTGATATTCAAGTTTTCACTTCTGCCGGCACTCCCGGAGTGCAAGTAGTGCAACCTGTCGTTAAATTTTTAATAACCCCTTTTCTAAATAAACGAATTCGTTGTCTAGCTAAGTATAGTATAGCATAAGAGTAGCTTCAATAAACTGCCAATTAAAAAAATGTGTTTTTACTGCACGTTTTTTTAATTCTTCGAGCCACAATGGCCTCTTCCCATCAAGTGAGTTACGTTACGAGCCTGTATAAGCACTGATAATAAAATACTGTTTTACTTAGATAGCTTTGTACATGCATCTCTGTTCATTAATCATGCAATAGCACGTGATTCATGCCTGCTAAATCTTCATTCTTCGAATAGAACGCAGCCCTATACAGCGCCTAAATGGTTGGAATTGTTTTAGTTTCGCAAGTTTTTCTCATTCCACTGTAAGTGGCGCGGGCTCACATTACTGCGTCTACTTCAATTACCATTTGTTTTATCTCTAGTTTGGCTTTTACGCGTTCGCTACAACGGAGTTTTAAGTGAATGATAAAAGATAGTTAAAGTAGGTAAGTAATTTTGGTTTTCATCATTTTCTACCATATAAACGGGTAAGAAGACCGATGGTAGTTCATCCAAAGGTAAACGAGATAGTTTGACTGATGGAAAGTGATCATTATTGCCCGTGGAAACCCGTGACTAATAGGGTTTCAGGAGGAAGGTAAAAGTTGAGTATAACTAAGACATTACTTAAATAACCGTTTTTAAACAATGAACGAGCTGGCAAAATTAAGAATAGAATTTTTGCCCATGTTTCCTTACTTTTGACATTCTTACTTCATTCAAAAACGTCGTTTCTTAAATCATGTCCTTTATTGAAGTAAAATTACTCTGACTCGTCTGTAGATACGAGTGTAAGTCTCCATCAAAACAACTCGCTTCGTACCAAAACAAGACACTATCATGATCTTCGTCGTTTTCGCTCATGCAATGTACAGCGGTTTTCCATTTACAAACTCCACGCTCTTTAGAAAGTCGTTTTAACAAATAAGCACACTTCCATGAAGCCACTAAGTCCTAACTAGCCAAAGTTGGGGAACATGACAAAAAGATATAGACACGTCTTTGTTTGAAACAGAAACATAGGTATGAGTTCCGCCTTAATGGCGGCATCAACGGGCAAAGTCGCAAAGTAACAACCTTACATGCTTTGTTCTCAACTGAGGGCTCTTTCAGACAAGTACTTTTTCATCACACAGTTTCTAAAGTGAACCTTAAAATGTAACTTCAGAGTTTATAATTGAGGGGAGGGCGACGCACCTTGCGCGACTCCATCTCAAAGAATTTTGTTTAAGTGCAGCATTAAAATGTGATATCATACCCCGTGTTGAATTATATATGAGGATTTTCTTGCCAAAGTGTTGTTTATGTTTAGCTGCGTGCAAGATGAAGATTATGTTTTATCGTAACTCAAATAGGGACACTTTTGCCGCTGTTTACGACGTAAGTGTTAGAACTTCATCGTGCAAAATGAAAATACAGCTCGTGTATCTCCGCGATACCTGTAGTTTGAGGAAAAACAGAATATAAATCTTCTTGTTTTGTAAAACATTTTTGCAAATTCAGAGAGAATAATTGATAATACAAGTAAAAGAAAAAGAAAGAAAAGGTTCACAGTTGATGAAATGATTGAAATCTTAGCCAATATCGTGGTCCTTACCATCGACTATACAGGGTGGAATTTTGTAATGCCACCTGAAAGGGAAGTACTCTTAATACTGTAGATAGACAATTTTACTTAAAGAAAACATTCCTTTATTTTTTAAAAGAAAGAAAATTGCATTCAAAGATTTTTAAAAATTCGCTTGCTGCACCCGGTAATCGAACCGACTAAAACCTGTAAAAGTTGCACCCTGTACTTTTATTGCATCGATCGTTAGGGTCAATAATAAGGATAAAATCTCTCTAACAAACTTCATAAATTAAATGAAAGGAAAACAATGAAATCCTAAAATTGATTCAATGGGTCAAGTTAAAGCACTTTTTTCATTGTCTTCCTTTCATTTAATTTATGAACTTTGTTGGAGAGATTTGATCCTTATAATTGTCCCTAACGATCGATGCAATAAAAGTACAAGGTGCAACTTTTACAGATTTTAGTCGGTTCAATTACCGGGAGCAGCAAGCAAATTTTTAAAAATCTTTGAATGCAGTTATCTTTCTTTTCATAAACAAAGGAATTTTTTCTTTGAGTAAAATTTTCTATCTACAGTATTAAGAGTACTTCCCCTTCAGGTGGTATTACAAAGTTGCGGCAAGCAAATTTTTAAAAATCTTTGAATGCAGGTTTTTTTCTTTTCAAAAATAAAGGAATGTTTTCTTTGAGTAAAACTTTCTATCTTCAGTATTAAGAGTACTTCCCCTTCAGGTGGCATTACAAAATTCCACCCTGTATATAGATAGAGAATATTCGTAATTTGTACTACCGTGGTTTCGCCGGCGTGAACTATAGGACGTTATCCTAGCCTATTATAAATTGTAGCTTATATGTTTTTCGGATGTATAAGCTATATTATTGTAAAGTTTTATTAAAATCCATTCAGAAGTTTTTATGTGAAAGAGTAACAAACATCCATCCATATAACATTACAAACTTTTGCGTTTATAATATTAGTATATAGGATTGTAAAGTTTTATTAAAATCCATTCAGTAGTTTTTAAGTGTAAGAGTAACATCCATCCATATAACATTACAAACTTTTGCGTTTATAATATTAGTAGATAGGATTGTAAAGTTTTATTAAAATCCATTCAGTAGTTTATAAGTGTAAGAGTAACATCCATCCATATAACATTACAAACTTTTGCGTTTATAATATTAGTAGATAGGATTGTAAAGTTTTATTAAAATCCATTCAGTAGTTTATAAGTGTAACAGTAACATCCAACCATATAACATTACAAACTTTTGCGTTTATAATATTAGTAGGATAAGCAGCATAACCGCAACCTAGCGAAACCTGCGATCGTGTGTGGCACTCGAGAGTTAGTCCCACTACAAATTAAACTCTCACGGTTTCCCCTTCACACCCGAAGAAGGACGAGCCGTTACCCGCCTTGTAGCAATTGAAAGGGACAACAATATGCTTGCAAATCAATTGAAAATCTGAAATAGTGCAATGGCTATTTTTACGTATGGAAAGGAAAATCCTTTCTAACCAGGCATAGTAGCGTACCTACCTACTAACCAAATCCAATAAACAACACACCACCTACGTAGAATAGAGAAACCCCTTTTCAATTTTCACTCGGACCAATTCGACCACTATATCAGATTGGACGTTCGGTCACTATGGAGATATGAACGGCTGAAGACTTTACTTACCAAGGTTTCTAAAATCCCGTTTAATCGTTTTTTGATTTGAGTTCTTAATATTACGCCTCTCTTACCAAAATTCTCCGAAAATACGTCGGGACTACATTTCCGTAAGGCGAAACGTAAACTAAATTGCATAGACCGACACTTAGTATAAGCTTTGTGTCCATAACCGAGATACGTAGCTCATTACTGCTCCACAATAGCTCATATCTTCTCGCATTGTTAGCTCATTACTAAATAAGGTCCGCAGCCAGTATGCCGCACTGACGAGCCGTTAGGTAGCGCACCTCTTCTACATGCCGACAAAGCATTTATATTGTACAAAGTACAATTATGTAAATTTTACTACTAATTGACGCCCTAGAGTCGTCGTAAAGTTGTGTGATGGTACTGAGTATTTAAATGGGATAAATACTCATGTGGCATACCTAGTTTCTTCAAGTAATTCCCACCAGCGTTGCCAGACGTCCCGATTTTGGCGGGACGTCCCGATTTTTTAATCAAAATTAAATGTCCCGCGCGGGACATGCTCAGTCCCGCTTTTCGGGGAGAACTCGACCGTACGTGCAGAGTGCGGACGTAAGTACGAAGAAAGGCGCGTATCACGTGTAATGAAGATAAGTTTGTGGGAGATAGAGGCTACTTGACATGGCTACTTTTGCTATCTATTGTCAAGTAAACGTAATTTTAAGTCAAATAAAAAGATAAATATTTGAAAACCTTTGATTAAATATATTTTTTTTTTACTATGTCCCGCTTTTGACGGAAAAGTTCCGCTATTTTCACTCAAAAAGTACCAAAGTCCCGACTTGGACAAAATAAAAACTGAACAGAATTTGTGATGAAAATACCTACATGGCTAAAACACCCGGAGATAATTATAGCTTATCGACTTTTTAATAAGACAAACAACTCCGATAAAAACTATGTAAGTACTTATTGTGCGACTTTATTTTGCGGAGGAGAAAGCTTTCAAGGCTGGCGGGACTTGTGTGAGACTTGGGGCTAATCGTCTACCCACTAAACCACGGTTTCCCATTGATTCCCTTGGAGGTTGGAGCCAGTGCCTGTCTCGTGGCGATCAACTGGCAGCCAAATGAAAGTTACTCCCCCCAATAACTGGGGTTTTAACGATTCTTCCACAAAAAAAAACTCAGCGTAGCACTCAAGGACGTCGCTATATTGGGATCAGAAGCCCTTAGAAAGACTAAGTAGTACTTACAAAACATGAGCGGTATACGAAGCCCGCATTAGCCCTCAAGCCACAAAGCAACTGTTCTATTTAAATAATTCTCGTAGTAGAGGCCCAGAGTACCACCCTTGTGCCTACTTCATACAGGGTTTGTTACTCTCAAAAGAGTTTAAAGCGAACGAATGGGATAGGAATAATTTCGGGCAATGCGAACGGGAGCGATGGTAAGTACATAACTTTGTTGTAAAATTCTACATGCTGTGTATTATACCAAAGATTTTATTATACGTTATCTGTGGTAGTGATTTTTATCCAGTTCGTTATTTCTATATAAAAGATGCACCTAATTGAGTCGACTTACACCAGTGATAAGGGGATCGATCAACGCACGGTACAAACATTTTGTGTCTTTGAACATACATTCTTGATCTGGAGGTTTCTGTGTGAAATATGTAGGTAGGTATGTTGTGGAAAAGACTTATGAATGTGGAGGAAGCAATAGTTGTGAGCCAGGATCGTAGCAAGTGTAAGGAGTTAGTCTCTGCTTACCCCTACGGAAAAAAGGCGTGACGGGTATAATAAGTACGAGTATATAAGTAACGTATAGTACCTACCAAAAATATCCGTTATCTGGCACCCCGCCCATAGCACAAGCTTTGTTTAATTATGGTATAGGCGTTCTGTGAATAATTTCCAGGGATTTTTTTTTCAGATGTCGCTACAAAGTAATAACTGGACTTGCTAAATCCTGGCCCATAGTGCCAGCATACAGCACATCAGACTACCCCAACCTGTCCTATTTCTACAACCAATTTTCATCTTTATTCATTTCACATAGAGTTCGCATTCAATTGAGAATTTTAGACAGATTAGGGTAAGTAGATCTGCTGCCGTCCGTACACAATGAGCTTAATAGCCTCTCTTCTTAATGATCCCCTAAACAATGAAAATATAGTATTGGAGAAGGGTTATAAAAACTGTTATGCGTAGTAAAAACTTCTAAGTGTGACAGCGGAATTTATCACAATAAACCGGTTCTGATTAAATAAAAGTCAGGACAAAAAGGCTCTATCTCAACGATCTTGCGTATAACAAACAGCCATAACTTTTTAGGGGGGTCAAAAGACGTAAAAGGGTGTCGTAAATGTCTTATAACTACTCTGTAAACCCCAACTAGATTCATTTAGATTATTTTGCATATCCCAATAATATAAAAAATATACCTAAGAGTTGTAGCCCTGTGGTTTCAAACGTCGCTTCACATAAATGAGGATGCATATTGTGATTTTTTTTATATACTGTATTAATAGCTTGATGTGTGGCCCGCTGTACGTGCGTACCTAAGGTCTACTGTCCGTCCACGGCGGCGTAGCTTCATAGACGCGTATTCGTCATTATACGCTTGGTGTACGCCTGCTTGCAGCTTACATAATGTTTATTTAATAGAAGATTTGCAAAAATATTGTATTCTTTCATATGGAGTACCTTATTTAGGAAAGTATTTTGTTAAAGACAACAGATGTAATTTTATAATTTCGACGAGCATTTGATAAAACGTTTTATTTCGAATTTTACAGACACTCCTTTCATATTTATTTTTTATTTTGTAGTACTTGTTAAAATTATAAGTACCTAAATCTAATTATTTCCCACTTTGACTCTCCCCAGTTTCTAACACAAGCATTCATCTTATCAGGCCTACTAGTAGGTAAACCTACCTCCAAAAGCTTAATACAAAGTGTTAACCTCCTCAAATTAAGCTCAGTCGACAGCAGTCTGAGATTCGTCGCTCGAATACTGGCAAAGCGGGAATTAGCGAATCTTCCGGCGAGGATAATCTGTGCAGTAGTGCTGCCAACTATCTAGGTATAGTTTACAGAGACGCTTCTTACGAGCTAATCACAGATTACTAAATTGCCAAGATGTAAACACTTACATACCTAAGTACGTTTGTACTACAAAACATTAACCCTTTCAACGCCAATGTCTGATATATCAGACAAACCATTTTCGTGCCCACCACGCCAATGTCTGATATATCAGACAAAAAAACATGATCAAGAAACGTTGTATTTTTACTTGCCTGAATGAGTTGAGTATAACCTAATAATTTTTTGGTTTTTTTTTTTTAATGGTCTTGGCGTGTGGGGCACCATTTTCGGAAAAAAGCGTGGCGGGGAAAGGGTTAATCACGTGAGATGCAATTTTCGAGATATAATCATAGTTAATGTAAACTGTATTGTAGCTGTGGTAGCCGAGTGGAGTGGATAAACGTCACCTTTAAAGTGTGTGAGGTCGATAGTTCGAATTTCTGCGGGCACCTTTGGATTTTTCTATGCAAGTATTTACCACCACTTAGCTCGGCGGTTACGGAGAACATCGTGAGGAAACCTGCACGGTCGAATGGCTGTGCTGTGTAGCTATAATCCAATTTTATTGGTCTACTTCCAAGCGCAAGCGCCGAGTCCTGCTAGTTCGGGACGGAAACGCTTGGAGAAATAAGCATCGAATTATTTTTTTAAACAACTTCTTACTTACTCTACTTTCTGTGGGAAAGTAATATTGTATCTTTTACTTACCTATTCCCGTCAGCCCACCTGACGGGAAATAGGGAATATCTGCCAACTGACCTGGCAAAAAAAAACAAATAATAGTTTACACGTTAAGTACTTACCACGACCCTAGCGCATAGGGCAGGTGCTATCGGGCCAGTCATAGAGTTAAGCGTACTATATCAACCAAGTTTGATGACACCGCGGTCATTAACATTTACCTACAGCAATAATAATAATAAATTTATTTATTTATCAGTCTACAATGGACCATTTACCCAGCTTGTTACATTATAATAATGATAATTATTAAGAGACGTTAAATTTGGAAGTTGGCATCAGACAGATAATAATATTGCAATGTGCAAAGAACCATTGAAATTTCCAAAACGAAATTCAAAATATCGGTTCTTCAGGCCTTTGTTCAAACGGCCTAACGGGGTTCATCAGACGTGAACAAAGATTCGACGGAACCGTCGCTCAGATGCCATTAATCATTCTTATTCATCGGTCGGAGTCGACGTTATTTCGTGTTCTACATTATAGGTACTAAAGTAAGATTAATGAAGTACCTACGCTTTTTACGGGAACGATAAGGGTAGTCGGATATTTGGTTTATTCCCGTTGTCCCCGAATGCCGTGTCCCCGTCACGGGGACAGCGGCACGTGATTAAATTTCTTTCCCGTTGTCCCCGTAACGTAGATTCGGCTTACGGGGACAAAGGGAAGTAAAAATTTCACGAGTCGCTGTCCCCTTAAATATGTTTTCCTGTTTAAAGCTTAGTTTTTAACTAGGGAAAAAAAAATTAAATAAAACAAAATTTATTTAATTGTATTAGAATTTTAAAACTAATTATTATTAAACTTACAAAAAAACCACATTTTGAACTTATTAGACAGTATTAATCAACAAAAAAATTAGTCGTCAAATAGTGGAATTTTGCATGAGCCAATGAGAGCTCTGCAAAAACAATCTGCTCTTAATGCGCTTTTGTTCCATGGTTGCATAGGCGCGCACGACACTCCCAGCGGCGCATCCTTTTCAAGGTCGCTCCGTTTAGCATAGTTACTAGAAAACTTAACTTTGAATGTATCGATTAAAATAATGGACATGTAATTAAATTCATTTAAGATTGTATACTTATTAGTCTTATTACTTACCAATTTTTTAAGCAAAATGGACAGCATTAGCATTCACAATAATTCACTATGAGATCAAATTCATTATATAAAAAAATCCGACTAAAAACTTGAAAACAAGGTTTAAATTTCTTTTAATCCAATACTAATCTAACCAAGACTAATCTAACTATATTCTTTAAACTTTCTTAGCTGGGTAAAAGATGCCGACTCATAATACTACTAAAAAAGAAAAAACGGGGACAGCGGGCAATAATTTTTATTATTTTATTCAACTGTATTTACGGGGACAGGATACGGGGACAACGGGAAGTATTTTTAAATATTTTATTAAAGTACCGCTGTCCCCGTTGGACGGGGACACGGCATTCGGGGACAACGGGAATAAACCGGATATTTTCGTGAGAAATGTCTGTTCTTCGTCACATGATCACGATTCAGTCAAGAAACAAATATGACCGTTCTCTTGTTACAAAGGGTTTTAATAGGACTAACTCGATGGAATTGTAGAGCTACATCCCTGGGACGTGCGGTCCGAAAATATTCTAATTTGATTTTTCTTTCAAGAAAGTGAAACGATAAACTTCTTTAAGAAACTTGCATACTTGGCGATTATCTAACTGCACCGCTGAACGCAGGGTTGCAGATTATACATTGTAGGAGAGTACCTACCACGCGAGGATTTTTTAAGGCGCTGCCACACTGGCAGTGGCGCAGCGAACACGCGGCATACATAATAATTGTGTCGGTCAGATGAAATACCCATCCTCTTACAAAAGACCGATACCTATATTAAAAACTTTTGCTATTGCGCTTCGTATGGTGTGTGCGCATAGTCCTTACATTTTCCCTCTCCTCTCAATATTTATTTTCTTAGACGGACGATGCAAAGTGGTCCACAGATGGGTATTGATCACTAATCAATTCAGGTCCCTTACATTTAAGAAAGCAAAAATTCATTTATGTCCTCTACAATGCAAAGTACATATTTCATTTATTTCTTTGTATAAATAAAAAGACAATGTTTGATAATGAAACAATTTATTTCATACACAATTTCTATTTAGCAACTTCACGCACAATCATAGATAAGTCTTTTTATATCAACATACTATGTAAAACCTTTAGGCATCAAAAATGTAAACAGTATAAATTTGCCAGGGAAGCTATAAAACAGCCATACATTTTAAGGCACGTGGATAAAAAAACATGTTTCGCAATCTCAATATTTGAATGTTTCTATTCTACTGATCGGTTCTGTGTGGGCATATCAACTGATTCATTGTCTAACATAGTCGTAATGGTTACAACGTTAATATAATTTAAGCTCGTGTACCGAATGAGAAATTCCGTTAATAGCCACTGTATATAATTAGTATCTCGAAATCATTAGAATAAACCCCATACAAAAGTATCATCAGGACTCCGGGCCCCATAAGGGCGCTACCGAGACAGCGACTTGGATGATGATGATGATGATGATGACAAAAGTATCATCAATAAAGGCATATTCATAACATTACAGTAAACTTAGAAGTATAAACGGCTGGTATTGTATCCGGTTTCATTGATATTTTCGCCAGAGTACAAGGTACAAAATCGTGAATGGGTAATGCATTTTGGAACTGCATCAAACTTTGCTTGTGGAAATGTTCAACTGTCAAGTTCAACTTATCATTTTGAACCATTCAAGATTCTGAAGGAATGGAACTCATGCCACTATATCGAGTAAACAGGCAGACATTATCTCCCTTCGGCCTTATCATAACTTTGCTCCAGGTAAGATTGCAGCCAAATGTCTAGGGTACATAAAAAAAGAAGTTCAATAAACGATACTTGAAATAAAATTAGTTTACTACATATTTCAAATTTCTAACAACCGTACATAAAGACGATAAGATTGACAGTGGGACCAAAATTTTTACCAATAGATGAGCCCTGATGATTACCCAAAAAAAAAAAAATAATAAGCTCCCGCTGATACCGATAGGTAGAGATTTATCTTCACTGGAAATTAATTTCTTTATGCACGCACCCTTACACTATTTGAACCAACATACTTCTGAGATTAAAATCTGTTCAAAGTCAGTAAGTATTTCATTCTGATTCTACATAACTATCATTAAATTCATTAATGATATTAATATAGAAAAAAATTGTCAAAAAGTTTGCTTATACATGTAAATCTGAAGATACTGTAGGTACCATCTTGACTTTCAAGATATTTATAAACCAGTGGCAGATTTTAAAAATTAGGTATTTAAATCTGCCAGCAGACTTATTATAATAGACCATTTAAATACAAAGTACCTGAACATACAATAGGATCTCATGCACATACACAGGTTAAGTAATCTTTCTACAAACAATAATTTCAAAACATAAAATCGCCTATTACCCGTGGTCCCACGGCTATGACCCACAGTGGGTCCACGGGCACTTTTTTTTCCCCGTGGACCCACTGCTCTAGAATGGGACCACGGGTAATTGAAACAAAACTGCTTTTTACCCGTGGTCCACTGCACTGCGGTCTTGTCAAGAAGATTAAACAGGTTGGTATAATACAATCTCTTTGCATTTCCCAGTTTATGCCCTACGTCATTATGTCATTTGAAAGACACGTAGTCTATAATAATTTTATTATTCTTAAAAATACATTTTGCAAAATGACTGCGGAAATTAAAATTATACGGAGAAAAGGTGGAAATGTTATGTTACATAACAGATACCAATTTTATAAACATAAAGATAATAAAAATACTCCAACATCTATTTGGACTTGCAGTAAAAAGCAGAAGAACAAATGTAGTATTATTTCGGTATCCGTAAATCACCGAAACATTTTAGTCGTTTTTAAACAAATGCATTTCGGGAAAACAAATGAATTTCGGGAAAACAAATGAATGTCGGGAAAACAAATGAATGTCGGGAAAACATTGTTTATTGATCTGAAGTAAAAAAAACAGGTGCAAGCGATTTTCGACCTTATTGACATTTACCAAAATAACTGATTTTAATGAACTAGCAAAGATAGTCGACAAGCGGTTGCGAAAAAGCAACAAAATTTTAAATGTCAATAAGGTCGAAAATCGTTTTTTTTACTTCAGATCAATAGACAATGCTTTCCTACCTTCACTTGTTTTCCTGACGTTCATTTGTTTTCCCGACATTCATTTGTTTCCCCGACATTCATTTGTTTTCCCGACATTCATTTGTTTTCCAGAATTGGAGTTCCATCATGGAACTGTATTATGGTATTAGTGTCAACGAACCTATTGTTTGACTCTCTCTCTATAACGGAACGACTGGGACGAACGAAGCGTTTTTTCCCCAGTCGTATCCAGTGGGGACGACCAGGAATAAAAACCATTTAATTACAATCCGGTGGAGACAAGTAGAAAAAAAAATTGGACATGTCTATACCGACAACACTTGGTAGGGACAAGTGGACAAAAAAGTGGACTTGTCTATACCGACAACACTTGGTAGGGACAAGTGGACAAAAAAGTGGACTTGTCTCTACTAGTGGAGACACTGGTAGGGACAAGTGGACAAACCGAACGTTTGGACCCACAAGGCGAAACAAAGATGCATTTATAATTTTGAGTTAGTAGTGGGTCCACGGGGAATGTGATTATTTGCAGTATGACCCGTAGACCCACGAAAACTCGCGAACTGAAAATAATTAATTATAACCTGGAGCAGTGGGTCCACGGGGAAAAAAAATGGCCCGTGGACCCACTGTGGGTCATAGCCGTGGGACCACGGGTAATAGGCGCATAAAATGCACTCTAGGCAGTGACAATATTAATAAAAGAAAACTAAATAAAGTATCTTCCATATAATGAAACAAATTATTTCAATTTATTGTCTTATGTGAGTACTGGTGAGTACCAATTTTATAAATATATTAAAAAAACAAAACTGCTTCAATGTCGAAACATTTTAGTCTGTGTAACCAATAGCAGATTGCAAGAATTAAACTTACAGATTTAATAAAGATAATGTAGCAATAACTTGGCATTGCTTGTGCTTAATTTAATTTTCCAACTAAACATATATTTTCCTATTATTCCAATTTCACACACAACATCAATGTTTCTACAAATTCCACATACTCTTGTTATTATTTTATTTTATAGGATATACAATTAACCATATTTTATTCAAATATCTCAGATGCAAGATGGTTTGAATAGTGTAGTTCACATTAATTCTTAAGTCGGGTAATCAGAACACTTAATGTTTTATCTTATGTTAATGTCCCAATAAAGTGACAAAATATCAATTTGTATGTTATTCCTCAATATAAACTCTATTTTTATCAACCCTAACCTTGGGAGCGCTTTTCAATTTTTTTATGAACTTATCAGCAATCCTGTCATCAACTTCTCTTCCTGTCATTTCAGAATATTCAGAAAGAACTTTCTTCTGCAAACGTTTGAATGGCATCTCATTATCTTTCTTATTCAAAACAGATAAAATGACATCATGCCAGTTGAATGTATCACCTTTTACTTCAGTGACTTCTTCACTTTTAGCAACATTCTGATCATGCAAGCAAAGGCTTTCATCTGCAGCCTCAGCTCCATCTATTTTAAGCTTCTTTTTTTGAAGTTTTTCTTTATTAATAGGCACATTTTCAATGTTCTCCGCGTCAGGTGCTTCCACTTCAACTGCTCCATTGACAGTATCTTGCCTCTTGCGTTTCTTGTGCTTGTTCTTACCCTCAGATTGAACTTCTTCTTCATCATTTACAGATTTTAAAGATTCAGTCCTATTCTTCTTCTTCTTACCTTTCTTGCTTGTTGCTTGTGTTTCTTCCTCTTCTTCAGCTGGTTGTACAACAGCACTTTGCAATTCAGCCTCATATTTTTGTCTCTTTTTCTCTTCTTTGCGCTGTTTTTTAGACAATTTTTTGTCACTGACATTTTCTGATTCACCATTTTCCAATTTTTTTTCATCTGCTTCATCATTTTCATGTGGTACATTACCATTTGGTACATCATTTGACTCATGTTCTTCAACTGAATCTTTGGTGTCTGTATTTCCATTGGTAATTGGTTCAGACTCATCCTTTTTATTTTGGGCTTTACCTCTCTGATTATTTACATTAGACAAGGCCGACAACTTTACAGATATAAGTTCCCATGCTTGATCAACATCTTTTTGATTTGTCTTTGGTCCGCAGACATTTTTTACAAAGTTGATGAATTTAGGCTTCTTCCGAGGAGTATTCTGGTGCTTGGAGATTGTCTCAATTATTCTCAAGACGTTTGGAGGAGCACTTTTCTGCTCGTCCAGGACTGACGGCAACATTTCAACCCAAGCATTCTGCTTCTTTTCACCTTTTTTTTCTTTAGCTTGAAAACCTTTCCCTGAATATCTTTCTTCCTCTGTTATGCACTTATTGTGAACTTCATAATCCTGACCACTGTAAATGAATAAACAGTAACATTAACGAACGACCATTTTGTTTTTAAAATAGTCCACTATCTTTTGTTTACTCACATGTAGATAACCTTAAAATTATAAAAACATTCCAGTAACTTCAATCAAAACATTATTTATTAGACAAATCTACAGTAAAACTCCCATAAAATTTACATTTCTACAGTAAAACCTTAAAATTACAATGATTACAAAATAATAATATACTTACAAGAAATCTTTGAAACAATCCATACAAGACAAATTGGGATTCTTGTTCCTACATTTAGTAAGATAGTGTTTCTCGACTTTAGGCTTCTGCACCGACTCTCCACAATGACCGCATGTGAATACGACCATTATTCCAAGTTAATTTCACGTGGTGGGACAGTAAATGGGTATAATAGTAAAAAGAGCAATGTGATCAATGAAATTTCCAATATTTAAAAAAAACAACAACTAATACAATATTTTAGCATAAAAATTGCATGAAACCAACAAATATTTAGCTTTAATTGATTTACAATCAGTAGAAACCAAAACTTTGTAAAAAATTCGCCGAAAACAAAATTAATGCGAAGTTTCTTGAAAATCTTGGACTCGATACGTCATCTGGAAAGTGGAAACTGGAAATGTCAAATTATGTATCGTTCAAAAATTTCTTTCGCATAGTTACCATAGAAAAATTTTACTCACACACAAGGATAGTTACACAGTTATTTTTCCTTTTCATTCAATATTGTACTCTTTTTACATTATTTATTTTATGGGTTTTGTTCAATGACGTTCAATATACAACAGACACCCAATCTCTAAGAAAAATTCCTCAAAAAACGTCCGAGCGGCGTTGACACAGTCAGATGACATTAGTTAGCACATTCGTTCAAATTAACACCTTCTCCTGGCAGTTAGTGTTTAATGTCAATTGTATACAACTAAACGAAAACTCTGCCTAATAGTCGGGTGGGCAGACTTTTGCTTCGGACAATATTTGAGCGTGATTGGAAGTCTAGTTTTTTAATTGAACGTCATTGGTTAAAAAAGTCACTTCATCTAAAAAGGCAAGAGATCTTTGAATGTGAAAAGTGGAAGACAACGAGGGCAGGCGGCAGGCAATATTATACATATAGTTTTCTCCGCCTACTTTATTTTATTACTATACTCTTTGGTCTACCTACGGTTTCTAAACTTTAAGAAGAATGAAGTCAGTTTTTAATTTCATTCATTCATTCATTCATATTTTCCTTCACTGATCACCATTTCACCATATTCACCATTCATATTTCACATCATTCATTCAATCAACTTTGTTTGTTGTCGGTTTGGGGTGTGTCCTAGTATTTTAAAATAAATTATTTAAAACTTACTATAATTTCTAAGTTTACTCACAATAATTTATGAAGAAATGTTAAACCTGCGACCATAGTGAAAATGTATCATTTAGTTGTAATTATTTCTATTATAACCGGTAAGTAATAAAGTTTCATTCAAGAACAATCACTTTTTCATTTTCAAACGTAGTAGGTAAGAAAAAAACCCAAACTAATAAATAAATAAATAAATAAATAAATAAATAAATAAATAAATATCCCTGGACATTATTCACACAGCGCCATCTAGCCCCAAACTAAGCATTAGCTTGTGCTATGAGTGCTAGACAACGGATAAACATTACTTATATACTTTTTTTTTGTAAATACATACATATTATACATAGAAACACCCAGACCGATACAAACAGACATGTTCATGCACACAAATGTTTGTACCGTGCGGGGATCGAACCCGCGACCTCTGGTGTAATAGCCGACTTCTCGACCATTACACCAAATGGCTCGTCAAATACTTGAAGCTTCAGCTAATTTTAATTTGCGCTAAATGAGTAAACCTAAAATTCCTTAGACAAATCCTTATACAACTTAGTTAACCTTATTATGAAATGGAAAAAAAACTTTGCCCAATGTAAATTAATTTATCAGAATTTGCCACACAATAAAAAGCCAACTTATAACTGAAACATAACAGATTTAATGTTAAGCTATTAATTGGCTTGAGAGTAAATTTGTTGGGTCTTCTATATGGTCAGGGATGTGCCATATTTACATTAACGAGAAAGTAAAATCAGTGAAGGCACTGTGTGCTAAATAATTTCACACTCACTAGTAAAATAATAATGTATTTTTTTATCACAATGTACCTATGTGATGTCTGATATTTATTTTCATATAAATAATTTCAGCAGGAATGACACGCCAAGTAGCAATATGTGAAGAAGAAAATCATTTAATCATCACTATATTAAATCAGGAATAAGAAATAATAATAATTTGTAACTTTATTGTAACTTTATTAGCAATAAAGGCTTTATTATTATTATATATAATTTCAGCAACCGCCCAAGCTAGCTACTATGGCAGCGAGTCCGTCTCGAATGGTATTCCAGCTCCACGCAAGATAGAAGGCCAAGATGTGATAACATGGTGCACAGTGTCCAAATTGGAGCAGGAGAAATGTGAGAAATTGATGCGCACTGCCATGCAGGACAAGGGTCTTTTCGGGAAAGATTACATTGAGTTGCAGTGCAAAAGGGTAAATATGTATTTTGTGTATATCAATTGAAGGGTCCACAGCATAAATTATAAATGCCCCTTGTTTATTGTTCTGAGATATTTGGGCTTTAAGTTTATAAACAATAAAAATAAAACTCAGACTCTGCGTTCTAGCTGTATAACATAATATTAAAAACTAAATTATCTCGAATCTATAAATGATATTTCTAAGTTTGTAAACGAGATTATTATCTCGTTTACAAACTTAGCAATATCACTTATATATTATCAACCGAATGACGTCCGAGTTTGATTTTTTTTTATTTTTGAACATTCGTCATTGTTGCAGTGGACCATTCAATTGTAAACATTACTATTTGTAAGAGCTGTCTAGATCTAAGCATGCTATACAAGTATTTGTTATTATATTGAAATTAAACATAATATTAGTCCTTCTTATGGCCTGGATCCTCATAGAAAATCTATATATTACCTCTATACTTCAAATGGATTACTGAAATGTTAGTGCTCATAATTTTTAAAAACTGCTCCAAATGAGATGATGATTCTGATTTTTATCATTTTTGTGTGAACTGTGTGATGATAATCAGGACAACTTTTATATCTGCTTTGTTAAGCAGCTATTAGTTTATAGTAACATAAAAGAAATTAAACCGACTTCAAAAAAAAAAAACAAAAAAAAATAGGTACCTAAAAACACTGAAAAGCAAAAAATAATTTTAAAAAGACGTTCATCAAATGCGCTTATTGTCTAAGCCTATTAACTAAATTAAATTGTATTTTACGTGCTAGGTAGGTACCTACTAATCTGTTTGAAGTCGGTGCCAAGCCAAATAGTAGGTACCCAGACTACGTACCGTCCGCGGATTAATTACATAGTTACCCTGTAAAATACATTATTATTATGTATCATTTTTTATTTTCTTTGGATTGGCACCGACTTCAAACAGATTAGTAGGTACCTACCTAGCACGTAAAATACAATTTAATTTAGTTAATAGGCTTAGACAATAAGCGCATTTGATGAACGTCTTTTTAAAATTATTTTTTGCTTTTCAGTGTTTTTAGGTACCTATTTTTTTTTGTTTTTTTTTTTTGAAGTCGGTTTAATTTTTTTTATAAAAAAGTTTGTTTATTTTTCTATTTTTAGTGTGAATAACACGCAGTGAGTAAAACTCTTTCATAATAATGATAGCGAAAATACGAGTAAAATAGTAGAATTGTATTATTTGACAATATTAGGTATTCTTCATTAAGTGTTCAGCACCATGGGTAGACCAACTAAAGACGCAGCCCGCAAGAGGGACATAAGAATTAAGAAGTCGTACCCTGTAGCTTCCATCATCATAGTTGTACCTTCCATCATCAGCTTAGCTGCAAAAGTACATGAAATAAAACTAACGGTCCTCATATTCCTACAACACTGAAAGAATTATCCCCCAACTCCTAACCATTAAGGAGTTGTACCTTCCATCATCAGCTTAGCTGCAAAAGTTCATGAAATACAACTAACGGTCCACATATTCCTACCCACTCATACGTCCACTGTAACCACAGTTACAGAGACCATATACCTCAGGACAGTCCGTGTAACTACAGTTACATTTTTTAGAATTCGCGCCCGCCGATTGTTTTTTTCTTTTTCTTATCGCTGTGGATGTTTATAGTCTGTAGTGTTGCTGGTTTTTGACGCTCTATGATATGTACCACACCTTATTTCAAGTGGAACATAACTTCGGCTCATGGCTACAAAAAAAATAAATTGTCAAGTTGCTTGTTGTTTTTGTGGATCAGTGCGCGAGTGACTCCAGCTATTTTATTCCAGAAATCATGCCGTAAGTAATAAAATATTATTGATTTGTATATCAAAATATTTATAATCTTACATATTTTCATATTTTATAACATTATGTGCGATTCCAGTCAGTTTTTAAGTAAAAATTTGGATTAAAAATAGGTCGGTGACTCTGTGTTTTTATTAGTGAATAATTGGAAGATCTAAAAAAGTTCTTATATTATATCGTAATTAAATGTTTTAATATGAAAACTTATTAATATTATAGCCTGGTTATTACCATACTTTCTTGAAATATTCCATATTTCATTTTGGATTAGACAATTTACCATACGTAAGCTTCGATTTCACAGATCATGTAGCTTTAGTTTTTATTTTATTTGTAATATTTTTAAGATGATTTATAATGGGATTTTGGTTCCAAATGAAAGGCCATTAAATTACCTAAAATCCAAAATTGTTTTAATATTGTAAACGTCAAAAATATCTAATAAAAAAAATATTTAAATTGAAAATTAGGACAAAATTAGCATTTCTTAAAGTTCACTGTAAGATCATTAATAGAATATAATGTTAAAATCAAACATAACTATTGCCTAAAAATCGTCAACTAATGAGCCTTTCATTAGTAGTTTTCATTTTGCGATATTTGAGTTATTTACTGAGTAATAAGCATTTATTTAGCATACGTCTCCTATCGATTTTATTTTGCGCGTATCACGTGACTCGCGGACTGTCCTGACAACCTAGCGAAACGCGCGCGGACGTTTGAGTGGTTAAAATACTGAAAGAATAATCCCCTAACTCCTAACCGTTAAGGAGTTGTACCTTCCATCATCAGTTTAGCTGCAAAAGTACATGAAATACAACTAACGGTCCACATATTCCTACAATACTGAAAGAATTATCCCCTAACTCCTAACTGTTAAGGAGTTGTACTTTCCATCATCAGCTCATCAACATAAAATTATGTCTATCGGACGCAAAAACTTGAATGGCTTCAGAAAAAACAAGTAACGCGTAGTGTGCGCCTATAAAATTTGAGGTTTGCCCTTGATTTTCCCGGGATCCCATCATCAGATCCTGACATGGTGACAATGGGACCACCTCGAAACTATGCACTTTCAAATAAAAAAAGAATTATTTAAATCGGTCCACAATTGACGGAGAAATCGACGGACATACATAAAAAAAAAAAAAAAAAAAATACATACAGTCGAACATATAACCTCCTCCTTTTTTGAAGTCGGTTAAAAAACCATAAACTTTTGTAACATAACATTATTTTGTGCATTAAGTACAAAAATGCCCTAAAACATGACTGAAGGAAAGAAAACATTCATCTATTTATATTTCAGGCTTTTGACACAGAAGAATGCATGACATGGGTAGACAGAGGTGAGGCATCATTACTGGGTCTCGATGCTGGAGAGGTGTATGTCGCAGGCAGATACCACTCCCTAGTGCCCATCATGCAAGAGGTAAGTGATATTCTACTGGTTTGACAAAATATATATTACCTTACACTAAGTCCATATTGATTTTTAGTACAAAAAATTGAGTTAAAAATATTCCATTATTATTTTTTTTATATTAGGACTAAGCTAGCACTTGACCACAAAGTTGCCTGATGTTAAACAACTATGCAATCTACAATGGAGTGCGCTTGCTTAGGAAAGCCCGTTAATTCTGGCCTTGAAGAGCCCCAAGTTGTATTGTGTAGGAAAGATAGATCCCGGCAGAGAATTCCACTCCCGCGCAGTGCGTATCAAAAAGATGAAGCAAATCGCTTACTTCGTATGCGCGGTATCTCCATATCTAAAGTCAGTTATTTTTATTTTTTTTTTTTTTTTTCTTGTTTTATCTGCAATCGGCTATTTAGCCATAATCAGATGTTTTCTTTCTTTCTGGGATTACATACATGTGTTAGGTGCAGTTCCAATAAACTACACCATATATTTGGTAGAGACTAATTAGTTAGTTTCTCTGGTCTATGTCCAGTATTTGCCATCTTTTTAGGCGAGTCACTTCTTCCTGTCGGGTCAGCAGGTTCTTTGCCAATTCATTTGTGTGTTCATTGAGTCTTTCCTTGTACTTCTTGCTCATTTTACAGGCTTCCTCCTTTACAGTCGGTGCCTCCAGGTGTTCATGTATTTCTGTGTTTCTCACGAACCAGGGTGCACTTGAAATAGTTCTTAGAGACATATTTTGGAATCTCTGGAGGATCTCGATGTTGGAATGGCTGGCACAGCCCCAAAGTTCTATCCCGTAGGTCCATATTGGCTTTATGATAGTTTTGTAGACAAGCATCTTGTTACTAAGGGATAGATGGGATTGTCGCCCTAGCAACCAAGACAGGCTTTTGAACTGTATTGTAGCTTCGGTTTTCTTGGCTTTGATGTGGTTAGCCCAGGTAAGTCTCCTATCAAGGTGAAGACCAAGATATTTTACACTGTTACTGCTAGGTAGCTGTTTGTTTTCTATGCACACAAGTGGGCAGTCGCCTTTCCGGAGTGTGAATGTGACTTGTGTTGACTTAGATACATTCGGTTTAATTCTCCATTTCTGCAGCCACGTGGTAACTTTATTGAGCTGTTCCTGTAGTTTCAGTGATGCTATGTTGGGATTTATATCACTTGCGAGGCACGCAGTGTCGTCTGCGTAGGTTGCTGTTACAACATTTTCTGTTTCAGGCAAGTCTGCCGCATATATAGAGTAAAGAACTGGGCCAATCACTGATCCTTGTGGTACTGAAGCGTTGATGTAGTAAAGCTTAGATACTTCTTCTTTGTATTTTACTTGGAATCTTCTTTGATCCAAGTAGGATCTTAATATCATATAGAATGAGTTTGGCAGAAGGGTTTTTAGTTTGTACAACAGTCCTTTGTGCCAGACCTTATCAAATGCCTGCTGGATGTCAATGAATACTGCAGAACAATACTCCTTTTTCTCTAGTGATTGTCTTATTTTGTGAACCACTCGGTGAACTTGTTCTACAGTAGAGTGTTTTTCGCGGAATCCAAACTGGTGACCAGGTATAATTTTGTTTTCTTCTAGGACTGGTTTAAGTCGTAGCAAAAAAATTTTTTCGAACACCTTCGATAGAACAGGGAGAAGACTTATAGGCCTGTATGAGCTAGGTTCTGTTGGTGGTTTCCCTGGCTTAGCAATCATGCAGATTTGTGATACTTTCCACAACTTTGGATAGTACTGTATTCTAAAGATGGCATTAAATAACATGGTTAGAAATACTATTGCCTTTCTAGGTAGTTGCTTAAGGATTTCGCCCGTTATTAGGTCGAAGCCAGGGGCTTTTTTGTTTTCCAAGTAACGGATTGTTCGTGCAAGTTCCCTCGGGGTGACAAGTTTTAGTGGTGGTGATAGCTGCTGGTCACTATTGATAACTCTTTCTACTTCTTCTTCAAATTCCGTCTGAGAGGACTGGTTTGGGGTGAATACTTTGAGTAGGTGTTTAGCAAAAAGTTCGGCTTTCTCGCTCTCAGTTTTAGCCCAAGGATCGTTAGGAGACATTCTCAAAGGTGGAATATGGCTAGCTGGTCTTTTAAAGTTTTTTGTTATTTTCCATAATGAATAATTGTCTTTCTTATGAGCAGATAAGGAGGAAATTTTTTCTTGAAAAGACTTGTTCTGACTTTCTTTGATTAGCTCTTTTAATTCTCTAGAAATTCTATTGTATTCTGCCCTGTCTATATCGGATCTGCTTGTGTGTAGTTGCCTTCGTTTTCTACGTTTCTCTTCCAGTTTTTTGCGTATTTCCAGCGGTATATTGTTCTTTTGCACGGAGAAGCTTAATGTCGGTGTGGCACGCCACGCACCAACCTGTATTAAGTTTGTGATGTAAAAAGTTGCCTCATCTATATCTTCTTCTGTTTTAAGTTTCATTTTTAAGTTTATTTCATCTTCTAGGTATTCTCTGAATGCATTCCAATCTGTTTTATGATTATACAGAGCTGGTTTTTGGGCTCTGTGTATTGCCGTCACGCTAAATGTCGCTATGACTGGGGTGTGGTCCGATACGCTATCGAGCGACGATTCCACATCAAAATATATATCAGACAACCCCCTTACAATGAAGAAGTCCACTAGATCGGGTATCTTGTTAATGTCACTTGGCCAGTAAGTTGGTTCACCAGTTGTAAGTGTTATGAGTCTGTTTTTGTCAATACATTTTTTTAACTCACGTCCTTTAGTGGTAGTTAATCTTGACCCCCAATGCGTATTTTTACAGTTCCAGTCTCCGCCGCTTATGAACTTGTTACCCAGACTCTGGAAGTAGCAGTCAAACATGTGTTGTTTCGGATTGTGTTTTGGCGGGCAGTAGACAGCACTCACATTAATAGGGCCTATATGTTCGTGTATAGTGATGGTAGTAGCCTGCATCCAGTCTTCTTGGAACTTGCTGTGGAGGTGATGTTTTATGTTACTTTTTACAATAACTGCAGAACCTCCGTGTGAAGTGGTATCAGGATGATTGGTACAATATATGCAGTAGCCATCCATCTCAAAATTCTTGTGATTGTTAAGGTGGGTCTCAGATATTAGAGCAATATCGATCTTGTTATATTGTAGTAATATTTCCAGTTCCCGTTTATTTGGTGTCAGCCCATTAATGTTCCAGGTGGCAATACGCAATGATGTCATTTTGGAAGCCTACTGATGAGCGTCATGATGAGGTTCATCATTGTGCTCATTTGTGATATTAGTTGGTCAATCCTTACAGTCTGTTTTCTTATTAATGCCTGTAAACTTGATTTATCTTCCTGTTCGAGTTCTATTTCTGTTGAATGTGTTCTCTGTGACTCATGGTCAGCGCGACTTTTTTTATTTGTTCTCTGTGACTGTGTATGGTGGTCTTTGTCTTTCTGTGTTCTCGGTGGTACCACATGGTCAACGGTGTCTCTGGGGTGTTGTTTTTGTGTCTCTGTAAGGTCTACTACAGGTATGATGGAGTTTTTGACAGCTTCACTGTATAGTCCGCCGCCTTTTGTTGCGCCTGGTTGCCGATTTTTTTGTTGAGTAGCTCTGGGGTTATATACAGGCTCAGTGATTACCATGTTTGAGGTAGTTTGGACCACATTGTCGGTGGTATCCTTTTTTGGTATGTTAAGAGAAGTTCTTGTATTTAGATGTGGAAGATTTTTGTTTCCAGTATACTTTCTTGCTACAATTTCTTTGTACACCTGACATCCTTTGTAGCTAGCAGGATGGCTTCCCGAGCACAGCGCACATTCTGCTGGGGTGTTTTCATCTATTGTGCACATTGTGGTTTTGTGTGCCCCGGCACACTTCACGCATCTGTATGGCCTCATGCAGTTATTTTTGCTGTGGCCATATTGCTGGCACCTTTTACATTGTACCACTGTCGTTTTCCTTATAGGGTCTTGTATTGTAACTTTCTGGTTGTATATGTACTTTATTTCTTTGACAAGTTTGTTATTTTCATGCGGAACTAAATTGACGAAGAATGTATTTAAGGGCTCTTTTGTTCCTTGTTTCCTGGCAGTGACTATTTCCCCTTGTACCCTATTTCCGGTTTGCTCTATTGCTTCTATGATAGCATCTTTTGGTGTACTGAAATGAAGGTGCTTAATAACAATCCTCGTGCATTTTTGATCCTTCCGTGTAAGAGTGTGACCTATAAGTCCTTTGCTTCTTATATGCTCTAACAGGATTTTATATTTGTCAACAGTTTGGGAAGAAATAATAAGCTGATTTTTTGATACTATTTTGTAGGTGTAAGCATCCTTTTCCACAACTTCTTCAATGAGTTGAGTGAGTTCCGCTAGTTCTTCAATCCCATATAGTATTATTGGAGGTGGTTTAGGTGTTTTTTTGGGTGGAGCCTCTGTCTCTTCTACATCTAGTAATGCAAATCTGTTGCTGGTTCCTATTTCTGTGGCAATACTTTGTTCAGGATTATTTGTTCCTCTGTGCTTGTGGTTAGTTATCTCCTGCTGTGCTCTTTTGGCTTTATTCAAGGTTGGCTCCTTTTCATCAGGAGAGCGGATCCTTTTTTGATTTGGCACGCGTTGCCATGGCGCGTTGGGGTTGTGCAGTCTGTTTTGTGCATTTTCTTTTAATTGTAAATTTTCAATTTCAGTATGTGTTTTCTGACTCATTTCACTAGGTGATGCTGATCGTTGGCGATTGAATAGCCCTGGATGGAACACTTGTTGAGTGTATGTTTTCTTTGGTTTTTCCGGCAAAGTTTCATTGGTTAGCAATCCTTTGCCCCCCCCCCCAGAGTACGTGGGGCAGCCTGAGCTGTGCTCAGGGAGGGATTCTCCGGCTTCGCCGGTACCCTCCTGGGGTAGATTCTCTTTAAGTCTTGCTTTTTCCATATTAATTGTAATTTTTTTCCTTTTGGGTTTTCTTCCCATTGCCAGGTAATTCGGTTATGGCGCCGAAGGCTAGCCTTCGAGTCAGTTATTATGTTAATGTTCACCATGGAGTCGAAAGCCACTATGAGACCAATTTCCCAGGACAAATCTAAAATTAATTTATTTCTTTACAGCTCTATGGTCGTTCAGAACCGTATCAATATGCAGTAGCAGTTATACACAAGGGTGGCCTTCCAAACGTTCAGGCAGGCACCGGCTTACAAGCTCTGAGGGGAGCAAGGGCCTGTTTCCCTGGCGTTGGAGCCCTGGCTGGTTGGGTCATGCCAATTCATGTTGTAAGTATGAACAAGTATAAGTATGTTTTATTTACATGGAATAGGAAACAAGCTGCATTAAAGTGTTTGAATTTTGGAATGTTTTTGATTAATCCTTCTGGCCCCGGAAAACCAGACACAATAGAAAATCTATTGTTAAGCGGCACGCGAGTGCCGGTTCGGCTTTGAGTGGTTAAAAGATTTACTTAACTGGGACAATCTGGTCAGGGTTCTAAAGCAAGAAACGGATTTGGTGTAGTGGTTGAGAAATTGGCCATTATACCAGAAGTCGCGGGTTCCATCCTTGCACGTTACTAGGCCAGGATTTGTTTTCATGAATATATTGTTTGTATTGATCTAGATGTTTCTATTATTATTTAATATTTAAAAATATATTTTAGCTGATGCAAGAAGGCGGGCTCAAGATAACAGATTGCAACAACCATGTAAAATCTGCGACAGAGTTCTTCGGCGAATCTTGCGCACCCAACTCTCTGAAGGATCTTTACAATCCAATCGGAGACAATTCTGATAAGTAAGTTAACAATACTCATGTTTCTTTGACTGTTTCTGTTCATTTAATCTAAGTTTGTTTTGTAATTTTGGAGCAATTTTGGAGACAAAAAATATTTGTCCCATGTTTACTAATTTTATGTTCTTTAAATCAGTTTGGACTTTATGATTCCCAATTCTAATAAACTATTAATTAAATCTCAAGGTTGTGCAAGCTATGTGCGGGAGGAGCTGGCTACCGCTGTACCCTGGCAGACCCGCACGCAGGGTACGAAGGAGCCCTGAAATGCCTGGTCGCTCAGAACAGCTCTGCAGAGATCGCCTTTGTGAGGGACACCACTATTCAACATGCTTTGCTCTCACGGAGAATACTTGGTAAGTTGTGTTGTCATTTTCTCTTTCTTGTTTTGTTATGTAGCTAGAAACAATAAGAATAAGTTATAAGGATGACTAATGCCAATTTTATGTTAATATTTACGACACCAGTGTTTTAAAATGGCGCACATGAAGTTGACGCATTCTAAAAAACTTTTTTAAAAAAAAATTAAACCGACTTCAAAAAAAATAACAAAAAAAAACTACCTAAAAACACTGAAAAGCAAAAAATAATTTTAATAAGACATTCATCAAATGCGCTTATTGTCTAAGCCTATTAATAACATTAAATTGTATTTACGTGCTAGGTAGGTACCTACTAATCTGTTTGAAGTCGGTGCCAAGCCAAATAGTAGGTACAGTCAACAGCACATCACGGTATACACTTGCAGTTCGATAATAGCGCTTATGCCCCCGACATAAGAGCGGTACAAAGTCCAAAGTGTTACGTCTGACGTGCTTTTGACTGTACCCAGACTACGTACCTACGTCCGCGGATTATTTGTAACCCTGTATAATACATAAATTATTAGGTATGTATCATTTTTCATTACCTTTGGCTTGGCACCGACTTCAAACAGATTAGTAGGTACCTACCTAGCACGTAAATACAATTTAATGTTATTAATAGGCTTAGACAATAAGCGCATTTGATGAATGTCTTATTAAAATTATTTTTTGCTTTTCAGTGTTTTTAGGTAGTTTTTTTTTGTTATTTTTTTTGAAGTCGGTTTAATTTTTTTTTAAAAAAGTTTGTTTATTTTTCTATTTTTAGTGTGAATAATACGTAGGAGTGAGTAAAACTCTCTCATAATATTGATAACGAAAATACGAGAAGAATTGTATTATTTGACAATATTAGGTATTCATTAAGTGTTCAGCACCATTCAGTAGACCAACTAAAGATGCAGCCCGCAAGAGGGACATAAGAATTAAGAAGTCGTACCCTTTAGCTTCCATCATCATAGTTGTACCTTCCATCATCAGCTTAGCTGCAAAAGTACATGAAATACAACTAACGGTCCACATATTCCTACAACACTGAAATAATTATCCCCTAACTCCTAACCGTTAAGGAGTTGTACCTTCCATCATCAGCTTAGCTGCAAAAGTACATGAAATACAAATAACGGTCCACATATTCTTACAATACTGAAAGAATTATCCCCTAACTCCTAACCGTTAAGGAGTTGTACCTTCCATCATCAGCTCATCAACATAAAGTGATGTCTATAGGACGCAAAAACTTAAATGGCTTCAGAAAAAACAAGTAACGCGTAGTGTGCGCCTATAAAATTTGAGGTTTGCCCTTGATTTTCCCGGGATCCCATCATCAGATCCTGACATGGTGACAATGGGACCACCTCGGAACTATGCACTTTCAAATAAAAAAAGAATTATTTAAATCGGTCCACAATTGACGGAGAAATCGACGGACATACATAAAAAAAAAAAAAAAAAAAATACATACAGTCGAACATAGAACCTCCTCCTTTTTTGAAGTCGGTTAAAAATACACAAATCTATTAAAAGAGTCTAAACCTTGTCTAAACCTAGTTCACATTAACAAAGTAATTGTCTACGCTAGCATTTAAACAGCACAGCAAGAAAGTTCACTGACTCCAGAGGTTGACGACGTCATGCGAGACTTACGTTAAAAGTCACAAACTTAACCTTTTGTTCTAAATCCGCGATGGTTTAACACAAGAAGCATTAGTAATTCGGTAAAAGTGTGTATTTTAATTTTTACAATGTTTTACACAAGTCTGTACTTCATTGAAACAAAAGGTGTTACTTTAGTTCTGCATAAAAAAAGGAATTCTTTCTCAAAAGAATTAAGAAAAGTTAATTAATGACACAACAAGAAGCATTTTATTATCTTATATCAATCAAAATGTTCTTTTTATATAGGCTTCAAAGTTGCTCTTACTTATCCACAAACATAAATGTTACAGGGCTCTACTACCGGATTCGGAATGTTGTTATCTATTGTGAATAATCGGATTAATCGGCAAGGAACTCGAAAGTCACTCTTATTGATTGCCAACATTTTTACATTATTTGAATACCTACTATTTACTAGCTCTTATTTTTCTGTATTAGGATGAAAAATACTAAAGTCATATAGTTTACCGTCTTAGGGTAGATTTTATAATTATTTACACAATATACTGTCCCTAAAGTCAGGTATCTTTTCACAGAATGACGTATATGTCATCATTTTACTTACAGATCGTTGACGATAAGAAGTCTTCTAGTCGCTATATTGGTACTTCTGTTTTTCAATACTTTCAATCTGTTTTTTGACAGATTTACAAAGCGTAGGCAATGCTGCCAATATAGCGGCTAAAGGACAACTTATGGTGAACAGACTGTAACCATATCAGAGCGTCTGTAATTACCAAAGCTCAACGTTAAATGGTCACTCGATAGGTGGGGTGAGTCCAGACCAGTTCGAGCTGATCTGCCGCGACGGTTCCCGGCGGGAAGTGACGCAGTGGGAGCAGTGCAACTGGGGCCGAGTGCCGGCCGATGCAGTTGTCACTAGCAGTGCAGCTACGCCCCATCAGCGACGAAGGTCAGTGACCCAGGGTAACTTGGCTAGATATTATAGGCCTCTCAAAATGCTTGGCTTACTGATCAATACTCGGCCACTCGCATCCAGCTGCTGCCAGCCATCTTGCGCAAATCGTCCCTCCATCTGGACTATGAATAAGGCCGTTAAAGCATTTGTGTCTGAAAAAAAAAGTGAATTAGCTTACAAGCAACGGACCCTTTGCTAACTCCTATATTTGGATTTTACGCAGACACCACAGACTAAATTTGTTATTTCTCTATGGTAGACACCAATCTTCGCTGATGTCATAAAGCCTGAATATACCCTTCGATTATTCATGAAATCGAATTATTTATGAAAAAACATTTTTTTTGGTCAACTGTATATTGCATTGATTAAGAGCTGTGGATTTTTATAATACTAATAATGTCAATTTACTTCCACAGATACCAAAACTTTCTACAAAAGATAGTCCAACTCTACGGCGAGCCGAACCCTCTGAACAGCAACTCCAACCGGACGACGAGCTACCAGGCGCGCGACGGATACGGAAACCTGTACACCACCAGTACAGAACCGTCTCGGTCTCCGTACGACCCGTACAGGCGGGACGGGTTTGACCGCGGGCAGAACAAGGCGTTTGAAGAAGATAAAAAGTAATTATAACTATTATTTATCTTAATAAACCCATTAAAAAATAGCTTGCCTAATGTACGGCAACCTGTACACTACCAGTACAGAACCGTCGCGGGCTACGTTCGACCCGTACATGCGGAACGCATTCGACCGCGGGCAGAATAAGGCGTTTGAAGATAACTACTAAAAACTAGCTTGCACAAGATATTCCTACTGAAGATAACGACCGAAATCGCCAAACATCTAATGTCACGAGTCGTGGCATCAACGAAGAGGGCAGATTTTCCTCCAAGCTAAGGCAATCGAAAACAGCAGCCCTGTGTTCCGTTTTGGTGTATTGTTAAATAGCTAACGTATTTAGAGCGACGGTTCCTAATGAAGTGTCCCTCAATGGAATATGCCACAGTGACCGCTTACCATTAGGTGGGCAGCGTGTGTGTATGTCCACAGATGTAGACATGTGGTATAAAAAAAAGCTGACTTGCAATCTCGTTTTTCAATTTCTCGCTACATATCTAATGATAATACTCCTATACAGATCTAATGCATTCTCACCGTTCCAACAACGCGTGGACGCGGGCGGGCAACCAATCGAGCTGCCTTTTCAGCTGTTCAGTTCAAACGGCACGACGGATCTTTTGCTTCAGGTGAGCTTATTTTAATCTAGAATTTATTTTTATATAGATGACCTTACATAACGATAAAATTAGGCTTAAATTCAGCACCCATACCTAATATGCTTTGTCTTATTTGATGTGGTACATAATAAGCTGACTTTTTTTCTTATTCAAATTAATTTCTTATTTAAGTTAATTTAATTTTTACAATTTTGTTTCCAACGATACAGGACTTATATGGGGCCTATTGTAATGCAATTTTATTTCATGGTCTCTGCGAAAATAAAGAACATTTGTATTTATTTCAGTATATGTAATATGTATACAAGAACAGGCATTTGCTTATTTATTATTTACCATTTTTTCCTTTATTATTAAACCATATTATGGTTCTTTAATAAGTTTTACAGATATTTTGAACCACATAATTGTAAGGGATCCATTTTGTCACTCAGGACGCAACAATAAACTTCCTAGTACTAAAAGAAGAAGAGCAAGCCGCCAACTATATCCTGAACAATCAGTACGTGGGCGACCAAGCGGAGAAGGCGGTGATGGGCATCAGGAACTGCCCGGTGAAGCGAGCCACCTTGTGCGTCACCAGCGACGCTGAGATGGAGAAGTGTATTAAGATGAGGGTGAGTGGAGAATGTTTTAAGAAAAACAATGACGTTCAATTAAAAAACTAGACTCCCAATCACGCTCAAATATTGTCCGAAGCAAAAGTCTGCCCACTCGACTATTGGGCAGAGTTTTCATTTAGTTGTATACAATTGACATTAAACACTAACTGCCACGAGATAAGGTGTTAATTTGAACGAACGTGTTAATGTCATCTGTGTCAACGCCGCTCGGACGTTTTTTGAGGAATTTTTCTTAGAGATTGGGTGTCTAGTTGTATATTGAACGTCATTGAAGAAAGACTATCAATTATTTAAAAATTCATTTGTGGACATTGTGTTCAATTACTGACTGGCCGCAGGGTGTCTTCTACCGAAGATTTCGAGGACGGCTACCAACTGACACCGCGCGCCTCAAGACTATTATATCATAATTTTGTTTTTATATTTTTTGTATGTATGTTAGTCTGTAAGGTATTTATGATATGAGCCAGTAATTACTTGTTATTGTGTTGCTCGAAATAAACGTTATTCATTATTTATGGGCGAAATACGTTTCGCTATATTTCCAATGCATTTTGGCCGAAGCCGAAGCTTCGGTTTAGGCTTCACTAGTTCACAGGCACTTCAGTGGCTAAACTTCGTCCAAAGCTGGGGGTTTGATACGTTGGATTACAAAGCGCCCCCAGCCTTGACTGAAAATTATTTTCTTATTTTTTTTAAGTGTTCTTATCTAAATTTCTATAAAAAACAGGTTCTTTTTACAAAATGGCCATTAGTTGAGTTTTATGTAGGCCCTTAGTAGTTTCAGCCCAGGTCCTCTCACAGTGGCGCTCCATGTTTGTATAGACCGACAAACTTCGTTCCGGTGGCCAAAATTGGAACTACGTGTAATGTCAGTTTTTGCAATGCAAAAACGATATTTAATGACAGTACTAAAAGGACAGTAGCGACGCCGCCACCGGAACAGATAAGTTTGTCGGTCTGTAACTGATATTTGACTTCACCAGGTGGCGCTAAAAGCAGCGTTCCTATCACCGACCCTGATCTGCTGGCGGGCACACAGCACGCGTCACTGCGAGCGCGCGATCGCGGAGGGCGCGTGCGACTTCGCGCTGTTCGACGCCGCCGACATGCTGCACGCCGCGCAAACGCACCGTCTCGTGCCTTTCATGCAGGAGGTAATAAATAAATAATAATAAATAAATATCCCAGGACATTATTCACACAGCGCCATCTAGCCCCAAACTAAGCATAGCTTGTACTATGGGTGCTAGACAACGGATAAACATTACTTAAATACTAAATACTTTTTTTTGTAAATACATACATATTATACATATAAACACCCAGACCGATACAAACAAATATGTTCATGCACACAAATCACGTGCGGGGATCGAACCCGCGACCCTTGGTGTATAGCCGACTTCTCGACCATTACACTAAACGGCAAGTGAAGCGCTCGTGGCCCATCTGTGACAGTCGTTCGCTAGCGATAACGAAAGTCAAGCTACCCACGCCGCGGTCGGTTAATGGATGGGTGACCATTCTGACCCCATTTAGTGACATTTATTTTGAGCGTCTCCTCGCTTCGGAAGGCGCGTTAACCTGTCCCGGCTAATATTTAGATAAATGTAGATATTAGTCGTCAAGCCTAGTCAGAGGCCATTTAGCGGCTTGATAACATATCTGACGTTAAGGTTGGTCAGTTGCCTTAGAGCGTTTGTCTAACGCCGCCGTCACCGGGAACAATATGACGGCGTCGAGGTAGCGGTACATACGTTTACTACAGTCGTTTGTCCACCGCACGCCAGTCACCCGAGCGCCGTCATCTTGAAATTGGTCAGAAATAAACTCGGTTCTCGGTGAAGGCGGCGGTGGACAAACGCTCTTACACACCCCTCCACCACCACTCAATAAAAAAATCGATAGAACTTAATTGTGTCAAACTTTTTTTTTTTTCGGAGGAGAAAGCGTTTATGCACCATAACCGCAGGCTAGCTAAACCTGCGGCCGTGTGTGGGACTCGAGACTAGCGTCCACTACCCACTAAACTCCCCCGGTTCCCCTTCACACCCGATTGGGACGAGCCGGTGCCAGCGATAGCTATTGACCAGCCCATCCCCGGCCGCTATATTGGTACTACAGTTTTTTGACAGATTTACAAACCGTAGGCAATGCTGCCAATATAACGGCTAGGGGACTTCTTATCGTGAATGAAGTGTAATCATTTCATTACTTTATCACAACAGATCTACACAAGCGGCGACAACTGGTACTACGCAGTGGCAGTAGCGAAAGAGCAGGATGCGGACACCGACCTCACATATCTTAGAGGGAAGAATACTTGCCACACTGGTATAGGCATGGCGGCTGGTTGGGTCTACCCATTGGCCTATCTCATATCTAATGGATGGATCAGGTAAGGAAGATTGATACTCGCCAGATTTCTATCATAATCATCATCCCGAAGTACAATAGAAATAGCAAGAAAATGAACTCAACATTGGATAGACATACTGAGGTAACTGAGGACCAGAGTCCTGAGTATGCCTACAGCCTGAGTTGCCTGAGTAAGATACAGAGTTTCGCTAGCAACATTCAATGAAACTGTATTTATAAAATTAATCAAATGGCTGTTCGAGAAGTGAAATTTAAAGTTCTTATTATTTTAAGTTTTAAGATCTGTAGATTTTGAATAAATAAAGGAAATTAATATACTTGAGATCCTTACAGTGGAATGTAGCACTGAGTGTAGCAGATTTTGACTCACGTATTGATATTTTACTGGGAGAGCAATATAAACTGACGGTGGGTATATCTCGCCAACTCTGCGAGATATCCCCACCATTACTGCGATTTGCGACAAAATGGCGATTGCGTCATTTTTCTCAGTTCCCCCAATATTTAGAAGAAATATAATTTTAATATTTTTGATCAGATTAACAAAGCTGTTTTGGTATTCGGTTGCATATAACGCTACTTTTGACGTGACAACGTCTTATAATTCGATTGAGCCGGCTGCACGCACGAAAAAACATGATTCATGCGGCGTTCCATTGTGCAAACGAGAGCGCGGAACGAGCGACAAAGAGGCACAATCGGCCTCCGCGTTCGGCAGCGTTCGACATCTGTCTCTCTCCTACTTGAGTGAGCGATGCGTCCACGTGGACAGCTGCTATACAATAAAACATTTACATGTTTATATGACGTTGTCACGTTCAACTATAGTCAGTAAACCGACTTTACAGACAACCGATTTTTTGATAGATAAAATAATTAATGGCTTTTGTAATGTATCGCAGACCGTACGGCTGTGACGGAGCCCACGCAGCGGCCCAGTACTTCACCAAGTCCTGTGCGCCGGGCGCTCTCAGCAGCGAGTACCTGGACGCAGACGCGATCCCGCAGGACAACCTCTGCCATCTGTGCCATGGCGCTTCCTTCAGGTGAATATAATTATTATTTTTTTTTAATTTATTTATTATCAAATAATTACTTATTACATAATTTTTACAGTATGACATAAGCTATACAGCTTTACCGCATACCGGCGCCGTTGTAAGGACATAATAACAATATAAACTAGTACATTAAATAACTTAGTTTGGTTACATAATAATAATATAAACCCATAAACAACTACATACTTTATAATCACGCCTCCTATGCATGCATCTCGCCTGGCTCAAGCCTCCCTCCAACGACCACTCGCCTGGTGACCGGTTCCACGCGCGCATACAGGATGCTTATTTTCCCAACTAATTGGTCTGTAACTTTAGTTTCTTGAGTGTATGCCATGAAATAATTTTTTTAATTTGTGTTTTATATTCCTTCGCGTTATTTGCGCTTTAATAGATGCAGGGACTTGGTTGATTAAATATTATATTATGTTCTTAACAAACTAAAAGCAATTTAGTGACCGTACATTAAACAGTGTCTAGATATTTATTCGTATTGAAAGGTATAATAAATGGTACCTTCTTTTATGAAAGAGGGACGCAAACGAGCAAGTGTGACACCTGTTTTTTTTATTGCAATGTGTAACAAGACTAGCAGATCGTACACCTGATGGCGCTTGCTTACCATCGATGGTAAGCAAGCGCCACGTCTGCCCTTAGACAGTTCAGCCAAACAGTAACTAAGTACTTAGTTACTGTCTGGCACCGCCCTGCGCCCGCTACACTGAGACAGTTATTAGGTCTCATATACCAAGTAATTTCACTAGCTTCATTGCCCTTTCCCCGAAACACAGAAGTGCTTGACACACTTCTATTTCACGGGAAAATATCTGGCACTGTGGTGGTACCCACATAGACGGCCCAGTACAGGAACCTACTACCGCTCAAAGACATTTGCGAGTAGGACGTATTAGGTGCGTTGCTCGTCTTCAAAGGAATATAGTAGGAGGGGAATTTGACGGTCTATGGGTAAAGGGTATGAGAAAGTGGGGTCTCGTTTTTAAGTAGTATAATCAGTTGTCACCATACTACAAGTTTTGCTTAGTTTGGCACTAGATGGCGCTATGTAAGTAATGTCCAATAATATTTTATTATGTCTCGTATTCCCCAGGCGATGCCGCCGCGACGCAAGCGAGGACTACTATGGCCACGTGGGAGCCGTCCGCTGCATGGTGGAAGGTGGCGGCGACGTAGCGTTCGTACGACACACAGCCCCAGCTGAAGTGTCCGGCGGACGTCGCCGAGAGTGGTGGGCGAGAGACCTGCTGCCTGATGACTTGCAGCTGCTGTGTCCTGACGGTGAGTATCTGTTTATTAGCATTCATCGCCTCCGTGGTTGTCGTTCGGGGCACCCTAGCTCAGGTGTCCAATAGACGCTTCCTCGAATGCTTCTACCCAACGACTTGCAGCTGCTATTTCAAACGGTGGATATTTCTTTATCATCTATCACCAAAGCGTGGCCCACGTACGGTACACCGCCTCAGTCTTGGAGTCCAATGGTCGCTGCCGCGACTGGTAGACGCCTATTACTTGCTACGATAAATATGAGTGGCTTGTATTAGGTACTGTAAATAAAACTACCCCTACAGGTGTGCTCGTTACGGTATAAACTTTGTTTACAGATCAGTGTATGTGATATTGTCCATTCACCATCGTGTCATATGGCGAAAGCTGCTTGTAGTCCCTCTTCTATCAAATCTCCAGACTTAATTGTTGCAACCAGTCCTCATCAGCCGTAGTCAGACTATGAAGCTCCTATGTCTATTGACCATTATTTATTTGATAATATTAATTATGTTATGGTACAGGCACTCGAGCGAAGATGCACGAGTACAAGAAGTGCAACCTGGGCAAGGTGCCGGGCTCGGTGCTGATGGGCCGCGCCAACCACACCGAGCTGGACACCTACTCCAACCTCATGGTCTACTCGCAGCAGCTGTACGGCGCCACCGCTACCGATGACTTCAGGTAAAACACCAATCATTTCTATAGTCTTCCATTTTATTTATACCACGTCAGTTGGCAGACAGGCACGCAGCCCACCTGATGGTAAGCGGTCACTGCTACCTATTCCATTGAGGGACACTACCAGCGTCGCTCAATGTGCTGCCAGTCTGTAGGCTCATCTGATCTTCGAGTCTTTGATTTCAAGTGTACTGGCTCCCACATTAATGTTGCTGGGACACAGCCAGAGCTGTTATGGCGGCAGATTTCACCCGTGGGGGTTTCTTCTTTCTCCGAGCGTTTTGTCTTGAGCTAGCTATATAGTTCTAGTCTAACTTAACCAGGTATGGAGCAGTAAATCTTTCTGAACAAACCCAGTTTTTCCAAAAAAACAAGTTATCTAATGATTTTAGAGCACAGCAAAAGTGAAATAAAGTGGTAAAATAAACTAAACTGACATGATCCTTTTTATTTTCCAGCTTCAGCATGTTCTACTCACAGCCTCCATTCGCAGACCTGATCTTCAGCGACGCAGCCGTCCGTTTGAAACCTCTGCCGCATCGCAAGCGTTCGGCAGAAATCATCGCAGGGAAAGCCCTCCCAAGGGCAGCCCGTCTTGTGTCCTGCGATGCTCCCCAATCCGCCTATTATATCGCTTCTGACCCTAACTTCTTATCTAACGCGTATAAGACAGGTGTTATTGGATCTGTGCTGGCCGGTGCGATGTTTGTCGTAGCTTTACTACGGTAGGTGAGATGCATTTATATATCCGGCGCGAAGGACCAGTTTTGTTGCGCTAATGTATTTGTAGAACAAAGTGATAACAAATTGAAGGTTTGGTATATGATTGCTACACTGAGGTCCATTATAATACGCGCGGCGTAGTGGATTGCTAGCACAAATATTCCAGATATGACTATCCGTTGTCGAACTTTTTGCGCCACTTTAAAGTCATATTTTAAGTTTAGTTTGATATTATAACAGTGAACCTGGTGACTTATAAGTAGACTTTACTCAGTTAATTGACACTTAGATAACCATTCTTTCTTTTTTTCTCTTCTTTCTTTAATCATGACTTTGACAGCTCAATCTCAGGATAATCAGAAAAGGGTATCTCTCTGTATACTAACAGTTTAGAATTACTAATATCACTTGTAAGATTTTACGCTTAGACAGAGACAGAGACTTTTGATCTTATTGATCAATTATGATTCATACAATATTAATGTTTCATACAATATTTGAACGTTGATAATTATTTCGCCAAGAATGTTCTTAATAAATCGTTAGAGCTATTATTTATTTGTGCTTTTATTTTACAGAAATAGCTGCATTTGAAAAATGTTGCACCTTTACTGTTTATAAGACTTTTTTATATATTTTTTGTATTAATCAAAAAGGTTGGTTGCAAATTTAAAATTGCAAATTATTTTTGAAAATATAATTTTAGACAGACTGTTGCTGATAATTAATTGTGATTCCATCACAGTAATATTAAGTATTACTTAATACGTAGCTGACTAATAAATAATGAGACAGCTGTATGTAACTAAATGTAGCATTTCTAGTAATTTAGGTGTATGTATTATTTTTAAGGTAATTATTCCGTCCATGGAAGCTCTCCATAGTGAATTTGTAATATTACTATTTTAAATATTCTCATTCTATTTAAACACATGGCTCTACTATATTGATTTACCTTTTTATCTTTATTGTACTGTTCTGTTTCCTTTTATGAAGTACAAAATGTGTACCTTTTTAATATTTTTAATATTATTGTCCTAATTTTTTTATCTACTTTTTACACATTAATTAGATATTATTAGTGAATCTTAATTGAGGGTATGTTTTGCAATCAATGCGTTGTGTCCGTCCAAATAAGAAATATCACTTTAATTGTATTATTATAGTTTGGATATAGAATAAAAGATGTGCCTTCATAACATTGTTTTATTAATTTTATATACATTAATCAACTTTTATAAATATGTTTGTGATTAAAACATTGAAAACCTTTGGGTAAACTATCAAACTTCTTGATAATCATCTTCAAATCTGCCTTTCTGCATATATCTCTTATTGCGGGACGTAAAGAATTCCCATTTGAATCGATTCTGCTTGCATGGTCCCTCCATTTACCAGACAAGCAATTAGTTTTTGCCAATTCATCTTTGATTAATGGTACCAACTTCATACATTTCGGCGTCTGTTTCGCACATAAACTTAACGCCAACCACGAAATATAACGGAAATGGTTTATGCAATACACAAACAAGAAATCAGTTGGCTTATTCCTCATTAACACATCAATCATTGTATTACTCAATTTCACTGTAACTCTTTTCTTGTACAGGTGAAATAGTGGAAGCATATCATTGCTGTCACATAAGACTGCTAAAATAGTGCAGAATTTATTTACTGATAAACAAAATGTGGTGAAAATATGTTCCCATATAACATTCTCGCTGTTATAAAGAAAATTGAAGACATGGCTATTTATTTGAATGCTGGACTGTCCAATGCGGGTGTCAAGAAACTTATAAATATTATCAATAGTATTGTTGAAGGTAATTTTGTAACACATAAGCCCAGTAAATACATTTTGAGCCCTGCTCACTTGCATTGTATTTGTATTATAGCAATATCCTAGAAATGTGATCTCTTCACTGTATTTTATAGTTGGATGGGGAAAATTCAGTACTGTCTTCTCAGAATTCACATTTTCGTAATTAGAAAGAGCTTTTAGAAATAACTTTGCGTCTTCTAAAGAGTCAGTAACATACAAGTAGTCATCAACAACTCTTACAAACAATTTTATTTCATTCTCAGATTTTTTCAAGTGATCTGAAAAATACTGCTCATCTAAGTAGCTATAGTATAGTTCACATAGAGCAGGGGAATATTTGTACCCTTGCACAAGCCCCTTCGTCCATTCATAGACTGTAGAGCCAGCTCTTACTAAAAGTGGCTTGCTAAGTTCAGTAATCATATCTTTAAATTTTTGAGAATTTCTATCTAAAAGTTGTTTATTTGTCTCTCCTTGCATGTATTTTAAATATTTTTCATGCAATATCATCGTCAACTTTTCTCTGTCAACACAACCAAAGGCATCACTCAAATCTGTTTTAATAAAATATAGTTTTGGTCGATTTAATTCTACCCAACTTGAATGTAAATCAGCAAACTGAATTTCTGTCTTTTTATGCCTCCTGCCTGTTAGAAGACGTAGAAAGTTTAATCTATCTTTTATTTTGTATTTATCAGCAATAGTCAAAATATCGTTTTTGTAACGGACTATTGGTCTGCAATCATTGTTGGCTTTTAAAACTAAATGCAACTTTGGTATATATTTTTTATAAGTTTTAAGTTTTATTTTTGTTGCCTGACTGCGAAGATTTTTAAACTTTCGGCCCATACAGTATGGGATATAGATTTTGATAATATTTCGACATTTCATTCTATATACAGTCTTATCATAAAAACTATGCCATTGATGTTTACAAAAGAAATGCAACTTATTTTCATCGGCGTCCAATTTACAACTTGTGACATAAAAATTTAGTGAGATCATCGCTGACAAAATATTTCGAATTATCCATATAAGAATGTGATATAGCAGTCTCTTTGATACAGCCTCTTGTGTAGAACTCCATGGTAGAATAGAGTAATCCCATTTTTCTATAAGTTTACTGAACAATACATGTTGCCGTTTCATGCCATGTATTGTTGATTCTACTATGGTCTTGAATATTTTCTCATTCTGGGTTTTGCCAAATAGACTCTTAGGAATTATGTCACACAATCCTTTCCAACAGTTTTCAAAAATATCTGTTTTATTCAAAGATTTCAAGTCCTTACATTCGGTATGGGGAAAATAATTCTTGAAGTCTTGCTTGGACTTAATTTTCAAATTATCTCTTAAACTTGACAAAATTTGCAGTAAATTTGGAGTAAGTTTACTTACCAATTCTTCATCTTCGAATATGTTAAATAGAAATACTTCTTTCCTATTATCCTTTAGTAATTTTAACTTAAATAGGTTCCCATAAGATCTTGCATTTTGTTTATCTACAAAATGTTGTGTAAAACAAATAGCTGTATCCATTTAAATAATAGAATTTATACATAAGAGTAAAAGTAATTACCAAATAACGTTTTATTTTGATTGTATGTACATACAAAGTTATGTTCGTCGTAACGTAACTCGTATCCATTTGTTATTCAAATTTTGCGGCTACTTGTTGTAACTTGTCTCAACTTGGCCGAAGACCAAAACATTCGGTTTCACCACAGACTAGATAGAAGATAAGGTTTCACGAATGTGTTTGTCAAACAAACGTATTTAATAAAAAAAAATCCGACCATAATGTGTATCATAGAACTAATGGAAATCACAGTCAATTTTATATCGAATGATATTGTGTGTGAGTATTATATAAATAAAGTTAATCTGCGTTCTCATAAATAAATCTTAAATTACCCGCAATTTACAACAAACAAAATAACCAAAACGGACCGTTTTCTGACGTTCTATGCGTTCCATTTTTATAACTATGCGCATTTTAATGTTGATTTGTCAGCTTTACATCCTTGCAATGGAACACACTGTGACATTTGACACCAATGAAATATGAAATGATTGTTACTTAATTGATAAGTTGACATTTGTTATCAAAACAAACAAATATTATCGTGGTTTGATATCGTGGTGTTATCAGCTGGATTCGAGTCTTTTTAATCTTCACTTTTACAGCAAGTTTTGGCTTTTGCTTTACCGACCAATATGTCAAAAAATATACTTCGTGATTTATTACATATATTTCGAAGTAGTTATTTAGCAGTGCTACCGGATAAACTGATTCAAAACAGTGTAAAATATAATGCAACTAGTGAACAGTTAACTATAGCTGGAGAAAACTATAATTTATCACAGCGGAATGTCTTCCTGGTAGGTACAGGAAAAGCAGTCCAAAGCATGGCCCAAGAAGTAGAAGATATGCTTGGATCTAAGATCAGACAAGGAATTATTAGCATACCTGTGGGATCATCTAATCACAAGTCCACAAGCGAAAATGTCGTCTATATTGAAGGAGCAAAAAATAATTTGCCTGATGCAAAAGCAGAGGAAACTGCTTTGAAAGTCCAAAATCTTGTAACAAACTTGTCTGCTAATGATATTCTCTTAGTTTTAATATCAGGTGGAGGGTCAGCATTATTACCACTACCCAAATATCCAATAAAATTAGATGAGAAAAGTCAATTTGTAAAGAAATTAGCTAATGCTGGAGCAGATATAATGGAACTAAATACTGTAAGGAAAAGAATTTCTGGCCTCAAAGGAGGACAATTAGCCATAAAAGCCCAACCTGCTGATGTTGTGTCTTTAATATTATCTGACATTGTTGGGGACCCACTTGACCTCATAGCAAGTGGTCCTACTGTAGAAAACCAAGATGAACCAAGTGCAGCCATAAAAATAACAGAAAAATACAATTCATATGACCAAATACCTGAATCTATAAAGACTGTTTTAAATGAACCAAATAAACTGGATGAATTCCCGAAAAGTAGAGTGAAGAATCATATTATTGGTTCTAATAAAATAAGTATGAGAAAAGCAAAGAATGAAGCTGAAAATCTTGGTTATCTTCCCATTGAATTAACAAACACAGTGACTGGAAATGTTGCAGATATTGCTCATGATTATGTAAAACTGACAAAAATTGTATGCAATTTTATTAATGGAAAATGTGATAAAGAACTTTTAAAAAAAGAAATAAGTTTCCTGAACATACCAGGTATTTCTGAGGAATCTTTAATTGATAACAAAACAATATCTGCTCTGAAAAGCAAAGACATCTGTCTTATTTTAGGTGGAGAGATAACAGTTGAAGTTAAAGGTACTGGTAACGGTGGAAGGAACCAACATCTTGCTTTGGAATTTTCAAAACTAATCCACAATGTTAAAGAGGATTTTGATAACTTTGATATTTATTTACTAAGTGCTGGAACAGACGGCATTGATGGACCTACAGATGCTGCAGGTGCTATAGGATATCTGAATTTAGTATCAGATTCTAAGAAAGCTAATATTGATGTTGACAAATATCTACAAAATAATGATTCATACAACTTCTACAAAACATTTCAACAGGGTAAACTACATGTGATTACAGGTCACACAAGTACTAATGTTATGGATATACACCTAATTATAATAAAGAGAAGGTGATAACTACCATGACTTTTTATATAATGTCTAACAAAATCAAACAATAATACCAGAGCCACTTGAGTAAATAAATTATTGTTTATTATATTTTTCAAGCTATAAATGTTTTAGACAAGAAAAGGGTTGGTGGATCAATCATGTCTGTATTTGTGTTAAAACAAGTATGAAATCTGCTTGTTATTATTTGATTTTGTTATAGATGAGCAAATTAATACTAATATGTAAGAAGTGAAAATATTTTATTTACATTAATTTTTTTCATGTTGATGGTTTTAAAAATAAATTAAGTTTTTCCTGTTTAGTCTTTCCTTCTTTTAATTTAGCTGAAGCTAATACAGCCTGCTGACATAAACCTGCAAACTTATCTTTCTTCTTTTTGTTGTTTTTTATAACTTTCTGCTCCTTTATTGTACTTGGCAGACTATTATTCTTATTAGATAGCGAAAATACATCTTTTGCTTTAGAGTAGACATTCACTTCAATGGGTTTGACTGTTGTTGATTTTATATGCTTTCCTTTCTTCACTGGTATTTCATTGTTACTTTTTACTGTTCCATTTTCAGTGACACATAATTTTATATTATCATTTAATTTCGGTTTAGATGGTTTCAGCAGTGGTGTGATTGTACTATGTTTACAGAAACTGCATATCTGTGTCTGAAATAAGACTAAATAATAAATATTGAACATCACATACATAACATACATTCATCTGAACCTAAAGTTGCAATTATTTTATTAAGTACCTATATCTATAATTTAATGTCTACACCAGCTTAGACTGACTTAAAATATTAAAATCTATATTAGGTAAAAATCAAACCAGGTGACAAAAATACATCAATACTCCACACAATTAACAAAATTTAAAAAATAATATTCACTGTATTTACAAACCTACTAACATGTTATTTAGTTGATTCTAAATAAAGTTATTTAAAAACTTATAAGTTATCACACAATATATACTTGCCAGTTCATTACTCTTCAGAAAATCTTTTCTACTTTGTACATATTCTTTATTGTCCTTTGTTATTTTGCTGCATCTTATTTTCTTTCTTTGCCTCTTACTTAGTTTGATTGCTTGAACCTGTAATTATACAGGAGATAAATATTGACTACAGTTATAGCAATCATATCAATGAATAGTTAGATTAGGATGTCTGAGGTCGCTGAAGTGGGGAATCGACAGGGCTAAGACCAGGTCGTGGGAGGAGTTTGTAGAGATGTCAGGATGTCTGACAACTGAAAATCTAGTTTTTAAAACATTCAGAATAGAAAGAAACTAAAACATATACATATAATATATAATAATTAACTGAACTAAATAATATTTAATATGCATGTCATCATAGCAAAACATATTTGTGACCATGACCCAATATTTTTATATTTATTTATAAACTTGCTATTTTAGACAGTGCTGTAATTATTCACTAGAAACTACCACCTACAAAGGGAAAACCTGTTGTGTCGGGTATTAGTATGGTAGCCAGATCTTAAATAGGATTATTGTACTTAAATAAGATAAGTTGTTACCTTTGTCACAGTATCCTTATTCCATTCTACAAAACAATGCGTACACCTTACTTTGGAAGAAAAGTATTTATCTGGTAGGCCATGGTCCTTTGCTACTTCTCTACAGCGCATCCTAAATTTAAAAAAAAACAAGACAATTATAATAAAATGTTAGACTTAGAATAATAACATATATTCTAAGATGTTTGATAAAAATGCCAATTTGTAACTATTAATAAAGTCTCAAACAAAGTTAATTAATACGGCTCCGCACCTACATGATATTTAACGACATTAAATATATTAATATTAACTGATATTAATATCTTTTTTGTGTATTTTACTTACAAATAATAACTTTTCAAAATAGTTCGAGCAGGATTATTTTCTGTTTGCGGTAAGGACAATGCAGCTTTAAATAGAAATCCAACTTGCGCCTCTTCAGCCATATTACATTTAACGCTAATTAATCCGTATTCAAATTAGATTTGCCAAGATTTGCCTTTTAATTTTAAGCTTTAGAATTAATTTACGGGGCGTGCATTAATTTACGGGGCGTGCGTGTTATTCAAGACGAAATGACACTGACAGCTGACAGACAACCAGATACCAGTGTTGCCAGTGACTGAGTGAGAGAGTGATAATTCCACAGACAAAATTATTTTAGCTATATTTCTGAACGAAAAATGATTCCCGCCAAAATGTCATAGTTGTTGTTTCAGCGGTACCATAAAAACTCATCCTACCTTACTCCACAGACTAAGCTAAGTGTAGAGAAACTTACTCGCTCTCAACTCAAGGATTAAAAGTGAGTTACGATCGGGTATTTTCATGTTATATAATTATATAATACCGCTGCAACAACACAATCTCCTTGAGTAATTGTATTCCTTGAACACAATCCTCGCGCAAATTAAGTCGGTGCCGTAGATTTGCTTTGTTTATGTGAAAGAATTGTGAATAAACATTCTAATAGTTTGATTAAGTGAACAGTGACTAATTAGTTATATTGTTATATCTAAACACAGTGAAAAATGGATGTAGCCGACACATATGCTACCCAGAGTCAAGTAAAAGACGAGGTTGGAGTACGGTGTCAGAAGCTCTTTCAGGATTTCTTAGAAGAGTAAGTTTATAAGTAGTTTCTTGCGTACTACGACATATTTTTTGCCCGAAACAAACAAGTCGAAATGTACTTACATTCTACAATAATGAAATATCAAGAAGTTTTAAAAAGTTAGGTTATATCATACAAAATATGTGTCTTACTAAACCCTCTTTAAAAACAGCTTGTGTACGCTTACTTACTGAACAACGATCATACTTAGCTGCATTTGTATTGATCTAAAGATTATAAACTTACTCGTCTCACCATACAGATTATTAATTAATAAATTCTCAAAATAATGGTTTACTGGTTTATGTGTTGTATATTAATAGTATTGAAGATTTATATTAGCACATATTGGTAAAGATGTAGATTTTATAATATAAGCCAACTTTTTTCAGGTTCAAAGAGGACAATGAATTAAAGTATGAAAAACAAGCAAAAGATCTTACAAAACCAGAGCTCAGCACTTTAGAAGTAAGCTTCGATGATGTTGAAAAATACAATCAGAATCTCGCTACAACTATCATTGAGGAATATTACAGAATATACCCATTTTTAAACCAAGCGATATTGAATTATGTACTTAGTTTAGCGGACAGTGGTATGAAGAAAGATCTTCAAGACAAGGAGTGTTATGTATCGTTTGTTGATGTCCCGACTAGACACAAAGTCAGAGAGTTGACTACGGCCAAAATTGGGACCTTGATTCGTATATCGGGACAAATCGTGAGGACACATCCTGTGCACCCAGAGCTTGTTTTGGGCACATTTGTCTGTTTGGATTGTCAGACAGTTATTAAAAATGTTGAGCAACAGTTTAAGGTATGTTTTAAATTGTATTTTAAAAGCAATACATGTCATGCATCTTTGAGATCTTATTTTGTAATCTTCTATGTAAGAAAATCCAGTTGATATCCCTAAATGTGCTTCAAATTCTTTTACAGTACACAATCCCAACAATCTGTCGAAATCCAGTATGTGCTAACAGGCGTCGTTTCATGTTGGATGCTGACAAATCTGTGTTTGTGGACTTCCAAAAGATACGTATTCAGGAAACGCAAGCAGAACTGCCTAGAGGATGCATTCCTAGATCTTTGGAAGTTATTTTGAGAGCAGAAGCTGTTGAGTCTGTGCAAGCTGGAGATCGCTATGATTTCACAGGGACACTGATAGTGGTCCCTGACGTGGGCTCCCTCTCCTTCCCGGGGGCAAAGGCCGAGATCACGACCAGAACAAGACACGCGAATGAAGGCCAGATGGAGGGTATTAAGGGTTTGAAGGCTTTGGGAGTACGAGAACTTCATTATAAGTAAGTAATATTAATTATGTTTTGCACAGATGAATTCCTTGGTTTCTCAGGTGAACTATTTTTTTAGTGTATCTCCTTTACAAAAAAAAACTATCAACCAACAACACCAATTAGGGTGTCAGGTGCATTGCCATTTGCCTGCATTTAAGAAAAGAATATGGGACCAAACATAGTGCTATATCTTAGTTACTACTCAAATGTCAGTCTTGGTGAAGATTTGTAAAAGCAAAAACAGGTCAACACTTCTTTCTGTGAAAGAGTTTTTGTCTTTGATACAATTCAGGCACTGAGTCCTCCATCCATGTAAAAATGAGAGTTAAGAAATACAGAATTGTCTCTTTTAATGGAAAAAATATACATCTGCCTGCCATATCTTAATATTTCATTGTGTAATTGCCATCAGGACAGCATTCCTGGCATGCAGCGTCCAAGCGATATCAAGGCGGTTTGGCACCGCGGAGATGGCGACGGACGACCTCACCACCGAAGACATGAGGAAACAGATGACTGACAAAGAGTGGGATAAGGTGAGGGTTTACATTTATTTTATACTAGCCTTCCGCCTGCGGTTTCACCCGCGCGTAATCTCTTTTTTCAAATATCCCCCTTCCCCCCACATTTCCAGAATCAAACGTACTACGTTCAAATCGGTTCAGAAGTTTCAAAATTGATATTCCCGCGGGAATGAGACGTTTCCCGTAGGAATTTTATAGCCTATGTCCTATTCCGGGTTATAAACTATACGTGTGCCAAATTTCATCTAAATCCGTTCAGCCGTTTAGGCGTGATTGAGGAACAAACATCCAAACATGTAAACATCCAAACATCCAGACTTTCGCATTTATAATATTAGTAGGATGTCTAGATTTAAACAACTATGATGATGAAATCCACAAGGGATGAACCGTTTTTTTTTGTTGGACTGCTGGCACCCTGATAAAGCCAATGTTCCTGGGTCAAACTTACTTTATAGAGGATAATGTATTTATTACTAACATAATATACTATATCTCAGTTTTCTTTCTAGGTATATGAGATGTCTCGAGATCGCAATTTATACAATAATCTAATCGGCAGTTTGTTTCCAAGCATTCATGGAAATAATGAGGTGAAAAGGGGAATACTACTTATGTTGTTTGGAGGCGTCGCTAAAACTACTGTTGAAGGTATGTACCTAATTTGGTTTTATAAATTTTTTAATCACTAACGAAACCTCACATTAGCGGGTCAATTTCGGGAGTCGGCGGCCACCGGCTTGTCCCTCAGGTGTAACGAAGAAATTGGAGGTGTTAAGTGGGTAGTGGGATGACCATATTTGGTCCTAAGTCCCATGCACGGCCGCCTTAAAACAGAAGGACCCTTAAATAGGGACTGAAAAATCACCTACTTTGTATATTATGTTATGATGTAATTGTAATAACATGGATTTCACAATTTTATATTTGATTTGCGAGTCTTTTTACATGTTCTTGATGGCATTGCATTATAAAAGTGTTGATTTTATTATTTTGCCTAGGAACGACCCTACGAGGGGACATCAACGTGTGCATAGTGGGCGACCCGAGCACGGCCAAGTCGCAGGTGCTGAAGCAAGTGAGCGAGATCACGCCGCGCGCCGTCTACACCAGCGGGAAGGCCTCCTCCGCCGCCGGCCTCACCGCCGCCGTCGTTAAGGTGCTACTTACTACTGTGTAATAATGTCCTTCTACGGGTGCAAATCTTGGCGATCAACGAACTATGCAGGATACGGTCATTATAGTGCACAAGTACGTGAGTAAGCACAGATGCATTCCTTCTTGACATAACACGGTGGGACAGAAGTCTTAACATTGATCAGGCTTAGGACCTACGGCTTAACGTGCTTTCCGAGTTACGGCCGTTTTACACCACCTACTTCTAGACTCCAGATTGTGATTGTGTATTTTTCAAAGATAAAAACTTAATCAAAAATGTTTAGTTCGACCTGGGAATCAAACGCGGGACTCCTGGCGCAACGGTCGCTTTAAAAAATCACTGTCAACTATACCTGCTGTTGCCATTACCAAAGTGCATACGCCGAGCAGTAAGATTTCGTATAACAATATCTCTAAACTACCCATCTGCTGTAGCGCAAATTATTATGATACCTAAATGTCTTATCGCTCGCGACCAACGATATTAAATACCCTAGATACACTGACAGCGCTCGAAAAATGTCCCGCAAAACAAGTGCTTAAACACGGTTTAAGCACTTGTTCGCTCCCAGTCGCGCGCGAACCGGCCTAGCGTCACTATGCCGAAGTGCTCCGTAAAAAAGTGCAAGAACAACACTTTAACCACTCAAAACAAGGATGGAGTTTCGTATTTCCGGTAAGTAATAAATCCATCTTTGATAATGGAATGCATTAATGGTAAAAATTATCCTAAAACGTGCTAAAATTGTAATTTTCTAAAAAAATCGGAAGAAATCAGACACGTGGCTGGCTGTATAGTTGTCCCTTTCCCACGCGCTGCGGTATTAATGCTTCTAACACTTTCACACAGAGTAATATTTGAAACATAGTAGGTTTTGTAGAGGAATGGAGTCGCGTAGTACTAAAATTTACTATGGTATTTTTTTTATTTTGTCCAATATTACAACCAATATTTGCACATCTTTTTACAAAAAATCTGTATAACAATCAAAGATCTGTAAGTATAAAAAAGAATTTGGTGTTTAATTATTTATTAATTACACTAGTAGATTACCATTTTGTTTTTATCTTATATATTTATGAATAAATTCATTAAAAAAGAATATGAAGATTGTTTACAATATTTGACAACAAAGATTTTTTTTTTTTGTAAAATTATAGGTATTCATTTTTATTAGTAGGTATCGTTATAATAAATATTTTATTTTTATTAGGTATCTTTATAATAAGTAAGATAATACAGTAAAGCCAATTACAAGTTTCCACCTTTAGACAGACAATTTATCTAACAGTGGCCAAAAAGCTATAGTAATAATAAATAAATAATAAATAAATATCTCTGGACATTATCCACACAGCGCCATCTAGCCCCAAACTAAGCATGAGCTTGTGCTAGGTAGACAAGGGATAAACATTACTTATATACTTTTTTTTTTGTAAATACATGCATATTATACATAGAAACACCCAGACCAAAACAGATACAAACAGACATCTTCATGCACACAAATGTTTGTACCGTGCGGGGATCGAACCCGCGACCTCTAGTGTAATAGCCGACTTCTCGACCATTACACCAAATGGCTCGTCGCTAATAATAAATCATATGAGTTTAAATTTAATAAAAAATCGTTCCTTCGGTAGATAAAATTTAGTTAGTCATTTAACAAATAAATTTGTTTTTTATTCTAATACATTATAAATAAAAAAAATAACATCGACGACGACTCCTCTACTAACTCTGTTCTAAATGCAACGATTTTATGATTTTCAAACAGCGCAAACTGAACTAGACCTTATTTCTATTGATTTACAGCCTACATTCGTATTTACAGCAATAAAAATTTTACGAGCTTGCTGCCTGCTACATTCTAAAATGTCGTAACTTTCGGACACCTGCATTTAAAGTGAGATCGTATACCTGTGCATTAAGGTCAACGTTTAAATATTGAAATTATAGTTGATATTATTTTTCGTCCTTAGCGCACCTCCCACCGTTGCTATCTACTTTCGGGACACTTTTTGAAGGCGGTTTTATAGGCAATGTTGCTTCTAGGGTATTTAAATTCGTTGCTCGCGACTAATAATATTGATGTTGCGCAAATGTTTCGGTCATCAATATAATATGATACCAAAATGTTCACAGGACGAAGAATCGTTCGACTTCGTAATCGAAGCGGGCGCGTTGATGTTAGCGGACAACGGCGTGTGCTGCATCGACGAGTTCGACAAGATGGACCCCGCCGACCAGGTCGCTATCCACGAGGCTATGGAGCAGCAGACCATATCCATCGCTAAGGTTGGTACGTTCACAGGACGAAGAGTCGTTCGACTGATCGAAGCCGGCGCGTTGATGTTAGCGGACAACGGCGTGTGCTGCATCGACGAGTTCGACAAGATGGACCCCGCCGACCAGGTCGCTATCCACGAGGCTATGGAGCAGCAGACCATATCCATCGCTAAGGTTGGTACGTTCACAGGACGAAGAGTCGTTCGACTGATCGAAGCCGGCGCGTTGATGCTAGGCTGCCCGCCCACGTCAGACTTTTTGTATGTTTGTAGGGCTATATATTGACAATAATTTAAAATGGAAGAGTCACATTGCCCACATTAGAAAGAAATTAAGCCAGTTTTCATATGCATTGTGCAAACTTAGTAAAATTTCAAATGAGTCAGCTCTGCTAACAGCGTACAATGGTTATGTCATGTCCACACTTCGTTATGGCATTCTGTTCTGGGGTAACTCCACCGACAAAGATATTGCGTTTAAATCTCAAAAAAGGTGCACCAGAGCTATGTATAACATGAAGCAAACAGAGCCCTGTAGGCCAATATTTTTAAAATTAAAATTATTGACTGTCCCGTGTTTGTATGTGTACGAGGTTGCAGTTTTTGTAAAGACGAATGAAAATTTATTCAAGTTTTGGACTCGAGAGCGGCACAGAAACAAATTGATTATGGAATCTAGTAAGACAGCGCTAATGAACAAAAGCGTTTTCTGTAATGCTCCTCGTATATTTAACAAACTTCCAGATCGTATACGAAATGTCGACAATCTCATTGAGTTTAAAAAGAAATTACAAGAATACCTTGTTCAAAAATGTTATTACTCGGTCCAAGAATTTTTGTCTGATAATGTTAATATTAAATAATAAATTCTTATATTATAATAATTGTAATATTGTATAATTCAAAATATGCATTGTAATTTAATGTTAGATCTATTTATTTGTAAATTCACCAATTTGTATTGTATGCCTTAAAGGCGGAACACAGAGAAACTTGTAACACCAATTTCCACAATATGCCACCTGTGATTCACAATAAAGTTTATTATGATTATGATTATGATATGACCGACCTTATTTCTATGGTATTTCTGATAGACTTTTTGTAGGACGTGTGCGTTGCTCCATTGCTATCAGTACGTTCTATTTGTCACCTACAAAAAGTCGGTCACCGATTGTCCGACGTGGGCAGGCAGCCTTATACTTTGTATAATCCTGGATGATAGATAGAGAGTGCATCTATGCTTGCACACTCACTTCATCGCAAAGATTGGCCACAGTATCCACAAAAGTCATTAAGAAAGACATTATTATTATTTACTTTATAATCTGCTTATTCACAGGCGGGTGTCCGAGCCACGTTGAACGCTAGGACTTCGATCCTGGCAGCCGCCAACCCCATAGGAGGTCGGTACGACCGCGCCAAGTCGCTTCAGCAAAACGTCGCTCTTAGTGCCCCCATTATGTCGCGTTTCGACTTGTTCTTCATCCTCATTGGTGAGTTGAAACATAATAATAACATTTACCGCATTTGCAGGGCCATAAATTGATTTTGTCGTTTTATTATGTACCTTTTTTATTGTTGTAAAAACCCTTTTGGCACGTACACGTATTAAATTTAGCAAGCAGACAGGTCTCCAAATGTAGACAAAATGTATTAAATAAATATCTTTTGTACAGTTTTTAACTTTTTTAAAGTAAATATAAAATAATTGTTTTGTATCCAAAATAACGATTGATATTGATTTAAATTACACTTAGGAAAGTTGCATAAAAAATCCAGTTCTTTAATAATATCATTTATATTTTTTGTTATATATTTGCCACATAGCCATTTAAGCAAGATGTGCTAGATTGCAAGTTGCAACATGCTCAAATGTAATAGACATTTAATAATCGAAAGACTGGGTTTGATTATCACTAATCAACATTATCTTTTGGATGCTGACCGAGTTATTTTAATAGGCCACATTTGACAGTTCATTTATGCAAAGAAAAGTGCTACTTATGTACATCAGGAGTAGTCTAATTTTTTAAATAAATAATTGTAATAATAAGAACTGACGTTGTTTTCTTGAGTTTTATTCCTTTAGCGTAAGGTATATTTTTCTTTGCATAAATGAACTGTCAAATATGACCTAATAAAATGACTCGACTATAGTTGCTAAATTGACCCATTTTCTTTCGTCAGATGAAAGTAGTGAGATGGTGGACTACGCCATCGCAAGGAAGATCGTCGACTTGCACTGCAACAAAGAAGAGACGTACGACTGTGTGTATACGAGGGAAGATCTGCTGAGGTACATTGCCTTCGCGAGGTCATTCAAGCCTATTATCACGGAAGTAAGTTAATTTTTGGGCTGCCCGCCCACGTCGGATAATTAATCGATGACCGACTTTTTGTAGGTGACAAATAGAACGTACTGATAGCAATGGAGCAACGCACACGTCGTATTAATATCGGGTTGAGTTAATTAACATTTAAGGTAATGAACTCAAAAAAGTAAAAATGGCATAGTTTTTGTTCAATAGGGTATTTGACTATAATTTTTTTATTTGCTTTTTATACAGTTTATTTAATAAATAGCACTAAGCTTTTTAAAATTTTGAAATATCTTTTGTATTTTCGGAGTTACAGAGTTGTAAACTTCACGATTAGACAAGGAGAGCGCTACGATGTCACATGCAAGTAGCTCCATACACGCGCCATATAAAATGTTGTTTTAGAAAGAGACAGATATACTGAAAATAAATTGCTTTGTAACTCACTTGATTTTTAACCGATTTGAAATATTTTTTCAATTATATTATACTTCTGTGTTGTATTATCGAATACAGTCACAAAATATTAAAATTTCAACTACAGTCAAATACCTTATTAGGCACATATCAAATAATAAAGTAATTTATGTGGACTCTACGGACGTCTATGTTCCAGTCGAGCGTGTCAGTGGACGCGCGGGATCGCGATCTCGTTGCTCCGCGGTCGTCTCTCGTCAACAATGTGCGGGGTGGGGGAATGGCACGCGCCGGATTTCAGACTTTTAGTTGAACGCGGCGTCACCTTAACCTCGCTTGATCTCTATTCGGTCGTTTCAAGCCACTGTTCCGCTGTATTACGAGAGTGATGGAATAGAGAGTGCACAATAAATAAATAAATATCTCTCTGGACATTACTCACACAGCGCCATCTAGCCCCTAACATTACTTATATACTTTTTTTTTGTAAATACATACATATTATACATAGAAATACCCAGACCGATACAAACAGACATGTTCATGCACACAAATGTTTGTACCGTGCGGGGATCGAACCCGCGACCTCTGTTGTAATAGCCGACTTCTCGACCATTACACCAAATGGCTCGTCAAATGCAATACATACAACAATAATACAATGCGCACTTTAACTTACTTAGTTGATTGATCGTAAATATTGGCCGCCGGAGCCAAGAGATGAGAGGATTATTATTAGTTGAAGATCATAAAGTAAAATATAGTTAATAAGAATTGTATGATTATTTGTTCAGGAGGCCGGTAAGCTGCTGGTAGAGTACTACACGGTGCTGCGCGGGCGCGACGGCAGCGGCAGCAGCGGCGGCGGCGCCTGGCGCATCACCGTGCGCCAGCTGGAGTCCATGCTGCGCCTGGCCGAGGCCATGGCCAAGATGCACTGCAGCGGACACGTCACGCCCGGACACGTGCACGAGGCCTACCGGTACTACACCACTCCCTATCACTCATCACCTGCGCCAGCTGGAGTCCATGCTGCGCCTGGCCGAGGCCATGGCCAAGATGCACTGCAGCGGACACGTCACGCCCGGACACGTGCACGAGGCCTACCGGTACTACACCACTACCTATCACTCATCACCGTGCGCCAGCTGGAGTCCATGCTGCGCCTGGCCGAGGCCATGGCCAAGATGCACTGCAGCGGACACGTCACGCCCGGACACGTGCACGAGGCCTACCGGTACTACACCACTCCCTATCACTCATCACCTGCGCCAGCTGGAGTCCATGCTGCGCCTGGCCGAGGCCATGGCCAAGATGCACTGCAGCGGACACGTCACGCCCGGACACGTGCACGAGGCCTACCGGTACTACACCACTCCCTATCACTCATCACCTGCGCCAGCTGGAGTCCATGCTGCGCCTGGCCGAGGCCATGGCCAAGATGCACTGCAGCGGACACGTCACGCCCGGACACGTGCACGAGGCCTACCGGTACTACACCACTCCCTATCACTCATCACCTGCGCCAGCTGGAGTCCATGCTGCGCCTGGCCGAGGCCATGGCCAAGATGCACTGCAGCGGACACGTCACGCCCGGACACGTGCACGAGGCCTACCGGTACTACACCACTACCTATCACTCATCACCTGCGCCAGCTGGAGTCCATGCTGCGCCTGGCCGAGGCCATGGCCAAGATGCACTGCAGCGGACACGTCACGCCCGGACACGTGCACGAGGCCTACCGGTACTACACCACTACCTATCACTCATCACCTGCGCCAGCTGGAGTCCATGCTGCGCCTGGCCGAGGCCATGGCCAAGATGCACTGCAGCGGACACGTCACGCCCGGACACGTGCACGAGGCCTACCGGTACTACACCACTACCTATCACTCATCACCTGCGCCAGCTGGAGTCCATGCTGCGCCTGGCCGAGGCCATGGCCAAGATGCACTGCAGCGGACACGTCACGCCCGGACACGTGCACGAGGCCTACCGGTACTACACCACTACCTATCACTCATCACCTGCGCCAGCTGGAGTCCATGCTGCGCCTGGCCGAGGCCATGGCCAAGATGCACTGCAGCGGACACGTCACGCCCGGACACGTGCACGAGGCCTACCGGTACTACACCACTACCTATCACTCATCACCTGCGCCAGCTGGAGTCCATGCTGCGCCTGGCCGAGGCCATGGCCAAGATGCACTGCAGCGGACACGTCACGCCCGGACACGTGCACGAGGCCTACCGGTACTACACCACTACCTATCACTCATCACCTGCGCCAGCTGGAGTCCATGCTGCGCCTGGCCGAGGCCATGGCCAAGATGCACTGCAGCGGACACGTCACGCCCGGACACGTGCACGAGGCCTACCGGTACTACACCACTACCTATCACTCATCACCTGCGCCAGCTGGAGTCCATGCTGCGCCTGGCCGAGGCCATGGCCAAGATGCACTGCAGCGGACACGTCACGCCCGGACACGTGCACGAGGCCTACCGGTACTACACCACTACCTATCACTCATCACCTGCGCCAGCTGGAGTCCATGCTGCGCCTGGCCGAGGCCATGGCCAAGATGCACTGCAGCGGACACGTCACGCCCGGACACGTGCACGAGGCCTACCGGTACTACACCACTACCTATCACTCATCACCTGCGCCAGCTGGAGTCCATGCTGCGCCTGGCCAAAGCCATGGCCAAGATGCACTGCAGCGGACACGTCACGCCCGGACACGTGCACGAGGCCTACCGGTACTACACCACTACCTATCACTCATCACCTGCGCCAGCTGGAGTCCATGCTGCGCCTGGCTGAGGCCATGGCCAAGATGCACTGCAGCGGACACGTCACGCCCGGACACGTGCACGAGGCCTACCGGTACTGCACCACTACCTATCACTCACTGCTGGTGGAACAAAGGCCGCCTCAGGCCTCCTCAGGCCACCTCTGGCCTCCCCTAGCCACTTCTGGCCTCCTATGGCCACTTCTGGCCACTTCTGGCCTCCTCTGGCTACCTCTGGCCACTTCTGGCCTCCTCTGGTCACCTCTGGCCTTCTCTGCCCTCCTCTGGCCCCCTTTGGCCTCATTGCAAGGACCCGAACCCGCGAAGTCTTTTCACATTTATTCTAATATTTTTGTATTATTTTAGGCTTTTGAACAAGTCAATCATCCGGGTAGAACAACCAGACATCCACCTCGACGAAGATGAACCGCAGTACGAGCCCAGCATGGATGTGGATCAAGACCTTCCCAACGGTACCGCAGAGACAAGTCAGTTCAATTATATAAACCATCAACTAGCCTTAAGTTTATTCTATGGACTATTTAATTTTTATCCATAGAGAAATTTAGTCTGTGATTATATCTCAAGGTGCTTTATAATTTACTACCTAGTAAAATTAAAAATGCCGAAAGTTTTAATAATATAATAATCTTTGTAGTTTTATCCTTAAATTCCTCGTTTAAAATTTGTGTTTATCGTTATTTGTAACTACGATAACTGACTTTGAAAATACGTCTAAAATAATAGATTTCATGCATCTCCTTCTAAAGTATTTCTTCTTTTTTAATTCGGCTTTCGCCAATCGATAGACAATGAAAAAACTATAAATTGGCCGCAAAAAAATTGTCAGTTAACCTATTATTGATTTTTAAGGATTATTATCAATGACGTTCAATATACAACTAGACACCCAATCTCTAAGAAAAATTCCTCAAAAAACATCCGAGTGGCTTTGACACAGATTACATTAACACATTCGTTCAAATTAACACCTTATCTCGTGGCATTTAGTGTTTAATATCAATTGTATACAACTAAACGAAAACTCTGCCCAATAGTCGGGTGGGCAGACTTTTGCTTCGGACAATATTTGAGCGTGATTGTGAGTCTAGTTTTTTAATTGAACGTCATTGATTATTATTCATAATTTCGATCAAAGTTCGGACTGCCATTGCCCTTGCTGTTTGTATGGTCAAGGTCATTTGCTCGGGGAACAGCCATAAGCTTTGTATATTTATGCTATTAAATGTCATGTAAGTGAACAATGTTCTTTTGACAAATAAGGATCCATAAACCCTAATAAAATATTGGCCTGTAATGGTGCTAGATTTGTAAATGGTAGTGTGATACTTTTTTTTTTCTTAGATGGCCACACGAACGGCGATTCGGCGCCTAAGAAGAAGCTGACCCTGTCTTTCGAAGAGTACAAATCCCTCAGTGACATGCTGGTCGTGTTCATGAGGAAAGAGGAGGCGGAGGCTGAGACTAGAGGTATGAAAAGATGGAAAATATTTCATTATTGCCAGTTATAATTTAATAATAATAAATATGTGATGTCCGTAGTAATTTGTGTTAGAATCTGTACCATTACCAAATATCTTTTTGTATTTTTTAATACAATAACTTTGTACATTTCACTGTACGCATATTATGGGTTCTGCACATCTATTTTACTTATCTCACAACACAACCTGTTTTATACTATTTATGTAAAATGACAAATAAACAAACAGATAAAGCCAAAAAAAGTCAAAATTTATTTTTATGTTTTATTTATTGCTTTTTACTTTTTGTTTTTAAGTAAAATTATAGTATTTTTTGACCCGGAAAAAGTGAAAATGATATTGATAAAAAGTTTGCTGTGAGATTTGGATCTAGATGATATCCTGTGTTAGAAAAAGACGATCTATATACTCGTACATAGCATATAACTTATTATGTATAATTTTTTTACTATAGTAGACTGTTTTTCTAGCTTGATACTTATGAGGTTATCCAACTATCCCAGGTTCGGAAAGCTCCGGCATGCGCAAGAGCGCGGTGGTGAGCTGGTATCTAGAACAGCTGGTGGGGCAGGGCCATATTGAAGACGAGGACGAGCTGCTGGAGAGGAAGACCCTGGTGGAGAAGGTCATCGACCGGCTTATGTACCATGTGAGTGTTTTATAAATAAATAAATAAAATAAATAAATCCCTGGACATTATCCACACAGCGCCATCTAGCCCCAAACTAAGCATGAGCTTGTGCTTTGGGTGCTAGACAACGGATAAACATTACTTATATACTTTTTTTTTTGTAAATACATACATATTATACATAGAAACACCCAGACCGATACAAACAGACATGTTCATGCACACAAATGTTTGTACCGTGCGGGGATCGAACCCGCGACCTTTGGTGTAATAGCCGACTTCTCGACTACTACACCAAATGGCTCAAAACCTATGCTGAGAACCTATAGGAGCCCTTTTGAATGCAAGTTAGTGCAGTAATTTAACAAACTTCGTCACATTATATAAATTGTTTACACACACAAAGATCGGTTTGTTGATCTTTGGAGGACGCCTATGTTCAGCAGTGGACGTCTATCGGCTGAAATGATGATGCTGATGAGAAAGTTAATTTAAAAGATTGTTTTGTCTATTTTTTTTTAAGAAGAATACTTTATTCGTCTTACTACCCAGTAAGCGGAAGCGAGGGGGGGTCTCCCCGGGCTCGACTGTATCGATTTTTTTATAAATGATACTATGCTAGCCATAGGTCTCTTCCGAATGCTCGCCAAATTGCTCGATCGTCGCCTACTCGCATACAGCTCCTGCCAGCCATCCTGCACCCATCACTCCACCTAGCCTGGCGATATGCTGAGACTAAGCAAAAAAACGACGGGACGTTTTCAATTATTCTGCCGGCACTCACGGAGAGTGCACTCCGGGAGTGCCGGCAGAAGTGAAAACGTGAATATTTTGGTATTCGCCATGATAGCGTCCCCTAGGATTTCGCAAATTGGTACTTTTTGTTCAAGCGCCATTTTTGATCCTGATGGTCACGTGATCCTGACGCGAGTTTAACATTTCTTACTAATACAAAAAAGTGTACAACGCTCCTAAAGAAGTTTTTACTTCAAAAAAAAATGGCTGAGACTAATGAAAATATATTATTTCAGGATCAAGTAATCATCCCACTGTCCACAACTGGGCTTAAGGCCTCGCAGAAGTCCGCCGAGCAAGAGATAGAAGATGACCCGCTACTAGTGGTGCATCCCAACTACGTAGTGGACACGTGAAGCGTTAACATTCCTAGTTTGTAAGCATCTTTTTGTAATAAAATCTGTTTTTGATGATCACTTGATTTTTAATTTAACTTATAAATTATCAATAGATCCTTTTCATGGATTCCTTCAATTGCTGGTGACTCCAAAGGTTAATTAATCATTTTCATTATTTTATAGTTTTTCCACATTGACCAACTAAACTGACCAACTGAAACGGATCAACTATTTTTCTTTCTCAATGATGGATTTTTAGTTGGTCCGATAGGAAGCTGGACAGATGGTCTTAATTAGAAAGAAACAGTTAACGTTCGAGTTTCATTGACTAAAAAAACACAATCGTCTGCCAACTAGTTGACTAGCATAAAAAATAAAAAAAGGAAGCATTAAAATTTATCAACAACGAAATTTTATTTCACATTCTTAACATAACTAAAAACAAACATCTCCATTTTTTTCAACAACTCTTAACATCTTTCAAACACTTTATACAGATCATTCAAGTTAGCAATTTGTAAAATGGCACCATTTGTCACAAAACTCGTTGGTGGTAAAAAGTTTTTTCTTATAGCGGGGAAAATAACATGTTCTTGTCTCCAGTACTCTGATTTCTGTGCTTCTATGGTGCTGTCTGGGTTGGGTTGTGAGTAGAAGATGGCAGTTTGCCGACTGAATGTATCGAAGCATTCCTTTTCAGCGTTCCAGTTGACTTCCGTTACGAGACGGACTAGGTACGTCGGGAGGGCGCCCATGAAAGGTGTGTGACCATCTGGGAGAAAGTAAAATTAATTAAAACAATGTTTCTACAAACTTTTTGTACAATGTTAATTAGATTTTAGAAAATATTTAATTTAATTAAATATTTACACACGCGCTTACACATCTATTTATTATTTAATTTTTAATAAGATTTCTTATTTTACTGTTTAATAAGATATTTTCTTAATGTGTTTTTTTTCTTACACTTCACACTATTCCTCTCTGCTCAACCCAAAAGTTGACTGGTAGATACTGCGATTTGGCATCAAGTCCACAGTTGTTTATATGCCGTAAATAAATAAAACAACCCAAGCCAAGGTCGTAATGTTTTTTTTATCGGAATGGGAAATTCGCACATTTTTATGCGTGCTAAGTCATTGTGTTCTATGAGTAGTACTTTGTCAGAATAACTTAATAAAATATTTATTTAAAAATGCATAATTAAAATTTGAAATATCTATATTATTAATACATTACCTAATAGTAATGGCAAAGATAGCAGTTCTCCTTCTGCGTTAATTTCTAAAGAGAAGTATTCAAACAGCATGGCTCTTTTGCTCAACAACAGTTCCGTCATCTGTCGCGCCATGTCTCGCATTTCACCTGCAAATATGGATTTGTGTTTTTACTTTTACATAGGGTACTTATTACTACACACACACTACAACAACTTACTTAAAGTTAAAGCAACAATTTGGTAAAAAGTAAATGTTACTGTAGCAAATCAATGTTGCCAACCTTATTAAAAAGATTCGAAGGTAAGTTACCTAATTCGGGATCCCATTCGGCATCTTGCGTGCTCAGTCCAAGAACAAATAACTCTTCCAGAGGCAGTGGATTTGATAGTTTTATTAAACCGAAATTCTGGAAGTCATACAACAGTGTTTCGTAAAATAATTCTTCGCTGTAAAAAAAGAGGGGATCTCAATGTAGGTAAAAAAACTGAAAACTGATTTATTGACACAAAATGTGAGGATATGGTTAGTAAGTAAGGGCCGGTATTTCAATATATACTTATCTTGAAATAATCCGGGATTGATAATAAGTATGACTTAAGTGTATTTCATTATAGGATTAAAATTAAGCGGCACCTAAAGTAATACACTTTTACCTGTCAAAAGTAATACTTATCTTAAATGTAATACTTAACTTAACCGGCCCTAAGAAGATTAAGTAACGCCCGGTTCACACATGCTCCGTTTTACTGTTCCGGTTTATCGTGTACGTCTTTTTTCGTCGATGGCGTATGTATTACTGTATACAGAATACTGTGCCATGTGTGAAGTCGCTCATCGCTCATACAACTACATACGCCATCGATGAAAAAAAAACATATACGATAAAACGGAACAGTAAAACGGAGCATGTGTGAACCGGGCGTAAAGCAAAGTACCTTCCTTTTGCTTACCATTAGGCTAAGTGGAGCCAATGTACTACTAAAAAAAGCTATGTACTTACGTCAATCTTGTAGTATCACACAGGTACAATTTAGTCGAATGCTGAATCAATGACTTATGACAATCGATACACGCAATAAATATGAGATTAGCCAGTATCTCCCTCAGATTCATATTACATTTCTTCTCCACATCCAACCTTAGTTGTTTCACACTAGTCAACTTTGTTTCTATTCTCTCATACTTGAATGTTCTAGTTTTGAATGATTCCTTTGGGTCTATGTACGTCGAATTGGCTTGGTCAGCTGCCGTGTGAGCTTTCCATCGATTTGGTAGTTTATTAACCAGTTCAGTTGGTTCATTTACTATTGAACTGTCTAAAACATCATTAGGGTCTTCCGTTACTTTAATATTGGGTACTTCTGTAAAATTAGGTGCTTCTGTAACTTTTTCATTATAATCTTCTTCATTATTCTGGATATCTCTTTCATCCTCTTCAAACAAATCTTCGTCTCGGTCAGTTTCGACAGGTTTGGAGACAGTCGGGAAGAATTTGTTAATCTTCTGAACGTCGGCGTTTACTCTAACCATGTTATTGGCGTACACTTTAGCGCCCTCTGTCGTCTTTTTAACGATCTCTTCGACTGCTGTGGCGCCCGGAAGTCGTGCCTGAAATTTATTAGAATAACGATCGATGTGGTATAATGGAAACTATTCGGCCGTTATGTGTGTAGTGGTAAGAGTATAAACACGTGTGTGGACGTTGCGCACAAGTTCATTATGTTTGTTTGGCCTGGGTATTTAAGGGTTTCAATATTGAATTCTCATAGTGAATATTTGGATCAGGGACATATGCTAAATATCACCACACACTACTCCAACTTTTTTTTTATTGCAATGTGTAATAAGATGAGCAGATCGTACAGCTGATGGTAAGCGCCACGTCTGCCCTTAGAAAGTTCAGGGCACTGCCCTGCGCCTGCTACACCGAGACGATCGTTATTATAACTCATATACCCAGTAATTTCACATAATCTTATATTTAAAATGCTACTTTTTGTTTGATTAACAAATTGAGTTTTTTTGTGTTATTCTGTATTGAGTAAAATATTGTCAAAAATCAAATATGCAGTACCTACTTAAAGAAATAGACTTTTTACACCATGAACTTAATCCCCCTGACCAACAGTTAATTACGCACCTGAGTGTACATAACTCTTGTGGAGTTACAACTGAGCAACTTCGCTTCTATGCACGACTTGATCTTCTCAATAATTTGCTCCTCATATAAGAACTGCACTTCGTGTTTCGTCGGGTGAACGTTTACATCTACGTTTTTTGGGTCTGAAATATTTAAGTAAGTGATGAATGAAATTGATTATACCTCGCATACTTGAAGTCGAATCTTCCGAATCGGAAGAAGACCAGAATTCGTTAGATGATGCTATCTATACCTACTATACTAATATTATAAAGTGGAAAGATTTGATTGTTTGTTTGTATTGAATAGGCTTCGAAACTACTGAACCGATTTGAACTTTTGATCCTGGAAATGTGGGGAGAAGGGGAGGATATTTGAAAAAAGAAATTACGCGTGGGTGAAACCGCGGGCGGACGGCTAGTTATTCATATTATTCAGGACAGTGTTGGGTGACCAAATCGATCAAAAGTGTGTAAACTTTAGTTTTGTCACATTTTATGTTATGTACCATTGCTCTTTCATGTTGCCTTCATGTCATACTACTTGAAAACGACTTTTACGTTTTAATGTAATGTAATGACAGTGCGACAGTTGTGTAGAATTGGAAACGTTTCTTTCGGCGTGGTCGATTCCTTCGGCACGGTCGATTCTTCCGTTGCGCAAAAAATACGCGAGGTCAAAATTACTTCGATTCGTTATTGTTTTTTCCGTATGTAATGTATTGTTCTTACCTAATTCCAAGCTCAGATAAACATACGAATGAGCGTTTTTCGGAAGATATGTTGAGTAAATAGATTCCACCGCTTTTCTTATTGCTGGAATAAAATATAATATCATGGGTAAATCAAAACAAATAAACAATAGATTTGTTATTATTATAGTCAATTGTGATTTGTGTCGAAATCGAAGTGTTGTTTATGATTAGAGTGAAAAATACAAATCATATAACGGTAACACCCTTTCAGTCTTAACTAGATCTAGGAAACAAAATGCTACAAAAATTATGCTTTTCTTGAATGTAATAGAGTAAATTTTCTTTTGATTGCCAAGACTATACCTTGAGAGTCTACAAGCCTATGGTTTATGAATAGAAGCATGGTTCCTTTCTTGTGGGAGTAGTTAACATTTGTGATGTAGCCGTGCAGTCTCATCTTCAGAGTGGGATCCTCAAGTTCTATCTCCATTAGTTCACGTGCTATCGCGTTTCCGTGAATCTGCAACATACATTTACGCAGTTTATGATATAGGTATAAGCGATTATAGCCGTAGCGCTTATCTGAATAGTTTTTGCGGTATTGTGGCGACCAGGGATGTCCAGAGATATTTATTTTGTTACACCAAAATTTTTTGATATGTATGATAAATCTGTAACCTCACTTTTAACCCTTCCGCACCACTCTGCTACCGAAGGAACCTACTTAGTCATGCGCTATGGTTTTAGTATTTTTTGTGCATACTAAAACTTGTTGGTCTGTTAAGCTTTCGCCCCTAAATCATGCACATCAAGCGATGATGGAGATAAAAGTGTTTTTATTTGTCCTCCTCTCACGCCGCATCGGATCGGAGTTTGGTAGCTAGAAACTGGAAGGCTTTTTTTTATCCGTAAAAAATATATTAATTTTCATGTGGGATAAGTATAAAAGGCCAGAACACTAGTATTGTTAATAAAATCTACTTACTATTCTAACATTATCAACAACAGATGACTTCATAGGTGTCTTTAAGTCCGTGTTCTCTCCAAACTTCTTCAACGTGAACCCAACATGGCTGTTATGTATTGCATACCCTCCAACAACTTCCATGATGTGGGCATACTCTTCTGTGGGACTGCGTAAAGCCTTCTTTCGCGCAATAACATTATAGAACAGGTCCTCTACAGTTATTTGAGTACCAGTGTTGCCAGCACATGCTTTGATTGGTCCTTTTACTTTACCATTTTCATATGATGCTCTAAAAGAAATAATCAAATGAATTGAAAATTCAATAATTAATGTACCTAAAGGAAAAATCAGTGCTGCCTATATTATACTTATAAATCAGAAAGGGGGCAGTGATGAATTCGTCGGCAGTGTCAAAGGCTACATCGGTTATTGTGATTAAAACAGGCAGGGGGCACAGTGGGGATTAATGGGTATACCAGCTCTCTGGCCAATATCACTCGGCCATCTGGGCATTTTCCACAAGAAAAAAAAGACTGAAAGAAGAAAGAAAGTTTTAAATGGGTTATACTAATATTATAAAGAGGAAAGATTTGATTGTTTGTTTGTTTTGAATAGGCTCCGAAACTACTGAACTGATTTGAATAATTATTTCACTGTTGGAAAGCTACACTATCCCCAGTGAAAATAGGGTACTTTTGATCCCGGAAATGTGGGAGAATGGGGGAATATTTAAAAAAAAAACTCCCGGGTAAAACCGCGTGCGGAAGGCTAGTCCAATATAAAATACAAACATCAAGAATAAAAATACCTACTTATATGCACATTTTCCATCTGCAGTTTTTGTGAGAATAGTAAGATGTGCAATGTGGCTAATACTGGCAAGGGCCTCTCCTCGGAAGCCGTATGTGTTGATCTCTTTCAAGTCATCATACTCCTGCAGTTTGGATGTTGTGAATCGTTCACAGACTATCTCCAAGTCTTCGTGTCTTATGCCAGTTCCATTATCTTGAATCTACAAATATATGATTATAAGGAGGCCTTTGTGTCTAATAATATGCCAAGAAGGGAATCAATGTGTGGAGAAGAAAGTCACAAAATTATTATATTAAAAAAGCTATTTTTCTAATCTATTGGGAATAAAGGCTTTCAATTTCAATATTAATATTCTTACTCTAACTCTCGACTATTACACTAGTTTTGGCCAATAAATGTTTTTCTTTCTTTCTTTCTGTCTTAGTTGGTCACTAAATTACTACTTGTTAATTAAATAGTCATAGATTTTTTATGAAATATTATACCTGAAGGTATTTGAGGCCACCAGCTTTGACTGTTATTATTATATTTGTAGATTTTGCATCTAAACTGAAAAAAATAATTACATTTATTAGTAAAAGCATTTAACAAACTATTTTTGAATTAAAAGTTTGTGAATAATAAAAAGATGTATTAGATATATTTACTGCATCATAAATAGATATATCGGCTTGTATTTATTGTATAAATGTAATAGTTTAATCATTTAAATTTAGAAATAAGATAAAAATAACCTATTTTCTATTAATTCTTTTAGGGCATTAGCTGGCCTCTGCACAATTTCTCCAGCCGCTATACGGTTAACTACTTCTTCACTAAGTTTTCTAATAATTCCTGGCTCTCCCATAATTAATTACATTGGGTAGATAAACTTTAAATACTTTAATTTTTAAAGCCGCCGCACCATTTTATTTACCTCCTGTCAGTGTCAAAAATCAAAACAAACTTTTTTTTTTTAATTATGTTGCCATCCAAAAAATTATAATTAAAAAGGTTCGTTCTTTTCTCTATTATAAATTGAAAAACCTCAAATTTACTCCATGTGCAGTGCAGCAGCTAACTAAATTGAAACTATTAATACAATAAAGTTTCGGTGCTGGCTGGAAAGGCAAAAAGAATTTTAATTTTTGAAGTAATAGCATTAGCTGGCAACATTTAACAAATTGTTAGTTGCGTTTTGTTATTTCGGATCTGTGTTCGTTCGGGTTCTTTTTAAATGAAAACAAAATACCATGACCATCACTTCCTTAAAACTGAGTTTGTAAAAATAAACGTGAATATACACCAAAACATGAGGGCAAGTTACTATTAATAGCTAAAGAAACCTCCCACATGGAATCTAAAATTACGTGGGTGCATTGTGATTGTGTAAACTGTGTAGGCGTAAAAGTGAAAAGTATGCCGAACTATCCTAAAGTTCGTCATTAATTAAAACAGTTTTATTCATTATTGTTATGATTGCGGCATAATTCGTTTAAAACTTACTCGGTAATCACTTTTTTAAATTAGCCATTTGCGTTTTGTTTTGAAGTTATTATTGGCAATTTGTCAGATTGATAGCAAATTGACAATTCGAAAAATTCGCGAGTTGTTCGACAAAGTCAAACAAAACAGTGTGAAAATTGGGGAAATTATTATTATATTTGGTGCATGTACTTTGAAACAACAACAATCATTATAAAACAACGTCCTAGATAATATGCCGGTTGCTAGAAAGCGCTGGAATCTTCATGGTAAGTGCAATATTTATTTTCATCGGATTGTGTACACACAAATTGCAAAAAGAATTGTTCTAATTACACTGATTTTGTGATATTATACCACCTTTTAAGTAGATATATAATATAGCTATCTTATTATCTGATAATAATTTAGATTTAGTCGAATAAATGAAATTTTAGTCCACAAATTTCCGACATTCTATGCATATATTTTGACCTTGTTATCTGTGTAGCAGATTTAAAAAACAAATCTTTATTATGGATCTAGAGTATGACTTTCACTTACACATAATTAATTTTGTGTGCTAAAACTGATATTAAGAAAAATCTAAAGTTTGCATAAAATACAACTGTTCACCTTTGTATTAATCTCTATTAGTAGTTACTCTGGAAAAGTCTATAGATATCACAGTAAAACAGTATCACATAATATGTCATGATTATGGGGGCTTGGGGATTTTATCCACATTTGAATAATAGGCTCTGTTATTCTGCCTTGTTAGCTATACTTAGGGTTGCCATCCATCCGGGTTTCCCCGGATTTGTCCTAGTTTAGAGGGCATCCAGGGAGTGTCCGGGGAAGGTTTCATTTGTAGACCTAGTTTAAAAAAAAATGACTCTAAAATCCGGGGTTTTCACGCATCTTGTCCTGTTTTCCAAATTTTAGAGATGGCAACCCTAGCTATACTACTGTAAAGTAAAATGTAATTTCACTTTTTATGTGAAAGGGTAACAATGTCCATCTATACATCCACACTTAACTTTTGGTCATTAAGATTTAGGTCTAATTACAATCCAGGATTTTAGATGCAAGTATGAGTAAGAAAATCTTGGAAATTACAAAGATATACTTTCAATGTTGAATGGGGATGTAAATAATGTATTTTTTATGCTAAGCAAATATTTAAAATTAAGTGGAATGGCTTTTGTAAATGGAGAATATGAATCTGGGTAAGTATTATCATGGTTTTTTTATTTGTTGTTGTAGTTGTTCCTTATTATAATCTATAACAAATACACAATAAAATCAAAATAAACATTACTTCTTTGTAGGGTAACCTTCTTAACCATTGAACTAAAAATGTTTGCTCTATCTACAAACAGAATCATTACATTACTACAATTTTTACATTGTTATTCTATAAACTTTGTGTCGGTTTTTCCGGACACAGCTCGGGTTTGTGATCACCAATCCGCATTTGGCAAGCGTGGTGATTAAGCCAATACCCATCATTGTAGCGATAACTTGATTTCAATGATGGAGGCCTTTGCCCTGCAGTGGGACATTAATAGGCTGATACTTTACTTTACATTTATTCTATAAAACTTCTGATAATATTGGAATATTTTCTATAGGGACTTCCCAAGTAATGAGGTTAGTGCTAGCATTTACGTTAATTTGCTACTTAGATCAATTTGTTGCCAATTAAATGTGAGTTTCAAAGTTTGCTTACACTTTGAATTTGAATGGTTATACCACCACAGTTGGTTGCCAGAGCAAAGTTCACTATTTAGCAAAATATACTGCGAGCAAAAGGGGTTGACTTGGAAGGAAAGGATGTTGGTTCACTCCCTTACATTACACATAGTGTTAAATGTTGTTCGAATACTTTTTAGTTAACTCTTACTTCAGATGGACCACAAGGGTCTCTGCGGAGGCTGCGGAACCAGCTCGCTGAAGACGGTTGTGCTGAATCGCAAGTTGTCCTCGCTAAGCAGCTGTTAGAAGAGAAGTGTGGTACGTGTATAGATTGTATGTTTTATTCATTGTTTTATCGAAGATTTCTGATAAATTCGTGATTTTTTGTTCTAATTGCTTAGTAGGTGATAATTGGTGATAATTTTTTGTTTTATTAGCATTTTTGCTTTTTCGTAAAGTTTATATATGAGTGAGTGATAGTTGAATTCTCGATTATAGTCGTTCGTTGACATTGTTCCAACTATTTTTGAAGTTTGGTAACTGTACATTTTCTATCGATATTGATTATGTACTAACTGATAGCGATAAACATATTATTACATTTATCGTGATTTTATAATGATGATTCCTCTGATAAAATTGAAATGCTTTCACAGAGTTAGAAGCAGATAAAATATCAAACTTCAAACAGGCATTGGAATGGCTGATTTGCGCTACTGAGCAAGCACACCCTGAAGCTAGAAGAATGTTGAGGAGGTAAGGAACCATCATAGTTTATAAATATAATTTACTCGTATATAAGTAACAGATTTGTACAGCGTAGGGCAAATGATGCTAGTCAAGTGTCCCTACGTTTTAATTGCATTCTTCTTGGTATTATTTCTACAGTCGAAAGCACATCAACTTTCCCTAATCTGTTAAGAAGTCTCGATTGAAATAGAATTCTATGCGATAGACATAAAGCTGAAAATTCGTTGTAGGAATTTGACAGATTAGGGTAGTCTGATGTGGTGCCAAGTCCGACTGCCCTTAAAATATCTATATGTATAAAACTCAAAGGTGACTGACTGACTGACTGACTGACATAGTTATCTATCAACGCACAGCCCAAACCACTGGACGGATCGCTGAAATTTGGCATGCAGGTAGATGTTATGACGTAGGCATCCGCTAAGAAAGGATTTTGATCAATTCCCACGGGAACGGGAACCACGCGGGTGAAACCGCGGGCGCCCACTCGTTAAGATGTAAAAATGCATCACTCGATTACGGCATATTTTGTGTAATGCACATGTTAATGCTATAGATGCGTCCGTCTATGAGAGGTTCTATCACTGAGGTCAATTATAATACGCGCGGCGTGGTTCTATGCATTTCATCGTCAAACAAAACTGGCTGGCAAAACACACATTACAGTTTTGACAATTCAAACAAAACAAGTTTGACAGTGGCGTGTCAAGCATTCTGAACTTCACGTAAAGAATCTAAACAAAACGGAATAGCTACGCAAAATCAACACCAACAATGAAATGAGGTAATCTTGTGTAAAATTACGACCATTCTTCGGTAAAGTAAACATAAACATTATGTCATTTGCTGTCTGTCCTTTACTAGGGCGATACGTTAACTTAGGAGAGTTTTTTTTAGATATTTATAATGTATGGGAATATACGTGATTTCGCGCTGTGGAAAATAAGATGGGATAGAGTGCGTGACGAACTTCGTCGGTCTATGTAAGAGTTTTGATTGCATACTTTTTGGTATCTTCATCGATCGTTGAACCTGGATAACCGTAAGGTTGTGATAACTGTGAGTTGCTCTTCCCTATGCACTAGCGGTCTTGGGTTCGAATCCCATCCAGGACAAACATTTATGTGACGAACGTTTCTGTCTGTTCTAGCCTTGTAGTCGGGATGTTTATTTGTATTTTAGCATGTATGAATTTGTGGTACTAGTTTCTGTTACCCGTTACACAAAAATGCTTAAGCTACTTATTACTTTGGTGTCAGATGAATGTATGTTATTTTGTCCAATATTTAAGTGTTTTAATTATTATATTTATTTATAATAAGATTGGCTCGTTAGTTCCCAATCTACGCAGGACAATTTACAGGATAAGTTAATGTGCAAAATGGTAGATTCTCTTAACCATTATTCTTGTGGTTTGATGGGACAGTAATCCACCATGACCTGAGGAAAGTGAGGTGTAGAATGAGTGGAATCTTTCTGGTATGACTAGTCAATTCCAATTTAAAGTCTTCTCTTGATTCGAATCGTGAAAGAATTTCAGTCGCCTGTTCTAGTCGTCGCGTCGCATCAAACTGCTTCAATAAAATAAGTTCTACTTTTCCTCATAAGTCAAATTCGCCCGTAAACCGGCGCGGCGACGTTTTTTCGTGGTCCTACTAACTTGTCCTACTAGTAGGACCACGAGGGAGACACATGAACAAATGAATGTCGTGATTACTTTTTTAAAGTCACATAATAGGACAGACACATTAAATACGTCTCCCTCTTGGTCCTACTAGTAGGACAAGTTAGTAGGACCACGAAAAAACGCCGCCGTAAACTACCTATAGTTTGAAGACACATCGCATCGTCTGTCTCTTTCTCAGGTGTATCCGCAGCGGTGTGATAGACGAGGACAGCGCGGCGATCGTCCGCGCCAAGTCGTGTCTCGCGGCCAGCCGGCAGGAGACGGTCGCCAGGAAAGCGGCCAGGGACCTCTTTGCTAGGTAATGTTTTTATTCACTTATGTCATAAAATTGACAACATTATCATATCGCAAAAGCTAAGCAGGTTGGGCTATTGGGTCCTTTCTTCACCGTCTCCAACATAATGTATGCTATGTTGGCAGGGGAGGAGACCTGAAGACACTATGCTACCTTCTATGAGAAGATGATATGAGTATAGGAAGAAGCGTGCGCGGGAGTAAGATCCTTTCGCCATTACTTTCCGAAGAGCCAGGAGGGGAGGGGAAGACGGCAAACTTTTGCCTGTTGCCTCTGTGATCTTTTTGGGCAAAGCCAGCCGACGCATTGTACGGAGGCAACAGAGTATGCTTCAAGGCTCGGCTGCAGCGTTGTGTCCGGGAAAACAGCTGATCCGGAAAGGAACATCACTAGGGTGATGAGAAAGCATCGCACGGGCTTTAATGGATATGCCATTGTTGATGGAGAGCCCAACCAGCAACTATCATAAACCGTCCGACACCGGCCTTTTTACCGGTGAGTGCTTGGTAAGCACCGTAGGTCTCCACTACCTATCAAACTCCCGGTTTCCCCTTCACCCACCGAAAGATGACCTGTGCCCGCCTTGTGACAATTGACCGGTCCATTTTACCATTAACCTTGGTTTCCTCTGTTGTAGCTTGTCTAACGGAGAGCAGTACATAACGACAGCGCAACTGGAGCGACGCATCCGCGAGATCTGCAACACGACGCTGCGGAAGCAACCGGACGACGTCGACTCGCCTGATGAGGACTCGCCAGGTATAATCCTTCGGTCATCCATCTTCCATGACACTACTATCGGGCACGGGGTAGCTTCCAAGTCATCATTTAATAAAAAAATTGTCATTATTTTCAAATAAGCGTAATCATATTTAGGATGGACTGGTAGAGTATGCCATGTGGCATTAAGTCCGCCTTTTGTACCATTGTGTTGTGCATGAAAGAATAATCAAATAAATAAAATGAAGAAATTATCTTTGATTTTGATCTACGTACATAAAAGAGTTAGTTTGCTCCAATAGGGAAGATGCATAAATAATAATTATGAAAATTTTATGACTAAAATGTTAAAATAATATAAAAGAAAGGTCACTGCAACATTTTTATTTTACATAATGTTGTTTTTTAACTGTAATTACGAATTATATAATAATAATAATAATAATTTTATTTATTTCAGATAACTAGATCCATAGTGTTAGTAACATTGTTCTTATATCTAATATTAGTAAAATTGCGATTTGATTACATAAATTTAAATTAAATAAAAACATTAAAAACATTAAAAACACAATTAAAAATAACTGAAACGAAACGTATTTTAAAACAGCAATCAACTTGTTTGACATTAGACCGACAAACTTATTTGTTCTGATGGCGGCGTCGCTATTGTCAGTATAGAACTGTCAATAAATATCGCTTTTGCATTGCATTTCACGTAGTTCCAATTTTGGCCACCGGAACACATAAGTTTGTCGGTCTATATGGTTGAAAAAGTAAATAATAATTTATCGGAATATTAATTGTGTTTTTGTAATAAATATGGAAGTTGGGTTCATCAAAGCAGACTCCAGGAATTTACCAAGAGTTAGTGTTGACATGGTTCTAACTTTATTTGTCGAAAGTTCAGAGTTTTCAAGGGTAGAAATGAAAGGGACTAAATTACTACGGTATGTATAAATCATAGTTGTTAAACTTTGTATTTTCGCAGCCTGAAACCACTTTTTTCTCAGTTTTGGGTCAGAAGGTCCTGTCAAAAACAATTAATTTGGAAACTTTGTTGAAATAGATGTGTGTTGACCGTGTTGACTCGTGTTTTATGCCAATGTCCACATTGGCATAAAACACGGTTTTTTTCGGAATATTAGTGGTATTGTTATGATCACCTGATGTTGATAGATAGTCCATTTTAAATTTTTTACAAAAAAATATTTCAAAACTCGAAAAAATATGCAAAAGTATGAAAGCCAGCGACGAACAAGTACAGTGAAGTACGACCACTCGACTAGTGAGGCAGTGACAAGACTTGAGTGACGTCATTCATGTCATCGGAACCATAGGTCCGTTTTGGCGCGAAAATTAAAACGGTCAATTTAAAACCGCATTTTTTCCGATAAATTACAATGTATTAATTTTTTAATTTAACTGTGGTTTATTCTACATGGAATTCTTTAAAATGAAGACAAAAATAAAAATAGTGCATGTTCCCTATTGGACCAACGAGGATTCTAGTCATCACAACAATTTATCTAAAGTTTTTGGTAACCATTCTATAAGTTCACTTGCGCAATGCAGAATTTCATTCTAATTCTAAGTCTTTAAGATCGTGTATTTGCTTCCTACAAAAGAGGCTATGCAAATCACACCAAAGTCTACAATAACACATTCTGACACGTACATAATTATTATCCTTTAATAGATGAGCCTGGTGCCCTTGGCGACGCACAAGCGCTGGAACCTTCACAGTTGCAAGCCGGAGACCAGATACACACCAATGGCACTCTACGACCGACACACACTCCAGACGACAGTAATTATTATTTTTATTATTTTGATTTTTACTTTACTTACCATGTATTGACCATCGACTTGTAATTTTAACCGACTTCAAAAAAGAGGAGGTTCTCACTTCGGATTACATGTTTGTTTTTGTAATGAAAATGAATTAAAATATAGTGAATTAAATGTATAAATATATATTAAGCAGTTTATTGTGATGGTTAGAAGGATAAAAGAGAATTTTATTTATGGCTTGCGCTAAACTTATTCTGATATTGTCGGTTTTTTATAATCAAACAATGTAAACATCTTAAATTGTCTTCTGATATTTACGCGATTATTTTTTTAAATAAATAATGTAACCATCACAAAAAACGAGAATCCGTCAAAAACTAAATACCTATAAAAGCCTCATTCCGTACATTTCTCATTTGCCAGATTATCCCGACCCACGCAGTTCAAACGACGACATCCGAAACCTAACCGTTGACAATCTGGTCTCAGCCGCCGTTGACTACTGTCAGGGAGAACTACCCCTGGTCACATACGACCTTACCCTCACAGACCCTAGCATGAAGTCTTTAGACCACATCCCTTTACTCCACCAGGCTTTCCTCCACCCAATAGTCTTCATACAAGTACTATACCTCAAACTCCTATACTACTTCGCAACCTTCTCATTCAGACTCTCAAATATAGAACTAGCCTTGTTACTAATAGCATACCTATCTGTCAGTGCTGACTCGTTATATCACTTAGTGCCACTAGTTCTATACTATGTCAGCTTCATAGCAATGGTTATTTGTACGTTCAAAATGTTACACGCAAAACGACAGTTCATCGATTTCAGAAAATGGTCCGGATTGTTCCTAAGGTACAGCGATGGGAACTTACAACCTGATGAATCGGAAAATCTCTTCGTTAGGAATAACTTGGGACCGTTCCTTCAGTTTTTCCTAGCTCTCTTCACGAATTTGTTCCTGTACCCTTTTATAGCGACGCAATGGGTGCCTTTCTCTGAATTCTGTGTCCTATCGTTCTTTTTAATGTTTTTAACTCTATTCTCATTTGGGACGAACGGAAATCCTTATCCTGATATCTTAGCGCTAGTTTCTTTTGGTATAAATGTACTGGCAAAGTATCCTTATGAGAAAGATACAGTCGTCCATCAAGGTTGGAGGTTTCTCGACCTCCACATATCGAATTATCCGTCTTATATCCTTGGGAATAGCATAGAGTTTTGCTTGAACGCGCGCGTGTTCTTTTCTCTTCTCAGTCCTGTGATATTAGTAATGATGGCAAGAAGGAGTGATTGGCAGGGTTTCTTCAAGTTCGCTCTTCCGCATTGCGTGACGTTGAGTTGGTTGCAAATGTTTATTACTTGTTCCCATGGTTGTACGACGTATGGGTTGATTCGGGGGACTTTAGCTCTAGTGTGTTCCTTCCTATTCCTGCCACTTATAGGAGTTGTGACAGTCACGTTACCAATATTTGCGTTCCTACAATATATTACTCTTTCGAGGGTGTTCTATACGGTGTCAATGGTGGTCGGGTTCGGGTTAAGTTTGTTCGTCACATGCCTAATGGCGAAGTCTGAGGCTACGAAGAAGTTTGTCACTCCATTTCAGGTGAGACATGATTTTATTATACTTATATTCATATTTTACATTAAACTCTTAGGCCAATATTTTATAACCAGCAGCAAAAGTGTACTCATTTCTATATTTATTATTACAGCTAGCAGTCGGCCTTCTAACACTAGTCTACTTCGGAAACCAATTCGTCGCCAATGTCCAAGATGACGGCCTACCATCCGGCCTAATCGAGCTCTTAGCCGAAGAGAAAGCAAGCCTCAAAAACCTTCTCAAGAACGAATTCATAACAGACTATGACGACAATACTTACCATATCAACTGGGACGATTATTACGCACAATGCAATACGCCATCTTGGATCGAATACAATATGGCGGAGACGCAAATCAAATGCTCGGTCCTAGATGGCGCTAACGTCAATTGGGAAGGTTACATTAAAGATGTAAGAATAATGAATATCGTGAATAGGTGGAACGATTTTACTGAGTACTTGCCTGGATTTTTGAAAGAGTATATAAGGTGCTATTATGGCGAGGAATATTCGACTTTATGTAGAGAGTCTGAAGGAGCAAATTCGGTGAAGGAGTGCGAGTTTGTCAGGAGTGTGGCGAGGCAGAGCGGGAAAAGCTGTCATCTTAATAATTGGAATGAGTAAGTAGTTATTTTATTCTCATTTTCGTATAAGGACTATAGTTAGATTACGTTATCTGTAACCGAAAATAGAAACATGTTTGTTAATCTGATCATCAACATAAAACAAAAAGAAGCATTTAAAATATTCGATTATGTTGAAGGTGAGGGTTGAGGGTGTAGATATTCCCAATATCTCGCTATTTCTTTTTGTTCCCATGCGACCAAATATCAGTGACGCCACATTTCTCGCCGTTCATCCTTTTTCTGTTACTTGGTAGTTTTCCGTTTAACTAGATTTAAAAGACTTCTACTTCTAACCCACATACACACAGACTTCTTATCTACTTCACGCCTCGATGATTTAGTGGTTTATGTACCAGGCTATGATCTTTGGGTTTTGGGTTCGATTTTCGGGTTAGGCAATATGTTTAATGGAATTTTCTAACACACCTCCGGTTTGTGGTCACTAATTGACGTTGAACTATGTATAACTTTACTTTTAACACAAAATAATCTGCTTTCGGTTAACGATATTGTTAACCGAACAAACGATATTGTTATTTTTTAACAAAACTAATTTTTCACGTTACTAGCAGTCAACCGAGTTGTTGTAACCTCTTCTTCTGCCTTATCAGATATACATACGAAGTGAGACTTCTAATGGAAGCAGGCGGCGGGATCCTCAAGCGCCGGTCGGAGATATCCGTAATCTTCGACCACTACTTCAGCAACTTCACGCGAGCGTTGCGCGTCGACGACAAGATACGATTCAAAGGGACGCTGCATAATGAACCAGGTGAGATATTGTTAATAGACCATGACATGTACCAGCCATACATCAATCTATATAAATCTGTCAAAAAGTCTCAATCGAAATAGAGCTTTAAGCGATAGACATGAAGCTGAAAATTGGTCGTAGGAATTTGTAAAGCTTGATATATGGCCCACTGTATAAGATGATCACGAGCATAGTGGATGTTCCACTAGCATAAGCCGCTCATCTGGTGAAGTACCTTCACCTTAAAGAAGATCACAGTCATGTAGCACTTCATAACTGTTTTATTAAGTTTTTGTCAGTAAGGAAGGTTTCCAGAGCTCAAATAGGGAGGGCGTTTGCAGCAGGAAGAACATCTTTTTTTGCTGCCTACATTGTTTTCGTAATGGAAATGTCCCTCAATGGGAAAGGTCGTGACAACTGCTTACTATCAAAATTTACTTTGTGTGGCAAGTGACCTCAATTTGTCAAGACCGTATTAATACTTATAAATGCGGAAGTGTGTATCTTCGTTTGTCTTTTTTCACGTCGCAACTAAGAAACGTATCAACCTGTTTTTAGAATAGGGATAATTTACTTTCCATCCCGAACAAATATGATGGCGGGATGGCCATCCACGCTTGGCTTGTTTTAAAACAAATGTTAATTTCAGGTACATACAACATCGGGAGGAAAGATCTAATTATCCACGGGCATGAGATCCACTGCATTGAATGCAAGGATCTCCGAGGCACCCTCAGCTCGAAGACACCGGCTTCCTCCAAGTTCTCTGATCTCCTCAGGACGATCGTCAACGATTGCGTCGTCTCGACCAAGTATATACTCAACTTCCTACTCAATCCGGTGATAGTTTTCAAGTAAGGTACCATTTTATTGTTATTTCAATCGTGTAATAACTTGGGGCTCTTCAAGGCCAGAATAAACGGGCTTTTCCTAAGCAAGCGCGCTCCATCGTAGACCGCATTGTTGTGTAACATCAGACTACTTTGTGGTCAAGTGCTAGCTTAGTTCAAATATATAAAAAAAATAAACTCAGTTCTTGGTTTATACCGTACGTTTGTGGCTTTATGGCAATCTCAAAGTCAAAACCAGTACTCATGAAATAAAATGTTTTCAAATTAGACAGTTTGTAACTGCTTTTGTCTGTACTAAATAATATGGCGTTTATTCTCACTGTTAGTAATTTTGTTAAAGTCTAATGACGAAAACACTTCCATTTTATTGAATATTAGTTGATCTCTATTAACGCCTATAAATTTATATTTACAATTATTCAGTTATTGTTACAATGGGTGATAATTTGAATTGTTTTTTAAAATAGTGTTTGATATTTTCACGTTATTCATTGAATAAAACACACTTTAAGTGGCCCGTGTTCATTTGTTTAGGTGCGATTTACGTAACTTTGACAAAAGATATTATAAAGTGTAATAAACTTGTAACTATCATGAAATGGTTACTTCTCAAGAGGAAAATACTTTAAATAATTACGTAATTTTACGAGTATAAGAAATTATAGATGTGTTGTGCCTAATTGTAAATTTATTAGAAATGTTTAAAGCGCCATCTGCCGGTTGTATGTTATAAACTATGTCGAAAACTAATCTAGCGCTATGTATAAATCTAACTTCTATGATATTTAATTTTTCTATGACAATATTCAGCGATTCTCATTTAAAATGACTACTTATAGTAATATAATGCTAATAAAATAATATAATAATTGTTTCGCCTCATAATGTTAAAATATGTGGTTTTGTGCTATAAAGTTATCTTTAAATAATTATGTTAAAAATGAGTGTATGTGTGTGAAGATTTTTGGTTTTTTTGAATGATGTTTTTTTCTATAACGTATGCATTTGGATATTATGTTATTTTGAATGTGTGTATTGGTTTTAATAATTGGAATGGTTTATTTCATAATACCACATTATTTATGTTAAATTTGATTATGTGCTTTGGCAAAGGAAAAATATTAATTTCGATTCGCACTTACATTGACCACTCAAAGCCGAACCGGCACTCGCGTGCCGCTTAACAATAGATTTTCTATTGTGTCTGGTTTTCCGGGGCTAGAAGGATTAAGTTACATTACAGTAGAAAAAGGCTTTATGGTTTTATACATTTTGACTTTAGGTTGCGGGGTGTATATTTTGTAGTGAACATTCATCTGTTGAACTCAATATTTTATCAAAACAATATTTAACTTTTTTATTGTGAAACCTTTGCTCTCGTTCTACTAAAGATGTGTTATATATATTTAAAAACTCGTTGTCAACTAAGCATTTGTCATTTGTTGTTATGATGACCTTACTCTGAAATACCTTTATTATTTTTGACTTACCTGTTATGAAATAAAATGTTTACCTATGTTGAATATGTACCTATGATACAACTTGGAAGTTTTGCTTGTTACCGGTATTACTACTGGTAGTAACACGGGCAATAAACGTTAAATGTTATTCATGTAATGTTCGCGACAAGTCTACATTCATAATATTATACTCGGATATGGTGAGGTGAGTCTAAAGTGGAGTCATTTTAATAAGTAACATTTGACGTCTGTCAGTTTCTTGGTCTTCAGTGTGTAAAATTACTCTTATCGGTAATTTTTACAATAAATATGTAATCGTAATTGAAAAAAGTTAAGAATTGTGCAGTTCTAACAAAAAAAAAATATATTATTCATGCCCGCCGTTACAAGGTTACGTTGTTGAATTTGTCAAATGTTATCTATTAAAATGACTCAACTTTAGGTAGGGCGCGTCCGTCTCATCTAGGAATTTATATACTGCGTGACATTTTAGTCGTTGTTTTCCCGCAGTAAAATGATCCTGTCTAAGTAGTACAATAGATTAGTGAAGTTTTTTTTTTAGTCAAATCAAAAGTTTTACGAATTTGATAGACGAAACTCGAATTATTAGTACTAACTTCGTCGCGGACGGTCACTTGCTGGGATCATTGACCTTCGCGCTTATCAAAAAGATGATAATTCACTATTTTCCAACATTCGATATGCATTTTCCCGTCAAACTATAAATTTTTTTTTTCAAAAAAGTAAAAAAAAAATTTTCAAAAAAAAAATTCAAAAAAAACTTACTTGCGAAAATCGATAGTACTACTATAACTGAAGCATTCTGCTGCGGGAAAACAACGACTAAAAAAACACGCAGTATAAAACGCGTGCCAAAATCGGCCACGATTATTATCGACAATGATCTCATTCACTTGATGTGGCTTAAAAATAAAAATTCGTTACACTTTAAAATAATTTAATTCTTAAACACGGTTCACACCAAAAGTTTCAGCAATAGAAATATAAATTTTTTCGATAATTGGTATTTAAAGAGTCTACTCTAATTTTACTGTATACATTAACAGAAAAAGACTATCGATGTAGACTGTTGTCGGGTGCAAGTTGCCATGTAAACTGATAGTAGTTATCCTTACAATATTTTTTTTATTCTTATTATATTTGAATGAAGTAAACATCATTTTCAATACTTGTGAATGTGTGTAAAAAGATCTGAGCATTGTAGTATCGCAATGTAGAATTTTCGGATCAGCGCCATCTATTAGAGGAATTCGAAATCAAACTATACAGATAGCATTTATGTTTATTTATTTATTTATTTATTCTTTGGCACAGTAACAAAATACAAATCAAATACAATAATGTTAAAATTAAGTTCAGTTTATAATACTAAATTTGCATTTCGATGACAACTGAGCACAACATTCTAATTTAGCATTTCAATGTATAGTTGTCTATGACAAAGTACAAAAATTTGGTATCAGCTAGAAGCAAATTAACAATGTTTATGGAACAACTAATGGTTTAAGTTAGAAAGAAGTAAATTAATTATGATATCGGAACACCTAATGGTTTTTATAAACATTTTCAGACTTTGATGACATATATCCAGGTTTTCACATTTACATATACAATTATATTTTCTGCACATGCGTAGCAATGGACTATTTTGTGACACATTATTCCTAGCCAGCTGTATGTGAAAAAGGTGCAAAATCAACACACTCACTCACTCACCTCAACATCCACATAACACACTTCATTTATTCATACATACAAAACTTGCGCATGGTTCAGAATGTGTAACTAGTTAAATAAATGGTAACTACCTGCTCCTTCGATATTTCTTGTCATCAATGTTTATATTATATCTTATGTTTTGTCAAATGTTTAAGTACTGCTATCTATCAAAAATATTTTTGACAACTAGCCAACCTGTAAATCTGGTAACATAAAATTATGACATCCACGAGATAGGCTCTGCCTAGTGTGGGTGTCACAGTTCCTCTATTGTAATCAGGCTATTCTGGTAAATAAAGACATTTTATTTTTATTTTTATTTTTATTTTATTTACACATTTTAAATTTTATCTTTAAATAGGTAGATATGCTGAAATATACTCTTACCTAGAGCGTTACACGATTCAAGTGCATCATCACGTACATAAGTTTGTATATTTGTAGTTTAATATTATTTATTTGGGACCATAAATAATTTACTCAGTTTATAAACTTACTCTACTTATCGAGTAAAACCCATATTACCTACAGACTACTATGACACAGATTACTAAGGTCGTGCTATCAATAACTTAATTAGAAACTGATTTTATGACATGTGTTTATTGCACCAAAAGTACCTACTCGTAATTGGACCCGCGAGTGTGGAGCGAGCGCGGTCAGCAAAACTATTTATGTATTATTTTGTAGTAAAATGTAGGCACTGTTCGTAAAGTAATAATAAAAGTTATTGTTATTTGCAGTACATAGTACAATATGAGAAGAAGGTTGCCGAAAGGATTGAAGTTGGGTGTCGCTTCTGCTGCCTTTCAGGTGGAAGGGGCTTGGAATGCTGCAGGTAAAATTCTAATTAGTGTTTTAGTTGCGTAGGTTATTATGAGCCGCTGGGACCGATTATGGTGTCATCATAATAAAAGTTGATGGTGTGTGTGGTCTTTCACGTAGAATACATCACATCTCTGCACATTTGACTTAATTTTTTTGGGCCCAAGAACATAGGCCAGTTTTGCATTCTCCTTTATTATTATTATTATTTTCCAGACAAATCCCCAAGCATATGGGACAAGTACTGCCACGAGCCAGGCAGAATCAAGGATGGCAGCACAGCGGACGACGCTTGCAAGTCTTACCAGTTCTATGTACGAGACGTGGCTATGGTCAAGTGGCTGGGCGTGGACTTTTACAGGTTCTCTATATCCTGGTGCAGGGTTCTGCCTACTGGCTTTGCTAACAAGATCAGCAAAGAAGGTTTATTTTCTTTACTTACTTCTACGCTTCTCTTAGGGCTCTTTCAAATTAGACGTTTTGTGTCGGACGGCGTACGCGGTGCGGCAAACGCGCGGCTACCGTACCGCAGCCGTCCGACACAAAACGTCTAATTTGAAAGAGACCTTAGATGCCTCGTCTCGATGGTCTAGTGGTTTAAGCATCGGGGTCCTAGGTTCAATTCCCGGATCGAGCTAACTTTTTGACGGTTTTTTTGAACACAGCTCGGGTTTGTGATCACCAATCCGCATTAGGCAAGTGTGGTGATTAAGCCGTACACATCTTTGTAACGATTAACTTGATTTCAAAGATGAAGACCTTTTCCGTGCAGTGGAGTATTGGTTCAGAAGACGGCTATTGACATCAAGATGTCGTGGGTTCAATCCCCGCACGGTACAAACATTTGTGTTCAGTTAAATGAGTATAAAACTATAAAAGGAATGTGTTTTTTATTTTAAGGCAAATGTAGACAACTTAATGTCTAATATTTGTAGAGTTAATTATCTCGGAGTGTATTTTATATAATTTCAGGTTCCGATTACTACAATAAGCTTATCGATCTCCTGTTAGAACATAAAATTGAGCCAGTAGTGACGATGTATCACTGGGACTTACCTCAAAGCCTCCAAGACTTGGGGGGCTGGGCAAACCCACTGATCGCCGAATGGTTTGAAGACTACGCAAGGGTGCTATACAACCTATACGGCGATAGAGTGAAGACCTGGATCACTATAAATGAACCGAAACAAGTGGGGTTATTTGGGTATGGAAGTGAGCGGTTTGCTCCGGGGATTAATGCGCACGGTGTGGGGGAGTATTTGGCTGCGAAACATATAATGCTGGCTCACGCTAGAGCGTGGCATTTGTACGATAAGGAATATAGGGAGAAACAAAAAGGTTTGTATCAATTACAATTTTTTTGGCGGCCCGTGGCAGCCATCCTGTCCCGGTGACATTTGTCAAATCTTCCGTCCATCATTCAGCCACCCATGCCAAATCACCATGGCAAGTTAGTTACACGACTGAACAGCGCGTGCAAGTGGTAAAACTTTGTTATCAAAATGAGTGTTCGTTGGTGCAAACATTGTGCATTGCGCCCATGTGGCATCCGCTGTATGGCAGTGGCGCCATCCAGCTGGAACCACATGTCGTCTAGGTCCATATGGTTCAATTTGGGCCATAATAATTTGGTAATCATCGTAGCGCTCACCGTTGACGGTGACCGCTTCGCCAACGGCGTTTTTCAAAAATTACGCAAAGTTTGCACTTTTTTGATAACATAGTTTTACCACTTGCACACGCTGTTCAGTCGTGTAACTTGCCATGGTGATTTGGCATGGGTGGCTAAATGATGGACGGAAGATTTGGCAAATGTCACTTTAGAAGAGTGTCAGCACTTCTGTGTTTCTGAGAAAGGGCACTGAAGCTAGTGAAATTACTGGGTATATGAGACTTAATAACTGTCGTCTCGGTGTAGCGGGCGCAGGGCAGTGCCAGGCAGTAACTGCTTAGTTACTGTTTGGCACTGAACTGTCTAAGGGCAGACGTGATGGTGATGGTAAGCCATCAGGTGTACGATCTGCTCGTCTTGTTACACATTGCAATAAAATAAAAAAACTGCCTCCGAGGCAACAAGTAGGTCGTGGGTTGAATTCCTGCCTACTGGTTGGTGGGTCGTTGTAAAGTTACATGTTAAATTAATTAACATCTAACATTTAGGCTGCCCGCCCACGTCCGATAATCGGTGACCGACTTTTTGTAGGTGACAAATAGAACGTACTGATAGCAATGGAGCAACGCACACGTCCTACAAAAAGTCGGTCAGAAATACCATAAAAAAAAAGTCGGTCACCGATTGTCGGCCATACAAAAAGTCTGACGTGGGCGGGCACACTTATACTGCGTGTTTTTTAGTCGTTGTTTTTCCGCAGCAGAATGCTTGTCCTTCAGTAGTACTACCTATTGATTTATGCAAGTTTTTTTTTTTGAATTTTTTTAAAAAGTTTGATGGAAAAGTGGAAACCAAATGTAAGTAAATAATAAATAATCATTTTTTTATAAACGGGAAGGGCAATGACCCCGGCCGGTGACCGTCCGTGACGCAGCTAGTACTATTGGTTCCAGTTTCGTCTATCATAATCGTAAAACTTTTGATTTGACTAAAAAAATAACTTTATTAATTTATTATACTACTAAGATAGAATCATTTTACTGCGGGAAAACAACGACTAAAATTCCATCCTGTATGTCAGAGGAGCATAATATAGTATGGCAATACATTGAGCTCAATAGCAAGGCCAATGCCCTGATCACCGGGTGGTACGCCTACCTAGGACCTCGCTACCTGTGGCCTCACAATTTCATCATCAATTTTTTCAAGCGTAATGGTGATCCTTCATTACAGTGATGATTTCAATAATTGGGGCCTTTGATCAACAAAGGAACTTTGCGACTTTAATACTTCATTTCTTAAAAATGGCTAATTTCAGGGACTTGCAGCATCACAATAGCCACAGACTTCCGCGAGGGTATGACGGATTCCCCCGCCGATGTGCAAGCGGGGATGGACGCTATGGACTTTGAGGTGGGGCTTTACTCCCACCCAGTGTTCTCAGACCAAGGGGGCTTTCCTCCTAGCGTGGTACGACTCGTGGCCGAAAGGAGTCGACAGCAAGGTTATCCGAGGAGTAGACTACCTGAATTCACAGAAGAGGAAAGAAAATTTGTTAAAGGTATGTCTTATAAGATTCAATTGTAGTACCTCAACATCATTAATTAATTTTAAAAGATACAAAATGATTACGAAGACACCATATGATTAAGTATTCCAAAACCTTTTGGTCGGTAGTGGGACTTTTTCTGAGTGAAGACAGGTGAAATCTGCCGCAATAAGAGCTCTGGCTGTATCCAATTGGCTGTATTCAATCAATATTATACACTTGAAATCTAAGGAAGATCAGATGAGCCTACAGTCTGGCAGCACATTGAGCGACGCTTCCTGGTAAAGTGCCCCTCAATGGAATAGGCCGCAGTGACCGCTTAACATCAGGTGGGCTGCGTGCCTGTCTGCCAACTGATCTAGTATAAATAAAAAAAAGCACATTGAGCGACACTTTCTGATTAAGTGTCCCTCAATGGAAGTCTTTCATTTACCAATAGGTGGGCTGTCTGTCAGTCTGCTAACTGATCTAGCCAAAAAACCACTGAGATGGAACGCCTGCCGGAATGTCTTATAAAGGTTAGTGGGCGGTGGGCGTGCCGCTACCTCTACGGTACGCCACTGCATACTATGTGGCACAATATTTAGTTTTATTTATTTTTATTTTGGCATCAAACAGTCATTTACAGTAATAGTTGTAAGCAAACAATGTGTGTATAAAAAGACCTAATAGTGCCGAAAAAGTATACATACAAAACATTACATTTATTGAAGCTAGCATGGTTGGACGCGAACGATCTAACATAAAGTTGAAATAAGTCATATCGAACTATTGTTGATTAACTGCAATACAAAAATAAAAAATTACAAACAGATGTGGTTATTTAATTATTTGCACACTTCTGTTTTAGCTATCGATTTCTGTAAATTCTTTGTTGTAAGTGTTGGTGGAATGGTAGAAAAATGAATTGCGGGTATAGTTTAAATAAAAATGTGCACAATTACAGGCACAAGTGATTTCTACGGGTTCAACCACTATTCGACTAAATTCTACTCGCGGAAGTCATTCTCTCGAGGCAAGTGCGTGGAGCCTTCATACGATGACGACCTTGGAGCCGACTTCTCTATCTTGGACTATGAGAAAGCGGTTCTGCCTCATTGCACGGTAATTAATAATTATTATCTATTGTGACGCCACTATGGTCTAGTGGTTTAACCCTTAAACCTTTCCCCACCACGCTTTTTTCCGAAAATGGTGCCCCTAACGCTACGACCATTAAAAAAAAAAAAAAATTATAAATACTCAACTCATTCAGGCAACGTTTCTTGATCCTGTTTTTTTGTCTGATATATCAGTCATTGGCGTGGTGGGCACGAAAATGGTTTGTCTGTTAAAATCAGACATTGGCGTTGAAAGGGTTAATCAAGCATTTGGTCTTCGCCGGTATTATAAGTGCAAAAGGCTAAAATTAGGGTGGTAACTATTTTAACTAATGTCCTATTAAAGGCTAATTATGACTGCTGACTGCTATGGAGTCTTTCGATTCAGTTTCAGGAGCAAGCAGAATTGTGCCCAATTATTTGAAAAAGGAAATTACGTGCGGGTGAAACCGCGTGCGCGACCGCTAGTCCTATATCTATATATATAAAACTCAAAGGTGACTGACTGACTGACTGACATAGGCCCAAACCACTGGACGGAATGGGCTGAAATTTGGCATGCAGGTAGATGTTATGACGTAGGCATCCGCTAAGAAAGGATTTTGACCAATTCCCACGGGAACGGGAACCACGCGGGTGAAACCGCGGGCAGCCGCTAGTAATTAAATAAACTCAATTTTATTGTATGATTCTTGAAATGTTTATTTATTTTTAGAAAATACCGCAAGGCATCAGAAAAGCCCTGAAATGGGTGAAAGACAACTGCAATAATCCACCCATAATGATAACAGAGAACGGGTTTGGAACCCTAGGCGGGCTTCAAGATGACGACAGAATATCTTTCCTGAAGGAATACCTGGATGCGGTTCTGGACGCGGTGGAGAAAGACCAGTGCAATGTCGTCTCGTATACTGTTTGGAGTTTAATGGATAACTTTGAATGGGATAGTGGATTGAGGTAAGGAGTCTATGTGCAATCTTTTTTTAATGATTGTTAAAAATGGTTTGTATAGTTTAAGTGACGAGCATTGGGAGAAGCCTACGGCTTCATGTAGACGACGCCGGAACCGGACCGGATGTTTGTGTATACAAATGAAAACCGCGCCTGAGCCGGACCGACACCGCGTGCGCATCGGGCCGCCATGCTTTTCTGAACTAAAATCAGCATCAAAATAGAACACGCGGTTTCAGTCCGGCGCAGGCGCGGTTTTCATAAGTCATAACAAATGCGCTCCGGCGCCGGTCCGGTTCCGGCGTCGTCTACATGAAGGTCCAGCAGTGAACTGAGACAGGCCGATGATGATGATGAATGGTTGAAGTAATAGGCCAAAGTGACTGATTTCGGGGTACTGGGTTCGATTCTCAGTTCGAGCAAAATTTGCCAGTTTTATCGAATGATGATTACCGCATTTGGCCAGCGTGAGCGTGGTGATTGACCTTGTATCTATAATTTTAGCGGTGACTTGATTTTATTTTGAGGCTTTTGTCTAACAATGGAATATTAAAATAAAACAACTTTAAACGGATGAAAACTCGCGTATATTCTACATTTTTAAAATTTAAACCCGACGTTTCGAATACTTTTCAGTAGCCGTGATCACGGTATGTGTAATTTAAATAACTGTTTGACGCATAACACCTGAGTCATTCCGTGATGATCACGGCTACTGAAAAGTAGTCGAAACGTCGGGTTTAAAGGATGATGGGCATTTTGGTATCGGTATTTGGGCAATGTGTTCAATCAAGATGAATCATACATCGTTGGATAGCCCTTTTTAAGTAAACAAAAAAGTACTATGACGACCAATACGTACACGTTGTCCATTTCTTAACATAAATAAAATAAGCATAATGAGCATAAGTTTGTAACGCATTAAATGAGAAAACTTACTTTGAACTTTTTTATTTACTGAAGGAATACACAACCAATTATTATAAAATGATGATCATATAATAATTAAAATAATAAATAAAAATAGCATGCCAATATGACAATAAATAAAAAAAAATTCTATATTCTTTTCGAATTTATGAAATTGTACATTTATAAATAACAAGAAAAAAAAACAAATTAAATTTCTTATTCTTCTGTGAAATGAAATAGTGGGGAATGAAAATTCCCAGTTGCCTCTGGAGGCGACCGGGAAGTTATTGATATATGTATATGTGTGTGTAAAAGAACTTGACGCCATTTCACATCCGGAAATAAAATAAAAATAAAATAATCACAGAAAAATTAAAATTATATAACGTTCAAGGCCGGATTACTCTAATTGGTCAGTGAATCAGGACTAGCGCTTCGGTTATTCTTATTCTATAGAAAACTACCTTTATAACGATATATCATTTATTTCGATTGGTGCCGATACCAGGTTCCATACTTCTGTGCATTCCATCATCCTTTAAAAAATTTAGAATATACGCGAGTTTTCATCCGTTTAAAGTTGTTTTATTTTAATGAGTAGTAACCGTGTAAATATTAGAAATCATAATGGAATATTAATATTCTGATACTTTACTATTTGATTTGTTTTTTATATGTACTAAGGAAGGCATTTTTATATCCAAGAAGTATAATCGCCTCCGTGGAACAGGTGTTGAGCTACTCGGGTATTAAAACCCGTATGTGGCGTGGGTTCGATTCCCGATTTAGGTCTAATTGGTGGTAGGGCTTAACTAACCACCAAATAAAATAAGTCCAAAATTTTCCTTTTTGTGATTATTAGGTATGTAATTTTTCCAGTGTAAAATTTGGGATCTTCGAAACTGACTACGAAGACGGAGAAAGGTTTCGAACGCCACGAGCCTCAGCGTTTTGGTTTCGACGTCTGGCCGCCACTAGAGCTTTGGAGTATGACTATGTGCCGGCCGACGTTGGAAGAAAAATATTCTTTTAATATATGAAACGATGTTACAGGTTACTCTAGCTCTAACGCGACAGGTTAACATGGCAATTTTCTATATTAAAACAAAAATTATAATGAAAATAAAACATTTATTTTTAACAGCAATTTCAGTATCGTAATTACACTGTTTTGAGACTTAAAATACGAGCTGTACTTAACAATAAAAATAATGTCACAATAAAAATTATTACATAAATAAATACAGGTTACATCATCCAGATAAAGTTAACATTAGTAAGTCAGAATTATAAATGCCGTGAAAAACCATAGATTCTTAATTTTTTAAATGAATACATATTTCATAGTTTGGAAGACTAGGAAGGAAAAATCGTTATAGACTTAGAGTATCCTATTCAACGATATTAAATACCCTAGATACACTGACAGCGCTCGAAAAATGTCCCGCAAAACAAGTGCTTAAACACGGTTTAAGCACTTGTTCGCTCCCAGTCGCGCGCGAACCGGCCTAGCGTCACTATGCCGAAGTGCTCCGTAAAAAAGTGCAAGAACAACACTTTAACCACTCAAAAAAAGGATGGAGTTTCGTATTTCCGGTAAGTAATAAATCCATCTTTGATAATAGAATGCATTAATGGTAAAAATTATCCTAAAACGTGCTAAAATTGTAATTTTCTAAAAAAATCGGAAGAAATCAGACACGTGGCTGGCTGTATAGTTGTCCCTTTCTCACGCGCTGCGGTATTAATGCTTCTAACACTTTCACACAGAGTAATATTTGGAACATAGTAGGTTTTGTAGAGGAATGGAGTCGCGTAGTACTAAAATTTACTATGGTATTTTTTTTATTTTGTCCAATATTACAACCAATATTTGCACATCTTTTTACAAAAAAATCTGCATAACAATCAAAGATCTGTAAGAATAAAAAAGCATTTGGTGTTTAATTATTTATTAATTACACTAGTAGATTACCATTTTGTTTTTATCTTATATATTTATGAATAAATTCATTAAAAAAGAATATGAAGATTGTTTACAATATTTGACAACAAAGATTTTTTTTTTGTAAAATTATAAGTATTCATTTTTATTAGTAGGTATCGTTATAATAAATATTTCATTTTTATTAGGTATCTTTATAATAAGTAATAAGTCAGATCCAATTACAAGTTTCCACCTTTAGACAGACAATTTATCTAACAGTGGCCAAAAAGTTATAGTAATAATAAATAAATAATAAATAAATATCTCTGGACATTATCCACACAGCGCCATCTAGCCCCAAACTAAGCATGAGCTTGTGCTAGGTAGACAACGGATAAACATTACTTATATACTTTTTTTTTGTAAATACATACATATTATACATAGAAACACCCAGACCGATACAAACAGACATGTTCATGCACACAAATGTTTGTACCGTGCGGGGATCGAACCCGCGACCTCTAGTGTAATAGCCGACTTCTCGACCATTAAACCAAATGGCTCGTCGCTAATAATAAATCATATGAGTTTAAATTTAATAAAAAATCGTTCCTTCGGTAGATAAAATTTAGTTAGTCATTTAACAAATAAATTTGTTTTTTATTCTAATACATTATAAATAAAAAAATAACATCGACGACGACTCCTCTACTAACTCTGTTCTAAATGCAACGATTTTATGATTTTCAAACAGCGCAAACTGAACTAGACCTTATTTCTATTGATTTACAGCCTACATTCGTCTTTACAGCAATAAAGCAATAAAAATTTTACGAGCTTGCTGCCTGCTACATTCTAAAATGTCGTAACTTTCGGACGCTTGCATTTAAAGTGAGATCGTATACCTGTGCATTAAGGTCAACGTTTGAATATTGAAATTAGAGTTGATATTATTTTTCGTCCTTAGCGCACCTCCCACCGTTGCTATCTACTTTCGGGACACTTTTTGAAGGCGGTTTTATAGGCAATGTTGCTTCTAGGGTATTTAAATTCGTTGATCCTATTATACAATTTAATAATATTTTGTATACATGTGCTTATAATTCTAACGATGACCTCATTTCAATAATGGAGGCCTTTGCCTTTTATTTAAGACTTTAAATAGGCAGATTCTTTAATAATGTCTAGGGTAAGAGCTAACCTAAATTAAGTAGGTCAATGATTTTTTACGTTAGTTCAAAAATATAATACATATTCGCAATACTTTTGAATCCCTAATTTCCAGTTCACTGCAAGCCAAGTCAACAACTTTAAGGCACTCTAACTTTTTTAACTAAGAAGTATTAGGTCCAAACTTTCTCAGTCGCTTTATCATCTTTAATATAGATTCTATATCGATAAAACTGCCTCAACAAGCAGGCTTCCCCGGGAACATCATGGCATCGAGTCGCTTATACACTTCGAGCATGTTGGGTCGCTCGGGGCGGTTGTACCTCGTACAGTGAAGGCCTATGCTGATGAACTCGCGGCATAGTACTGGGTGGGAGTGTGGCGTCCCAATTAGTAGGCGGTCTTCGTATATCGCTGAAAGAATAATTTATATTTTAATAGTTGTAATTTATTGTTTTGTGTAGCGAGAATAAAAAGTGGTGAATAAGAGAGGTTTGAACATTTTGGTCCTTCGAGTCAGATATCGAGCGATATTATTATCGACAAATATTAATCGAGCCCTTGTTGTAAGTCAAGATTTTCCTTTTTTTAACAGTACGGTTGACGTCTTGCTGTCGAGCGTTCGCGGTACGGATGCCGTACTGTTGCCGCACGGCGTGTTTTGTATGATAACTAACGTCCGTCCGTCCGCGGTGCGGCAAACGCGCGCCTACCGTACCGCAGCCGTCCGACACGAAACGTCTAATTTGAAAGAGCCCTTAGACTCGTTTCACAGCGGTCCGCCGCTCATGCCCGCGCTGACCGCCGCCAGCGTTACTGAAACCAGCCTAAGTATTTGTCAGGTGTTGCATACCAGTGTCTCTGCCCTGGTCGTGGGCCAGGCGCAGGTGGTCGGCCAGGCGCGCCTGCGGCCGCGCGGCGTCCACCGGCCGCAGGCTCGTGGCCAGCTCCAGCAGCACCACGCCGAAGCTGAACACGTCCACGCCGGCCGACAGGCAGCCCGACCGCAGGTACTCGTCGGGGAGGTATGGCCGTGTGCCGTGCACCCTGGGGAATACATTTTGGTTACTATCAGATTCAAATGCTATTAGGATAATACCTTTTGGAATTGAGCGAAAAATTACGTCAACTGCGTGATGACTTACACGTCACAGATATTGACCGACAAACAATGACGTTCAATAAAAAACTAGACTCACAATCACGCTCAAATATTGTCCGAAGCAAAAGTCTGCCCACCCGACTATTGGGCAGAGTTTTCGTTTAGTTGTATACAATTGACATTAAACACTAAATGCCACGAGATAAGGTGTTAATTTGAACGAATGTGTTAATGTCATCAGTGTCAAAGCCACTCGGACGTTTTTTGAGGAATTTTTCTTGAGATTGGGTGTCTAGTTTTATATTGAACGTCATTGCCGACAAACTTATCTGTTCCGGTGGCCAAAATTGGAACTACGTGAAATGACAGTTGTAGACCTTCCGACCATTTTTGGTTAGAACAAAAAACAAAATCAGCTATAGTGCCAGGCAAACATCTTGAAATCGGGTGTGGATTGAGCAGAACGCCAATTTTGGTGTTCGCGCGCTATTGGTCATACGCAAGTGCATATGCGCAAACTTCCCCCCCCCCCCACTCTGTCGTACGAACGTCAAGATATTTTCCGGACTCTGTACAGTCGACAGCACATCAGACTACCCTAATCTGTCCTATTTCTACAACCAATTTTCAGCTTTATTCACTTCACATAGAGTTCTTTTTCAATTGAGAATTTTTGACAGATTAGGGTAGGTTGATCTGCTGCCGTCCGTACATTATAATAAAAAAAAACTTTTCCACTTATCAGGTGGCATGGGGACAAACTATTCCATCCGTAAATGTTAAAATGTTATCAAATACCTCGACACTTTAAAATGAGTTCCATTATCTCCGTAAGGTCCTTTGCGTGCGAGTCCAAAGTCTCCAATCTTGGGGATGAGGCACTGGTCTAGTAAGATATTGGCTGGCTTGATGTCTCCGTGAATAAGGGGCGTGCTTGTCATCGTGTGTAGGAACTGGAGGCCTCTGTGGAAATACGTATTTATATAATTATAATAAATATAATTACCTTGAACACTTATTCACTCTGCCATCTAGCCCCAAACTAAGAATAGTTCGTACTATGGCATGGTAGAACAATACTTAGAGTTCACCTTTTTTTGTGAATACATAACATAAAGGTGCTCCCTCACCGGGAGCATTCACGTGTAATGTAACGTTACAGACTCGAGCATTACAACAGTGAAGGAAGAGAACCGAGCAATACAATGCGCAACTTGTAATGATACAATGTGTAATCAATCAATCAGCAGAATCTATAATGTTACATTACACGCGAACGCTCGTCAATCAGGGAGGTAGTTGTATGTAATGTTCGGAAGACGAATCTATAATGTTACATTACACGCGAATGCTCCCGGTGAGGGAGTACCTTAAGTCTATTGGAGCATGCACCTTAATGTTAATCTCGACTTCTGGTGTAATAGTTGAATTCTCGACCATTACACTAAATGGGTTGTCAAAGTTTATTCAATATAGCTCATCACCTGAGTGAATAACATAAAATAAACCTTAATTAAACCATGTAAACTTTTTTCCTCAACAGGCCATTGACGTCGAAGTGCTGGTAGGGAAAAAAGGATTGACGTGCAAAGTATTTTTTTTAAATCTAGTTGCAGAATTATTTCATTTCATTTTTAAGGGTAGAATCCCGATTATCCGAACATCGATTATCCGAACATCCGATTATCCGGACTCATTCGTCTCGGCTCTAATTTATATCAATCGTTCGCGCAATAAACCAAATACAACACAGCAGTATATAAAAAAGCAACTAAAGCGCTGAATACGCAATGTGTATTGTTGCACGTTATCTGCTTTAAAGCACTGGTGCGCTGCGCGCACGCCTTATTTGACGTTTGTTATTGAATTTAGACCGACGACCCTCCGCGACTGTCGTTGACGGTCGTTGCGGCCCCGCGCGACAGTCGCAGAGGGTCGTCGGCTGTCATTGCGGCCCCGAACGACCCTCGACGACTGTCGCTGGCTGTGGTTGCGTCCCTGCTGTCGTCGAGGGTCGTTCGGGGCCGCAACGACAGCCGACGACCCTCTGCGACTGTCGCGCGGGGCCGCAACGACCGTCAACGACAGTCGCAGAGGGTCGTCGGCTGTCGTTGCGGCCCCGAACGACAGCCGCTCACCGTAGTCGTCGGGGGTCGCAAAACGATGGGTCGTTCGTCTGTTAGATCCCTTAAAAGCAACATCTAGAGCTTCAAAAGCTTCTGCGTGAGGGTTTATTCCCGTTGTCCCCGAATGCCGTGTCCCCGTCACGGGGACATCGGCACGTGATTAAATTTCTTTACCGTTGTCCCCGTAACGTAGATTCGGCTTACGGGGACAACGGGAAGTAAAAATTTCACGAGTCGCTGTCCCCTAAATCTGTATTCCTGTTTTAAGCTTAGTTTTTAACTTGGGAAAAAGAAGTGACATATTATAACAAAATTGGTTAATTTTTATTAGAATATTAATTAAAGGTAAATAAAAAACCAAAATAAAAGGGTCGCGGGTTCGATCCCCGCACGGTACAAACATTTGTGTGCATGAACATGTTTGTTTGTATCGGTCTGGGTGTTTATATGTATAATATGTATGTATTTACAAAAAAAAAGTATTTAAGTAATGTTCATCCGTTGTCTATCACCCATAGTACAAGCTATGCTTAGTTTGGGGCTAGATGGCGCTGTGTGAATAATGTCCTGGGATATTTATTTATTTATTTAAAACCAAATTTTTATTAATCTTACCAAAATAACACAATTTGAACATAATAGACAGTATTAATCAACAAAAATTTTGTCGAATTCTGGAGTGAAATTTTGCATGAGCCAATGAGAGCTCTGCAAAAACAATGTTAACTGCGCTTTTGTTCCGTAGCTGCATAGGCGCGCACGACAGCGACGCATCCTTTTCTTTTCAAGATCGCTCCGTTTATCATAGTTACTAGAAAACTTAACTTTGAATGTATCAATTAAAATAATGGACATGTAATTAAATTAATTTAAGATTGTATACTTACCTATTTTTTAAGCAAAATTGACAGCATAAGCATTCACAATAATTCACTATTGCGATCATATTCATTATGTATATAAAAATTCAGATTAAAAATTTGAAAACAAGGTTAAAATTTCTTTTTATTAATCTACCGGGTGTCAAGACTAATCTAACAATATTCCTTAACTTTCTTAGCTTGGTAAAATATGCCGACTCGTAATACTACTGAAAAATGAAAAGACGGGGACAGCGGGCAATAATTTTTATTATTTTATTCAACTATATTTACGGGGACAGAATACGGGGACAACGGGAAGTATTTTTAAATATTTAATTAAAGTACCGCTGTCCCCGTTGGACGGGGACACGGCATTCGGGGACAACGGGAATAAACCTGCGTGAGATGGTACTTGACATATAAGCGAGACAGCGACAAGCGACAATTCATATTGATAAAGTGGCGCGCTTTCATTTGCTCTAAAGCAGTCTCCGTCCAACGATACATAGTTTTACAAAGCGACCGCAGTCGTTGAGCGTCGCAAACGATGGGTCGTTCGTCTGTTAGATCCCTAAGGGGTTTGAAAGACAGGACGAATCGGATCCCATACAGTTGTTACAACTGAAGCGCATCAGGGACTTGGCTGCGAGAAAAAGATGTGATTCATTACGTCAAAAATCTATAACAAGTTATTTCCAACCAAAATTTTAAATTACATAGGTATTATGTAATTCATTATAATCTATCGATAAAGCGCGTTTTTTATATATGTATCATATTATCTAAATATGTAAAACCCATTACATAATAAAAAATTATTAAATCTTAAATATTATTTGATTTGCTTTGAAATCGGTTATCCGGATTTTCGATTATACGGAATACCCCTGGTTTTAATTGATCCGGATAATCGGGATTCTACTGTATAAAGATAAAATGCCCATCTGAAAAAATAAATATATTTAGAGTTAATTACCTGGCAACACCATGAGCGATTTTATACCGCTGTGACCAGGTAAGAGGGATATCGTTGTTCTTGACTCGGAGCCGTCGTTCCAGCGACCCTCCCATCATCAGCTGGTATACCAAACACACTTCCGCCCCTGCAAATGTTTCCAATGTGTATTTTACTAAATCCATAATAATAATGCAAATATGAAATTAACTCTGTCTAAACCAGTGAAATGGTTTTAATGAAATAATTGGTACACCAATATACTAGAGATTGAAAAATGTCTTATGATGTTCAGTTCTCATAGTATAAAAGAAACCCCCTGTTGACAACAAGAAGTAACTTTATTATTTCTTTTGAATTCCCGCTGTCTTCGATTATTCCCATTTTTCCCCTCTAGCCCTGTCCCCCGGGGTGACATCTGCGGAAGCCATCATCATCTAAGTTACAGTCTGCAGCAGATGAACTTACCCTATCTGCCCAAAAAATCACAATCAAAACAGAACTCTATGCAATGGACATTAAGCTGAAAATTGGCTGACGGAATTATATTGTTATTGGTAAGGAACTATTGGCTCTCAAATCTTCCAAGAAATCAATGTGACAGATTCGAGTTAGTTGATTTGCCTCTGACTGACTGGCATTTTATCGCTATAGCAATAAGTTCATATTCACCTCCGCAGCTGTACCCGTACAGAGGCACGATGTTGTCATGCCTGTACTGGTTGAGGCACAGTTCTCGTATCAGCTCTCTGTCCCTGGCTTCTGTCGCTCGGAGTCGCTTCACAGCCACTGTCAGTTGCTTCCATTCACCTGGATAAATAAAACGTTTTAAGTTTGGTAGAGCCACACTGCAGACAGTGCTTTTCTGTCAGTCAAAATAACCCCGACTCCATTGGGAAAGTACGCCAACCTCTCACAGAAGATCAACGCACATAAATTAGTACATTGCACTCCGTTAGGTGAATGAGAGTACCGGAGCTTCACCCCCCCCCCTATTCCCTTCTTTTCTCTATCTCCATTCCCCATAGCCCTTCACTTCCCCCTTCTTATTCATTCACATTTAGCATTATTGATTCTATCTTCTAGTTTTTTAGGGGTATTTTGAATAGGGGTGTGGTAAAATGGCTGTAAATCTTCTTTAAGTTTTTGACTGCTTCGTGGCCTTCGTTTTTTTTATGTAAGTGGGAGGCAACGTTAAAGCGGGTCACGATGGCAAGCAATCACCGCCGCCAATAGATTCCCACAACACCGGAGGAGTCACAAGTACGTTGCCGGCCTTTAAGAAATTAATATGCTCGTTTCTTGAAGATTTCAATGTCATATCGTCCGGAAACACCGCTGTAGGGATCTGGTTCCACAGTTTGGTCGTACGTGGTATGTAGTTTCGATTAAAGTTCGAAGTGTACTATCTGGGGGCACGGCAGTAAGCCAGCCAAGTCAAGCGCGAAGCAAACACTGCGGTACTATCCTTTACTGGAACCATTTCGCCGCATTTTATACCCTACGCTGCGATCGCGTGCGGACGTGTGCAGTGTAGTGCGGAGCTAACGAGCGAATAAATAGTGACGATTTTATTTTATTATCCGATGAGTACGAAGTGCAACGGGTGTGATGCGGAAATATACGATATCTCCTTTATGGAGTGTTCGCAAGATAACTGTAAACGTTCCTATCATGTGAAGTGTCTTGCAATAACGAAGGAAACATTTGAAACCTTTAGCCAAGAATATAAGGATACCTGGATATGTCCAGAATGCATTAGTAACATCCCGAAAAAAGGTAATTTAGATACGCCAGTCCGTGGGCAAGTTATTATGAACAAAACCTTTACGCCAAGTAGTTATGTAAACACCGAGCGCGGGCGTTCTAAAAGCAACCAAGTACCCAGGGCTGAAATTGAGAGTAATTTGCGAGAAGAAATTAAGGAATGGCATTTAGAGATGATGACTAAAATGGATCAACAGGTCGAAGAATATACAAAGCTTCGGAATAGATTTATAAATTGTGAAAGAGAATTAAAAGAAGTGAAAGAAGTACTTAAGGTAGTCACAGAAAAAGCAAAGAGGGTAGATGTATTGGAAAATATGATAAGAACTCTAACGGAAAAAAATGAGCAATTGGAGGAAAGGACAATAGAAGATAAAAGGAAAAATAATTTTGATGCGGTAGTTCAAAAAGTTACAATGGATAAACCGAAGTCGTTTGCAAGTACAGTAAAACAGACCAACTATCGCTCAGAACAAGGCAACACGTCGGTATTAAGGAAACAAGGTGGGGCCACGAAACCAGCGAGAGCGTCGTTTAATGATGAACTACCGAAAGTAAATGAAAATGATGTAAACTTAAAAGAACATACTGAAAAGAAGGAAACGGATAGGAAAGAAGAATGGACAACAGTAAATAAGAGGAAGAGTAGATATCCTAATAGTATAGTGAAAAGAGGAGGAAGCACTACAGGGTTAGAAATACAGGGAACAGAGCGTAAAAAATATTTACATGTATGGCGTTTAAAGACCGACACGACTATAGAATGCTTAGAGTCACACGTAAAAAGGATATGTGGAAATGAAGTAGCAATAAAAGTAGAAAAAATACGGCATAAGACAGAGAGAGATTATTCTTCTTTTATAATAGGAATTCCAGAAAGTAAATACGACTTATTATGCCAACCGGAAAATTGGGCAGTAAATATTGAATATTGCGAGTGGGTGTGGTTTCGTAAGCCCACCCACAAGCAGGATACGTCCTAGCCACCCCTGTGGGTCTACCATTGAGGTATTTTACCAAAATGTAAGGGGTCTCAGAACAAAATTGGACGAGTTTAATGAAGGGGTTACAACTTCGGAAGCTGATTTATTCGCTATAACTGAAACGGGTTGTAACGAGTCCATTCAGGATGCAGAATTAATACCACCTGGATATTCGATAATACGCTGCGATCGAGTCGACGGGCGGAAGCAGGGAGGCGCGTGTTTAGTGGCCACACCGCGCTTCGAGCTGCGGCGAGTGACGATACCGGGTGACGTAATAATAGACAAACAGGTGTTTGAACTGGTCAGTGCAGCTGTTTATTTAAATAAGAGATTTTTGTTTTTATGTTGCGTTGTATACATTCCCCCAAGTAGTAACGAGACTGAGTACATGATCATGTTTAATATAATAGAACAATATTGTAATAGGTATAGTCAGTTATTAGTCATAGGCGATTTCAATTTATATTCATGTTCACAAAATGTTAAAAATTACTATGAATACTTCCGAAGTTATTGTGAATTCAATCAGAGTAACAGGGTAGTCAACTGTATGGGTCGATGTTTGGATCTAGTATTGAGTACATGCACCGACGATGACGTGCGCGTGAGTGAGGCAACGCCGCTCGTAGCTCCCGACGCGCTGCACCCGGCGCTCGCGGTGGCCGTGCGGCTGGCGCCTGCGCCGAGCGTACCCGACCGCGAACCGAACTATCACGACACTGATAAGGTCGATTGCGATACACACCAACAAGCTATGCAATGGAACTTCAATAGGGCTCATTTCTCACTGTTGTATGCGGCAATAGCGGCTATAGATTGGAGTCCTATGTATAATTTAGATCTTGACAATAGTTTAATGTTTTTCTATGATACTTTAAATGCTATTTTTGATGAATATGTCCCGAAAAAAAGGCGTACCAAATCCCCCTCGAAGTATAACTATCCCGAATGGTATACGCCTGAAATAATTCGTGAATTAGCTCTTAAAGCCAGGCTGCATAAGCGATTTAAGGCAAGCAGGTTAGCAACTGATTACGAAATGTTTGCACAGTGTAGGGCTCGGGTAAAAAATAGTATAAGAGAGGCCGAGGAACATTATCGAGATCGGGTTCAAAATCACCTTTTAAAAGACCCAAAGGCATTTTGGAACTACATAAAATCAAAAAGAGGCAATAGACAGGCGCGAACAATTTTAAAGGACGGTATAGCGTTAGACGGTTCTGAGTGCGTAGGGGAATTTGCGAGATACTTCTACTCTGTGTACAGCAAGGAGCCCGCACAGCTTGACGTAAGGGAGAGTGTCATAAAAGCTGGGGACATGAATGAGGGAGTTCGTGTGCACTTAGATAGATTGCAACTGAAAGAAGTAAAGGGGGCTCTTCAGCGACTCAAGCCCAAAACTTCCGCAGGGCCAGACGGAATTCCCCCTTACGTGTTTCGGGACTGTCGAGAGGTACTAGCAGCACCACTCCTCCATATATTTAATATCTGTTTGCAGACTACTGTGTTTCCGGACAAGTGGAAAATCACTAGAGTAGTCCCGGTGCCCAAAGGCGGTACGGCAGCAACGGTGGAGGGGTATAGGCCGGTGGCTGTGTTGTGCACACCGGCTAAGGTATTTGAATCAGCTATACACAATAATTTGTATCAGCAAGTAAGCTCTCAACTGAAGGATGCGCAGCACGGCTTCATGCCAGGGCGAAGTACGAGCAGTAACCTCTTAAACTACATGGCGGACGTCTTGCCAGCTGTGGATGGGGGGGCACAGGTGGACGCGGCATATTTTGACTACAAAAAAGCCTTCGATTTGGTAGACAATGATTTGTTGCTCACAAAATTTGCTAGCTTTGGTTTCACACCACATCTCCTACTGTTCTTTGCGAGCTACATGAGGGACAGGCAGCAGTATGTTGAATACGCTGGCTATAGGTCAGAGCCATATTTTACCAGATCGGGAGTGAGTCAAGGCAGTAATTTGGGGCCATTAGAGTTTATTTTAATGGTGAACGATTTGCCAGAGGTGGTACAGGATTCTAAATGCTTACTATTTGCGGATGATCTAAAGTTGTACCGTACGATCAAAAGCCCAGAAGACTGTATTAAGCTGCAAAGAGACATTGACAGAGTTGTTGCCTGGAGTGAGAAGAACGGGTTGCAGTTTAACACAACTAAGTGTGTTACCATAACATTTACACGCGCACATAAACCCGTTCACTACAGCTACGAAGTAGCAGGGGTCGCATTGACTAAGGTAAGTGAAGTCAAGGACTTAGGCGTTCATCTCACTTCGGGTCTTAATTTCAGTAATCACATCACAAAGATATGTAAGAAAGCATATAGAAATTTAGGCTTCATTCTGCGAAGAGCTCAAGGATTTACGAATATCCAAGCAAAGGTGGCATTGTTTAATGCCTTAGTCAGGAGCCATCTCGAGGGCAATTCTATGGTATGGTCACCGCATGAGACCAAATATAGGCTTATGCTGGAGCGGATACAAAACAAGTTTGTGCGGTATCTGTACTTGAAACAGTACGGGGTCTACCCGTTCTACCCGTTGATGTATCCCACTTTATTTATCCTGGGTATGGTGGGATACAATGAGCTGTCAGTTCGGAGGGACCTCGCTCTGTTGAGCTATATTTTCCGCGTCATAAGGGGCAAGGTCTGTAACTCGGAGTTGCTGGGCAACATTTACTTTAATGTGCCAGACCGGTACGCCGGGCGCAGGAGGCGGCCGCGCTTGCTGGCGGAGCCGCGCTCGCGCACCCAGCTGCTGCAGCACGCGCCGCTCACGCGCGCGACTAAATACATCAATCAGTTGGCAACCGATATCGATTTATTTACTTGCTCTCTGATTGAATTCACAAGGATTTCATTGTTCATAATTTGTTATAAATAATTTAAGATAACTGTGTTTAAGCTGTCGCATTAGGTTTAACCTGTAATGATAGTTTTAAATTTGTTAAATAAATAAATAAATAAATAAAAAAAAATTTTCAGGCTTTATACGTTAGTGGGTACAAGTCAATTTACCTGGTTTTGTACCCTTGTGTGCCCTTCAACAGCCAAGTCACACAACATTAACTATAATAATAAAGAAATCGCAGTAAGGAACCTAAGATTTGGCACGGCTTTGTCTAGATTTCATTACTTTTTAGAGATAAACAAGTAGCTCTATCAAGACTTGGCTAGTTTTTTCAGAATGTTTTTGAGGGATTATTATTACCTTTGAAGACTTGCGCGAACCCGCCCTGTCCGAGCAGGTTGCTAGGACTCCAGTTGCCGGTGGCCTCCTTCAGCTCGTCGTACTTGAGCATCGGGATGGCCGCCACGTTGCGCATTATCTCTGCCCGGATGTCGTTGTCTCTGCTGTCTGTTGATGATGTGCTCTGAAACAACGATATGGTTACTCATCATCATCATCATCAGCCTGTCACAGGCCACTGCTGGACATAGGCCTCTCCAATTCTCAAGGTATAATTGACCAGAAATTAGTTGAATGTTGATGTATAATAAATGTAGCAGAAATAGAGTCAGTACTGCGATGCCAACGGATAGAACACCACGGCGGTGTTGCGTCCGTTGTCGTGGTAATTTGGGTTCCCCTTTTGCTTACCATCAGGCTAAGTGGAGCCAATGTTAGCTAGTATAAAAAAAAAGAGTCCAACAGAACCTTCGGCTTCGGCCAAAGTTGGGCATATTTTACTCTACCAAAAATTAAGTAATTATACTGAATCACCAACCCGTTTTCAAATCAGGGTAACCTTGGGAATTTTTAGACATATTTGATTTGATTGAGGAGTAAGAGTGTTTTCTTATGAAACATAGTTTGTATCGAAATATTGCATCAAAAGTACAATTATTTTTTAACCGACTTCAAAAAATGGAAGAAGTTATCAATTCAACAGATTGGTTTTTTTTTGGTATAATAAAAGTATTAAATATGTTTATCTATAGTGACAACGAGACACTTCAAATTTAATTTACCTTCGCACTTGCTGAGGAAAATCATGTACATTTCTGTAAATCCCCATCAATTTTATATATAAATGTTTATCACGACTTATGATTTATGAAAAGGTTTTGTTCGTAAAATAGTTTTATAATTTTGCAAATTTGAGTTTTGCGGTTTGGTACTCACCTTACTGAGCCCTGTTGATTCATCATCTGTGGGAGCATCGTTCAAGCCTCTGCTTGTGGTTGGTAGCGGAGCGCCCTGTAACAAAGTAATCAAAACATAAAAAAACTGTTTTTGGTGCAGCGCAGACGGCACACTTTTTGTGTGATCGAGTCTGCGGGCACACAAAAAGTCTGCATGGCGCGCAAAAAGTAGATCGCGGATTTTTCATAGACTACGTATACGGCGCACATTTTCGATCATTCTGTCGGCAGAACTGTAGGAAAAAAGACGCTATGGAACTCGTGCAGAGATCGCGAAGTAAAAAAAGAAGAAAATTTTGGGTACATATATCCTATACCTACTTTCGGAAAGATTATGCGGAGCGGCGCGGCGTGGTCTGTCCGAATCACACGGATTTTTTTTGCGCCTGATTTTTGCGCGGCGTGTGCATAACTGCATAATATTGCAAAGGTTCTATTTTCACAGACTAAAAAGTGCGTCACGGATAGTTTGTCGTCTGCGCTGCCCCTATAACTTAAGGGTGGCCAAGCTAACTGTCCGCTTGGTGGTAAGCATAAAAAACGCGACTGTTACTTTTAGAATTGTACATACAAGAGATATTTCGTTTGTTGTGACTAAAACTCAAATCTGGTATTTTCACTTTTTCTTCAGTTTGTTTTCGAGAAATACCTACAATTTTTTCTTTTATTTAACGTTATGATACCTTAAAAACTTACTATTACTACGAGTGTAAAAGCTTTTGTTTTTAAATATGGACGTCTGCATTACTTTATTCTGAAGTCACCTCATAGTATTGTATTTAGTATTATTAAATAAGTACTTTGTGACGACCCTTAAACACGTTTAATGTTTTATGCTTCATTTGATTTAAATGCGATATACCTCGAACAATACCTTAGTTCTAAGAAGGCATCATATAATTTTTAATATACAGTTAGCGTCTGCTTTAAGTTTTCCTTGTTCACAATATATTTTGTAACAGTGAACCTTTTGGACTCTGAGCTTGTTCCCACTTATCCGATCAGTCTTTTTTCTCGGTCAGTCTCAATAGACGGATGTGCCACTGGCAGTACAATTTGTATGGAGCTGTTCACTTATGACTGATCCGGGAAAAAAGAATGATCCGAGTTATTTGACGGACGTTCTGTCAATGCGACTGTAAACAGACTGATCGGATATAATGTGAACACCCACGTCTGGCGTCCGGTTTCAGGGCAAAAAGACTGATCGGATAAGTGGGAACAGGCCCTTAATGTTGCACATGGGTCTCTGAAGTAGAATTACACAGTAATTACATATGTGATGCTCTCCAATATTTATTTATTTAGAGGAATAGGTATTTCGTAGTACATAAAGAGGGCTGCGGAACTGAGCAACTGAAGTCCCACATCCTTCTTTGGATTAATGATGTTTCGTGGGCCCTATTTGTCATTCTAGATGCTTTATTAACCTCATGAGTCGCGGCCCACACTCTGATAAACACTGTATAATGTTGCATTATGATAAAAGAGCTCTAAGACGCAATATACTATTAAGATGAGTCATCGATTCAGTCAATAAGGTACGCAAACATCACACCCATGTTGTAGTAAAAATGGCTAATAAAAATAGGTGAGTAAAGGTCAGATTAGTTAGTATTAAAAACAGGTGAAAACGGTTTATCAGGTTTCTATTTGAATATAAAGATTTGATGCGTTGGTTATGCAACAAGTGGTTTTTCGAACGTAATTTCCTAAGAGGTTCAATGACCTGGCCATTTATTACGTAGGCTGTAGGTACGTCAGTCAGTAGTAACCGGATCCTGACGTTAATTTCATTTTGATGACCGATTTATTGTTTGTTATGATAATACCTAATAAACATCTCTGTATATTATTCACCCAGCTCCGTTTGAACCCAAACAAATCATAGCTTGTACTAAGGGCGGAAACTGTGTTAAGCGGGACCCGCGCGCGGTTTGTAATACATTGCCGGCTTAGTACAGGGTGTGCGCGACGCAATGTTTTAAAATGGATTGGATGACAACAATGGATTACTAACCGCGCGCGGGTCCCGCTCCACACAGTTTCGGCCCTAAGAGTGCCAGACAACCACGGAACAGAATTCTGTGCCGTGCAGACAACAGATTCACACCGTGGATTAACATTACTTACCTATGTAGTTTTTTTTTGTAAAAACTGTATAATCGATGTGTTTTTATGTATATGTTGTATATTATGGTGTATATGTTACCGGCCAAACCCGATTTCAGGACAAACTAGTTTGGCCTAGGCTAAACTAATTTAACATATAATAATTTAAAATAGAATATATTTTTATAGTGAAAACAAAAAAGGTTTTCAGGATTTAAATAAAAAATAACCACGAAGGCTAAGGCGGGACCTCTGGGGTAATAGAAGACTTCTCAACCATTACGCAAAATCATCTTCGGCTCGTGACTTCACTGTTCGGCTATATAGAAAATTTTAAAGCCAATAAAAGTTACTTCATCTCGATAAATAGCAGCTATCCTAATACAATAGTAGAGGTACCCAGTAATGTTAATAAATAAACAATTTGTAAGTACACCATTGAAGCTTATACATTAGTTACTAAAGAATAATTTTTTGAATAATCAACTTACCTGTTCTATTAATTTTACTGGTATTGGTATTCCTAGGGATTCTTCTGTGTGAATCTTTGGTTTCTTAGTTTTATCTGGAAAAACAAAAAATTTATAAATACCCATAATAATCATCAACAAATGATTTGTCATTATGAAATTTTCACTACATCATATCCATTGTTAAATAGGCATAATTAATAAATGTACCAATTATCTAATGATTCTATTAAGCTATTATTTTAAATATGTATATGCAAAACAAATATGCATTAAAATATTTTTATATATTTAATTCATAATTTGAAGAAAAGAGGAATTTTGAATTACAATAGACTTTTTTTTATAATAGGGGGGCAAACGAGCAAATGGGTCACCTGATGATAACTGATCACCGCCGCCCATAAGCACCCGAGACCCCCTTGCTTGGGGTCGCTTATAATTTCTATTTTTTGCTCAGTAATATGAAAGGTAATCTCTCTATGCAATAAAACATAGGCATAACATTAGCAACCTTACCTTCAATGACCGATGTATCCCTTTCCCTGACTCCATTAGGACAAAGTTTAGCGAGAAGCTGGTGGAACTTCGGGTCTACGACTGGGACAAGACACCGTAGAGCTGGGATGTGCTTCATGCGATATAACAAGATGAACAGCTCCTCGACACGGTGGTTCAACTGGCCCCAGTTTGTGAAGAGCTGATTTGTAGGTGAGGAGGACCGTCGACGGGCTGTTTGTTCTATTTCCTGTTAAAAAAAAATAAAAATAAAAAATATGCTAGATCATTTGTCAGACTTGCATGCAGTATATAGTAATTGAAACTTTTAACCGAGAAGAGTAGCCCAATGTGCTTTCGCACTGTAGGCATCTCTGATCTTTGAGAGAGCACTAAATAAATAACTTGAGTTTAGTTCTATAATGTTTTTGTATGATATTGCAGCTAGGCAATAGTTTATGCAATTTTTAGCTACAAAAAAGTTTTAGATGGCCCAAAAGGTATAAATATAATTATAGGTACAGTCAACAGCACATCAACTTACCCAAATCTGTCAAATGACTACAAACAATTTTTAACTTTATTCATTTTACATAGAGTTCTCATTCAATTGAGAATTTTTGACAGATTAGGGTAGGTTAACCTGCTGCTGTCTGTACAATGGCTTCGCTTTTGATTTAAATTAATACAAGCTTCAGTGGTTACTTAAAAAACAAAGTTAAAAATTGTTAATTTATTTTGTCATGTCATCTGTTTACATAAGACATTTTGGAGTGGTATAATAATAATTGTACTCAAACTATACAAATCCTTTTTTACCATTCATAGGCATTTACATGCTGTATTCAAATTAAACTAAACTCTATATCTAACAAACACAAGGTCCATAGTTGATAAAATTTATTATGAGTGTAAATTATTAAAACAAGCATTGATATTTCAATTTGATATTAAGTTCAGATGTTAATTATTTTACTAAACAATGAATATAAAATGCTGCTATTCAACATCAATAAAAAATTAAGTAGACATAGACAAAATAGAATGTAGTTGTGGGTGTGAAACAAAGTTGTTTTCTTCTTTGTACCACTTTTGGTATCTAAATATACTACATTAAAAACATAGCGAATGCTTATGTTATAACTAGCTTCCACCTGTGGCTACACCAACTTCTCAATTGTAGCTGATATGTTATTTTGGTGTATAAGTTATGCATGTTAGTATAAAGTTTCACCTTCAGTCCCATAATTTTTGTGAGAAAGAGTAACGAACATCATATAACACACTTTTGCAATAAAAAAAGGTACTTCTTATGTAATAATTTGTCAAATATAATAAGTACAAAGGTACTTCATAATTATTATAGTTTATATCTTTAAAATATAACTTTTAATAATGTACTTTTAGGAAATGCTAACTCTGGTAAGGGCAAATCATTTAAAAATCAAACCAACCAATTTGCCCCCAATTGGTCAAACAGGAAAAACGAGTCTAAACCGTGTCTGTAGTAACAAGGAGCCAAAAAGGAAAGTTATATTCAGGACAAAAGTATTTTATTTATTCATTATTATTAGCTCATCCTTACCTTTTAAGGTGTTCTAATAACTTCATAGTTATACCCATAGCGATATACAGGCATTACGTTTTGGTAATTCCAGTACTCAAAGATTGATCAATTTGGGAAAACCAAGAGACAAAATTGTTTACTTACGTTCACTTCAAAGGCTTTGTATTTCATGTGGTCCGCTAACTCTTTCCAAACATCGTCGCTGTCCAAAAGTCGGCATAATTCCCCATTAACTTCGAAAGGTAAATCGTAAATATACATTTTTGCACAATTTTCCTCGAGTTGGATTTAATTTGCACACAAACAACTCAGGCGCAATAAAGATGATTACTGACGTTTGTTTGATTGACGTATAGAAGCTGTTCAGTGTTACAAGGGAAATTTTACAATTTCCCCTTCCTACTAAGTAATAAAGCCAACTCTAAGTTTTTAAAATGCACACAGATACAACAAAAAAGAAAGAAATTAAAAAAAAACTACATGGTAAAAATTAGAAAATGTATAAATCGTTAACGTCAGTCAGACTTAACATTTTATAAAAAAGACTAATTTGCATCTTTATCATTACATATTGATTAAATAATTTTATAATTAATTCCTATTATAAAATTCATAAAACTTATATGAAAAATTAACTTTTTTTGTTTTTAAACACTTCATAAATTTTTTTTTTCAATAAATCTTAATTAAAATTTTAAAATTTTGATTGATATTGTCAAAGCAAAGATATCCTATATGAAAACAGATCGCAACTTTGACCATTTTCATTTATCTCTTCTGAATACAGCGACATTTGAATTAAACTAGGGTTGCGCAAATAAATAAACCTTTTAACTGATGGTTCCAAAATTGTAATCTTATCCCATAATTCAAGGTAAATGTTTTAGGCTAACAACATTTTCAGATGTGTCAGTCAGTATCTGTCCAAACTGTCACTGTCACGATGACAATATACTTTTTTATAGTACGAGTACGTCAAAGAAATAGACAGCAGATATCTTTTTATTTAAATAATTTTAATTTTAATTATGAGAGTTATTTAATTAATAATAATAATATTGAAGTAATTATTGTACAAAAAATACACACACAACATCTTGTATTTATCATGTTTTCGCGAATAAAGAATATTCTATTCTATTCACAACTTAATTTTAAATGCAACATTTGGGGCAAATAATATTTTACTTTAACAATTACATAATTCTTAATTCAAGACAGCTAATCACTATAGTTTGAAGGATATTTATTCTTTTGGAAATTGCCTTTCGTAATATTCTTTCCTGTACATACTTACATTACAAATTAAAATAGACATTAAGAGATACTACTTTGAATTCTTCTATGTGACCTCATCATGAGTAACAAGCTTATCGGAATTAGAACAAGTCAATGGGCGTTCTTCAATGAGTGTATAGCATTGAGGTATTATAATTTTGTGTAGTTATTGTTCAATGATATTACTGTTCTATATTGGCTCATGCATCTTGCGTTACGCGGTTCGAATGCTGACCGCAAGCGTAGATATTATTTATTTACATTGTCATAGCCGCAAAGGATACAGGTAATCTACTAATTTAATATTCCGACGATTAAGATATAATAATTTTAAGTAAGTTTAAGTACCTAGTTAACTTATCTGACTGTCCCGATGGCGCATTTTGGTGACCCTGCCCTATGCGCCAGGGATCGTGGGTTCGAATCCCACCCAGGGCAAACACTTATGTGATGAACATTTGTGTTTGTTTTATGTCTGGGTGTTTATTTGTATTTAAGTAGGTATATATGTATTTTGTACCTTCGTTGTTTCTGACACCCATAACTCAAGTGCTTACGCTACTAGGGTCAGATCAAGTATATATGTAATGTTGTCCAATATTTATATTTATTTATATTTACCGACCGCCTCCATGGAGCAGTGGCTAAGCCGCTTGGGTATAAAACCCGGAGATATCTCCAATGTAATAAATGGGCTGGATCAGAGTAACAGCGTGCCCTAACTATAATTTCTTGTAGCGATCGATACAATGGGTCATCATCATCATCTCAGCGTGATCCCGATCTTCCCGATTGCATCCAGTATGGAGCTCAGAGTCCGCTTCGACTATGATCCTAGATTTGACAAGCCTGGTTATAACAATAATCTGACCTCCGTAGATAACCCTTACCTACAAGGGAAACTAAACCTACTTGGAACATAGTCAAGACCAACGGCTTAACATGCCTTCCGAAGCACGGCATCATTATTCTTTTCAGCATAGCTGGGCATTAACTCGTTAATCCGTTAATCGTTAATTAACGAAGTTAACATTTCCAGTAACGGATTAACTTTTAAGTTAACTTAAAAAAATGTTAACGGACTCGTTAACTTCCGTTACATTTTTCCAAGTCCGTTAATCCGTTACTTACTATTGTCCCACCGTATGAGAGTGAGGGAATAGAGAGTGCACCTGTGCTTGCGAACTCACTTGTGCACTTAAATAAATATCCTGCGTAGTTTGCTGATCGTAAAAAGATTGGCCGCCGTAGTTGAAAAACTCGGCTAGGAGGACGGTTTACCGCACCGTGCCATTAAACACTCTAAATATACACTCTTTTTTTGTTTGTGTCAATTAATTTAAATTTTCTATCATTTATTACTATGTCATCTCGACACGTGTCCACTTAAGAAAACTTAAAATAAATCACTTTCATGTTTTCGTCAACTGAACACGTTTGATAAAATAAGAACATTATTATGGTGAAGTAAGTACAAAACATTGAACGAACAGCATAGCATGGAACGGGACGTGCAGAATAGAATGAATGCAGCATGGATGAAGTGGCGACAGATCTCGGGAACAACATGTGACCCACGGATGCCCCTTAAGCTTAAGGGAAAAAATTACAAAACGGTCATCAGACCTGTCGCAATGTATGGATCGAAAGAAAGGTACATGCAACTGAGATGCGCATGCTAAGATGGATGTGTGGAGGTTGGATACGATTAGGAATGAGTAGGTAATAAGAGGAAGTTTGAAAGTTGCACCGGTAGGGGATAAAGTAAGGAGTGCAAGGTTAATATGGAATGAGAAGAGAAGACACACAGTCGCCAAAAGAATGATAGATATATATGTGCGTAGACGGAGATTTAAGCAGAGGAGGACCGAAAAAGAGATGGATGGATTGCGTGAAGTATGATTTGAAAATAAAAGGAGAGAATGTAGAATTGACGGCTAATAGGAGTGTGTGGAAGGAAAAAACATGTTGCGCCGACCCTACATAACGTGGGATAAGGGCAAGGAAATGATGATGATGGTAAAGTGCCTGAGATCACGTAGATTAATGCCACGTAAATAGACCATCGTCTGACTAAACGATTTGGCAACTATAAAGAATCAAAGTTACGGAAATATGAAAAATATAATGAGTAGAACTCAAATTTTGCGTTTTTTTAATGTACCTACCCGATGGTAAGCAATCACCGCCGCTCATAGATACCTTCAACACCGGAGGAGTCACAAGTAAGTTGCCGGCCTTTGAGAAAGAAATTAATTGCCCCAATAACAAACTTACTTCATTAATTGGATTATTCCCAAGGTCCACCAAGCAACGTTGCGACAACTTTTAAGTTTTGTTCGCAAAGTTCACCAACAGGGCACGTTAAGAACAATAACAGCGAAAAAGAGATAAATATATTATTCTGAACGTCCACCTCAGAAAACGTCCACCGGTCGTGGACCTGGAATGAAATGAAGAAGAAATTGTAAAAGCACTATTCTCAACCGGTATCTTTGAATTAGTTCTTCTCTTGTCTTTTATTATCATTGAATATCATAAAGATAACCTCCTTACAGTGTAACTGGAGATTCAATATTTTTTGTTGTAGATTGAAATATTGAATGAGTGTGACTGGTTGGGAATACGCTACGCCACTGCTCCCAACGGTAACCCGTTGGGAGCAGTGGCGTAGCGTAACTGTAACCAGTCAAGTGTGACTCTGTGTGACTAGTTGGAAATCATTTTACAAAGTTATCCCAACGAGTCACACTGTAACCTGAAACAAAGTAAATCTTTTCGTGACGAGATAACAAAGTAATAAATGATACAAATTTTAATTTCACTAAATGGACCCACCTTGTCTAGTCTCGTGTGTCCAGTTGGTAAATAACCCCTTTAATTTCTGATTTTTTTAAGCATTATTTACCATGTGTTAACGGATTAACGATTAACGTTAACTTGCGTTAATTCGTCCCAAAAGAAGCGCTTTAACGATTAACGAAGTTAACTTTTTTAGTAACGGATTAGCGATTAACGAAGTTAACTATTTGATTAACGATGCCCAGCTATGCTTTTCAGATATTCATTCAGGTGATTCAAGACTGCAATTCCTTGCGGGAGGATAGGTACAATGGGTAATTAAGTAAATGAACTCAAATAGTTCCATCATGGAACTGTATCATGGAACTAGTGTCAACGAACCAACTCAAACACATATCTGAATTTTCGAAATGATTGGTTTTACAATATTTTATTTGCGAAAGATAATGCGTGGTTTGAAACTTGGGACTAACTAAAGACTTTCGTCTCATGCATTAAGCTATTGTTCTTCCGAAGCGACTACCCGGTGCTCATCTTATGGCGACTGACCGGCCTAGATAAAACTTGTCATGCTCAGCTCAGCTCTACTGTGAAATGTCTTAATTAATTTTACCGTTCAGCTTGGTTCAACAACTTTCTTTCTTTTTTTCCGCGAAGAACGCGCACCATAAGGCTTACTAGACCTTTTTTTTTTTTTTTTTTTTTTTTTTTTCGGAGGAGAATGCTTTTATGCACCATAACCGCAGGCTAGCTAGACCCGCGGCCGTGTGTGGGACTCGAGACTTAAAAGTCCACTACCCACTAAACTCCCCCGGTTTCCCCTTCACTCCCAATTGGGACGAGCCGGTGCCAGCCTTGTGGCTATTGACCAGCCCATCCCTGGGTACCCCGACTTGAGAGGCCTCAAGTCAGGGTGGCGCCTAGGGAGGGCCACCCGAGAAACTAGGTGACCCTCAGACTTGGCTCGAGCGACCTGTGCAATGCGGGCGTTGGGGGGCTACCCCCGCCCGCAGGTCAACCATCAGGCCGGAGAAGGCGTGCTAAGTGAGCTCGCCTTCTCCGGCCTGGCCGTCTACGCCGGTGGGGAGCAGCGAGGGGGTCCTCCTCACGCTCCCGCTCCGCTGCCTCCTTCTGCGACATTACTTGTTCGCAGAAGGAGGCGGCCGCCTCCCACGCACTCCTGTTGGCGACCATGGCACGAACCATGGTCGCCAACGAGAGGCGTCCTCCGCCTAGCGCCGCGATTAGTTCGCGGCGCTCGTGTCGCCAGGCCGAGCACTCAAGGAGAGTGTGCTCGGCTGTGTCGTCGGGAGCGTCGCAGTGATGACACCGCGGTGTCTCCTCCCGACGAGGGACACGGTACAGGTAGTGTCCGAAACACCCATGTGCTGACAAAACCTGCGACAGGCGGTAGGTGAGGCAGCCGTGCCGGCGCTCCACCCACTCCCTCAACACCGGACGAATGGCCTCAATCGTCCAGTGGCCGGCACTTGGGGCTTGGAGAGCCTCAGTCCATTTGGTCAGGGCCTCTTCCCTGGCCTGGACACGAACCAGCGCCACCTCCTCCAAGCTGGGTCGCTCCCCCCGCATTCTTGCCGCGACACGGATTCGATGCACCTGGGCCAGAACCAAGGCATCGAATTCCCACGGGGTTGTGCCTGCTAAGACGCAGGCAGCCCCATGGGAAACTGTGCGGTAAGCCCGCACAAGGGCTTACTAGACCTGCGGCCTATGTGGGATTCGAGACTACGAGTATAACGTCCCCTATCTACGCACTAAACTCACCTGTTTTACCCTTTCCACTCGATGGGGACGAGCCGGTATCAGCCTGGTGGCTACACCACACTTGCCCATACAACATCTGATAGGTTTCATTCTCAGTTTCAATACTTTATTAGTATACCTGCTCGTAGTCCCCCAAATCGGTATGTATAAAATGTTTTACTTACACATTAAATAAATTAAAACAAAGACGAGCCATGGTTAGAAAATGGGTCCGTTATTATTACAACTGCTTATTTGTACAAATGTGAAAGACATTTCGTTATCTACATTGAGTTTAATCGATTATTTGAGTTACTAATGAGTGACCTAAATTGTGTTTGTTGGTCCGTTCATCCAACTTATGAATTTGGATTAAATAAGAATTAATTTGTAAGTTTCTTTAGTTCTTGAAAACCCCTTGTTTAGTAAAAGAATATCGATTAAAATTTAATAAAAGCCAAATGTTTCATAATTTAAAAATACAAACTTACAGCTAACTCGCATAAGCCTTTTATTATAGCTATTTTGATATTGTTATTTTGTTAATAAATACGAACTGCTATACCTAAGCATTGATATATTTTCGAATAATATGATTTCGAATTTGAAATATGATTTCGAATCAGTACAATCCAGTTTGTTCTATAATATATATTAATTCACTAGGCAGAAAGGAATTGCTGATGTAGGTACTCTTAAACTCTCTCTAAGGATTTTTCATATTAATATAGATGGGTTAATCGTACTTGCCAAACATTATCGATACATTATAACTTGACGCGAACAATGAAGAGAAAAATTTAATGATGTTGCGAGTTACACTTACGCAGGAATTGGAACAAACATAGGAGACACTTGAATACACAGAAAACCACATGAGCGCAGGGCTGTACTCAAGGGAGCTAAAGTAACTTCAGTAGATACGCGCGATCTTACTTGGCCGACAATGATTTATGGTTTCAAATATTATTGTTGGCTAGCCTTTTATGAATAGAGAGAGAAGTTATAAATACAAAACATTTGCGCTGGTTCATATAATTGTGCCCCTTCCACATCTCTTTCACCATTTAAAGTTGCATAGTTCCGCCTGGTTGGTTAGGCTTAGGACTATTTCAGAGTTTGACTGGCTTAGTAATTATATAGGGCTAATATAGGGCTTAGTTCGCTACAGATGGTATCTGCCGCCATAGTTTTGGTTGTGTTCCGGCAATAATAATTGAGGGGTGAATCTACGTGGATTCTCTTGTATTTAGGACCAGAGGAGTCGACAGTGTGGCAGAACATTGAAATATGCTTCTTGGCGAAGTGTGCCTTAATGGAAAAGGCCGGAGTGGCCGCTTACCATCCGGTGGGTTACATAATCTCTGCCTGTCTGTCTACTAACTGAAATCATATATATAAAAGCCACTTGATTCCTGCAAACTTCAGACTGGACTACTTAAGTTACAACTTCGTTTTGATAGGGTAAAATATAATAACTTTTTACAATAAATAACAAATAATTCGAAAAGAGCATTCTGGGAACTCATTATCCAACACCGTAAACTCTATAATAAAATTCATTTACTAATGGGGATTAACGTTTACGGTAGACAAAAATATGGCTTTTTATTATTTGTTATAATTGTTAACTACCTATCTTAGTGTCTACGATAGTAAACACTTTAACTAATAGGGAATTAATAATTAATGAAGAGTAAGAGAAAGACAGACATACTTTATACTTTGTGTTATATTTGCTAAAAGTATGGGACTCAATTTTCCGTCTACTTTTCTTTCGCAGAAAATGCACTACGCACTGTTTCTATGGGGTACACGGGCATTGTACCTAGCATTGTAACAAACCTGTAGGTTTTTTTAGCCTTATTTTTTGTGCAAAGAGAGCTCTTACCTGATCTATGCACCATTAAGCAGCCAGCCCTAAGTTCGTCCCTGCGGTCCGAAGGCAGCCTGGCATCGCTCACAAGACCTACATTGCCGAACCACAACCGATATCCATCTCAGTCTACCTCCGATCACCTCCTGAAACAGATCTATCTGGCTCTATCGTTAATTTATCATAACGTTATTAATTCTGTCATTAACGATCGTGAGACGGAAGATCGTGCAAGGTTTTTGGTAAGATATCCTTTTATTATTAGATTTGTCACGTCCTTTGTCATTACATACCAAATTAGTTAAATTATGCGGTTTTCATCTTTTTGTCTCATGCGCAGTTGTAAGTGACCAAAAATACATTGTCTGCGTCTTGTTTGCAAGTGTCTTCTCCCGCACAATAAGTACCTACATTTATTAAGCTTCTTGCTACGTGCGTGTATTAGATTTGAAAACTAAAATAAGCGTAAGATATTAAGTAACTAGCCTTGAGTCCACGTAGACTACCGACGATATCTAGCAGAAAATGTGTTTTCAGTATAAATAGTTCCTCTTGTTGTTGTTCTCCAAACTAATTGTAAACTGTCCCCCTACCAGAAATCACGTCAAATACGTTTGGTCGTAAAAGAAGGGCAAATAATATACCTACTTCTGTTTCTGTTCCCCATGGGAACAGCATTATCCAGGATTTACGATGAGTATGGATACTTAGATGCAAGAACATTAATATTTCTAACTCAGTAACTAACAATCTTGTGATCTTGATGTAGGCATATTTGGTAGTAAATATTTGCGCCAAGGATCGTAAGTTCTCCTCTCTGGCGCGAGGCCTCAAACAGGCCTACGCTAAGGTGTTGCGGTGACTGTGAAAGCCGAAAGTCAACCGGCAACATCTTCCATAATTCATTGGAGCCGTTGGAGGCGCAAGTCGGTTAGTAACTATTTAATAATCTGTGGTAGAGCCACAATGGTTGAGTCCCTCATAACACTGTCATTCTACCCCCAAGTTGCAGGGTATGCATCACCTCTAGTGAGAAAAAAAGGACCGTAGGTTCGATCCCTAGTTGTGAATAATTATAATACTTACAAAGTCAACGCTTCTTTCACTTTTTCTCCGAGCGCTATGTCCCGAACTAGTCACTTGCTAGCTTTATCCAGGATTTGTCGACTCTACCACCTGACCTCCATAACCCTGAACATTCTTCTAGACCAATTGGACCATGTGGAGGTTTTCTCACGAAGTTTTCTGTCTCCACTGAATAGAAAAATCAATCAGTGATCGCCGAGATTCGAATTGACGACCTTATTAATTTAAAGCGACGTTTTTTACCACTCAGCTATCAAACCTCCCTTGGATCTGTAATAAATAATATAATAATATAATATACCGTTTATTTCAGGCAACAGAATTTACATAGGTACCATAAGTATCATTACAATACAATTTTATTTTGTCTGTCGATTATTTCGTGTAGTTACACAATACTATTTGCTCAAGTGTTTTAGTATTTCATAACGCCGTCTTTACCATGCTGCAGTGCAAACAGTACAAAGTGTATTGTATTCACATGGCACAGAAGAATTTTGGATAATTTAACAGTTTGATAATTTTAATCAGTCAAAGTATTTTTTATTCATGTACAAAAGCTTAGAGTTGCACCTAACAATCGTCATTTACCTAGCAACGGTACAAAATGACTCTACCGCTGGCTTCGGAATATTACCTACTATCCAATCTATCGTTCGAGAAGAACTAGTAATAAATCATCATCATTATCAGCCTCTCGCAGTCTGCTGGACAAAGGCTAACATTCGCCACTTTGCTTGATCTTTACAAACTGGACTGGAAGTAAAAAAAAATTTGCAACAGTTAACAATACAATCAAACTTTTTTTTATTTGTATTCTTTTAGTTCCTTTTTAAAGTTAAGTACATATTACACTCCGATTGTAATAATGGTCTGTTCGAAATCTCGAAAACTTAGAGTAAGGTACTTTGAATGTGTATTCAAGCATCTAAAAGAATATTTTTTCCCTTTTTCAGTTTTGCAAATCGGTGAAGCAAATGGTGGTTCTCCTCGACTGTCGGTATTTCAGTAAAGCGTAAAACACAAATTATTTTATTATTACGTATTTTAACATTATTTTAAACCATGAAACAATTGAAATAAATTCTAATTTAAATTCTAATGTTTATTTGCATAATATGGGTAAATAAATGATGTTACATTAGAATAAGCGTGGCTCAATCAGCATTGCAAATAATTCTGTCCTTGATTAAGTGCAGTTCTTCATATTTTACCTCAGGGAAAATAAATTACTTGTGCACAATATATGTACGACAAAGGTATATTAACTTATATGTTAAAAAGCACCCTAAAAAGTTGAGCTAAAAAGACATCAACGCGCTACCTGTAATAGTTTAATTTCTAAGTTTTTTGATATTGCATTTTTGTCCCACTTGCCTGGCAAAGGCCTCCAGATTATACTTCGATGAATTATTATATGATATTATTGAGACAATAAGTAGAGATATTGATTTGTTATTCAGTGTAAATTATAATAATTATTTATTTACATTAATAATAATCATTACATTTTACGTTGACAGCATAATCGGGCAAAATGAAGATCTAGATCTACAAGTATGATGGCTTGAGATGGAAAAACGTACTTCAGCCAAGGTCATTTGGAAGGGAATCGACCTCACACTTGAAATTTTTTATGGGAAGATAAAACGAGTACCTACTCTCTTCGACGGTGACATTTATAGAAGGAGTGTTTAGCAAACATGTCTGCAATATGACCAAAATGTACACACAAAAAAACGTACACAAAATGAAGATGAAGAAGAAAATAAACAAGTAAATGACAGATTTCGGAAGTTTAATGTGCAGTTCACTGACAGATTGACAATATTAATGAGAATTCAATAATATTTTACTACCGCAATTCAATAACCGATAACGCCATCTATCTAAGAAAGCTTAAAACTATATTTTGTTCCAACTATGAAGATCTACATATTTTCTATTCCACCTGGTGAAGCAGAGAAGAAATAAGAAGAACAGAAGAGATTGATTCGTATGCATTGTTAAGCGAAGTTGGTTTGTGACCGTCACTAACGGGCAGTGATATGAGAATTTGCTCGTTTTGACGATCGCAAAATGAACTCGCTTGACTATAATCATCATCATCGGAGTCACACTGTCACACCTTGAAGACTGTTTCTTGTTTGTTGTATTGCATGCTTGGTGCTGTGTTAACTACATTGACCAAATAAATAGTTACTTTTTTAATTTACGAAACAATAGAATAAAATACTTACTCCAAGGACAAGTAGGTAGCATCCCTATTTATATTTGTCTGTAAATCGATTTAAAAACCTTTGACTTTTAGATTTAATGTATAGTATTTTAATTTATTTACTTTTGGATACCATTTTAAAACAAAAAAATTCTCAATTTTGAGGAGCTAAAGATTATACACTGGGTTATTTGAACGAAATACCATTAGGAATGTATTGTTATTGTAATTTAACTATAATCTCTAAACAATGTATGACATTATCTAAGTAGTTGTTTACGATTTAAGTACTTAATTAGTTTGTTTACAGGGACGTTAAGCTTACTGTTGAAGCATGATGGGTTGGTGAAAAAATACATTTTAGAAAATAACACAGCTCGTATTGTGTTAAGGACGGCCGCTTCTAGCCATGATGCTACTACCATGATGTTTCTATATGCACCAATGTATAATAGTTATTTATGTGACTGCTGCATAATGAGGGTCATTAAAATACGAATGTGGTTTTTAATGACTAATTATGCACAGTCACATACATAACTTTATCTTCATTCATACGATAATATGTCTATTTTATAGTCAGGATTGATGAGCAAACGCCCTAGTTACCAACTTAATCTGTATGTAAAAGTTAGTACTGACATAATGACTGACGTTTGTAGTTTTTAAAATCCATAAACAATCTAGACTCGAGTTGATTTCGATTCTCAAATCGATTGTTATAATTTCAGCATCGAATTAAATGTATAGGAATGGAACATAAAATTACTAATCGACTAATTCGATAATCGAAAAAACCTATTAATTTTTACTTTTAAAGAAGACGTTCGAAATTTGAACGTAATTTCGTATCGGTTACATACCGACACTAAAATGTAAACATTTCAATGCAGCCACAGATACTTATATCTAAATGTAGGGCGTTTGCTCATCGCTCCTGAATATAAAATAGACATATTATGGTATGGATGTAGATAAAAATGTATAATCATAATCTTATTGGTTTATTTCCCCCCAATCCTGATATATCTTTTATTATAATATGTTACCATCAGCATACCAGCGCCTTTTATTCACTTATCATTACCTCAGTTTCTTTCAGACCTGTTAGGCACAGGGCAAGATTCCGACTTATAGGGGTCCCGTACGTAGTTTCGAATGACGTTGTAGCGAATGGTCGTTGTGGCGAAAAACTTTTAGCGCGGTACGCTGGAGCGAAAAGTCATTGAAGCGAATTCCACCAGGGCGAATGACACTGCAGCGACAAACATTGTGGCGAAAATGTTTGAAATTACATACATATATGTTACTTTAAAACTATATAAAGGTGACTTATAATAAGATATTAATATCTTGTTATTTAATAGCAATTTAATTTTGTTAAAAACTGACAATCTAAGACATAGTCATCAGAATTTAACTTTTGTTTTTTGTTTATTAAAGTGTAACTTATACTTTCTGTATTTTATTTCAACTTTACAGTTTCAAAGTAACATTATGTAATTTCAAACAGTTTCGCCACAATGTTTTTCGCTGCAATGTCATTCGCAATGACTTTTCGCTCCAGCGTACCGCCCTAAAAGTTTTTCGCCACAACGACCATTCGCTACAACGTCATTCGAAACTACGTACGGGACCCGACTTATAGATATTATTAAGTCAGTAGAAACGAAAGTAAGTAAATAATAAATCACAATAATATTACCCATCACGAAGTTCTACATAATATCACGAAGTTCTATATAATAATGCAAAGACACATAAAAATCTTTGAATCGCAGAAAACATTTGATTACAGTTGCAGAGAAAATTATTCTAAGCAGAGAAGCATGAACTTTTTTATTAAAAACCCTTATCCCCCTTTAAAGTTATCAGAATTAACATATCAAGGCGCTTACGCACCCTGATTAAAGTAGTATTAAAAACAAATTTTTGAACCAGCTCCGAATCATATTCATGATTATTATTATACCTATTATCTGTGACATTTTTTCTTGACATATTATAACTTAATTTATTTTATTTTTGTGACATGTAATATTTGACGATAGCACATCGCACACCCGGTAAAAAACAGGCAAATCTCACCCCTTGCAATAAAATATTATTTTACTGCAAAAAGTGAGATTATAAAAATATTATTTTACTGAAAAATGTGAGACCCGCCTTGCCTCTAGTTATGACAGTTTTTTAGCGGGTGTGCGATTATGTCGTTAATTATTATTAAGTAACAAAATGACTCTACCAGATTTGCCTGTTTTTATGTTATGACAGTTTTTTTCCGGGTGTGCGAATATTATTATGCTATAATAAGAGCCAATATTGAATAAATGAATTTGATTCTTGATTCTTGATTGAATAAATAAACATACGATATACGTTTTTTTATTTAATAAAATAAGGTAACGTTATTTATAAGGTATTGGGAAGAAAAATATCACATTAAATAAATAATAAATATCCTATGTTGCGTCTGTTATAAAAAGTACCTATAAAGTATTTTTTTTTGTTAGCGCAGGGGAAATGCCGCCGACCCCCCCGGATGGGCTAGGGGGAGCGATAGGGTCAGCCGAGAGCGTCGAGCCGTCCCTACCGAGCTGTAGTGGAGGCCGGTGCAATGTCGGCGCTGGTACCCCCGTACCATTTGCCGACTGGCCTCCTCCACGGAGAGGAAGAAGATGACGGGCAACAGTTCGCCGTCTCCTCCCCCTCCTCGCCCTTTGGAGCGCGCCGGCGGAAGGATCTCGCTCCCGCGCGCGCTCTGCCGCTTCCTTCTCTGCCATTACTTCCTCGCAAAAAGTGGCGAAGGCTTTCCAGGCATCCTTTCTCGCCAGCATAGCCAGAACTATGCTGGGGAGGGAGAGGTCCGGACCCACCTTCGCCACCAGAGCATTGCGCTGCGGAGCCCACTTTTGACACACCGCAAGGGTGTGATGTGCCGTGTCCTCCGCTGCACCGCACTCATGGCAGGAAGGGGCTTCCTCTCGACGGATGCGATGCAGATAAGATCCAAGGCAGCCATGGTTGGTCATTAACTGCACCATCCTAAATGAGAGGGAGCCATGCGGCCGCTCAAGCCACTGATCTAGAACCGGGGCGAGCGCGTCCAAAGTACGGCGACCGAAATCCGCCTGGACTAAGTCTGAGGCCCATAAACGGACAAGACTCTCATGGGCCTCTTTTCGGACTGCCTCCCGCTCCGAAGGACAAAATGGCTCTTGAGCCGTCTTCTTGGCAGCCGTCCATCTGTACACAGACGCCAGCACACCCGCCTCCAGCTCCCAAGGAGCTGTACCCGCCAGCGCGCAGGCGGCGGAAAATCCTACCGTATTTTAAGTGTTGTTGCAATATGTAACGTTAACCTTTTTGTAATATACGCAACCTAGAATTGTTTAACTAAACTTAGGTAATGTTAGATATAGATGTTACGATGATTTTTTATTAAATGAAAAAATATATTCAGGGACCTGTTTTTCGGAGGAAACAATTTAGTATTTAGCGCAATAACATTAGGCTAGCGAGACCTACCACGTTTTCCCTCTACCCAAGACTGTGCAATGCAAAAGAAATAAATGAGATCAAATTATATTTACTATGATTAGTATGGGAGAGCATTTCTCTTTGCCGGTTGGTAAGCAAATAGAGCAAAAGCAACTGTGCTAACGGATAGAGGAGTTCAGTTGTCTTTCCATAAATGCATCTTATGCTATGGTGACCTGCTACAAGCTTCACTCGCTTAAAGAAAACACATGCACTGACAATGAGTTCCATTTTATTTAACAACAAAAAAGAGTCGTTTACTGAACCAAAGTCCAAAATAATGTTTCGTAACAAAATATTCGCAGTGGCAAAGCACTCTTTCTATAACTTTGTCTCTATCTGTCAGTACGCTTGCACTATGATCTAGGTTTTGCCAAGCCCAGTTATGAGGATATGACATTGAAACTACTGCTATCTGACCTCCATTACCTTTAACAGGGCAACCAGGATCAACTAAGGCTACACGTCCGTTGTAATCTGTTGGTATAAGTTTCTTCAAACATTGTTCTGCGTTCACCGACGGAGCTAATGGTTAATTCGCACATAGAAAAATCCATAGTTGGCGCCGAGATTTAAACTACTATTCGGACCATCTGCCTCGCGCAATTATTTGTAAAATGGTGTTTAAAACCACTCGGCCAAGCACTGACTGTTAAATGAGTAATATATATAATAATAATAATAGTTTAAAGAATCAGCCTATTATTTCCCCTATAATGTCGGTAAAGGTAAAAAGTATAATAATTTGGGTGAAGGCCTCCTCTTTATGGAAATCAAAAAGCTTCAGCTAGCGGCCGCAAACAAACATCCATATATGTTCTGTGACTAAGGTAAGATAGTAAGTAAAAGGTAAGATAACTTGTAAAATCCGCAACATTTTTCTCGATAACGGAATTGAACACAGGAGGAGATTATGAGTTATATATTTATAAAAAGGCAAGTATCAGCCCGATAATAAATTGTCTACTGCAGGGCAAGGGCATCCATCTTTGAAATCAAGTCATCCTTTCAACGATGGATACTGGCTTAATCTGCCAAATGCAGACGGGTGATAGAAAGCCGGTGTTCGAAAAATCCAACATCACAAATTCTCGCCCGACTCGGGAAATAAATCCCGCGCCCAAAATGGTACTTAAACTGCTAGACCACCGACGAACTTATTTAAAAGAAATTAGTTGTTCACCAAAACAAAACTGACCTAGTTCGTTAACGTCGATTAATGTAACAATACGTTATTTTGTAAAACACTTTTTTTTTTAATTGATTATCTTGATCTTGAAGTAATTATATTAATAATAGATAAAATAATAATAAATAAGATAAAAATAAATAATACTGAACAAAAAATAAATGAAGTGTATTGTATAACCAAACCTGGTATATTAGCTAACGACTTTCAAAACAAGACAATTATCAGCTTAGGAGTTAGGAAAATATCAAAACAATTTAATTAGGGGTAGAAGTCCTAATGATGTTTGCTTATGTATAAAACTGTCTTGATTTGGAATATTTATTCAGTATTCGTTTAAGACGTGGTATTGTCAGACATGGAAAGAACAGTGGATTTTAAAAAGTTTATAAGACCAGTTTCACGACTGTGAGATGAGTTCGTTACAATTTATCTGTTTAGTTGCTGTCTCTTTTCTCAATAAAAATAGACAGTATTTTTGTTTCCATACAGAATAAATAATAACAAACTCATATGTACTGACACATGAAACTGGCTCTTAATATCAGTGCAGTAAGAACATTGTGGTCCTTGAAAGTGCTTGTGGCAGTATATATTGACATCTAAGATAATAGTTTGGGAGAAACGACGTTTATTAAAAAAGGTATTTATTTAATTTCATTTATATTTTTAAACTTAAGGCTTCTTGGTAATTGCCTTAAACCACGGGTTTTCCACACGTTTTTTTTGCAGAGAAAGCTTTTTGTGAAGACGAAATTTTGTGTATTTCCAAAAGTTTACTACTTGTCGTAAACGTAAGTAGGTCTGGACCGGCTTGTTGCTATCTAAGCCGAGCTATTCCTGCTTAGTTTTATGTCAAGTATCTCTCCTAGTACGCAAACTTACATTTTGTTTTATCGTACGTTTCAAGAAACTACAATATTTGACATAAATGTAAGTAGGTCCTGTACGGCTTGTTACTATTCAAGCCGCGCAATTCCTATTTAACTTTAAGTCAAATACTACCACATTTTTTTATTATGAATATTAAAAATTCGTGGTTCGTTCTACTACAACTTTTAACATGAATTTAGTTAAGTAGGTCCTGCCTGGCTTTTTTATTTTAAGTCAATCAATTCCTATTTAACTTTCAGTTAAATAGAAACCTGCAAAGGTGCGTTTCATTTGAAATATTGTGTAAAATTTATTCCTTGACATAAACGTAAGTAGGTCCAGACCGGCTTGTTTCCATTCAAGCCGAGCTATTCCTGCTTAGTTTTAAGTCAAGCACTGCATTTAATGAACAAAACTAAGTAATATTGACTTCAGTTGTTTTTTTTCTTAATTGTATGTATATCCTGACTGGCTTTTTTCATTCAAGCCGTTCAAATTCAGTTGGATTTTAATAGAATCTCTTCTAAATTTTTTGAAATCCTCTTATTTCAGAAATGAATAGCTGTTTTTAACGCTTCTTCAAACCTACATAACATAATATGTATTTTCCTACAGCAATTTTTTGACATAAACGTAAGTAGGTCCTGCTCGGCTTGTTTAATTCAAGCCGTTCAATTCCTGCTTAGTTTTAAGTTAAATGCTTTCTACACCATTGCAAATATAATATTTTTCAACTTTGAATAAGAAACTGCCACTTTTGACGTAAATATAAGTAGGTCTTGACTGGCTTGTCCCACTCAAGCCATTCAATTCCTGCTTGGTTTTAAGTCAAAAACTTCTACATTTTTGTAAACTCCCTAATTCAGTTTTTGACGTAAATGTAAGTAGGTCCTGGCCAGCTTGTTGCTGTTTGTCAATTTCAAGATGATCAATTTAAGTTGATCAATTCCTGCTTAATTTTAAGTCAATAATGTCTTCAGCAGTTTTCTTGTTTCCATTCATGATGACTGTGACAATCCAGCTTAGTTTTATATCCAGTGCTTATTAAAACCTTCAAAGTGTTATTACCTACTTACTATTTTTGGAATTAACGTAAGTAGGTTTTGTCTGGCTTGTTTTAATTCAAGCTGAACAATTCCTGCTGAGTTTAAAGCCAAACATTCACAATACTCTCGAATTTTATATTTTCTACACCAATCAAATAAAGCAACAGCCACTTTTGACGTAAACGTAAGTAGGTCCTGCTCGGCTTGTTTCATTCAAGCCGTTCAATTCCTGCTTAATTTTAAGTCAAGAGCTCGACCCAATAATTCGTATAGCTGTTCTAAACATACCAGATTATTTGACACAAACGTAAGTAGGTCCTGTCCGGCTTGCTTTTATTCAAGTTGCACAATTCCTACTTAGTTTAAGTCAAATAATTCCATCTACTGCATTACATATTGGAAACTAAAAATAAAATTCAAAAAGAAACGGTGACTTTTGACGTAAACGTAAGTAGGTTCTGTCCGGCTTGTTTTCATTCAAGCTGCACAATTCCTGCTTAGCTTTAAGTCAAATACCTACTTCGATTTGCACGCATGTAAATAATCACAAATCAAAATATATATAGATTTATTTGGCATAAACGTAAGTAGGTCCTGACTGGCTTGTTTCATTCAAGCCGTTCAATTCCTGCTTAGTTTTAAGTCAAAAGCTTCTTCAATACTACAAACAACTTTACAAAATAATTATTAGACGAGGACCTTATTTCATTGATGTCCCAGATATCGGGTAAGTTTTAATTAAAAACTTTTTCAAAGATCTTGATTTGAATTGTCGATACTCTTTCACATACATATACTATTTAATTTTTCTAACCAACCAGACCCAGGGCAAAAACTGAACCCACGAACTCCGGCGTAGACTCAAAAGGCTAAACCACTGTTAACAAACTATGTACATACTTTTCAGGTCACACTAAATATTTGCAGTGAATGTAAGTAGGTTCTGTCTGACTTGTAAAATATGAAGTCACACAAATCCTATTTATATTTAAAACAAATGCCTTCATTTACACCTGGTGCCTATAATGTTGAAGTTCATTTATTCGCCGTGAAAAAAGATTGTTCGGGATTGGATATGCTTATTTGGTTATCGTTTTAAGTACGATCTGATCAGCTGTTTATAAAGTATAGCTCTTCAGATCTTACTTGAATGGACAACCGATTTTAAGCATAATTCTTCACGATTATGAGCAACCGATACCACACTAGCTGTAGAGCTTTTAGACTTTTAAGGCGTAGTTCTAAGTCTATTGATTTAAGTAGGTACCTACCTGGATTCGAGATTGTAAGTTCAATCGTAATTTTTAGTTCAATTTAAATTACGGTCAAAATTAGTTTTTTAGTTTGGGATGGAATTCACCACACCACCACAGATGAAAATTGTTGCTCTAAAGTCTAATAATAGCTTTGGCTGTGTTTCGGGACTGGTCAGCTGGGACCTAGTATGTTCTTTAACCCACTTAACCCGACCGTGTCGTAAACGACACACCAACTTTAAAAAAATCTGGAGAGATATGAGAGTATTTGAACTTATTTTTTTTCGTCGCGTTTGGCTATCGAGGACTCGGTTAGAAGTTACAAAATGTTTTAAGTGTGCTGCAGCTTATTTCCTTTGTGCTGGATGACCACTTATTTTCAGGTTTTTACGATGAGTAATTCAAGGTCAGATGACATATTATTATAAACACTTTTCTATTTATATGTGATATAATTATGATAGCTTGATTCCTATAGACTTAGCAACTGTAAAAAAAGTTGGTTATTTTATAACATATTCAGGCAGTAGTTAAGGTTTTCTTTGTACGTGTCGTAAAAGACACGGTAGGGAAATGTGCTACTATATAATACTTATTATTTTGCTACAGAAAATCACAAAAAACCCCTGACTTTGCATGCGATAGTCGAGGAATTAGAGCTAAAATCCCCGACTATTGATAGTTATAGTATCATGCCTCAGGAAAATTGAAATACCGAAATTACGGACAAGGACTCTGCAGATTTTGTGTCCCTTCGAATTCTACCGGGGTCTCAACTCAAGGCACCTGCTCAAATTCAGCAAGATTCTTCTGATGATAGCGGAGATGACACCTTGCCTTACCGTACGGCTTTCAAAATGACGGCGCATCGACTCCGGTCCTGAAAGCTTTACCATCAGACCCAGACACTATTTCTTCTACTCCTGCCCACAAGCCGAAGGGCCGATTCCGGCCACTTCAAGGAGCATTTCAAGACATGGTTTGACCGCATCCATGGAACAATGGCTAAGCCCTGGTATAAAACCGATACCCGATAAGGTCGTGGGTCCGATACCCGCCTTGAATCCGGTTAGTGGTCGGACTTTTTCAGAGTCTGAATGGTTAGCTACCCCCACAGGTGAAATCTGCCGCCAAAACAGCTCTGGCTGTGTTCCACCAATATTCATGTGGAGGCCAAGAGACTTGAATTCAAAGGCTAGAAGATCGGATGCTATATCCAGTGTGGCAACACATTGAGCGAAGCTTCCTGGTGTAGTGTCCCTCAATGGAATAGGTCGCAGTGGCCGCTTACCATTAGGTGGCCTGCGTCTGTCTGCCAACTGATCTAGTATAATTTTTTTTTAATCTTATCATACACTCAGGTTTTCTTAAAAAGGTACAATAAATTTTTTTTTAGATATTGTGTGTAATTTTTTTGGGGTTTCCTAATTGAAAATGATGTCTATTGAAATCTACATACAAAGTTATCAAAGTAGTAGATTCCCCTACCGTGTCGTTTACGACACGGCATTTTCCAGCTTTTCTGGAAATCAAAAAAAATTTTCAATATTTTTCTGTGATTATTTATTACATAATTATTAGGTATACACAGTTTCAGATCAATTACTGAAAAAAAGTTTATTCAGGAACAAGTGGGTTAAGTGAACATAAACTTGAACCGAACACAAAACTGTATGACTTAGTAATAGTATTCAAATGAAGATTGCATTTTATAGATATATTATTTTAACATTGGAAATGTTTTTTCGATCGTGTTGGTAGGGGGCCAATTTCAGTGAAAGTGCGACATCGCTCTGGTGTCGTCAATTTTGGGGTTACCTGGGTAAACAAGGTGTCAAAAGACGCGTCTTGACGAGGTCTATAAGACGGTGAAATTTTATTTTGAAAAATTCAAAAACTTTTTCGAAAAAGTGCAAAAATGTCGAAAAATGTTGTGATTTTTTACGGTCTTTTCAACTTAAATCAACAATTTCTCAAAAACGAAAAACGATACAGACAAAATTAAAAAAAGGTATCGGGGTAATTAGTTGGGCTACAGTTTACAAAAAACCGGACCTCGCTATCTATAACCGTTTAGGTGGTAGTAGCGCCCTTTTTATCGGAGTTGTCCGGCGCGTGGACTGGTGAGTCACGTAAAGTATTGATAACGGTTGGCCCAACTAGCACCGTAGCGTTAAAAGACTCTCACATGAGTTGTATAAAGGTGTTCGTTGAGAATTAAATACTTAAGATTACCTGTAAAAGAGGCGTTACAGAGTCCTCTAACACCCTTATAACCACGAAAAAGGCCCACGACTTTGAGAGTAAAAGCTTTAGTTAAGCGTATAAAGTGGTGTCATCGAAGTGCTTAAGTTATAGAAAGCCTATAGAGCGGTGTCATTGAAGTAAACCATGAGAACTTATTTGTTTTATTGTCCATTCCAAATATCATTATCGATTGCGTGATGTACTGATAAAGCAAATATATTTTTCTAAGATAAATTGTTTGACACATGAAGTAGAAAGTTCCTTCAAGTAAAAGACTATGTTGATTTTTTACATAGTTCGTCTTCTTGAACGTAGGAATAGCGTGGCTTGGGTAATGCTGATGATTCCACATCTGGCGGACGAAAGCGTGTGTGTAAAAGGCGAAAAAAACTGAGCATTGTTAAAGGGCGTAGTCCGCTTATAAAAAATAACGTTACTCGACGGTACCTGCTACTAACCCTTGTGTATCACTTGCGCAAAGAGATGTTTTCATTATAGTTTGCCCTATCTAAGTACATTTCCAATGTTCCAGAAGGTCGTGAAAGGCACGAGATCTGTGAATTTTTGTCTTGGCGATTGAAAAGTTTACTGTCGAGTTTCTTGTCGGTTCTTCTCGACAGACGATTGCTTTCCGAATCCGGTGGTAGAGTCAGTCTGTAACATTAATGTATGACGATTTATAAGTGCTTCTTTGAAGCCTATGTGAAAAAAGTATATTTTGATTCTGATTTAATGTTGTGAAAGTCCTTAAAATGAAGGCCTCAAACAATGGTAGCCTCGAAGCTAGAGTGTGGTAGGATATACACCGCAGCGACCGCTTTTGCGTACCTGTCTGTCAAATGTAGTGACAAAAAGAACTATTGACACAATGAACACACCTTTAAATTGGCCTTTCGGTTTCGCAGACCACACATTGCCCACTGTTTATTATTCAAAGAATGACCGCGACTGCACAGCCACTCGCAAAAAATCCCACTTTACAATAAAGGCTCTTATTCACGTAATTATAAGGTATCCTTCATGGTAGTTGTTCAGGAACTCTTGCAATACTGTACATGTACACTGAGTGGAATAAGGAAACAGTCACTTAAAACCGCGTTTGTGCAGTCGGATCGCGACATGGATTTGATTCGATGCTCAGACTTCTTTTGTGGCCTTTGACCTCAATTCACTGTTGAATGTAAACCATCGACAATAGATATCTTATTTAAGACATTCTTCTATTTATGAAGTAGACCTTGAGAAGCCCCAAACTGAGAAAAGATTGATAGGAAACAAGACTAAAAAGGCTGCTTGTAAACATACACAGCAAATGAAATGGGTTTATTCTTTTGTTAATGTCGACAAAAATCTGTTGTCAACCGCACACAATTGTTCTCTCATAGTTAAGAATATTGTTGTCAAATGTAATCACTACTTTTTGTTGTTAAATAAATAAATGATTATTAAATTATACTATACTAGCCTTCCGCCCGCGGTTTCACCCGCGCGTAATTTCTTTTTTCAAATATCCCCCCCTTCCCCCCACGTTTTCGCGATCAAAAGTTCACCGGGAATAGTGTAGCTATTCAATAGTGGAAGAATTATTCAAATCGGTTCAGTAGTTTCGGAGCCTATTCAATTCAAACAAACAATCAAAATATCTTTCCTCTTTATAATATTAGTATAGATTATGTAGTTTTTGGATTTGGATTTATATTTGTAATTGTACTATGGTCGAAGTAGCCTAAGAATAGATGATTTTTATTTTTTATTTCTATTTTTATTTATTTTATTATCATTCTTTTTAAATAAAATATGTAACCTTTTTTGGATCATGAAAAACGCTAGCAGCAATGGAAAGTATTCCATTTTGACAGTACATAATAAAAAGAAAATAATTGTTTCTTTTTTCTATAACGGCGTTTAGAAAAAAAAACAAATCTATTTTTGAAAGGAATAGTTACGTATCAAATGGTATCAAAATGTTTTTAAACGACGTTGACCTTCTTTATTTTAAAGAGGCACTGGCAACAGTGCTTCTGAAATTTGACAGCAATAAAAAGTAAATTAAATATTTTTTTCTTTAATGGCGTATAGATTTTTTCTGAATAATTTAGCCAGCATTAAATTTTTAAAAACTTATTTCAACCTGCTTGGTTATTATGTAACTTCATGGTTATTTTGTTAAGTACATAGCACTGGTAATAGTGCCAAAAAAGTTTGACAGAAATAAAAAGTAAATTAAAAGTTTTGTTTTTCTTTTACATACATAGCTCAGAACAAGTACTAAAATACATACATAGTATGTAACACATTTCTAAATTCGAATTTTTCTGAAGGTCTTTTCCTAGCTAGCGTTTTCTGTGACGCTGCCGACTAGTATTCTTTGAAAACTTGAAAAGGTCGTTGCTATTCGGACGTTCCTTCATTCATCTTGACTATCTATCTACGCATTCTATATAGTTATCAAATACCACTACGCTCTTCCAAGTTTTAAACTTATATTGTACGTCTTGTACTCGTATTAAACATTCTTGGTCGTATAATGGGATCTTAAGTCATCCGAACAAGGTCTAATTAAATCATATTGTCAACGGAAACGGACAACAAGGAAGTCCGGATTTGATAGAATTAAAATCCATTGTCATTTGTAAGTGACGAAGTTTAGTCACCATTTTGAACGAGGGGAGGATCCATGTGGGGAATTGTTAAGTATAGTTTTATGATATGGGTAATTAATGGGCTAAATGCATAATGATTTATTGTATTACAAAATGTCTTGTTTTATGGTGTCTTTATCTTATGTGTCAGAGTCCTGAATTCGAACCTTAGTTAGAGCTAATTTTAAGTAAGTTTAGGCCCCGAAGTTCAACCATAGATTGAACAAATTTTTCAATATAGAATCCCCGATAAAAAAATCTATAGCAAACTTAGGGAAATGAAACTATTTCCGGAAATCATTTTATATAAATCAGAATTTTGTTATATTTACATACTCATCTGCCATACATAGCAGATTTTTTTCTAACGATGTAGCTCTTACTTCTTAAGTTAGTAAGGCATTCAGTTATGTTAGGTACAACCAAAACGTCTCTATAAAAATATATTATACCTTCCAAATTATTTGCACATCGTAGCAAAGTATTACGTTAGTGCTACGAAAACACCTGTGCTCGTAACGTTACGTAGCACGTAGCGTAGCGACTACGTTGCTACGGTCATTGGCTTTACTTGCATTTGACACGGTTTCACAACTTTAAGTTACGTCGCCTTAACCCTGCACCGACCACCGTAGCACGTTGGGGTAAAGGGGCTCAGGAATGGTGATCGCGTTTCGGTATAGTGTAGGACGCCCTCAGGTAAGGTAAAGTGACGATTTGCGCGGGATGGCTGGTGAAAGCTGGATGCGAGTAGCCAAAGATCGAGCAAAGTGGTAAACGTTAGGAAAGCCCTATGTCTAACACTGGACCGCAACAGGCTAGTGATGAATTTCAATGTTAATATAACATGCACATATATTTCGCTGTTGCTATAATTAAGCGTTTGAGAATACAGAGTGAAGTTGTGACTTTATCTCTAGATCTTACCGACAAGAACTATTCTGGTTATTGACAATTTGAGTACCTGTTCTACGCTGGATGCGGTAAATATGTTTGCATTATACGTGCCGGGAAACTTCTTGACCATCGCGTCGGTCGACGGAGTGGGGCAAAGTTCGCGCATGTGCCCTTGTGCATGATACCAATTATAGCGCGTGCGAGTCTCCCGACGCCCGCGCGCGGGGGTTTCGTCGTTTGACCCCGGTCCCTAAATACACCGCGGTTTCATAGTCCTTATTTCAACCGCATAAAGACTATGACAGCGCGGTGTATTCAGGGACCGGGGTCAAACGACGAAACCCCCCCGCGCGCGCTATTGAGGTATGACTCTGACCAATAGCGTGCAGGCATTTCAAAATTCGTATTCTGCGCAATCCCCACCCAAAAGTCAAGAAGTTTGCCGGGGCCTGTATACATATTTTATTATGCCATTTCAGTTGGCAAACAGGCATGTAGCCGACTTCTTAGTAAGCGGCCTATTCCATTGAGGAATAATTAATCAGGCAGAATCACTTAATATGCTGACCAGCATTGGCTGACAAATTGTAGGCTCTTCTGATCGTGGAGCCTCTCATATCTAGTGCACTGACTCCCACATTAAAATTAGGACACCGGGTCATAGCCAGAGTTGGTATAGCCGCGAATTTTATCTGTTAAGGTGATAGCAAGCCACCGGGAATATTAAATTTATTTCATACACATGACGAATTACAATTGACACAAATTAATAAAAACAAAAGTATACATTTTGATCTGAATTGCAATTCGAAAATATGTGTATACATAGAAAAGTGGAATAACAAAATTTTACAACAGTATTTTACAATACCCCCCCCCCCCAGATTATTGCATTATCCTGTGGGAATATTATCATAATAAATATACTGACTACATTAGATGCATGTATGAAAATTCAACAGATTCAAAGCTAATATAATAGAGTAAGTCGTTCACTTGATATCGAGCACTCTTGAGTAATTTCTTATACAGTAAAGTGTAAATATCAGCTGTTTTGGTACTTTTGAATACTACGAAATAAAAGCATAAACACGTGTCGTGTTGTTGGCTGTTTTGGTACTTTTGAATACTCCAAAAAGGTGTTCTTGTAATAACGTAAAAAATACCTTATTGTCTTTCGAACTTTGAATTATATGCTTTGACAACATTGTTTGATTAATGAGGGTGCCACTTAGCTGTGTACCGTGTGTACGGGCCTTAAATACGTACCTTAACCCTAGGTAGGATTCGAATGCAAGATCTTTAACGAACAGTGTCACCATTTTTAAATGCGCTATCGCTAGTCAAAAACTGAGTTTTGGCTCTACATAAAAGTTCAAATTTTCTGTCATCTATAAGATAATTTAAGAAATCTTAGTGAGTAAAGTTCTTAATAAGATTAAAAATGTAATACTTTTTGCAGTTTGATGGGTGTTGCACTCTCCCGCTTGTTACTTTTTCAAAACTACTGAACAGATTTAGATGACACTTTACAGTAATATAACTTTTACATCCTATTTACATAATTATACCTATACTTTTTATCAGCCATGTCATAGCAATCCATTCTAATATTATAAATGCTAAAGTGTTTTATTCTCTTACGGCTTCACGCCAAAAACACTAAACTGATTTTGTTGAAATTCGGCACAGGCATAGATAGACCGTAGAAAAGGAAATAATAATAGCTACGTTGTTTCTAACAAATATACCTATCAAGTGTATTTGTTTCTCCTTCTTGCATTTCCCAACGGGTTAACAGATATAAACGTATTGGTTGGTATGTGGATAAATTGAAAGCTGAAGTGTGAAATCCCAAAAAAACAAAATCTATCCCTTTAGGATATTCTCCGTGTTACTGTTTTCTAAATATCTTAAAGTATTGCAAGTATTATTCCTTAACCAATCTTAATATTCAAAGTAGGAGTACCTACTCAGGGACAAAAAGAGGGTATTCTGTAAATTAAAATTAAATTATTCAACAAAGAGGACCGTTTTTTTGAAGTTACAGCGCTATAGAGCTTTACAAGCAAACACCGAAATAAAGGGAGCCGTGCTCTCCCCGCGTCCGTTTCAATGGAATAATCGGTCTAATGTGGGCACCACTATTTAAAGCTAATCAAACTTTGTTAAGGAACAGTCGGTAATCATGCGCAGGCGACGCGGGTCGTCCGCCATCTTGGTTCCATTCAGTTCGTATTCAAAATTCGAACGCGACGGACGTTTCAAGTGCTCAGTTTGACATTGACCAGTGACAGTTGGTAATGGATACTTTTACTTTTTACTGGAAGCGGTGAGTTTGGACGTCTAATGTCTCTTTTGCACACGCGTGCTAACCTATTTGATAGAATGAAATAGCACCTATTTAGTACGATAAATTGACTGCCGAGATGTGTTTTACAAACAAGGATACTTGTATATTTTATCCTTTTTATAATAAGATAAGAAATACTGTATTGAAAATATTCCCTGTTTCATAATGTAATGTAATTTAAAATGAATATAAATGTAGGTATAAAATATTATTCACGTTTCTGTAAGTTGGTGTTAAATTGAAGCATGACCTTTAGTTATATTAAATGAGATAAACGCGCAAAGGGTATCAGTTAATATGAAAGCAACTCATCTGAGAAGATATAAAACTTTATTTTATTTTTAATATTTATACGGTTTTTCCAGAATTTAATAACTAAAGATACGAACACAGTTTTTGATTGGAGTATAAGTATGAGAATGTACTGATTAATCAATATTATAATCAAAATGTATGTCGTCATTGTTTTATTTTCGCCGCAGTTTCTTACGATATGAACTTAAGTGGAAATATCTAGTTATGAAGAAAAATGGCAAAAGAAAAATACATTACAGTCCATCAAATCTTAGAAGTACCGTTTGACAGTTCATTTATGCAAAGCAAAGTGCTACTTATGTACATCAGGAGTAGAATCTAAATTTCTAAATAAATAATTGTATTAAAAAAACTGATGTTGTTTTCTGAGTTTTATTCCTTTAGCGTAAGGTAGGTATATTTTTCTTAATGATAAATGAACTGTCAAACGGTTCTTCTAAGATTTGATGTACTTTACATGTTTGAATCGTCAACATTATGTAACTGAGTAACTCTACCTCCGGATTCGGAATGTTTGCAGTCTATCGAAAAAACCGAAACTCGAGAATGGTTAGGTAGTAGGTACTCTTTTCAATCTCCAAATTATTTTTACATTTATCAATACTTCCATTCGAACACCAGTCGTTCAGATATCTAAGTTAAGGTAAAATTAAAAAAAAATGTTTATATTTAAAGAATAGATAGGTCCAAGTTCTAAAGATGGCACCTGAAACAGTATGTTGATAATTAGGGCTGGTTAGCAGCGTGGTGTTGTAGACGTGAAGGCTCCTATTCCCAGGACACCACCATCAGGCAAGGTGGAACACCCCGGGGTTTAGTGGGTTAAGTCCGCCCTTTCCAGGGCGTGGGAGTCCCACACACCACCCTCCCCCCCGAAGGAGGGGTACGTAACGTATTCCCCGGGTAAAAAAAAAATAGCCACAACGCTGGAACCAGCTCGTCTCAATCGGGTGGAAAGGGGAAAACGGGGGTTTATAGTGGGTTGTAGGACGCTATAGTCTCGAGTCACACACGGCCGCAGGTCTAGCTAGCCTGCGGATACGGCGCCTAAACGCATTCTCCTCCGAAAAAAAAGGTGATAAGACTGATAAGTAACCTATGCACGAATAATTTGACCCAAACCTATCGCTATAACCAATGATATTTTCAAATCATTGGCCGTAAAGATGACATGATTGTACTAATGCCTTGTCATTTTATTCTGTGTGACATACTGTTTTACTGTGGTTATGAATTCGGCAATAATTATCAGGGGTCGTGGGTTTGATCCCCGTGACGAACGTTTGTGTTTATAGACATGTGTATTTTAAGTATATTGGTTGAAAAACACCGAATTGTAATGTTGTTATTTTAAATTGCAAAGTTCAATATTATTTATATGACATTTGTTTTGTCTAGTGTCCCTGTGTTTAATATAGTTTTTTAAGTTAATTTTCTGTCGTTCTAGCCCCAAACTCAGCATAGCTTGCTTAAATAGATCTATATGGCTGTCAGGCAAAGGGCTAACATTACTAATAATAATTATCCTTTTTTTACCTTATGAATACACACATACAAGTTCTTTGTATGTGTGTATTTATAAGGTAAAAAAATAAGTTTAAGCACACTAAGTTAATGTTTGGTTTGTGCGGGGATCTAACCATCAATCTTTGATGTTATAGCCAGATTTTCAACCGTTACAAGAGTGGTTGTTATTAATGTAACTATAAATATGTAAGGTCTCAAAGCGTTAATTTAATGATCTAAGAGCTAGGTATACCAATAGAAGTTGTTCTTAAGGAAAGCTAAAATAAAATTAAACCTAGTTACTCGATAACAAATACAGAATATTAAAGAAAATAAGGAAAGAAGATTGTTTATGCACACTGTCCAATGTTAGCACGTTTACGAGTAGGTTTAATAATGTGACGTGCCGGTGTTATTAGCACGAAACAAGTCCAATGATTCACGCGGTAGGCACATCGCTAATTGTCATATAAATTAAGTAGTTTTTAGCGAGCCGTTACTGAATCATTCATTTCGTGTTGCGGGCAGTTTATCAAAACGTTTTTTAAAGTTATCAGTTCATTGGTTTACATGCAATGAAGGGCGATTTTGTGTAATTAATGCTTGAAAAGTCGAAGTACTTTGAAATTAAGAGCTCCATGGCTCAGAGGCCTAATAGTAATAAAACATTGAGCGATGGTTCGTGGTGGAGTGCCTTAGCCTCTCTGATTATTCTATAGTCGCACTGGCCGCACATAAGTCGGGATGCGTGTTTGTATGCAATATATTTTTTCTTTATAAATTATGTAGAGTAGGGGCAATAAAAATTATCAATTCAGTGACTAAAACACCTCCATTCACACTTAAAAAGAAAAAAGAAACGTGCATAAAAAAAAACAACCGGTGTTCTATATTCAAAAACAAATTCCACCATTGTTGTTTTCCGTCAATGGACAAGTTTATAAAATGGAAGACAGCAATGTCGTTGTGTTTGTAGGGCGTCAAAAGATAATGCGGGGTGGTAACGAGTTGAGATAAGAAAGAGGAAAGGTTAAAGATGTGTATTATAAAGACCCACTGATAGTCAAACAGTGTGATGAACTTAGCTGGAGTAAACAGTCGGGTATTTATAGGTTTCCGAACGCATTGTTTTGACTTCGTTGAAGTTACCGACTTTTATAACTTTGAGAGATCTTAGAATGTGTTTATTCACCGTTTTTAACCACTAATGTCTTTTATTTCATGGATGTTTTAAGTAGATTCTTAATGGTTAAAGATGTCTCTGTTGCTTAAATAAATTATTGATTGATTCGTGTCTATTTAATTGCATGCTATACAACATTGACATGGTGGTTATAAGTTATAAATAGTACCCAAAATTGTAACAAATTGATTTTAATGTTTGAAGCCTTTGTCCTGTAGTAGAGCATAAGAACATATTAAGCACTAAAACTTTTTATAAAACTGTCGTGGAACGATACACGTTTCAATGAAGTGTGTATTTTGGCCGTTGAGTGTTTTTTTATTATCCATTGAATACCATGGCAAAATAGTTCCACTACATTCTTTAAGTTCACCACATTCAATGGCTCAACATTTCCGATTAACGAAAAATAACTCATTGATTTTATACTCCATTTTCCTCTTAGGAAGTCGTTAAATAAATTAACTGAAAGCAGTGATGTAGAGCCATGAATAATTTATTTAGTTAGTTTATTTAGAAAACATGCTCATTTGCTCATATTACTTAATCATAAACGAATTAATAATAATTAGAGAAGTGTGAAAAGATAATTTTCTACAAAAAACTTTGTAACCCAAATTTTTTTGTACCTAAAGAATAACCTTTGATTGCTACATGCATGCTCCCTAAGACCCCGTTGCGGGCTACGAATCCAAGCAGATAGAAAAATTGTACTGGCCATTAGAAATCTTTATCATAAGACATTGAGACTTTTATTAAAGAAAAACATTGAGATTACAAAACGCCCCATTTCCATAATTCGTTCTAAATCGATGCAGTAACGAACAGACATCATATAAACAAACCCGATCAATCTACAATCACGTGAAAGGAGAAGTTTTTAAACGGTTCGCAAACTTTTTTTTGTTGTTGTATTACGTTGTTTGTTTGCGAAGGTGTCAAATAGAATGACGATTCAGTCAGATAGGTATTTCTTGCTTTTTTCCTTTTTTTGTCTAACCCATGGAATTTGATGGAATTAATATTATTTCGTCTATGGTCTAACCACTCCAAATAAAGTATTATCATCATTACCAGCCAGTCGCAGTACTCGCAGTCCAATGCTGGACATAAACTTCTTCAAACCCTCGCCACTTTGCTCGAACATTGGCTACTCGTAAAGTATCTTCCAGCAATAATACTTAGCTCAATGGTAAATACGATCGTTTCAGTAGATCATAGACATATTAACGTCTACAGACACTATACATATTGCATGCCATAAAAGTTTTAATACGATCTATTTTCGCGCGAACATTACTGGCCGGCTACTTATCCGCCACGGAGAGGCAATTAAAAAATAATCTTTTAAATTTCAAATTACGAACAGCTCGGCCGAAAACGTTCTGGTCATTCATCCCGATCCCGCTGCCATATGGGCGCGCACGCAGGGCTTACAACGTTCTCACAAATTAGAATAGACACGTGCATTATTTGCATATTTTTTTTCTTGGGATATGTAAAGGAGGTTGTCAGTTTAGTTTAGACTTTTTTTGTAGTGTGTGTATTGGAATTTTCGACTGCAATCAATGTGAATGCAGGTTTTTATAGATTGACCAAGAGAGGATAATTATTGGGAATTTGAACCTAATGTTATTGTATTACCGGCGAAATACCAATGAATAATTTCAGGGGTTAATTTATCTCTCTACTAAGTATTATAATACTCTACGAAGACTAATTTACGGTAAAAAGCATTAAAGCACTTACGTCTAGGCATTGTACCTATTACTTTATGTGTACCAACTCTGCTAAGCCCCTTTTTTTATAAATGTAACGTATTATATTGTTATGACGACATCAAACCTTTAAGAAACTATGCAAGAACTTTTGTCAATTAGAATATCTAAGGTATTCTGGCATAACAGAATAAGTGCCAAAAAATCTGTAGTTTTTCTTTTATACGAGGTCAGTTGGCAATGTTGGCATACAGGCTCGTAGTCCACCTGATGGTAAGCGGTCCCTGCGGCCTATTCCATTGAGGGACGCTTCACTTTATTTATTCTATTCTTTTATTCCAATCTTATTCCGTTATGTCAATATACAATTGAGATATTTTCTTTTATGACGACGTTATGGCCAAGACCTTTAACGCCTTATACACAAAGCCATAGGCAGAACTCAGTGTAAATTATATAATCTGAGGGGCAGAGATTCAGAAAAGAAGAAAAAGAACCATTGTTATTTGCCATGCAATACAAAACACAGATAGGTACAATAAATAGGCTGGAATAGCCAGCATCTTGATTACTAGAGTCAGATCAATGGGGCGTGTGTTGGCACTTAAATCTCACCTTGTATAGTAGAGTCCATTTAATTAGAAGAACTGGTGTGGCGCAGCGATTGCCTCTAGTACTCTTTAGGGCTGTGGAAACGGATGATTTATTTATAGCCTAAACATTTACTTACTTGGACTATTGTTGAATGCATAACAATTTTATGCGCACAATAATACTTCGTTGCTAGACAAATGTCAACATAACTATTAGTTGAATTCAAGACAGAGCCCAGGGTAGCGATGTTTTTTTTATGGTATAGCGGGCAGACGAGCATGCTATTAGAAAGCAAGGAATGCACCTGTTATTAGAAATCCAGTAACTTCAATCTATCCAATAAATCCAACTTAAGACTCTGGGGTTTTTCTTTATTTAAATGGCAAATATTTTACAAAGTATTTACGTCTTGAGGCTATTGATTTTGGGTCTCCTCATGTATTAAATTTTTTTTTCACAAGTTACACCTACTATCGATTGAGTGATGGCTAAAAACCAGCTGTGTATGATATTCACCTACTAGCGGTCGCCTCCGCGGTTTCACTCGCGCGCAATTACTTTTGTGAATTATCACTGGCTCACCGCCGTAAGGTTGCTTGCCTGTCAATCTTCTATAGATTGTACTTCGGAGAGTGTGCTCAAGAGCTGCATGAGCTCATACCACCGTCGCCTTTCTTCCATCGGACATCCAGACGCACTCACTCACACATCCGGCCGGCTACCACCCGTTCTTGGTTGATATACCTTTAATACGCACTAAGCGCTTCTCATCATCTTTTATAATGCGCACAGCCAAAGAGTGGAATTCCCTGCCTGCGTCTGTATTTCCGAGTGCATATAATTTGACCCTCTTTAAGTCTAGAGTAAATAGGCATCTTCTGGGCAAGCTCGCTACTTCATCGTAGATCCCATCTCTGCTCTAGAGCAAGATTGGGGTCAAGAGCAAGCCCATTCAGAATAAAAAAAAATAATCCCCCCTTCCCTTCCATCTTTGATGAAAAGTACCCTCTGTCACCCGGGAATAATGTAGTTTTCCAACAGTGAAAGAATTTTCCAACGAGTTCAGTAGTTTCGGAGCGTATTTAATTTTAATACAAACAAACACTCAAAGCATTCCTCTTTAAATAACATTAGTATACTTAGATGTAATTATTCTGTATGTGTTGTAGCTGAATACACGATTTATCTATCTACCTGAATCTAGGCTGAAGTAAAAATAAGTGCAGCCCTACCGGAAGGAGCCATTTCCAGTACATTCCGAAGTCTATGGCGCGCGGATGCCAGCAATTGAGCAATTACGGGAAGATGCGTGTACAGTACAGACCGAAACAAAAGTGGTTCAACTTTTTGAATGCCACATGGCCTTATTGTCATAGCAATAAGGCATTTAATGGCTCGACACGCTCGGTATCTTTTATTCTTGACCATAATACAGAACATGAATGCTAGCTTCTCCTAAATGTACGTGCAAATAATCTTCTATTTTTGTAGAGCATGTCAGTAAGCTAAATTAAATGATCAAGTGGTTTAGATAGCTGGTTCTTTTTGTGGTCTGAGCGCAATTTTTTGCAATTTTTATGTTATTTTCACCAGGGTGCAAAGTATTTTTTCTTTTTTAATTAAGTTATTCTGCAAATGTGGAAACCTTACTCTACCTTTTAATCTTAGACCTAGTCGCTGGTGTCTATAAGGGCGGAAGAAATTAATTATTTCCTCCATTATGTCATATCAAAAAAATCAAACGTTCAAACCAATAATCTACAATATCACTGTAGCGACCGCCTAGCCTCCGCGGTTTCACCCGCGCGTAATTTCTTTTGTCAATTATCCCCCCTTCCCCCCGCATTTCCGGGAATAAAAGTACCCTATGTCACCTGGGGATGGTGTCATGGTGTAGATTTCTAACAGTGAAAGAATTTTTCAAATCAGTTTAGTAGTTTCGGATCCTATTCAATACAAACAAACAGAAAAAACAATCAAATTCTTCTTTATAATAAGTATTAGTAGTTCTTTATAATAGAGAGGACATTAAGTTAGTTAATAAAGTGTGTAAATTAATTATAACTACTATTAAAATCATACAATTTATTCAAAAGTGAGACAAGAGATCCAAATGTTTCTACGGGTTTCCAGAGTTTCAAGTCCGAAAACTTGCAAAGTTTCCATTACAATGTTCCTTCGATCTCGCAAATAACGTTAAGTGCGTACTTATCCGTTTGTTATGCATCTGACAGACGGGTCATGCGGTGAATCACCGGCGAGTCATCGAACACATGCAAGTTGAAAATACCGTGCAACTTAACGCATTATGGTAGGGCTACCGAAAGAAGAAATCTCTACAAATAGTACAAGCTTTCGAATTTTGTCGGATTATGAAGTTACGTTGTTATGATTATCATTTTCCTGCCATGCCCTTAATTGTTTGCGAGTAGACGTAGTATGATTTTGAACTGGCACATAGAGATTTACAGCTGTTTACCTCGGGTTCAGTCAGTGCAGTCGCCGGTTTGATAGTCTAAGATCCGAACTAAGGTCGATCTTCATCGAGTTGATAATAGAATAACTTATTTTATTATGAATTTAGCATATTAGAAAACATATTAAAAATGGGTTGCCTAAAAAAATCCTGGACCGAGTATGTTTAATTGTATTTTAAAATATTTTTTTTAACAAAATCCCAATTTTTTGCAGAAAACCATATATCAACGTGTTCATAATAAAACAGCGCTTATGATGATATTAAAAAAAATCTATTATCCAATTATATAGGTGAAATTAACTGGTATCGACACATACGTGTTTATACCTGACAACCCAGTAGTCCCCCCACGTAAATAATAGAAAACCCAACGGCTGCACGTTTTATACGTTTTGTACGTTAAGTCAGAACATAATTTTCTTATTATCTTATTATTGCAAAATTTTGTTTAAAACCATTAAAAAAAAAGAAAAATTGGTCGGTCCAGGATTTTTTAGGCAACCCATTTTTAATATGTTTTCTAATATGCTAAATTCATGATAAATTAAGTTTTATTCTATTATCAACTCGACGAAGGTCGACCTTAGTTAGGATCTTCTACTATGAACTTACCGGCACTTACATTTCGACGATTAATTTTTATTATAGATGAGTAAGAACTTAATATTCTAACTAAAGTCTAAAAATGTTAGATAGGTAAAGGCAAGCACTGGCTCGTCCCTTTCCCTTCGGGTGTGATTGGAATCAGTTTAGAGGTTTAGAGGAGGTGGAAGGGAAAAAAAGGCATGGTAAAGACAGAAAAGAAAGTAAGTAATAGTAGTAAGACTAGCTTGGCTCGTTTGCCGCCTCTGACATAAAAAAAGATTGACTTTGCAAGTTATAAACATCTTCCACACAATGGTCCTTTGTAAACCTCAGGATTCTAGTAAATACCTAATTAGTAAGTGACTAGGAATGTGTTTATCTATTTTAGAGCTGACCCCTCCACAATATTCTCTCTCATAGGATCAACTAGATAGCACGGTCGGTATCAAATGATGATTGGGTATAACCAATTTAATGTTTCTATGGCCGTACAAACGGTTAATGGTATGTGCTAAATTCCTAACACGAATACTTTATCAATAATATAGTATGGATGTATGGAAAGATATTATAACACTGGTCAACAAAATTTAAACTTTTTTTTGTCACATGAAAACTTATATCAAATTTTAAATCTACTAAGGCCACCAAACACTAATATGCGGATGAAAAAAATTTGACACGTCAGGTTTCCTTGTGACAACAAAACATATATTTTCGTAAAAAAGTACACCCATCAGCTACATTTAGAGATATTTTTGCCTAATATTGAATAAAAACTTGATTTTCGTGAATAGTTGGCTTATGAAAGGTCTTTGCTAAGTCGCCAACAATAATCTGCTGGCGTTCCTGGACTTCGTTTCCCTTGATAGCCCTTCTTTATTAAGGAAATGACCTGATGGAACCTCTCGCCATGTTCGTCACTCCCAACACCCAAATTTTCCCGAAAGAAGTCCAGATGAGATTCCAGCATAATGTTTTTGAAGACATTATTACATCCCAAAGCTTTCTAAGACATTAAAAGTTCATTTATTAAGTCTTTACAATTTTCCGATCTATGTTTTCCTTTAAAATTTTGGACAACGTTCACAAAGCATTTCCAGGCGAGTTTTTTCTGATCATTCAGTTCTTCTTCAGAGGTTTTATCCTTTATCAGTTGCCGTATTTGTGGACCTACAAATATTCGCTCATTAATATTTGCCTCGCTGAATTTAGGGAATTTCTCTTTTAGATATACAAATCATCCTGCAGTTTAGGAATAGCTCTTTCAAAAAAAAATTGGCCGATCTTTAAGTGCAACGGTGGTAAAAGTATGTCATCAGGGTTCACTAAAGGATCATTTTTAAATTTTTTATGGCGAGGAGTATGTGATTTCCAAAATAGCCTGTCTAAACAGCAATGTTCAATTAGTCATGTGATATTTCCACGCTAGATGTAATAGTTAATTCTCCACACACATAAGACAAACTGTCAGGGTTGTTAAAGCACTTTCGTGGCATTTTTACGATGTAACCAACGTAATAAAATGTAAGTTAGTCGAATGCAATAGTTATACAGTCCCCAAATGAAGTTATTCTAAAGTAAGACGTATATGACGTCAGAAAACAATATCTAGCTGTCACAAAAAAACTGGACGTGATTGATACAAAATTATTATATATTGTTAATGAGGGTACATCAACATATACAAAAATCATCACAAAGTTCTTGTGACAAAAACAGTGTTGACCAGTGTAATAAATAAATAAATAAATGAGGGATGACTGTATAATTTTTTTTGTAAAATTAAGTTGTACCCCTAAGCTACTGATTAGTCTGTCAGAGATAGTAATGGAGCCGTATACTTTTATTGAAAACTAGCGGTCGCCTCTGCGGTTTCACGGTAGGTAATTTCTTTTGCCAATTATCCCCCCCTTCCCCTTACATTTCCGGGATTAAGAGTACCCTATGTCACTTGGGGATAGTGTAGCTTTCCAACAGTGAAAGAATATTTCAAATCGGTTGAGTTGTTTCGGAGCCTATTCAATACATATAAACAAAGAAACAATCAAATATTTTCGAGCGAGCCGTTTGGTGTAATGGTCGAGAAGTCGGCTATTACACCAGAGGTCGCGGGTTCGATCCCCGCACGGTACAAACATTTGTGTGCATGAACATGTCTGTTTGTATCGGTCTGGGTGTTTCTATGTATAATATGTATGTATTTACAAAAAAAAAGTATATAAGTAATGTTTATCCGTTGTCTAGCACCCATAGTACAAGCTATGCTTAGTTTGGGGCTAGATGGCGCTGTGTGAATAATGTCCTGGGATATTTATTATTTATTATTTATTTATTATTTTCTCTTATAGATATAGATTGACAATTAAGATATCGGTCAGATGAAACATTTTGAAAATTGCTTAAGAATACATATTGTAAGTACATTAATACGCCTTTGATATTAATAAATATCCCTGGATACTTTTTACATAGCGCCTACCTGATCCAAACTAAGCATAGCTTGTATTATGGATCCCAGAAGACTATGTATATATATGATATATTATGTATACATACTTGATATTATTATGTTCATTCATGCACACGTAAATGTTCATACCTTGCGGGGATCGAACCCGTGACCTCTTGGTGTAATTGCCGACTTCTCAACCATTACAACAAATTGTTCTTCAAAGTTTGTAGACAAATCATCATCATCGACTAACTTAGACTTATTTTTATATAAATAGAAGTTTAAAGTTCCTAAAGCCATAAAGTCCCTTCGGTTACTGACTCAACATAGTCGGGCGACACTCATCTGCACATAATTGTGGAACCAGACGACTAATTAAAGGCATTGAAGCTTATGAACGCTGTATTTTCGTCGCGTGCGCACGAATAGCCCGCGATATTCGTTGCGGTTTGCGATGTGACGACTATTTTAATTGATAGGTAAGTATCTGAAATGCCACGTCTGATTATAATAGTTAGTTCCTTTTTTGGATGCTTGGGTGGGCTTCCGTTCGCATCTTCGCTCAAATAATTCTAGACTAGCCTTCCGTTCGCGCCTTCACGCACGTAGATTATACCGCAATTTTTTTCTGGGATTAAAACTAGCCTGTATGACTTTCTAGCTCCTAAAATTATTTAAATTTAGATACTACATCACGACCCGGCGTCGCTCCATTGTGATGTGAAAGAAGAACAAACAAAATTAGTCTTAGAAGGGATATGAACGTAGGACCCGCAGTAGGGCAGGGTCACAAACAAATGCACCATTGGGCCAGTTTTTTTTTATACTACATCAGTTGGCAGACAGACACGCCGCCCACCTGATGGTAAGCGGTCACTGCGGCCTACTCCATTAAGGGACACTACCAGAAATGCGTCGCAATGTGCTGAAAGACTGTAAGCTCATCTGATCTTCGAGCCATAGATTTCAAGTGTACTGGCTCCCACATTAATACTGACGGAACACAGCCAGAGCTCTGTTATGGCGGCAGATTTCACCTGTGGCGGTGGTAGCTAGCCAATCGGACTCTGTGGTAGAGTGATGACTCTATTATACCACATATTTAGTGTTATTTATATTCTTTGTAATCAGTCATCGAATCTATTGTAGTACTGTTTAGTGTTATTTAATTTTAAATATGCTTGAAGAAAGAAGATATTATGGAAGACAGAAGAACGATGTAGAAGACTCCGAGAAGAAATGAGAAGAGACCTAAATCTTGTTCCTAAGTACTAGTGCCGCAGGAGTGTTTTGTTGTATCTCCTGCTGCTTAAGTGCTTATCAATGAGGATTTATGTGTCCACATCAGCTCAAAAAGAGAGAAGAAAAGAAGAGCAACCAGCATTATGAAATAGCTATAGGTGCTGCTCACGTAGTCACTTTATTTTGGTACACCGTTGTAACAATGTATGTAAGTGGACACAAAAGTGTACCTAAGAGTAATACATAGATAATTAATAATAAATATTACTGTAAATAGAGAGAAATACTGTAAATAGAGTTTAAGTTTATAGATTTAATAGCCTTTAACTTTTTTCTACTTCAATAACTGTTGTGTTAAATTTAATGTCAGGCCAGCAAAAACAGCACAACAGTTATGAAGTGCTACTACACTGTGATCTTTTTTTTATACTACATCAGTTGGCAGACATACACGCAGCCCACCTGATGGAAAGCTGCCACTGCGGCCTATTGCATCGAGGGACACCACCATACCGTGAAGCGTCGCTCAATGTGCTGCCAGAATGTATGCTTATCTGATCTTCGAGCCTTTGGTTTCAAGTGTACCTACTGGCTCCCACATTAATACTGCCGGAACACAGCCAGATGTTACGGCTGCAGATTTCACCTGTGGAGGTGGTAGCTAGCCAGTCGGACTCTGAAAAAGTCCTACAACCAACCAGACCCACGGCAGGATTCGAACCCGCGGCCTCCGAGTTTTATACCCGAGCGGCTTAGCCCCTGTTCCATGGAGGCGGTCTTACATTACTGATTCACAACATTTTTTATACAGATCCGTTGGCACACAGTCATGAATCTACACTTGCCTGATAGAAATCGGTCACTGCAGAGCAAAAGCTCTACCACCGATCGGACCCCTTTTATACCCGAGCGGTTCTTCTTCTTCAGACGAGCAGCTCGTTCGCGCGGATGCTCTACTCTCGAATTGGTGTTCCATTCAGCTCTACCTCTCTTAAAATATAGATACTGTTATTATGAAAATACTTATTATTAATTAAAGTCAAAAAATATTTACAAAATTATTGAGTTAACTTAAATTTTTTTTAATTCCAAAATAGGATGCTTATTCCTAACTTCGCACGAATTTCGTCGTTTGAAAGAACAATTACATCACATACATACATGTATGTATTTGTTATTTTTTTGCGGAGGATAATGCGTTTATTTATGCGCCATACAGAACGATATAGGAAAACAAAACCTGCGGTCGTGTGTTGGACCTATACAGTATAATACACGTTCGTCCAGTAGGTTATGGGAAAACCCCTTCAATACAACTTTAAAGTGATGGCTGATGTAGTTACACTATTTTTCTAGTTTTGACGATTCAGAGAATTATAATTTTTGAATCGAATGTGACATTTTCTTTTGTGTGGTGATTTTACCACAAAGGATTTAACGGCCCATTTCCGGGAATCAAGAATGAAGAATCAAATTCATTTATATTGAATAAATGAATTTGATTCTTCATTCTCGCTCGTTTCGTCTCGCATTAGGCTCGTTTAATGTTATACAAGTAGTGCCTACATATATGTCACAAATTAAATTAAATTTTAAGAATGTCAAAGATATAATTAGAATTATGAATATGTCGGGATCATATACATTAATCTGGACAACATTAAATACATTAATCTAATCCCAAAGTAAGCTTGAGCTAAAACAGAACAGACCTGAAACAACGGGCTATCAACACCTCCCCTTTCAGCACTCATGCTTCAGCTCCCCTGTTTGGACAAAGAAACTAGACACCAGTACTAGAGGTTTTTTAATAGCTAGAAGGAACTTGAGCTATGGTAGCCGAGCCGACGTTTCACAAGTATGGCGCAAGCACCCTACAAAATGTGCCATCAGACCATTTCATTGACATAGGTAATTGGGCAACCTCCATGATGCATGAGATACTGAATTATTTATGTCCGTTCAGATATTATTTGTACTAAATAACCGTGACATTAAAACAAAACAACTCTGTATTTGCAAAAAATATCTATATAAATATTTATACAAGAATAAGGTTGACGATGATGCTGCGCTTGTATGTTAGATCTTGTTCAAGAGTTCTCAAAGAAATCTTTGGAAAATATTTAATCATTTCTTAAATTTTAGTGGCTAATCAAAAGCAGTGGTCAGTTACCATCAACTTTTTTATTACCACAGACTTTTGACTGTGCAGTTTTAATAACAATCTTTTCCGTGTTAGTGGTACCTAAATACGCACATAGAAAAATCTATAGGTACGCGCATAGATTCGAATTATCGATCTCGTGCTTGTCTTTTCTCGTTGCCTCAGAAAGCACAATACAGCTCTTGGTTTCAATTTCATTACGATGCGATCGAATTAGATTATTATTTCATCAGACTATGGAATTATGGGAACGTGTTAACATTTTATCCCCTGCGTAGGAACTTGGTTATTCGTTCTGCAGTCTCTGTTATGTAGAGGCTGGTAGGTGATAGGTATATAAAGCGACACGTGGGTACCGGTACGAAAAACTGAATGGATTTTTTTTTCTGTTCTGAAAATACTCATTCACAGTTCGCAGTCTGAAAGTTGGTGAGACGCCCCCATTTAAAAGAAGCACGAAAGTCGATGATCCTACTGTGTATGATTCTTTCTTCGGTCATGTCAGACTTTTATTATTATTTTATTGCAATGTGTAACAAGACGAGCTGATCGTACATCTGATGGTAAGCGCCACGTCTGCCCTTAGACAGTATAATGCCTAACAGTAACTAAGCAGTTACTGTCTGGCACCGCCCTGCGCCCGCTACAACGAGACGACAGTTATTAGGTCTCAGTTTACCCAGTAATTTCACTGGCTTCAGTGCCCTTTCCCCGAAACACAGAAGTGCTGCTGACCAATCGAGCATTGCACACACTTACTTTTGCATTTTGTAATTATATTATCCTTGTTGGTTGATCATAAAGATTGGCCGCCGTTGCCAAAATTCGTCTAGGAAGACATTATTATTAATTAGTCATTAAAATTTTAAAAAGTCGTTGAGATAGAAGCGAGGTGTAGCTAAAATCCAGTAGAAGAACTTTAATCATGATTAGAATGTTAAAATATTTCTAGGATAATAATTATCCTAGAAATATTTTTATTATGTCCATAAACACCTTGATGGTCTAAGTGGTTAAGTACCGGGCCGAGATCTCGGGTTCCTGGGTTCAATTCCCGGGTCGAGCTAACTTTGTGTCGGTTTTTTCGGACATTGCTCGGGTTTGTGATCACCAACCCGCAATTGGCAAGCGTGGTGATGAAACCAATACCTACCCATTATTGTAACGATAACTTGATTTCAAAGCTGGAACTTGATTTCAGAGCTACAGAATGTCAAGTACTTTCAATTTTTCATATCCGATCATAGATCTAAGTTGATACTTCGATCCACTATCCAGGAAATAAATGGTATTTTTTTAATACATTTTACAAGGGATGATTTTTTATGTTCTAAGCAGTAGAAAGAAACTTTCTATAATATTAATTTTTATGTTACAAATAACATTTTTTTAGTTCAAAGTCAAAGTATTTATTTTGCAATTCGTTTTAATAATAATAATATAACGTTTATTTCGAGCAATACAATTACAAGTAATTACTGGCTCATATCATAAATACCTACAGACTAACATACATACATACAGAAAATATAAAAAAAAACAAAATTATGATTTAATACCTAATCTTGAATTTTCCGTAGACGACACCACAGTTGTTACTGTGACGACACCCTGCGGCCGAAGTCCTCCTTCATGAATGTTTCCAGATGATATAAATATAAATAAATATAAATATCTCTGGACATTATTCACACAGCGCCATCTAGCCCCAAACTAAGCAATAGCTTGTACTTTGGGTGCCAGACAACGGATAAACATTACTTATATACTTTTTTTTTTGTAAATACATACATATTATACATAGAAACACCCAGACCGATACAAACAGACATGTTGATGCACACAAATGTTTGTACCGTGCGGGGATCGAACCCGCGACCTCTGGTGTAATAGCCGACTTCTCGACCATTACACCAAATGGCTCGTCTGATGATGGGTCGGCACCCTCACCACAAAGGAACTGATATGACTTTATGGCGAGGTTCCAAGCACTCGACCTTCAGGTTGAATTTGGACTTCCTTCCGAGCTCACGACCTCAAGACATAACTGACAGTAGAATTTTAGCGTTGTACAACTAGTGGGAACAAATGTATCTGGAGCAATTTGTGAAAAACCATGTAAGTTGATACGTGTTTGATATTATTTATTGATATGTGTGTGTTGACTGTCAATGTCTCTTGCACTGGCAGAAAATATTGTCCCATCGGATTGATAGAATTTCGAAGCAACACTGCTCTACAGGTCGTGGGTTACGATCCCATCCAGGCAAACATAATTATGACAAGTGTTTGTTCCAGTTTGTTCTGACCAGTTTTTTTTCATGTGGCACTGCCATTACAGATTTTAGAGAATTAGCATGACGTGTGATACACAGTAGAAGGTGTATGCTAGCATTAATTAGTTTATTTGTAATGATTTATGTAAGGACTATTTCCACTGATGTACGTGATAATTTATCTGTCAGATAAAAAGGATGCTCTTCATCATGATTTAAAAATTAACAAAGGAGAGCATCTAAGACCTAAGTTAACTATAGTCCGACAAACTTATCCGTTCGGTGGTGGCGTCGCTATTGTCGTTTTATTATTGCCATTAATTATCGTTTTTGCACTTTTGGAAATAAAAATAATTTTGTTGTCCTAGTGTGCAAAAAGTTATGTGTCAGTGGCCCGAAAGCTTTATTTTACCCTATTAATGACCGTCTCATTGTAAAGGCTAATAGAGACAGCTTAGTATAGTTAAGTAAAGTATTTTCTGAAATGAATTTATTAATGAATGTTAGCTTTGTGTTCCAGCAACGTGGTATAAATACTATTATGAGAGGTTTAGGCTGCCTGGCCACCGAAGCGGAGCGGGGCAGCGGAGCGGAGAAACGGTGAAATATTAACCAATGAGATTACACAAAATCTCCGCTCAGACATATAGTTGCAATCGTATTGGTTAATATTTCCCCGCTTCTCCGTTCTGCTGCCTCGCTCCGCTTCGGTGGACAGGCAGCCTTAGGTTGTGGATGATAAAGGACTAAAAAATATTAAAAGGTTTAAAATGTTGACTTATTTGAAAGAAATAATATGTCTATCGGCTGGGTGTTTTTGTTTACAATGTATAGCCTGACCAAGAAAATAAAAGAACATGCTCTGGAGGCGCCACATTAGCTACGGTTATAGCAACACTTTGTTGCTATGCTTATACTCACAATATCCAATAGTAACAAGGCACGGTTGACAATTGTCAGACAGCAATATTGAATGACATCTTATTGTTTTTTTTATTTGTTGATTGTTGCTTCCTAAAGAAATAAGTTCTAATATTTTTCCGCAATATGGCGAGGTTTTTTTATTTTATTGGTCGGGCTATACAGGGTGTTAGGTAACCCGAGGGACATATTTAAGGAGAGTGTTCAGAATCCGATTTAGAGTCTAATTCGCTATAAAAAATATATCCTTAATTTTTTTCATAATCATCCTAATAATTTATGTATGCATGAACTACCTAAAAATCCCGTGTGCTGAGCGGCCGTTTACGCCCCAAACTCAAATTGTACGCGATTACAATTTGAGTCGTACTTGAACGAGTGCACGAAATAGGTACTGTGAAGGGAAGAGTGCCCGCACGTTAAGCGGATTTTCAGGTTTCGACTAAGGTTATTGACAGATATTTACCAGAGTTCTTATTGATATACACTTATTTTGTTATATGGAAGCATGAACTATTTGGGGTTTAAATATGTCCCTCGCATTTCCTGTCATACTGTATATGTATTTAAAAAAGGGATTGTTTTGTATGGTGTATGTTATTAGGGACTAGACGGCGCGCTGTGTGATTACTTTAGTGTCTAGAGAGGAATATTTTCCAGTGTAAATTTTTCGTTTATTGATAGCCAGGCCGCCATCATCAGGGAGCAACCCGCGCGTGGGTTACGCGGCCGCGTAAAGAGTCTTCGCGTCGCGAGTTTTGGTCCGTATCTTTATTTCTTTTTGAGTGGGCACTATGAGGTGGGAACCTGCATCTTTTTATACGCAACAAAGCATATAGCACGTTTGTAATACCTATCTCATGACTGGAAAACCCTCTTTAGAACTGCAAGTGCTAGAATTATATTTAATAGCACTACTAGGTAATCACAGCGCTCACATGGCCTATCCTCTGACAAGTGAGAACGACAGGCGATTTGTCCTCCATCACCCGCCACCGTGGGACATCGCATATTGACATCAATCCGTCTATCTCAATGCAATCTGCAATTGCATAGGAGAGGGCTCAACGACAAAATTGCTCGGAATTATATTTAAATTACAAATATCCGCTAGACCAACTTGGAATCTGCGGGTATCAAAAAGCACCGACCACTTTACTTTAAGCTGGGAACTATTACTGTTTGTTAAGCGCTAGGGGTCACATGATAGTAGCCGCCCGTATGCCACTTAACTCAATAAAACTCCCCTTGTGTGACATTAAATTTAATAGACTATGAAAGACCGCGGTCGCTCCTTCCTGTCGCGAACGGAAGACGCCGATTGGCTCAATTGCGGAGGCCACCGACCAATCAGCGGCGTGCGGGCAATTGAGAGCAAACGTTAAATCTCAAGTGACGTTTTGCTCGTTCTACACTTGCGTCATTTGATGAATTGTTGAGGATAATTAAGTAAATATGAATAACACGTGCTAGACCTAAGTCTAGGCTAATGTCTAGTCTCATTCTCTATTTTAACCTAATAATATATCTAATACGCCTGAATACACACTCGCACACCTAGATAAAGAGTAGCACAAATCGAAATAATCCAAAATAGAGTTACCTATTGCAAAATTGGGAATTAGCGTAATAACAACGTTAACCCTTTCCACGCCAATGTCTGATATATCAGACAAACCATTTTCGTGCCCACCACGCCAATGTCTGATATATCAGACAAAAAAACATGATCAAGAAACGTTGTATTTTTACTTGCCTGAATGAGTTGAGTATAACCTAATAATTTTTTGGATTTTTTTTTAATGGTCGTGGCGTGTGGGGCACCATTTTCGGAAAATGCGTGGCGGGGAAAGGGTTAACTCCAAAGACACCCTGTGTATGTTAACTATCATAGAAATATTATGTTTTTACTGTTTATATATATCGACTATAAAATTGAAAATTGTCCTACCTAACAATGCTAAAGTACCTCCTTTATAATGGTTTAATGACCACCTCACATATTCTACAAAGACGATAATTTGAAGATTGTCTCTTCTCAAAGGTACAATACTGTACAACTAAATTATTTTGTATTGGCAGTACATTATTTATCCCAAATATTTTTTAACAACTTTGTCATAATTGTTTTGATTACATAAATTAATTAATTGAAATAAAATACAATTTAAGAAATAATAACAATTTATTTCAACAATACAATAAATGCATACGAATACAAACATTTCGAACAACAAGATTGACAGAGTATACTCATTATAACATATTTATACAAAACAAATGTTTATATACATACAAAACCTTTACACAACAGCATAATTTGTTTCACGAACATTATATTTTGAACAGCCTTAAATACAATTATTGTGGTCTTTTGGTCCACGAATTCTTAAACCTCACACTAGTAAGTACAAAATTCAAACACAATAGTGGCGCTTTTTTTACAAATAAATATAAAGAAGAATTAAAACCATCAAAAATAATTTATTTTATCAAATCTGTAGATCTCAAATATGTAGCTATAATATACAACAATACATGTTATTTTACGTACACAACACCTTACATGCAATGCTTATCCCAAACACAATATGGCAGTATATATTATATGCAATATTCATACCTTTGCGTGTATTAAATCATTTTAGCATTTGCTGGAGTCATCTCACGATCCCAAAGCTGGCCTGTACCTAGGGCAACGTATCAGCCTGGCCATCCAGCGCGGAAACGTTGCAAGTGGGTACTTTTCCCAAGGAGGGAGATATTAACCTTTATTATTTATAAGTATGTTTAGTCCCGTTTTTTTCTTTTCTTTGTTATTGTATATATTTCAAAATAGTCAAATATTAAAAAAATCATTTTACACTTAATAATAATAATAAAAAAACGATATCTTTGGCAAATGACTGCTTGATCTTTACGTATAACATTTTCGATTTCCTACAAATATAGTGCCCATTAATTACTTGTTTATATCCTCATGTAATTTCCCTAGTATTTTTAGACTTGGAATTAACAAATCAATTCGAGTTTTTAGTGGTAATGTTTGCAGTGTTTTCCTTAAACAGTTTCCAGGAATTATAAATATTCCAACCACCCAAACTATCTTTGATCTTAGAATGATCCAAGATTTTAAGAAGTCCAGTAATTGCGAGTACACGGTGCGACTGTCTTTAGTAGTTTTATTAGACAAGTTTTTTTCTTCGTTATTTTAGAATGACATTTACAGCATTTAACGCGTGTATAATTTGGCGACTGCTTTATTTTTTAGACTACCAAAAATATCACATTGTTTTATGTTTAATAATCAAGCTGTTTAAAGACCCTGCTTATTCGTGTTAAAGTAAACTTCACCACCGCGTTGTAGTTTTGTATGAAACTAACACAATGAACACATATTTTCATTCAACTCCATCTACCGGCCAATGTGGTAACTATCACCTCCTTTCACGTAATACCTTGGCACAACAATAGATGTCGCTAGTTGCAGCACTTAGGTTCGTACTTGACCACCTTCGTCTCCAAGAGGCCAATATTCTCGATAGTACTGGTGATGACGTCACCGGGCTTGAGGAATTCTGGGGGCTTGCGGTGGACGCCCACTCCTCCTGGAGTGCCGGTAAGGATAATATCGCCTGGGAATAACGTCATCACGCTGCGGAAAAACAAGAATTAAATTTAAAATTAGACGTTAACTTCTCCAAGTTTAATCAACTTCATTAGACAGTTCAGTTATTTCACCATATTAAAGCTACTTTTATGGTTTATTCCAGTAAATTACAAGACAGCATTATACCCACCTCATAGCACTTCCAATATAACCGTCTGGTTGTTAGAAGTTACCTAAGTTTTTGATAAATAACACCAAAATGGTGATAGCACGAATTTATCGCGTGGACAAAAATTCCTGTACCTACCAATTACGATCAATCGGTCGATCTTTTTCAAAGTGAAAAAACCACAAACAAAAACACTTATATTTCTGTAACCTATTTATTATTTCGGGATAACAAGTAGAGCCCTATCAAGGTTAAGTTTATGTCTGTACTAAAATTCATCAAAATATTTTAGGTTTAAAAGCGTAACGTAACTGACAGACAGACAGCGTTAATATCGTATTTATAATATTAGAAATGATGGGAACACTTACGAGGCCAGCCTGCCAATGATGGCCGGTATCTTGTGGATCAGCTGGCAGGTGTTGCTCTGCTGCTTCGTGACGCCGTTGACTTGACACGAGATATTTAGGCACTGGGGATCCGGTAATTCGTCAGTCGTTACTATCCAGGGTCCGATGGGGCAGAAAGTGTCCATGGTCTGAAGAAAACAATAGGACGTATTTCATTAGATCTATGATAAATCATATTATAGATCATATTGACACATGATAGTGGGTTTTCTATTTATTTATTTAATGTTTGTCTAAGTACCGTTTTCGATAGATGAGATTGTAACAAGTGATGAAAAATCGGACCTCCGTTAATTACGATCAATTTATCCTTTGGAACCCTGTTCTTTTGTCGAGCAACCAATAGCTAACCTAACACCGGACAAAAGTATGTAACCTTGTTTATATTCAATTCCATCATTGTCGAATGATTCTATTTTTTAACGTTGGCAGACCGGCACGCAGCTCACCTGATGATAAGCACCCACTGCCTACTCCATTGAGGGACATTTTATTACGAAACATCAATGTGCTACTGTACTTTTTTTTTTCGGAGGAGAATGCGTTTATGCACCATAACCGCAGGGTAGCTAAGCCTGCGGCCGTGTGTGGGACTCGAGACTAAAGCGTCCACTACCCACTAAACTCCCTCGGTTCCCCTTCGCACCCGATTGGAGGAGCCGGTGCCAGCGTTAGCTATTGACCAGCCCATCCCCGGGTACCCCGACTTGAGAGGCCTCAAGTCGAGGTGGATGTGCTACTGTACTACATATAATAGGCTTTTATAATATTCGAGTCTGTGATGTCAAGTGTAATGTCTCCCACGAGCCTTACGTATACAAACTTATACAAAGCTAAGATAGCGGCAGATTTCAAGAATATATCAAGTTGATATAATTCCTATAGCAACAATAAAACATGACGACAATATGTTTTGAGAGAAAGATTCTTGATAACGACGATAATATTTGTTGAAAACATCTCACAAACACACTTGAGATATCACATCTACGATTGCAGTCAGAGATAGTTCTCAAATGCACTTTAAAATGACAAAACTCATCAAATACATAATTATCAGTAATAAGTTAAAATACAGTAGTGAGTATTATTCATTGCCGCATCGTTTCAAAAATATCAGAATTTTTGAAACGATGCGGCAATGAACCACACTCTGCCTTTAGCCACAAGCATCCTGTGTCTGGATTTTGTTAACGAGGTTTGCCGATCACCACTTCCGAAAGGACTTCTAGAAGTCGACATCTTTTCGCTGAAATGTAGAATGCTGCATTTCAGCGAAAAGATGTCGACTTGACTTGACTTGAAGGAATGCCTTACCTTGCCCAGAAGCACTTGGCCTCCATTCTTCAGCTTCTGCCAGTCTCTCGCACTGATGTCCTGTGCCACGGTGTAACCCAGCACATAGTCGAAAGCATCCCTGGTCTGGATGTATGAGGCTTCCTTGCCGATCACCACTGCTAACTCGACTTCCCAGTCTACGCTCTGAAAGAGTAATACGGATTGTCATTAAAAATGTGGGATCGAATCCGGCGGGGAACATCACTTTATGTGAAATGGTTTGTCTGGACATTGCCGGCTTAAATCACCTGAATGTCTGAAAATAATGATAATTCTGTGCTCGGAAGGCACAGAATCATCATTCTGGTTTCCCTTGTAAGAGTTACGGAGGTCAGATGACAATCGCTAATAACCATTGTCGAATCTAGGATCATAGTAAAAGCGGACTCTGGGCTCCATACCGAATGCAATCGGGAATATGCTCGTTGTTGATGTCATTAAAATGCTTATTCACCGCCTATCTGGAACAATGGCCAAGCCGCTCGGGTATAAAACCAGGACGAGGGACCTACTCCAGCCTTTGATCAGGTAGGACTTTCAGAGTATGAGTGCTAGTGCAAGATGTGAGTGGCTAGCTCCACCCCCAAAGGTGAAATCTGCCACTACAATTGCTCTGACTGTGTCCGTTATAATAATTTCTGGTGTTGTAATTTTTTTTTAACTTGTTATTTTGTTTTTAAACTTTTTAAGATGTTATGACCCTAGAAGTCAAAGCATAAATTAAGTAAAATTTGCATTAAAGATAACAATGAAATTCTCATGTAAAGAAAACAAGGTAAACACATAAAAAAGGTTAAACTATCCTACTTACGCAATAAATTCTAAACTTATTATGCGATTTTTAATAGATAAAACACCAGATAGAAAATGAATAAACTGAATTAACTTATGTACTCAAAATTCAAATTCAATGAAGAGTACTGTTTTTTATACTAGGTCAGTTGGCAGACAGACACGCAGCCCACCTGATGGTAAGCGGCCATTGCGGCCTATTCCACTGAGGGACACTTCGCCTGGAAGCGTCGCTTAATGTGCTGCCAGAATGTAGGCTCATAGACTGATGTTCGAGCCTCTGATTTCAAGTGTACTGGCTCCCACATTAATATTGCCGGAACACAGCCAGAGCTGTTATGGCGGTACATTGTTATTATTCAAAGACTTCTACAGATGAAATCCGCTGCTATGGTCCGGCTATGGATATATTTTGTGGGAGCCATTACACATGTAATTCAAGTCGTCGGCTCCTCTGATCTTCGAGCCTTTGATTTAAAGTTTACTGGTCCCTAAATGGATACAGCAGGACCATCAAAATCTGTTCTGGAAGATTTCATCCGTGGGGATAGTAGCTAGCCAATTAAGAAAATTACCAACAATAAAAAAAAACTGAAAAAGTCCTACCACCAACCAGACCCAAGGCGAAAATCACACCCACAACTTTTTTTATACCCGAGCCTATAAGTCACTTACACGGAGGCGGTGTCCAACTCAATTATTTATGGCATTCTTTTGCAAATACGTTAAGTACATAAGTACCTATGTCAGATACATAACAGCAACACGCCGCATTAATCTGAAGCCATGATGCAAACTTTAGCATTATTCCACTTCATTCCCACCTACGCACAATATGAGTTACGACCTCAAATTGCTTCAATAATTGACCCCAATTTACGGCTGGCTTAGGTCAGAGGGATCTTAGTGAATCACATCACGAATTTTTGACCTCATCATTTGTCTACCTACCATGATTACGCCTGCTCGTGTTACATCTGTCGCGTTGCTTAGGTGAATCTTTTCATAATTTATTTTAATACTTTTTAAGTTCAATAGATAAGTAGTTTTTGTGTTTACTGATATTTTTGAAGACCGATTTGCAAAACAAGATAAGGGTATATATAGGGTATTTCCAGGCGAATTATCTTTTGTAAGGATGATCATAAAGATATATCAATCTTTATGGTCAGATTTATTCAACTATTTTTGTATGGGTCTAGTCAGGATACGCTTGTATCCAGGGGGCTTAGACAAGATGACATCGCTTCATAGCTAGCGAATTTCGCTAAGTCCAATTTGTATGGATTTGACAGGTGCTGCCTTAGAAAAGTCACGTGGTCAATCGATATTAAAATATATGGGATTTGACATTCGCTATGGCAAATTAAGCGATAACGAACGTCATAAATGCCACTTGTCTAGGGGGGCAGGATTTGCCAAGTCATTTATTACAGTGGAGCGATTACCATATAACATCTGTAACCCTTGACAAGGGAATTAGACCGATTGGATCATGACTACATACATAGCCATTCGACTGCGCAGGTTTCCTTACGATGTTTCCGTCACCGCTGAGCTAGTAGAAAATAGTAAGAAAGCAATTCTATGTGCGAAATACGCATATTAAAGAGGATTCAATAATAGGTGCATGCCGAAGTTCGAACACTCATTCTCACGCATGTGAAATGACGCTTGCAACCCACTCGGCTACCACAGTTTTCGATTCCCTACTCTGTAGTGGGTCTGTACCTATTGTATATTATCGAGATAGCTACTCACTTGACAGGCAGTAACCACTTGATTTAATGCTACCACTTATAATGCCGTTATTAATCAATTAATTTAGTTGCTTACAGGATTAACAAAACGTATCAGGCACGGCACGGAAGAATGACATGGAAGAAACTACATAATTTTATTCATTCAATCACAGATTCCTTTTTTAACCCAGAAAATGTACGAACTATCACCCTCCGGACTTCTACGCATTAGAAAAGGTGAAGTTTACTAAAATTAAAGGTTCAATGAGGAGCATAGTGTGGCAGCAAATTCAGCGACTATTTCTGGCTAAGGGTCCCTGAATGAAAAAAGCTGCAGTAGTCACTTACTATAAGGCGCACCTTAGCACACAGACACGCAGCGCACTGCGTGTCTGCTACCTGATCATTTCAGCCAAACGACGTCCACTGCTGGACATAGGCCTCTCCCAAGGATCTCCAAACCGATCGGTCCTGCGCCAGCCGCATCCAGTGGATTTCGGCGATCTTTATGAGATCATCGGTTCAACTTGTGGGAGGCCTACCGCGGCTGGGGTTTCCCGGTACTGGCCACCACGCGAGAACCTTTCCGCCTTCAACGGCCGTCAGTCCTCCTTGCAATGTGTCCTGCCCACTGCCACCTTAAGGCTCGCAATTCTTCGGGCAATGTCGGTGACCTTGGTCCTTCTGCGGATCTCATCATTTCTGATGCGATCACGCAGGGAGACTCCAAGCATAGCCCTCTCCATTGCCCTTTGCGCGATTTTGAGCCTTCTTATGCGGCACATTGTAAGTGGCCACGTTTCCGTTCCTGTTATCTGATGTAGCATAGCAAAAACTAAGCACCGCGGTGCCCCTTCTTGCCTGATGGTAATGTCTTGAGTAACGGATGATTCACTGACCTGTGTAACTTCAGTCCTCAACTTGAGTTGGTCGTTAGGCCCAATGACAGCGCTCGCAAACTTGCTGAAGATCATGGGCACCTCTGGAGGCTTGATGTCCTGTTCTTTGCAGTGGTCCAGGTAATTCAGACCAACGCAGAGTACTTTATCCTGACCCGTGATTGGAGCTTCCAGCTTAAGGCAGCAAATTGGCTCTGGTTTAGGATTCTTCGTTTTGATGCTAAAATAATAAGGGATGGTCGAATTTTTAACTTTTTAAGATCGATTTGATGCAGTGGTTTCAAAGTTGACTATACTAGAGACATCGCTGGTTCAATCTTTGCACAGTACGAACGTTTGTTCGTATGAACGTGTCTGTTTGTATTCTATGCTTTCCTACTATGTATGTTTTTAAAAATCAACACGTAATTTTTGTTCGATGTCCTATAGTGCAAGCTTCGCTTAGTTTCAGACTGGATGGCGCTGTGTGAATAATGTCAAAGGATGTTTATTTATAAGGTTCATATAAAGTAAAAATGGAGATGATTAGCGCCAAACCAAAGAGTTTTAAATACAGAACAAAAAGTTTTAATAAATCGGGTTTTGGAGGCGCCACAACTTTATTATCGAAGTGACCAGCACAAGACTGTCGCGGGAGTAAGTATCAGCCTTTTTAGGTATTTGACCAAGTAGATTGGTAGGTACATAAACCCGTGTAAAGATACTAAACATAGTTACTTTGCTTGAACTGGGGCTTGAACCTAAGTAGACCTACTAAGAGGTGTTTAACGACATATTAATATGTTTCCGCGACATGCCGCAATTAGAAAGAGAAAGCAAGAGAGAGAGGACTGAGGATGGTGATCTGACTCCATTTTTTTTTTCATCTCATCTCATCCTCTCTCCATCTTTCCATGTCAAGCTCAATGTTATTTAAAAAAATATCTCTGGATCATACATCAATCATAATCCCTTATCAACAAGTGGAGACAAAGATATTAAAATTAACAAGGCAGATTAAATTTAGGTAAATCTGTAAACACACCCTCATATTGATAAAATGTGCATTAGATTGCTTAAAGGACCTATGCAGGTAGCAAACAAAATAAATTAGCAATTAAATTAACTATGTAGGTCTCTTAGGCTTAATCCCAGTTCTGTAACTCAAATCTGACCCCAGACAAATCAAACAATAGATGCTAAATAAAGAATAGAACAACAATTACAGATATTTTAACTCATCAGAAATACCTGTTTGATCAGCCAACAATGTTAAACAAAAATGTTTGCAGTTTTTACAGTCCAATACAAAGTAATTGGATTTAAAATCAAAGTAAATTTTAATGTCCTTTTTTAAATTTTAAATTTGTAGAGCACTTGAGCATTTAAGAATGTCATACATTTAGGAATTTAAGTTTATGTCAGAGGTAATTTTATGCTAATCAATTGAATGACTGACATATATTTCTTAATTTTTTTTTAATTAAAATGACTACCTATATATTTTGTACCAACTGTAATAGGCTAGTGGTAAATAAAAGAAAATGCCTATTTCCCTATTTAAAAGGGTATTTTATTTTCTCTATACTAATATGTCCCAAGGAAAAATGTATTCTGTTTATAACATAAGTATTCCAAACACTCTTTAAACAGTTTCTTTCATGATAAAAAACTAGCATTTTATTGAAACACTAAAGCAGATAAGAACGAAAATATGATAACCTCATTTAAATAGTTGTGATTACAATACAAAAATAATATGAATCTTTAGTCTTATTTACAATTAGTTACTTTTACCACTTTCCTCTTTATGGTGAACTTGTTTTAAATATTTACAAATCTATAATAAATTAAATACATAATTAATTTTATATAAACAAAATTTCCCTTCAACGATAACAAAAGAGATAGGCATATCTAATTAAATTTAGATTAATTATTAAGTAGTTGCAATTCAAGTGTTTTAAATTCTTGTTTTTTTTTCTTTGCTAGAGGTGCCTTTACACCTCACAGAAATGTTATATTTTTTTATAATGAAATAAATGAAAAGATATCAAAAGAAAAGTTGTTTGTTAACTTACTTTAGAACCTTTTGCATAGCATCACACTTGAGGATGTCAACGAGCAACAGCGGGAGCGTGGGATCAGCCTTATTTATATCAACTACGCCGTTCCCTTCCATGTAGCCCGCCCGGATCACCCCGGGCTCTTCGTTGTAGCTAAACTGAACCAACTTCATGTTTCTGTGCTGTGTAACAGAAAAGCACCTTACTGCACTCGATGGCGGCTCGATATTGAGAATCTCTCTAGATAATAAACGAGTTTTTATAGATGATATCACGCGCCGGAACGCGAACGCGGTTCCATTCATGATCAAGGTTGTGTCGTCACTTCTGCTGGAGTTACGTAAATAAACTAATGTTATGTAACTGGAACCGGCGCTACTAACGTTTGTCGCCGGCCGCCAAACGAGACCTTGGTGATTACGATCGAGTTTCGTTTGTTTTTCTCTGATTACTAAGAATTTTTACCAAATACTGTTGTTGACCGAAATGCTGATGGTGCGTGTTGACTGACAGTTTCTGACAACTGCTGTCAAAGCCAGCTGATTGGAGTTTAATTATGCAATCAAAATTTTAAAATTTACAATGCAATCAAAATTTTAAAATTTATTTGTTATTTTATATTACAAAGATAGTCATAAAATGAATTTAAATTCAGGAAACATAAATAATTTAGATTAATTATTCAGATTAGATTATATTATAATAAATGAAATAGGATTCGTGCGTGCGTGAACGATCATAAAATAAAAGACCGACAAACTTATCTGTTCCGGTGGCGGCATCGCTACTGTCTATTTAGAACTGTCATTAAATATCGTTTTGAGGTTTTTGCATTGCATTTCACGAAGTTCTAATTTTGGCCACCGGAACAGATAAGTTTGTCGGTCTGCTCTGAACATTAGCTTGTGCCCGCGGTTTCACCTGATTTCAAACCCGCGCGCGTATTTTTTTTTTTAAATATCCCCTTCTTTTTCCGGAATAAAAAGTACCCTATGCCTGGGTGGCCGGCCTGGCATTTGGAGTTGGAGATAGTGTAGCCAAAGTGTAGCTTTCCAACAGTTAATCCTTCTAGCCCCGGATTACTAGACACAATAGAAAATCTATTGTTATGCGGCACCCGAGTGCCGGTTCGGCGTTGAGTGGTTAAATATTTTTTTTAAATCGGTTCAGTCAGTAGTTTCGGAGGATAAATCCTACCTCTTTATAATATTAGTATAGATTGCTTGTCCTATGGGTGCCAGAACTGCCAGACAATGGCAATTCACACATATTATACAGAGAAACACCCAGAGTGATACAAACAGGCAAGTTCATGTTTAGGCCTGGGTTTTACGACGAAAGCAACTTCAGGAGTCAACAACTGTATGAATGAATACAAACACTAATAGGTCTATTAACATAAATGTTGGCACACAAAAAAACATTACATTACATAACGATAATTAAAATAGTAAAGATACTTTCAAAGATAATCATTAAATAAATACATAGGTATTTAATTTCGTTAAATATTTATTTAGTACAAACTAATGATAGCCTACATACACTATGGATAGTAAACCACTTTGTTACAGTATAATAAAGCATTTACTAACAAAAAAAAAATTCAATTTCTAGGCTTTTTTTTAGTAATTGCGAATTCTTCTCTTGTATGGTATGGTGTATAAGGGTCATCAACATAGTATTTAGGTTTCCTCCAGAACTTTGTGACCATTTTGTCTAATAAAGTGCTTTGAGTTGCATTACAAAATACATGTTGCCGCAGTCTTCTTTTCTGTGCTGCTGATTTCTTCCACAGACGTTTCTGTCTACCAACTTTAGTTCTTATCCAGCCTCCCCAGTGCAATCTGAAGAATCTCTTGATAACAGGCTTAGATGACTTTCTTTTACCTTTTTTGAGGCTGAATTTCGTGACTGTTCTTATTGGCACTGGTGCAATATTATTAGATATTAGAGACACTTGTTTATTACTCAGTAAAGATCCATTAGCCAAGGTTGCATAGTTGTGTGTGGTATTATTGATCTTTTTTGTCGCAAAGTTTTTAAAATCATTAGTTATGATTCTGGCAGTATTAAAATAGGGTAGCGTAAGAGGCCGTATAGCTCGTACAGCTGAAAAATAAATTAAATAACCTCAAAACAAGCCGTCATAAACAAAGTCAATAAAATTAAAACAATACAGTTTGAACAGCTATATATAACCCAACTGCTTGCACTTATACTATAGTTTGGAATTGTTCAATTGAAAACAATTAAGAAAGAAGGATATTTTACCAAATACTGCACAACGAAACATTTTAACAATTTCGAGGTTACAACATTTTTTTTTACTGAAATTTAGTGATGTATCATCCTCTCCTAAACGTCACCGTACATTCTTAATCATTAATCGAAATATTTTTACAATTAATCACTAATTAATTTATGGTAATAAGTTAGGTTTGTTGTATGTATTGTTATTCTCTTTTCTTATCACTACTTGTTTGTCTTTTTTAGTTTAAATTAAATTGCTTAATCCACAAACGATGTGGATTACGGTAAACTCCACGCACTATTCGACGTCAAGTCTGGTCTGTAGTCTATGGACACAACTCTTTAGTCTCTGATTTTTGACAGCCCAAGTGGAAAGAGATTCAGTGCCGAAAATGTACAAATTTACGAACCATTTAACTAATGCACATTTGGTTTTGGTATGTATTTCTCCTTTTTTATGTTTTCCAGTAATTAAGAGCTGCATTTGAACAGTCTACCATGATAATTTTAAGTAACAGTTATGGTTAACTTTTGCTTACCATTCGTATGTTTTGATGGTTATCCCACATAGATTCTTTGAATTTAACATGTTTTAATGGTATATTTGTCAATAAATGCCGTTATTTGGCACTGTACCTCAAAACATAAACATAAGCCTTGTTAGTGTTTTGCCTTACATAACATTGGTCGGACGTCATAATCATAATAACCTAAAATTAAGCGGTTGCTGGGTGCACTTAACATATTTAAAAATTCAGTAATAAAGGTCTTTAATATACCAACATTCTAGTCTAGTCAAAACTGTTAGCAAACATAATTTGTCTGTATAATTACATTATCTATTTTTGAGAATTATCATTAGTGCAATGTAAACCAAACTTTCCATTATTTCATTACCTTAATATAAATTGATTATGTATTTGTAAGCATTATAATCTAGCTTTATTATTTTTCACTTTAAATTCCTACCAGCGAGGGAGTTCTTTTATGTAACTTTGAATAATTCAATAAGAAAATCTTGTTAACCTTATCCCTGGAAGTCATATTCAATACAGTTGGTGATTATGTTGATAAATTTTTATATGTGCATTAACATTAATGTACTGGAATAAATTCAAATTCAAATTGTTTATTGTGATAAAACATGTCTCATACAACATTAACTTTAATTTTTGTGTCTCTGCGGGTAATAGGCCATAGGGGCCACTTACCGTCATCTGGACCGGACTGCCTATTTGCCAAATGAAATGACTTGAAAAAATTTACCAGACACATTATTAGTTTACATATACTTTAAAACACAGCTTACACAGCATATGAGAGCTTTGAGATTGAGATATCTGTCTTTGTGTTTTTATGGAGGGCTCGATATTCAAAGAAACAATCCTTTAAAATCGAATGCATTTGTGCTCACCAATGTTATTGAATGTTATAAAATTCAAGATATCACTCTTTTAAAGTCTTGGTTGTTAAATCAGAGTTAAAAGTGATAACAGTGAATGATTAGGTACCATGTCAGTATAAATAACTTTATTTAGATAACAAAATTTGTATGAGATAAATTATGACTATTTTTGAACAGTGTAGTATTTTGATGTAGTAAATGGACAAGCCAAATCACGTATCATAGTGTAAGCGTACCCTGACGTTATGGAGACAAAAACCTTCCTCCTAACTGCCTCCGTGGTACAGTGGTTAGAGCGTTCGGCTCTAATACCCGGAGGTCGTGGGTTCGAATCCCACGGGGAACATCACTTTGTGTGGTTGTTTCCAGTTTGGTTAGGACATTGCAGGCTTGAATCACCTGAATGTCTGAAAATAATGATGATTCCGTGCTTCGGAAGGCACGTTAAGCAGTTGGTCCCGACTATGTTCCAAGTAGGTCTGGTTTCCCTTGTAAGGATTACGGAGGTCAGATGACAATCGCTCCATTGTAATAACCAGGCTTGTCAAATCTAGGATCATAGTCGAAGCGGACCCTGAGCTCCATCTGGATGCAATCGGGAATACGCTGGGATGATGATGATGATGGAGACAAAAACCTTGGAAACGTCAGTGGATGTATTATAATTAAATAATATTTCGTCTTTGCCCTCAGGTCAGAAAACAAGTGGGCGACGGATCATGCGCGGCTCTTATAGTAATGCGGGCGCCGCGCCGCTTCCAGCACTTCGACAACAAGTGCCCGCCGCCCACGCCCGCGCCGGCCAAGTCGAGGAAGCTCCTATGGGGCACTATCGGCGCGACCGTGCTTACCGGCGCTGCGGTGGTCTACGCTAAGTAAGTGTCAACCGACTAATAGTAACTAATTTTCGGTCAATCGCCACAAGGCCATGCTAAAGAAAAGAAAGAAGTTACTGGGATAGTGGAATGAACTTTTCAGAGTCCTATAATGTTGGGAACATTTGTTTGTTGGTTCTTATTTAAAATATTAGCAATGTATGGACCTATTTTATTTTTTAATTATCAGGAGTAGCCCTGACGCCCGGAACTGGCTGGAGTCGAACGTCCCTTGGGCTAACGACTTCGTGGCGCTCGTGTACCAGGAGAACACAACTTACTGGAAGTTCACGCTCAACCAGTTCAATAGAGCCACCACGTCGCTTAGCAATTTCCTCTTTGGAAAGGTAAGGCCATTATCGATATGTCAAGTCGGGTACCTGGAGATGGGCTGTTCATTAGCCACAAGTAGGGTTGCCAGGTCTTTAGCCGGACATGTTTGGCTTTTTTGGGTGGTGTCTGGCAAATATTTGTATATCTGGCCTGTCCGGCTTTTGTTGGGCTTTTTGTTAGTGATAAAACACGATAAATGCGCCTGTAGATGCGCAAAAGGTTACGTACGAGACGAGGATACGAGGGTGGGGAGGGTAATCAGATAAAATAAAAGTGCGACCAGTGGAGAAGCCAAAAAAAAAATTAGCCAATACGAGGCCCGCCCCCGTTCAGCTTTTGGGGCAAAATGTCCGGCATTTTAAAGAGCAGAGTCCGGTATTTTTAGATCTTTCTGCATCTTTATATCTAACCATTAATATAATCGATATAAATCTACCATAATGTTATTTGCAGGAGGGAGTTTCTCCCATGGATTTCCAACAGAGGCCCGAACAAAACATTGATGCGGACGCCGCTAAGGCTTTTGCAAAAAAGTCTTATGAACGTAAGTAGAAAAGAGCATGCCTGCATTTAAAAAGAAAGTGAATGTCAGTGGCATATGTATTTCAAATAGGTGCAATGCAATCTCAAAATGCGAAATGTCCCCTAGACATAGCAAATTTTTCCAATGGAAACTTGTAAATTCTGGTTATAACCATAGGTATAGCTGATTGGTTATTTATATCATCTTCAGTATTGAATGACATTACTGACAAAAACTGATATCTTATGCGTTTCAAAATTGATCACATATTAATTGAGAGATAACATTGGGGCCGTTCAAGTATTACGTAAGCACTATGGGGGGGTGGGGGGGTCTTTGTTTTGCTTATTTTGGATGACATGGGGGGTAGGGGGGTCTAGATGATGATTACGTCATCGGTAGTTATTTACTTTTTTACACCAATGGCAACCCTCACATTGCCTATGCTTGAAAACGAAACCCATTTTCGGGGATTCCCGCAAATAATGCATACGTTTAGGCACTCGCTTTAGAACCGATTAGGGGAATTACCGTGCGCTACTCAGTTGTCTAAATTTCCTCTGTCAGTGTATTGTTTCGTTTGGATACTATAGCGAGATAGACGTATTGTAAGTATACCAAAGCAAGATTACACTTTAGTTAGAGCACCATGATGTGAGAAGACGTAGACATTCCAAAATCGGATGAAAGTTAGCAGACTCACAACACTGAGCAGCAATCTAAGCAATCCAATGTCAGCGAAAACTTAGAATCATGAATTCGGGTTTCATGGACTGAAGACTGTTAATTTTTATTTAATATGTGTACCAATGTTTAATATGTGTCCGGTGCTTTAATACTCTTTCGATCGAAAGAGCTATAGAGCAAAATCGGGGGTCTAAGGTGTTCGTACAATCTCTCGGAAGAAGCCACCTGACGAAGCTGACCACAGCAAGTGGAGAAGTTGTTGCCTCAAAGCCGGGGCAGTCCGTTCGGAGGTAGAGGACTTTTATGGCTGGTTATACGCTTCGCATGCATGTCGACCTGATCCCGAAAATTAGGACTCTAGAGCCACGTTAAATCCCTATTACACTGAAGACCTGCCAAAAGTGAGCGTTGGCGAAATCGAGATTGCTCTTGGACAGCTTAAAAATGGAAAAGCCCCTGGAGAGGACGGCGTTACTACTGAGCTGCTAAAGGCTGGAGGGAACTCCAAAGGCGTGGAGTAGGAGTGTGGTCGTCCTGTTCTTTAAAAAGAGTGACAAAAGCCTGTTGAAGAACTATCGAACCATTTCCTAAGCCACGTCTGTAGAAGTGACAGTGGGCTGGCCATATCAGCCGCAGAACCGATAGCCGTTGGGGTAAACGGGTTCTAGAGTGTAGACCGCGTCTCGGTAAACGTCTCGGTAGGACGCCCTCAGGCCAGGTGGAGCGATGATCTGCGCAAGATGGCTGGCAGGAGCTGGATGCGAGTGGCCGAGGATCGATCAGCGTGGCGAGCATTTGGAGAGGCCTATGTCCAGCAGTGGACTATCACAGGCTGATGATGATGATGATGTCAAAGTCAAAGTATTTATTTTGCAATTTGATTTACCAAGAAATTCTTTTGCACGTCATAAACTTTTTTTCCTACCAGCACTTCGACGTGAATGAATGGCCTGCTGCTGAGAAGAAGTGCCGCAAGAAACTCAACAGTTACATATGATGATGTGTACTAAAACTTTAAAATAAGTTTGTTATGTTCGTAAGATTATAATATTTTTGTCCCTTACTCTATGTTGAATACTGTATAAGTATATAAAATCTAATCTCTATCCTAAATCTATTTTCTTATTTATAAAGTTATAATTATAACATTATAATTATAGTATATAAAAAAATTATAATTGAAAAATGTTTACGTAAGCATAGGGGGAGGGGGTAAGAGCTTTGCTTACTTTTGCTGACAAGGGGGGTGGGGGGGTAAAAATTTGCAATAAATCTGCTTACGTAATATTTGAACGGCCCCATTAGTATTTCTAATTGAATGCGTAGCATTAAGCATATCACTGCAGCCTGGCTTAGTAATAGTAGTAAAAACAATAACAGCTTAGAAGCGTTTATGCTTCTCTTCTTGAATTGTACTAACATAGGATATAAGCTCTTGTAACTAACACTCTGGATCTTGTTGTCTGATTAATAAATATATTATTATATTATTATTATATGCTCAGAATGCCAACTTCGCAAAATGCTGACTGCTCGCAATTAGCCAACTTCTCATAATGCCAAATTCTTAAAATGTCGAATTCGCGAAACGCCAACTTCTCAAAATAACAACTTCTCATAATGACAAACCTCACAATCGTTTATGCTTAGAATGCTAACTTCGCAAAATGCCAACCGCTTGCAAATAGCCAACTTTTCATAATGCCAATTTGTAAGTAGAATAACAAGAGAACAAAAACTGGGTTGAACTACAAAATACATTAAACATTAGGTTTTCTTTTAATATCACATAATCCTTAGTACCTATGCGATATAATTCATTTAACCATACATCATCAGTTAACATGGGTTTGTTGTGTTACCTAACAGTGCCACCTCCGTCATTTGAACCACTATACGTAGAAGAGAAGAAGATCGAAACACCCGAAGTCGAGACTCCTGGTTAGTATGAACTAATCTTTTAACTAACTTTTTACACTACTGTGGGCAGATAGGCACTAAAGGAGAATGCAAAACTTGCCATTGTTCTTGGGCCCAAAAAATTCAAGTTAATGTGCAGAGATGAATGTATTCTACGTAAAAGACTACACATTACCATCACCTTTTATTATGATGACACCATAATCGATCCCAGGGGAAAAAAGTTATCGTCCATAATAAATTATTATTTTTATATGAACATAATATATAATTAACATAATAATTTTTTTTTCACTAGGACCAATTTTGTCGACGCCACAATAAAAGTTAAAGGTGTTTATTGGATCTACTTCGTAGTCTTAAATCGGTTTATTCCCGTTGTCCCCGAATGCCGTGTCCCCGTCACGGGGACATCGGCACGTGATTAAATTTCTTTCCCGTTGTCCCCGTAACGTAGATTCGGCTTACGGGGACAACGGGAAGTAAAAATTTCACGAGTCGCTGTCCCCTAATCTGTATTCCTGTTTTAAGCTTGGTTTTTAACTTGGGAAAAAGAAGTGACAAATAACAAAATTGGTTAATTTTTATTATAATATTAATTAAAGGTAAATAAAAAACCAAATTTTTATAAAACTTACCAAAATAACACAATTTAAACATAATAGACAGTATTAATCAACAAAAATTTTGTCGAATTCTGGAGTGGAATTTTGCATGAGCCAATGAGAGCTCTGCAAAAACAATGTTATCTGCGCTTTTGTTCCGTAGCCCCGTTCCACCATCGGAATACCTGACGCAGATTGGGCTACCATCCTTACATAGTGGATATACCACCCAGCCGCACGAAACGCTATGCCAGTAGCTTTTTGATGCGGATGTCTAAGGAATGGAACTCTTTGCCTGCGGAGGTGTTTCCTGACCACTACGACTTGGGAACCTTTAAGTCCAGAGTGAATAGGCTGTATTTGGGTAAACATGTACCACCTTAGGCCGCATCACACTTTCCATCAGGTGAGATTGTGGCCAAATGGTTACCCTTTTCACATAAAAAAAATCAATTAAAATAATGGACATGTAATTAAATTAATTTAAGATTGTATACTTACCTATTTTTTAAGCAAAATTGACAGCATTAGCATTCACAATAATTCACTATTGCGATCATATTCATTATGTATATAAAAATTCAGATTAAAAATTTGAAAACAAGGTTAAAATTTATTTTTATTAATCTGCCGGGTGCCAAGACTAATCTAACAATATTCCTTAACTTTCTTAGCTTGGTAAAAGATGCCGACTCGTAATACTACTGAAAAAAGAAAAGACGGGGACAGCGGGCAATAATTTTTATTATTTTATTCAACTATATTTACGGGGACAGAATACGGGGACAACGGGAAGTATTTTTAAATATTTAATTAAAGTACCGCTGTCCCCGTTGGACGGGGACACGGCATTCGGGGACAACGGGAATAAACCCTTAAATCTGCACATTTTTTTTGGGACCAGTCTTTTGCATTGCAAAAGCTACTTTCGAATTTTAAAATGGGCGCATTTATGGCTTAATATCTATACTGATATTATAAAGAGGAAAGATTTGACTGTTTGTTTGTATTGAATAGGCTCCGAAACTACTGAACTGATTTGAATAATTCTTTCACTGTTGGAAAGCTACACTATCCCTGGTGAACATAGGGTACTTTTGATTCCGGAAATGCGGGGGAAGGGGGGATATTTGAAAAAAGAACGTAAATAATATAATATTATTGATAGAGAAATAAACTTTAAATACATTTCACGCGAATGCTTTTTGTCAGGGATCCCTTTATGAGTGTTTACTTGTTATAAATCACTGTCTCAACAATACTTGCCTTATTCCAGCGACGCTAATCCAAACGGAGAAGTGTGAGCCGCAAGCCCCCCCGCCGGTGAAGATCACCAAGGACATGGTGGAGCTCGAACATGAAATGCATGAGAACACCAGGCTAGCCGTCGACGAGTATAAGAACGCTACTAAGTTCAGCGCGCAGTATAACAAGGCTTTGTATAAGGTGGGTCGGTGGACAAACCATTTTTCTATATAGATATTATTTAGCTTCAGTTGGCAGTCATGAAGACACGTGAAGTTAAGTGGCCATGACAGCTTAGTCTATTGCAAAATCCTATTAACTCCAAGCTAGCTGTTGGCGAGTATAAGAACGTTACTAAGTTCAGTGCTCAGTATAACAAGGCTTTGTATAAGGTAGGTTGGTGGACGAGCCTTTATAGATATTATTTAGCTTCAGTTGGCAGACAGGCAGGCAATCATGAAGACACGTGAAGTTAAGTGGCCACGACAGCTTAGTCTATTGCAAAAACCTACTTTGGAAAGTGTACAACTCCATACAATCAGACGAGATTCAAGAAAATATAACCACTCTTTTTAAATTTTGCCCGACTAATCACAAACAAGACCAGACGGTATCCAAAGGAATGACCACGGAAAAAGTCATCATCGCAAAATCAAATTCTCAGGTCCAGAAGACACCATTGACAGATTTTAATGTAGACAAGAAGTTTCCAAATAATAATATAGCTCATACTCTAAAAAAATGTACTTGACAGTCTTCTGGGGGAAGGGAGGGGGTTGGGTCTCCGACTCTTTCACTGACTTAACGAAGCAAAAGCTACTATCTAGCACACACAACATTAATTTACTTAAAATATTATGGACCAGTATATTATCAAAAGAAAATGTTTAGAAAAATATTGAACTAAATATAAAATGTTGATTCGACAGATCGTAGAAGCGTCTCTTGACGACCTCGACAAGAAACACTACACGCTGGTGCAGGGCTCCAAGGACGCGCGGGACAAGGCGGCTGCGAAGGCTAGGGAAGCCTCTGCTAAAGCCAGATGCGCTATCGGTAAGGAGACTAAGAATTTGGACAGAGGTCGTTTCATATTTGAACCAATTAACAAATAAACAAGTGAAACACACGCACACATACAAACACTCACGCTCACACATTTACGCACAACAAACGCCCATACAAAAACGGGCCGCACATACTCTGTTGAGTTTCTTGCGGCACTTCTTCTCAGCAGCAGGCCATTCATTCACGTCGAAGTGCTGGTAGGAAAAAAAGTTTATGACGTGCTAAAGAATTTCTTGGTAAATCAAATTGCAAAATAAATATTTTGACTTTTGACTTGGCTTTGACTCTACTCAAACATATAACTTTAACAGTTTTCTTGTCACGTGCTTCGGGTAAACCGTATACGGGGGTAGCCCCCAACGTACGCATTGCACATTTCATCCAACCTATGTTTGGAGATCACCTAGTTTTTCGGGTGGTCCTATTTAGGCGAAATCCCCAGCCTATGGACTTTACCCGGGGCTGGGCCAGTTAGGTGCCACAAACACATAATATTGCTCTGAGGCCAGAAGCTACCATCGTCTTGACTTTTTTGGCGATACTGAGAAATTTAGTGGGTTACACACAGTCGCAGCTAGCCTTTGGCAGTCACGTTGTTATGAGTTATAAAACCATGCTTGTAGGCAGTTCGTGCCTGTTGGTCGAAATGGCTCGACCGATAAGTACCATCTTCTCACAGAAGAACCCTTTTTATTTATTTCTTTCTATTGAAACATCTATGTACAATGTATGTTTTACCACACAGAGGCACTGGACCGTCTGATCAAAGCAGGCGTGCAAGCCCCACCAGAGAGCGTGGCGGCCACACAGAGGTACATCAAGCAGTTCCGCACCGACCTCTCCGCCGCCGAGAATACATACAAACAGGAGTACGAGAAGGCCGTGCTCAGCGACCGCTACTGGAACAAGGTTATTGTCTAAACACACTATGCCGAACTTCTTGAATATCGGATGGGGATTGCGCAGAACACTAATTTTGACACGCCTGCGCGCTATTGGTCAGAAGCATACCTCTGACCAATAGCGCGCGCGGGCGTTCGGGAGATTCACGCGCGCTATTGGTCACGCGCAAGTGCACATGCGCGAACTTTCCCCCTCTCCGTCGACCGATGTTCAACAAGTTTTCTGGTACCTGTATTTAAACTCCAAGATACTTATCTTGGAGCTTATTTATTATTTGGTTTTTAAATTTTATTTATCTCAAAATACCGTAGGTATTTCGGTACATATTTTCTGAGACTCACAGGGTTAAGGCAAGTGAGAAGCAGCTTGCGAAGGGTGTTGAGATGTGCTCATATTCATCAAGCACACAGGTCATCAAGCAAAAACTTCTGGACCAGGTGTTCAAAATGGCCGCTTTTTGCATCGTCACGAAAATGCTTTTTGGCAATTACTACTACTACTACTACTATTATGATACTACTACTACATATTCTGTGACGAGAAGCTTGTTTTCCTCCTTTAAGGTCAGCGTCCAGGCCTCACATCCGTATGTCAATATATAGGTCTTAGTATGGTCTTGTAAAGAACAATGGCAATTTTATACCTGCATGTTTTTAAGGTGTCTTAAAACTTGACTTATACAAAAACGATAATTTGAATTAGCAAGATTCTTACTTAATATCACATTTTTATTTAAAGGCTGATATTAAATCATGAATTATAAAAACCTCTCAGTTGATTACAATATTCATATCTTACGCGTTTGTGTTGCCGCTTTAGAAAAAATAACACTTTTATATTTTTTTCAATAATGAAAAAGGTTACATAAAAATAATTTATTTCAATGTAATGTGTAACTTCGAAATTATATATCATTAAAAATAGCACAGTGGAAGTTCCCTTCGTACATAAAATAGCGTAATGTTTCTTTATTGGTAAAAATGTAACTTTTAAAGCTGTCTCGTGTTATAATTAACTATCTGCCAATTGCAACAATGATACCAACGTTATTTTGACAGCCGGAAACTGCAAAGCAATTTGTTTGACAGTCTATTTTTTATAGGTTTTGGCTTTGTACTGTTTGTACTTTAGCCATTAACGATATTTAAAAGGTCCATTATTCTCATAAATGTTTTAGGAGACTGTTTATTTTTCTCCTGACTGCTTCTAAGATGACTATTATTAAAAAATATATTTTAATAATTACTAAAAGAAGAGAATAAACAAGGATTTGTTTCATTACCAACATAACCTCAAAGTACAAAAATACTTATAACTTTTTTGCAAGCACCGTTTGTTAAAATTCTTTTTGGAAATGTTTATGTAATGCAATAGCTAGCGTGTAAGCATTTTTTAAATCATAGACGCCCCAATTTTTATCCAGGTATAACGTAGTATGGGACTTTGCCATTGTTCTTTGGATCTTAGTTTTCCTACCAAGAAACCCGGACACCAAAATTTTATGTAGAGCGGCACAGCAATCGGCAATTATTTATTTATTATTTTTGTTTATTTATTACTCAGGTGGAAATGGCGCGCAACGCGTACAAGAGCGAGCTGCAGATGCTGTTCCCGGGCATCGACCTGAGCGCGCGTAATCTCGACATCCGGGGCGACACCGATCTACTGCTCATCTACACGCTCAAACAGGTCAGTAATACATTCCATGAAGCATAATAAAGTAAAAAAGTAAAGTTTCAGCCTGTTAATGTCCCACTGCAGGGCAAAGGCCTCCATCTTTGAAATCAAGTTATCGCTACAGTGATGGGTACTGGCTTAATCACCACGCTTGCCAAATGCGGATTGGTGATCACAAACCCGAGCTGTGTAAAAAAACCGATACAAAGTTAGCTCGACCCGGGTATTGAACCCAGGGACCCCGAAATCTTGACCCGGTACTAGACCATCGAGGCGTCGAATGAAGCATAGACTATGGATTATAATTATGGTCAAGTCAATCTACTGCAATGTGGGAACCGGGAGCGACCAATAAAAGAGGTGTTTGTCGGGAGAATATATGTAAACCACTAGACCATCGAGGCGTCGAATGAAGCATAGACTATGGATTATAATTATGGTCAAGTCAATCTACTGCAATGTGGGAACCGGGAGCGACCAATAAATAAATAAATAAATAAATATCTCTGGACATTATTCACACAGCGCCATCTAGCCCCAAACTAAGCATTAGCTTGTGATATGGGTGCTAGACAACGGATAAACATTACTTATATACTTTTTTTTTTTTTTGTAAATACATACATATTATACATAGAAACACCCAGACCGATACAAACAGACATGTTCATGCACACAAATGTTTGTACCGTGCGGGGATCGAACCCGCGACCTCTGGTGTAATAGCCGACTTCTCGACCATTACACCAAATGGCTCGTCCAATAAAAGAGGTGTTTGTCGGGAGAATATATGTTTAATACTAATCTTACTTAGGCTAATTACATAAGCTTATATAGTAGGGCGAGGTGTGTGTGTCGCTACGCTACACCTCCCCCGTTTTTTTTTTTTGAGAAAAAACAAAAAGTTTGTTTTTTCTAAAAGCTGATTCATGATATTCATGGTTAAATAAAAAAACATAGAAAAGTGAAAAATCACACAAGATAAACTTCAATTTAAAATCAATTTGGAATAAAATAAAACAAAGGTACCCGAGAAAAAAGGACAGTTCAATATTATAACGAAGAAACAGAAGCTATATAAAAAGAATGACTTCCACATTTTTAGTTTACTAATAAAAACAAATTTACGAAAAAAAAAAAACGATTTTGAATACTTGATATTTTCGCGATTACTTGGTAGCACGATTGATAACATCCTATTATAAAATAATGAAATAAAAGGTTTCTATTTGTTGTTTCTCTGGTAATACATAACGTCTTTAATTAAATTTCTATTGAATTACGAAGTAAAGTAAGATTACCTTTAGGTTAATTTAAGTTTCATACCAAATCAAATCAAAATAATGACATTAACAAAGTATTACATATAGGAAAAAGTAATAAACTCTTATATATTTCCGGCCTATCTTAGGTGGCTTTATCTAATAAATATCATATTATGATGTTACTGAATAAGAATGCGTTATGAAAATACTCATAACATTAATATTCTTAAGTTACATTATAACCCAGATTAGAACGTCTGAACGTGTAAATTACATAATTGTTGGTTTACAAATAAAATAAAAATTTAATATAAAATAAATATTAGTATTTAAAGAACGATTGGTTAAGTACACAGATAATTGTTTCATGAAATCACTATGCTGTATATAATTATAATTTTGAAAGAATATGATTTAATTTTATATTTTACTTATTTCACAATCGAACTGACTGATTTATTTATCAATTTAAAAAACTACAAAAGACACTATAACAATATGACACTTGCAGCTACATAATGAATTACCTAAAGTAATTGGTATCTAATGTATATTATTAAAAATATGCATTCCAGCAATTTTTAAAAAAAATTATAAATGTAACAAAATAACAAAATTATGGCTTGCTGAAAGATGTTTTTACAGTATCGCAAAAAGTTTAAATTATAAAATGTAGTAATATGGTCTTACAAATTAAGATTGTACACATAGATATAAAATGTTGTTTCTGCATTTAATGAAAACACTATCTTGTGCATACATCTGCAAAGGTAGGATTTAGTCAATCTGTATTTCCAGCAGAAGAATTTTTTTTTTGAAGTGAAAACTTCTTTAGCGGCGTTGTGCACTTTTTTTGTATGGGGAAAAAATGTTGAACTCGCGTCAGGATTTATGTGTCACGTGACCTGATCGAAAATCCATATAAAATTTGAAGTCCGGACACGTGTTTTCTACAAACTTATCTGTTCCGGTGGCCAAAATTGGAACTACGTGAATGAAATGCAATGCAAAAACGATATTTAATGACAGTTTTATATAGACAGTAGCGACGCCGCCACCGGAACAGATGTTTGTCGGTCTATAGACAATAATGGTTTTTTGTTCAATTTGACAGCTCATTTATGCAAAGAAAAGTGCTTCTTATGTACATCAGGAGTAAATAATTGTATTAATAAGAACTGATGTTGTTTTCTTGAGTTTTATTCCTTTAGCGTAAGGTATATTTTTCTTTGCATAAATGAACTGTCAAGTGTGACCTCTTCTACTATTATAGCCGCAGTGCGGTCGCTTCCTATATGCTTCTTATGCTACAAAGTGACCACAAAGACCTTAATTTGATATCCTGCAAAATTCAAAGTTTAATTGCCGTAATAAAACATTTAAAAAGTTTGGAATATCTTTATTCGCCGGAATTATATAACAGTATTTTGTGGAAATTAACACCACTTCTCCGCAGTCTTTGGATCCGCTATGCTGCGGAGCATGCATCAGGTCGTATGAAGTTGGAAATGCTGTCCGATTTCCTGCGACAAGAGGCTCGTTCTCACACACAGTTTGGCTTGTTACCCCAAATTCCCAGTGAACATCCTCGAAAGCGACATGTTGATTACTGTAACACGTGTTATTAACGATTCGGGAGTCTGCGGATTCTGTAAAGGGAATCATTTCTTGGCCGATTGCTCCAAATTCAAAAGTTTATCCGCAGATTCCAGTATGCAATTAGTTGTAAATTCCAAACTTTGTTTTCGTTGTTTAGAAAATAAATAGTTGTCAATCAAAAAAGTATGACATTGACGGTTGTCAATCATTTTATCATCGTTTATTAGGTGGCGTTTCAGTGTCACAGCAAGGAGTTTCTGATAAGTCTGAAAAAGTTTCTGATTACATTAATTCTGAGAGATAAACTTTTTAATGTAATATAAATTGTCATGTTTGTGTACGATAGCGCAATAAATAAATATTGTATTTTACCACATAAATGATAGTACTTTTATACCTCTACCAATCAATTAAATCCCTAACCATTTCAAAAATACATATCAAAAATGCACAACGTTAATATTCAGGTTTTCACTTCTGCCGGCACTCCCGGAGTGCAACCCGTCGTTTTTTTTTTTACTCAGTTTCCATACACAATAAATTATTTATTTATTACTAATTATCTAAAGAAATCATCCGATATTCATTTTTGTCAAAATAACTATTCCATTCATAAAATTTTATTGTTTTTAACGCACATACTCAAAATTTAGTAGATTCTAATTATTTATTTATTTAGAATAGGTAGGTAGTTTAAAAAAATACGTATATTATAAGTAGATAACCATACTAAATTAATTTCTTTAACATAATAATTCTTCTTACAATCGTTTCCACTCCAAGGTCCTATAACCCAAACGGCAAACAATGTGTAGATAAAAAAAAATTAACTCATTTAACAATTTGAATAAAACATGAAAACATTATATTTTCTTAGAACCCATAGTTTCTTACTTTTCAGATATTACTGTAAGTTATTATTTCAAAACAATGATTTTGATTAAAACTTTTCATAAGTAGTTACAATGAAATAATTGTAATCTAATTTATTTATATATTATTAACATTGTACATAACACATATATTAGAACATTGTTAACAAATTAGTACCCATTAAATTCATAAAAAAAACATTTTCAATGTTAAAACACTAATCTTTCCTTATTAAACTTCATTAAAAAAATCCACATGACCACAGTTAACTATATCCAATATTTGTGTTAATTTATCTAACCTTTGACTTTTACAAAATATTTAATTACCCCATTTGCATAGTAAGCAGTAGTAATGCATAAAATAATTATGCATTTTCATGACATGTTCCTTAATTTTTATTCTCATTACGTCTTAATCAAAACAATATGTAGTTCAAATTAAAAAAAAGATAATAAAATTCAATTTGTGCATACTTTCGTTTCAAAAAAATCCTTGACCTTGCTTTACATCCAATTTATCTTTATCAAGTCTATTATACTCAATTTATTCATTTACTTATTCCACTTTATTCAGCACTCTTACCCATTTAACTTCAATACTATCATTTTGTCATTTTCCTTTCCGTAATTCATACTTAAAAATAATCTTTTCATCCCACCATCTCGGAAAGAGTATTTTTAATCTTCAATATCTGAGTGGAAAAGCCGTTTTTATTCTCTAGAGGATAAAGTAAATTGAATTTAGAACATCGTGTGCACTAAGTTTGTGAATTAAAAAAAAACATTAAACCTATTTACTGCTACCTCTATGGTGCCGAATATATCATACAACTTTTTTTTAATTTGTTAAAAACTCAGACTCGGAACCTTCTTGGTGTTCTTTTTTCAATTTGCTATTTTTTGCATTCAGTCATTTCCTCGCTGAGGTGGAATGAAAAGTTACGTGTTGCACTCGAGTGCAAAGATTTTTCACCTCGTGCTCTTTTGATTCCCTCGCTAACGCTCAGGATTCTAATTTTGAATCCCTCGCTGCGCTCGTGATTCAATTTTAGAATCCTTCGCTCGCTCGGTCATCAAAATTGAACACGCGGTTAAAAAGCAACTTTGCACTCTTGTATAACAAATAACTATTATTCCTTCCTACATACATTCTAGCTCATCTCCTTTATATCGTCATTTTTCGATATTATTCATTGGTACATATATTTCTTACTTGGTACGTATTCATTTATTTAGGCCTGGCCAGGTCCTATTTATCATTTTCATTGGTACTTATATCATTTTATTTTATAGTCGACTTTTTTTTTCATTCATATTTATATTATAATATTAATGGTTACGCGCGCACCACTTATTATTCATTTGGAGGTCATCATTTTAAGCCTCTTTTGGGCACCAAACAGTCTCACAGAGGAAGCTCGTTCGCACCATGATCGACGGGAAGGCTGTGACTCTCCTTCGTACCATTATTATTCTTGAGCATCATGAATTAAGACCTTCTTTGGTCTCCAACAGGTTTCAGCGATGAAGCTCGTTCACGTCGCTTATATCCTGAAGGACCTGATCTCTAATGTACCATTTGTACCTTCTATCTTTGAGCTTTATTTTTTTTTCCAACTCTCTTACATTCCAAATCAATCACAAACATTACCGAAAGCATTCAAAATAAATAATTTGACTTAAAAATATTTAATAATGCTTTTGGGTGATCAGTCCAATTGCACTTTTTTCTTTATAAGCCAAATTATTCCCATATTTTCATCAACATTCATATACCTTCCAAATGCATAAACATAACCAATTCTTTTGAATCTGTGCCTAATTGTACTCAACTGGTAAACAAAAAGATTTTTAACACAGTTCATTCAATCCATATTTTGCTTCATTAACTCACGTTACCTATCAAATCCTATAGTTTCATCTCATATCACAATATATTACTACGATACTATCCCTTAATAGTTGATAGTAATCTCTACTATGTTGATAACATTAATCCAGCTTTAGAATTCTACTTGTGTGGTCTAACATTTACTTATCATCACAATTAATTATTGTCTCGTTAAATCGAAACCAGAGACAGTGTTTAAGTTACAACTAGCACTACTAATAAGGGAACGGTTTCAATTATTTCAAACGAAGTCACTTCCCCTTATTAGGAATGGTATTTGAAAACATTGTGTTACTGCATTGTAAATATGCAATGCATCTCTTTCCGAGATTGTAATGTGAGTAATGTGAGTTGTTTATTTGAGAAGCAAAACTTTCATTTGTTTCAAAACTAAATAAGATACCTAGTTATTTCTGCTTTTAAAATATCATTATCTTTTGCTTTTATAATCTATTAAAGTGGACCAATAAATTAACTTACTGATAAAGAATATCGTAAGCACATACGTTCAGTAAAATATACCCAATAATTTATTATTTAGCAAAGTACCATTTATTAAATTAACTCTTCAAAAATAATTTCATGATAAAAATACGCAATAAATAATAGATACTTGCGCAACGCGCTTGCATAGCAACCGATTCAAGTTACAAGCCGTATGCACGTGTCGGAGCGTCAGCAATTCAGACGAGTCAGTAGTCATATTTGCTCAGTTTAAAGAAATAAGGTCAATCCATATTTTATAACAAAAAGGTATTCTCTTGATTGATATTCTCTTAAATACGAGTACACTACACAATATAGATAGATTTGAAAATAAATGTGATTATTATGTTTGAGTATGATTTCTTTCATTGATTTATATTTTTTTTAAACGTATTATTAACATTTTAAATAATGAAATTACTCTAAAGAACTTTAAATTAATTGGAAAAGAAAATAACTAAAGTTTTTCGGATTTATCATTAAAATTTTCTGTGGAAATTAAAACTTGAAAGCTTTCTAGCAAAACAAAATATATATTAAATTTTAGGAGGAGCAAAATATGACACATTACATTAAGTGCTTCAAGTTTGTAAAGAAACAGAAAAAGTATTTAACTTTTGAGAAAAAAAATAGTAATTCGCTATGTACAGCTTTAAACATTTTAAAATTTCGCACCTAAAATGTAACGAGTATCTGTAGATAAACGAAATTAGACGCTGTTTTCTTCCTACATAAAATGCATGAAAATTGTGAAAAAGAATATAAGTAGTAATTTAAAATACGTATTTTCTAGCAGGTACTAAATTGTTAACAGTGTCAAAAATAGTAGAAAAAAATAAGAATGAGAATGGTTATATACTACATACCCATATTTAAAAAATTAAAAGATTATATTTTTAGGGCTAAATACGAAAAGAAAAAAAAAATAAATGTCTGGACCCTGAGCCACGCAACACCATCACTTTTCCACTGATTTATTTTTTCCTCCACGATGTTACCCCCGGCAGCAGCCAATTCCTCGACACCAACTACTCCCGGCGCCCTGCACTTTCCTCTCATCTGGCTCGTACTCTCCCAGCGCCCAGCATTTCACACCTCATCATCATTCTGGCTCCGTCATTCACCCGGCGGCCAGGACACATACTATCTTTACAGCATTTTTATATTTCGTCTTCATAACTTCTAAGTCCGCTCAAACGTGTAACACCATTACACATGTCAGTTTTTGGGAAAACTTTGTATCACTGATTCTGATCCATAGCACAGCACTGCCATGAGGCAGCACTGGCAGGGTCGCCATGCAATGTGGGAACCGGGAGCGACCAATAAAAGAGGTGTTTGTCGGGAGAATATATGTTTAATACTAATCTTACTTAGGCTAATTACATAAGCTTATATAGTAGGGCGAGGTGTGTGTGTCGCTACGCTACACTACACGCTCAAACAAGTCAGTTCTGAGGCATTGAACGAAGCATAGACTAGGATTATATGGTCAAGTCAGTTCTCTATACATTCCACAACACATATCTTTCTACGCCCTGATACGCGGCTTTTCCAGGGCCAAAGATGGAATTTAATCCAGGTGTTTACCCACTAAGTCTCGTGGTACTCCCTCATAGCTTTGCCGTGGGGGCCATTGCTTTCAGTGAAACCCTTGCTTTGTGAGTCCCCAAGCAAACGCCGGCCTTAGTTCCTAGGGTACTGTAGATGTGACCCCAAGCACTGGGGTAGTGGAGCCGTGCAAAACAGATTTTAATGCCCCTGCATCCGTGTTTTTTTTATTGCAATGTGTTACAAGACGAGCAGATCGTACACCTGATGGTAAGCGCTACGTCTGCCCTAAGACAGTTCAGTGCCAAACAGTAACTAAGCAGTTACTGTCTGGCACCGCTCTGCGCCCGCTACACCGAGACGACAGTTATTGGATCTCATATACCCAGTAATTTCACTAGCTTCAGTGCCCTTTCCCCGAAACACAGAAGTGCATGACACACTTCTATTTCACGGCAAAATATCTGGCACTGCGGTGGTACCCACCTAGACGGCCCAGTACAGGAACCTACCACCTGGTAAATTGATTTGCTGACCTTGGAATTTGACAGATTAGGATAGGTCGATAGATTTCTTACTGTTCGTGTGTTACTTGATAAGGTTTATGTCTTCAGATGCACCATATTATTGCACCATAAGCATCTAGTGTGTGTAAAATTTTGTTTTTGGTTTCAGATCCAATTCCTACAAAACGAATTGGCTGAGTTGCAGACCATTAGGGACTTGAAGATCAACAGGGCTATTGAGTGTGAGTGCATTAAGTATGTAATAGGAACATTAGATATGAAAACTAAGATCCATCATTATTATGTTGTATTCTCTTGTATGGGTCCTCCATGAATTGATAATCTACTTTTAACCTTTCAGGTCACGACGAGAAAGCTATAATTGAAGCTAAAGTTGAGGATATGATCAAGAGAGAAAAGCTTGAGAAAGAGAAGGAATACCAGAAGAAGGTTGGTATTTTTTTAATTTTTGTTTTGCCTCTGTTTAGTTAATAACAAAGACTATCAAATTGCAATAGTTTATAGAATGGAGATTTTGATTATGTGTTAATACATTATTAGAGTGTAAACTATAACTAAAAAGAAATTATCTATGTATTGCAAAAGAGTATAGTATAAAATATGTTTGTGATCACAAATTCGAGCTGTGTACGAAAAATCTAAATTTTAGAGTCTGGAAATCCAAGCGGAGGCGAACAGGAAGCTAAAGGACCAACTTAAGAAGCAGTTCGAGATCCAGCAAGAAGTTCTGCAGGACAGGCTCAACAGGAAAGAGAAGGAGGTACTATTGATTTTCCCTTTCATGTTACGCTCGCGTAGTTTTGACTGCCCTTTTTTAAACTACAAGTGGTAGGACTTTTTTAGAGGAAGACTAGGCTAGCTACTACCTCCACCGGTGAAATCTGCCGCCATTATAGCTTTGGCTGTGTTCCGGAATTATAGAAGCTAGTTCCCTTAACATTAAAGGCTTGAATATCATATGACTCTACAGTGTAGCAGCTCATTGACTTTTCCTGGTTAAGAGTCCCATTGGAATAAGCTACAGTTGGACGAGACATTTGGTGTAGTGTTTGAGAAGTCAGCTATTACACCAGAGGTCGCGGGTTCGATCCCCGCACGGTACAAACATATCTACGTGTGCACATGTCTGTTTGTATCGGTCTGGATGTTTCTATGTATAATATGTATGTAATTTTTTTTTATACTAGGTCAGTTGGCAGACCGGCACGCAGCCCACCTGATGGTAAGCAGCCACTGCGGCCTATTCCATTGAGGGACGCTTCACCTGGAAACGTCCCTCAATGTGCTGCCAGACTGTAGACTCATCTGATCTTCGCGCCTCTGATTTCAAGTGTACTGGCTCCCACATTAATATAAATATTTACGATAAAAAGTATGTAAGTAATATTTATCCGTTGTCTGGCACCCATAGCACAAGCTAATGCTTAATTTGGGGCTAGATGGCGCTGTGTGAATAATGTTCAGAGATTATTAGGCATACAGGCCACCTGCCTGTTAACTGATCTAGCATAACAAAAGCTAGAGGGGCGGGGCTTGTGGCTAAGTGGGCGTGACTTCTAGTGATACTGTATATTTATATTTATTAATATTTAATTGTTTTCAGGTGATGGGCAAGTTCAGTCGCGCCGTGTCGGAGCAAGTGGAAAAGGAGAGGGTGGTATTCAAGCGGGAGCTAGCCGCTATGGCTGGAAAGTTGCAGGCTATCGAACAGACGTTGAAACGTGAGTTCAAACGTGTTTATTTTTAACCGTGTATAAAAAGGAAGAGGTTCTCGAATTTTTTATGTGTGTTGCCTTAGACCTTTTACCTATTTTTATGATTTAGCTGGTAGCATTTTAAAGCGACTGTCGTGCCAGGGGTCATGGGTTCGATTCCCAGGTCATACCATGAAATCGTGATTGGTTCATTCTGTTAAAGTTAGAGTCTAGAAGTTGGCGGTGTAAAACATCCCTGTGCTTCGGAAAGCACGTTAAGCCGTTGGTCCTGCGCCTAATCTCTCTTCGGTCGGGTGTACTGCTTTCTCACCGTGTTAAGTGAGGGAATAGGTGGTTAGAGTGTGTTTGCGCATTCACTCGGCATTATAATATCTTGCGTATTTGGTTGGTCGTAAATATTAACCGCCCTTTGTAAAAAACTCTTATTATTATGTATGTTAGTAATGTTCATCCGTTATTTTGCACCCATAGTATAGTCCGCTTCAACTTAATTGGCTTGTCTGAAGTTAGCTGCGAGCGTCGCTTCCGCAGATGCTCTGACACCTACATTTGTGTTTTGCGCAGGTTCTCGCACGATGTTCAGACAAGCCAATTAAGTTGACGCGTATTATACAAGCTTTAAACTTAGTTTAGGGCTCTGAATAGTGTACGGGAATATTTATTTATTTATTTATTATTCTTGTTATGAATCCCTAGAGCGAGCGAAGGCCGAGGCAGAAGCCCGAAGGTCGCAATCGCTGTGGGCGGCGGGCGAAGCCCTACTAGCGGCCACAAGACGAACCACTAAGGATACCAAGGTGGAAAACGAGATTAAGGCGCTCGAGAAGGCTGGTAAGCAACTCTCTTAACATTGACAATATAAAATCGATTAATTGAGGTATAAATTCCATGAGGGTTTTCTAGAATAAAAAAAATCGCTAGATGGCGTTACGTAGCCATAGAATTCGACTAAATTGTCATTGGTTCGTTTTGACATTCATGATGGCGATTTTCCCGTTTTCCGTCATTGCAACGATAACTTGATTTCAAAGATCGAAGCTTTTTACCTGCGGGGAAAAACTAATGGGCTAAATACCTACACATTTTATTTGTTTCAGGCAAGGACGACAGACTAGTACAAACAGTTCTGAAGGGCATTCCTTCCGAGGTCCGCGAGAAGGGAATCGCCACGGAAAAGTCGCTTCGAGAGAGGTTTGACACGGTAATATTTTGTCCCTGTCTAATATACAATAACACACGAGACACACTTAAGTTTTAGTTTTTTTCAGTTTGTACTATTGAACGAACTAGATGATCTTTTGTACTATTAATTGGTTCAGATAAGTTCTTATAGTTCGCGTTAAAATAGCGCCGGTTTCCGCGGGAATTCTTTATGTATTTCCCGATATTTTTTAATGCGTCAACTTACTTATGTTGTAAAGTGCTGCATTTTAACAACACTTGTGTCATGAAATTTACAATGGAAATGGCAGTAGCATTTCTTATAAAAACGAGTAAGTATAATACAAGAGAGAGAAGAAAGTAAACTATCGAGTGTCTTGCTGCTTCTCGATAAATAACACATTTCGAAGCCAGTAATAGACTTTCTAAAGCTAAGCTGTCTCTAAAGACTACACAAATAAAAACTATTTTGATTAATAAAATAAAAGTATGTACATAAAGGTATATTTTCTGACGAGTTTGTAATGTATAGCCTGACCAAGAAACTAAAAAACATGCTCTGGAGGCGCCACATTAGCTATGGTTATAGCAACACTTGGTTGCTGTGGTTATACTCACAAATAACTTACAATATCCAATAATAACAAGGCACGGCTGACAATTGACATCACACTTTGACAGACAGCAATAATGAATGACATCTTGTTGATTTTTATTTGATTGTTGCCACTTGAAGAAATGAGTTCCAATATTTTTCCGCAATATGGCGAAGTTTTTTATTTTAATGGTCGGGCTATTACATGAATGTTTTAATGTGTAATATCATTATTTCTTAGTGATTTAGAGGTTGATGTTTAATTTTCGATTTCCTAGGTCATAAAGTAAATTAGATTTTAAATTATGTACTAGCTAGTAGTATAGTTCTAAGAATATTAATACATTGAATTGGTTTGATTTTTAGATGGAGAAGACGGCAGTAAAGGTGGCTTTAATCGGTCGCGAGGGCGCCACTTTGCCTATCTACTTCCTGTCCTGGCTGCAGTCCAAACTGCTCTTCCACAAGGTGCGTTTGTAAACTAGCTTCCACACGCACACACACTAAAAATTATGAAAATCATCTTACTAGTATTATAAAGAGGAAAAGTTTGATTGTTTTCTTTGTTTTTTTGTTTATTTGTATGTTTGTTTGTTTGCAAACTCTACCGATTTGAATAATTCTTTCACTAATGGAAAGCTACACTATCCCCGGTAAACATAGGGTACTTTTGTTTGATCCCGGAAAAGTGGGGAAGAGGGGATATTTGATAAATGAAATTACGCGCGGGTGAAACCGCGGGCGGAAGACTAGTATATTATATTATTTATAATGCAACGTTTCATTATAATTTTATTTCAAAAATATTGTTCTAGATCACTGATATTCCAGAGGACGAGTTAAACAACAAGCCCACAGACTTCACCAAGTTGGACACATTCGACATCATCCAAAGGGCAAGGTACAACACTAACCTACTATACTAAATGAATGATTGATAATGACTATCATTCATTCATTCATCCTTATTAGTCTGCCTCGAATTTCGCGGAAGCGGTAGCGGACGCGGGCCAGTACGCAAGCGCACGGCGGTCACCGCTTGACAGTATCGTGACAGCTCGTTACGGCCTCGTCAAGAAGTGACCCACTGTGGTCACCTGCGTACTGGCCCACTCCTGCTTCCGTTTCTTTTTTTTCTCAAAGCCCTTACGCACCATTACCGCAGGCTAGCAAGACCTCTTCCGCTCCCGCTTCCGCGAAATCCGATGCAGAGGCCTAACACACTTGTGGTTTTAAGTATAAATGATGTTCTTCTTTTTTTGAGTTAGCAGACAGACACGCAGCCCACCTGATGATAAGCGGGTTCTGCGACCTACTCATTCAGAGACACTTCATTAGGTAGCGTCGCTCAATGTGCTGCCAGACGGAGGCTCATTTGATCTTCGCAGTGGCGGATTAACACATTTGCCGCCAGTAGGCTATTCAAATTTTGCCGCCCCTTTTGACCTCTGTATTTTGATACCCATCATAACTTTTGAAAAAATAAGAACTAATGACAGTCATTCTAAACCTGTCCAGTAAATTTTCTAAACTAATACATTTATTCTAAACCAGTTTAGTAAATTTTCTAAACTTCGAAATAATGTAATCCATGAAATCAATAAAGAGGGCTTGCAGTACCGGAAGCGAACTGGATTTTCGAATTCCCGAAAATTTTCGATACTTCGGTACTGATTCTTTTCAAAAATTCGTTATTATTTTAAGGATGTTTGAACTAAGCCAGCACTTGACCACAAAGTTGCCTAATAATATATTATAAGTTAAAAAAATCAACAATGAAGCGCGCTTGCATAGCAAAATCCCGCGTAGTCCGCCGCAAAAAAGACGAAGCAAATCCGTCTCTCGTCTCGACTGCATACGGACGGAGTCTCTGTCTGAGTCTATTCGTTCGGTTGTAATGGAGCTGGCGGAATCAAGTCGTGCAGTTGAGAAGCACACTCGCCATATAGTGAAGTCTGTAAAAGACGGAGAGGCAAGCAATCCTCCTTCGATGATCGAGGCTCTGTAAGCTCTCAATCAAAGCATCGTCACCGATAAGTCTCTTTGCACGCTGCAAGAGTTGCACGTTGCACGCAATAGAGTCCAATCTTCGAGCCTTTGATTATAATCAAGAATAATTATTATGGAAATAAATCGTTAATTGATGACTTTCTCATTTGAAGACTGTTTTTTATTTATTAATTTGAAGGTACCACATGAACCACGGCAACCTAGGCGCGGCTCTCCGCTACGTGAACCTGCTTCAAGGCGCTCCGCGGGCGGCCGCCAAGCCCTGGGCCGACGCAGCCACCAGACACCTGGAGATCCGCCAGGCCGCTGAAGCTGTCATGGCGCACGCCTCCGCCTGCGGCCTGCTGTACCTCTAGGCCTGTAATCGAGCTGATGTGAGTGAGTGAATTGTCTAGCGAATACCCAAATGTTGATTACAGCGATAACTAAGTAGGTTCCTGAATGAGCGTAGCCAGCCATGGGCTTTAGGTGGAACAGCTATGGACTCAAGGTGGCGCAGCCTGGGGCAGCAATCTAAGATAATGTCACTAGCAAACTATACCCGCGGATTCTTTCATACAAAAACAACCTATAGCACCTGTATCTGTATGTACTTCACTGATCTCCATAGACAACTGGATAGGCGATTGGTACCAAATATTTGATCCGATTTGAAAATCGCCATATTGGCGCTGAGAGCAGTAGTTAGTGTACTTGAAACTAATAATAGTGCTGACTTTCGCAGATAAACTTCGATAACGCTGTCATTGTCAATGTCAATGGCTGTCCATTTGAAGTCATTTTAGTTCCCAGTACACTATTGGGGGCGCTTCAAATCGACAGAAAAAATAGCTGTCATTTCAATGTCTATAGCCACTCCAGCGTCATACGCCGTATTATATTGGACCTCAGTGATACCCGCGGATTCTTTCATACAAAAAAAACCTATAGCACCTGTATCTGTATTTACTTACACAGAAAAATAGTCTTTAGGTTGCGTTAGGTACCTTCAGATCAGTGGGGCAAGCGCCCCACCCTGGCTACGCCCATGGGTTCCTGCGATCTACGTAAGTAAATAAATTGACGATCCGATATCCATACTTTGATAACAGCGCTTAACTGATGGGTTCCTGCGGATTATGTGAGGTTATTAAACGAATACCCTTACATTATTACAAAGCTTAAATTATTAGGTGATTGAATTTAAATGTCAAGCTTTCTTTAAATTTACAATTATTTACGTAAATTTTTGTAACAGTATTTTTTTCGAATACTGTGTATACCATGATGCGTACTCAATCTGAGTGGAAATCCCATAAATACATAATACTATGATATGACTTTAATATATGTAATAATATGTTATCAAGTGGAATTCGTGCCATTCTGAAAATAGCAATGACTCGATAGCGCCTTAGCTAAATTCTGTTGTATATATTCTTGAATATCAAAGCTTAAGTGATATTAGCTGTGTTATTTATTATAATATCAGTTATTACCAAATTGCGAGGCGCAGTCATAACGAATTATGTACCTATATCCTAGAACAAAATAATTAGAAATTGAAAATCAAACTAAAATAGCCGTTGATCGGTTAGATCGGTAAAAAAAAAAATATAAATAAGGAAAAATATGTATCTATAAATATAAATAAAAAGGAATATTCGCGAATATTTAAAATAACTTTCCAGGACTTTACTGAATTCAAGAACGTTTTTCGCTGTCTTTTAGAAAGACTTTTCATAATAAATCTATATAATATACATTGATATTAAAGAACATAATTTGTTTCGTCATCATAAAGATTATTCGGAGACAATTCAATCGCTTAAGATCGGCAGATGTTGCTTGTAGTTAACTTAGTAGATCACTATCTTGTTACACGGTTGTGTCCTGTTTCATACATTGTTTCACCGAAACTGAATGGAACTTGTTACCAACGGAACGGTCTTATGTATTGACAGTGCTGTGCAAATACACTGTCTGTTGTGAAGACCTGATATTGAATAAAGACATGAGGAAGATATTACGTCACTAAAGGTATCTTGCATTAAATTATGCCGTAGTTTTTGAGCCTTATTACTAAAGCAGTAAGGTATATAGCTAAGAATACCTGTGACGACCCAAGTGACGTGTCTTCTCTTAATTTATCTACGATGGAAAACTTCGTCTCTTTTCTCTAACTTGTCGATATAATTTTCATCCCACAGTTCCACTTGTGTTTTTTTCGTCACAGGAGTTGTATATTTATTTATATTGACCCTTTTTACGGTCAAAGATTTTTGTATATTTTTTCCATTGTTATTGATATCGGACTGTTAGAGAAAGGAGATTCAAGTCGATTATGAGCCCTGCTTCACTTAGGCGCCATTGTGATGTTGCCAGCTACGCATCAAAGTATAATAAAAAATGTCAATATTGGCGACGTTGTCAACCCGTCGTAAAGTGAATTATTTCCCATACATTTCCATATTAACATACCACAGATCAGTAATATATTGTAACATACGTATACTAGCGGCACGCTATGATGGCCGTTTTTATAACATAGTTTTTATAACGCTTTCGCACTTTTTATATTAACTATCTGCTGTGCAGCAGTTTATGTGCTGTTTTTAATTTTAGAGCCGTTTTTTTACCGTTGTTTTGGGCTTTATTATACTGTAAAACCATGTATTGTACAACGGCCATCATAGCGTGCCGCTAGTTATAGTTGGATACGTTAGGTGGTGACTTTGCCATGGCGTCCTAATTAGCCAAGGGACTAAGGAAAAGGGTATCCAGAGTGTAAAAATGTAGGCTTAGATCGAAAATCTAGGTAAGAAAACCATACAAAAATTAGTCAAAAGTATATAAAATATGTTACTTATCCCCACTTGTCCTGTTTTTGTTATCCTTTGCACAAAGGTGTCCGCATTTACTACCCCCAGTCAGAATAGTTAAATTACGGTGCCAGCGATACTAAATGCGAAGGTTTTAATTTTAGTAACTTATGTAAATATATTGTAATGTAATTTAAATTAAAAGATGATTTTTATTTCGAATGACTTGTTTTATTTTCTATAACCAAAATAACACGTTATAAATAATTTCAATTTAATTGGTAACTAAATGGTGATAATAGGGACTTCGTGTAGAAAAAGAATTGAACTTAAATGATAATACTACTAATACTATTCTAAAAAACTAATATTTATTTATGAAAACCATGGTAATGAAATATTTTTATTAATTTATTTAAGGTTAATTTAATTTATTTTAAAGTAATAATATCGGTTCATTCCCGTTTGTCCCACCAAGTTTGTCCTACCAGTGGGATGAAATAATATCCTATGCTAAAGTTCGTAAAAAAATACTTGGCAATAATTATCATAATAAGTGAACCGTGATAAAGTTCTTGAAAATTTATCACATGTTCTAAACTAAATGATTTTTAAGATATTAATAGTGGAATAATGTAGTATTCTTTACAAGTCTCAACACATTAGATCGATAGCAAAATTTATGGCATAGTAGAAAGAGTTACAGTAGGCTTTCTCCGGCCCAATCCGCAATTTAATAGGGGTTTTTCAGAATAAAAAAATCGACAAGATTACGCTACGTAGCCATAAGGTCCAACTCTAACGTGATCGGTTTATTTTGACGGAATTCGTCAATCCGCCATCATAAATGTCAAAATGAACCAATCACGTTTTAGTTGGACCTTATGGCTACGCAGTGCGGTCTGGCGGATTTTTTATTTTTCAACACCCTCAATGAGTGAGGGTCAGGGTTGTCACTTAGCTGAATTTGAATTCTAGTCTGCGTAAGCGACACCGACTGACGCACGTCTATTCCCATTCATCACCACTGGCTTTGTCACCACTGGGGACAAATGGGAAAAATATTCCCGATTGTTGCCAGTGGTGACGTATAACACTTACTTTCCCAGTTGTAGCCACTGGTTTATCACCACTGGTGACAAATGAGAAAAATACGTCCCAATTATCGCCAGTGGGGACGAACAGCACAAATATTGTCGCAAATGTCACCATGCATAAAAACACAAATAAAAAGTTAAGTAAGACCAGATCAATCCCTACAGTCTTACCAGTAGAACTTCTGGGAACTTACCGATGGTAGGGCTACGCTTGTGTTGCTTTTTCCCATTAGTTTTACTATAACAATATTTACAAAACACAGACCAAGTAATTAATAGACAACTAAGAAAAAAAATAACAGAACTTTATTTCTCACAAATGAATATCAGGAAAAAAAAAATACTGTATACCAGAGAAACAAATGAATGTCGGAGAAAAAAGAAAATGTCGGGAAAACAAGTAAATATCAGAAAAACAACTGAATGTCAGAGAAACAAATGAATGTCGGAAAAACAATTGAATGTCGGAGAAACAAGAGAATATCGGGAAAACAAATGAATGTCGGGAAAACAAATGAATGTCGGGAAAACATTGTTTATTGATCTGAAGTAAAAAAAACAGGTGCAAGCGATTTTCGACCTTATCGACATTTACCAAAATAACTGATTTTAATGAACTAGCAAAGATAGTCGACAAGCGGTTGCGAAAAAGCAACAAAATTTTAAATGTCAATAAGGTCGAAAATCGCTTGCACCTTTTTTTTTACTTCAGATCAATAAACAATGTTTCCCCGACATTCATTTGTTTTCCCGACATTCATTTGTTTTCCCGACATTTATTTGTTTTCTCGACCTTCATTTGTTTTCCCGAAATTCATTTGTTTCCCGACATTTATTTGTTTTCCCGAAATTCATTTGTTTTCCCGAAATGCATTTGTTTAAAAACGACTAAAATGTTTAGGTGATTTACGGAGACCGAAATAATAGTTTTAATTGGAGTCGCCTATAATAATAATAAATCGTTTATTTCAAGTATCATAGACTCATTTACAAATTATTGAATACAATGTCATAGGTTTATAGTCACATTACATTAAAATTAAATTACAAAATTAATATATTATATACAAATTGATTACAAATACAGAATTAATAACAAATACAAATTGAATTAAAATTTACAAATAATACTACCTACCTACTGCTAATCACTGCTGCAAACTGTATGTTACGTCTTCGTTACATGCAGCCTGCAGCAATGATTTATATAATGGCAGTCGAGCCTTGCCGCAAATGCGGCCAGCATGCTGTTCGGGCTCCCACGCACGCGCCTTATCAACGAGGCTGCGCGCTTGCGCATGGTGGTGTAAAAACAGTCCACTCGCGCTTCTGCAAACATTGTTGACGCGCTGCAAAAGCGTGGGAGCCCCATCAACATCCTGAACGCGTTATTGAACTGGACTCGGAGGGCGCTGTAGGCCTTAAGCGCATAGTCAGACCACAGGCTGCAAGTGTAAAGAGAGGTGCAGTAAGCTCTAAAAAGAGTTACCTTAACCTCATCTGAACACCTAGCAAACCTGCGAATCACCATATTTGCCCTGACCGACAGCGCCCTTCGCTCCCGCTCAATGTCAGCATCATCCCTCATAGTGGCCGTAACCAGGTGACCCAGGTATTTAAATTGATCTACCCTTACTAACTGTGTTCCTCCAAGAAATATTGGAGGCATTTCAGTCACCCTGTCCTGACCACCCAGAAAAACCATGCACTGGCTCTTCTTGCCATTATACACCAGTCCATGATCAGCTGCATAATCCTCACATATTCTAATGAGCTTTCTAAGCCCGCAGACCGAAGCGCTCAGCAGCACCATATCGTCCGCGTAGCTTATGTTATTGAAACATACGTCATCTATGTAACAACCGATATGCTGCTCACTGAGCGCCTCGATCAGGCCGTTAATGTAGAGGTTAAAAATTGTGGTTGAGCTCAGCCCACCTTGCCTCACACCACATTCCAGTCTGTACGAGTCTGACATCGCGCCAGCCCACCTTACGCTATTCACCTGATTCGCATACCAATACTGAAAAACCTTAACAATTTCAACCGGAATATGGGACTCTCTCATTTTCCTCCACAATATGTCATAGGACACGAGGTCAAAGGCTTTCGATAGGTCGAGGAAGCAGGCATAGACAGATGTTTTTCTCACATTATAGTATTTGACAGCACTCTTCAAACACAATATTGCACTTTCTGTCGACAGTCCCGGGCGAAATCCAAACTGATTATCATTAAAATGCACATGTTTATTTAATTGTGTATTAAGTATGCTGTCAAACACTTTAGCAACTATTGTAGCAAGAGAAATTGGCCTATAGTTAGAAATATCCGATAGGTCACCGGTCTTATTTTTCACCACCGGCACCACCACTGTCTTCATCATGTCGGCGGGTAAGTAAGAGTGCGACAAGCAAACACTATACAGCAAAGCCAATACCCTATAGATATGTGGCCCAGCGTACTGTATATGTTCCACGCTTAAACCATCGTGTCCAGGGGATTTGCCTTTGGCGATAGATCTTACTGCTTTCACTATATCCCTAGCTATTATTTTTGTGTTGACATTTTCCCCAGTATCCTCACTCAACACTGGTAACCGTGATGGCCCTAACGGTGACTTTACAATAAAACTATTTTTAAATTTGTCAGATATTTCCTTTAAATCACTAGTACCGTCCACAGTCACCGGGAGACCAGGACGATTCTTCAAACGATTTGTATTCTTCCAAAAACCTTTAAAATCATGTTTACTGTGTTTAAGAGCAAGTATATCCATTTTCAATTGGTCTTGGTGGTTTTGACACCACTTCAAACGCGACTTGAATATTTTTTTTTTTACTCTCACACATCTTTTCATATATATGACCATTTGTAGGGCGCCCACACAGCAGCCATTGCCGAAAACACGCCCTGGCCTCCCTGTGACTGTCACTTACATGTTTATTCCAGCCTACAATTATTTTAGACCGGCGCTTAATATGTCTACGCTCGCCTCCCGTCCCCATCGATGCGGCCTGTTGTAAGGCAAGCACAATGTCAGAGTATAATTTATCTATTATAAATCTATGAGACAAATCATTGCAATATCGATCCCCACACTTCATAAACTCAACCGGGAAATCAATCAGCCTTAAACGTTTATGACATTCTGATCGATAAAGTGCAATCTGGTCCGAGGTTCTTTCTCCCCACCTAGTCTTATCTGTAGCAATTTCACAGACACGTCTAATCGGGGTCAGACAATCCAGATTGCACTCACAAATAACGGGAAAATGATCCGACCATAGTACATCATATTTCACATAAACATTAGTCACAGATACCTTGGCCGATGGTGACATAACAAAATGGTCTAACCATCGCTTCGACCCGCACACCTGATCTATGTATGTAAATGTATCGGAGCTCAATCCCAAACTATCTACGTCAACAATTGACCATTGAGACTCGTCACATATACTCACTAATTCCTTAAAAAACAATTCGCCAGGATGGGCATTAAAATCCCCCAATACATAAATAGGTTCGTTACTATAGTCCTTACTAATAGCACTTACAGTACTCATGCAGTCCGTGAACAACGTCAGGTTGGTCGATTTATTCACCGGCATATACACACACACCACTATAAACGGGCTTGTTGCCGTCTCAACACGAATAGCACACACGCGTGGATTGTCACTTGTTATTACCGTTACATTCGGAAAGACACTAGTATTCCACATCAAGCTTGTTCCGCCGTGCTTCCGGCCTATCAAAAGTTCTGTCGTATCAACAGCTGAGGTTCCTGTACAACTAAAACGCCTGTCTATGCTGTTCAAGTAATCTAGTTCTTCCGGCAGCAACCAGGTTTCCTGCAGCCCAATGATTACGCAGTCATTACACAATCTTCTGATATCGCCAATCGCCCTCTTGACGTTTTTACAATTATAACTGGCAAACTTGTAGGTCGTACTACACATACTTAGAGGACGAAGAGCCGCTCGCTGACGTCACCGTGCCAGCTGTTCGATTTTTGTAGTGTACAAAACGTCTAAATATTATTCCCTCAGGCCATAATTTGCCATCCAAAAATACTGACACTGTGGATAAAGGCACGAAGAATTTGTAGGCTTTGTGATCTACAACTTTTTTCATGTTTATTTTCTCTAATGACACTTTTTGCTGTGTCTTTTGTTGAATGTAATCAACTATATCAGCCTCCATTGTCTCATTATGCACATTTGTAATAAAAATAGGTATTTTCTTCTCTGCAGCTTTAAAAGATGACACTGACGTTATGGCCTTGCCTGGCTCGCCTAGATACCTATATTTCGGCCTTCTTTTGCGATTCTTCACATTTATCCAGCCACTTCCATCTTCTTTCTCATTTACGGATAGTCGACTGAGCTGTGAACACCCAATTGCTTGTTCTTTAAGTTCAGCCGCCCGCGATGTTTGTTTCTCAGTTATCGGGCTCGCTATAATAGCAGATAACGGTGCATCATGCACGTTATCGCTACAGCTGGTCAGCACCTCCTCCGCCTCCCCCGCCGTTCCCGTCGTCGCTTCCACGACCGGTCTACTCGGTGACTCATTTATGCAAGCGGATAGTGAACGCGGTCTAGTACTCGTACATACAGCTAAGTCGTCAGTTAGCTTTGTTTGCAACTCTGTATTTAATGTGGTGCTATCATTGTGTAGTATGTGTAGATGTTCGTCTTGCGTACCGTTGTGACTTAGGGTCATCCCAAGCGGACCACTGTCCAGGTTCCAGGCGCCGCGTCTCATATTAATATAGGCGGCAGGATTTAACGCTGGTGGTGATGGAGGTAATGAGGCATTCCTCAAACTATTCATGTATGCTTGCAACTCCTCGAATTGTTTCACCGTGGCGTAGGTATGCTTAATCTCTTCAATCTCGGCAGTTAATCTTGTCAGATCTTTTAACAGTTTTGTGCAGTCTAGATGATCAAATAAGATTGGAGGTAGTTTTTCGAGCTCCCTGGCCACAAACACTGGCATAATATCAGGATCCGCACTTTTGAAAACACGAATTATGTCATCCAGTTCTCTTTCTTCTTTTCCTTTCCTTTTTCTTACAATCTTGCGTAGGTCAATTGGAAGAGATTCGAAAAGTAACGATTTTGATTGACTTATTTCACTGGGGGTAAACGCGGACACACATATTCGTTTTAACGTTTCTTCATCAACAACCGATATTTTATTTTGGACATATGCAAGTAACTCGTTGATTACGATATTACAAGCCACACATTTTAACGTATTCGCCATATTTATTTTATATTTTTTCGTTTTCTAGCGCACAAAACGCGATTCCCAAAATCACACAGCCGACCGTGACCGCTGCGTGCGGGTGACTGATCTGACTGACTGCCTATGATCACCTAGGTGATTAAAAAAGACTAAAATGTTTCGGTGATTTAAGGATACCGAAATAATAATTTTAATTGGAGTCGCCTATGATCACCTAGGTGATCATTTTCGCGGGTGACCAGAGGATACTCAAACTGTCTCCAATGCTCACCTGGGTGATATCACCCAGGTGATCAAAGTGGAATAGACCGTTTTGTTATAGTAAAACTAATGGGAAAAAGCAACACAAGCGTAGACCTACCATTGGTAAGTTTATTGGGACGAAAAATCCCAGTAGTTCTACTGGTAAGACTGCATGACTACTGGGATCCCGAATACCTTATTGGTATGTAACTGTGATTTAAAATAATAATAATTATTAATTATAAAATAATTATGTAATTATTATTATTTTGTGTTTCTATGCATGGTGACATTTGCGACAATATTTGTGCTGTTCGTCCCCACTGGCGATAATTGGGACGTATTTTTCTCATTTGTCACCAGTGGTGATAAACCAGTGGCTACAACTGGGAAAGTAAGTGTTATACGTCACCACTGGCAACAATCGGGAATATTTTTCCCATTTGTCCCCAGTGGTGACAAAGCCAGTGGTGATGACTGGGAATAGACCCTGACGCACTGAGAAACGGTGCGAGATTTGGTTTGAGTGTGCGTGCGGTGACGCATAGATACTATGGCTCACATATACACACTCGCACTCTGTCTACTATGCTTTTGGCCGTTGGACTTTGAGGTCATCTGGGAGGGATTTTCCTAAGAAAATATAAGGGACGAGCTAGAGAAAGAGGGAGCTATAGCTATCTCGCTCCCTCCTAAATTGCATACTAATGCCTGCTTTCGACGCTGACGTAGTATCCAGACACTGGCTTGAGCATCACGTCTAGTTTGAGCTGCAGTTGCGTGTGGTCACCCTTGAACCGGTAGTGCCTCAGTACGTGCGCGAGAGTCGTCTTCATAGACATGTACGCGTATGCTTTGCCTGTAATAGGTGATATTTAAACATTTTATTATGTTGGTAACTACAAGAATATGTCCTCAAAGCCGAGTTTTCGGCTACGGCGGCTAATCTTTTACGATCAGCCAATTAAGCAGGATATATTATAGTGCACAAGTGAGTGCGCAAGCACATGTGCACTATCTTTTCCTTCACTCACATAACAAGGTGGGACAGCAGTCTGACACAACCGCTGAGAGATCAGGCGCAGGACCAACGGCTTAACGTGCCTTCCGAAGCATGGAATCATCATTCTTTACAGACATTTAGGTAATTTAAGCCTGCAATGACCTACCAACCAAACTGGGAAACATTCACACAAAGTGATGTTCCCCGTGGGATTCGATCCAACGACTTTCGAGTATTAGAGCTCAATGCTCTAAACACTGTACCACGGAGGAGGAGGAGGAGGAACATATTATTATTACATTTATTGTACTCTAAGGCAGGCATAACTTGACTGCTTACGTTAAACCTGATTTAAAAAGGACAGATAGTGGCCCACTTGCTTGTTTGCTTTCTCTATTATCCTGTATACTTACCAATGCACATTCTCCTGCCTAAGCTGAACGCAGCGAAAGCATTCGAGTTGTCAGGCAGCGTGGATGGGTCGAGCCAACGCTCCGGCTTGAATTGGTCCACGTCGGGGCCCCACATCGGGTGACGGTGGATGCCGAATAGGAAGAGAAAACACGTCCTGCCCGCTGCGAGGGTGTAGTTCCCTGGAACATAAGATTATAGGTTACTTTATCATCATCATGTTTATCTGCCTGTCGCGGACTACTGCTAGATATAGGCCTGTCCTAATGCTCGTCACTTTGCCCGATCTTCGGCTACTTGCATCTAGCTCCTGCCAGCCATCTTGCGCAAATCGTCTGGCCTGAGAGCGTCCTATACTAATACATAGGTTGATTCATTAACTTAAAAACCAATATCGAACATTGCATTAGTTGGTTCAAGCTTAAGTTGGTCTAAGTTTTTTGTACTCTGCAGAATGGGTAGTTGAGAATACTACCAAAATATCCTACTTGTTGTAAAGGGTAGGTAGATTCGTGTGGTTCACACTCTTTTGAAATCTCAGTTCCACACTCGACTTCCCATCTTCCGATCCCCTGTTGGGCTGCTATCTACTACACAGAATTACTACTGTAAGATATCTTACTGAGTTTGACGTTCCTGTCCAACCGCCTTGCCAGCACGGGGACGATGGTGTACATCCTCATGCTCTCCTTGAGCACGGCTTCGAGGTAGACCAGTTGAGATAGATCCGCCTTCTCAACGTCTCTGTCCGAGTCCCCGAATACCTCCTTCAGCCTGGAGATATAAGGAAATAGGAAAACATGTTACTTTAGCTTGTTTTTATACTTTCAGATGAGTGCACAACTATGCTGCCACGAAATATCGAATTATATGACAGATTGTGGATTAAATAATGTCTAGACCCATTAGTTACTCCACAATCTGACATACAGGCATTTTAGGTAACGAGTTTTTCGCGCTACTGCTGGAGTCATTTGGGTGCAGTTCGCGAACAGGTCGCGAGCTGCACATTCGCGGAGCATTTGTTAGATGTGGACTCCACATCTTTGTGGACGCACCCTAAGACTGTGGTTCCATTGTCTGTAGATCGTACTTGTTGCGATCGCACATAAATAATTTCATAGGTAATATTGTCTTATTAATAGCAGGTTTCCTAGCCAACTTTTTTGCTGAGGAGAATGCGTTAAAACACCATCACCGCAGGCTTGTGGGACCTGCGGCCGTGTGGTGGAACACAAGACTACTTTGTTCATAAACAGGGGGAGTTTTACTGGATAGCCCACTACCCCGGAATCCCCACGGTTTTTTTCACACTCGAAGAGGATCTACGGACGTCGGTCTCCGCCTTGTGGCGATTAAACGGCCTAGCGAGTATGGTGCATTTAAATGCCCATTTCAAAAAAAGGATAAAGTAAATATTTAATTATATCTTACTCTTGATAAGCTCTCTCTTGAGCCTCAGGATGCGATCCCAACAGCAGTAAGGTATACATAAGCACATTAGCGGAGGTGTCATGGCCGCCGACGATCATGGTGTCCACGTGCTCTCTGATCTCCCGGTCGTTCAGCACGCCTTTCTCCACTGACAGCTCTAAGAGGAGGTCTAGGAATGCCTTGAATTTTGTGCCTAGGGAACGAAGAAGGTTATGGGTCAGTTAGGGTATTGGCTTTGTAAGTGCATGACAAAGTTAAATTAAAAATTTCGTCAGATGACCAACCTGGGAATTGAATCCAAGACCCCAAGATCATTGTAAGGTACTTATATGACGACCAAGGAGGCTTTCATCGTTGTAACAATGATGCAAGTCTTCAGAGAGCACATTAAATAAATAAATAAAATAAATATCTCTGGACATTATTCACACAGCGCCATCTAGCCCCTAACTAAGCTTTAGCTTGTGCAATGGGTGCTATACAACGGATAAACATTACTTATATACTTTTTTTTTTGTAAATAAATACATATTATACATAGAAACACCCAGACCCATACAAACAGACATGTTCATGCACACAAATGTTTGTACCGTGCGGGGATCGAACCCGCGACCTCTTGTGTAATAGCCGACTTCTCGACCATTACACCAAATGGCTCGTCAACATTATAGTCGAGTCATTTTAATAGGCCACATTTGACAGTTAATTTATGCAAAGAAAAGTGCTAGTTAGTACATCAGTAGTCTAATTTTCTAAATAAATAAATAATTGTATTAATATGAACCGATGTTGTTCCTTTAGCGTAAGGGATATTTTTCTTTACATAAATTTACTTTTAAATGTGGCCTATTAAAATGACTCGACTATAGTTACAGTAGGTAGGTAGGTAGATGCTTTATTAATTCTTATACTTAACTACCTACTTTATAAGCCAGGACTGCATAATATGCTAACATATTATGTAAAGCTTTTTGTGTTGGATTCTAGCACCAAAGAATTCTAGATAAGAGAAAGTCAATCACGCACTGCAAAACGAAAAAAAAAAGGAAAAAACGCTGCTTAGAGTAGAAAAATCTAAGAAGCCCGATCAACTATACCCGACCCGGTTCAATAAAAAATCATAAATTACCTAGGTATGTGTGGAGTAAGGTAACAAAGACGTAAGAATACCTGAAGTCTTTCCAGTATTTCTTTCAGGCAGTATATTCCCGTTCAGCTCAGATTTTCTCGTCTGAAGTACCTGAAATATTTAAAAAAAATTTAGTTTATCACTCATTTTCGCAAGTCTAACATTGGAAATTAAGTAGGTAATTTATGGTCTGAAATATGTAAGTTAAGCGAATGTGCTGAAATAAGTTATTTGGATTATTCCCGACTGCCCCTACCAAATCTGCCCCCAGTAGGGGCAGTCGAAACTTTTTAGTCGCATCTGCTCCTACTGGGGGCAGACGGAACTAGTTTAGGTTCCGTCAACCCCACTAGCATAGTCATTTCTTGTACAGCGGCGGCCAGAGTACCTTGCTGATATTTATCGTTAAAATAAGATGTCACGATGTCTCGATAGAGCAATAAATTGCGATCACTGTGCATTCACTAAAGCGTTAAGTGTAGGTACGTAACATAAGAAGTGCAATATCGGTATAGAAACTAGTTATTAGGTATCTAGCAACCGTGAAGCCGTTGGCATTGGCACGATAGTTTGCCGGTGCACTACCGTGAAAACGCAAGCAGCTTACATAGCTGATAAAATATGCTCAATCAACGAGTATGATTAGCGAATAAAGATTATAGCATATTAGAAGACAGAGAAGAAGCATTCCGGTCTATCTGTGAAGGCTTATCAGTATTTCTGTAATATCTTAAGGCGATCTAATAACTATTATAAATAAGTATGAAACCAGACAGAGAGTAGGTAAATTCAAATAGGCAAGATTTTATTGTGTTTGTCAAAACATAGAACTCCAACATTGAAATCAAATCGTCACGTTTCTTGATCAATCCCTACTATTTACTACACTTGCTAAATGAGGATCGGTAATCAAGTGTAGTGTTCGAAAAATCCGACACAAATTCTGCCTGACTCGGGAATTGAACCCAGGAATCCGAGAATTGGCAAGTCCAGTTGTAACATTGGAACGATTGCCGTCTGACCTCTTATACCTACTCATTATAGCGAAACTACAATTGGGTCATGTCTACCATTCAACTGTGTAAGTTTCCTCGCGATGTTTTCCGTTACCTTCGAGCTAGGTAACTACGCATATAAAATTTGACGAGCCAATTGGTGTAATGGTTGAGAAGTCGGCTATTACACCAAAGGTCGCGGGTTCGATCCTCGCACACAAACATTTGTGTGCATGAACTTAAATGTCTGTTTGTATCGGTCTGGGTGTTTCTATGTATAATATGTAGGTATGTATTTACAAAAAAGTATATAAGTAATGTTTATCCGTTGTCTGGCACCCATTAGCACAAGCTAATGCTTAGTTTGGGGCTGGGGCGCTGTGTGAGTAACGTCCAGGAATTTATTTATTTATTTAGAATTACGAGCCAAGATTTGCAAGTTTTAAACCACTTAGCTAACCAGCTCTGCTTTTCCTATAAAGATGAAAACAATTACCGTATATGACATGTTGTGGAGTATCTTCAAGCAGGCGTCTTGCTTCCTCTTCACGTCGCTCAACTTGAAGGTATACCGGCTGTGCAGCCAGAACTTCTGAAAACGGTCTACCATGGTGTTGAAGATCTGCTCAGTCGCTTCCACGTATTTGCTGTTCAGGAGAGTGTGGTCGCCGAAGTCTACGCCTAGTGCTGTTACTGTAAAGAGAAAGGCTATTATAAAGCAGAAGATGAGAATACTATTTCTAGACTATTTCTATAGTAACAATTATTAAGAAAATACAAAAACGTTCCTACAACATTATAAAACCTGTACCTACTCATATAAAAAGTATCGGTCTATACAGCGTGGAATTTTAGTCGTTGTTTTCCCGCAGTAAAATGATTCTGATCTTAGTAGTAAAATAAACTAATAAAGTTCCTTTTTTAGTCAAATCAAAAGTTTTACGATTATGATAGACGAAACTCGAACCAATAGTACTAGCTGCGTCGCGGACGGTCACCGGCCGGGGTCATTGCCCTCCGCGTTTATCAAAAAAAATATTATTTACTATTTACTCACATTTGGTTTACATTTTGCAATCAAACTTAAAAAAAATTAAAAAAAAGAAAAAAAAAATTAAAAAAAAAACTACTTGCATAAATCGATAGTACTACTGAAGGTAAAGCGTTCTGCTGCGGGAAAACAACGACTAAAAAAACACGCAGTATAAGCCCTCCATCAGTGGAATTAAGTCATCCCTACTAAATAGGTAGGTACTGACATAATCACCATGCTTGCCCAATGCGAAACGGACATACATACTAAGTCCGAGCTGTGTGTGAAAAAACTGCGGCGCCAAAGTCATAATGTACTAACCAAAAGTATGTGAATTTATTCAGCAATGATTCACAATAAAAATAATGACTACTATTTCGTCTGGTTTGTGAGAGTGCCGGAGGCCCACACCTCCTCTATACCCCCAGCGATCCTCAGCGATCCCTTTAGCGTCGCAGATGTCCATGGGCGGCGGTGATTGCTTACTATCAGGCGACCGCGCTGGCTCGTTAGCCGCCTCTGATATAAATAAAAAATTGGGTAAAGGTTGACGCCACTACTTTGCCCTGATTTGTGATAAGATCGTAGAATTACAGTTAGTGATGTTCAATATTATAGAAAATTAATGAATTTTAACTAACAGCAAATAGTCTCAAGCGCGTTGTGTCTGGTATAAGTCCAGTGGTCGAAAGGCCCCTTCCCTACTTCCTTGGTGAAGTCCTTCACCAGCTTCCGCGCCTGGCTGTTGAACACCCCCAGGAACCCGTCCAGCACCACCTGGCTGAAGGCAGGGTTGAGCAGCTTCCTGTGGTTCTTCCATATTGACACTAGAATTACATTATTAGGTAAAATTGATAAGTAAATACAATAATTAAAATAAAAAATAAATATATAAAAACATATAATAAGGGCACGTTTAATCCTACTTCCTACCAATCCTAGTCCTAGTATTTATAAATTTAAATTATCCTACTTCCTACTAATATCCTTCCTACTATCTTACTTTCCTACTATTCCTACTAATATTCCTACTTTCCTACTAATATTATAAATGCGAAAGTCTGGATGTTTGGATGTTTGTTCCTCAATCACGCCTAAACGGCTGAACGGATTTAGATGAAATTTGGCACACGTATTGTAACCCGGATTAGGACATAGGCTATAAAATTCCTACGGGAAACGCATTCCTGCAGGAATAACAATTATGAAACTTCTGAACCGATTTGAATAATTCTTTCACTGTTGGAAAGCTACACTATCCCCCGTGAACAAAGGGTACTTTTGATCCCGGAAATTATATTTGAAAAATAGATTACGCGCGGGTGAAACCGCGGGCGGAAGGCTAGTACGTTATAATTTAAACGATTCGATGAAAGGGTGAAGACTGATGGTAGTGGTTTAGGTATTTAGCCGTGATCTTGGAGACTTGGGTTCGTTTTCCGGGTCGGCCGGGTGTTGGATTTTTGAGGATTCAGGCGACTGGGACCACTATATAACTGGGACCGCGGTCCCAGTTGCCTGATTAGTTTTTATTTGTTTATTTCGTCAGGCGAGTGGGGACCACCCGTAATTTTAACCACAAATCCATTGTTGAAATACAAGATTTAGTACAGTTAGCAGAAAAGGTGTCACAAATAAAACAAAGTTAATTTTTGCAAAGGTAAGTTAGTTTTTGTATTACCTACTTAAACAGTATAACAGTCTTAATTATGTTTTAAAAATCACGTTGGCTCATATGCCTACTTAACTAGTAATTCTAAGGGCCGGTATTTCAATTACTTATCTTGATCTTAATCCGGGATTGATAATAAGTATGACTTAAGTGTATTTCATTAAAGGATTAAAGTTAAGCGGCACTAAAGTCATACACTTTTACCTGTCAAAAGTAATACTTATCTTAAATGTTATACTTAACTTAAGCAATAAGATAAGGTTACATTGAAATACCGGCCCTAAGTAAACATTCAACAGAAATCTCCTCAAAACAATAATATAAAAATCAGTCTTAATGTCTCTTAACTTTATACACCATAAAGTAAGTACTCATTACTCCTATTATATATTTATAATAAAGTCAGAAGATGCACATATCGTGGTGTAATATTTATTTGCAATGACAATCATCTCCTCATAACAATGTTACTTAGCAACCGAATGTCACTTTTATGACAAATCCATACTGACACAATGCCGCACCGCCTGTCTACTCTCCATCCGTCTTACGAATTTTTGATCTACTCTTTGGTGTTTATGGGCGCCTGGTACTTCAAATAGAAGTTTTGCATCACTTCGCTTATATTTTACATGAATTTTATTCACCACGCTGCCATTTTAGGATGAAATATTCCGTGTGATTACTCTTCGGTACTTATGGGCGCCTGGTACTTCAAATAGAAGTTTTGCATCACTCGCTTTTTTCCATGAAATTCTACTCCGCCATTAGATATTCCGTGTGACTTCTCTTTGGTGTTTCTGGGCGCCTATAACTTCGACGAGCATGGCGAATCAATCTTACTAATCTGTCGCGAGTTTAACATTTTTTCCCCATAAAAAAGTGTAGTCAGAAGTTTTCACTTCAAAAATACTTGACCGTAATACTAAATAAAATAAAATCCTGAGTTATAACTTGATTTTTCTGTTAACTGTACATTAAAGGAAATTAGGTATATGGTCCCAGTCGACCGATTCAAAAATGTTATCAGGTAACTGGGACCGCGGTCCCAGTTTTATTTGGTGCCAGTCGCCTGAATCCTCGGATTTTTCGAAAACAGCTTGGGTTTTTGATCGACAATCCACATTTGGCAAGTACCTATGGTATGATGTTAAGCCAAGTGCAACTATTGTAACGATGCAATGACTTGATTTCAATAATGGAGGCTCAAGCAAACAAATGTAGGTATCTGAGGACGCGCATTTAGATTTATTATCTGTATAGATGGATGATACCTATGCTCAAAATAAATGATTTTTCTTTCATTCTTTGTTTCTTTTCTAGCTAATGATTGTGGTTTAAACAGTCTGGAATAAGCACCATTACTTTTGATTGAAACATCGGAAATTCCTTAGGTACTTCAATTGTCGTATATTTTTTTTATAGTAGCTCAGTACATTGGCTCCACTTAGCCTTATGGTAAGCAAAAGGGGAACCCAAATTACTACGACAACGGACGCAACACCGCGGCGTTCTATCCGTTGGCATCGCAGTACTGGCTCACAAGGTGCTTCTTCACGCTTCGTTTAAAGGAACTCATGTCATAGGAAGGGGGAAATACATGAGCCGGCAGAGAGTTCCACTTCTTTATAGGGTAGGAACACCGGTTTGCGACCACTTAAGCGACTTGTTGACTTCAGAGTTGATTTCTATCATGATGCTATACGTCAAGATTTTCCAAAAAATTAACATTTGATCTTACAATAGTCTAGTTTTATAAAACCTAACGTTTATAAACGTAGCAGTGATACAGAATTTTAAAAAATTTATTATTCGTAAAAATAGCAAAAACACCGGTTATCGGCCGTTTGGCCCAGTTATCGACCACCTGTGCACCGGTTATCGACCACCTAATTTACGGTAGAAAAATGAGTCTTATTCAATAGCCATAGGGTACATTATAGTATGAAAGTGAAACAGGTAATGAAATCAAAAAAGCGGTATATTTTTACTCTCTTTTGCGACCTAAAAATACAATTGAGTAACCAAAAGGTCATATTTGTTGATTTCTTTTGATTTGGAACACGATCGAAAAGCCTATCTTATAATATAGTGGATCTTGGAACTCCGTTCTGCCGGCATGCTTCTCTATAGGACAAAGGCCTCCATCCTTGAAATCAAGTTATCGTTACAATGATGGGTACTGGCTTAATCACCACGCTTGCCAAATGCGGATTGGTGATCACAAACCCGAGCAGTGTCCGAAAAAACCGACACAAAGTTAGCTCGACCCGGGAATTGAACCCAGTACCCCGCGATCTCGGCCCGGTACTTAAACCACTAGCCCATCGAAGCGCGAAAAAACAAAAACACAAACAAAAAATGTAACAAACAGAAATAAATTAACTGTTTAGTATTTATCGGGTGCGTTTAATTTCCTAGTTCAAATAAAGTTTTATTTATTACTAATAATTACATTTCTCTCTTCTCTTCTATCTTTTTTATATTATCTTACTAGCCTTCCGCCTGCGGTTTCACACGCACGTAATTCCCTTTTTCAAATATCCCCCCCTTCCCCCCACATTTCCGGGATCAATTATAGTACCCTATGTTGACCGGGGATAGTGTAGCTTTCCAACAGTGATAGAATTATTCAAATCGGTTCAGTAGTTTCAAAATTGTTATTCCCGCAGAAATAAGACGTTTCCCGTAGAAATTTTAAAGCCTATGTCCTAATCCGGGTTATAAACTATACGTGTGCCAAATTTCATCTAAATCCGTTCAGCCGTTTAGGTGTGATTGAGTAACAAACATATAAACATCAAAATTTCCAAACATCCCGACTTTCGCATTTATAATATTATATATATATACATATTATACATAATACATACATATAATATTATGTAGTAGGAAGTAGGATTTTTTTGAACGGCCGGAAACAGGTACAATTTTACCAGTTATCGACCGCCTGTTAAAGACGGCCGGTTAACAGGGTTTGTTTTCACCGGTTGTCGGCCGCTAAAATTTTGGTATTTTTAAAGGTCATTATCTTTGAAACTATGAGGTATACTGGCGGTCGGAAACTGGTTGTCAAGTCACAAATTCCTAGCTGTTCACAAATGTAAATGAATCTATATTGGTGCATTTAAGGTTTCCGCAATGTAGGCAAAGAAAAATGACGTAAATAAACCGGTTTTCCGACCACCCGGTCGGAAACTAGATTTTGATATGAATCGATAACCTATTGCCCGACCACCAAAAATATTACAAATTATGAAATGTTTGGTGAGTTTGGGCACTTGAATATTGAAATTAAACATCTCATCCTACACACAAACCAAATCAAACGCCTATAAAATAATAGTAACACTCAAAATCTTACATTTGAAAATCGATCCACCTGCAATTATTTTTGCTAAATTTGTCACGTGTTAACACACCAAATTTTGAAATGGCGACTGAGGGCTCAGTTCGCAAATTATAAAGTCATGCTGTTGGATTAAGAACCGTGGAGATTGTCCAGGTCGACTGGTGCGAAATTAGAAATGAGCTGTCTATAGACTATCTATTATTCATAAAAACGTGTGAAGTGGTCGCAAACTGGTGCTGGCCGGCAAACCGGTGTCACTACCCTAGTTCGACAAAGAAAGGAATCATCGAACTTTTTTGTACGCGATGGAATACTTTCCACGGTAAAGCATATTAATTTTTTTTAAGGTATTTTCAAAGGATTTCGCGATTCCGATTGAATTACAATTACTGAACTCCGAGTCATGCAAATATAGGATGCGGTCAAACCGGTTATGAAAGCCTATAAGTACTGTAATCGGAAATCAATAATTAACGATTTATAAAGCAATAAAGTTACGGAATTGTTGGTACATTATTTTAATTAGTTGTATGCATTTGTATATAAAATCACTATAATAGTAATTGGTACGTAACTCAGAATAAGATTCCTACTACAGTAAAACTAAGACGTTCTTTTTAGCTGTATTTTCTGTTAAAAATCTGCCTTTGGTGGCACAATAGGATTTTTCTTGCAATAATTAAGTAAACGATTATGATTTCGCGTGCGTTGCATTATGTCGAGGGCGCACACGGAACAGAAAAAAACCATGGGGAGCGCATGAACTGCCATTCAAAACACGCTAGTGTGGTGTCCCCATAGAGCAAATATTAAGTAGAGATGTAGGTACTCTTGATTGTGCATAAAAGTATTCTTTTTTAAATGAAATATGTAGCGCGCCGACGAACTGGCGGCACTCCTGAATAATGGTAAGTGATTAAATAAATAAATAAATAAATATCTATGGGCATTATTTACACAGCGCCATCTAGCCCCAAACTAAGCATTAGCTTGTGCTATGGATGCCAGACAACGGATAAACATTACTTATATACTTTTTTTGTAAATAAATACATATTATACATAGAAACACCCAGACCGATACAAACAGACATGTTCATGCACTCTGGTGTAATAGCCGACTTCTCGACCATTACACCAAATGATTATCGCCGCCCGTAGACATGCAAAACTGGAGTACTTAATCACAAATGCACTGCCGGCTAGGGTTTACCTGTTGTCTGGCACCTGGCAGCCATAATACAAACTATGCTTAAGGCTTCATGTAGACGACGCCGGACCGGATGTTTGTGTATACGAATGAAAACCGCGCCTAAGCCAGACCGGTGCCGGACCGGAGCCAGACCGGCGCCGGCCCGACACCGCGTGCGCATCGGGCCGCCATACTTTTCTGAACAAAAATCAGCATCAAAATAGAACACGCGGTTTCAGTCCGGCGCAGGCACGGTTTTCATAACAATATGCGCTCCGGCGCCGGTCCGGTTCCGGCGTCGTCTACATGAAGCCTTAGTTTGCGGTTGGATGGCCCTGTGTGAATGGCCCTGGATATTTATTTAAAAAGTGTAAAGTAACCCTTACGTTTTCCAGTAACCAGTCCTTCTCCAAGCCAGGGTTTCGCGAAGTCGTAGAAACCGTCCTTTTCCAATGTTGTGTTTGCCACCGTGAAGAAATCGTCCGGGTTTGTTATCACTGCAAAATAACCTCATTTAAAATATCAATATATTAAATATTGTTCAATATTTAATAATATTCAGTAAATGAAAAATACGTGGAAATAACGTAACTTAGTTTTTTTCAACAGAAGTACATTGTACAGTCCGCAGCACATTAATCTTTTTTTTTTTTGTGGAGGGGAATGCTTTTACGGACCATAACCCGCCTGGGGTAGGCGAGCCGTGTGTGGGACTCAGTGCAGCTCCATGCCCCAGTTTTAAGAAAGACTGGTGCACGAAGAATAGGTACCCACTATACCCCCCCGCGCTCCTACATCGCCGTCGGCAGCGTCCCTGGGATTGATATGACTACCAGGAACGCAGCACATTAACCTACCGTAATGTCTCACAACCAATTTTCTGCATAATGTCCATCGCATAGAGTTCTATTTCAATTGAGATTTTTGACATTAGGTTTGGTTAATGTTCTGCTTAATGGCTTACGGTATGTAAAATTGCTGAATAAAAAATGAGGACAGTACCTAAAATGTTAATCACACCGCCAACTTCCAGACTTTTAACCAAGACTAAGTAGATTTTACACAGAAAAATCTAATGAACAACGTTTGGTCCGAATCGGGATTTGAACCCAAGACCCCTTTAGCGTTGCACTATGGAAGAATTGCAATATAGTGTAGAAGACTATAGTACTTAAAATACTCACCGTAAATAGTACGTGGGCCGATACAGGCGGCTACAACTCCTCCGATGTTGTAACTCTCTCTAGCCAGATCATTCACGGCTTTCCAGAGATCTACATGCACAAACAAAAGTAAAGTCAACAAAGAAATAAATATATCCTGCGAAATTATTCACACAGCGCAATATAGCCAAAACTTAGCAAACCCTTCTAAAACTACCTCGGTTTCCTTACAGACCCGAAAAGGGACGAGGCTAGGCGGTTCCCGCCTTGTGAAGATGGATGGACTGACCTACTCCCGGGTGGGAGAACAAATTTTTTGTAAATATTTATTTAAATTAACATAGAACGTCGACGAAGATTATTAGCCTATTCCAAAAACAAATAGAAATCACCCAGACAAATAAAAATTCGTCATTTTTATTTACACGAATGTCTGTTATCTGTGGGACAATTCCCACAAGGTTATGGCTGCCATCACCTAAGTTGCTAACGCCGGATAAACACAGCAAAAATCCCGGACATTTGGGCAAAATATATTTTTTCCCCGGACACCTCCAAAAAAATATTTTTGCAACAAAAATAAAATCATAATTATAATTTTTTTAAAGTTTTGTTAATGTGTCCGGAACCCTGCCGGACGCCCCCCGGAAGCCCGTTAAACTAGGACAAATCCGGGGAAACCCGGACGGATGGCAGCCCTACACAAGGTCAATACCTTGACCAGATTAAAAATGGTGGAGTACCTATAGTGGATCTTCTATTCGAATGAGCCGCTCGTCAGGGGTAGTACCTTCACCATACAGGAGACCACAGTAAGGCCGTATACAGAAAGAAAGCTGGAAACTTATAAGCGCTTACCGGCACTTGCCAGCGCTGGTCCGTTCCACACAAAGGAAGCAGGTTGAAGCAGACCAAGCAAAATGTCGTGCAGTTTTATATTAATTTTAAATGGAAGCGCCCAGCGCTGACCAGCGCGTGTTGAAGCTTGTCGGAACTTGTCAGCGCCGATCAGTGCTTATCGGCGCGTGTTCATATATTTTCCTGCGCGGGTTACCAGCGCTGGCAAGCGCCGGTTGCCAGCGCTGGTAACCGCTTATAAGTTTCCAGCTTTCTTTCTGTATACGGCCTAAAGTAGTACTTCTTAACTGTTTTGCTATGTTTTTGTCAGTAAACCACTGTATTACTAGTAGTTTCTAGTCACGGTCATAATTTTAAAATTTTAATATAAAAGAATATTTTATTACATTGCATCTCATTAACACTCCATTAGAATCCCCCTACAAATATAAAGGCCTCCATAATTAGGATCACTATTCCAATACTGACTTAATAGGTACTCGACTCGTACCAATCCTTCTACAAATACTTTTCAAATGCGGGTTGGTGAAAATATGTGCAATGGTTGTAAACACGCTTTCGCCAATAGGGTATTGAACTCAAAACCCTGAGAGACTAATTTATGTCAGATTCACTGATCCGATACCATAGTTAAGCACTCTTAGCCTAGCACTGACAACAATCGAAATTGAAAGTCGGGACTTAGCACATACTAGGACAATGCAAAAGCCTGGGCTAAAAAAAATTTTGGGCAGATTTGGGACAGACTACAAATTAGATCCAATAAACACCTTTCTTTAACTTTTATTACGCTGGTAACAAACAGTTCTATGAATTTATAATAGTTATACTGCGTGAAACACGCGAACTGGGGGCCTAGACAAAGTAATATTTTGACAGCGATAGCGAAATTCGCTAACTTTAAATTGTATGGATGTGACAGGCTGGTGCCTAAGAAAAGTCACGTGGTCAATCGATATTAAAAGTACCTATGGGTTTTGAAATTCGCTATCGCAAATTGAGCGATAACGAACGTCATAAGTGCCGCTTGTCTAGAGCCTCTAATCTTGCATAAAAATAATACTTACGACAGCTATCCCCCATCAGCAAATGGGCATGTCCTATAATGGGCAGGCCCCCTGGATGTTTTGGGGGCTCGTTGTCCGAATCCGGGCAACTCTTCTTCCACAGATAATACGACAAGAGAAACGACACCACACATATTAGCACTGGCACGATAAACGTCATTGCGAACTGTTTTCATTCGGTAGGAGCAGATGGGAGCTTATATTGGATAACGGATTATTATAGTTATCAGAACAAGCTCTTTATTTGTTATTTCGTTATTTTTTAACTTTGCGAACACCTGTTTTAAAAGTTGAAAGTATGTTGGTTGTATGTTAGGTTAGTTACTGTTCCATTTATGATTGTCTAATTAATAATTAAATGTGACGATTGTAGCGTGTATGTATGTAAGTTATTAAAACTTAATGTATAAAAAATTACTTTGGAAGGAGAGTAGCACATTCGCTTATCGCTTGAAATCATAAATTACCCCGGTAGTGGTTCTGAGTCTGGGGGTTTAAAGTGCTAATAATGATTCAAATTTACAATTATTTAATGTTCGTTCGTAATAAGTAATAAGAAGATGTATTGTAAAACAGGTATTTCAAGTAATAATAATACAAAGATTTTTTATGGTAGGTACTACCAATCTAGAAACACTAGGTCACAACCACAAAAAAATAAAACACAATACGAGACCTCTAGCCTCAAACACAAAACTTTAACTAAATATAAAATTAACAATATACCCAGCCACTCGTATCGTTAATTGAAAATAAATTCAAAGACGTACTAAAATCCTGTTTAGAGGAAGGTGGAGCGTAACGGAGTGCGCAGGACATTGCCTAAGTCAGTTATATATTAGGCCAGTACAGCCCTACAGGCGGGTAGTTGCTTGTTCGCATAGTCTAGGAGACTGCGTAGGAGTACACACTGGTCTATGTATACGAGACTTATCGTATACGTCTATGTGTACCTACTTTAAAAAATCTTAAATCCCGCTGTACTTTGGGCGGCAATAGCAAGAAATAAAAAGAACAAAAATGTCAGCACGTACTTTACCTGTTAATATTTATCACAAGTTTCGGGAGTAAAATTAATGATTATAACAGGGCAGGAGGAAGATTCTTTGGTAAAACAGAAATAAATAAACACTTGTTTTCTTAACTTGAATAAAAATGTTTTTGAGAGGATGGCTATACTGTAACGTGAAACTTGTTTATAGTATTAAAGTAATTACATAATCTGTAATAAGAAATTTTCCACTCACATTTTTAAGTATTTAGTATCTAGTTTTGTCATACTCTATCTCGCTAGAAGACGAATAAAGAATTGAAATCATTCTTCGAATAACGTGCTACAAATCACAGTATTAAAGCCTAGATTTAAAACCTTTCTCAAATCAAATAAAAAAAATTCAATTAATCTTTGTCTAATCAGAAATGCCTTATGAATCGAAAATGTATTAATGTTACCGAATAAACTCTATTGTTCGAGCAAGCTATATTGATCGTTTGTTGTGAAAAGGTTTTGCATTTGTTCAAATATTTAGGCATACTTACCTATATCAAGTTAAGAAAGCAACGTGCATCATGTCTCTAAGCCTATTGCTCCTTACGCCACCATACTTGTTGGTCCTTCGCGTTTTTTCAGCGTCCGCCTTGAGCCAATATCTACAGTTATCACACTTCCTTGCTTTAGTAAGGTTATTTCTTATTGGTAACACCAATAAAAATGTGAATTTAAAAAATGGTTTCGCAAGAATAATCTCAGGCACCCGGATCAAAGGACCATAAAAAATAAGGTCGAGATGCGAGCTTAGATCAATATATGATCTAAGGATGCAAGTTGTTTAATATTTGAAAAGTTACAGTAAAAATTAATCATTTGTAGCCTAAATCCTTTTAGGGGGTTTTGTATGTGAACCCTGCCCTTTTCAGGACATTTCTAAAAGAACTCGACGTTTAGATTGCTTTTTATGGAATCGTGATCATGACTAAGGTGCTGCGTAGATGTAGACACAGTGTGCCAATGGCACAATATTGTTAAATTGTATGTAATTGTACTGTGTTAACAGCTGGTATGATGATAATGAAAAAGAAACACAGAAATGATCATCTCGATATAAAAGTAATTGCTTCCATTCTCACATGAAAGTAGGCCGCATTGGGCAAGCCGTGCGCGTGCGCTGGAGTGCCACAGGGTAGTTTATTGGCCCTTCTAATAAAATCTGATAAAAGTCAAGTTACTTTTAACAGAACTAGAATGGCCAAATAAATGGGCTAATGGCAAGGGCTTATGCCCGTTACTTCCAAGGCTACATGAAAAGGTTTGATGATTTGAAAATTGGATGCTGTTAAAAATCCGGCACAAATATTACCCGTCTTTCTCCCTCTCCGTCGACCGATGTTCAACAAGTTTGCCGGTACCTGTACCTTGATTGATTAAACTTATAATATTTAACAATTCACATACTCCGAGATTCGAACCATCGTTTTCCTCAAACATACAGCAACAACTACCAGCGTTTTGTATGTAATGCAACAGCCAATGACGTTCAGCCACAGCTCATTAATGTATTTGGACGAGGATGATATGGTCATACAACGGTCTTTCCACGACGCAATCAAACATACATACATTCTGATTTATTTACTCAGTTCTTAGTAGAAATGTAGGTCGAGTTCTTGTAATGTTGTTTGATTCTGTACTTACTATTTAAATACGAGAATTACTGTTTAGCGCGGGATGATAATGTATCAGCTTATTAATGACACACTGTAGGGCAAAGGTCGTCATTATTTTAATCAATCGTTACAACCACTATGGGTAATTGGGTACTGGGTTAGGTAAGATAATCATTGCATTACAACTGCCAAATGAATGGCAATCGCAAACCCAAACTGTGTGCGAAAATATTGTCATAAAGTTCGACAAGGGAATTGAACCTTAAACTATATTAGACCAACAAACAAGGAGAGCATCATAATCCTTAATTATATTTTAAAAAAAATATACCTACTTACATCCTAAATCACAAACTATGTATTAAATATGAGGTCGACTCTAATAGCACATTGTGTATATTGGGAAAAACAAAACTCTAAAATACAAAATATATAATTATATTTTTCAACTTAAAATTTTATCACAAAATAATAAATTGAAGTTAATTTACAAAGATTCAAAATATTTACAACGTTTACAAGCAAGAATAATATATAATTTCAACGCCCATAATTTACGCACCTGAAAAGAAAAAAAAATTAAAATCATGACCAAATGATTGGAGATATGAAAATAATTATGTAGAGTCATAGAAAAGAAAAATGGTTAGAATGATAAAGTGGGCGGGGTCGGTCGGCCACGCATATGATCAAATGATCATATCCTACGTCAAACTGGTCTCAGTCTTTGCCCAATTGCACGATTTTCGCACGTGTTTCGCACTAAACACAAAGACTAAAAACTCACGGTGCGATTTTTATACCTCCCGCCCGCGCCGGTTAATTGCGGTTGCCCGCCAAGTTACCGCAGCTGGCGCGGTTTTTAATCACGCCCGCATCGGTTGCGGGGTCACAGCCTCTAAAGAATATTGATTTATATGAAAAAAGTAAGAGCAGTTTTCACGATGCTATTTTCACCCGCACCGCGCGCTCTGCGATCGCTTGACACAGAAATCTGGCGCAATTTTGCACTAGTGACATTGGCAACGTGACGTACCAAAAGACAACATATCGTGGACGGTTTGTAACCGCACGACAACCGCGGCGTCGCCGAAATTGCACAAAAAACCGCGCCGTGAATTCTTAGCCTTAATCGGCAACTCTGTGCAATTTTCGGCTTGACTTTTAGTGCTTGCATGTTATCGATAGTTTTATCGATGGCACATTTTTGTTAAGTTTTTGGTGTACGTGAAATGTGTACGGTGTGTGGCAACTTACATTCAATCATAACATAAGATAAAATTTTCGAGTAAGATATAAATAGTTCAATTAAATAGCCTATCAGTAAAGTTTTGTATGTTTCAGTTTTTCAACAAACTATGATATAATTGCAAATAAATGAATGCAACCGGGAATAAAGCTTTCTAATTGTAGAAAGCACAAGGTAGAAAAATATAATGTAAATATATCTAAGAAAAGAGACTCCACGTGGATTTCACCGTGGGCATGGCCGTGGGAACATTAGGGGAAGAATTAAGCGTTCTAATTGTGATGGAATTTTCTTAATAGGTCCAGTAGTGTTTAAGTTTACACAAACAAACTGAATTTTGCTATCTTAACACTATTATATTATAAACAAGTATAATAACCTGACTATATTGAACGACGATATCGAATTGTGAAATGACAAGACGCTACACTATTCCAGTGATGCAAGCACGGAAAATTTCTTTAAAAATAATTGATTTAACATATTTACATCGTTTGTATTGCATATTTTTATACTGAAACATGTATTTCAAACGTTTGCACACAAATGTTATTACTTGCCCATTTGAAAAATGTAGAAGTAAGAGTTGACGAAATGCATTATATAGGTACATGGTTATTACAGCTGGTAACACAAGCTTGTGTATTATCGTAAAATTAACCCTATTACTAAGATAAGAAGGATTAGTTTTGTTAGAAGTTTTTTAGCCAATGAATGCATCGGTTTCCTTGTGTGCTGTGTGAAGAAGTGGCGCGTTCGGTTCTGGTACAAAGGTAGGGACGTTATCATTCTAACCTCAGAGAGAAAATTTTCTTTGTTCTGTGTGTAGAGTCACTCTATAGCCCGACCAATAAAATAAAAAACCTCGCCATATTGCGGAAAAATATTGGAACTAATCTCTTCAAGTGGCAACAATCAAATAAAAAAACAATATGATGTCATTCAATAATGCTGTCTGTCAAAGTGAGATGTCAATTTTCAACCGTGCCTTGTTACTATTGGTGCTATTGGATATTGTGAGTTATTTGTGAGTATAACCATATCAACCAAGTGTTTTTTTTGCGGAGGAGAACACTTTTTCGTGCCTTAGCCGCAGGCTAGCGAAACCTGCGGCCGTGTGTGGGGCTCGGGACTAAAGACGTTCGTCCCACTACCCACTAAACTCCCCCGGTTTCCCCTTTTCACCCGATGAGGACGAGCCGGTGCCAACCTTGTGGTTACCCCGGCCTGGTGCGTAGGCCGGGGTGGCGCCTAGGGAGGGCCACCCGAGAAACTAGGTGACCCCCAGACTTGGCTCGGGAGACCTGTGCAATGCGGGTGCTACCCTCGCCCGCAGGTCAACCCTCAGGCCGGAGAGGGCGCGCTCACGTGCGCCCTCTCCGGCCCGGCCGTCTACGCCGGAGGGGAGCGGAAAGAGGATCTTCCTCCCGCTCCCTCTCCTTTGCCTCCTTCTGCGAGATTACGGCTTCGCAGAAGGAGGCGGCCGCCTCCCACGCTCTCTTGCTGGTGACCATGGCTCGCACCATGGACGCCAGAGAGAGGTGACCACCGCCTAGCGCCGCGACGAGTTCGCGGCGCTCGTGTCGCCAGGCCGGGCACTCAACGAGTGTGTGCTCGGCCGTGTCGTCGGGAGCGTCGCAGTGATGACACTGCGGCGTCTCCTCCCGACAGGCGACACGGTGCAGATAGTGTCCGAAACACCCGTGGTCGGACAGAATCTGCGACAGGCGGTAGGTGAGGCAGCCGTGCCGGCGCTCCACCCACTCCCTCAACACCGGACTGATCGCTTCGATTGTCCGGTGGCCGGCACTCGGGGCCTCGAGAGCCTCCGCCAGCCATTTGGCCAGGGCCTCCTCCCTGGCCTGTGCTATAACCATAGCTAATATGGCGCCTCCAGAGCAAGTTTTTTATTTTCTTGGTCAGGCTATACATAAGATCAATGGTGCAAACGGTTCTAAAGGATTGTCTACAGGTGGGAGCAGCATAGAACCAAGTGGAAGCGGCTGACCAGGTCCAACGACTTGTTAAAGAGAAGACCACTCACATTTGTAACACAGCAAGATCTATAAGTACTGCAAGCCTAGAGCCGCCGCATGAGCCAGAACAGCCTCGGCTGCTTGTCTGGTCTCCAGGTGGGAGCGGGCTGCGTCGAACCAGGTGGAAGCTGCGGAGCGAGAAGCGCCTTCTAGTGAGCTAACGTAGCGCAGGGCGTTGGCTAGGTTACCACGCTCTATCCAAAACCTATGAAAAGAAACAAAGTCAAAGTATTTATTGCAATTTGATTTAACATAAAATTCTTTTGTACAAACATCAAATAATTATCTAGTTTAATATGTCGGGAATAGAATGGAGGTAGGAGAATAGGTAGACAGTAGAAATGCAAAACTTCGGGAATAGTGCACATCCGCTTAACTTACATTGAAAAATTCCTCGTATGTCCTGACAACTGCAGCTAATTTTTAATTTTGCGTTAGAAAACATCAATTATTATTTCATCTCTTCTCTCTCCGTGTAAAACTAGATCAAATGCAGATTTCAACGCAGCCTTTAAAAATTCGCGTTTGCAAACTTTCCCCGACAATTTCAAGTTACAACGTTTTCGTATGATGGTCATTAGCATAGGCACTCACCTAGCTCGGCGCAGCAGATCGAACGTGTCTAGATCTTTGGACGGCTCGACTGGCGGCTTATCGTACTCGGCTTGAGGAATGCACGACAGCTACAAACAAAATAATAGAGATACATCACTTAAGGCTCCTTAGGCGCCAAGTCATAAAAAATCAACGCAACAATATCTCTTTAAAACAGGGTAAGATAGACCCTGTATATTTATGATACCTACCTACTTTGTAACAAATGCAAAATAGTATTCATTGAACTTATTAATTACATGCATAAGTAATCTAATCAATTACGGCCCCACTTAGCAACTCTACAGGCCGTAGCTTAATTGGTTCCATGGTACTTTCACCCAACTCCCATGACTCCACCATTGAGTAAAGAGGAACACATTATATAAAGGATGTTGGAATCCCACATCCTCGACTTAGGGAGACGTGACGTAACGTAACGTATTTCGGCAGTAAAAAATAGTAATAAAAACTCAAACACAAGATCCACTAACGTCCATAGAACACCTACATGATCGTGCTGGAAATGAGTTAATGAATATTATTTTAACAAGCGGTGTGCTCGAAGCTGTTTTTTCAGCAATGCGACACGCAATAAGCAATATTCGCCACGTGCCTCCGCGCATCGGTGGTCGCACGTGACGAGACCGTTTGAATTTTGATTTAGACTTGAAATACTTCGATGACGGCTGGGAGTTAAGCAATCTGACGATTCACGCAGGTTTACAACATGTGAGTAGTCCTTTTGTTACGGAGGAGAATGCTTTTGAGCACCATAATAGGACTTGCGAGAACTTGGGCTGGTTGATCGCCACAAGGCATCGCCTTGGACCGGCGTGTCTCTTTTGGGTGTGATGGGGAAACCGAGTTTATACTCCATAAAACGTAACATGATTAGAATGACAGCTGTCAAAGTGTTGTGGCTCTCTCGCCCGCTCTCAATAAACGTCTATCGATGTGTCGCATCTCTAAGATTTATATTTTTTGTAGAGTGAGACACATCGATAGAGGTTTATTGAGAGCGAGCGAGAGAGCCACAACACTTTGACAGCTGTCATTCTAATCATGTTACGTTTTAAGGAGTATAGTGGGCAGTGGGACGAATGTCTTTAGTTCCGAGTAGTACACAATACACGTGGCCGCAGGTCCGCTAGCATACGGTTACGGTGCTTAAAAGCATTATCCTCTGAAGAAATAATAACTACCGAGACCTGTGGCCGTTTGTGAGACTCACGACTAAGCCTAAAACCGTCTAAACTCTCTACTATCTCTCTCTTACCAGCTCGTCTCTTTTCCTCATCACGGCCGAAAGAGTCGAGCTGGTGCCTGCTTTGTGCAAATAAACCGGCTCAGTGTTATAGTTCTGGTCCTTTAGTTAGTGTTTTTGCATGAAATAATAAACATTTTAACCTTTTTATTGACAACGCGTTTAAGTAACCGTAAAGTGAGTCCTACAGCCTATTGTGGGACTCAGGACTAAAGCACCCCACTATAAAACTCCCTCGAAGTAATTGAGCCAGTGCCCACCTTGGGGCTATTGACCGACCAATTTACAAATAAGCTGAGCTAACACAAAAATGATAACAATGTTCACTGGATTGAGCACTTCGTACCTACTAGTTATCTTTATCTTTGAAAAATTGACTTGTACCTATATTGAATTCTAGATTGACATTTTTGACATATATATTTTTTTAATAACTGTGTATATAATTGAAATATTGTATTTTTTTTTTAACTGACTTAAGATTTCCTTTTTTTGTCATTTTTAATTAATTGTAATTACCTAACGCGAAGCACACAATAACATTAATTCTATAAAAATATTTTGCATGCTGAATGGCTAAATCTGGAGAAACCATATACTATTAAGACCTACTTTGTAAACCCAAATTTGCAAATAAATGATTTGTCTTTGTCTTTGTCTAGTGAAACTAAAAAAACACTAACCTTCATAAATAGCATCATGGATTGCAGCCAGGACAGGAAGAAGATCGGTAACGGCCCCCCATCCTGCTCCACCAGAGCCACCTTCAGCGCCGCCTGCTCCATCTGTTAGCACATAGAACTTCTCTGCTATTAGCCATTTTTCCTAATGTCACATTTTTTACAAGTGCATTCCCGAATTTAGCAAGATACGGTTCAACCATGATCTAGTTGACAAGTTAAGTACATGTAGCGATTGTTTGGAGATTACTTTTTTTGACCAAGGAAATGCGTTATTAATAAACGGTGATGTGTGGGACTTCCATCGCATGAAAGAAGGGGCGGCCGACCCACGAAACCTGCCCATGTCAGAGATGTAGAGGAGGTCCAAAATAGCCTTGAATTTTACAAAAATGTCTGGCGAGCGATCTACTGGTCTCCCCATTTATAGGGGTGAGAATTGTCTAGTTTACCAGGCCATTTCCGCTCGTTGGTGGCCGCTGCAATGCAGGTGGAAGCAGTCTAAAGGAATGCCCGCAGCTTAGCAGTTAAAGAATAAGAAGACGAAAGAAAATACTTACTCTATGATATTTCTCCCGCAGAACGCTCTCAGGCACCAACCCCTGCGTGCGCACTGATTCCGGTATTGCTTTGAGAACAGTCTTAACCAATTTATCGTCGTCTCCTGAACAAGTGGAAAGTTATAGTTTTTAGAACGCCATTGTGGTTATTCTACAATTCCTTTTATGAGTATTCTGAACGAAATTAATCAATGGAGCATCAACTCTTTAAAGAATTTAAGCAAACTTAATGGCAAAACCAAGATTTAAGTAATTATGTAAGTGTCGAAACGATCGACACAGATCGTGTCAATTAGTTATTACAAAACGCGTAGCGTGCTAGGCATAACAATTGTTATTCTTACCTGATGCTTTTTCGATAGCTTTCAACTCTTTGTCTACCTTGATTATAGGATCACCCTTCTTGGTGGCGGCTAGTAGGGAAGCCCCAGCCGCCCATAGTTCTTGGGATCTGCGAGTCTCCCTCTCCGCTTTTAGTCTCGCTAGAAAAATAACACAAAATGTCTATTTGAAAGTGTAGGCGATCTTTATGTTCCGTTAAAAGTGAAAGATCTTCCTCTTTTCTTAGATGTGTCGTAATTACTTTGCGTGATAGTGGATTCTTTAATTATATTCAAACTTATTTGTGGAGAGCCTCCGTGGTGTGGTTAAAACGGCAGATGCGGGGTTCCTGGGTTCAAATCCCGGATCGGACCAAAAAAGAAGGACATTATTGTGGAGAGCGTGTACAGTCAGTGTCATATAGTTCGTGATACTCAGGGTACTCTAAAAAATAGGCGCAACCAAAAAATCGATAATATCGGTACAAACAAAGTTGTCTTATTGTTGTGAACAGTTTTGTCGCTCAAAAGGTCGACACACTTAAAATGTCATATAATTCGGTTCAGTCAAACTGCCATAAATATGGTTACAGTCATCCCGCCAATGGTATCCAAACATTTTAAGTGTTCAAAAACATGGAACACATTAGAAAAATAAGCTAGCATGAAACCTCATTACGCAATCTTGTGTTTGAATGTAATTCTATTATCTGTCAATGCATGTCAAATAACCATCAGCATCAGTCGTATTGATTTGTCATTTTCTTTCCTATTATTATGCGACTAGCCTTCCGCCCGCGATTTCACTTGCGCGTAATTTATTTTTTCAAATATCTCCCCCTTCCTCCCACATTTCTGGGATCAAAAGTACCCTATACCGGGGATAGTGTAGCTATCCAACAGTGACAGGATTATTAAAATTGGTTTAGTAGTTTCGGAGCCTATTCAATTCAAACAAACAAACAAACAATCAAATCTTTCCTCTTTATAATATTAGTGTAGATTTGCTTTTTATGAAGGGTCAGTCTTTATGTACGTTCGAACGTAACTTTATTAGAACTGCTCAGTTGATCGTTAATACGGAATGTGTTCATTTCAGTTACGTACCCAAGTAAAATTAAATACGAAATATACCTAATAACTCATATTCATATTCATTGAGGTTAACATCTATTTAGCTGTACCTAGCTGTTTTTTGCTTATATTTTTTTAACATATCTTGATGAGACATATCATCCGTACTGAAATACTGAAAATTCAAGCTTCTAGTTTTGTCTAAAACGAAGCTATAGGGGATCGAGAATGGCCTGCAAAGAATGGTACGGCCGTGCCGGCTTTTTTGCTCGACTTGGTCCTCATCACGGCCGTGCCCCCAAATATCGTAAATGGCTATATGGCTATGCAAGAAATTCTGAAATTCTATCCAAAACAAAAGAGAAGTCTATGACGTCGTGCTTAAAATGAAAAGGACAGCAGTAGTTTCTATCGCTTTCACTTTGTGTTTAATTTTTTAGATACTTATTGATGAGAAAAATAATATTTTAAATATTATAGCCGTAAGGTTTATTTTTCTAATGTGTTCCATATTTTTGAACACTTAGAATGTTTGGATACCATTGGCGGGATGACTGTAACCATATTTATGGCAGTTTGACTGAACCGATTTATATGACATTTTAAATGTATCGCCCTTTTGAGCGACAAAACTGTTTACAACAATAAGACAACTTTGTTTGTACCGATATTATCGACATTTGGTTGCGTCTATTTATTAGAGTACCCTGCGTATCACGAACTATATGACGCTGACTGTACTTGATGTTTTCTGGTCAAGTAAGAGGCTGCCACAAAAGTAACAGAACGCCCAAAACTTTGGATTTTGCCTGATTTCATGTTCACTGTCAACTATGTATCTGATATAAGACAAAAGTGTCTACGTCTTTGCAGCGCCTTTAGGAATGAAATACATAGATGTGTTTGTTCAAACCATTGAGCTTGTCTTCCACGACCTTCAGTTTAGCTGCCATGTCGGCTAACTGGTTCGCGAATATCTTCTTCTCGGCAGCCACTTTCTCCGCTACCATCTTGTCTAGCTTCACTGTTGTCTGCAATACCACTTCATTTATGACTAAAGCAATGATGTTTTAATCAAATCTATTTAATTTTGCTTATTTGTAGCTTTTTGGTTTTAGCCTTTTAAATGATAGGAAACAAACTCTGCGTAAGGAGGAGGAAATATTTTTTCTACAGGTTTGAGTTTGTGCGTTATTAAAAGCAAAGCATTACCTCTTTTTCTTTTTGAAGTAACTTTATTTGCAGGTTTTCTTCATGCCTGTCTAGTTGTTTCTTTAACGCATCTTTCAATATCTTTTCATTGCTGGCTCTTTGATCATCGTACTGCGAAATAAACATTTTTTTTATAAGATAACTCTTTGATGATCTCGTGTCTAGTTAATCTAGTTTAAGTACCGGACCATGATCTTGGGTGTCTTGGTTTCAATTCCCGAACTATTTGTGTCTGATTTTTCGAAAAAGTTCAAACTTCTAATCACCAATCCACATTTGGCAAGACAGGTGAGTAAAAATCTGCATTACCTAGAGGTCGCGAGTTCAATCCTGCACGATACAAACATTTGTGTGCATGAACATAATATCTTGTAGAAAGGTTAGGGTGTTTCTATGTGAGTAGGTACTGTATTACCTATCTATAAAAAATAGAATTAAAAAAAGTTATGTTTATCAGCTGTCTTGCACTCAAGTAAAAGTATTGCTTAGTTTGAGGCTAGGCAGTTCTCGTGTGTAGGGTATATTTATTATTTACTAGTTATAGTCATTACGTCCAGGTATATCTTACCCGTTTCCGGAATTCCCTGTCCATTTCATATTTCTTTTTCTTATACTCGCTCTGTATCAAGTAATTTCTGTTTTTCAAATCATTTGGGTTTTGAGACAGGGCTGTAAAAAGATTTTTATTTATATTTATCAGATACTAGCGGCCGCCCGCGGTTTCACCCGCGTGGTTCCCGTTCCCGTGGGAATTGATCAAAATCCTTTCCTTTTTAAGATGTATTCTGCTATTCGGGACGGAAACAAATCCAACAAATCAAAAACCATGGCAATCGGTCTAGCCGTTCTCGAGTTATAAGTGTTGTAACAAACACGACTTTCTTTTATATAATATAGATGTGTAATGGTTGAGAAGTCAGCTATTACACCAGAGGTCGCGGGTTTAATCCCCGCACGGTACAAACATTTTGTGTGCATAAACATGTCTGTATCGGTCTGGGTGTTTCTATATATTATACATATGTATTTACAAACAAAGTATATAAGTAATATTGATCTGTTTTCTGGCACACATAGAACAAGCATTAAGGTTTGGGACTGGACGGACTGGATTTAGACTAGAAAGACGCAAGAAAGAAACAGACATGTTTGTTCACCATAAGCCCTTGCAACCGATAAGTTACCTAATAAATTTCCTATTTACAGGGCGTACCGACGTTAGGAAAGTAGTTTGTGTTATAATGGCATTTGGCAAGCTACAAAACAGTTATCCATCATTACAACGAATGACTTATTACTTGAGAATTGATTGGTTATGGGCCGTAACATACCTACTTGCAATAAGAATTCATCACGAATGATTTGTTATTGTTAAACATTGCCTACATTTTATTTCTAATTCTTTCAGGTATGTATTGCCTTAGTATGGGTGGTGCAAAAAAGGAAATACAAATATTGTCCTAATACAAACAAAACAAAAAAACAGTAATTAAGTACCTAGGTAAATTTTCGATCGAGAGAGATCGATCGATCGAATCAAAAAATCAATAAAGTTAGTTTAATGTGTAAAGCAAAACGAGCAATTTTGGTTTACAAAAAATAAATTTTATTTCAAAAACCTGTAAAAAGGTCCGAAGTAAAAAGTTAGACGATTTCTGAGTGTGACCTATTAACTAGATTTATATTAATTTGAAACTTACTCTCAAGTCCACGATTGACCCTCTCCGTCATCCCAGCTGATGCTTCACATAATTCCGCTTGTAATCTAGTTGCCTGGGAATATACACTTCTATGAAATAAATAGAATAATAAATATAAGGCACCTCGTTGGGTATTGCATATTATAGACTTTCAATATTCAGATAAGTAAGTAAGACCTAAAAATTTAATAAGTTTTTCAAGCGCTATACAATATTTTTATTTGCGCAAGAGAAAAGATTCACACAAAAAAAAAAAAAAAACGTGCAATATTCAAAATTGGAACGTGGTACGAATTAGCGCCAATTTATTCTTTTTTAAATTTAAAATGCACGAAGGTTTTATTCTCAGATACGTAAACTATAACACAGACATGACGGTAAGCAATATCTAGTTCAGTGGTTTCAAACTATTGTAGTAAATAAATAAATAAAATGTAATAGTAGACCTAAACCTAATGTCCTTAAAAATACTAACGTATCTAAAAGCATGGTACAGCAATAGATCGGGGTCTCCATTCAGTACAGGTTTCTTTTGATCGTACTTCAGTCCGGAGAACAGAGTTTGGTTTTCGTCAGTATATTTCGTTACTAGTTCTTCAACCTGTAACACATAGAAAGTATGTTCAGGCTTCTATCTTCGAAATCTCAGATGTTCAGTGATCACAAAGCTGATCTCTGTTCGAAAAATATAATAAATTGCCAATATTGGAGGCAGAAAGTTCCCCGAGTGGTTGGCAATGATCTCACAGTCGATCTCGTCGTCTCAAAGATCACTGAATTTTTTCTAGATGTTGGCGCAGGACCGATCTGTTTGGAGATCCTTAGGCCTTGCCTGGCCATGTCCAGAAGTTGTCGCCTTTCGGTGGTATAATTAGGTATATCGCTTCCGTCTACCCTTACCAAAAACACTTAAAATGTCAACTTCATCACAATCATGGTCATCTGTGCGAACACAAAGGTAATCGATGTCCATTGAAATACTGTATATTTATTTTGTTTGTGAGCAAACCTTGGCAACGTGATCGTCAAGTGCTATAGTCTTGTCGTTCTCCCACTGGTACTTCATCCTCTGAGCAGTGATCTTGTCCTGGAAGTCCGTGATGAGGCCTCTGACTGCATTGATGGACGCGGGAGGCGCTTGTACTCCGCACTCGAGGTAGCGCGTTAAATCCTCTAAGGGAAAATTATTCCTTTTTAAGCTTATGACGAGTATTTTTGAATTCCGGCGGAACATAATAAATAAAGGAGACGCGAGTGCTCTTGAAATAAATAAACATAACTGGATCATCTTTATTTATTTCAAGTGCAGCAGATTTGGTAAGTCCAGTCCTATCCTCTGATTTCCAAAACCCTTGACAAGCGAGCTAGACCATTGAGGCCGCTTGGAAAACTTAAGATGAACAATGAAGTTAGCATACAAAGAATATCAAGACACCAGTTTATGGAATCTTTAATAATGGTGGCAACAAATAATATTTCGTCAGATACAAAATGTATTGTGTCGCGTGGCTTTTTATGTTTCCTGTCGAAGGTTGATGTCTCTACGAGGCTAAGAGTCTACAATCAATAAACAAGTGGTTAAAAATAATATGAAGTTAACAGGTTTCTTACCAAGCCGCTTGGTAGCATCACAAATGTTTTTGTCTGAGTCTGCTACAATTTCATTGCGTTCAGCTTGCGCTTCGTGGATTTTAGTAAGTAATGGCATTGAGAAATCCTTCATCGCATCTTCTACTAACTGTAAACAAAGAACTTATTCATAAAAGTTTGACACAAAAAATGAGGACTTAGGTATTTTCTACAAATTACTCCTCCACTGTGCCACCAGCACAAAATTCTAGTCGGAGTACGCTTGTACTACTTTGTTCAATCGAACGCTGCTTAAACGCCCTATTCCCCTTACGAAAAAAGGTCCAGCTATTACATTCAAGCAACTGCTATCGTACCTCCGTTCCCTTAACATGGCAACAAGAGCAATCCGATCAGTCATTCTAGTGTACATACATGTACGATGTTTTTCTGTCGCCGAGCCAGTGGTATTAACATAGAAAAATCTCACGTGAAGCGACCCTTGGAACCTGACTATCACAGCTTCTGTAGAGTTCTTTAACTGTGAACTTATTTACCGTATTGTAGTAAGCACAGGCTTCTTTCGCTGTCCAGTAGTTTTGCACGATGTCGTCACCGAGCTCTTTAATACACTCTTCCACCTCACAGATGTCTTTAGTGATCACCGGAGGGGGTGGTACTACACACTTCGGTTTTCCATCGGGACCAACTAGGAAATCCAGTCAGAGCATATCATTAGAAACTCATTCCTCTTTATTATGTTAAACATAACCAGAGATTCTTATCTGGGGAATGCATTATGCAAAATCTCAACACTTGTTGGCGACAAGAGACAACACTATCATATAAAGGTAGGTATACCCACTAATCCCCACAGTGTCACTCGGACTTGTACTAAAGTGCCGTATGTTAAATAGGTATTTAAAGAAAGTCAGTTTAACTAGTCAAATATTAAAAGTTACTAGAGTCTCTGTCTTTACAAGTATGCATTATAGGCATTCCTCCATGCATGTTTTACAATACTTGACTTTATTTTTTTAAGTTCGCCTAATCTTCTAAAACTTGCCTGTCGAAAGAACCGGTGCTTAACACGGCTTCTAAAGCCCTGCTTGGTGCAATATTTCCCATATACCTATTTAATATTTTGTAATGCCTTACCATCATCGCCATTTGTATCCTTTGGTTCCACAGCTGTAACAATAAATTAGATTTAACAATTGAATATTTAAATGATTGATTTAATTTGGCAGATTTGGCATGTCATAATAATAACCTTGTATCGGCCTCACATCTCCTTCAAGCGAGCACTGCTTCGGCTTGGTATCATCAGAGTAATCGTTGATGTACTTCTTGAGGTCATCGATGCACTGCTCGGCGAACTCGCGGTACGTCATGTTCTCCTCCGAAACAACTGCGATCATGTCATCGAACCAGGGTGCGTGGAGGGTCAGCCAGTCCCTCATCTCTGGTGATTGTCTGGAGGTGGTTATTTTTTTTTTTTCATAATTGAACTAAGCTAGCACTTGAACACAAAGTTTCCAAATGTTAAATAACTATGCGGTCTACGATGGAGCGGCCTTGAATAGCCCCAAGTTATAATCAACTTACTTTGGTTTGACTCATTTATAACTTCTAGCTAACAATATGATTCCGTTGCAAATCTAAACCCACCTAGACGGTCCAGTACCGGAACCTACCACCTGGTATAATACTCACTTGGCATAATAAGCGAAACCTCCAGTCATCATCAGCACGGCCAGGGCTCCCCAGAACAGCCTGTCGTCCTTAGGAGGCGGTGGGGGTGGCGGAAGGGGGGGAGGGCACGTGTCCCTCTCTGTTGGGTTCTTGTACTTGTAGAGCGCGGTGCATCGGGATACTGATTTAATTTGGACTTCGGCTACTGGTCGGCAGTACTGGGAAAGAAGGTTAATGTATCATGTTGTGTTGTTATCCCCTAACTACAAACGCAGCGCTTTATTAAATTGGCACCTGCGGTAATGAAGCGGTGCGGGGGGTAGGATGGTTTTGTTGCGTGAACGCCGCGAAACTCCAGGTGAAATATTTCCATCATTATACTTCGAGCTTTGTCCTTCAAGATTAGAATATAACACTTGTAGTTTCACGTACGGTGATGCCAGATGAGCACTTTAGTTGAGGGTAGAAACCCCCAATTTATTTTATTTTTATTAAAAAAGAAAAATATTTTTTGTGGGTAGGTCTATATTACTTGCCCATCGCCATTTCATTCTATCGTCATTCACAGTTCAGTGCTCTGCCAGTGCGCACCTCCTTTAAAAAATCTACGAAATTTTGAGAAATTTACGTCAACATGCCTAAAAGGAAAAAGTGTAGTGATGAGTACGAAGTGTAGTGTTTATTGAAAAACGTTAAAAAACGAACGCCCAATAGTGCGCGGACGTCGCCTTAGAAGCGAGTCTTCGTCTGATTCGATCGATAACAACGAGCCGTCGTCACACCTACAAGGTATTTACAATGATGTTGCATTTCCTAATTACCTACTAGCGTCTGAGGGTTTGCGGTGTTAGCACCTGTGCGTTAACATCTACCCAATTTCACAGACAATCAAAAGAGTACTTTCAAGTGTTCGACGTCCTTGTTCAATTATTAATTATGGACAAAAATAAATAATTAAATTAGTGTTGCGGGCATACCATACCGGGTTGTCACTCACTTAAGAGGGATTGCGGTATTATCGACTATGTGATAACACCTTCCCGTACTTAAATAATAATAAATCAACCGATTGGGCATGCGGTACAACGCCTCGAGTTGTTACCTACCCGTTTTACAGTTTCGCAAGCAGTCGCAACGATTGTTTAATTACTGTATTGGTGCTAAGGGGCATTCTGGACTAGCAGACACGTATTTTTTCTGTAAATTCAAAAGACGAAATTTTAGAAATCGATCCTTACATGTATGAAGAAAGATATATTTCGACGCAAGGCCTTCGACGAGTACCGCAGCTGATGCCGCGGATGCCGCCGCGTACGCGGCCGCATCCACCGCTCTGCCTCCGCCGCAAATACTGAGTCCACCGCTGTTGATAATGCCGCCTTCGCCTTAGGTACCGATATTCAACACCAGTTGATAGCAGATGCACATAATAACATGCAATCTGAACAGAGTCCATCACTGGACGAAGAGATCCTAGCAATACTTGGTGATGATCCATCAGTCCCTAAAACCTATGGCGAAATCGATTTGAACACGTTGCCACTTCCGGACTCACAAAAGAAGCACGCAAAGAGCTTTAATCGAAATACATATTTGCCGCCAGCAAATTGCGTTCTTATCGATGCACCTAATCAAAGCCGCTGTGCCAGACACAGTCGCGAAAAGAGATAAAGGCATTGAAATAAAACGAAAACAAATAGCTAATCCCATATCATGTGTAGGACAAGCTATTACACATTTGTTATTTTTGGAAGGGAAAGATCCTACCCTCATTAAGCTTGATGGATGCTTATCGCATCCTTTGCGACTGCCAATATTTTGACTCTTTTTTTTTTCTGCCCACTCTTAAGAAAGACATGAAGGATCAATTACAAACGTCAAAAATTGATAATTTTCCTTTTGGAAAAGCTTTTGTTGAAACCCTAAAGACCGCGAAGGCTATATCCAAATCTAGCTCCAAATTAAAGTCTAGCCCGAATGTAACATCGGTCCTCAAGAAGACAAAGCCTCCTTCGAGTAAGAGACTTTAAACTGGAAGGCGCCTCCCCCGAGCCGCAGGCCGCCGGGGACCCAGAGGAACCCGAAGCCTGCCTCACAGAAGAATCGGCGCGCGCCATCTTTGAGGACGTCACACAGCAGTCGCCAGCGCAGACCCGCAACTACCGTTAGACTCGGTAAAGTATGCTGGTAGACTTTCTAAATTTTACCACAAATGGTCCCGTATAACACTCGACCCTATTGTATTAAAATGCATAGATGGCTATGAAATACTTATTTCACAGCCACTTTGTCAAAATACACCACCAATAACTCGAATATTTATTCTGACACGGAAAAATCCCAATTGCAAAAATCTGTTCATAATCTTTTAAAATCGTTGCTTTATCTAAATGCGAGCCATGTATTGGTCAGTTTTTTGTCTCCATATTTTATTATTGCAAAACCAAATGGTAACTTCAGATTACATAATAAACCTAAAATATTTTTTTACCACAAACCATTTTAAATTAGAAGACCTCCGCATTGCTATCAAGTTAATTACTAGAAACTCCTATATGAGTACAATTGAATTACACATTTATGTTTTTATTTTGATGGAGTAATCTACGATTTTAATGTGATACCTCCATACGTTTTAACAAAGATTATGAAACCAGTTGACAGGTTGTTGCGGTGTATGCTATATTGTTCAACAATATAAATCTTGACGATTTATACCTAATCTCAGATTCCTTTGTTTCCTGCTCAGTAAATATCATGGACACCCTAAAATTATTAACTTTTTTAGGGTTTCTTATCAATTATCAAAAAAGTTTCCTTTTTCCCAGATTAAATTTCAAATACTTGGGTTTTATATTAGACTCGGAGTTGTTTCAAGTCAGCAAAAGCAAAGTAAAAAATCAAAAGTTTGATACATAAATATATGAATATTAAAAAATGTTAAATAAGAGATTTTGCTCAACTTGTCGGCTTACACACTTCAACTTGACCAGGAATAGATTATGGTTGGCTGTACACAAAGGGATTTAAACGAATTAAATATTTAAATTTAAAACTATGCCATGATAATTACAAGAATTACATGACTATTCCTAACGAGCTGCAGTCTGATTTTGAATGGTGGCTGCAGTCGATCGACAATCTGTTAGTAAGATAAAATCTGACCATTACTGCATTGAAATATACTCCGATGCCTCAACTACGGGGTGGGGGGCAGCATGCAGGGAGGAAACTGCAAGCGGCCTATGGTGGAGTCTCGAACGGGAAAAACATATTTTTTACCTGGAGATTCTTGCTGCATTTTGTGGTCTTAAAATATTTGCTAAAAGCTACTGCAATTGTTAAATTCTTTTAAGAATTGACAATACCCTACGATATCCTAACTATATTAATCGCATGGGCGTGGTGCAGTTTCCCCACCTAACGCAAGTCACCAAGGAATTATGGCAATGGTGCGAGGCAAGGCAAATTATTGTGTTTGCGTCATACATAAGCTCTTCAGACAACAGTGTCGCAGGTGCATAGTCTAAGGCGCGTGCATCTCGACAGAGAATGGAAACTGACAGATGCCGCGTTTCAACGTATCTTATCACAATTTGGTACTTTAGATATTGACCTTTTTGCCAGTCGTATTAATACGAAATGCCAAAAATACATAATTATCATGAAATAGAGACCCAGATGCATATGGAATAAATGCCTTTACTGTATCATGGTCCGGCTTATTATACTGCTATGGGTTTCCGCCCTTTGCTATTATCTTAAAGACCTTAAGAAAAATCATAAACGACTATGCCAGAGGTATACTTGTTGTACCCCTGTGGCCTAGTCAACCGTGGTTACCCCTATTCAAAAAGCTGTTACTATCGAAATGTTTGGTATTTCATCCCTCTGACCAATTGATAATTTTCCATTTTAGCGACCGCAACCCGCACCACTAAATTACCCTGGTTGCAGGAATATTATCCGGGAATTCATGTTAAGAAGATCTATTCCGCCTTCATCCACAGATGTAATGTTGTCTTCATTGTCAGACAACAGCATTAAACAATACGACACATGTTTAAGAAAATGGTATCAATATTGTCAAACTAATAATATAAAATTATTTGAGGCATCAATACCACAGGTCATGTGTTTTATAACCGAAAACTTTAACTCTGGTTCGCAGTACCTACGGAACTTTTAATAGCTGCAGGTCTGCCTTATCTCTCATATTAGGTCAAAAAATCGGAGATGATGATCGGGTTTTAATAGTATTTTATAGACTAAGGCCTCCGTTGCCAAAGTACAATATGACATGGGACACGTCACAAGTCTTAGACTTTATGTTCAATTGGTTCCCAAAACCTGTCATTAGAATCCTTATCTAAAAAATTAGTTACCCTGCTAGCATTGGTCACCGCTCACGGGGTTCAGACCTTTACTAAAATTAATTTTAAAAATAGAAATTAAAACTAATGATACAAAACATAAAAATCTCGTCCCGCCCGGGTGCATTACAGCCAATTCTTGTACTGCCATTCTTTACAGAAAAACTGTGTACATGTTTAGATACCACCCAAATAATAAAACGTCTCTTTTTATTAGTTTCAAGAAACCTTACAAGGCAGTGACTTCTCAAACTCTCAGCAGATTGAGCAAGTCCACCCTTCAGGCGAGTGGTAATTATACCTCAATCTTTTCGGCTCATAGTACACGCGTCTAATTCAAGAGCCTACAAGTTAGGTATTAGTCTAGACCTAATAAGAAAAACTGCCGGATGGGATTGAGCTGCAACTCCTACATCTTTGGAAAATTCTATAATAGAATAATATTGCCCTGATTTTGCCGTAAGCATTATGTAATTTATTCTGATCAATATTATAGCTAATAGTAAGTGCTACTTATAAAATTAATTAAGTTCATTATTGATAAATAATGTTAACTCGTAATTATATTTTAAATGGTGTGATCAGGATAATGTAGTCCTGAAGATTTAATCCTAATCTAACAAAATTAGATTATAATAACATAATAAATAAATAATTTCATATTTATAAATACACAGAGATTATCGTATGCGTATGTATTACGCATTTTTACAAATAAACCTGGTTTTAGTAAGTAGCTTACCTAAAGAAAAAATACATTTCATAATATATAACATGACTTTGGCTCTCAAAATCTACAAGTGTTATATTCTAATCTTGAAGGACAAAGCTCGAAGTATAATTAATGATTAAACGAACTTACCTAAGTGAAGTTCTCTCATAATTATACGAGAGCTTTGTCCGAAAGATTAGACTCCCTCCCTCCCTACTGTAAAGTACCCCTATTATGAGTGTAATATTATGAAACTATTTTTCTTTTCTTCCTTGGCTCTAAACTAAATGACGATAGAATGAAATGGCGATGGGCAAGTAATATAGACCTACCCACAAAAAATATTTTTCTTTTTTAATAAAAATAAAATAAATTGGGGGTTTCTACCCTCAACTAAAGTGCTCATCTGGCATCACCGTACGTGAAACTACAAGTGTTATATTCTAATCTTTCGGACAAAGCTCTCGTATAATTATGAGAGAACTTCACTTAGGTAAGTTCGTTTAATCATTAATTATCAGGTATAGCAATGCAAGGATATGGACATGAATGGGGTCAATATAGAATAGACGGATGATAGGAGTGAGTAAAAAAAAAAACATGTAAAGTCGATAAAACTTGGTTTGGGAGAAGGGCAGAAAAAGGTTTTTGTGTGTAGTACTCACCAGCATAGATCTACTACTAAAAATATGTGAAGTTACTCTGTACATCTTGCTTGTTAAACTATGATTATTGTCCTGTATTTGCTTGCATTCTTGTGACATTCACTTGTGCGTTATTTTGACTGCTTTGACCAGCTTTGACAGTTATTATTAATGACAGTTAGGTAGTTTTTCTGTCAGGGAAAGGTATTCTTTTTGCTGCCAGTTATTTAAAGAAAGATTCAAAAAGATTAATTCGCGATTTTAGCGAAGTTTACTGAACTTATTATAATAATAGTTTATATTTAAAAAAAGAAAAAACTACGGTAAGACCAAGGAAGACCTCGTCTTTAAGAATTTAAGATTTCTCTTGGAATTCCAAGCCTACTATAATTAAATAGTCTAAAAATAAATACAACATACATAAAATAGGTAAGGTACCTACTGAGAAAAAGGTATAAGGAAATAAAGCATCTGAAAAATAAATATTCCTATATAACTACTACATATTCACACAACGGCTTGTCTAACTAAACCAAGATTAATATACGTGTTTTAAAAACTTAAAAGATATTAAGTCGGAATTAATTCTTGGCTTTTTTATGTCAGAGGCGGCAAACGAGCCAGCGGGTCGCCTGATGGTAAGCAATCACCGCGGCCCTTGGACATCTGCAACACCAGAGGGATCGCTAATGCGTTGCCGGCCTATGTGGGTATGTGGTCTGTGGGCCTCCGGCACTCTCACAAACCAGACGAATCACAATAGTAGTCACTATTATTACTTTTAATTGTAACTTATAAGTTTATTTAAAAGAAATCGATTCGTTTAAATGAAATAACACGAGAGACGTTGATTTTATCTGTATCTACCAAATTAGATCATTCTTGCATCTTGAGTCATCAGCAAAATGTTTATTTATCTCATTCTTTAACCAACATTGCAATGCCGGGGCTTATAAATAATAAAAAATCCGTGATTCACTATTTATTTAACAGAGAAAGTGAAGCTATTAATAAAAGACACTGCAACTATTTTAATTACAGCAATTAAATATGTATTGCTAGATCTACAATCGCGTGTTATGGTCGAGTGAATGTAATTGTTTTGTTTACTACGTAATGTTTATATTCTTTTAATTGTTACAATAATTAAAGATAGTATCAAATTTTTTGTTGCATCTAGTTACAATTCTATATTGCAAGAGTAGATGGAAAATTTTGCGTTTTTTGTTCTACACGGTGTACGTATTTCGAAGTAGTGTAAAATAAGACCATGCTGTTTTGACAATCTGAAACAGGAGAAAATGTATTGGTTTTTTTTCTTTTATAATATTTTTTGTAAAGAATTAGAACCAGTTTTGCTACTGACAGTTACATAATATTGTAAATTTTAAAGTAAGCGGCCACTGCGGCCTTTGAGGAATTCTTTTTCTCAATTTCTCAATCTCAATTCAATTCTCAATATGCCACCAGACTGTAGGCAGGAGCCGGCCTTCGAATCTTTTAAATGTACTGTCTGGCTGATGTATAACATAAATATTGCCAGATAAATTATATTTAAGAAAAAACACAAACTAGTTAAAATAAAATGTACAGACACTAAAACACTCGTAAATTATATGTGCGCTGCAGTATAAGAGCAAAAGTTCGGCATAGATTTTGCTATAAAAGCAAGCAGTTTTTTTAAGTTTATGTATATAACTACTTTGTCATTGGCATAGTATAAAGTAATACAGTTAATATAGTCTAACTATTAAGAAATATACTTTTACTGAATCTTACCGAAGTGAAGCTAGATAAACAAATAATTGAAAACCCGTACGCGGTGACGTGAACACTTCCTTGACATCTGAAATTGAAACAAAAATAATTAACGAACAAACATCTAAGGGTGCCATCCGACGGACTGCACCGCAGCGACTGCGCGCAGTCGATATATTCAACTGCATGCAGTTGCTATATACAACTGCTTACAGCCATGATATCAACTGCACGCAGCCGACTGCGTGCCGACTGCAGCCGACTGCGTGCCGACTGCAGCCGACTGCGTGCAGTTGATATCATGACTGTAAGCAGTTGAATATAGCAACTGCATGCAGTTGAATATATCGACTGCGCGCACTCACTGCGGTGCAGTCCGTCTGATGGCACCCTTAGTAGCGTAATTTTTATTTGTTTTTTAAATTGTATAATGATGGTCCAATTTACTTTTACCTATGAATCATAATGAGTATGCATTTCTTGATTCCAATTGATGCGGTGTACCAGCCACAATTATAAAGAGCATTCGAGACGCTTTGACTCTGCAATATTAATAAATATTCTTTAATTTACAGAAATGATACAAAAAGCCATACTATTCAAATGGAGGTTGTATAGATAAATTATGTTAAACATTTTGGCGATCAGTTTCGAGTCTGTAACTTATCTTTAAGTATGTTTGACGATTCATAAGTGCACGTTGATTTGTAGATCTCATTCTATTATATATTTATAAAAATACGAAACACAGTTCTATATACAAATTCAAGAAAATCCAATTTCTCTATGAGGAAATCGTACAAGATCTTCGTACACTGACACTCACCGAATCGAATAGCTTTTGTCCATACCAGCACAACAGCCAAGTCTGTGATAAGGCAGATAGCAAGAATGTCTTGTACATGAACTCATTCCACTTTTCGACCACCTGAAATAATATAGTTGCTCCCATGGGCCCACAATTTTAACCGTACAAAAAATTTTATTCATATTAGTAATCAATATGTATAAGTCTTCTTTCAAAAACATTACAAGATAAATACTAAATGAATGGAAAGAAATTACACCCTCTGGCACACTTGGTACCCAGATATGTTTATTTATGAATAAAAATTATTAAACTTAATACATACTTCTTTAATCATTTTAGTAATGACAAAAATAAAATTTTAATTAACTTACAACACTGCAAAAACCGCAAAAGCAAATAATAATGGAGCTGTAGAAGAAGTTGATTAGCAAGCAGAAACTAAACATGTCTTCAACGTTTCCTGCCAATCTAAAAAGCAAGTTGAAGTTAGTGGTTGTATACATTAAGTCTATTTTGTATACAGCAGCACGTCAGCCTACAATCATCTGTTTAAGAGTATCAATCTAAATATAAATATATGCAATGGACATTCGCTGAAAATTAATTGTGGGAATGTACGTACAGATTTGGACAACGGCCTATACAATTTCTGATCAAATTATTACGTAATGGCTTACTAGTTGACTACTATCACAGATCACTACTATGATGGCTAGAAAAATTTCTAGGTTAAGAAATATTTAGATGTGCACAAATAAACCAAATAGTAGTATTTTTATGTATATATACTATATATATATATAAAAACATATTTTTTTTAAATATTATTAACTTGACCAATCAAGATTTCTTTTAAAACTACATTTTTAAAAGCTTTTCTATATTTTTTAACCTTATCAAGGCTCTGTGTCTTATGACTATTTCACTTATTTCCTTTTGGTGTTTGTTATTTCTGTCTTTAGCATTGAGATCATGGAGGTATTCTTTTTCTGGCTGTTGTAATCTCCGATTATATTCACCTGAAATCACAAAAAAAAAATTCGTCATTTCAAAAGTATTCCTAGATTAGTCTCGGCCTTTTGAAGTAATATTTGTGTCAAGGAATCCGTGCTTTAAACACACATTTGAACAAAGTACTCGTACAACAAAACACAATTTCATGTGATCAAGAAGAAAAAAAATTGTTACCAAGAGGATACTCGGGTATCAGTTGCTGGTCAAGTGTTACGTAAAAAATCCTCTTGATCCTTATGCATAACAGATCAAATTGAAGGGTGATGTGGCTGAGAAATACACAGAACAGGAGATCTCCAACCAACATACACCAGACTGTAAGCAAAGCTGGAAGAATGTTTTATAATTATCAAGTTAAAATATATTATGATTAACCAAATTTTACCAAACACCATTATTAATATTTTCAATAAAAACAGGAATGATTGAAGCTTGAGCCTATATACAATCTATTTGCATTTTTAACTCCGAAATAAATCTTAGTTACCGCCAACGATAATTTAAATTCGTTGGTTACCGCTAATTGGTTTGCCAAACTTTCGTAGGCAGATAAGACACGCCGTTTGAAGATTTTAATTGAATAATTTCAGTAGGTCAGGCATTATTTAAAACGGCGTCAAAAGTTTTAAAAGTTTTTTTTTTTAAATAGAACTTTTAGCAGTAGTTATATAAAAAAATTGTGGTCCGATCGATCGGACAAGCCGCAATTACTTTATGTACGTAAAGAAATAATTGGAAATCCAACCTAAAAATATTTTCTGCTTTTTCATTTCATTAATGTTATAAAATAATTTAATTAATTTGAATAATATAAATAAAAATTTACAATAATTTTTCGTTAGGAATGAAGACCCTAAATGCAAACAAAATTGTTGATAAATGTTTGGAACTAACTGTTAATTCACCATAATTACTGTGTTAATGTGGTTGAAAGTTGCAAGAAGATATTGGATGAAATGAATATGTAAATTCTTACTTTGCCAGCATTGTATAGTTAGCGTCACCTCGTACCAGCCCGGGGCTGTACCATTGAATGGAAGCCAGTACGTATAGGGCAGGATTCTAGGTACATCTTGCCCGAAGATTCTCCTAGCTACTTCTAGATAAGGCGGTAGGATGATGCTTACAGATAGCCAGACGTTGCAATAGTAGTAAGCTGAAAAATCATGATGATTTATCTATAAAATGAAGGTCATAAATAAATTAATAATTCAGCTATTTAAGCATAAACTGGCAGACATTGTTTATGCACGTCTAGTGTGGTGTTGTGAACAAAGTAGAACCTTGAAATCACTGGAATTTGAATGGTCCAAATTTTATTCAATAGTAGAAAATAACAATATAAATAAATAATTATTAAGCCTTTCACAAGCAATATATCAAACTAGAAGGAGTACAACAAGGCGCTATATTGGCCCCGATGCTTTATCATATAAATACCTTTCACCAAGAAATTAATTTCATTCAGGGTCTTGGTCACAGTCTGGTATTCCTCTTCACTTATCTTACCCAGGGGCCACATACTCCGCAGTTCTTCCACCAAGTTCTCAAATACTGAACGCTTGTACACCATCTTGTAAGTCTTCAACATTGCTGTATAAGAAAAGTTAGAGCACAAAATGGGGTTCAAAAGGCGGATTTAATGCATTAAGGCAATTTCTCCCATTCAATCTTTGGACCAAGCAAAAAGATATAGTGGCTAGTGCCAATTAACAGAAAACGTGTGAAGACAACAGAAATAAACGAAATAATAAATACTTATTACAAAATAAAATTTATTAATAATGATGATGAGTAATAATAAAAATGCTGACCTAAAATAAGGTATCCAACGCAAGGTATCATTCTAAAAATCTTCGTGGCCTCGTCAAAGTCGCCGTTCTGAATTAATTTTCGTATCATAAGAAAATTCAGAATGATTGTCACAAATAGGTTGACGAATTCAAACCAGTACACAACATCCCAAAAAATCCTGGAATAAATTATATACCTATAATTTTATAATATGGGGCTAGACATCACAGCAGTGCTGGACCTCAGGCTAAGTGCAGAAAATCCCCAGTTAACCTAAACCTAAACCATGGGGCCAGTACCTACACTTGAAACAATAGACTCAATGATCAAATGGGCCTACTGCCCTACAGTGTGGCAGTACATTGAGCGACACTTTTCTGGTGAAGTGTCCCTCAATGAAATAGGCCACAGTGGCCGCCATATAACCATATTCAATGTACAGTCAAAAGCACGTCAGACGTTGGACTTTGTACCGCTCTTATGTCGGGGGCATAAGTGCTATTATCAAACTGCAAGTGTTTACCGTGATGTGCTGTTGACCGTACTTTACGGTGGCCGCTTACCATCAGGTAAGGATAAGGTCACAGAAGGTTGAAATCTTGGGCAAACCTCAAACCTATAGATTTTTCTAAACTTAAATGCATTCAAGCGATTAAAATCAGACTTCCGTATAACCGTCACTCTTCAGCTCCCAAACTATTCATCATCATCCCAACGTATTCCCGATTGCATCCAGTATGGAGCTCAGGGCCCGCTTCGACTATGATCCTAGATTTGACAAGCCTGGTTGCAATGGAGCGATTGCCATCTGACCTCCGTAACCCTTACAAGAGAAACCAGACCTACTTGGAACATAGTCGGGATCCGAAGCACGGAATCATCATTATTTTCAGACATTCAGGTGATTCAAGCCTGCAATGTCCTAACCAAACTGGAAACAATCACACAAAGTGATGTTCCCCGTGGGATTCGAACCCACGACCTCCGGGTATTAGAGCCGAACCCTCTAACCACTGTACCACGAAGGCAGCTGCCAAACTATTCTCACACCAAAAATCATGTTGACCCTTTGCTCCATAGCTGCAGAGCGACGATAAAATAGGGCGAACAAAAATACGTCTACTTAAAATACGGAATAAAAAGCCTTGTCGTAGCTTTCTAGTAGTAAAGTATCAGCCTATTAATGTCAATCCTTGAAATCAAGTTATCGCTACATTGACGGTCGACGGGTATTGGCTTTGGCTTAATCACCACGCTTGCCAAATGCGGATCGGTGATCACAAACCCGAGCTGTGTCCGAAAAAACCTACACAAAGAAAGCTCGACCCGGGAATTGAACCCAGGACTCCGAGATCTCGGCCATCAAGGCGTTCTAGTGGTCTTCTTCCGTCAAAATTGGTCATCATCGATTCAGTGGTATGGGCGTGAAAATCGCATTTTATAATCCGTATAGATAAAATGAGTTTTTTTTATCATAAGTGATGGGTGTGCATTTGTATTATATGATACTTATTTGGTACTTACTCGTGGCTCCTTGGGTTTAATCAGACCGATTTTTTTAAAACGCCACATCCTCCTCGTTCAGAATATCCGTATAGAGTAGTTAAATGTGTAACCAAACGATTCTGAATAAATAATGAACAGTTCCGTGGTGTTATTCTGCTTGCTTTGATTTTTTGTGAAACTTTTATTTTTTTTGTTTATATTTTTTATACCACAAGCTTTTATCAAAGAAGACCACGAGTGTTACGTTCAAGTTTACAGACTGTCTGATGATATTCCGTTATAAGCAAATGTGATACTATGTCTCAATGTTCTTGTCTCTTTGTAGAGTAGGTAAGTAAGTACATGTATAGTGCCTATAGTTTATTTAAGTACTTAGTTTACGTTTAGCTACGATGATTTTTCTTATGAATTAGGCGAGGGTGGCAAACATGCAAGTCTGATACAGGTTAACAACATTCCGAATCCGGTGATAGAGTCAATGTAATTTTAATGTGAAAGTTAATCTCTGAAGCCTATTTGAATAAAGCATTTTTTTGATCTGGTACCGCCCTATTCGGGACACCTGCGTCTAGCCTGTGAGATGGGGGTGAAGAGAGGGTAGAGAAATGAAGGGTTTAGATGAAAATTATGAAGCGATAACTAATGTTACAAATGAAATCATTTTTATAAAATACCGATGCGAATTGATATACACAGATATTTTTCCCATGAAAGTAAGTATTAATTAGAAAAGTAAATATTTACTATGGAATGTTTTACAAAATTGCACGGCTCTATGATTGTTAGTAATTAACATAACACCGTAAGACACATTAATTACTGTTTTTTATATTTTTTGTATTCTTTCGAGGAACAAGGTACTATGTAATCATGTTTTATTTAATTGGTTAGTATTTTCTAAAGGCATACATGCAGTTGATAAATAATAAAAGTTTTAGTCAATTAGTGCCCCACTGCAAGGCCTCTATACCTAAAGTCATTGTTATAAAGACTGGTACTAGTATAATCACCACACTTGCTAAATGCGGAAATCATCCCACCCCGCTGTGTACACTAAATCCGACAGATTTTTAATTTTTGCCCGCCACAGGAATTGAACCCAGGACCCCGAGATCACGGTCATGTATAAATCAGTTGCTGAGAAGGTATAATATTATTTTTGCTATAAAAAAATATTTTCTTAGTCTTTTTTTATTATATTTCACTATAGGTTACTGGCAACACTGCGTTAACAGTGCGTAAAACATCCACCGAAAAAATTAAGATTGTTTTCTTTAGAAGAAATTAGGCTTGGAAATATTGATTAGAAGCGAATTCATGAATAAAATGCCAAGTTCTGTTCTCCACAATATTTAATTCGTCGAAAAACATCCAGTAGGTATTTGTACAGATTTACTAATTTCATCGACTGCGTTGTCTGGTGGTGGTAATATACACGTTACTTACTTCTTTACTTTTGTTTTATAAAAATAATAATAAATTATGATGGTCGAAACTTATTTCTTGGTATATTTTTACAGTGCAGAATCAAGAGAAATATTTGACTCAGTAATTAGGACATAAGACAGTTTTATAGGTACATACATCTACTTTTATTGCTAACTGTACCACTGTGTAATCCGTTTCCTGAGGTGAACAAATCGAATGGAGAGACAATATGAAGCGTATTTTGTACACTCTTCATTGCTGCGTGAATTCTAGTAATTATAAAAATGAACATGAGCAAGTCGCAATGTACGGTCAACAGCACATCATGGTTAACACTTGCAGTTCGATAATAGCACTTATGCCCCCGACAAAGGAGTGGTACAAAGTCCAAAGTGTTACGTCTGACGTGCTTTTGACTGTACAACATTCACGAAATATTGACTTCACCAAAAGCCTTGAATCGAAAAAGGCAATATTTCCAATCAATTTTATACCTTATCATGCAGACCATAGACTCAGTTTGTAAAGCAATATAAAACCACACCAGAAAACGAGTCGACCATTCACATTGACCAATGAGCTGACAGATAATAAAAATAGAATTTCTCCACAAATTATACAACAACAACTTTATTTAAAAAACCTCTCTAAACTTAACAAAATATCATTGTCTTGTTTGTTTAAACACTAGTTTATACTAAAGCTTAAATCATCTTTGGATTGCAATTTGAAATGCGATAATTGTTTATAATGACTCTTAATCATGATTCATTTAATTTAAGTTATGTCCAATCCTGCCTTTTTATACTAGATCAATTGGCAGACAGGCACGCAGCTCACATGATGATAAGTAGGCATTGCGGCCTATTCCATTGAGGGACACTTACCCAGGAAGAATCGCTCAACGTGCTACTAAACTTGGGCTCCTCCGAGCCTTTGATTTCAAGTGTACCACTGGCACCAATAGTTTTATTGCCGGAACACAGCCAGAGATGTTATCATCCAATCAGATTCGTTATTTCAATAAAATATTTATTACCAGTAAAGTGAAATGTTCCGCGATTAAGAGTCATTGTACAAATAATTATTTTAGGAATAAAACAAAACGGAATACTTAGGTGCCCTGTTATAATTATGGTTTATATCTATTTGCATAATGTTAGTCATTAAGCAAATAGATTTTAACGATAAAAAAAATTACTAGGACTGACGTGACTGAAAACGATATTTTTTTTTACTTTAAGTGTTTAGGTATATTCCTGACGGCAGCAGATCAACCTGTCAAAAATTCTCAATTGAAAGAGAACTCCATGAGAAGTGAATAAAGTTAAAAATTACCTAGCTGTAAAAATTTGACAGGTAGTCTGATGTGCTGTTGACTGTACTGTGTACAACGTGTTTGTTTCAATTGAAAGCAATTTAAGGTATTTATGTATTTTCTTCTAAAAATTAGCTTTAGTAGAATAAAAAATCTTAAACAATCAGAGCCCTAAGTATTCCGGATGACAAATGTTATATTTAATAAAATGCTGTATTGTGATGAAAAACTGCATGGGTTTATGAACATTACAGTAAAGATACAGTCAAATAGTTCCTATTCAAAGTTAATAGTCTATTTCACAACATCTGAAATCTATTTCGCACATTGTCGAAGAAAGTTGCAAGACAAAAATATTACGCAACTGTCAAAATTACAGTTAAAACATGTTTTATTAACGTATCAATAGCTTCTGTAGTTAATGAAAGACGAGTTACCTAATTTTTCAAAGGGCATTGAAGATTTTGGCCTTCCTACTGGGCCGCCATTTTGAACGCTGTTTTGAAAAAAAAGTAAAAATGGAGGGACTGGTAGTTATGCCAGCCTCTATACAAAATCTTCATACCCCTTTAGATTAGCTTAAACGTCCCACTGCTAATACAAAATTAGTTTTTATTATTGCAGCTTTACTCTGAAGCAAGTAATAGGCCAATAAGAAGGCGACAGCCATTTTCTAAACTCTCTAAGTAGTAAGTTCCACCGCAACATGTTTAATATGGGCCCGTTTTACCGATGACGTGCCTCGTAATTTATTTGTCAATATCGTTGTACTTGACTTTTGGCTTCGTTAGATTTGTTTATATATTAAATAGATATACCTTATATATAAATATACTTAGCTACAACAATTTTGTGCTAGCAGTGCAAATATTAGTAATTAATTATTTAGTTTTTTATTTACTTCTTACATCTTTCTTCCACAACTAGTGCTTTGTATAACCGAATATGTCAGAAAACTGTATAAAACACCTGAATTTAGAAATTGAAAATTCACCAGTTTTCTAACACAAATCGGTCAAATCTATGTATATAACAACAGCGAACTTTATATACTTCATAATATTTCGCAGATTGTAAAAATGTTTTGAAAGAAGATATTTTATTTATTCACACACGCAGTTTATATGTAGCAATTTTCCAAAAAGGACAACTGACTTCATTTCACTAATGAAAACATTAAAGATAGTTCATTTATTTTCTTTATATACTAAAACATAAACGGAAAAGTCAAGACAGGAAAATGCATATCAGTATATTTAATACACAATCAATAACTGTTTATTCCTCTGTGCATTATAATTAAAAATAATGTCAAAATACAAAATTATGTTGAATAAAATGTAAAATATTGCACATATCGGCTTCATAAGCAATGGACGTATTCATTCAACGTGCGACAGTAAATAATATTCGTGTATGTCAAACATTTGAAACTAATCGACTAGCATCATAATACTTTCAGCTTTAACAAATAAAATAATTGAAATAAATTATAATAATTTAATTGATCGAGGTCACAAAACTTATTAAAAATCTCTTAATTCGTACTTATTACTTACGGTTTTATTCCATAAACTTTATTTCACAGGCCAAGAGACGAATATTCTTTTTAAAAAATATTATTCATGGCCATAGATTATTGGAAAAATCATTCTGAAACGAACACAATACATAATCTATTCACAATACATAGTCTGACTTTAAACTTTAACTTTAGACAAGGTTAAACACAAGCCTAATATTTTTTTCGACAACAATAAGGCCAATATCACCACTGACATACAAGTTTGTGATAATTTATGTCAGCCAAAAATAAAGGTGTCTTCTTTTTTTCAAAATTGATACAAGATGAAACAACAAAACTAACTAACAGATAAGTTCTCACACACATATCTGTCAGGGTTAAAATTGGCGTTAAATCTTTGTCCATATAGATAAAGTCATATAAGTTTGTTCTTTTATTATTTTTCATGAAGAATACCACGGAATAGAAAAAAACACGTAGAAAACTAACAACGCTACACAACCGAGCTCGACGCGATGACAGTACGACTGAGGTCGAGTAAGCATAACCACGCTTAGTTGTGACACGCGTGCCCCGCCCACTTCAGTCTCCATCTATATGTGTGTGAGATACTTCGCGGCGACTAGTCTCCGAAACTAGAGTCGCGCGGGCGTATAGTAATGGGAAAAGGGCCTTCCACTGGTTTTTTGTTTTATTTTCTATTCCGTGGAGAATACATTTCTTTGAAGAAACATCGCCGGTTGGGGTTAATTTTATTAATACTGATGTGATTTTTAAAAATATTATTTGACAGAATGTTTAATAATCTATGGCTCTACAAACAAATAGTTTTAAAATAGAATCTCGTGAAGTAATACTAGATCACAGTCTATGTAAATAATACATTAATTAGAATAAACGTTTACCTAAAGTTTACAGGAAACCATTTTACCGTCCAATGACGACAGAGATTAAAATACTACAAATTACACTTTAGTTTCATCTAAAAAATCGATTGACTTAACGAAATTATTGATATTAAAATTCTTACTGTAACCTATCGATATCAAATCTATATCGATGTTGTAACCGCAATTCCATCTGTTGTTTTAAAAATTCCGTGTTGTCACAAAATTCACATTCGCATAAAATAAATTACCGTAGACAGTTGGTTGTAGGTACTTTTACACTAAAAAATATTTTGTAATGTTAGGACAGGAGAAATATTATTTAGGGCATATTTTATCATGCTGCTTAGGGATATAAAATAGCAAATCATAATGTTATAATTCCGTCTTGCACTAGTAAACCGGATTTTACGAGTTACATTGCATTTTTTGGGGTTCACCAAGTAGATGGCCTTTAAAAAATTACAACAGCTGAGTTTTTTTTAATGGTTTGTGCTTAAACCACGACGAAAGGTTTTTAAGTATTCTTTTTGTAACCATTCTAAAAAAGTCAAATGGGAAAATGTTGAAGGGAATGAATTGCATTTTAGTATAACTCTTTTCTGAACGTTCCAAAACCCGTCAACAATTTCGTTAAAATCAACCGAAGTAAATTCCACATATTCTAGCTAATACAAAAAGTTCTAATAGTAGAAATGTACAAGTCTGACAACGAAGTGAAGATGCTTCCGAGTGTTAGTCGATCGATTTGGACGGTTTCACTCGGTCCGGCTTATCAACTTTTTCCGTACTGTTCTGGCTGCTCCTGCAGAACAACGTTATAAGTATAATATTTAATATGTAATTTGGAAAGTAAAGCGTCTTTGCGGAGAAGAAATCTTTTAAGGATCATTACCACAGGCAAGCGAGACTATTTAGCAGCTGTGTCTGCTGAGTCGGGACGAAACTCCCAAGGTGCCCAAAGTGTTGGGCTGGCCAATCGACTATTAAATTTTATTTTGACGGAAGACGTCAAGCCAGCCGCCATTATGAATGTTAAAATGAACCAAACACGTTTTAGTTGGACCGTATGGCTACGTTGCGCCATCTAGCTTATTTTCTATTCTGAATTACCCTCATTGCTTGGTACATCATGTTACAAGCTTACTCTGACTAAGTAGTTTGACGCAGAACGCTCGGAGGAAGAAAGAGATGTAAAGACTTACCAGTTGAAACTTAGTCGTCACAACATATGACACAGGCGTCCTTTATGCTTCGTCTTGGTTTCTGTCTCGGCGGGCGTCGTGTGACTGGGCTCTGTCGCCGTCTCCCTCTTCACTATCGCCCTCTCTTTCTCGCCGTCGCGTGGATTGCTTGGTACCGCGTAGAGGGATCTGAAGCAAGCTTTGGTTTCACTTTGATTTTTACAACTGTTTAGGTTATGCAAGATTGATGGTGATGGGACATGGAAGAGTTTGAGATTATACAAATGAAAATAATTTCAGCGAAAGCATTTAAAAACAGCTTGATCTGTCTTTTTTTGTTTATAAGTACCTACGATATTGATTGGCGCTGTGTGCGTAATAGTCTCCTTCTTTACCCGTGGAATACGTTACGGGACTTCCCCACCCAAAAAGTGCAGAGTTTTCCCACTATGCCCTAGACCGCTCCTCCTTGCCTGATGGTGGTGTCATGGTAGGTGCTCTTTCAACAGATGCTATGTAGCTGTTAGCCGAAACATAGGAGGGCCGATGCAACATGAATCAGGGGAACGTCTCTTTTGGTATACTTTTATTAAAGTCAAAGTCAAAGTATTTATTTTGCAATTTGATTTACCAAGAAATTCTTTTGCACGTCATAAACTTTTTTTCCTACCAGCACTTCGACGTGAATGAATGGCCTGCTGCTGAAAAGAAGTGCCGCACGAAACTCAACAGTTATGATAGCCTTTTTTAAATCATTTTGTGTTGTACAATATTAACTTAATAATAATAATTATAATGTCAACTAATTAAGCCCAAGTAAATGAGGTGAACTATGCATAGAAATGCTCCTTTGTATGTAATATTGGGGGAAAACAAAATAAAACTTCCCAATTATTAAGGCCTGGACCCTATAATCACCGACAGAAATATAGCACAACAGTTACTTTACTGTAGTCTTATGTAAAGTTAAAGTACATCTCCAGACAGGCGGCTCAACCTTTTGGAAGATGCAATATGCTCTACTCTCTTTATTTTAATAATGAATAATTCTCTCTTCTTTCTACAACTCGACTCGATAAAATTTTCTTTACTTTCATCACTCTTTTTTTCGGAGGAGAATGCGGCAATTTTAGCCGGAATCTCTGGCTATTCTACAAAAAAATAAGTATAACCATAATTATAACTCTTGTAGGTACCTGGTAAGCTTGCTCCTATTAGTACGTGAGGTGAAGGTCCCACTCTTGCCTCGCCGTAACGAGTGGAATGGCGTCTTGATTGGCTTGGCTAAAGCTGTGGTACTGTCGGTAGTCCGAGCGCAGTTCAACGTTGTTACTGTTAGTTCCACGTCTTTGATTGGCTCGTTCGATGCTGTGGAGTTAAATTATTGTTTTTATAAATAAATACTGGAAAACATCACATAAATTGAGGATGGGGCGGTATTGGCGTGCTTGTCTTCCCCATACCTAAACCAAGGAAATTGTTGCCCCGTAGCATAGACTAGCGTTTGCGATATATGATTTAGTGAAATTGAACAGATGGTGCGTAGCGCGACCTTTGGGCATGGTTTTCAGCTCAGAGTGATTGGTACTAAAAGCGACACGGGTACGATAACCGGACCACCAACTCTTCTACTAATGAAATTACTGGGTACTTATATGAGACCTAATAATTGTCGTCTCGGTGTAGGGCGGTGCCAGACAGTAACTGATTAGTTACTGTTTGGCACTGAACTATCTAAGAGCAGACGTGGCGCTTACCATCAGGTGTACGATCTGCTCGTCTTGTTACACATTGCAATAAAAAATAAAATAAAAAAAAACATTGGTATAGGCGGGGCAGCGGGACATTAGCAAATTCAACCGCTTATTAATTTTTGCCCTGAGTGGGACTCAAAACCACGACCCCGGCGCATAGAGCAGGGTCACCACTACCAAATGCGATATCAGCCTTTTAATGTCCCACTGCGGGGCAAAGGCCTTCATCATTGAAATCAAGTTATCGCTACAATGATGGGTATTGGCTTAATCACCACGCTTGCCAAATGCGGATTGGTGATCACAAACCCGAGCTGTGTCCGAAAAAACCGACACAAAGTTAGCTCGACCCAGGAATTGAACCCAGGACCCCGAGATCTCGGCCCGGTACTTAAACCACTAGACCATCGAAATGTGTACCTTAGCCCAAAAACCCAGCTTACCAGTGAATTCCTCAATAGGCTTATCGATGGTGTCATGGTCGATCCACGTCAGGCCCATCTCCACCTTCTCCGCGAGGTCCTGCCAGCGCTGGCGGTTCTCCATGGTGCCGGTGTACAGCGGCTGGATCCAGGGGAACGTGTCCGAGAGCACCTTGTACAGCGGCAGGCAGATCATGTCGATGAAGCCTACTTGCATTTGTGGCAGCTCGTCTTTCTTCTCCCTGGAAGAATGTATTTAAGGAGTTAAAATTGGTTTATAGTATCGGCATATTAATGTCCCTGTTTTTATTGAAATCATCAAACAGTTATCAAACTCCGTCTCTAAGGCTAAGTTCATATGACCGTGCGTCGCCGCGCGATTGGAGTATTCACATGACGGCATATGTACGGGAACGCGCCGCGCGTAGACGCGCGGTACCGTGTGGTAATGTAGACGATATTATACCGTTTACTTAGGTCTTGTACCGCGCGGTTAGAAGTTCCACGCGGTACCGCGCGGTCATATGAACTAAGCCTTATTTTCTCCCTATCTCGAGTCCCCATAGCCCTACCTTTTCCTCTTTCCATATTGATATTTCCATAGGGCTGGTTAATAGCCAAGGCTGGAACCAGCTGGGGTAGAAAGTGGAAGCAAGGGGAGTTTAGTGGGTACTCACACGGCCACAAGTGCCTGCGGTTACGATGACTTAACGCTTTTTCCTCCAAAAAAAGGTGTTTTTAGGTGGTAGTGATTATTTACCACCAGGTATCAATAATCTTTTGCCTATCTCATTCCTAAAATATTACTAGATACTAATGATATTTTACAAAATATGAAGATAATACCTGTCCATCATAGCAATAGGCTGTTGATTAAGCTGCAGTTTCTCCAGGTCTCCCTGGTCGAAGAACTCATCGGCCACCAACTTGGCGACTTTATGCTGGACTTCCCAGGGTTTGGCGATGGCTGAGACGTCGCATGCCGTCATCATCATACCACATAGCACTGGAACAAATTGATTACAGGTGAAATACTGGAGGACAATTATGTAGCTAGTGGTTGAAAATTTTTACCTATTATAGAGAGTCAATCGTCCGCAACAAAACGTGTTTTCGTCTGTGCAACTCCTAAGTGCATCTTTAAAGTCTAAGGCAATAAAGTGTATTTTATTTTGATATTTATTTATTATGATTAGGGCGGTTACAGACTAGCGTATTACGCGCTTATAAGATCGTTATTGGAAACGCATGTAGTCGCGTATGTCACAATTTTTTTTACTCACCTGCAACTCGTATGAGCGTTGAGACACCTCTATCGGTTCGGGCGAACACGCCTAAATAATTAATGCCCGTTAAGGCAAATCCAGGTTTTGGAGCGAGTAAATTACCACGCATGTAAGCGAGTACGCCAAAACGACCGTACACGTACAAAATACTTTTTATCTAACACCGTCCTAATACAGATGAGAAATGATACTTACACTCTTTCTTCTCTTGGCTCTGCCAGTCGAACTCGCCGTTGTCGACGAGCTCCAAAAACTTTGACTTCTTCTTGAAGTACATGGCCAGGTCGGTAGAGAGGATGGCGGTTTCTACCACTCGCATCACATCTTTGTAGTCATCCGGTGACAGCGCCTGGAACGAAGCAAATGTTTTAAGGCCTCCTCGGTCTAGACTCAAGGTGTATCTGGCTATCGCGAGCTCTTAGATTCAATACACAGGCATTTTTATGCTTGTGAAATAATTTTTATCTAATATGCTTGTTCATTAAATTTCAAGAACTGGTTATTTATATTAATTTTTGTAAAAAAAGGAAAAAGCGACTTGCAACTTTAGTTCTCCTGTAATTAATCACTTAATTTTTCTTTGCTGTCGCTTAATAGGTTATTGGCATTATTTGGCGTAACAATTGTGATCCTAAGATACCAAAGAAAGACTTAACGTGTCTTTCGAAGCAGGAAATGTAAACTCTAATTTTTTAACTATGTAGAGGTTCAATAACTGAATATTTGCCCATAAACTGAACCTTATTCTATTGTAATAAAGGCGAATATGTTTTGCAGTTGTTAGGCTAAATAAAGGGTTAAGCAAAAGACTAACCTGGAAGATATTATTAGTCTCGCTGTTAAGAATCATGACACACTGATCAAAGTGATGGTGCTCCATAGTAGACGTCGTATAGAGTATCGCCAGTGGACTCTCCGTCTTGGTCTGGAAGGCGTTGTTCGTCCCCCTGTGATCTAGGTCATGACACAGGCACGCCACGAGAAGACCTAGGATCTCCAGTTCGGACATGAAGCGCTCCATCTTGCCGGTCTTGAGCATGGCGAACATGGTTTGGGCTACGTTGAGGGCGTGCCTCCAGTTGTGGTACTTCACTGGACGGTAGTTCTTCTTCACGCTAAGGGTCCATCGGCAGAGGACCTAGAAGAACGTAGCACAAAGAAAATTAGTTTATTATAGTTTTTGGTAAAAAAAAAATGCTTTAGGTTATACAAAGCAAACAAAGGTTTGCTCGTTTGTCTCCTTTTATAATAAAAAGTTACTATTAGATTTCATTAACCCATTTGAGACCAAAACCATAATATAACAAAAGAGGTTAAAAAAAGTAGTTTGGTGACTGATGTAAAATTTACCTCTTCGGCTTATATTAAGGTGGGTCTATGCTTACGAGCCGAGCACGAGCCGCGCACGAGCGGAGCACGAGCCGATCCAAAATTCGTGTACTGTGGACCGACTTCGAGCCTCGAACGAGCGCGCTTCGAGCATTCGTTTCGTGTTCGACTGTGCTCCGCCCGTAGACAGAGAAAACTATAGACAAATTGATAGTATCTATCGCATTCACACAAGAAAAAGAGGGCGATACGGATAGACCATGTAAAAGAAAGAGATAGAACTACACAATTTTTTGTCTCGCACCGCGTGCCGGTTTTTCTACTAGCTGTCTATAGTTTTCTCTGTCTACGGCTCCGCCTAATGTCGGGTTTTTGACGAACACAAAGAGGTTTGCATCGCGCTCGCAGTGCAGGCTCGTTCTGCGTACACACTTGGTTGCGTGGTGGCGTGGTTGGTTGCGTGTACTTGTCACGCGAGCAGAGCGGCTCGGCTCGTGCTCCGCTCGTGCGCGGCTCGTGCTCCGTTCGTGCGCGGCTCGTGCTCGGTTCGTAAGCATAGACCCACCTTTAGATTTTTGTATTAAATTTTTATGAGTAGGTAAAACGAGCAAAAAGAAGAAGGGGCTTCAAAGCGTTGACCGTCTTTGAGAATATAATATATAGGGAGTTAATGAGGAAAAGGTAGAAAATAAATACCACATTATTACCTATAGACTTGGAGGAGTAGGTCAAAAAAGTGGTAGTAAAGAATTGTAACATACGTCGTAAGGAATGTGGAACTTTTCGACGAGATTGCATTGTAGGAACATGCGAAGTGTCGCTCTGCACGTGTCTTCGTCTGACAGGTCAAAGTCTGAAAGGAGAAATTACCCCAGAGTAAATTAAAACAGATACTATAATAAGGACGAATTTATCAAGCATTAAGACGGCTGTAAATGTTTTTATATTTAAAGTTAAACACAGAAAGAGAGACAACAGAAACAACTTGGTACTACCAACACAAAAAAGTCGTTTTGCCAACATAATTAATTTGAAAGTTGGGGTCGCGAACAGGTCTTACCATGGAATTGGAAGCTATATAAATTATAAGTCTCTGCTGAGGGTATGTGGTCTTGACATAGCTTGTTCGTGTCTTCGGATGAAGCAGTCGCGTGATATGACAGGCATTCTAACGCCACCTACAAAAGAAACAATAAAGTAAAATATTGGACAACATCACATACATTGATCTGATTTCATAATTAAGTAACTAAAGCATATGTCTAATGGATAACAGATACAACGAAGGTACCACAATTAAATGGTGCCAAAAGCATTCTTCTCCACTCCAAGAATAAAGTCTGAAATAAAGGATAAATTTCTCTTACCTTCTGCTTAGCCATCAATTTACACGCATTTTCGTACATTTGCGTGTTGTGGATACCAAGACCGCAGAATATAGCGAACGCCTCGAATATCGAAATATCACCGTCCGTGAATTGTGATCCATTTTCCTGAAAAAGAAACCACATAGTTCTTATTTTATTTAATCCTAATAACGATAAATTGATTACAGACACTACATATTTAGGAATTTCTGAATTTAAAACGAAGAGAGGGCTGTAATATAGGTGACTGGTATATTGGCATGTTGGTGGATACAATGAACGTTTGGCACTTTCTCTAACCAAACCAAGCAAAGATATTTTCACAGGTCGGTCTTCTGGGTGATCGTGATAGTACCCCATCGAGGAAGTCAATTTCGACATACATTTTAGCCTTTTTTTATAAAGATTAAGGCACACGGGCAAGTATGACAGCTAAATGGTAAGTGATATATACCGCTTATAGACACCTGTGACTAGGTCAAAGATTCGTTACCCGCCTTTGAAAGAATATGTAAGAAGAGCTATGGGGAAAGGCAATAGGGAGCAGAAAGGGGAAATGGAGAGAAAGCCGAAGTTATTTACCTTATTGATAAGTTGTGCCACGCCAATCACGTCCTTATTAGCATTGACGATAGGCATGCACAGCATGGTTTGGACAGCAGCAGCGTCGTCGGTTGCTGGGTCGGACGCCAACATCTTATTCTCTTTCCGCCACTCGTCCAGTTTCGATATGTTCAGCGCTTTGTTCGATTGGGCCACCTGGGGATTTTAATAATTGATTATTGTTCCATTTGATGAGTTTACGTTTCCTGTTAAACTATTCTCTTATAAGCAACAAATACAAGTATATAGACAATTATATTGACGAACCATTTGGTGTAATGGTCGAGAAGTCGGCTATTACACCAGAGGTCGCGGGTTCGATCCCCGCACGGTACCTACAAACATTTGTGTGCATGAACATGTCTGTTTGTATCGGTCTGGGTGTTTCTATGTATAATATGTATGTATTTACAAAAGAAAAGCGGCGTCTACTTTTAATATTTTTTTAAATATTTGGACTAAGCCAGCACTTGACCACAAAGTTGTCTGATGTTAAACAACTATGCGGTCTACGATTCTGAAAAGCCCGTTAATTCTGGCCTTGAAGAGCCCCAATTTGTATTGAGTAGGAAAGACAGATCCCAACAGAGAATTCCACTCCCGCGCAGTCAGTATCAAAATACTTAAATACTTTTATAAGCAAAAGTCGGAATTGCCTTCAAACCCGGGTTGTTCCTGTTCCATAACACCACCCTGCTCTTGTAAATACTAGGATTAAGCACACCAACCTTCAACGCAATAGATGCTAGCGTGGACCGGTAGTCGTGCCTCGGCGTGAGGGTGGTGCGAGACTGTTGTGCTCCCAGCTCGAAGAGCGTGTGGAACCGCGTGGGGGCTGGCGGGGGGAGCGCTGGCGTCGTGGTCGAGGGGCCGCCTGGCCTCTGCACTATTCTTTCCAAGTGGCTCTGAGGAGATGTAAAAATTATTAACAAGGGTGAGAACAATTGTTTGTATATTTCAGCCAACAAACATACTGGTGGTCAATGTGATATTAAGCGCTATGATGTTTGTGTCCTTAATGTCTAGTGTTCTGACATCATGACTGCCCTCGTGGTGCACTTGCCAGTAGGACGGACTCTTAATAAGTCCCAATAATAACCCAGACCCAGCCCTTAAAACTCCGATCTATGCGTAATAATCGAGTGGCGAAACGACTGCTCCATGGAGGCAATAAAAAAAAACACTTTCGTAGCAAACTCAGGTCAGGTCGTCCGCAAAAGATGACTTTGAATATTTTTAAGATGGTCTACAGTTCCAAAATATGCTATGAGGACAAACCAATACTCACAGATTCACAATGATCCGTATCCAATATGAATACAGCACACCGGTCACATTTCAGCAGTTCACGTGCCTCCGTCATAATCTTCGTGACCAAGCACTCCAGATTACTCTGCTCTTCGAATATACTCCTCGCCAGGGCCAGGAGGATCTGGTTCCTCTTGTACTCCAAGATAGAAGACTCGAAGAGTTGGGCATTCTGGATCCCGATACCGCAGAAGGTGAGGTATCGTCTGAAGACTTCCACGTCTCGTGTGGAAAATTCTTTTGAGCCTGGAATATAATATTGTCTATCTTCTTTTATGTTCTTAGATGTGGTCAAAAAGTTTGTGTCTTGAATGTTGTATGGATACGAAGTGAATAGTTGGTAAGGTCTTCAATGTTAAAGAGAAGATGTAGTCATGTCACTAAAGGGATGATTTTTTATGAAAGTGGGAGGCATAAAATCCATTGTGCCACCTGAAAAATAGGTGATAACTGCGGATAGAATCTCAGATACGTGCCTGCCGTAGAGAACATAATATAGCAGTAACTGGAAAAAAGTCTGATCCTGTTTTTAGCCTCCAGGAGTTCGAGAAAATAACTAAACATGCTATTTAATAGAGCCTGCTAATAGCTACTTCAGCAAAAGTTTTGTCACTAGCATTAAGTTCAGCGTAAACATACCATCGGTTTTGTTAATAATCTGTGCTACTCCCACCACCTCTCCTTCATAGTTGCAGATGGGCATGCAAAGAATATGCTCCGTCTTGTACCCTGTCCGCGCGTCGATTTCACTGTTGAATCTGTAAACAATAATATGGTATATTTTAAGTAACAGGCATGGCGTTGAACTGAGAAGGTTCCTGCGGTAGCAGAGCGGTGCGGGAGGGATGTATGAAGGCTGTCATACAAGTGAAAAATACATAATACCGCTTGAACCTACTTTGTAAAGCGCGTAGTCTATACTAATATTATAAAGAGGAAAGATTTGATTGTTTGTATGTTTATATGTTTGTTTGTATTGAATAGGCTTCGATACTTTTGAAATAAACGTTTTAAATAAAGTGCTTGAACAACGGAGTACTTACAAATGATTAAAAAGCCGCATTTTGTGATCGCTTTACACGAAAGTTGTTTTTCAAAGTTCGTCGCTTCAAAAGATTGTAATTTGAGAGAAAACTAAATAAAACTATCACGGGTTCCTTAGAAGGATTTTGAGTTTTGAAAGACCCATTTTAATTTACATTTAATACAAAGAATTCTGTTGATTCGTTGTCAAGTTTTTCCCTACACAAAGTTGGCTTAGGTGCACAGATATTATTATAATTAATAGAAATGTAACGAAATGCCCACATGTTTTTTTTACTTTCCTATACATTTTGTCATTAAAGTACATCTTTATTTCTAAAACGATTAGCTTTAAAAAAGCTACGTACTGAAATATTATATTAACTTTAGTTTAGAGAACTTCGCTTTACTTACATAACAAAGTTCTCACAACAAGTTGCTGGCACAAGTCTTCTATGATACAATAGTCTACAAGACGCATATTATGTTCCACAACACACGAGTATCGACAAGTATCCGCCCTAAACAAGCGTACACTGCGGTGCAGCGCAAATTGAGCCCACGCGGGGACACGTGTATCGCGCGGCCACACACTGAGCGTGCATTGCAACTATGTGTAATACACCGTGTTGAATGCGTTGACATGACAGCTTCGTAGTTAAGTGTTGAGGCGATTTTGTAAAGATTAGTTATACATGTTATAGATAGTAGATTGAAATCAAGTGGACCATTTTTATCGTATTTTAAAATCAAACAGTTTTTTCGGACACAGCTTGGGTTTTGTGATCACCAACCCGCATTTGACAAGCGTGGTGATTAAGCCATTACCCACCATTATAACGACACCCTTGCCCTGTAGTGGGACAGTACTACATACTTAAGTATACCAGAACTAGATTTTTTTTTTTTATGTTAGAGGGAGGCAACGAGCAGGCGGGTCACCTGATGGTAAGCAATCACCGCCGCCCATAAATACCCGCAACACCAGAGGAGTCACAAGTACGTTGCCGGACTTTAAGAAAGTGATATGCTCGTCTCTTGAAAATTACAATGTCATAGCGGTCCGGAAATACCGCTGCAGGGAGCTGGTTCCATAGTTTGGTCATACGTGGTATGAAGTTTCGAGTGAAACGTATGGTAGTAGAATTGTGTTGTAAAGTTTTTAATATTTTTTAACCTGGGTTTAATGACCCGAGCAAATTAATCACTGTTCCTGTTCCAATAATTTGACAGAATAGGGTAGTTTGATATGTTTCTTACTGTTTATACATATAAAGATAACATACTCTCCTGTCTGTCCTGTCTACACCTCTAAATAATAATGTCAATACACAGTACTCACTAACTCAGCATATTGCATTAAACATTACCAATAAAAATTGTTGTAGTAGCAAGTAAGACTTACGTAATACTAGTCTCCATCCTGACCTAATAACGTCTAGACTTGTAAAAGTAGGTAAAAGAATTTATCTAGCTTAGTGTTTGTTTACTAACATTCTTTCTCGTCCTTTATATTCTGCCGCAAGCTTCTTGGATAGTTGAAAAAATTATGTGTGGCTGTACTAATTGAGCTAATGTATTCTGGACCTTACTCTTACTTACTCTAGAATTAACTTCGATTCCATTCAATATTTAAGTATTTTTTAATTCTTTGTTTATTGTGGGGCTTTTGATTAAACACATGTCAGTCCCATCGTACCTTAACCTGCCTAAAGTACATTTTGAGATAGCGCAAGCCGGAGAGGCTCAATAATTCAAAAATGCTGTTGCTAAGTGCACAGCAGCTTGAGATGTAGGGTCAGCCAGTATATTAATGAATGTACCCTACGTCGTACCAAATTAAGTTTATATTTTTGAATCAACGAGTCTCTCCCACTCTTATATTTTTTACACTCTACGAGCAAATGATAAAAATCATGTCTGGTTCCAAAAACTTCACAATTTGGGGACGAGGTCTTTCGCATGAAGAAAGCACTTCTCTCCACTCTTAAGCTCCTTATGCGTCATGACATTTACTTTTTCTTTTAATTGCTGCACGTAATATCGTCTTTGTCGTCCTCTTCCCCTCTTTCATTCTAAAATAGAAGGAAAAGGGGAAGAGGACGCAGTAGTGCAAATATACTAAGGGCCAGATTTAATGCTGTCACATAATTCCCTGATTTAATGTCATAAAAAGTTATCTGACGTACTTGTTATCTAAGTGGATGCAGTCTTTTTGTTAATAAAAAAAAAACAGATGGTTGGTTTGGACTAATAAATTGTCGGAAACATTTCTGATAGTGGTGAAATTAGCACACGAATAATAATGCTAATAAAATAATTTATTTCTGCAGAATAGATTTACAAAATAATGGTTGTCTGAAAAGGAACTGCAACAATTCGGATTTTATTGTTTTCAAACTCTCCAATATACAAATGTTTAAGTTATGTATATTACGTTTACAACTAAGGTTTATAATTAAAAAAATGCAGACCCAGCAAAATGCGCACCGGGGTCAAACGACGAAGCCCCCCTGTGAAACTACTGCGAAGAAAGAAAGATTTTTTTTACAGTAAATTGTGACATAACAGACAAAGCGAGAATATGGAACGAAGATACGTATGTAAAAAATATACATGTCGATGATTCGCCACGTCAACATGGTAATTTATCGGCAGTCCAAGTTAGTTAGCAGGCTATTGGAAGCCTTTGATATGTAAAATAGACGTACGCCGAATATGACGTACTAACGAGATATGAATCTGAATTTTATAATTTAAAATTGGCGTGTCTCACTGATTCGACACGTCTCATTTTTGTTTTTTTAGATTCGTGAATACGTTTTACACCGTAGCTTCAGCACTGATCAGTAACCTTTTGTATTCAGTGGCTTTAGCTCCCGAGCCCACACATGGCCTAGGCCTTTCCCCGGAAAGGCCTAGGCCCTAGGCCATGTGTGGGACTCCAGCTCCGGCAGACTGTTGGGAACCTTTAGGCCTTTAGGCTTTTGACCGCCTCCGTGGAACAGTGGCTAAGCCGCTCGGGTATAAAAACCCGTAGGTCGTGGGTTTGATTCCCGCCTTAAGTCTGCTTGGTGGTAGGGCTTTATCATAGTCCGACTGGCTAGCTACCACCCCCACAGGTGAAATCTGCCACCGTAACAGCTCTGGCTGTGTTTCGGCAAAATTAATGTGGGAGCCAGTACACTTGAAATCTGAGGCTCGAAAATCAGACCAGCCTAAAGTCTGGCAGCACATTAAGTGACGTTTCCAGGTGAAGCGTCCCTCAATAGAAAAGGCCGTAGAGGCCGCTTACCATCAGGTGGGCTGCGTGCTTGTCTGCCAACTGACCTAGTATAAAAAACCACTAGATTTAATTTACTTTATGTTTAAGCAGCTCACCTAGGATCGGCGTAAGCATTCTTGATGTTGATGGGGTGTTTCGTCTGCGCGGCGAGCCCCGCCACGCCCACTCCGAACGGGATGCGGATCTCTTGCGTACGCGCCGTTTGTAGCGCCTCTTTCAGCTCTGAAATAAAAAAAATACAGATAGAATGTAAAGTCGGCAAATTACTTTTGTTAAACATCGTATTCATTGTAAACTACATAAAGAAGTAGAAGAACAAAATATCTAAAGTTGCAGTATTTTTTTATTAAAAGGAAAACTTTTTTTATGTCATTTTAGTTGGCAGAAAGTCACGTATCCCACCTAATGGTAAGCAGCCACTGCAGCTTATTCCACTGAGGGATACTGAACTTTTAAATATAAGATTATGGGACGGACTATTTTTATCTGCAAAAGAATAATTTATATCCAATAACAAAGCATATTGTAGAATCTAAAAGACTGGTAAAATAATGCCAAATTACTATTGCTTTCAAAGCACGGTTGAGAAAAATCGTCTATAACATCAGATCGAGGTCGTAGATAAGATGGAATCTTTCCTTGGACATATTAGTATGAGATTACGGGTATCTCTATGCTCACATTGGCCACTAAAATAAAACGGAATTGGTGAAATGACTCAATGGCAAGAGGAAATTGTGTTAGACGTTTGATTCGGGAGGAAACCGCTCCTAATAGGTATAGTGCCGCCGGGCTTTTTCTAAAAGATCATGTTATTTGCTAAGATATTTTGTTAGGTATAGACAGACAACAATACTCCAAGTAAGTTAAGCTTTTTGATTGAAAAAAGGATATTTTTTATATTGTCAATAAAAGATAATTAAAAAAACAGTTTTATGCAAGTTCTGTTGGCAGACAATCACGCAGCAACAACTAACTTTATGATAAGCGGCCACTGCTGCAGCCTATTCGACTAAGGCCTCGGCCTCGAATTTCGCAGGCAGCTGGGCGGGAGCGCCGAGATGTTTTTTTATGGAATCCCATAGACCCGTTCTCGAATAGGTACAGCGGGGCGGAAGCAGGAGCGGTAGCGCACGCAGACGCACCGCGGATCACCGCTTGACAGCATCGTAGGTACCGCTCTTGACGGCCCGCGTCAAGCGATGACTGCCAGTGCGCCTGCGTGCGCCGCCGCTCCCGCTGCCGCGAAATTCGAGGCCGAGGGGCTCTTAGTAAGAAAGAATCGCTCAAAGTGCTGCCCCACTGTTTTATAAAAAAAATTAAAAGACTGGACAAACTGGCCATTTATTAAATGAAAGCCACAAAAACAATGTAAATATTTTGCCAGTCCACTAACTCTTTGGAAACATGCCTTTCATGAATTGAATGTTTGTAAGCCTTTTAGTGTATGCGAACTCAATTAGCGGGTATCGTTGAAGCGTGATGTGGAATCAAACGACACACGTTTACAGAGACAGAGTCGATGGCTCAAATTTTTTGTTTATAATGGGGTTAGGGGAGATGTGCCTAAAGCGGGCACCGTGCCTAAAAAGGGCACTCTCAATAATATTACCATTTTTAGGGTTCCGTAGCCAAATGGCAAAAAACGGAACCCTTATGGATTCGTCATGTCTGTCTGTCTGTCTGTCTGTCTGTCTGTCTGTCCGTCCGTATGTCACAGCCACTTTTTACCGAAACTATAAGAGCTATACTGTTGAAAATTAGTAAGTAGATGTATTCTGTGAACCGCATTAAGATTTTCATACAAAAATAGAAAAATAATAATAAATTTTGGGGGCTCTCCATACTTAGAACTGAAACTCAAAAATTTTTTTTTCATCCAACCCTTACGTGTGGGGTATCTATGGATAGGTCTTTAAAAATGATAATAAGGTTTCTTATATCATTTTTTTCTAAACTGAATAGTTTGCGCGAGAGACGCTTCCAAAGTGGTAAAATGTTGGTCCCCCCCCCTGTAACTTCTAAAATAAGCGAACGATAAATCTAAAAAAAATATATGATGTACATTATTATGCAAACTTTCATTGAAAATTGGTTTGAACGAGATCAAGTAATTAGTTTATAAATTTTTGGGGCTTCTCATACGTAGAACTGAAACTCAAAAATTTTTTTTTCTTCAAACCCTTACGTGTGGGGTATCTATAGATAGGTCTTTAAAAATGATAATAAGGTTTCTTATATCATTTTTTTCTAAACGGAATAGTTTGCGCGAGAGACACTTCCAAAGTGGTAAAATGTTGGTCCCCCCCCCCTCTAACTTCTAAAATAAGAGAACGATAAAACTAAAAAAAATATATGATGTACATCACCATGCAAACTTCCATTGAAAATTGGTTTGAACGAGATCAAGTAATTAGTTTTTTTTTTAAAACGTCATAAATCGTAAACCGCAATTTTCCTCTCATTCAATCAACTCAAATATAAAAACGTCGATCAAACTTACAAACAACTACAAGAACTTTTATATTATGATGATACTTGCTGCTACGGAACCCTTCATGGGCGAGTCCGACTCGCACTTGGCCGGTTTTAAAAAGCGCGCTGTCTAAACGCGTGACAGTAATCCCCGCCGCCCGCACACCTCGCGTCATTCGTTGAGTTCACCTGCGAGCACGCCGTTACGAGCTCCGATAAAAAAATGTTTTTAGTGGGTTTTTGAAAAATATTGCAAGGTATGTATCATGTGTTTTCTTTGTTTAAGTGTTTACAATGCTATTATCAATACTTTTTAGTTATTAAGTGGTTATTTGGCTGTAAGAAGGTTGAATTGAATGACACTTGCTTAAATATTTTGAGGTTAAATTTTGTTTGAATATTTCAAGTGTGGAAAAAGGTAAAGCGGACAGGGCAAAGCGGGATCGTGACCGCTTTGCCCGCCCATTATTTAAAAATAAAGATTGTTGTAGTTCTTTTTATTTTTCTTTTTAGATGGTAAATAATTAAAACAGACAAACTTCACAAGCTTCATGGACCTCTTCAACCATGCGGAATGCGCTGCGAGAAGTTCGAGAATTATATTATTAATTATCATATTTTTAATTTAATTTTTTGTTAAGTAGGTAGTTTGAAAAACACCAAAAATACTCATTATGTAACTAGAAAGTCTGATTAGGTTAAGAACAGTTATTATTTAAGTAGTTAAAATGAACAATTAATATTGTCGTTACTATAATTTATTCTGTGCTAAATTTGTTAAAAATGTAAAGATTTATTGGAGATAAAATTTGAGTTTATTTGAAAACATTATTACCTGACACTAGATTCTAGATATTTTGTTCTTTTTAAGTAAAAAGTGAAATACAAAACTTGATCAAGGTTGGTTGTTTCCTTTATTCCATTTAACCTTTTCCACGCCAATGTCTGATATATCAGACAAACCATTTTCGTGCCCACCACGCCAATGTCTGATATATCAGGCAAAAAAACATGATCAAGAAACGTTGTATTTTTACTTGCCTGAATGAGTTGAGTATAACCTAATATTTTTTTGGATTTTTTTTTTAATGGTCGTGGCGTGTGGGGCACCATTTTCGGAAAAAAGTGTGGCGGGGAAAGGGTTAAACTGATGGCAGCAGGTTTTCCCTTTGTAAATATTTTACCTCCAACTATGCCCGCTTTGCCCTAAACGGGTGCCCGCTTTAGGCTCCCCCCTCGGGCAAAGCGGGCATTCGGAGAGGTTCCGTAATTTGCTTTTAAGTAATCTAATTTTAGGTTTTTGTTAAATCAAACCATACTCAATTGAAAAGTGTTAAATAATGTACCTTTTGGGAGAAAAAAAAGAATGTAGCTAAGTTTTAAACCAATTTTTCTTCAACTTTCCCTTAAGGTGCCCGCTTTGGGCCCATCTCCCCTATGTATCGACCTTCACGTAAAATACTTTAACAAAAAGAAGTGTTTTTTTATATTGACTTAATATATTTCATCATCATCATCATTTCAGCCGAAAGGCCTTCCCCAAGGATCTCCAAACCAATGAGACGGTAAATCAATGTAAATAAGTGTCAGAATGGTCATTCACCCATTTACCGACCGCGGCGTGGGTAGCTTGACTTTCGTTATCGCTAAAGAACCACTGTCACAGCCTCGGATACTAGCCACCAGTGATCATGAAGTTAATGAAGCCCTCCCTGCGCAAACGTAGATACTTTTGTATCCACTATACAATGTTAAAATGGCTACTCGTAAAAGCCAGGGAGGCAACCAAATATTATTCTTATTTGTTACAAGTACTTTAAAAACAAGTTCTACAGGGTGGAATTTTGTAATGCCACCTGAAGGGGAAGTTCTCTTAATACTGAAGATAGAAAGTTTTACTCAAAGAAAACATTCCTTTATTTTTGAAAAGAAAAAAACCTGCATTCAAAGATTTTTAAAAATTTGCTTGCCGCAGCTTTGTAATACCACCTGAAGGGGAAGTACTCTTAATACTGTAGATAGAAAATTTTACTCAAAGAAAACATTCCTTTGTTTTTGAAAAGAAAGATAACTGCATTCAAAGATTTTTAAAAATTCGCTTGCCGCTCCCGGTAATCGAACCGACTAAAATCTGTAAAAGTTGCACCCTGTACTTTTATTGCATCGATCGTTAGGGTCAATAATAAGGATGAAATCTCTCTAACAAACTTCATAAATTAAATGAAAGGAAAACAATGAAAAAAGTGCTTTTAACTTGACCCATTGAATCAATAATTTAGGATTTCATTGTTTTCCTTTCATTTAATTTATGAAGTTTGTTAGAGAGATTTCATCCTTATTATTGACCCTAACGATCGATGCAATAAAAGTACAGGGTGCAACTTTTACAGATTTTAGTCGGTTCGATTACCGGGAGCGGCAAGCGAATTTTTAAAAATCTTTGAATGCAGTTTTCTTTCTTTTTAAAAATAAAGGAATGTTTTCTTTAAGTAAAATTTTCTATCAACAGTATTAAGAGTACTTCCCTTTTAGGTGGCATTACAAAATTCCACCCTGTATAGCTACTTGGTGATCAGATCAAAGTATAATAATGTCAGATGTTTATTATTATCTATGAACATTGCAAAATGGATTGACTGACATCCCTTTTGATAATATCACCTTATCTTTTAACTCAGGAGATTGTGTTTCAAACTTGCTTCCAACTCGGATTTGTTTGAAGTTTAAAATCGCTTTGTTGCTACATAGTTCATTTAAAGTATTAATTGTGTCTGCGACTTATCCTTTGTCAGTTTTGCGATAAAAATTTATTCTGACGACAGACTTTTTTTTATGCCAGAGGCGGCAAACGAGCCAGCGGGTTGCCTAATGGTAAGCAATCAATGCCGCCCATGGACATCTGCAACACAAGAGGTATCGCTGATGCGTCGCCGGCCTTTAAGAGAGAGTACGCTCGTTTCTTGAAGGACTTTAAGGCGTAACCGTCAGGAAATGTTGCTGCAGTGAGATTGTTCCACAAAACTGTAGTTCGAGGTAAAAAGTTTCGGGAAAAACGTACCATCGAGGACACCCACGCGTGATCACTTTTGAAAAAATATACCGTGCACGCGCATCGTGACTTGTTAGGAGCGGCGCTTGTAAACGTGAAAATACTGCACAGGATTTTAGCCTTTAGCGTGATCACGCGCGGTTGACCGCGATAGTACAGTGGAAGAGCACCATCCATCTAGGTGGTGAAGATTTTGTACACTGGCTGAAAATTCTGCTATTAAGAGTTCATCTGATTGTTCCTGCTCTGCTCTGATGATTCCTGCACGATACAATCATTTATGTGGACTATATTTTTATGCACACTAAATTACATTTGCGAAAGTAATTTCATCTGTCTGTCTGTCTGTTACACCTATCACGCTTAAATCGAATATTGATGAAATTTTTGTACAGGCATAAGTTAGACTTAGGCAAAGGCCATAGGCTACTTATAGGCCCGGGAAAATATTTAGTTCCCATGGGAGAACTTTGGTTTGTCCTTCGCTCACATCACAACGGAGCCACGGATTGCAGTGATTTTTGGTAGGTGTTTGCGCCTAGTGCCCGTTCCCTTTCTCCCTCTATCCCTTTATCCACATTCACTCCATTCCTGGGACGTGAGTAGACCATAGATCATAGACCATAGATTGGATACGGTCTGAAAGCAGCGGCAGTTGACATTCCGCTGCAACTTCACTGGGCGAGTAACTCCCCACCTCGCCGCGGTGTGTCGCTTAGAGTTCGTTCGCAATATGGTTCGCTGTCGCACGCGCTAATTCGTTCATCAATTCTCGTTAAACCATAAACTCCGCGCCCCACTCGTAAAATAACCCTCAAAGTGCTTCGCGTGCCGCATCTCCCCGGGGAAAGAAGAAGGAAGCAAGCAGGAAGCAGATCCACATAATCAAGGTTAGTCTATTCACGTGTTCCATCTCTTCCCGCCTGTTCCCGATTATCCCGGGTCCCAAAGGTCCTTCGAACTACCCTTATCGCGCACCCGCCACCATTTGGTCCCATTCCGAACCGGATATTGAATCAGTATACCTAATAATTAAAATAAAATAGAACGCACGCAGGGCTTTTGTAGGTTATTTTTTTGCATAACGGTCCGGTCACCCGATTAACGGTTAACCTAGTAGTTATTAGTTAGGTATTTCGCATCGCATTGTATGTTTTCGCTAGTTTATTTCGCATTTCCGCATCGCTTATTTCGTAAATATCAATCTCGCTTCATTTGGTTAACTACTTAAACAGGTTATTCGTTCGGGTACTAGGGCAAAGTTGTACGCACTCGTATTGTCGCAAAAATATCATTTACCGTTATCTAACATCGATTACTTGCTTGTTATTGTACCTAAGTTGTATTCATACGTGAATCAAATTGCATTCTAAATTGCATTACATAAATTGCATTCCCTTCTCCAGCGAGCCAACGCACGGCACTTTTTCTCGTTCTACCGCCCATTGTTTTGTATCGTAGTCGTTCAAATAATATTACGCACATTTTAGGTTGCATTTTTTTGTACGCTTTAATTGATAATATATATACTATACACTTTGTAGGTATAAGTTTAATATATTGATAACTCGCAACGCAAACTTGGTATTGTGTGTACTTAATTGCGTATACGCATTTACGAATCTATCATATGTTTGTATAGGTACATTTAGTTTGGAATATTTATTGCTTAGTTGTTTGATTTGAATTGAGTAAATTGGTAAACATGCCTCGCCATAACGCCCCGTCTGAAACTGAAGTTCAGTTAAAGTTATCAGAGTCGCTGCGGGATAGTTATTTTGCACGTATGGATAGCATTTATAATTTATGTTTAAAGGCTCAGGATAGCACCGCGATTGAAAAATTTTTGGCTCAGGCTCAAACTATAGACGAATTGCGTGCTGATTTTCGAGATACTTTAAAGGGAATAAACTTGTTGCAAATACAGCTGAACCCCGACTATACGCCCAATTTTCAAGCATTGTCCGCCTTTGAAGATATTTATTGCATAATTAAGCGGCGGCTTCAGCAATTGTCTCCTAGCTCCACTGATTCTAAGCCTGTAGTTGATTCGAAACCCAGTAGTGCATTCCCAAAGTTGCCGGCCATGACTATTCCGGAGTTTGACGGTAACATAAAAAATTGGTCCTTGTTTTACACTTCATTCTATAATAACGTCCATTGTAACACTACGCTTAATAATTCGGAGAAATTATACTATCTTATAGGTAAACTTACTGGGAAGGCTAAATCGGTTTTTGTAGGCTTGACGCCTAATGGTGAGAATTATGAGATAATTTTCAATTCACTCGTGTCTAGATTTGAAGATAAACGTTCGCTTGCATCGTCGTACTTGGAACAAATTTTCGATCAGAAGCCGATGTCTTCGCCCTCGGTTGATAGCCTTGAACGATTTTTGGATAATTTTGCATGTTCATTCGACGCACTTAGGAACCTTAAGTTCAAGGACCTCGCGGATTACATTGTTTTGTTTACTGCACTTCGTAAGTTGGATCCGGAGACCGCTAGGGCCTTCGAAACGGCAAATAATTCTGAAATACCTACATTTTCGGAGTTGGTTTCATTTGTTCGGAATCGTATTAAGGTATTGCAACGTTCACCTGATCCGATTAGTTCGTCACCTAAAAAATCAGATCGTCGTTCGGAGCATAAACCGGTTCTAAATAAACCTAAGTTCACGCACGCTTATGTAACCACCGGTAATAATACTCGCTATAACTGTAATATTATAGACTCGCCATTAGAAAGTTGTTTATGTTGTGATTCGCAATCCGCACATGGCTTATTTCGCTGTTCGAAGTTTATTTCATTATCGCCTCATGAACGTTACGATTATGTCAAGCGTAACGGTCATTGTATTAATTGTTTAGGTAACAGGCATAAGTTAATTGATTGTAAATCGTCATCATCTTGTCGAGAATGTCATAAGAGACATCACAGTTTGCTGCATTTTGTTAGTGGCCCAATATCCCCGATACCGCCCGCGCCGGGTACCGGTTCCCGCGCTGTAGGCCGGGCGCCGGCGTCCACGCACCACCCGCCAGCTCGCAACGCGCCCGCGCGGCCAGAAGCGCCCGCGGCCGCCGCGCCCGCGCCTTCTGATCCCCCTGCGCCCGCGCGCCTCGTGCTCCCCGCGCCTGCCCCCCTCGAGCCCCCCACGCCCGCGTGCAACTCGCCAGCGCGCCAAGCGCCCACGCGCACGCGGTCCGCACGTTGCACTTGCATATCAGCTGACGTCGCGCTGTGTACTTTGACCTCGTCCCCGCGCTCGCATCGAACGGACGCCTCTCGCCGCGACCATGCTCAGCCAACCACTGTGCTGCTGGCCACGGCCCGCGTTATCGTTCACGACGCTCGGGGAAACGCTTGTTATGTTAGATGTTTGTTGGATAGCGCATCACAGAGTAACTTTATTACTAGCTCCTGTTTAAATAGACTCGGATTAAAGCAAAATCGTACTCGTTCGTTTGTTAGGGGCATTGGCAGTTCGTTGAAATGCATAGACGGTTCTGTGCAATTAACCTTTTGTTCGCGCTTTGATAGTAACGTCGCTTTTAATATAAATACTTTAGTTGTAGATAAAATAACTGAAAATTTACCAACAAGCTTGGTAAATATTTCTTCGCTTTCGGAATTCGCTGATCTCCCGCTCGCCGATGATACGTATGGAGTGCCCGGAGAAATCGACATGTTGATAGGGGCTTCGCTTTTCCCGCATTTGTTACTTCGTAACAAGGTTAGCTCTCGCACCGCTGGTTTTCCATGCGCGTTGGAAACGCTTTTGGGTTACATACTCGTTGGCAACGCTCCTGTATTTGATTCTTGCGCTCAAACTACCTGTTGTTGTTGTATCGACACGCATCCTAGTCTAGATAGCTGCGTTAACAGATCTTTTGAATTGGAGAAAGCTAACTTACCTCGTGTGGTTAATAAAAAGGACCGCGAGTGCGAAGAAATTTATCTTCGTACTAAAATCCGCGAACCCGATGGTAGGTATGTCGCTGCCTTGCCATTAAGGGATGATGTCAATTCGTTTGGTGAATCATATCCCACAGTTAATAGACGATTCAAATGTTTGAAAAGAAAACTCATTGCTTCGCCAAGGATGAAATATGCCTACAACAATAAAATTATGGATTTATAGCACAATAGTTTTTTTGTTCGTTCCTTCTGTCGCTAATATAGATTCCACTTCGCAAATTCGCTTATTTCGCTTAAACTTGTACAATTTGTTCTCGTTAAATGGATGAGTAATTCTGAAAAGGTTCTCAGCTCCATTCCGCTATCGCATCGCTTTAGTTTATTAAAATAATTAGCAACATTAAGTTGGTTATATAGGTTGTTTTATCGCATTTCAACGCTTGAACCTTTATTGATAACGATTCACTACCTGTCGGGGGTCGTTGCCGCACTTGCCGCTTTCTTATGATATGATAATAAACATTGTCGTTTACCCCGCAAGGGATTCTATCGTGGATCCTCTCGTTGATTATTATCATAATTATCGCTCATTGTCACGCTGGTCCAGACTTATTGATGTCAATATTGGGACAGAAATACTGGATTCTCTCGGCTCGTAGAATCGCTCGCTCCCGTTTCTTTAAATATTAAGCATGTTTTCGTTTACGCCCTCGAAATGTGTCCCCAGAGACGTCATCGCTTCGCGCTTGTAGAGTTACTGAAACTCAAGCCTTGTACTCTCATACCGGACTTAATTTTGCTGGCCCCTTGCAAGCCACACCGGTTCGCAAGCGCGGCTCCCGCTCCGTTAAGGTTTACGTTTGCTTGTTTGTTTGTCTTACAACTCGCGCGGTACACATCGAGTTGGCTAACGAATTATCTACTGATAGTTTTCTATCGTCGTTTAATCGTTTTTTGTCACGTAGAGGTCCAGTAGCTAGAATCTACTCCGATAATGGAACGAACTTTATCGGGGCCAAGCGAAGACTAAACGAAACTCAAACGTTATTATTGTCGCATGATTTTCAACTAGATTTTAATAATGTACTCGCACAAAATCGCATTGAATGGATCCTAAATCCACCCGCAGCTCCACATTTCGGTGGGAATTGGGAAGCTAACATTAAAAGTCTTAAAACTCATTTGTTTAGAGTGATAGGCGATCAATTGCTGTCTTTCGAGGAGATGACCACGGTACTTGCTCAAATAGAGGCTGTTATGAACACTCGTCCCCTTTGTAGAACGTTAGCTAGTGATCCCGCTGAGGGCTTGGCTCTCACGCCCGCGCATTTTTTAAATCTGACGCCCCTTAAGTACTTTCCCGCGTCCAATGTAGTCGAGGATAATGTAAACCTGATCTCCCGATACGAATTAGTTAACAAACTCGTAAATTCGTTGGAGAAAAGAATACTTGCACACTTTGCAAATCCGCCAAAAATGGAATACTCCATGCAATCCGATTCGCGTTGGAACTGTAGTAATAGTGAATACGGAAAACGTTCCACCCTTGCATTGGCCGCTGGGCATCGTAGAGGATATTTATCCCGGAAAGGACGGCATTGTAAGGACAGTCAGGGTGCGCACTGCTGGCGGCACTTATTTAAGACCGGTCGTGCGACTTTGCCCTCTCCCAAATTGCCCTTAAAATAATTTATAATTAATAAAATCAATTATATTTACCGCATTAGTCTTAGATCATATTAAAATTAGATTTAGTTCGCCTGCCTAGCAGATATCGCTTAGTTTATCGGTTCAACTCATCCGCTTTGTAATAGTTTAAAATAGTTATTTGGTTAGCCTATCGTTTCGCATTAGTTAACTTACGCTTAGTTTATCCGTTGGGTTTACCCGCTTTAGACTAATTAAATTGGTTGGCGCCTATCGTCTCGCATTATTTACCTTGCTTTACCGCGTTTTGATTGTTTGTTGAAGGGAATCCTTCAAGCGGGGGAGGATGTTTGCGCCTAGTGCCCGTTCCCTTTCTCCCTCTATCCCTTTATCCACATTCACTCCATTCCTGGGACGTGAGTAGACCATAGATCATAGACCATAGATTGGATACGGTCTGAAAGCAGCGGCAGTTGACATTCCGCTGCAACTTCACTGGGCGAGTAACTCCCCACCTCGCCGCGGTGTGTCGCTTAGAGTTCGTTCGCAATATGGTTCGCTGTCGCACGCGCTAATTCGTTCATCAATTCTCGTTAAACCATAAACTCCGCGCCCCACTCGTAAAATAACCCTCAAAGTGCTTCGCGTGCCGCATCTCCCCGGGGAAAGAAGAAGGAAGCAAGCAGGAAGCAGATCCACATAATCAAGGTTAGTCTATTCACGTGTTCCATCTCTTCCCGCCTGTTCCCGATTATCCCGGGTCCCAAAGGTCCTTCGAACTACCCTTATCGCGCACCCGCCACCAGTAGGTATGCTTATAATTTGGGAGCTAAAAAGTGACAGGCTACCTTTCAATCTGAACATGCATCATATTTCTGTAGAATAATAGCGAACAATCCACGCGGACGGCGGTGGAGTTTTAAATAAAATCAAAGCTCCGTTCTAAACCAAATAAAATTGTCCCCATCGATTCCAGAAGAAATTTTAAACGCTACACAGGGTAACGCGAGGCTCTCATTAAACCGAACTCAAACACAATTTGGAAACAAAGGAAGTTGGAAACTTCCCGAAGAGACGAGGATTGGCAGTCTTTCATTATTAATCCGGGAACGGTGGGGAGTTGGGAAACAATTTTGTGCGTTCAAACTTACGAAGATGCTGAGATGATGCTGTCATCCTGGGAACTTGTAAATACTAACAGATATTCTGTTTGATTGGGTTCACAAATGTTGTGGGTAGTTTTATATTATAATGATATTTACCGTCAAGATAAATAAAACAGTTGCTAACCAGACTCGGTCGTTTCAATACACCACATGGTGGCAGCGGTGTAAAAATTTCGAAAACGCATTTTGTGAAGTTTTAGTTGTGTATTGTGTATTACGGACGACACAATAGTTGTGTTTTTATTATGGAACACGCTCGACCTCCGCCGGAATTGAGTCTGGAGGGCAGCTCCGTCGGCCGGGCCGACGCGTGGAAGCGGTGGAAGACGCAATTTAAATTGTTTCTTAAAGCATCTGGGGTGCATAAAGAAGAAAATGGTGTGCAGGCTAGTCTGTTAATAAACCTCATTGGACCGGAGGGTTTTGATGTTTATGAGACTTTCACATACGAAAAGGAGACTGACAAGGATGACGTCACCGTTCTCATCAAAAGGTTTGATGAATATTTCGGCGTGAAGCATAACATAACGCTAGCCAGGTACAATTTCTTTACAAGGAACCAAGAAATGGGTGAGTCAATCAATCAGTATGTCACGGCGCTAAAATTACTAAGTAAAAATTGTGAGTTCAAAATCTTGGAAGATGAACTAATACGCGATCGTATAGTTTGTGGCATAAAAAATACGGTAGTACGCGATCGCTTGCTGAGGACGGAGGATCTGACATTGGAAAAAACAATCAAG